>OW052243.1:105013943-106451443 GCA_932526585.2 Philonthus cognatus | reverse complement strand
AATCATGTATCTTAATTAACAAAAACCACCATGCCTTCCAGCTTCCCTGTTTCAGCAAAAATGACACAACTGTCGTCTCCATGGAGAGTGGCTTCCACCAACTTTGGGTGGTCTCCTCCTACATGGCCCATGACAGGAAAATACCCCAGAAGACCTGGTAAATGCGGTGGGAGAGGCAAACCAGAAGGGGGTTGACATCGTCATCGGCGCTGATGCAAATGCCCATAACACCATATGGCGGAGCTCCGACACGAATAACAGAGGTAAGTCACTATTTGAGTTTATTCTGGCAACTAACCTTTCCATATGTAATATTGGCTCCGAACCCACATTCATTACTTCTAACAGGCGCGAGTTTCTAGACACAACATTGGTCTCGGACCTGGCGCACAGCAAAGTTAAAAATTGGAAGGTCAGTGGCGAACACTCCTTCTCCGACCATAGGTATATAGAGTTTCAGGTGGATATGCACTTTCCGGTGAACCCTATAGTTACTAACAAAAGACTTACGGACTGGGACTCTTATAGGACCGTCCTTATTGAGGGGGAGTTGGATCGCCAGGTAACTACCCTCACAGAGGCCTGCAACAAGGCAATGGAGGCTGCTTGTCCTGGTAAAGTGTACCGAGGCAAAAGGAGGCCTCCATGGTGGAACCGGGAGAAGGAATGCAATAGGCTGTTCAACAGGGCAAAACAAACCAGCGAATGGTGTCTGTATAAGGACAGCCTAAGAGCCTTTAAGAAGGCTGTTAGACAGGCAACAAAAGGCCTCTTGGAGAACCTTTTGCAACAAAATTGAGGAAACCTCCGAGGCCAGTTGGCTCAGAAAGATACTATCGGGAAATCCAGCTATCCCGGCAGGGTAGTGACTGGACCACTTCATGCGAGGAAACCCTAACGGCGCTGATGGATACCTACTTTCCCTCCGACTCTGGCGGAAAAGGGGGTCGCCCGGCACCCAGGAGGAGCTGCCCCATATATGATATCTTGAGCGAACACAAACTGGCTTGGAGTGTAAAAAGCTTCAAGCCTTTTACAGCTGCAGGCCCTGATGGGATCATTCCTACCTACGTTGCCTACGTTGACGATGTGACTCTTACGGTCTCTGGCAAACACTTAAACATCCTATCCGAACTTATGGAGCAGGCACTTTGCAAGGTAACCCGCTGGTGTGAGAAGTGTGGACTAGGGGTAAACCTCCTCAAAACTGAGCTTGTACTCTTCACCAGAATGCATAAAGTACCGAACTTCAAAGTTCCTACTCTAAACGGCACGGAACTGGTGGTAAAAGAGCAAGCAAAATATTTGGGCATTCTAACCGACAGGAAGCTTAGTTGGAAGCTCAACCCAAAAGAGCAGTGGGCAAGAACTGGGGACTGAAACCAACCGTTGTTCACTGGATGTACACGGCTGTGGTAAGGCTCATTATGTTCTACGGGGACGCAGTCTAGTGGGAAATTCAATTGCCGACGACCTTGCAAGAAAGGGGGCAAGAATGAAGGACCTGTCTATTGAACTTTCCATCCACATTCCTCTTGTGGAATGCAAGAGACTAAATAGGGACCAGATGATAGCATCGGTCAACCATAGGTGGAGAGAAGAAGATACGTGTCTCATAACAAGGCAACTATGGCCTATATGGGATACTATAAACAGCAACAGATTAATTTCACTTAGCAGAATCGACATAAAGAAGGCGGTAGGCAACCTCACGGGCCACTGCCTCCTAGGCAGACATGCACAAAAGATGGGTCTTGAGCACAACGACTTTTGCAGAGGATGCCTGGATGTGGAGGTGGAAGAGACGGTACTCCACTATCTGGGACAATGCCCTGCTCTCGAAGGGAAAAAGATCAAGTACCTTGGTATGCACTATGCAAATGGACTAACGGACCTCACATCCCTAGATTTGAGAAATCTGATCGGGTTCATTAGGTGCTCGGATTGGTTTGTATAGGTGGGGAGTGAGGGGAGATCTGACTCCTTGTCACCCTTATGGTATCAAAAGGGGCCCTTTGGGCCTAAGTGAGCGGTCTAACTGCTGCCATTAGAACCTAACCTATCCACGGCCATACTTAGACGGTCGGGGTTTTTGGGTCATAAAACTCTGTCGGGAAATTTATTGGGGTAAAAGAGTAGGTAGTTTTTGGCACTCAGAAATTATGCTAGTTCAACACATTCAGAAAAATACCAAACAACCCGCGCAATCATTATGTAACTCATATGTAATTATATTACTATCCTTATACGGCTATGAAGAAACCATGCATGCAGTTTAATCGTAAGAGAGACACATATCTTTATTCAGACCTTTACAATATATACATTTATATTTAATTTATTAACATTTATATTTAATTTATATACAGTTTTATAAATATAATAGGGTAGTCTGTCTGAATCTATTTGTTGTAATGATAAATAATAATAATGCAATTTATTTATTTAACCGTCTTGGTGAATCGAACTCAAAATTTTACTTTATGCGTCAAGCGGATAAAACACTTAAGTTCAAAATATACTTCGCAAGCAGTATGTTAAATTATATTTTTATATTTTGAACTTATACAAAATATATTTGGTGTTTTATTCGCTAAAATATTACGAATAACAAAATATACACCTAAAGCATTAGCTAAAGTATCGTTTGAATTACCTAATATTATAGTGTTTAGTACGCGTGGCGTATCAAGAAAAATTTCATGCGCCACACGTATAAAATACTGATTTATCGTGAAGTTTAAAAAAAATCCATTCTCTTTAATTAGAATAATACTGATCAGATATTTAGTCTGTTATCAATGATATTCAGTGTTTTAATAAACTATTAGGTTTTGAATATTTTTGTTAAAAACTGGTAGCGATATTAAAATGCTTTATGGTTGCCGGAAAAATATTCGGATGATCTTCATTAATTGGAGATTGAAGTATGCTCATTAAATATGGGTTATTCGTGAATGATTCGTTCGAAAAGAACGATTATGTACGGTGATTGAATGAACTCATTCCGTATTTCAAGAGGAATTGATTCGTTAATGATTCATTCACTTGAGACGACCGATCGAATGATTTTAGTCGAGCGGAAGTGTATTCCCGATTCGGATTTATACATGCGGTCTGAATCCTCCCGAATCGGATGACTAATTCGTGTGCTCGAATCCGCGCACAACTTCAACTCCTTTTTGTACATGCGATCTGAATCTGAATCCGCCGGAATTTAATGACTAATTCGTTTGCTCGAATCCGCGCACAACTTTAACTCCGCTTTGTACATGCGGTCTGAATCTGAATCCACCCGAATCGGATGACTATTACATTCGCTTGAATCCGCGCACTACTTCAACTCCGCTTTGTACATGTGGTCTGAATCCGCCCGAAACGATTCTTCACGACTTGCAGATACGAACCCGCTGCGCCAGGTATTTCGAACGACTCGACGCGTTATTTTATCAGCCAGTGTTTGTTCTCTACTTATGAGTGAATTCAAGTTACCGAAGTTTTATTTGGAACAGATTTACTAAACTTTCGACTGAAAAGACAAAATTATTTGATAATTTAGAAATAAATAAAATGAAACATTTTGAATTATAGCTAAATTTGTATATGTTTGCTCTATTTTTTATAGACACATATCTTTCAAATAAACCTATTATCTTTCCTTAAATATACAAGTCGTACGGTATTCGCTCATTCAACTAATATCATTTGGTCGCTCGTCTATCTCGGTGCCGTTTGGTATGGAACGAACATATAGGATAATATATAAAATGACAAAAAAACTATTCGTGAAAATGCAAACAATGTCTTAATTAGTAAGACAACTTAAGACAATAAATATCCATTGAAACAAATACTTCACGTTCAAATACACCTCCGGATATTGAATTATACAATGAAATATTTAAAATCTTATTTATTTTGATTTGTTACAACGCTCTATTAAAGTATATGTAACGTTTAGGTCAAATTCTCTTCAAACCAACTAGCAAATACAAATTTAAAATAAGAGGAGATATAACAAAAAATTAGAAGTGAAAGGACTTCGATTAAAACTAATGTCTTAGGCCATCTATAAACGCGTTTCGAGATTTATCTCTCTTCAGTATAGCTTTGCTTATGACGTTTTTAAAAAAAAATTAGGAATAAAATTAAAATAAACTTACTTGGAAAAAGTGTTGTGTGTGGAATGAACAGGTACACAGATATGGAATGAGTGAAAAATATGGTCGGTATTTATAGGTGAGAAAGGGGATTATGTCATTAGCATATATGAAGAATGTGAGACCTTATTATTTACCTTACGGTACAGTTCAAACAAGATAAATTCAAATTCAAAACTATTTGAATTCGAGAAAATAATATATAAAATTACGAAAAAACTATTCGTGAAAATGCAAACAATGTCTTAATTAATAAGACAACTTAAGACGATAAATATCCATTGAAACAACTACTTACCATGCAAATACACCTCCGGATATTGAATTATACAATGAAATATTTAAAATCTTATTTAATTTAATTTGTTACAACGCTCTATTAAAGTATATGTAACGTTTAGGTCAAATTCTCTTCAAACCAACTAGCAAATACAAATTTATAATAAAAGAAGAGATAACAAAAAATTAGAAGTGAAGAGATTAAAACTAATGTCTTAGGCCATCTATAAATTTGAATTTGAATTTATCTTGTTTGAACATACAGGATTATTTTTTTTTAGTTTTTGGTGGAGATGAGCAGCTCGCGAATACCTAGCTCCACCGGCAAATCCTCTTTTCCCCGTCGCCCAAGAGTGATAGGGGGAGAGAGGATCCTGGCCTTAAGTTCGTTGGTGGCCAGCTTCGTGACCTCTAAGGATGTGCAGCAACCCCAGGATCCCCGCTTTCTGCATTCCTGCAATTATTCCGATTGCCTGCTTATTGGAGATGTTCAGCAGCTTTAATAGGCGTTGCAGCGACGGATGGACTTCGCCCATCACACCTATTATAACCGGGAGGAAGGAAATTGTGTAACGTGAGTATGACCTGGATAGGTGAAAAAGCAGTGGGTGAAACTTGTCCTCTTTTTCTTCATATTTCTCCAGGATTCTATTTTCAGCTAGGCAAGACATCTCAATTACCCGCATCTTCTTTTTTAACTGGTCGAACAGCACCATGTCGGGTCGGTTGGACTGGACTACAGCTGTTGTTGAGAGAGCAAAATCCTACAGAATCTTGCACACATCGTTGAACACTGATGACGGTATCTCCTCGTTAAGGTAAGATGGCTTCAGTTCGTCATCAATGCCGTATTTATGCCACAGCGCGTAGTAGAAGACTTTAAGGGCGAAGTTATGCCTACGAATGTAGAGTAACTTGGCATAGCTTTTGCACGATGATAGTAGTTGCATTGTTGTCCCGTCTAATCCCATGCATGCCCTGCATCTGGTGTCGACTTCGGGGATTTTCATTACTCTCGCTCTGTACGCTTGGGTGTGAAACACTCCGTCTTGGACCGCCGTGATGTATCTCTCGGTTTCTAATCGCAGTGTGGTAGATCTTAAGAACCCAAACGACAGGTTTTTAGGCAATTGTTGGTGTTTCATGCTTCTGAAGTACAGTCCGTGCATTGACTTTTCCTCGTCAACCTTTTCCTCGTAAATCTTAGTTCTAGTGCCTTTTTTTAATGAAATTTTTCTGTTCTGCTAGCCCGCTTTCCAAAAAATCTCCACTCGCTCGGTAGCTAAGTTTAAGTGGTATGCCCAACTCATTTGCTAGATCTTCCGCTTATTTGTAAAGGAATGCGCTGTTTCCCTTTCATTCGTATGCTGCAACAAGTTTTAATAGTGGGTCTGGGGGTTTTTGTACTTAACATGCGGTTAGTATAATAAACCTTCGATGCAGGTCTTCTAGGGATATAAGCCCTCTGCCACCTTTGGATCTCTGCATGTAGAGTCTTGGCACCGTCGCGTTCGGATGTAAGCTGCGGCTCTTGTCCATAGCTTTCCTGGTTAGTCTGTCTAACTTTTGTATCTCAGACTTTTTCCATCTGATGGCGCCGAAGGTATGCGTTACTAATGGGACCGCCAGGCTGTTAGTGGCTGTGCATTTATAAAATCCTGATAGTTCGGATCCTCATATCTTAGTTAAGGTTTTAACCGTAGACTTCTTCGATTTTAAGTTTTATGTCGTTTTCTGCATGCATGCCTTTTTGCGGAACTTCAAGGTAAGTATATTGTCTATCTTCACTCAGGTGTTGGATGGCGGTTTCGTCTGTAAGGTCTATCTCCTCGCCCTCATTCCGGCTCTTCCCTCTAATAATGTTGTAATACGCACACTTCTCTATACCAAATTCATTCTGATGTCCGCGGAGTAGTTTCGGATCATTTCCGAAGCGGCCTATATTTCTTTTTTGGATTGTGCGTAGACCTTAAGGTCATCGAGATAGATAAGGTGCGATATCTTTTGCTTCCTGTTGTTCGGAGGTCCGGCTTTGTATTCCGGATATTGCCTTAACATCAATGATAGTGGGAGTAGCGAGATGCAAAATAGCAGGGGGTTAAAGAATCTCCTTGAAACACCCTACGTCTATAAGGTATGGGGGGTGATGCGTGTTTTGTTCTTCCAGACTTCACGTGTATCTTAGCCCTCCAGCTAGACATGAGTTTTCTTAAGGTTGATATGATCTTACCTGGTAGTTTAATTATTAATATTATTATTAGTCTTATGGTTCAATTTTGCACATAGTTAATTGACGGTAAGTAAATGGTCACGGTTTATAAAACAAATGCCTATCGTCACTATAGAGGGAGATTGAGGCGAGAACGAACTATATTATTATAATTATAAGTGATTCGTTTACGAACAATTTATAAAGAATGTATCACTTTTAATAAATGATTCGGTTGATTCCAATCACCCGAAAGATTGGAACTTCTCATATCTAATGTTCATATAGCGCGTTTAACGTGTGTGATGCAACGTATTGTGCAATGTACCTACATCATAAATAAACTGAAACCACGGCAAACGGACATTTTAAAATAGTAAAAATTAATTTGTAATCTTGCAAATAGAAAGTATAATAGAGAAAAGCGAGTGGATGGATGATTAACGAATTGAAACAGGCACGAATGAATGTTTTACGTGGGTGCTGCATAAAAATATTACGGCTGTTTTAGTTACATTTGGAATAAAAATTTAACCTGGCCCTTACAATTTTAAATCCCAACACCAATTATTTTTCTGTGAATTAATTTTATTACTTCATTTAGTTGATCAACCTGTCAATTATTTCAAATGAATTAATTGACAATTGATTATGGAATATATATTCGGTTTTTTTATTGGCCAACCAGATTTTGGATTTATTTTTCTTAGGTTTTTTGATTATTTGGATGTCCCTAATGTTTGTCATGTAATGACATTGATATATAAATGCCATGCTGCAATTGATTCATTATTTGACAGAAAAGTGGTAATAGCATGCCCAAAGTAATGTTCCTCCACTTAATATTTATGATAGGGTAATTAAGCACATGGCAACCATGTGGAAAACATAACCTCAAATGTATTTTGAAGGCAAAAGTCAGAATTGCAGCCAACTTTTAACAACTAATTCTAACGATCGGTAATAATATTAGTACTATTACGAGAGCGTTTAGTGATTTTTTTATGATAGTTTTAGATTTAGCTACATTAGGGTGACGTTTTTAACGGCATTGCTCCGTTTTTAGGTTTTGTGTTCCGTTGTCCTGAAAAACCTAAAACGGGACGTGAATTGTCACGTTTTTTTTTAAATTAGTGCATTTTTTTTAAGTTTGCTTATATTTTTTTAACGAAAGAAGATAGCATTTTTTCTCTCTGCAAAGTGTATTCAGACAAACTAGCTCTTTTTAAATATGTAAAAATATTGGTATGTTACTGGAAAAAAAATGTATAACGTTATTACTTCAGTTTCCAAATTTGGAAAAATATGCAATTTTGGCTTAAAATGGACGTTGCCCAATCCTACTTATGAACCTCTATTCAGATTTTTTCTATCGTTTGGAGGGCAAAATTCGATGTTTGTACAGGAGATCTCTATAACCATAAGAGATAGAGAAAAACGGATGGCGATTCCTCGCTCTCTTTTTTGGCGAAAAACTGAATGGTGAAATCAAAATTTAGCTATCGTCTTTTGTTTTCGAGTGATAGCCAAAAAGACATTTTTGCCATTTTCGATAAATTGCAATATCTATCATTCGACAATAATAAAAGTTATATGTTCTGCAACCACATTTTTGAGAAAAATTAAATAATCTTAACAGAGTTCCCTTATCTTCACTGATATGAAACTTATAACATGAAGTTGTACTTTTTTAAATACAAAATATAGTTGGCATACGGGGGAAAGTAATAAAAAACTAGCTTGATAAAATGTGGTGATTAGGTGATTTTGTATTAAAAATTCAGAGAATGTGGTAAAATGGTAAAATGCTTGTTTTAAAAAAAGAGATACTAAATTTCACACTTATACATAGATATAATTAACCCGCCTATTATATTGGCACATCAAATAATATATGTTCATATTTAAATAAAATATATCTTATTTCTTTATCTTAAAAAAATACTTATTTCTATGTAACCTATTCTAAAATGCATCTCAGTTTACAGCTAGGTTTTGTCTCGAGCGGTGCACAATTCAAAATTCAACGGATCCTTCTTTCTATCGTCATGAGATTTATATTTTTATTTGTTTAAAAAAATATTGTATACATTTTCCGTCGTTTACGCTCGTGCTTCAAAATGCGTTTGCATGGCACAACTACGCATTAGGTTTGTAAATTACTATTTCAATTGTGTCAACTCGAAATATTATTTACGGATTAATATAGTTATGAAAAAGTCAAGATTTTAAGTTTCCACCACTTAGCATTTAGGGTGGTGAAATGTGGTGATTTTTATAAAGTTAGTATGGTGATTTAATCTTTAAGCGCATGGCAACACTGGCCTGCAGACCTTACCCACTCGTAACACCACGTCAGCAGCATGTGCAGTCAGTTTAGTCCGACCTCGTAGTTAGTGAACTATTTTAATTTATAAACGCACTACGTTCAATCTGGTAAATAGGTTAATTTATTTATGGTGCTTTTCAAATTAAATGTGTTTTGTAGTAACTCCAGTTTAGGGCCCGTTCCCCCTAGGCATGAGCACTACCCGGGCAATTCCAGTGGCTCGCCTGTCTGTGCTCACATACACTTTTTTATATTTTCTAATGCAGGTCCGAATAAAATAGCACAATTTTGCTTGGGTTATGAGGTGTGAACGAATGTCAGAATACAGAAAAGCACAATCAAAAATATTGGTTACAGATTAGTATTTTTAGGAGCCACAGGACTGCAGCCTTAATTTTTACTTTCCCCCGTATGTAATACAAAGGGAAAGTGTTGTTCAATTGCAAATTTTCAAATAAAAAATGTTAACGGAATTATTCGTTTTGAGGTCGAATAAGACCATTTTTGAAAGATGTATGTCTGTCTGTGGGCGATGTAGAGCAAAAGCCGCTAAAGATATCGAGATGAAACTTAAAATTTAAGCTTTTTGTCACAATAGAAGGAGGTTTTCTTTGATGAAAATCGGAACACTGGAAGTGTTACTTTATTCTTAGCGTTTTTCCGTTTTTTTCAGATATTTAGTTAAATGTTCACCAAACAAAAAAATCTTTTTAATAAAAGTTATAGATAATAATAAATTGAAGATATATTGGTTATTTACTTTTTACAATAGCACTCTTAGTTTTTCAGATATTTTTAAAATATTGTATGTTATTAGTCATTGGTGTAGTGTGCTCTTATCATTGAAAAATATTTCAAATAAAAGTTGTAGGCAATAAAACTTTTTGTCATGGTACTCTTACTGTGGATTTCACAAAGGTGATATTTAAAATAAGACCGGTTTTAAATATAACAGCGGCTTATATGTCTCTTCGATTTCACAAAATTTTTTATCGGCCGATTTGAGCTTCGCCGTGCGTACCGTTGTAAAAAGGGTCAAATTTCACGTCGGAATTAACCCATGAGCTCCGTGGTACGTAATCCCAGCGTGAAAAATCTGACGTTTATTGAAAATCCATTTGTCGTTTAATCTAAGACCGGGTTATATTTAATAATTTTAATACCACCTTTGTGAAATGTACCGTTAGTTTTCGAGATATTAAATAAATAGTGTTTTTTTTTATCTAGTCAGTGTGTGTTGATACAATTGAAAAATATTTCAAATAAATGTTGTAGGTAGTTTATGAGATATTTAAAAAATAAAATGGTTTTTCATCTAGTCACTGGCCTTTATCAATGTAAGTGTTGATACTATTAAAAAATATTTGCTAGATCTAGGTAAATATTGAAAATATATAGAAATGTTTTAAAAAACACAATTTACGGGGGAACGTAGGTACTATGATGGACACATCACTAATTTTCCAATTTATATTAGGATTTAGTACAAAAAAATCCAATAAAATGCCGAAGAGCAGATGCATTTTCACACCAAGCCTAAAAACGGAATTTCCGATTTCGAAATATATGCAAATCGATGTTTTTCATCGAACATGGAGGTCGTGCAGATATAAAACAGCATTTGTCGGCTATCTCTAGTGCAACTTGCGGCAGAGAAGGGTGATTTAGCTTTCACACAATTAAGCATAACCATTCATTCAGATCCATGAATTGTACATCGTCTTAGATTAAAAAAATTGCATGAGAAAAAATTCTCCTGCTTGCTTACCAAATGTGAATCAATTATAGTAAATGTATTGGCTCCCTTTGCATTGCAAAGGGGGCCAATACATTTACTATAATTAAGGTAATAGAAGAGTTGCAATCGGTGAGATATATAACAGTTATGGTAGATGCATCAAACCATAAAAGAATAAAGTTAGTTCCTATTATCGTTCATTATTTTACTCCAACTACAGGTATTAAAATAATAGTCCTGGAGTTTTAAAATAATAACAAATTATATAATGAATTTGTTACAGATATATAAACAGATAAAATTATTGCTTTTTCTGGTGATAATTGCAACACTAATTTTAACGAAGCTGAAAGAAAGGGAACCAAAAACGTCTATGCCATTCTGAATAACAAACTAAAAATGAATGTATGTGGAATATGATATGTTGCACCCATTGTACACAATGTCATACAAACAAGTGTATTCTACCTGTAGACGTAGAAACCACTGTAAATAAAATATTTCAATACTTTCACATATATACAGTACGGGTGGAAGGATTGAAAGACATTTGTAATTTTGTTAGCATTGAGTACAAGCAGGTTTTTGGAAGTGTACAAACTCGATAGTTATCCTTGCAACCGGCAATCAATAGAATTATAGATAATTTTCCAGGACAGAAATCCTACTTTTTACCTCAAGACAAATGCCCCACAGTGTTAAGTATTTTTTTAATGATCCTGTTTCCATGGCATGGTTCTACTTTTTACAAAGCCAGTTAATAGTTATCTGTGACACCATAACCAAGATAGAAGGAGACACTATTTCTGTATGCGAAGTCGCCGAAGAATTAGAAATGCTGCGCATTAAAATGAAAAACAGGAGAGACCACATTTTTCAAACCACAAAGTTATCATCGCTTTTATCAGATCTAGAGGTACATGGTTTATACTGTAAAATGCTCTTTAAAGAAAAAGGGGATCAATTTTATAATACGTTTATCTTATGTATTGAGACAAGGGGTGCCAATTTTACACGACTTAAAGTGTTCAGCTGGGTTCAAATAATGCACTGTCCTATTTGGGTTTAAATTAAGAAAACTGTAAAATATTTATTTCAAACTAACAAATATATTGATAGTTTGGATGAAGATAGACTGTTTGGTGAATTTACTCACGTGATAAACGTAATAAATGCGAGAATTGCGGAATGAAATAAGATTTCTACAAGAGTTGAACAAAAATGGTTAGAGATATTTAAGTTTTTGGATAGTGAAAAAAATTGTTTTACAAATATTCTAATAATTGTTGAATTTGCTCTTGCTATTTCAGGAACAAATGAAGCGGTAGAAAGAATATTTTCAATTAGAAATGCTATTTGGACAGATGAATAAAATCGTTTCCTCGTAAAGAATATTGAAGCAATAATAGTATGTAAAAATCATTTAATAATGGATCCGATAAATATAAAACCGAAGAAGCGTCTTCTTCCACATCCACTATGTAGTTAATCCAAAGAAAATATTGAAATTTGTTTACGTTTAATCACTAAAAGTAATATTATAATAAAAATATAGTTTTAATTATTTATTTAATTAATTTAATTATTTATTTTATTGTAACAACCCCCACCCCCCCCCCCCCCACATTTGAATTTTGTTCCGTTTTTTATTTTACAAATCTGGTCACCCTAAGCTACATAAGGTCACCCTAAGCTACATAAGACTTAACAGTAATCAAAATTAAGAAATTTTATATATCTTTTCCTGCACTTATTATGTAAATACCTATTTTTCATATGTAATGTAAATTATCTAGATGTATAAGATCCCTAAATTTAAAGAGTAAATATTCTATAGTATTTGTTTAAATAATTAATATATTACTAGGTGGTATTATGGAAATGGATAGGGTAATTTTCGAAATTCTTAGACTGGGTTATTGAAATTCCCAAATTGAATCAATTACTTTACAAAAATCAAAATCATTTTCGGCGGAATAGTTACTAAGATTTTATAATACATTTAGAAAAAAAAAATGTGTTAAAATGCAATATGTTGTATAAAAAATACGATATTATTTTGTCGTACTTTATATTCAACGTACTGTTGTGAAAATACCATGATTACATAATTATTAAGAAAGATATATTGTTATAAATAAATTAATTACTTTAAAAATATAAATTATTTAGAATAATGATTTACACCAATGGAATCACAACATATTAATTTGTTTATTTCCAAAGTTTTATTCATTTCTGTTTATAAATAAAGAAGTTCCAACAGGCTAAGCTTGGGTTAGTCGTGGAACGACTTAAAAATATCTACTTTTTTAAACACTTTTAACAATAATAATTTATCAAATTATTCAATAAAACTAAAACGTCAGTATGTTACAAAATCAACATCAACCTGTAAAAAATGCAACTTATTTTGCTCCACAGGTTTTTTTTATTACCCTTTAATCTCAGGGGCCAAAACTTTCGAAACGGATATTAGTTCAATTACACCATGTATTTCAGTAATATTGATTGCGAGGGTTATTTGGTATTTTTCTGAATGTGTTTCATTAGCATAATTTCCGAGTGCCGAAAACTATCTACTCCTTTACCCTAATAAATTACCCGACAGAGCTTTACGATCCCCTGCAGACCCCCCGAAAATCTTGAGGTTAACCGCAAGAACCCCAACCGTTTAAGTCTTTAGTGGCCGTGGGTGAAACTGGATGCTTTAGTATACTGTGACAAAACTGCCCATGTACAATTGGAAACAAAATTTGCGCGCAGGGAACGCACATATTTTAAAATTCCATGATTGTTTTGTCATTGAATCTCCCAAACGCACGAACACAATCCGTATCATAACATGCGCTTTGCCCACCGTACCCCCTCCCATTTGCTACGACGCAACTGGACAGATTAAGATTGGAGGATAATATATATTTGAGTTTTGTTTGCCTCATCTAATACGCCTATATATTTTGTTAGGTATTAGTTCCACGAAGAACATGAAGACGTTACTCGATTTCGTGCCGTATGCGCTGTAGCATACTTTCATCAATGCTTTGTTAGATACACAATATTTTTAGCATCACCCCGATTCAATAGCTAATATATTAAGAATAGCAACTGCATGCATAACATGAGTTACCATAAAATTGCGACGATGTCTACCGTCTCAGCAATCAATACGTTGACTGCGTCACTGGTCGCCCGGGACCGGTACTGATCTTCGTTGTGGTGCGAGGCCATATTTATGAAAACTTTCATTTCATGTGGAACTTTCAATGTTCTTAATATATCTTTTAATTATTAAGTGAAATAACTGCAAAGGTAAATAGTAACATATATTAGTAACAAAATAGATCAAAAATATATATCATTTTTATTTTTATTTATGTTTTTCATTAAAGATCTTAAAAATATTTGTCTTTGCCTCCCAAATATGCTTAACACCTACATTTTGCCAAAAAATAGGTGGGAGGAATTCAAATTAATAGACTAAAAGATTGCAGCTTCTTCAGAGCTACATTAATAAATAACAAAATATTGGCTCCTAAAAAAGGTAATAAATTAAAAACACTTTTACAAATATACAATTAGTATTTTTCTACGTTTTTTTAAATATTTTTTCTTGCCGTTAAACACAAAAACATTTTTCTACTCCTATTCTGAAATGTCTTACTTATGAGTCCATCACTGATTAGTAAATGTAATGCAATTTTTTATTATGTGGTCGTAGCCATAGAAACCAATTCAGTTCTAGAATCACGAAATACCTATTCCAACTCTAGAACTGAATTGGTTCGTATGGCAACGTCCACATATTCAATAAAATCCTAATTGAGTGCGACCTGGAATATGCGAATCTGATAAAACGTCATATATTTTCAAATTTTATACGCTTGGCTTGCGTTACGAAAACCGAATAATGCCCCTAGATGGGCCAATTTTGAGGTAAGTCAGTGCCGCCGATACGTAAAGACTACTCACGACGCTCAAAAGTGCCGGATAAAAAAGTTAAGTATTAATCTGATATTACCACACCATTAACACACCACAAAACATTTAACGTTACAAAGACTGATTGGAAGCCTCTAACGGGTCAATTGCAGCGTAAAAAAGTGCCAAATAAAAAGGTTAAGTATACATCGTAATTGAAAGTCTTCCCCTTTTGAGTTAGGTGCTGTTGTGCGGTTTAGTGTGTGAGAACCTTTGGAGCAATAGTGCGAAGAGGACACATCAGGCTACACATTAAAGAAAACTTGAAGGAATTCCATGCAGAATTGTGCGATTCAAAGTTTAAATGGCAAAAAATAGTGCAAGTTTTATAATAAACTGGCCATTTTCCGCTGGTATGAATCGCTGTACAATATACTATTATTTTTGTGTCAATTTACAATCATTTATAAGGATAGAAAAATGATTGAGTTTTTATAAATGTTCAAACTAAATATTTTATAATTTTATTAGAATATTTCAACGTTGGCATAATAATTTTAAACTTCACAGGAGATATTTGCAGTACAATAAAACGTAATACTAATCTTAACCTCTTAAGTGGCACGAAGCATTTCGTTACGCGCAACCTACGATAGCACCCAATGATCAACTAATAGATTGAGCGTAGAGAAAGAAAGAAACGCGACACCAACATAACTAGACAGAGCGGGCCGAAGTTCGGCAATACGATGACTATTGCATACGCGTTTACTAGGATTTTATTGTTTTCGCTGCGTTTTTTTAAGTGATCTTTTAAATATTATTTTTTAAAAACAAACCTTGAGCAGTGAAAAATATTTTATTTCTTCTTCTCGGTAATGATGAATTCGTGTGTGGCGTATTACTTTACTGCTCGCTATTCTAAGGAATCGGATTTACCCTTTCACAGGTAAATAGGGTTATGACTTAATGTTCGATTATGTAGTATTTTATTAGTTAACAGCTTTAGATCTGATCCCATTTAAAAGAAAAAGGATCTTTGCGAGAAAACAAATTTATTCCGTATTTACGAAGCACACTAAATTCGTATAGAAAGCAATCAAGTCAATTAAACAAGTAAATATTAACACATTATGTATTTCTTCAAAAAATCACATTGTAGATGAAGATCCATAGAGGACTTATTTAATTGAATTGATTTATTTAGTTTTAAATTATTTTGCATTGAAAATAAATCACAAAAATAATAAAGGATTTATATTTGTGATTTATTCTCAATGTAAAATAATAATGTAAAACAAAAAAAATCACAAGGATATTCTAAATTAATTCATTTCTCGACCAAAATAAATAAATAAATACAAATTTGATTAATCAGTATGATTCCTTTTTTTACTAAGTTATTTTGAATTGTGTCCTCTATTACATGTGGATGAATGAGGCCTGGTGGTAGAATTCAGTCTGAGGCAGCAGCTGATACCGCCAGCCCGTAGACTAATGCAAACATATTTATTATAAATTTGAACATTTTAATAGGTAAATAAATCCCTCTATTCTAAATATTATCAAATAAAGCATGTTAATAATTTGGTTATTATATTTGTAATATTTTTAGTCAACTTTATAAGTATTCAAAAATATACCTAAACAAAAACAGCTATATACAGGGTATCTACGCTAAACCGTTCGTTAAAAGTTTATGGGGTTGGCGTTGCACAAAAAATTTATAAAAAATCCTTGTCATACGGTTGAATCAGTTCTCCTCATATGAAATATTTTCAACTTTATATCACTCCCGGTTTCACCGGAAGTAGCACCAAATTTGTTATTTTAAATGGAATACCCTATATATTAGTAATTTTTTTGTATTTCTCGTTTAAATTGAAACATATTTTATTCAAACATATGTACACATATCTCTTATAGTTTTCAAGAAAAAAAATATTTCTAAAATTTTGACCTCTAAAAGGCATCTTCAAATCTGTCTGTAACTTCTCTTCGGAGTAAGATAAAAATATGATTTATATCTCTACTTGTACCTAGAGGATGCCTCTATAAGTATATTAGTTGGAAACTGTCAATTTTGACAATAAGTGTTCTTAAAATGTCAATATCGAAGTGCCCTCTTCAATATATCGTAATTCAATTTTTTTAAATAAAAATGACCAAATTTTTATCACATGGTACGATTGGGGGAAAGATTTCCTACAAAAAGTATTAACAACTATACTCCTAAAGCAAGTGGTTTTCGAATTATTTCGAAGATTCGTTTTTCGTCGCATGTATGCAGGGAATAATGCGCGCATAAGTCGCAACTGAATTTTAGTAAGCAAGTAGTAATGCTTATGTTTTGTCGCATATGTAATGCGAAATGTCAAATAATAAAAACAATTAGTATATACTTATTCAGAAATCAACAAAATGAAAAATTACACAAATTAACAAGTTACCAATTTATTTTCTATACATGGCAACTGCGGTAGAATTGTTATTCGAATATGTAGATTATTTAATGAAACTTATTCACATTTTCCGCCGATAAATAAAACAAGATTTAGAAGATTGGAATCAAATTTTGTTTAACTGGCAGTTGCCATGTATAAAGAACAAATTGATAAATTATTGATTTGTGTAATTATTAATTTTGTTGATTTCTGTAAAACTTTGTACGAATTCTTTTTATTATTTGACATTTCGCAATACAATCGCGACAAAACAAAAGCATACTACTGGCCTACTAAAATTTAATTGCGACTTATGCGCACATTATACCCTGCATAAATGCGACGAAAAACGAATTTTCGAAATAATTCGAAAACTACTTGCTTTAGGAGTATAGTTGTATAATACTTTTTTGTAGGAAATCGTTCCATGTGATAAAAATTTGGTCGTTAAAAAAAAAAATTATTAAACAGGGCACTTAGATATTGACATTTTAAGAGCACTTATTGTCAAAATTGACAGTTTCCAATTAATTTATTCCTCTTCTAGGTACAAGAAGAAATATATATCATATTTTTATCTTATTCTTAAGAGAAGTTACAGAGAGATTTCAAGATGCTTTTAAGAGATCAAAATTTTAGAAATATTTTTTTCGCTTGAAAACTATAAGTGTACATATGTTCGAATAAAATATGTTGCAATTTAAGCGAGGAATTCAAAACATTACTAATATATAGGGTGTTCCATTTAAAATAACAAATTTGGTGCTACTTCCGGTGGATCCGGAAGTGATATAAAATTGAAAATATTTCATATGAGGAGAACTGATTTAACCGTATGACAAGGATTTTTTTTAATTTTTTGTGCAACGGCAACCCCATAAACGAACACCCTGTATTTGATAAGCTCATTAACTGTGAAAACAATAACACGTATAATATATTAATATACATATATACTAAATTGAATTAATTGATATTCTCTCTTAAGAGCGCTTAGTATACGCGTGCGTTTTGCCCGAACTTCGTGCCATTCTTTTCCAACAACAGCGATTTTTTATATGTAAAGGATAGATAGATGTTGGTGCCACGACACAGCACGTACGGGTCTGCGAACGCTTGATGTAGTAGTTATTAGATCATTTATGGCACCTCAACTCATGTATATGCGAACATATACATATTTGCTAATACATCTACCACGCTGGCGTATAGCGTAAATATGTATATTTTTAAATATTATTTTTACATCGGAAGTATTATGGAGATTATTTTGAATGATACATTCCAAAACATAGAGCAGGGCATAGTCCGGTATAACAGGATTCACACCAATAGCGACATTCCTTTCTTTTGCCTTTTTCGTAACACATAGCGCATCTGATATTGCAATTATTAATGTTTTAACAATAAAATGTAAAAATATTAATTAAATTGTACCTTTTGGATGGATTATAGCTCTTATAGCAAGCGACGTTTTTTGTAACAACAATTGGTATCCGCATTCGAAAAACATCATTTGTACAGGTGAAACGTCGTAGGTGAGCAACTTTTATTATTTTATATTAATTTTAGAATGTATATATACGCCATAACAATTTAAGAGGTAAAGGTAAATTTTTCATTTTTGCTTTTTTTAGCAATTGTCGTTATCCTAAAAACGGATATTTTCAGTAAAAAAATACGGAGAAAGTGTTAAAAAAATATTAACCTAAAAGTCGGTATGACAATACCATTCGCTAATTAAAACAGATACATTTATTTTATCGTTTTTTTTTTTCGGTAAGAAACATTTCATAATACATGATTTCATTTGTATCTAAATATTTCCGTCTTGCGGGTAATCCGGCACCACTGATTTTGCAACCTAACATAATAAATACACGCAGCTCAAAATGTGATAGTTTTTTATTATTTTAGGCGCCAAATCGGGATCCCAAATCATGAATCACATTGTTTGTAATTAATTTTCCATTTATTGACTTGTAGTTCAAGAATTGGTCGTAATTTCAGCGGTGTCAGTATCGTACAGACGGTAATTGTTATGGAAGTTGCCTATTTTTATCATTATGTTTTTACCGCTTTGGTTCCATTCTTTATATAGGTATTACTTATTCAATGATAACCCCATAGAAAGCAGTCGAAGGGGAGTAAATATTGGTTTAGACATATCCAACACAACACACTTATATCAGTTATATATCTGAGACATCACTAATTAAGTTAAAATATTAGAAAGTTATAAAATATTATATTTATTTCATAACGAAACTTTTAATATTTGATATGTCAAATATGTAACTTTGATAATTATCTGTTACATAAATACGAGAAATATCATTATTAATCCTCTTTATTGGCATAAATATATTGCAAAAGTTTATAATATCTTCAAGTATTACTCCTATTTATTTTCTCGGCCTCTATCTCCTTAAATATCGCCAAAGCCTGCTTTCCTCCACTTAATAAGTTTAACCACTCTTCTTGCCCGTACTTTTTTCTCTACTTTCCTCTGAACTCGACACAATCCATTCTGCATAACCTTACTCTATCCGACATCCAATATCTGCAGCCTATTTCTGCAGTCCCACATCTATAATTTGCAACTAAGCACTTATCCTCCCATACCATTATTTCAAGTAGATACTTTGGCTTGCCAGACTTATCTGTGATTCGACTATATCTTGGGTTGTATCTACTACTGCCAATACTATCCCATCTAGTTTGCTTGTCAATATCCTTTAAGTAGAGCACTGCGCGCCGGGCTTCGAATTTTTTCAGCAAGACATTCTAATCCAAAATATGAGACCGGGCCTGACTATTTTTTTTAAGTCTGTTATTTATTTTTAATTGCAAACTATATCTATAAACAAGTAAATATGCAGGGTGAGTTTTTTTTTCATGTTCTCTATAAGGATCTCGGAAATTATAAGAGATAGAGAAACGGTTAAAAGGGCAAAGTAGTGCAATTTTACCAGCTGAATAAAAAGCCATTTGTAAAATTTTCGAAAAAGTCAAGGGTAACTAGATATATTGCAAAAAAATTTTGATAATTTACCACTAAATAATAAAACGATATCAGATTTTTTCTATCGACATTATTTTCTGAGATATAACACGATTTTGCATTTTTTTAATGGAAACCATAGTTGGCTTTGTCATCATTATAAAGGAATTTTTTTCTCTTTAATCAGATATGTTGTTTGACATACTTATTTACATAAATAAGTTAGTTATTAATTATTTTCTATTTTATTTACAAAATATAATAGTTAGCCATGAAATAATGACTATAATAAAACAATTACGATTGTATGTAACAGTAATTTTCATTGTTATGTTTTGGTCAATTAATAACACTGATTTAACAAGTGTTTATCCAAAAAGTTTAAAATATAGTGGGTGTTCCGTTTAAAAAAAACACCGATAATGTCATATTTCGAAAAATAGGATAGCTGTTGAAAATTACATTACGTTCTGAAATAGATAAAAACGATTAGAAAAACCTATATTTAGAGTATTTTTTGATCGCACGTATAGTTTAGCTAGAAATCCGGTGTTCCTATTTTAACCCAAGCCTGTATACTATATTTAATATTGTATCATCTAATTAATGTATTATAGGATTTTATTATCAATCTCACACAACTCACTGTTTGAAAAAAGCCGTTGTAAGTTTCATTATTTGAAATTCGTTTTATGTAAATTAAAAAGAGTGTAGACATCCTTATCGTAATGGATTTATAATGACGTGTACATCAAACTATTTGGTGACGGAATTGTCTGCGGGTTGATTAATGAAATTTCCATTACAATGAACTTCATTAAATAAATCAGAAACTCTAAATTGAGATAGAGATATCTCAATTTAGAGCAGGGATACTGAAACTTTCATATTGATTTGTGTCAATGCGTTAACAACAAATTCAACTCCTCCGCCGGTTTGTAATATTCCCTGTTAGGAGTCCGACTTTCGCCTTTTGCAGCTTTTCCATCTATTCGGAATTTTAATTTTTTTTTTAAAAAAGTGATATATAAATTAAAACTAGTCAGAATTAAAATTGCTTTTCGTAACGTTTGTGAAATAAACTACAGTGTTTGTTCTGTGTGTAACTATCATATTATTAATTATTAATAAAACATGTTATGGTATCAGATTCTTATTTTTTTAATTCTTACCGTATGTGTATTAATAAAAATGTTGGTGTAATAGGGTTTTCACATAAAATTCAATATAAAAGAGAGAAGAATACGTCGTGAAAACAGAAAACTGAGCACGTGTGGATCTAACACGAGAAGAGTTTACACAAAGAAATGTTATTGATGGAAATATCAATAGTAAGTGACGAGAATGCGGGGGTGGAGATAATCTTTCTTGATCGATATTTTAAAAATCCCTCGAGTGTTAGCATTGCAACTATGTTAATTAATTTTAATTAAAATTCTTCATCTTGCGAGTGAATAGTCCCCACTCGGTATACACCCACTCTAAAAGGCGAATTAAAAGCAGAATAAATAGATGCGCTCTTACCTTTCCTTTCCCTTGTTAACTTAACCGATGTTAAGATTATCTTAAAGCATTTTAATATTTTATCATGTTAAAACCATTATCAAATTGTCGCCGTTGATTACAATTACATTCGCTAGAATTAATGGCGTTGGCCTTAATCTTACACGACATTAGTTACAGATAAAATACAACTAATTTTCAATCTACTTTTGCTATACATAACCCAAAAAATAAATAATAAAAATAATTTTCATTATCCAATTACAAAAATTAAAATAAATAGGAAAAACAATTGCATTTTAATTAATAGAAATGTATAGATTTGTCTTATATTTTGTTCAGGATGGCCCGCTGAAAACGAAACATAACTATTAAAGCATTTGGCAATGGAATTTTGATAAACTCTCTGACAGATCATTTTTTTAGTCGCTATAAACGCCTAAGGGCAAACATAGTAAGAAGGCACGCGTCCAGGTTACACACTTCATGTGTACCGAGGCTAAAGGCTTCGTGTAGACCCTTGCCTTCTCACTATGTTTTGACCCTAACGGCTATAGTTATTCGTCTATAGTCAACCACAAGATAGTGGCAGTCTTTAGCTTCAATTATTAAGTGGGACTGTGTAATTAAAAAGAACTTTTTTTGAAGCTTAGCGAATTTTCTATTCAAGTGTGTTTTTATTTGTCAAATACGTCCATTAATTCCTAAGAAAAAGCCCTGTAAAAACAATATAAATTACAATGGTACTTTTAACTGTTATTGAAATACCCATGGAAACAAGGCCAAATAATCGGAAACACTTTATAAAATAAACAACAATATCGCATTGATTAATGTTAAACATTGGTTCTTTAAAGAGCATTTTTTCAGGAACTAATCGACAGATTTGAAAAATAAAAACACATCTAACAACACAATTCGACAAATTTCCAAAAAGTACTGTTTCAACACCCATTTAAAAAATCAAATCAGCAATGGAATTTTTAGAGCGTTTTTTAAAAATGTATTGCCTATTGCCTTGACATAGCTCTATTTTGTTTTCGATGGACTACACTGTATGTAAATATTATTAAGACGACTATATTTAAAAGTTCACAATTCAGGAAGCTATATAGAGAACTTTTCCATAAGTATACAAACCCCGATGTATAAGCTGTAATTTTTTAGCAATTGTTGTTTTTATAAAAGCATTTAATTTAAAGCTTCGAGTGTTTCCACTTGTTAATTGAGCAACTATAACTTGCCAGGCACGGTTTCCTACGCCCGGCAAATAGAAATATATACTTCATGCGTCTGGTGTATAAAACAGTGATTTAAAATTGTTGTTAAAAACACATACAACATCTTCAATTAGAATAAAACAGAATCAGACATTTATTGTGTTTTCAAAATGTAATCTCTCACAGGGATTAACACTTTGTCGTAGTGTGAGGGCTCAGTAATTTCTATAAACCTGGAAGCAATGCCAGCGGGAGCAAATACTCCTGGTAGGGTCACCATTGCTGGTACGGTCGATAGGGAGGAACGAAGCTAAGTTAATCCAACACTTCAAGACGACAGACTCAAAACGGGAGCATAAAGACCAGGTGGGTGCGCGCGAAAGCGTACAATTCCACCCCGCAGAAGCAGCAGAACAGTCGGATCTGGTGTAAGCAATCTTTCAGTACCTGGGCAACAACCCTTCAAAGAGCCTACCCTCAAAGCGGAACTCTCGTCCAAAAAGGACACCATTACAATAGGTGCTAAGCTAGCGGCCACCAAACCTGGGCCTAGCACCTCTGGCAAAGGGACTGAGTCAAGACTGGGCACTGGGCATGAAAATTAGCAAAGAGAATGGCAATGACGTTAGAACAAAATTACCAATGTTTATGCCTTCGAAAAACAAAAAGACATTAAAAAGGTCTTTAATATAGAATTCATTTGTAATACGAGAATCAAAATTGAATCTATAAGAAATTATAAACTAATACCGCAGTGTAAAGAATGCTAAAGATACGGCCATACTCAAAAATTCTGTAACCGTAACGTGCACCGGCAGTCATCTTCCAAATGAATGCACAAAACCCAAAAACACATTATCGAAGTGTATCAATTGCTCTGCAGCACACACAACCAACTACAAAGGATGTATTATAGCTAAGGAGCTTCAGACAAGAAGAAACCAAGCAATAAAAAAAATTGACCTAACCGAAGACATTCGAATCTAAGAAAGTTAAGGAAGAAACCTTTTACGTACAAGTAATACAGAATACTAAGTCCACCATAGTGGAGATGCTACATAGTATGATGAAGGCACTTGATTAAGTTAATGAAAGATTGGACAAATTAGAAGCCAGAAGTACTGGCGCTGTATCAAAATAATTTCATGGACCAACGTGACCTAAGAATAGCTACATGGAATGCTAATAGAATTCTTGACAAACGTCATGATCTAGAAGTCTTTCTTTATACACAACATTTTGATATTTGTCTCATATCTGAGACGCATATGACAAACCAATCGTTCCTTAAGATAATAGGATACAACGTATATCATACAATCCACCTAGATAATAAAGTAAAGGGCGGGAGCGCTATCATAATTAAGAAATCCGTTAATAAATTTAAAGAACGTCACTTACAACGAGAAGATATACAACTTACAGTGATTGGAATCAAATTTAAAAATTTGATCTTGAGAATTGAAGCATTTTACTGTCCACCGAGGTATAATATAAAGAAAGAAACCTACAAGATCCTTATACAACACCCAGGTGAAAGAATTATCAGAGGTGGTGACCTTAATGTTAAACATGTTGATTGGGGCTCGAGTCTTACAACGACCAAAGGAAGGGAGTTGAGAGAAGCTATAAGAGAAGCCGCGTGCAACCATTCAACTAACAAACCTACATATTGGCTTACTGACTCTAACAAAATCCCTGACCTGCTAGACTTTTCCATTTCAAGAAAGGTATCTACGAACTTCATTGAGATTGAAGATAATTTTGACTTAAAAAAATCCAAGTTATCAATCTACAATAAATTATTAATTTAAAACCGGGTATTAAAGCCCATGTGACTATATGGCATTCAACTTTGGGGATGTGCCAGTGACAGTAATATAAAATCAATCCAAACCTTTCAAAATAAAGTCTTACGGAATATAGTAAATGCTCCGTGGTATCTCGCAACTTTGACCTTCATAGAGATCTTGGAGTAGCGACTGCTAAAGAAGATATTTAAATGTATGCTGGGAAGCATAAAACCCGCCTTTTTACCCATGTAAACACAGAAGCTCTTCAACTGCCGGAAAATCAACACATCGTTTGAAGATTGAAGAGAAAGAAATTAAAAACATCTGGAGAAAGTCAACGGACAAACTCTAGTTTTACAATTTTAATATCTACTATTGTAAAATGAATGGTTAGTCTATTAGACTAGTTTTATTAACCCTATACTTTAGCAATAAAAAAAGACTAGGCACCAGCTCGAGCAAGTCTAACGAAGTTAGACCCTCCACTAGGACGTTCCGCAATAGAAGAGCGGCCTATTAAATCAGGGATCTCCGCAAAGGACAAAGCTACTCCGGGGTGAGCCCTCAAAATCATTGAGGATCACGGTAAAAGTACGAGTCGGTCAAGCTTGTCAAAAAGACTAAGGTCGCTGGACCAGGCTCCTCCCGTGGTCAAGAAAGCGAGGACAGGCCCCTCTCCCAAGTCCACCAAACGCACCATAGACCGCTCGCTCAGTGACATCCTTTAGGATCATCTGGTGTGGGCGGTCGTTCATAAGGGCCACAAGGAGGGATCGATCTCGCCGGGTAATTGAAATCTGGTGGAGATGGGGCTCCCAAAGCATACCTGGACATTCTCCGGAAGAATCCAGGACCCGCTCCTAGGGGCAGAGATGCAGTTTGGCACCAGAGTCACGTTAAGCTGGTAGCTTGCGCCGATCAAAGATCGGCCGAGCTATATAAGCAAGCCATCGGGGAACTGGGGAAAGTACGGCCCGGGGCTAGAATCGAGGTTGTATCAAGAGAAATGATCCCGAGCAGACCAAGATCTAGAACCTGGATTCCAGCCACCATCCTGGAAATTATCCAGGTCAGCAATCCTACGCTAGCCACTGAGAATTTGAGCGTGGCCAAAACTAGTGAAAACAAGGGTAACTCAAAACAATGCATCATTGTGCTCAACGAGGAATCCCTCGCCCCTCTAATGGAGTGCAATGGGGTGATAAGTTACGGTTTTGGCTCTACCACCCTTAGTATCTACAGGAAGGACCAGAAGACCTACAACCGCAAGTTGGGCCCCTGCGTTAGGCCCCAGCGTCGGACTCACTGCCCGATCTTAAGGCTTAAAGATCCCTCCGCCCCCTAGGATGCGACGAGGAGAGCACAGCGGAAAAAAGTTGCTGCTCTCCTCCGAAGACGACAACGATAAAACGGTCGTCGAGATATCCAAATAATACCCGGTTCGTGATGGCGGGGATAACTCTAATCAACCTCCATCACTCAAAGGCAGCCTCGACTGCTCTGCTTTTTTGCCTGGTGCAAAGGGGGAGGGACATCGTCGTAATAAAAGAACCCTGGATCGTGAGTAACAGGATCTGTGGGCTGGGCTCCAAGGACTACAGACTCTTTCACGTGCAGAAGTCAGGTAAGCCGCGCTCCTACATTCTCATAAATAAAAGATACAGTGCTTTTGTTCTGCTTAATTTCAGCAACGGCGACACTATCGCTGTAACCATGGAGTACCACAGAATTCCACATTCTGTCTGCCCTCCTCCATTTTTCCCAGGATTCAGACATCCCTCCAAGGGGTCTGTGCGGGCGCTGCCGACCGAGAAGGGGTAGGCGTCATCATTGGGGCGGACGCGAATGCCCATCACGATATCTAGGGCAGCTGAGATACCAACAGTAGAGGTGAGTCACTCTTATAATTTATCCTCACTTCTAAGTTCTCTATATGGTTAAATTTCACTCGATAAAGGACACGGAGATGTTACTCAAACAAAGGTACAAATTAAAATAATGCATTTATGAAATAATAATGTGCATTATGAAAAAGGAGCGCTCTAAAATGTGCTTGAGATAACGCGCATCTTTCCTGGGATCTGCCTTGTCAGCATACTGGTGTCGTGTGTGTACCATAACTTCCCTCTCCTTAGGTTTGAACGACCTCGTTCAATTCGGCAATATGTGGGTGTCTTCTTGGTTTGGATCGACCATCTCAATGCGAATGATTTTCCTCGGTTTGCAGAAAAGGTCGATAATGCGTCTCCTGAACTTGATATTAATAACCGTGGTAAGTATTATTAGCAATAATACAAGGCCTGTTAATCCATAATGAATAATGTGAACCAGCGATTCCAAATGTTTCATTTTAAATGTGGTACAATGTTAACTCGTACGTGGGTGTAGTGTTGAAATATATGTTTTTTTTTCCAATATTATTTTTCATGATAAACTGATTAAGTTTGGTCCTCGGACAAAGTCTTTGTCTAGTTCTTCTTGACAATCTTCAATTATTTCAAGTTTGTTTTTTGATAGTACTAGTAATTGTCTATTACGCAGTACAGATATAATCTAGTAATCTTTAGCAATTTTTTTTGTTTTGCATTTGTTGGATTTCAATAGAGTACAATCTTCTTGGGTCGGTTGTTGCAGATACAAGGTGATGGTGTGAAAACGTTGGCAATCTTCGTTAGTCCAGTATTTTAAGTTTGTCATCTCAATTAGGAATGGCTTTGGTGGGACGATAGCGATATCTTGAAAACTCAAAGTCGGCTAGATTTCAAAATAATTTGCGAAAAATGGTTTTAAAATAGGTACTTTGAGTAGGAATGTAATTGTTTCTTTTGTTCCTATTACCATAAATTTTGACAACTCTAAAATGTGTAATACGTGAGTCGTTACAATTGACAATAATTGCTTTGGATTATAGATTTTTGATAAGTAATTTTGAACAGTGATACGTTCATCTACAGTTAAAAGTTCTAAGTCTGGAATTTCTCTCGAAGACAAGCTGATTGTTTAATAACGTTTTTATTAAATGTTTTAAATGATAAACTTCATTTTGTAACAATGTTCTTGTATCTTCGATAAACGTTAAACTTTCAATGAAATGATTTGTATTGTTTAAATTTGACATTTAGATTTCCAAATCACATGATTTTTTTTTTTGATAAATGATTTGCGAAAGTGGTTGATTTATTTATTTGTTCCATTTCGGAGTTTTAATAATTATGCAATTTCTGTAAGTTTTCGTTAAAATTTTGCAAGTTGTCGTCGTCGAGATTTCTTGTAATGAATTTGATTATTTTCTCTAGAATATTAGCCAATGCTCGTTTTGATTTATAACTTAATTTTCTTAGTAATAGCCTTTTTTTCGCAATTTAAAGCAAGTTGTTTATAAATTTGGTATGTTAGTTTATCTATTGAAGCATCTTTCTTTAGAGTTTCAGTGTTTGCTAATAATTGGTTAAATCCTACTTTTAATTTTGATGTATTTATGAAAAATGATGGTGGTGGTCCATTACTTTTACTGGGCCAATGATTTCTTGTAAATAGCCGTTGTTTTTAATGGGTTTGACCTGAGGGGCCTGGTTATGGTGAATCTGGAGATTGGTCACCGCCAGTATCAGGAACCTGTAAAGAAGTTGGTTTTCTTAATTTCTTAACCTTTTTAATGTTAGTTGTAGTATTTCTAGTGTCGGAGAAACACTCCTTCTCTGACCACAGATATGTCGAAATTAACCTCGATATTTAATCGCAAGTATGCCCCAAATTTGTAAAAAAGATTGGGTGAAGTATAGAACTGCCTTATCAAGTGCCCTACCATCTAGACAACCAACCATGCCCCTCACTAGGGATGAGCTGGATCAGACAGTGGGGCAATTTTCTAATGCCTGCAACAAGTCTATAGAAGCAGCGACCCCAAGCGCGGTCAAGAAAGGTAAGCACAAACCACACTGGTGGACCTCAGAAGTTAGCTCCCTAAGAAATGAGTGTAGAAAACTATTCAACAACGCCAAACACACCAACGAGTGGGCTGTTTATAAGGATAGTCTCAAGAACTTTAAAAAGGCAGTATGGATTGCGAAGCGGACGGCTTGGAAGAACTTCTGTAACCAAATAGAATATACTTCAAAAGCATGCAAAATCCTCTCCCAAGAGCCAGCCTTCTAAGGCTTTGTCAATTCTCAATGCCCCTTCCAGGAGATAGTAAGCAGAGAGAAGCTATTTTAGAGCATCAAAAGCTTCAAACCCTTCAAATCGGCCGGACCTGACGGAACCAGCCCCGTCGAGCTACAAGAAGCTTCGGACAACGTCATAATCTGGTTGGAAACAATGTTCGCGGCTTGTATTAGGGTTTCCTACATCCCTAGGATGTGGAAAGAAGTGGAAGTAGTCTTCATCTCTAAAAGCAGGAAGATTTCCCACACAAACCCCAATGGTTACAAGCCCATAAGCCTATCCTCATTTTTGCTTAAAACGCTCGAAAGACTAGTTGACGTTTACATAAGAGAGAGCTTAGACCCTCAACTGTTGTCAACCTCTCAACATGCTTATGTTAAAATCTGTAGAAACGGCTATACATTCCTTAGCCATATTGAAGGAACAATGAGACACAAGGAGTTTACACTAGTGGCCTTTCTTGATATTAAGGGCATTTATCAATATGTTTCCTATGTGTAAAAGATGCCCCTAAAAAGAAACATCACCTCCAAACTAGAGAATTATCGAATGAGGAAACAGGTTAATAGGGCTACCCCCAGGGAGTCTGGAATCTGGCACTCAATGACTTACTCTTGGTACTAGGAAACTCTGGGTGCAGAGTAGTTGCGTATGCTGACGATGTGGCTATATCCATCTCAGGTAACCATCTGAGTGTAATGTCGCAACTAATACAGCAAGAATTAGCCCAACTAGCTCAGTGGTGCACGAGGTGCGGCCTTGGTGTCAACCTTTAAAACACTGAGTTAGTCCTCTTTACAATAAGCAGCTTTAGGCGACTGTCGCGCTGTACTCCTGTAACAAACCTGTAGGTAAAAGATAGGGCATGCAGCCTAACATTACCTACTAGTTCTACAAAGCCGTAGTTAGACCTATACTCTACTACGGTGCTTTCATTTGGTGGACAGCGCTTGAAAAAAATGTCCACCAGCAAGCATTCGGAAAGGTGCAAAGGTCCTTTATGATAACGGGTGCCCACAAGACATCACCTTCTAATGCATTTGAAACGATCCTCAACTTGACCCATGTGGATCTCTTTTGCAAGCAGATCGCGCTAACAACTGCCGTAAGACTAAACTCAATTAGCAAGGAATTTGCTAGTGTCCCCTTGAACATCGACCGCTGTCTACCAATTCCTGCTTTCGGCAATATGTTCTCTGCCCAAATACCCACTAGGATAGACTGGGAAGAGGACAGGTGGCCGAGCACAGGCTCACTCAACGTCTTCACGGACGGATCTAAGTGTGACGATAAAGCAGGGGGTGGGTTTTTTTGTGCTCCTCCGTATCTCCTTCAGACTGCCGAACTACTGTAGTGTTCTGCAGGCAGTGGTGATGGATATATTAAGACAGCTGCAGACTAGCTAAAGGCTAATGGGACTTCTGCTAGTCAGGTCCATATACATACCGACAGCCAGGCTGCAATTAAGGCTGTAACGGGTGTATGCAGCACCTCGAAAGTTGTATCTGACTGCGGAAGGCATTAAATGAATTGGCAGCTTAGGTACACCTCGAGCTTATCTGGGTTCTAGGCCACAGCAACAACCCAGGTAACAATACAGCGCACGAGCTAGCAAAGAATGGCACGAGGCTACACTCGTCCTTAATAAATAAACATCCAGAAATTCCCTAAGTGTGATGTAAGGCGGTTCTTAATAACACCATGTTTACCATCACAAACAGTAGATGGAGAAATTAGAGCAGCTGTAGCATTGCTAGGCAGATATAGCTTCGATGCGACATCGCTCAGACCGTCGGCGTCATGAAGGGACATTGCCCTTTTGGCAAATATGCTCGAAGGCTGGGGCTACCCTATATTGACTACTGTAGGAGGTGCCTTAACCCATTAAGTGCCATTGATGCGTACACGCAACATTATTAATTTTTTGTTAATTATATCACTAAATAAGGTAATTTGATATATTATATTATTTGACCTGGCTTGAAAATGTATGAAGAAAAATGTAAATGTTTTGTCATTTGAAAAATAAAAAAATATCAGTGTATTTCTAACTTCACAATATTTCAGTGTTTTATACGCGTGGCGCATGAAGTCAAATTTCGAGTTTAGAAAAGCCTAAAAATTTGGTTTGGCCGCTCCGCGCTTCGCGCTACGCGACCTAACCAAATTTTCAGGCTTTTCTAAACTCGAAATTTTACTTCATGCTTAGTCTGGGAGTGGAACTACTTGTTCTAAACTTCATATTGCACGTTTTTTTATATAAAATCGACGATGCTGGAAAATATACAGCGTATACATTATGTATATTTAAAAGAAAAACTTAGAGGATGTAATACAATAAGTCATTTATAGAAATCGTAAAAAGAAGTGCAGAATTTTACCAAAAAATTACTTTTACAGTTAACTCTACAATTGCTTGGCCATTAATGGGTTAATGAAGACTAGGAGGAAAGCGTGCTCCACGATTGACCGATGCTATATCGACGGACTCTCTAATCTCGAGTCTCTAGACGTCAGATATCTTGCAAGGTTTGTTATCGGCTCCAAGTGGTTCCCGTAAGAGGATGGAAGTCGTGGTATCACAATGGGGCTTTCTGGCCTTAGTGTGCACCTCCGTGGGCGGTGCAGCCACTAAAATCTAACCTAACCTAATCACCCATCTAATTGTAGTCTGTTATTAACAATTTTCAGTATTGATAGTATATACCGCTAAAAATTTATTATAAATTTACGTGACAAACATAATTAATAATTAACTTAAGAAAAATACTGCAGTAATTAACTTGCTAATTAAGTTCAACAATGTGAATCAACGTTGCGTAATAATTATTAATTATAAATAATTGTGTTATATTAGTATGATTGTGTGTTATAAAGCATGAGGGGGCAAAAGGGTGGCGGAAAAGACCCCTCGAGAAAGATGTTAAAATCGTGGAATTATACTGTAAAGTGCGAGATGGTGAAGATTTAGCGAGTGGGGATGTTGAGGTAATGCAAATTGCGTGTTTTGATTCATGACTACTTGAGGAGTTATTCTTGATGAGATCTTTTCAAGCGCACTGACGTTGATAATACCGATAAACTAGATGTAACTTTTGTACAATGTGTTTGTTCTTAGCATTAGATATGGGATTCTGATTATTAAATTCCAGTGTTGAGTTTTCTTTTTGAACAGTTATATATAAAATAATAGTAAATAGAACTATTCATTAAAAACAAATACAAAACCATTTATACTGGAAATTTTTCTTTTAAGTATACATATCCCGATGACTGCAGTGTTTGGAACTCGTTGTTTTTATGAAACCGTTCAACTTGGAGCTTCTAACGAGTGTTTGCACTCCGTGGTTATTCATGATGACAAATTTCGAGCTTAGAAATTTTTGTTACTCAGAATTATTTCAAACTTGACTAATGTTTGTTATACAATACAGAAAATAAAAATCCCATATTGAAAATTAAAGTTTTAGAATCAATAAATAAATATCGATAGGTGAAGTGGAAGAGCAATTAAAGTCATACTGACTGATTTAACTTCGTCTGCTCTATATTATATATTTCTCCTTTGTATTTTTTTAAATTTTGAATAAAGACAATTTTTTATTATTATTATTATATTTATTAGAGTTAGAAATATGGTGCTTCGAATATTAAAATATGAAACAACAAAATTAATGGTAGACTGAAAAAGTAGAGTAGGAAGAGAAAAAAGAAACATAGAAATGGTGTGCATGGGAATGTTTGGAGGATAAACTATAAATAGAAATGGAACAAAGGTTATAAAATCTTCTAGAAGAAGCGATTCGATAATAGAAAATACCATGTGGTATCAAACATTTAACAACAAATACACGTTTAAAGCTGAAGAGCGAGATGCTGAAAGTCTGATAGATTATAATATATAGGGTGAGTTTTTGATTCATATTCTATACAGGGATCTCGAAAACTATAATAGATAGAAAAGGGGTTAAAGAAGATAGAAAAAAACTATAAAGATACAAGTTTTTGATAATTTCACGCTAAACAATAACATTTTATCAGATATTTTCTATCGACAATAAATTTTGAGATATAACACAAACTTACATTGTTTTTTAAGGGAAACTATAGTTGGCTATAACAACTTTAGAAAGGGTTTTTTTTCTATTTATTTAGATATATCACATGGTATACTTATTTACAAAAATAACTGAGTTATTAACTATTTTCTATTTTGTTGACAAAAAATAGTTAAAATAATTACTATAATAAAACAATTGCGATTGTTTCTAACAGTTAGAGTCTTTGTTGTATTTTTGTCAATTAATTTAGTGTTAAAAACAACTGTTTTTTATGGACATTTTTTCCTATCAATTTCCGTTTCTTCCTACACGTAACTTCCAAATAAACTTGTTTGGCAGATATTTAATAAATTCCCATTTTACAAATAGACAGTTAGTGAAGATGGGCAGAAACACATAAGGATAAACGACAGTTACGACTTGGTTGTCCTATAACCACAAACGATCGTGAAGATCATGTTCTTCAGCTGGCGGTACTTCGGGGCCTTTCATCGCCAACAAGGGTCATTTTTGATGGTAGAGAGGTTTTATTATTCATCAAATCTCCATACAATCTGCCTATAAAGGAAATTCAAAGTATTGGCCTTAAATAGTACCGACCATTTCTTTGTTTGTTTCTAACATCAAATTTTCTAAGGTTAGTTGTTTATATTTTAAAATGTGTATCAATTTTTAGTGAAAATAATTAGGAAATATATAGAATAGAATAGAATAGAATAGAATAATTTATTGATGTTTAGGATCACAGATCATACATACGTCAGTACAAAACATATAGCAATTTTAAAACAAATGTCAAACAATAGATGGTTACAATCTTAATAATAAAAACTCATCCCAGTCATAAAAGGCACCGTCCAATAGTATTGCTTTTATTTTTCTTTTAAAAGGTTTCAGTGGCAGGGCACGTAGTTCGAGAGGTAGAATGTTATAGAATTTGATTCCGAAGCAATTTACGCTCATCTGACTTCTAGTTAGCCTTAATTGTGGCTGGCAAAGGTTTTTCTTAGTTCTAGTGTCATGATCATGATTTAGAGTATGACTAGTATACTTGTGGATATTTTTCCTGATGTAAATAAGGCATTCGAATATATAAATGCAGGGAACAGTTAATATACCCATTTCTCTAAATATATGCCTACAGTCCTCCCGATACCCCAGCGCTGCAATGATCCTAATTACACGACGTTGTAATGAAAATATTCGGTGCCGGGCATTGGAGTGGCCCCAAACTAAAATGCCATATCTCAGGTGTGATTCGTACAAGGAGAAGTACGCTGTTCGTACAACATACTGAGATGCTCTTTCGCGCAGGTTTCTAATTAAATAGGTACTAGAATTCAATCTTTTGGCGATTTCATCAGCGTGAACTTACCACAATAGGGCACAATCGATATGTACCCCCAGAAATGTTGTAGATTTTGTTAAATCCTCAAGGCCGTGATTGTTAAGAGTAAATAACATTGATATGGTTTTGTCATCATTAAGGGCAAGTTTGTTTGCGAGAAACCATGTTGCTGCTCTACGTTTGGCTGCCTCATGCATCAGCACGCAGTCTTCCAGCGTCTTTGTAGATGTTAATACTGATGTGTCATCTGCATACATAATCGAATTAACTGGTTCCATATATGCGTCAAAATCATTAATAAAGATTAAAAATAGTAGTGGTCCCAGAATAGACCCTTGCGGAATCCCACATGAAATAGGAAGCCGACTGGAAGCTTCATGATTATGATGGACATATTGTAATCGACCAGTCAAATACGACATGATGAGTTTACAACTGCTTGGCTCGAAGTTATATACATAAAGTTTCCGCAACAGTTGACTATGCGAGACGCAGTCAAATGCTTTGGATAAGTCAAAGAAAGTTGCTAGAGTAAATTCACGCTTTTCGAACGATTCCACAATATTTTCGATTAAATTAGCAACAGCTGAGCTGGTAGACTTGCCTTCTCTAAAACCAAACTGATGCATCGAAAACAACTTGTGTTTCTCGAAAAAATCCATTATTTGGTTAAACAATATTCGTTCCGTTATTTTGGAGAATGCCGGCAGAATAGAGATAGGTCTATAATTCCCGCAGTCATCTTTGTCTCCCTTTTTGTGTATGGGTATTACTTTTAGAGAATATTCGGGAAAATACCAGAAGCAATTGAGCTGTTGATTAGTTTAGTGAGAGGCTCGATGATAATATCCACAGCACTTTTAATTACCTCACAGGTCAAACCAAAAACGTCCCTACTTTTATTATTTTTTAAAGAATTTATTGCATCTCTTACCACCACGCCAGAAACTCTTTTAAAAGAAAACAACGGGACATTGTCCGTTGAGATATGTTCACATGCCAGTATAATGGGATCAGGTGAGCAAGAGTCCATATTGTCTATAATTTTATTGGCTATGTGTGCAAAAAAAGTATTAAATTCGCCAGCCGTAATACTGCCAGATGTCTTGGGTACCTCTTTACTAATTTTAATAACCTGCCACATGGCTTTGGACTTATTAGCAGAAGTATTTATGTAATTATCATTTGCTTTGGTTTTTGCTTTAATAATAGCGTTCTTGTAATTCAGCCGCATTATTTTTTTCATTGCAATCAATTCGGGATCGCGTAATCGAGTCGATGCTTCATGAATTAGATTCAGATTTTCACGCATGTTATACAATTCTGTCGAGAACCAAGAAATCCTGGATTTATCACCTTTAAATTCTTTCGATCTTATTGGAAAAGCTGTGTTAAAGCAATTGATAATAATATTTACAAAATCTGACCATATTTCATTTGTTTCACCTCGATAGAGTCCAATCCAATTCTCATTTGACAAGAGTTGGTAGAATATATCTTTGCCGTACTTGGTAATAGGTCTAATAAGTTTAGTGCTTGATTTAGGTTTAATTTTACAGCAACTATAGTTGAAATATATAGCATCGTGATCAGAAAAATGAGCTGTGATTGGCTCTGTACCGAAGTGCTGATTATTGATATTAGTAAATATATTATCTAAACACGAGTCATATCGTGTGGGAAAGTTTACAGTACGAAACATGTTAAAACTCATTAAAAAATCTTCTAATTGGGCCGTTTTATAATCACTACCTAAGAAGTTAACATTAAAATCGCCCCCTATAATAACATTAAATTTATTAAAGTCAATTTTGGATAAGACCTTGTTTAAAATATCAATAAAAGTGTTAAAATTTCCCAAGGGGCTTCTATACACAGACAATATAATAACATTAATATCACATAATAGAATTCCACAAATTTCGCAATCGATTTCAATGGACAAGTTATGGAAATTGAGTACCTCGCATTTAAACGATGGGTTAACACAAATCATAACCCCTCCATGAATATGATTTTTTCGCGAAAAATTAGTCAGAACATTAAAATTCTCAAAAGTAATGGCACTGGCCTCCGCTTCGGTTAGCCAGTGCTCCGATAGACACATGACACTAAAGTTATGACTATATATTAGTGCCTCCAGTTCTGTCACTTTATTTCGAAGTGACTGTGTATTTAATACTAAAATCTTTAAGTTTACAGCATCGTAAATATTAGGAGAGTTTATGATTTGAGTCTCGACTTCTGTAGATGATGAAAAAAACGATTAACGCGAACATCCCTCGGCCATATGTTTGGGTCCTTCATTAATGCTTCAAAATCTTTCAGCACTGATACCTTGAATGACGCATATTCATCTGGTCGCTTGGATTGTAGTCGTTCGCATTTCCCATTATTAATTCCTAGACCGATTAAAAAGGTTTGGATATTTTCCACTGTTGTCTCCGGATGACAATTTGAAACGTGTAAATGTACGCGTCGCGCGGCACATTTAATAAAATTGTTTTCCGATGTTCCAGATAGGCAATTGTTTATACGCGGTTTACGACGTTTATTGGGATAAACAAAACCATCGTTATCAGCATTAAATACTTGGGTCTTACAATCGTCCTCTGGTGCATTAATCATTAACTCCGGTGCATTCCGTGACTCGGCTGTTGGCCGCGCTTTTCCAGTCCCAATTGATTTAGGCGTATTTTCGTTGTTAGTTGGCAACCCAGCGGACTTAGCTCTTGTTTGTCGATCGGATGAATTGTATGCAACACATTTCACTTGATTTTCATCTGGAGGTGGATGATAGGTAACCTTGTTTACTTGATTTGCACTTGTGGTTGCCGCATCTTTGTTGATAGGATCCTTTTTACAAAGCGTTGCAGAATACTTTCTGGTTTTATTAAATTTGGTTTGGGGCCCAGCTGAATTAGTTTTGTTTATGTTTTTTTCAATTAAATTATTACTAATTGAGGTTAGCTTTTCATTTGGTTGATTATTTACATCTAAGGTGCATTTTTTGGAAATCACTTGCCTGTTAAGTGTTGCGACTTCTTCTTTTAACTTAATTATTTCGGTCTTCAACCCAAGGACGAGTTGGAGGCAGATGCGCTGGACTCCTTGTTTTACACAGCGGGCACATGCCGCAACACCAATTTTGTCATCGGATTTAATACAATCTGTGTGATAATCCTTTAGACACACCGCGCATGTAGATAGATCAGCTTCTTGATTTATTGGTAGATCACAACTTACGCAATCTTTTTCAATTTTTTGTAGAATAGTTCGATTTAATTCGCTGTCGGATAACGAGCGATGTTCACCCGTCGCCATCTTTTTATATTTTACTTTTAGTAATAATTGATGAAAGTTTCAAAATGTTGACCAATATCATTAAAACATTTAATACTGTGGAGTTAGTGGTAAACAAAGAAATGGTCGTTACGATTTAAGGCCAATACTTCGAATTCTTCTATATACAGATTGTGTCGAGAGTTAATCATTAATTAAACCTCTCCACCATCAAAAATCTTCTTGTTGACGACGAACGGTCCCGAAGAGCGACCAGCCGAAGAACACATCGTCACGATTATTTGTGCTTTTCGGCATTCGGGTCATAACCATCGTCGTTCTTCATGTGTTTCTGTCCATTTTCGCCGACATAGAGAAATTCTAGCAACACTGCGTTCCACACAATTTATAACATTACAAATGGATAATCCTGCTTATCGTAGACCGATTATTCTACCCAATCCAAATTCACTCATTGAGTAAAAATGTGCGCATTTTGGATAGGTGACATTCTTTTACATTCGATTAACAATAAATTACCTTAAAAGTTTCATTTAAAGTGCCAAAACAATAAATAATATCTAAATAAAAAAACCCAAGAATGTTTGTGTTATTGTCAATGGTAACTTGATTTACAAGTCTAATCGTTTTAATTTTTTTATGGTTTTTTAGCACTCATAAAATACATATAAATTTCTTGAAAATTTCCTCAAAATTTACCCATGTTTACTCGGTACCCATTTACTTAAAGCGGCAAATATCCAGGGTGACCCATTTTAATGTATCCACTGGACTAACTCGACAAATATGCATCGTACAAGAAAATGTTTCGAACAAAAGTTTAACCTCCGCCCCCTGGGGGTGGGGGTAAAAAAAAGGAAGGCGACTTTGAAATCTTAAAAAGGAACCCTTATTTTTTATTTCAGATTTGGATTCTACACCAAAAATTATGTAGGTTTTGTCCGAAAAAAATGAATTCGTGATAGATGGCGCTGTAGTCGCAAAATGTATACGTTCCCTATAAACCTAAAAAAACGGCCTTTACGTGGACTTATATGAAAAGAGTATGTAAAGTTTACTTCCAGGGTTTTTTTTAACTCCTTACAGATGGCAGTAGAATCGCTAAAATTATTATTTTTCAAAAATTGTGCATACAATCGGTGCATATTTTTTAGATGACCATTCAGCGATAGTAAAATGAAGACACCATCCTCCCCGTGGGGTAGGATGGGAAATGTCTGTAAAACCGTTAATGGATACCCGATTAGTTTATTTATTTCATGTATTAATTGGTATTAGAGGTTATATTATTTGATGATTCTGATTAATAAATGTTGGTCTTTTGTCAAAGGGCAGGTTACAACACAAAATATTGATAATTTGTTCACCATTGACATGAGGAGCGTGAACTTACCGCCGCCATTAGCTTCACCCGATGTACACCACGAGGAAGTTGCACAGTCAGATTTTGTACATCATGTAGCCCTAAAAAGAGTTGATATTTAAGCAGACATTTAAGCAAATAAATGCTCAAAAGTAGCACCGTTCTCCTCCAGACAAAGCTGAATTTGACTTTCAAACTTCCTCACTGTATGCAAAAGAGTGTTGCGCGGAATCCTTTGAATCATATCGGCTCTAGTAGTTGGTTTTGCTTAATAGACAATATCTTTCAGGAACCCCCATAAGTAGAAGTCGGGAGGCCATCTAGTGATCTAGTGATCTTGGGGGCCATCTAATTTGACCCCCTCTCCCTATCCATCTGGCAGGATACGTTTCGTTTAAATATGTCTTCACGATATTTGCGAAATGTGGAGGAGCACCATCTTGCTGAAACCACAACCTCATCCTTGTCTCTAGGTCTACATTTTCGAGTAAGTCGGAAAGAACTTCTCGACGAAAACGCAAGTAACTTAAACCGATTACAGTTCTTTAAAAAAAAAAAATATGGACTGATTAAGTACCTGTTGACTATACCGCACCAAACATTTACAGTCCAGCGGTGTTGGTGATCCACTTGCTGCATCCACTAGGGGTTTTCTGGAGACCAATAGTCGCTGTTATGTCGATTCAATAACCCGCCACTGCGAAATGTAGCCTCGTCAGAAAACATCATGAATTTGAAAAAGTGTTCATCATTCTGCAACTGCTGTATTGCCCAGTGACAAAAAATGTACCCATTTGTATGATCCTGCTCACTCAATGTCTGGTTCAAGGAGACGTGGTATGAGTGATACTTCGCGTATTTTAAATACCTTCACGCAGTCTCTCTTGGGATACCAATTTGATGCTGGTAATATGTGGGGGTTTGAATGAACCATCGCCAAAATGGTTAGAACGCGCAGATTCGTACGATGATCGTTTCGCTGTGGTTGACACTGAATATTTTCTGTCCTACATTTCGATTCAATGTGACGAATCGCTGAATGATTGGGATAATGGTGCCGTTGGGGAAATCTTTTTTGTATAATGCCGCAGCTCTTCGATTTCATTTGTAGAATAATCGCTCATTCCGGATAATTTTCAAGTAACGCAAATCGTGAAAACTAAAAAGTTTTAACGTCACGAGTGGTCGCGTTTCGTAAACCAAAACAAAAACCTGTGTACGAACTATTAGGAGAACGGTGCAATTTTTGAGCATTTAATTGGGAAATGTCTGTTGAAATATAAACCCTTTTTAGGGCTACATGTTGTACAAAATCCGACCTTGCAACTTCCTCGTGGTGTACATCGGGTAAAGCTAATGCCGGCGGTAAGTTGACGGTCTTCATGTCAATGGTGAACAAATTATCAATATTTTGTGTTGTAATCCGTCTGTCATTTGACAAAAGACCAACATTTATTTATCGGAATCATCGAATAATATGAACTCCAATACCAATTAAAACATGAAATAAATAAACTGGTCGGGTATCCATTAACGGTTTTACAGACATTTCTAATCCCACCCTACGGGGGGGGGGGGGCAGAGTGTTTTGATTTTACTATAGCTGCATGGTCATCTAAAGTTTTTACAGTCTGGTTATAACTTAAAAACCAAATAAGTTACAGTAACTTCAGAAAAACGACAATTTATAAACATTCCTGATATAGAGCGAAAACGGTTAGAGGTAGATCAATTACCTATTCGCTATTGATTTAAAAGCAAATAAGTGACCGTGGCTCGCGAAAACGGTTTTTTAATATCTCTTCAAATAAAAAAGTTTTCCATATGTGGCACCTCCAAAATGCACCACGCTGTACACACCTTTACAATTTTCACAATTCAATTTATAAATGCCGGAGCTGACAAAAGGATTAAGTTTTGTTTTTTGATTAAAAATTATATTGTTAAAAGTTTATTTGGGGTATTTAATATTGCATTAATGTTAAATTAAAAAGCATCCTTAAATCCTTAAGAAATACACCTATTTTATGGTTATTTTCTAAGTATTTTATTTAGTTTACATAATCTATTGTAGTACTTCCGTAGAATCGAGGGTAGCATGATACGATATAACAGGGGTTGGCAACGCAATGCTCGCCGTTTAAATATCAAAACACTAAACCTTAGCTGTATAAACAAAAAAAACCTTTATTAGCATCTAAAGTAAAACACATCTTCAAATAAATACAATACACAGTAAATTTATGTCGACTACCTCATTTCTTACATTATTCTTCTCCTCTCCCTCTCCCACTCTAATCTTATCACAATTTTTACGCCTGCTCCATCCTCTCGCATCCACTCCTCTATCCTTTCTCTCGACCATTTCTCACGTATCTCCTTACATTCATCCGCTAAATGTTTCCACGTATCCCGTCCACTCTCGCACAACACATACCTACCATACTCTTTACCCATCCACACCTTTCTTCCTCTCTCCTCCGACCCACACCTAGCCCTAGCCAGTGCTACCTTCTCTCCTCTACTTAGTGATGAGGTACCCTGGCAGTTTCCCGTGTACCTGCCACCTTTAATATAGAGGATTGTACCCATTTCTCTCAATAATCCTTTGACGCTCCTGCCTTTCCACTTCGTCCCATTTTTTCTTCATCCACGCCGCCACATTTACCCTTCTTTCTAACCATTGACGAGGTACCCTGGCAGTTTCCCGTGTACCTGCCACCTTTAATATAGAGGATTGTACCCACTCCTCTCAATAAACCCTTGACGCTCCTGCGTTTCCACTTCCTCCCATTTTTTCTTCATCCACGCCACCACGTTCACCCTTATTTCTAATCACTCATTTACCAAACTTTCAGACCCCCCATGCTCCGTCCTCTCGCATCCACTCCTCTTTCCTTTCTCTCGACCATTCCTCACGTATCTCCTTACATTCATCCGCTAAATGTTTCCACGTATCCCGTCCACTCTCGCACAACACACACCTACCATACTCTTTACCCATCCATACCTTTCTTCCTCTCTCCTCCGACCCACACCTAGCCCTAGCCAGTGCTACCTTCTCTCCTCTACTTAGTGATGAGGTACCCTGGCAGTTTCCCGTGTACCTGCCACCTTTAATATAGAGAATTGTACCCATTTCTCTCAATAAACCATTGACACTCCTGCCTTTCCACTTCGTCCCATTTTTTCTTCATCCACGCCGCCACATTTAACCTTCTTTCTAACCATTGACGAGGTACCCTGGCAGTTTCCCGTGTACCTGCCACCTTTAATATAGAGGATTGTACCCACTCCTCTCAATAAACCCTTGACGCTCCTGCGTTTCCACTTCCTCCCATTTTTTCTTCATTCACGCTGCCACATTCACCCCTATTTCCAATCACTCATTTACCAAACTTTCAGACCCCCCTGCTCTTTCATACATTTTCCTCCTCTCTATTTTTCAATCACTCTCTCCTACTCCCACACATTCTTTCACTAGCCTTTCACTACCCGATCCAATCAATTTTATCTCGTATCTTGACACTCTTTCCATTGTCTCTGCATGCATGCGTGCTCTGTTCGTTTCCTGAAGCAGAATGTAGCTGGGCGTTGATTTTTCCACCGCTAGTAGCTGCTTTAGGAACGTCACCTGCTCTCTCTTGTTACCTTTATACGCTCTCATTCCCCATGCCTCCACCCCATACATTAAAATTTGTTTAACGCATTTATCCCACAGTTCGCACACCATCTGAAAATTCCAACCTAGCCACTTTCTTCACGTTTCCTTCACCACATACCACGCTTCCCTTGCCTTCAGTTGGGCCCATCTGGCGTTCTCCCTGTACCCCCCACACCATCTAAACACAAAACCCAAATATTTAAACAATTTTACTCTTTCGATCACTTTACCCTTCCATATTAATTCTTTCATTCTTTCTTCTCTTTCTCTATTCCTAAATTTCATTCATTTCGTTTTTCCTACATATACACACAAACCTCGCTTATTCATATATCTCTCCACTCTTTGTAACATCTCCCTTATTTCTCCCCATTCTTTCGCTAGCAACACCATACCATCCGCATACTCCAACGCCACACCTTCATTTTCCCTATCACAACCCCGCCCGCTTGCCCGTTTCTCAAGACCTCTTCTAGTTTACTCATATATAAGTTAAACAGTAACGGGCTAAGCGCACATCCCTGTCTCACCCCCATCCATACTCTAAACTTTTTCGATATCTTTCCGTCCACCTATGCTCTGCCCTATGTTTCCTCATACACTCCTCTCGCGCATTCTACTGCTACCTCGCTCACACCTCTCCTCTTCAAACACTCTGTATCAACCTTTCTCTCGGAACCGAATCATACACAGCTTTCAAATCCAGAAACACTGCATACACTCTTTTCTTTTTCTCTAACACTCTCTCAACTATTCTCGCTAGCGTATACATTTGAACTCTGGTTCCCCTCTCTTTTCTGAACCCTTCTTACTATCGTCATTGCAATATTGTACCCGATACCCATAATGGTTATAGCTCGATAATTCCCCGCTTCCTTTTTATCTTTATTTTTGTATATCGGGCACATTACTCCCACACGCCATGTTTCCGGAATATGCTTCTCTCCCCTTCACATTTGATTGAGCAGCTCTGCAAATCTTTGTTTACCTTCAACTCCAATCCTCTTCCACATTTCCGCTTTTACTCCATCCAGCCCAGCCGCTTTTCCTCCTTTCACTTCTTTAAAGCCCCTTTTCACCTCCTCTTTTGTAAACTCCTCCACATCTGATCTCAACTGCTACTTATTCACTAAATTCTATAACCCCCGCCTTAAACTCATCCCTTGTCTCCACAACCATTTCGCTCTTCCCTTTGCTGCACTCTTCTCTGCCCCTTTAATTAATCATCTAAACCCCCCTGGTAGCTCCCCTTTAACACTTCCCCAGTCCTCTTTCCTTACCGACGTTTCCACTAATCCCACCACATCCTTCCCAACTACCCACTTCTCCAACTCCCTTTGCTACCTTGCTCCCCTGCACTTAGACCTTAATCCTGCCACATTCCAAAAACCTACTCTTACATAACTCCCCTCGACTTCTCCTTTTCTAACTTTTAATTCAAGGTTGAGTTTTTTGCGTTTAGCCTAGTAACCCCTCACTTCTTTCGTTCCACGACACCTTTCTGTTGTTTTTATCGAGCTTTCTATATCTTATTTTAACTACGTTCCCTATATCTTTCTCTTCCCTGGCAACTTTTCTGAATATTTCTTTCCTTTACCGTCAGGTCATTATCCACATAACCTGTTGGTTATTATTTTTATTGTATCCTTAACGTCTTTTATTTTCGCTAATATTATCCCATTTTTCAATTCGAACGCTTCTAATATATCCACTTCCACCTCCAACTTGTCAATAATTCGCTGACTTTTCTCTCCACACTCTCTCCTTTTATTCCTGCATTTTTGATAACAATATTGTTACGCCTCTTCTCTTGCTCTCTCCATTCCTCCTTTTCTTCTAACTCTTGGATTCTGTTGCCCAAAATTTATTTGTCTTCTTTCCACTCCTCTTCCTTTCTCTTTATTTCCACTTTAATTAATCATAATTCCTTGCTCATAGTTAAGTCTTCTGTTCTTAGCTTCTCATTCTGCTCATTATTTTTGTCGAACCTCTCTTTCATTTCCATTCTAATCTCCTTAATATCTTACAGTATATGCTCCATTTCTTTTTCGCCTTTATTTGCTGGTGATCTTGCAATGAATTTGCTTTTTTTTTCTTAAATTAATTTCTCATCTGGCACTTGGTGAAACATATTAGAATATGTAAAGTTATTTAAATTAAAAACACTTAGTATTGTTTCACAAATTAAAATTTTATTCCGACTAGTTTCGGTTTGTAAGACCATTTTCAAAGGAATGTACAGAAAAAAATATTGTCTAGGTATATATATACATATTTTTGTTTCAGGTAATAAGGGAAGTCAAAATTGGGGAATTCCAAATCTCCTCGTTGTCGTTTACTATGTTTTTTTCCCATTTTTATGGCTCTGTTTATCTCCAGGCCTTCTTTTAGATTTAGTGTGTATCCCTTATTACCTGAATGCAAAATCTTAAAATTATGCGGAATAAAGAAGTGATTGAATGCGATGCAATATTTGATAAAGCCAGTTGTTGGTTTATTATCTAAAACAGATTTTCAATGTTTTTTCATTCTGGTTTCGAAGGATCTGCCGGTTCGCCCAATATAAATTGCATCGCATTCATCACATTGAATTTCATAAACTCCACTTTTCTTCGAATTCTCTGTTTTCGTCTTATTATTTAATAATAATTTGCCTAAATTTAGTGGGTTTGTACATGTAATATTAAAAATTTGTGCCTTAAGCAAAATTATTTTGAATTTAACGATATAATATACTCGCAAACAGAAGGTTTGCCTATGGAATCGCCACTATCACCTTTATTAGCCGAAATTTTTATGTCCGACTTTGAAAGTATTCTTCTCAGTAAGGCAAAACCTCATTTTCGCTCTCTTCCTCTTATCTTTTTTCGCGCCTATATGCACTTGTTGCCTCCTCGCGGCACTATTGGTGCAGTATGATGTAAAAGACCATCATGATTTGTTTAATTATTATTTTAATTTTAATTTAAATTTATTTATATATAAACAAATACTTGATGTAAAACGGTGAATATAGAAACTAAGATTTTTTTAAGCATACCAAACAGTAGCGTATCGACGCCACCGATGGTCCGGGTTCGAAATATTTTCGCGGCTCCCCCTAAGTTTCTTTTGGAATATTAAATTTACCGACTTCTTTAATTACCGGTAATTGGGTAAATGTCTCAATATAAATCAGTTTTCTCATAATTTGCCGGTAAATATCGTGGTTTTGTGGGTTAAGCTAAATTGACGAAAACGCTTCAATTTGTCAAATTTTAAAAACCTGAGAAATTCACCAAAAAAAGTGAAGGTTTTAAAAATTGACAAAAATCTTAAAAATTGATGTAAAGTATCAAAATGTTTTAGTTTAACGAACATTTAGGAAGCTTATAAAAATTAGAAAAATAATAAATAGACGAAACTTCATGAAAAGTGTAAAGTTTTTAAAAATCAACGACAATTTAAAAAATTTAGGAAAACTGTTAATGAGTTATCAAAATGTTGACGATTTTTTGTGAATTTTCAAAATTTTTGTTAATTTTCGCTACACTTTGCTTTTCGCTGACAAATCCAAACTTTCAGGCTTTCCTAAACTAGAAAGTTTACTCCATGCTTAATCAAAGAGTGCAAACACATATTATAAAGTCATTGAATACCTGATTAAAAATACTGAATTTTTAAAAAGGGAGGAATAAACTTATATTATTTTTAATTTTGAAAGACATTACCCTTATTTGCTTAAGTAGTAAGTAAAATATCATAAAAAATTTTATAAAGTTTTAAAAAGCTTAAAATCAATATTATGTTTTAGAATCCTTGCAAAATCTTGTACCATCAAAATGAATTCAAATATAAAATATCAAATCTTTTACATTTTTAATTTTAGACAAATTATTTTACTTTTCTATACTGGATTATCAGAAATAGCTATTCTGTAATAAATTCTGTGAATTTGAATACATTTTGATTTCAAGAGATAATTTTCCGAATTAAATTCTACTCAAAACTCATTTGAGTTATTTTTATTGTGAATGCTCATTCAATCTCAACTATAATTATAGGGAAATTACCTAAAATAGTAATTTCTTGAAAAAAGTTGACAATTTGAAGACTGAGCTACAATTTTAGGCAAGATATTTTAGTTTCCTGTAAAGGAAAATTAAAAAAACATAGATTACTGTACGGGAAACTAAAATCTGAAAATTTGAACTAATTTCAATACCGTCTTTTTTAATTATTTTTTAAACATAATTCCTAATTCCTCCCCAAAATCCAATGATTTCCGCGACAAACTGAGACCAAAAATATCGGTCCACCACATATAATAGTTTAAAAAGCGCTGCTCTAGAGGACACACAGACAGATATATTTTTTTAACCTCAAAATGGATTTTACTACTAAATATTTTAATTCGAACATTTTCTCGAAAACAATACTGTCTCTCTTTATTGGGAAAAATAAAAAATAAACAAGAAAAAGCAAAAGTCATTCATTTTTTTAATGACGGTGTTCGGCGAAAAACTTTTAACTTCTGCGACTGTCTAAATGAAGTAAATTTTAACCTTTCCAGAATCACGGAACAGATTCTGAAAAGGTTAAGATTTACTTCATTTAGACAATCGCAGACAGGGGGGTAGTTAATATTTGGTGCATGCGCCGGGATTTTGTTGAGCAAAAACATTCAAAATAAACATTTTAAAATCTCAAACATAGTTAACAAACTAAAAATACAATTAGTAGAATATTATTTCTTTAAAAAATCTATTTCTCTTATTTATATAATTACAAAGCGACTTTTAATGCATGCGCCGGGATTTTGTTGAGCAAAAACACTGAAAATAAACATTTTAAAATCTCAAACACAGTTAACAAACTGAAAATATAATTAGTAGAATATTATTTCTTTAAAAAATCTATTTCTCTTATTTATATAATCACAAAGCGACTTTTAATGCATGCGCCGGGATTTTAAAAAGTAAATAATAAAAAAATAATATTATATATTGAAAATACTTTTTTGTGAATAATCGTTTATACAAGAATAAAAAAAATAAGACATATGAAGTAATTATTGAAACCCGTAAAAAGTTTCAAAGCTTGAATGAAGTTGAAAGAAAAAATGATGAGGATAAGAAGTTAATATGAGTATGATTTATGAAATGGAAGTGGAATTGTGTGTAGAAATTTTAAGTGCAAAAGAAGAGATTAATTTAACTCTAATTTGTAAGTGTGAAGTAACAAGGATCTTACATTAAAATAACGAAGTCTAGTATGGCCGGTACGGAAGTGAATGGATGTGAATAGAAGTGAAGTGAATCGACGTTCGATGGAATTACTTTGGGAATTACGATATAACCAATATTGATTATTATTCAAGTAAACAATGTCAGCTTTGCTATGGACGAGATTTCTGACTTTCCCCTCGAGATAATTAATAATTTGAATGGAAATTTAAGTGGATGTTGTTTGAGCTTTGTTTGGAATTGAGCAACCCCAGTGGCCACGGCTACAGCTACAGCTACAAGAGAGTATGAGTCTGTCTCTGTCCATTTGATATAAGTCTGCTACAATCTCCGGAGATTTATTAGAAATGAAGCGTGAAATACACTTCAGAATTTCGATCCTGAGATCCTAAGATCCTGGGATCCCCATTTCATTCCGCTTCTTGACACTCCACTCCCACCCCCTCACCCTATCCTATCCATTACACGCCACACATCACAAACAAAATAATCTACTTTTTTTTTCAATCAAGCATTTTTAGGCACAAGGCAAAACAAACATTATTTTCTTTTATTATATTTTCATGGTGTTTTCAATCAGATGCAAAAGCATAAATCATTTTTGTCTCCACGGGTTATCGACACATAAATCACAAGTAGTATAACCTTTCATCGCACAACAGACTGACAACAACCCTACACCCTTGCGTTTTGTTCGCTCCACTAAGCCACCACAATAAATTATTTATATAAATAATGTCAAATTCACTCCTATATTAAAAATGTGAAGACGGGAACATAAATCAAAACCAGTGCGATTCATATAGCATTAATCACTTTAAGAACAATTCCAATAGTGTAATTATTATTATAAATTGTAAATTTACCAGTAATTGGTAATTGGGATTTCGGTTAATTTAGTACAGCTATTTGATTAGTATATTTATACAGATCAAATAGCGTTTTTAATGATTTGTTTCACAAAAAATGTGTAGTACTTTCTTTGTCATCGTTTAAGTTTTGAAAAACCACATCTAACAGTTTTTATAAATAAATATTAAAAACCTAATTATCTTTTATCAACACAGAAACTCATTGAAAATAATATGTTTGTATGTGATTTTGAACTTCATTTTAAATAACTGTTTTACATGGCTGGCGCATGAAGTAATATTTCTAGTTCCAAATCCAAATCAATTTTTCCGCATCGTTCATACTGTTTGCACTATTACATTCTATATTTTTTTCATCAACTAAGAATATTAGTTTTAGAAAAGAATTATGAATGTTAAATAATTGAATTAAATATGCATTTATTCTAAAATATATGGTTAGCACTGAGTAAAACAATTATTTAATTAGAACATTTAGGAAATAACAAGGTAAAGATAAGATCGTCAATTATATTATTTTCTCAATTCCTAATACTAAAAATATATGTAGGTGATAAGTGATAACTAAAAACATTTTGTTATCAACTTCAATTTTAACAATTTAGTATGTTTTGCGCTATATGTGTACATGAGTTTACTAACTCTATCTGCTGTTAACCGATTTCTTTAGCACCACTGCGCTGCGCGACTAAGCCAAGTTTCAGGTTTTTCTAAACTCGAAATTTTACTTCAAAATATACAGATTATGTTTGATCTCACGATACTAAATTTACCATACTTTTTCCACTTTGGGAAGAAAAACCTCCAATTTGTATATACCTAAATAACGCGAGATAAACTTATTGAAAGAATGATTATAGGCAACCCAATACTTTTAAGGTCTATTGGGTTGGCACTGACGTGAAGTCACTATCAAATTGGTAATGTTAATTCTTGATTTCCGAAAAATATCGTTTAATCGATTATTAAAAAAACAGTAATCAATTAAATATTATTTATAAAATACATATCTTACTGCAGCGATAGCAGCAATCTAAAAACAATTGGATTAATGCAGGTAATAAGACATATGTATACAGATAAAAAGTGTTCTGTGTACCGATCAAAAAGCTTTATTTAATTTACCGAAATTCGGATAAAAACCGACATATTGCCGGTATATTTTAGAGACCATTTTTATGATTAGCCGATAAACTTTTTTTTCTACTCGTACCCTGAAATTCATATCATATTTGCACACTATAGTGTAAAGATATATGCCGTATATAACACATAGGGTATAAATGTTTGGTTAGTTACGATTGTTTACGTGTCTGCGTAACAACTCGGACTGAGCCGATTGAAGTTTTGTAAACGACATATGTCAAGAGATTCCGTCAAGGAAATGTTCAAATTGTCCTTATAAAAAATAATATTATAGATAGTGAGTGTAAAAGTGATCCGTGTACTTTTCTGGCGTCTAGACATTCTGCTAAAATTGCAGAGCAAGAATACCTAGCCAAAAAAATCACTCGAGAAATATCAAAATTGCACATGAAAACCCTGTGGTATATTAAGGAGGTACTTCCCAAAAATATTTAAATGTATTGTCTGAAATAATTTTTGGCATATATTTCTGTATTCTTAGTATTATATCTATGTCGAGAACGCAGCGTTATCATTGTTTAGTCTGGAAGATAGAGTCAAGTGTTTTTGGCCGACGCATTACGCTGAATCAGGGAGAGAATGCGTAATGTAAACAATTTTCAAGGATCTGAGGGCAGGCATACAATACGATATTGAACGTCTTTTTAAAGTAAATTAATATTCAAATTTTATCTGGGCAACTACTTAAGTTGTGCATAAAACTCGAACTAAAAAGGGGTCCGAGACGAGTACTGAATAATCCGTTCTGCACTCTAATTCGAGAGGTAATCACTTTTTATATATTATTTTGTAGATTTATTTATTTATTTATTTTTTATTTATTTCTTATGTGTTAACTACAGTTTTACAATCGTCAATATAGAGATATAAACTTAATTACTAGAACCTAATCATGATGTTCTGCGGGAGTTGTGATATTAAATGTAATGGACATGGTACTGTGTACCTTACTTATACATTTAAATGTCGCAAGCATCTGCTAGAAAATTTGTATTGTTTTCAATTTTCATTTATTAATTTTTGCCGAGATGTATGAGGTCAGAGGTGGTAAATATGGCACTATATACCTTACTTAACCACTTTCTGATGTCAGATATTTCATAGGAATTAAAATGAAACGAATTATGATACAAATTAATTCTACTGATAGAGCGTAGATTTTCCGTGGAAGTTTGTGAGATTGAATGTAACGGATATGGTATTACGTACCTTACTTAATTGCATTCACATGTCGCAAACAACTGCTAGAAAATTTGAATTGTTTCCAATTTTCATTTATTAATTTTTGCCAAGATGTATGAGGCCAGATGTGTCGGATATGGTACTGTGTACCTTACTTAACCACTTTCTGTTGTCAGATATTTCATAAGAAATTAAAATAAAACGAATTATGATACAAATTAATTCTACCGAGAGTGCGTACATTTCCTATGGAAGTGTGCGAGATTGAATGTAACGGATATTGTACTACGTACCATACTTAATTACATTTACATGTCGCAAGCAACTGCTACAAAATTTGTATTGTTTTTAATATAATTTTCATTTATTGATTTCTGCCGAGATGTATGAGGTCAGAGGTGTCGGATATGGTACTGTGTACCTTACTTAACCACTTTCTGATGTCAGAAGAAATTAAAATGTAAGGAATTTTAATACAAATTATTCTATGGAATCTTTATTTAGAACAAGGGTGACTTGGTGTTTGCAGATAGGTATGTTATAAATTTTGTTCATTTTCGGCCCAACCTATTCAAAATTTAAACTTCATTCACTATATACTTTGATTTAAAAAGACACCGTTCTTTTTTTAAAGTCTTTTGAATTTATATAAAACACACTTGCATTCTGGTAATTAAGCATCGATTTTGACTCTATCTTAAAAAGTGGTTGTTACCAAATTCATTGATTCTCAAAATTCAATCAAGTACGAAATGTTTTTTGGAGATATTGTTTCATGTTTGCAATTGTGTTATTTGGATGTGATTTATTTATCCGTCTCCTTAATATTATTCTCATAAATTTCATTTTGTGTTCATATATGTTCCCGTTTGCTTTAATAAAATAAATAAAGATCCTAAGCCCTAATTTGAATTAAGTCATTTCTATATTCGATTATCACTTTACCTGTATTCATTTTTTTTTTCTCTTTTTTGAATAAATCTACACATTTTTTATTCAACCGTTGATTATAATTTCCAGACTTTTTTACTTCTTTTCAGCAAATAATCAGTGTTAAATTTATAACGATAAGAACAAAGTAAATGTAGGCTTTCTTTAGGAAGGCAGTTAAACAGATAATATTAACTAGTTAGCATACATTAACACTCATAACGAACCTGATAGAATCGAAATTTAGTTACTCCAAACAGAAAACGACATAGGTTTCTGCACAAATTATTAATTTGTATAAGACCCGGGTTTACGACATGACAACCCTATAAGCCAAAGGATATGTATACTTGCAACAAAATATAAAATTGAAGGTAGAAGTATGAATATGAATTTTAGATTCATGAATTCATTCGTGGCAACTGGATATTTACTGATTTTGGTAAATAAATTCATAAATTACTACTCATCTATTGTAAACTTTAAAATACTTTTTCTTAATATCACTGCATTTAGTGTAATACCAAGAACCTAAACTGTATTACTAAGAATGATATGCTATGCTAAATAAAAATTAATAGTTATGAAATACTTTTGAACAACGTACATACTATTGTGTGTAAGCGCTAAATACGTTCACTGTACTTTCTATAATTACATTTGTATGTGCAACAAATAATTTCTGGGCAGGTGGTGGCCAAGCGGTAACGTCGCCAGGCTGTATCGCTCGGCGAGCTACAATTCGGGTTCGATTCCCGTGCACGGCGAGATTTTGTTTAAAAATAATTTCTCGTCGTGACCCTGGGTGTGGTTTGAATGTTAGTGTTTGTCCGTATGAAATAATAGCATACTACAAATTGCAATGTTAACAATTAATACAAATACAAATAAATATATAAATTATGTTGGCTAATGGGCAAGTTCCCAAGGCCAGGCAAAAGCCAAAACCAAAAAAAATAATAATAATTTCTGTAATAATGTGTAACTGTTAATTCCGGTTCTTTCACTAGTCGTAGAAAAAGTTGACTGTTAAACTCGGATGGATGTGGCTTATATCTCACTCGGCATTTGGGGCACTCGCCTACGGCATCCTGTCCCAAACTTCCCGTCGCACACTCGTCTCGATTCGTTAAAACGTGGCTATAAGTCCCTAAATCGAAGTTTTAGTTTAGAAACTTTGAATTACATAAATAGTCACGTAAGTATCTGAAATGCTAGAAACGACCCCTTTTCGGTGTCTAAAGCGGTACCTGGCTTTGAAAATTACTTCTGACTTAAACGTCCTGTGCGCAACATAGAGTGCTTATTTTGAACGGAAGAAAACGCAATTTTTAAAAGTATCTCATTTCTTTGAATGTTTAATTATTTTAACATTGTAAAATAGAATCACCAACTACAATTAAATACATTGCAACTATGTTAACGAATTTCAATAAAATTTGTTAGTTTATTAGGTATATCGTGTTTTATCGTTTTGAATTTAAATCGGAAAAATTAAAATACTCTAAAATATTTTATCCCGTATTTCTGAAACCGTTCTTGATTACGTACGTTTTTGCACAAACTTGTACATTTTTTAAATTTATTTTTTACGTGGCACTCCGTGATCACCCAGAGATTGCCAATTACATGTCAATCGTTAAAAACGTAATTTCTTCTTTCTAAAATACTATACATGAGAATTTTAATGGTCGCTGATTTCGATTTTTTATTTTTGGTAAAATCAAGATGGCGGACTTAAAATTAAAAAAAAATGTAATATTTGTTTTTTCAAAAAATGATATCAAATTCGACACCAGCGACCTGTAAAATATCCATATATAAGATTCGCTATTTTGTTTTTACAATAATATAAAATTCATCACGAGCGACCTTGAATAAGGGGTTATATAACAATTTTTATTAAAATTGGATAATTGTTAGATTTTAAGTCAGCCATATTTTCATTTGCCATTTTATTTTTTCAAATAATAATAGCAAATTCAAAATCAGCGACTTCAAAAACCGGCTCCGGCTCCGGCTCCGGCCTGGCTCGGTACGGCCGGGTTAAAGCACGGCCCGTGCAGTGCTCTAATAAGCATCATATCCACTCTCGTTGTACAATATACTATTGCCCGTGTTACTCTCACAATCTATAATTATTACATCCTCACCATTTTTATTTTTATTTTTATTTTTTTTTTTATTCATTAAATATTTGCAAATACATGTACGCGAAAATGTAATTAATGTTTTTTTTTACTCGCAAAATACATTTAAACGCTGCAAAACTACATAAATCCCTCATGAGCGTTAGCACATGGAATTTTGCATAAAATAATGCATTTATAATTGGCAAAACTAAGTGCACGAAGACAGAAATCATTTGATGATGTGATTCGTTTGCATTTGGCAAGTGAGCTGTTGCAGTGGCACTTTTTTTAGAAAACAATTACATTTTCAAGCAATGAAAAATTAACTGCGTTCTACGCGCCTCGCAGAGAATGAATTCAACACCGTATTGTTCAGGTCAAGGAATGTTGCAATTGATTTTAATTTTATGTGTATTGCTGTGAAAAATTCTTATAAATCAAATAATGCGCACACGTGCATTTCCATTTATAATCTATCTTATTTCTTAATATAATATTTAAAAGTAATTAAACATTTAGCGTAATTCTTGCTAAATATAATTAAATTAAATAATATTGCATGGATAAAGAAAAAATTACACTGTTTGCACTGCATTTTTTTAGTTTTTTTAATTCATTGGTATAAAGCTTGAATGAATCCCTGAATTTTTTATCTAGATTTGTATTGACTATTAATGGAACATTAACTTTATTTTAATATTTGACTCAAGTATTCTAATTTTCTAACACAGATAATTGGTATTTTTTATTTTCTGGCCATTTTTGACAATTGTAATTTTTCATTATAAAACTAATTAGTTGATAAATTTAACAACAAGCGAAAATTGTTAAAACGAGTTACAATTAACTTCTTGTAATTTTCTTTTTCGATAAAATATTTTAATTTATGTTGAGCAAACTGATATCTACTATCATTAATTACTTTTTGGACACTTTACTATTTCCTTTAGATATATTCTTCGTAGAATAAAATTTAACTTATATGTAGTGTAATGTCAATCATGACGTAAAGTTTCAATAGTGTAATGTAACTATAATGTTAAACGTCACTGGTAACATTAAATGTCAATTATGTAATAGAATGTTGATTGAAAATATAGACGATGTCAATAATGTCGTAAAAGGTCAACAATTTTAACGAATGTCAATAAATTGTTATCGTCGCTTTTCCCAAGGGAGGATAACAAGAATTCGGTTACACCCAAAATTCATTTGTGGGCTTAACCTAATCCTATTTTATTATTTGCAAACTAGTAAAATCCGTGTCTTTTAGAATTTGTGTTTATGAATGTCATGAATACTGAAACGCCCATCATGCCAGCTAGAAGATTTTTCGGAGATTTCAGTAATCCTCAACTGGTCCTTTCTCTTAGCTACCTACGTGCAAGAGATAGGCTAAACGGTTTACGACCGGTGTTTCGCGTGCAAACACGCAGCCGATTACCTGGCCCAAAAGGCCGTGCCAACATTTGGTGCGGATATTGAAAAAACGCTTGTGACGTCAGAATAATTAGACAAAGACACGTACGGAATATTCGAGCAACAATAGATTGGAAAATCCCCAGCATTTTTCGCTTTTCGCGGTTTCTAAGAAAACCGCGAATCACATCGACTCTGCAAATGTACAATTAAATAGCTGAGAGAAAGACTTTTAATGTGATATACATCACGAACCAAGATGTTACTGAGTAACACTTTTTTTTTGTTTTCATTTCTTATTTAATCTAACACTTCTAGCTGCTTGATGGGAAAGTAGGTTTTCATGATATGATTTTTTCTTGGGAAAAACCAACATAACCATATTTCGATTTGTAAATACTTTATATTATTTATATTTTTATTAAATCATGCAACACACATACTACTTTTCATTGTTCATTTAATTCAGGTTTCCTTTTTTTGTTAACCATTTTTCGCCTAAACCCAAGTTAAACCCATTTGTGTAAAAAATAATTTTCTTCGTATGCTAATGTATTTATCACGGAAGAAAATTATTCACAACTAGTTATTTCAAATGGTTAGCGTGTCCCAAAATTCGTAGTAGGGGATCCGATTTTCAGGCTACTGTGGTGCACAGCTGGATAAATCGGATAGGCGGTGGCCCGCCAGGCGTAGCCATGAAAATGGGATAATAAATATAATTATTATAAATTAGTAGATGTAATATAAAGTCGTTTGCGTGCAAGAGACCAATAAACGATTAAAAGATCTTCCTGCTTTGCATTTAGTGAACGGCGACTCCAACGTTACAACTGGTGACCCCGACGAACACGCTAGTGAGCCCTGCGCAACACCGCCGCAGCAAGCAACTTCGATAAGGTCCACTGCCATCTCTGCCATCTCTGCCACTGTTGCTCCTAACCCACTTCACAGCTGGTGACTCCTCTTCCGAGACCACCGCAGCATCCGTTCCTGACCTCGCGCGAGGACAGCAGCCGTTCCCGATCTCCGGAAAGGACAGTAGTCGTTCTCGACCGCACGAAAAGACAGGAGCCGTTCCCGATCGAACACCAAACCCGGTCTCTCGACCTTTCCCTCCGACTTCGAAGACTTCGTTATTTTCCCCGCCGCCGGTCCGATTTATCTCAGGTGACCTATTCTTTATTCTACTTTGCTTGCTTCCCTTACTTTTTCATCTTCTACGTCATGAAAGAAGCACAATTCGACCCTGCCGTTGAGAACGTCAGGTGTAGTTTGCCCCCGTTTTTTCGCGTCGACCCAACAATCTGGTTTATGCAGATTGAGGCGGAATTTTTGAACTCGCGCGTTTCAAATTCTAAACGAAAGTTTTATCGGGTCATAGCCGCCTTACCTCCGGACATTGCCGTCGAAGTTAGGAATTTGCTAACGGAACCTCCCGATGAACTTCCTTACGAAACCCTCAAAGGGGAAATAATCAAACGGACAACCATATCGGAAAAAAAACGTTTACAGCATTTGTTGTCGCGGGAAGTGCTCGGCAACCAAACGCCTTCGCAATTATTGCGAAAATTTCAACAATTGCTGGGAACAACGCCGATAGACGACAATCTTCTCCGCGAAGTTTTTTTAAATCGATTACCAGCGGACGTGCAAAAAATTCTAGTGTCGGCGAAAACTACCTCTTTAGTAAATTTGGCTGAAATGGCAGACCAAATTTTAGAAATTTCGGCACCAACCATTATCAACAATACAAATATTTCTCGCACACCTGATACTGATAATCCTTCATACGACACTAGAATTTCGCAACTCCAGTCCCAAATTTCCGAGCTGGCACAAACTGTACTTTCTTTAACAACTGCTTTGACGAAACAATCAGGGAATCGAAGCAGAAGTCGGTCAACATCACAAAACCGCAAACAATTGGGTGATGACCCGCAAAACAAACTGTGCTGGTATTACCACAATTTTAGCGGCAAAGCACAAAAATGCACTCTACCCTGTCAGTGGGAAAACGACCAACAGCGGGGTTAATGTCGGCCTATTCCTCCGCTGTCTCTCCGGGTCAATTATTTTTTGTGCGAGATACTAACTCTGGGTCAAAATTTTTGGTAGATACGGGAGCCCAGGTTAGCATTTTGGCGGTGGACCAACTCTTCGCCAACACTCATCCCCGGTCAAAACTTTCATTAACCACCGTTAACGGTAGTTTAATTCCCACATTTGGTTTTTCCAAATTAACAGTGAACATCGGACTGGACGTTACATTTGAATGGAATTTCGTGCTAGCACACGGTAACCACTCCATCCTGGGCGCTGATTTCCTTAAGCATTTCAACATCATTGTTGACATTGCTCACGAACGTCTTTTAAGGAACGCATTCTGCCCATCGGGAACACTCGAACTAAATTCATTATCAACTCAAAATCCTACTTATTCAAAATTATTACAACAATTTCCCTATCTAACAACCCCTTTCGATCTCACTAAAATAGTCAAACATGATGTACGACATCACATTGCCACTTCTGGACCACCTGTTTTTGCCAAACCCCGACGCTTGTCGCCTCATAAATTCCAAATCGCTCAAAACGAAATCAACAAATTGTCACAACTCGGCTTCATCAGACCATCCTCAAGCCCATGGGCGACGCCGTTACATCTGGTAGCGAAATCAGATGGTTCTTGGCGCCCATGCGGTGATTACCGAGGACTTAACAGAATAACGATTCCAGACCGGTATCCCTTGCCTCTCCTTCACGATTTTACCACCACAACAGTTGGTAGCACGTTATTTTCTAAAATTGATTTAGTCAAGGCATACCATCAAATTCCTATTCATCCTGAAGATATTCCCAAAACTGCAATCACAACACCTTTCGGCTTATCCGAATACACCAGTATGAGTTTTGGTTTAAGAAACGCCGCTCAAACATTTCAAAGGTTTATGAACTCGGTATTACGCGGACTACCATTTTGCTTCGCGTACATAAACGATATCCTCGTTTTCAGCAAGGATGAACGCGAACACTTTCGCCACTTGCAGCTAATTTTTGAACGATTAACTTCTTTTGGGATCAAAATAAACAGCAATAAATGTGTTTTCGGCGAAACAAACTTAGATTTTTTGGGACACAGCATTAGTGGTTCGGGAATCAAACCTCTCAAGTCCAAAGTCGATGCGAAAATCATTGCAACGTTTTCTCGGTATGGTAAACTTTTACCACCGTTTCATTAAGTCATGCTCGGATAATTTGGCACCGCTTAACCAGCTTGCCGCTACAACTCCACGCAACAAACCACTTATCTGGTCACAAGCCGCTCTTCGAGCATTTACAACAGTTAAGGCTGCACTCGCCGACTGTGCTATGCTTGGTTTACCAGACCCTGTTGCGGAGTTAAGCATTATGGTAGACGCATCGGACTCCACTGCTGGCGAAGTTTTGCAGCAGAAAGATAATTCTGGCTTTCTGAGACAGCTCGCTTTCTTTTCAAAATCTTTTTCACAAACAGAACGAAAATACAGTACTTTCGGCCGTGAATTGCTTGCAGTTTATTTAGCTATTAAAAAGTTTAAATATTACCTTGAAGGTCGCGAATTTATAATCTTTACAGATCATAAACCTTTGATCTCCGCTATCAATTCGAACTCGGATCGTTTTTTAGAACGAGAACACAGACACATCACCTTCATCGCGCAATTCACAACTGACATCAGGTTTGTTCCAGGTACCGAGAACAGAGTTGCTGATACATTATCGCGAGTCGAAATTAACTCTCTTGATATACCTAACCTCACTAAATTACAATCCGAAGACGATGAGCTGAAATTCATTTTAACTAACGGCACCACTTCACTCAAACTCGAGAAATTTATTCCACCTGGCACCAGCACACCTATTTACGTTGACGCTGGTACCAAACGCCCTTATATTCCCGGGGCATTACGCCTTAACATTTTACAATCGTTACACCGGTTAACTCATCCTGGGGTTCGAGCAATGAAACGCCTCGTAACACCTCGCGACGTGTGGCCGCGGATGAACCACGATATTGCTCAATTCGTTAAATCTTGCTTAAAATGCCAACAAATCAAAATTCATCGTCACACTGTATCACCAATAGCTACTTTTCCGGATCCTGACGACCGTTTCACCGACATACACATCGACATCATCGGCCCTTTGCCAGTTTGCCACAAATACAGATACCTTTTAGTTTGCATCGACCGTTTTACACGTTGGCCTGAAGTCCAACCACTTGTCGAAATTACTGCGGACTCAGTTTCTGAAGCATTTTTAAATTGATGGATCTCGCGTTTCGGTATTCCATCCACAGACATCACTGACCGCGGACGTCAATTTCAATCTCACGTTTGGAGGCAATTTTGCAACATTTTCGGTTTCACACACAAGACCACCACCGCCTACCATCCGCAATGTAATGGTTTGGTAGAGCGACTCAATCGACAAGTTAAAGACTCTATCAAAATGAGTAATGATCCGAGTAACTGGGTATCCCAACTCCCTTTAATTTTACTAGGGCAGCCGAATACATCTATGGTAAAACATTACGTTTACCAGGCGATTTTTTGTTTCCGAAATCAGTTTCTAAAATCATCCCTTCCGGCTCAATTTTTATCGACGGACTGAGAGATAGGATGAAGACGCTTAGTCCCGCAATTGCTCGCTTAAACCACCGAAAATTTTTCATACACCCCGATTTAAAAAAATGTTCTCATGTTTTCGTAAGGAAGGATCATGCAAAACGACCGTTACAGAATTCGTACGATGGCCCATTCAAGGTCATTAGTCGACATTCTAAATTTTTTACGTTAAATATTAATGGCAGAATCGATTGTGTTTCCATCGACCGACTTAAACCTTACTATACTTCACAAGTTTCGGTCGCCACTTTTACAAAACAACACTCTGATTCTCCTCTTTCACACACCACACCTCTTAAATCAATCCTTAAACACTCTGAACCGAACCGATCTTATAAACGCTCTAAACGTGTAACGTTCTCTTCCTCTGTTTCTTTTTCTTCTTCCTATTTCTAGGTCAGGGGTTGTGTGGTGCACAGCTGGATAAATCGGATAGGCGGTGGCCCGCCAGGCGTAACCATGAAAATTGGATAATAAAAATAATTATTATAAATTAGTAGATGTAATATAAAGTCGTTTTCGTGCAAGAGACCAATAAACGATTAAAAGATCTTCCTGCTTTGCATTTATTGAACGGCGACTCCGACGTTACACTACTATATATAAGGGCAAGGGCTGATAACTCAAGTTAGTTGAAAAACAGTGTTTAAACAAGTATAATCGAGTTATCAGTCTGTCGCCTTATAGCGTAAACATTGTAAGTTGTGTTTTATGTGCCGTTACTTTGTTAGTATTTTTTTATTTCACTTATTTATTTCTTTTTCGTTCATTTTTCTATTATCGTACATTCATTTTTTTAATATTATTTCTTATTACATATTTTGTTTGTTGTTAATAATAAACCTTTGTATATATTTTTAATATTATTTTGAAATAAACAAAAATCATTTTTCATTTTGAATAACAATTACGAAATTATTTCCTGATTAACGAATTTATAAGTGAAATAAAATAAATCTCGTGAGTGGTTCCTAACCGGATAGGGTAAGTCCAGTATTTAATTATTAAGTTATTGTGTTAGATTAAGAGTTAATCGGGTAATCAGGGGAGTACCGAATCAGACATCAGGCCAGTTTTTTTTGTATTAACTTGTTTTGATCGGGAGCCTTTGACTCTAAAAGTCAAAGTCCATAATATTCCCCCGCTCAACGTGGTTTTATTAAGTCAATTATCCTCCGTGGTAATTGGTGCTCAACGTGGTATTTTTTTAAGTCAATCATTCTCCGTGATAATTGGCGCAAAAACTTATTCAAGAGAAGCTATGTTACACCACTATTTAAGTCTGGCAAAAGGGATGATGTATCAAATTACCGGAGTATATCAATACAATCCGTTATACCTAAGTTACTTGGTAAACTCGTAGCCGGAAAATGATATTGGATGTGTAAAAACATACTCATAGATGAACAGCATGGATTTCGTACTGGAAGATCTACAGTAACGAATCTTTTGACCTTCACTTCATTTATCATTAATGCCTTCGAGTCTAGCCATTCAGTTGATACTGTATTTACCTATTTTGCGAAGGCATTTGATCGTGTTAACCACGATATTTTAGTTGCTAAATTATCTGCATTGGGATTCCATGCGAATGTTGTTAAGTGGGTACACAGTTTTTTAAGTAACCGTGTGCAGTGTGTTAAAATCAAGAACTTTTTATCGAATACCATTTAAGTGCCGTCGGGTGTTCTCCAGGGTTCGCATTGTGGTCCATTGCTGTTTTTACTCTTTATTAATGACATATCACTGGTTATAAAACATTCCTCATTTTTGCTCTTTGCTGATGACCTGAAATTGTACAAAGAAATTGTGTCTTTAGAAGACTGTTTACTGCTGCAAGATGATTTATTATCTGTTTATAATTGGTGTCAAGATAATCACTTGTTTTTTAATGTACAAAAATGCAAAACTATGAAATTTCCAAAAAAAAACAAGTTTTATACAATTTAATTATACAATTGATGGTCACCACCTTGAACAATTAAGTGTTACTAAAGATTTGGGTATAATCTTTGATAGAAAATTGTGTTTTGCCAGCCATATTAACGAAATTTGTAATCGGGCTAGAAAGATGTTAGCTTATATAAAACTAATGAGTAGAGACTTGTCACCAGCAGCATTTAAACGAGTTTACTTCGCATTTGTACGTTCGCATCTGGAATATAGATCCAGTGTATGGGCACCAACTCAAAGTGTTTATAATAATTCTTTAGAAAACGTTCAAAACAAATTTTTAAAAGTACTTGCGTATAAGTTAGGCTTTGATACCAGCACAAATTTAGATACAATTTTGTCTATCCAATGTATTGATAAACTAAGTATCCGCCGGGTGTATGCTGATTTATTATTTTTCATAAATTAATTTGTCACATTATTGAATGCCCATATCTTCTGTCGTAAATTACTTTCTCTATTACTTAATTTAATCGCTCAATTCGACATTTACCCTTATTTCGTATCCAGTTCCATAAGACAAATTATGGGAATAATAGTCCACTTACAAGGTTTATACGTACAGCAAATAAACTATCACTGCATCCAAATGTTGATATTTTGAATTGCTTCTCACCCTCACAGTTTATCAGCAAACTTAAGCGTATAAATGTTTGTTATTTATCTTAGTATTGTAAGTTTATTTTATGTATAAGTATTACTGTATTCTTCTCGTAGTTATATAATTTAGTTAAAATGTATTTTAAAAAATAGATCTTCCGTTAAATAAATAAATAAATTATTCGTTATAATTGACGCCCAACGAGAATTTGTTTTAATTATTTATGATAGTGGAAGCCCAACGTAATTTTTTTTAAGCAATTATTTGTGTTAATTTACGAACAACGCGATTCTTTGTTATTCATAATAATTTACACCTAACATGAATTTTAATGTTTTTTTTTTAATTTTGTCTATTTATTGTGATAATGAAAGTCCAGCGTGTTTTTTTTTTTTTTTTTCGTAAATTCATACCATTATAGTTGCTGCTCCGTTATCTTACACATCTGGGTTTCCTTATACTTTAACTTATTGAAATAGCTTGCCTTACGACCCTGATATGAAACTAAATTCTTTTTTAGTCTAATTTTCGTTAGAAAAATGTACTACTTATTTTAATAATTAATCAAGCAACACAATCACTAAATCTTGTAGTTAATAATTATTTGCCACAACGCGAATCCTCAAACTGCCGACCGAGAAAATTAATGTTTTTTATTAACATTCCTATAATTGTAATCATTTATAGCAGTGTTATAAATAATTTATATTGTAAACTATTTAGGCGCACTTGGTGACTCGACGGGGCCGCGAAGTACATATTTTTTAAAAATTAATTATTTGTGTTGGTATTAATTAATTTGTTACAAGTACAATGAGCACATACAGCATGTCTAAGGCGGCAACATCCTCAGCGGGGCCGATGTATTTAACACATCTACTTTCAACGACACTGTTATAAATTCCCAGGGTGCGGATACCATGGAACGTCCCGGATCCCGGAATTCACTTCCTCAAACCGAAGAAGACGTGGACAAGCTAATACAGATGCTTCTAAATCAAAAAGAAGCCATTCGCAGAAAACAGGAAGAGGACGAAAACGATCCGGAAGTGTTGAGGAAGAGGCTGCAAAAGCAGCAAGAACAGTCTGCTAGAGAAATAGCTGAACTTCGGAAGCAGTTAAAAATAACCAACGCACTTTTGAGAACGCGGATAGACGTGGAAAACTCGATCGGGAGGCGCGATCTACCAACTCCACCACCTAACAACCCGCAGCTGACCCAGATTGTCGTCGAAGCAGACATACACGCACATCCCGAACCCCAAAACATCCCGTCTCATCACAACATTCCACCACTAAATACAACTCCTGTTCACGTTAACCCTAATCAAAATTTACAATTCCTCACCCTTATGCGACAATCCCTTCTTACTACATCAAACGATAAACGGAAATTCGACGGCCGTGATCCAAGAAGATTTGTTGCGGAATTGGAAGACGATTTCAGCGGCCTAAACTTTACGGACGACAAGAAACATCGACACGCATTGAGCAGGATGGACGAGGAATACATACACAAATATGGGGGATATTTCACCGACGAAGTAACTTAGCAACAAGCCAAGTCACTGTTCATCAAATCTATTAACCCCGCCGTAATTGCACTCGACGAGTTAATAGACAACGAAACCCCAAGGAGATGCTACTCCAGGTTCATTCGCCCTCAGGAAGCAGAATTTATTCCACCGACATTTGGCATCAGCAAGCGAGGAACTGAAAACTACGATTCTGTGGCGCTTAGCTTCACGACAAGCGCTCAAGCCGCTAATCTATCCACTTCGCAGTTGGATACAATGCCCGTCATTTATTGTACTCCCGCGAAACAACACCACCAACAGCCACAACAAATGAAAACGTCGAAATCAATCAAGCCAGCAACTTTTGGAAAGACGAGCGTGTTGAGAAGGATTTTCAATCTTCGCAGACACGTTTTACAAAACCAAAGGAGTACCAGAATAGTTCCCGGACATCTCAAAGGAAAAAGCCGAAACGTACCGACCCACCACCATTCTGTAATAGATGCAAGAAGGGAAACCATTGGTACTCTGATTGTCCTATGCCTTCGGCAAACGACAAGCAGCGGCAGGAGAAGAGCTAATCAACTTAACCAGCTCACCTGCCGCCACCGTATACCGCAACCGCAAGACTCCAGGACGACGATTTAATACAATTACATCGGATACCAGTAACTCAACCCGCCGCGTTCGAAGCACGAATAGATCCTGGCACCTCCACCACGACTTCAAAACCAGGCACCTCCGCCGAAATGGATACAACAGGCGTTATGATATGGGTGGTCTGGAACACCCTGTATATATAGACTAAGTATTATTATCAAATAGAAAATGCACACAATATAATATAAAATGATAAGAGATTGTTTGAAATTTGACCAATAATATTATACCTGATGGTAATGTGTTATATTTTATATTTTTACTATGAGAAAGTTTGTTTTAATTCGCTAAAATAACTACTTATACCAATAATTGAATTTCATTTCGAGTGTCATTTACTTTTTAATTCCAAATTGATCTTTTCATAAATTTAGAATTAATAAAATAGTATTTAATACTATATGTTACTAATAAAAGAAAATATTTGCAAAACTATATCTAAGATTATTTAATTATTATTGCTCAGAAGTGTTTAAATAATTAACTAATTATTCGAATTCAAAATTACTATCTGGCACGAAAACTAAAAAAAAAATAATAGCTAAAATGTATCTAATATTAATTTTTGTCTTCTTTGCGACGGCTACCCACGTGTCCCAATAGAAAATTTGCGTCGTGATGACGATCCGACGTGCGGAACTCAAAGGGCGGAATTTCACGTGACTGAATTTGTAGTAGAACTCCAAAGTTAACAAAGAATCGTTAATAGCCAAAAATTTGCGAAGTGTAGATTTTGAAAAGGACCTGTAAATTCCCTTAATTTGTACCACTCGCGTACACAACCAAATTATACGAATAATGGAAATACACAGAACAGAAGATTTTTTTTTCCAACTCACCTAAGATCTTGTGTGGTCTTACGGCGATTAATTGCAAGTTTGAGAATTCCTAATCCATCTTACGACGTTAACGTTTGAGGAATAATTCTATCAACCGCGCAAACGTTCAATTTTTTTTATTAAAATTAACCCTTCAACTCGAGGAAAACAAAAAAGTATTAAAAACGTAATCAAACCTTTTTCTCACGGAAACGGAAAAAACTTAATAAGATCTAATGAAAAAATGTCTCTCTATTTTCTTTTTGGCAAATTATGAGTCAGAACCGGAAGAAAGAAAAAAAAATCAGAATATAGATATTAATAAGAAAAATGAAAAAAACTATTTATTTAATAAAGTTTCCAGTTTATAACAACCTATCAGTGAATATTTAGATACGTATTATATGCAAAAATAAGCGAAGTAAATTTAAATAATATTTTTAACGAATAATGTTTGTTTTGTAGAGGGCGTTATTGACATAAATTAAAGTTGCTAAATATTATACTTCCCGAAGAAATTCTAAATGAATTCTAATAGCTATCTAATTCGAATAACATAACTACATCGTAGCTTATTAAAACACAAGTCTTATCCTCACTATATCCATTTCTCAGCGAAAGTATAATAATCCTAACTCTATGATTCAGTTTTGATGGTTGGCATGACTGCGTTTTCCTAAGTAAGTGCAGCTTAAATTAAATGCAAAATGCTCTCACCGAAACGGAAACAAATAACCAAGATAGAAAATAAAGTGATTATTTCTCCAGTCTGCTACCAACCTGTGATTAATAAGTGTATTGGTGAAATCATAAGTATTCATAAGGCCAAGTTGTGAATACATATAAACTAGTAGTAAATATAAAATAAAATCAACTATAAAACTGAGTGAGTATAACTAATTAATTGCAGAACACAATGTTGATAGTTTTATTTGGTGTGTTTTAGCTATGATGCAACAAGTTAATCTATCGCCAAGAAGAATTAGCAAGAATTTTCAAGATTACCCAAAATACATAACCTATTTTGTATGATGAGAAATATAACTTAGGTAGTAAAAGCAATTTTTAAACCTAACACCACGTATTATAATCCTTTAAATGTTTTGGGTTGAGACCACGTGAAATTACATAAAATTACGTCAGGATTGTCCTCGGATTTTACGTGATATCATTGATATCCTTCGGTTAATTTTTAAACTTCAAGAATTCTGTTCCCTGTAAAGATGTTCCATTCCGCCGGCTCAGATGCTATCCATGACATTACAATTGTTAAATCACATACTTGCATTGTTTTAAATAGTTTTTGTTGTGATTTTTAAAACCAGTTTTAAGAATAGTAATGCTCTACACAATTAAAGTCTAGGTACCGAACCTTAAGAGGTGCTTTTCTGGATTTGGAACACAATAGCCTTACATAATGCTTACCATCTTAATTTATTGACCGCAAGTAAATACACGCACCACAAGCTGTTTCAGAAGCATCACAAAATCAATGACATTGAATTCTACGAAAAACTTTACGTGGAATATGTAAATAATCAAGCTCACGCAATTGCTCTTTAAACAATTGCCACGGGTTTTTAAACTCTTGTGGTACTTGCAAGAAAACTTAAGCCTTTTGCAAGACCCGTTGGATAAAAAAAATTGACTAATTGTTGCGAGAACCACCCTTTTTGTAATCTGTTAATGTTTAGAAATAACGGCCTTTGTGCATAGTCTGCTAATCGCGAATAACGTGTGACTAACTAAGAATTAGTAAGAAAATAAAATATATCGTATGCATAGTCTAATTTTAGACACGTTTAGGGCTAGTCACTGTCTCAATTTTTAATCGCACCATGCCCCTAGTTTTACAGTGACTAAACATAACCTTAAATGCCATTCGCGTAATTGTAAGCGTCCAAGTTCTGTTTATCCTAGAATAATGACCTGTGTTTTTGTTCAAATTAGTGTTTTAAAGTTAGCGAATGACAGCAAAAATCGTATGCTATGCCTGTGCTCAAAAAAATGCGCACTCTGTAGGACGGACGTATTTCCCTGGAACGGTGGTTGGATGAAGGCTACATTCGTTCGTCCGTTTTAAACTGTAAGCCTAGCAAATACAGCCTAATAATTTATCTTCATCGTACGTATAGAGTATGGTCTTTCTTCTTTTGATTTAAGTGCAGTATGGGCATTTTTGTGAGCACAGAGAAAGAGCATATTTATGTGTTCGTTCAAGAACTTTACAACACTAGTTCAAATCACTATGAGGTCTATAGGGAATATTAACCCATAGCTATAAAAGTTAATAAAAATTCACAATTATGAATTAAATATTGCTAATTCTATGATGAAAGAATTTGTTTTAGTGTAAATTAGTTGGCAATATTGGCACAAAGGGCGTAGCAATCTTCGTTACATAGATAAATATCGTAAAGATATTGTTGTTCGTCTATGATTCCATTTACGGTGCAGTTTAAACAACAATATTCTAAATTCAAAATCATTTGAATAAATTTTCGCTTCTTCTAGTTTGCAAACTAAAACAAGCGTAAGCCTAATCTCTCAAATTCAAATAGTTTTGAATTTGAAATATTATTAGATACATATACAGGGCATTCCATTTAAACAAAATTGACATTTTTTGGAAAATAGGTAGGCCATAGAAAAAAATAATTTGTTCTATCTTGTAGATCACGTTGCATATGTTAAGTTTCATATTAAACATTTCTACTAACCTTTTAATATCTTAGCAGTTATAATCAAATCAGCCACTCCGTACAGTTTATTTTAGAAATATTTATAGTAGATGGTTCGATTAAATCCATCTGTACTTTTACCTTACATCAATGTTTTGTGAATTTAGAATGAAAGTTAATTGTCAATAATATTACAAATAAATAAATTTCAATAAAATACAATATTTTTCAACAAGCACAAAAAGGAGACATATTGCTCGGTATTGCGTGGCCTGAAAATAAAGTTGCGAATTGAAACAGAAACTTGAAAGCTTATCAGGGCTGGAAAACAAAGCTTGTTAAACGAAAGTTTCTCATAGTTTTTAATAAGAATACGAAGCTATACACCATTTTTAATTCACGGCAACTAAGTTGACCTGAATGGAACACGACATTCGTATATCCCGAAGTGAATTATCATGTGTTTATGTGCTGTACACGTAAAATGAGTTGTGTTGTCGTTAGCCCGGTTTTGGTCAATTTTCTGCATTTGATTATGCAATCTGACACAATTACAGTTACGTCTCTATTGCAATAATCGAGAATTAAAAACTTAACCAGTTTGCATACAAATAATATTCGGGATAATAACTGGCTGCGTCTCCGTCGGTTTTGCCTGTTTTCCGTTCACTGTTTCTGTCCAGGGGTGCGTCACCGCAATGGAAAATCGTATTTTTACCAGTAGTATAGTAGACTAATCTAGAAAGCGCCAGCGTCAGCGATTTTCGAGTAATTTTTGAATTTAGCGCGTTTTTCCGGTTTTTCGCTATCTTCTCAGCCGCCTTAAGGGTCATTTTTGCTGTACGAAAATCATCATTTTTTATTTCAGCCTTCAAAGAGAAGCTAGAGTTACGAAAAAAATCACACATAATCTTGGGCCTATTTTAGGACCTGTGTGCATCGCTTATGATTCTAGTTATTATGGTTTTTCCGAAAAAAAAAAATCATGAAAATTGTAATAATTTTCAATCATGAAATAATCTACATTACTCGACACTACAGCTTCCAGCATCATCTCGCCAAAATGAAAATCGCCACCGATGACCTTTGTCGATTATGCAATGAAGAAGAAGAAACAGCAAGACACATACTTTACAGGTGTCCAGCGCTGTCAAAGATAACGAAGGCACTAAGAAAAGAAACCCCAAATAGTGAAGGACCCGGATGGCAATGGTCACCCACGCAAATTCTGGCAATTGCCGACAGTGCCGAGTGGGTCTAACCATCAGGGGGGAGGAACTGTGGCCTAAGTGGCCTTAATCCTTAGATGTATGAAATATGAGAATTTACCAAAATATCCACTTTTGATCTTTATTTGTGGGTATATATTTTTTTAAATGCTTTCATTTCCTAAATGACCCACCTTCAAGAATTAAACTCTCAACGAAAGAGTTTGTTTAATTTTTCATAATTTTCGTAGCCACATATGATTTTTTTAATAAACATTTTTGTTATCTAAGTGTATAGTTGCGAAGAATATTCGGTTGCAGAAAAGTGCAGTCCATCCGAATTTAAAATAGGTATAGTGTAATTTGAAAAAAATAGTTGACCCTTACTACTTTGACAGTTTTCATCGTATTATCAATTCGCTGACACCATTTATTAGAGAATTTTCTGCCGTTTACAAATATATATGGTTTGTTATACTTTACTCTCAAAATAAAAAAGTTAGAAGGAGGTAGATCACCAAACTGAATCACCCTGTATAAAAATTACATAATAAATAGCTAACAGAAATAGAGCCTTTTATTTCATTCTCATATTGATAGATTTATCTCCTAAATATGCCACGTACGCTAAATTCATTATCGAGTCAAGATTTTGTCAACATGGGTCATTTTTGCTGTACGAAAATCGTCATTTTTTTATTTCAGCCTTCAAAGAGAAGCTAGAGTTACGAAAAACTCACACATAATCTTGGGCCTATTTTAGGACCTGTGTGCATCGCTTATGATTCTAGCTATTATGGTTTTTCAGAAAAAAAAAACATGAAAATTGTAATTATTTTCAATCATGAAATAATCTTCAAAAATTTCCACGGATTTGCAAAACCGATGCCCACCGGACCTCTTTTTTGCCCCCTGAACATTTCTGTAAAGTTAGATTTTCACGAAATTGCCTGGAAATGCTCAAATAAAAATTTCCACTCGATTTGCAATTTTCCGCATGCCGCCTCGCCATCTAGCATTTGAGGCTGTATTTAAAGCAATTAAACTGTGCACACTTATTTGCGTACATGGCGCTAAAAAAATAGTACAATATAAAGTATAAATTGAACCATTTTTAAATATTTAAACACTTTACAAACCATATTTGATACCATAAATTTGTATAAAATGCTAAACGGCACTAATTTTTAATTCAACTTAAAACAACAAAACTTCTGTGATAATTGATAACATAACCTGCTTGTTTTTTAATGCAATAATATTCTCCCAAAACATATTTCATAATAATAAAATTAAAAAGACCGATATTTTATTATAACTTTCAATTATCAGACTTATAAAGTGAAAATCAAACATATCTTTTGATTTCCCAGGATTATTAATTTGGCATGTGGGTTAGTAATCCAGTAAACAAATTGAAATATTTTGATTATCTTCAATTTGGTTCTCATTAATCACTTGATGAAACATGTTTTCAATATTGACAATTAAATGAAAGTCACTTGGTTTGTTTCACTAGTATTTTTTTATTCTCTCCGACTAGTTTCGACTTATCGTCATTCTCAAGGAGTAATACAAAAAAATATTTTACAAGTTATATATACATATTTTTTTAAACATTAAAAGTGCGATTCTTTTCGCAATCTACAACAAGTTAGTCTTACAAAGACTATATCAAACACTCATTGAAACAACTACTTCCCGGGCTAATACCCCGACGGACATTGAATTATACACCAAGTGTTTGCTGTTACATACAGTAACCTACTGCAAATGTAACAATTTGGGTCAATTATTCAGGCCATCTATAGACGCGTTTCGAGATTTATCTCTCATCAGTATAGCTTTGCCATTCCCTCTAAACAATTTGACACCTTAGACTGGCGGTCACGTTACCGTTCAAACATAAGTATAAATGAAATTGCCAATTCTTGGTTGCAGAATACTTCAAACATTAAAAGTGCGATTCTTTTTGCAATCTACAACAAGCTAGTCTTACAAAGACTATATCAAACACTCATTGAAACAACTACTTCCCGGGCTAATACCCCGACGGACATTGAATTATACAACAAGTGTTTGCTGTTACATACAGTAACCTACTGCAAATGTAACAATTTGGGTCAAATTATTCAGGCCATCTATAGACGCGTTTCGAGATTTATCTGTCATCAGTATAGCTTTGCCATTCCCTCTAAACAATTTGACATTTCATTTATACTTATGTTTGGACGGTAACGTGACCGCCAGTCTAAGGTGTCAAATTGTTTAGAGGGAATGGCAAAGCTATACTGATGAGAGATAAATCTCGAAACGCGTCTATAGATGGCCTGAATAATTTGACCCAAATTAAAAAAATTAAAAAAATGATTGGATGCGGATCAATGACGGACAAACCCCGTTGTTTGTTTGTTATTTTTTTTTATGTTAATCTAGTCTTTTTTCAAAACTCCTACCCGTTTGTCCAATGTACATTGTATCGCGTTCACTACATTTGATTTCATAAATACCGCATTTTTTATTTTAATTTTGATGTAGTGAATGCGATGCAATGTACATTGGACAAACGGGTAGAAGTTTTGAAAAAAGACTAGATGAACATAAAAAATCCATCCTAAATAACAAACAAACAACGGGGTTTGCCCGTCATTGCATCGCATCCAATCATTTTTTTTTAATTCAGACGATTTCAAAATTTTATATTCGGGTAATAAGGGACGAGAATTGAATTTTAGAGAAGGCCTGGAATTTAGCAAGGCAATAAAACAGGAAAAACGCATCGTAAACGAGTACGAAGACATCTGGAACTCCCCAATTCTTAAAGCCCTTATTACCTGATCTTCAAAAAATATGTATATGTAACTTGTGAAATATGTTTCTGTATTACTCCTTGAGAATGACGATAAGTCGATACTAGTCGGAGAGAATAAAAAAATAGTAGTGAAACAAATCAAGTGACTTTTATTTTATTATCAATATTTGGATTAGTTATGTATTGATTAATCTTTTCTCTTATTATCTGGCTATTGTGAATTACATACACTTCTTCTAGTTCGACTGGACCCTGGGTGCGTTCGTTGGAACGTTCTGTCACCTCTGTAGCGTTTTATATAATTTGATGTGTGTGCAAGATAGTGATTAATTAATTTACATGTTTTTCATCATCTATAAAGCACAATCCGTGAGAATACGGCCATCAGCATTAATGTGACATTGCTAAATAAAAACATTGCAGTGGTAAATTGTAATTGTTTTCTTCCGAGACAGTGCTTCAACGATATAGCAGGCCAAATTTGTATTAATAAATGCAATTTACTGGCTTAGTATTTTAAGTTCTACAGGCTTCATTACACATGATCCGATGAAAAAAATTATAAAGCTTATTTCGTTTTCTTCTAAATTAGCTTTAAACAACTAGACAGTAACAGAGTCCGCAGTTTTAAGAAGCAGTCTTTTAAAAACCCAGGAATTTGTTATACAGGGTGGGGCGTGTATTTTTTTTTGAAAAGGCCGCAGTGAAGTTAGTGAGAGTAACAGAAAGGTTTGCTCAATGGGAAATTTGTGTAACTAGCCATTTTAGTCGCAAAATTGCTTTGGTCGAGGGCGCAGTGCGCTTTTACTGCAAGTGCATATTTTTTACGGTTAACGTGGATTCAAATTTTTGTTGGAAAATGATTCAGGAGTTGATTTTTTTTGTCTGCTCTCGAAGAACTGGATAATGTGTGTGTAGCTTTAGCAAGAGCTAGGACTTCAATGCATTTGTTGAAAGAAGTCTACTCCGTGCGGCTGATCTCACTGCGAGGGGCACGCTCGCCTAATTTAACCCCTTGTGATTATTTCCTGTGGAATAATCTCAAATTTCGAGTTTATAACAATTGTCCACATACCCTGGCAGACCTACAGAAAAAATCCGAGCCGAAATTGTCAATATATCAATCAGGATCCTTGAAAGAGGACCGAAACTTCAGAATTTGACTGAATCAGTGTATTGGCAATTGAAGACGACATTTTTGTAAATGGTATAAAATCCGTGTTGTGTGACAATAGAAACAATAACAATAAGTAGTTTTAAAATGTGCAAAGTGTTTTTATTTCTTTTTCAAAAAACCACCCCCCACCCTGTATAAAACTGAATATACCTAACATTATTTCAGAAAATTGTCTTACAGTAATTTTTTGGGTTTTGTACACATTCTTGATTTAACCATTTTTCTAAATTGGGTAAATTTAACACCTGTTAAACTAAGTATAACTTAAAATGATCGCAACGGATTGAATCACGTGTATGGTAACTAAAAATAAAACTATAGGATAAGACAAATGTTTTAATTTAACTAATTATAGATGTCATACAACGTAGTGATATGTGATCCATTTGGATGGGACTTAAAATGATAATCGATTAATTGCTTGAGTTATTGCTCTTTCAAATAATTGCTCGAGAGCTCTTTCGAATAATTGCTCGAAAGATCATTCGAATGGTTACTTGTATGATTTCTTAAATGGTTGCTGAAATCATTGCTCAAATAGTTGCTAGTGAGTATCACTCGAATGATATTCAAATAATCTATCACAGTTAAATAATAGCAATAAAAATGATCTTTCAGGAAAGAAATATATGGCCTAAAAGTTTATACAAATTTCATATGAGTATGAAATGAGCATACGAGTGGTAATCCTAATGATCATATGAGCGATGAAGTGAGTCATTTAAGCAATTATTCGAGTAATCGTTTGAGCTATCTCAGGAAGCTCTAAAAATGTTCCAATATTTCGCATAATCAAACGAATCAATTATTTTCACTCGAATGATCGCATCACTAATACAACGTCTAAGACTAAAGTCTTGAACGTTGTATAATAATTATTATTACATTTAGGGAAATATGAAGAGATTGTTTCTCGAGGTTGGCTAGTTACATCCCGACGGCAAAGCGGGAGGGATCTATAGCCAACCAAGGGAAATGTATTCATATTTCCTATTTTTTTTTCTGATTAAAGTAATATCCTTCTGAAAATAAGAAAATATTGCATTAATTTTTTGAATTTATTAATAACGTTGCTAAAGGCCATGTTTGTAATTATCATAGTTGACTGGTCTGACTTTTTCATAATTTAAAATGTCGTACGTGCTAACGCAAGCGGTAAAACACCGTGCATATTTGGTTCTAGCCAAATCTAAATCTGCATATGAAAAAAATATATGCAGACTTTTACAAATAGAGGAACCATCATTCTGTGAACAGTGCTGATGCAAATATTTTGCTGGCATTTTTTTTTAAATCTGCAACTGATCAGACTGTTCTTGGTACGAAAACAGTTACAACTACAATCTCATCGACGAATTTCGAAGAAAGCTCTTCATCGTTTACTTCTGGTTGTATTCGATTTAGTGAAAAGTTTATGAATTAATTTTTTTATTTTGGTTCTAAAATGTAATGTTACAAGTGCAAACACTTATTTGGTTAATAAATAATTTTTCTTATTCTTTATATTACTTTAATTAAAATAAGTACTGCGAATGTGTGGAGCAAAAAACTGGTGAACAGTATCGAGAAAAACAATTTCTTGCTACTTTTTAACAATCCATATTTCCTACGGTAAATAAAAACATGTCATATTTCCCTCGGAAATATCAGTATGTAATGACACATCGTAACCAAGGCAATATTAATCATTATTGTATCATTAAAAAAAAATGATATATGATATAAATGTTGTATAACATTTGTCATATACTTTTTGTTTTGATGACTGATAAATAGGTATGAGTATAAACATTTTTAGTAAAATGTAAATAAAACGTGCATACACCAAAAGTAATTCTTGTTTCTTTTTATTCCTTGAGAATTAAAGCGCTGGCTCATATGCTGGAGAAAACAAATTGTAGTTATGGATAAAATAACTACAATTGCATTTCTTATTTAGACGTTATCCATAAGCAATAAAAACCAATGCATTATCCGTCGAGTGTTACATTACAAGTGCAGTTGTATACATGAATAATGCCTACTTGCACCACAGCTAATTGACTTTAATCAGTGTCAATCAGCAATTAATACTTCTTAAAAACAACAATTTTATTCACAAATCGTTTACACGTTTGCATTTTGATAAAAGACATGTCTGAGATATATTACAAATTTAAAACGTTTACATTTTCTCGAATGTTGAGTTAATCAGTGGCTTAATCATGGTTAACTTCTTAGCCACGATTAAGTTGCGGTGCAGGTGGGCATAAGCCTGAATAACTAACACTCTTCTGTCACTGTTTCTGTCTACCAAAATACCAATAAAATAACCACCTCGTCGAAGAAAACCACCAATTCCACGAAAATTTCAAGATCTTACACAGAGAAGAAGAGGCCAGAAATTAAACATCATGGAGAGTATGGAAATAAAGAAAAAAAATTCACTGGACATCTTCTTAGCGACCAACGATCTCAGAAATTCACCACTACTTAATTTAAAGTTTCCAAAAAATCCCGCCGCCTCATAAACCTTGTAACTAATGTGTACCATTTTTTCGCCACAGTGTGGTGAAACAATTGTAGCGAGATTACAATAGACAATGAAAGACAAAATAATGATATTTAATATAAGAAATAAAAAAGTATTTGCTAGTATTGCTACATTTGATTTCCAGTGCAAGTAAAAGTGATAGTTCTCATTGATCAGAGTAATAATGCAATATTAAAATATAAACAAATATTACATAACCTTTTAGCTCTCGATTATGTGACTATTACAGCAAAACCCAGTACTAATAAGTAGAGTCAAACACGAATCCTAAAATATCGAAATAACATTACTTTCAGTTTAATTAAAATCGAATACACAATTCGAAATAATCAACCAAATGATGAAATGACGATTTGACAAAAGCGAAATTAAAAAAACACAGCTAGCACAGCTAGCCTGGCTTAAAAATAAAAAATATCGTGCAATGAATAAATTCCCTGTTTACTCCCCTCACCCCGTCAACGCGCAAAACCTGTTCCGTGCCGCTAACAAAGGGAGCATTGCATGACGAGTAATTTCTACAGAAATTATATATGATCCACAACTGTGTTGTAAAGTAAATTTTATGTCCACCATCGCCACCAGGGGACACATTTTCTTTAGACTGGATCCCGTCAAGGTCAAAAAGTGAAAAAGATCCTTAAGAGGCGTGTCTTAGCGGCGATTTTTAATCACGTTTTTTCTCGTTTATTATTAATTTTAGAAAAAAACGTTTCAAATAAAACGTATGCTAAATATTATGCTAAGGCAAACCCTAAAAAAAAATAAATATTTAATTGTTTAAAAAAAATCGATTAAAAAAACCTATTAAATGGAGAAAAATTTACAAACTATGCTTGACGTTCCCTTTTAAATAATATATAATACAAGTTTTGTTTGAAAAGGTTTATTCTAAAATGAATATTAAATGAGTAAAACATTATTTAAAATTAAGCAAAAACGGACCCGTAATAACCTGCCGCCTTACGGAATAACGCGTGAAGCATCAAAGGAATGCCTTTAGGGGGCAGAGCTAGCAGAGCTAGCTAGACATCGGGCTTATCGTCTGAAGATAAACTAAACACACTTGTGAATTTTCCGATTTTGAAATTCATTTCGTAGGTTTTACGTTGAGGCAAACGAACATTTAAAAGTTGGAACGGAACATTATACCGAGTAGTAACCAGCAAATCTGGCCAAAAAAATGAGGCAGACGAACTTTCAAAAGTTGAAACGAAACATTATACCGAGTATTAACCAGCAAACCTGGCCATAGAAAAATAGGGATATTTAGAATTTCAATAATTTTAATTCATTGCCATTACGTATATTTCTTCAATCTCATTTTGACGAAATATTGTTTAATTGTTATATTGAAAAAATCGTATTCCTTTTACTCTAGTAGTTTAAGAGTGATTATTTTATTGCTGTAAATTGCAGTAATTGCAGTAATTGCAAATATAATTCGACTTGGTATAAATATATAGAAAGCGATACAGTTTAAAAAACATCTTCTAAATAATATGTTCAATTAAAAAAACCTTTAGAGTGCCATGATTTAATCATTTTTTAAATTTAGGTTGGCTACACGCTTTAAGAATTGACATATAAAACGTCAGACATAATAATTATAATACATAATATTGGAGTTGCCAACCTACAATATTTTCCATGGCACTCTAGAGGTTTTTTTAAATTAAACATACATTATAATAGGTACTCAATTAGTTTACTATTTGTTTATCTAAATCAATTTTAACAAATTGAATTTTAGTATGGTTAATTCAATTCAATTTCAATGTAGTTTATTATGAAATAATAACAAAAAAATATAATTTTCTGTTTCTTACTATTCTAGTGTTTCAACATCCGAACCTAGCAAAATTTTAAAAATTCTGTTCATAAAATATCCTCTAATCAAATAAGATAATTATATTTATTAGCAATGATCTTTTACAAATAATAAAAGATTATAGTTTAGTGAAAATTAATAATTTGTGAGAACAAAATATTTTTCAATTGTTTCTTTATTTTTTAAATAAAGCTATGATAGCCCTAAAGTTCAAAATTTTTTAGTTTTTAATTTAGTTTAGTAAAGTCTAGTCTTGTAATTATAGATTATATTATTAAATTTAGTATCTTCAATAAATTTATTAAAAATCTGTTCTGCGTACGGATCTATGAAATTATTAATAAGTTGTAGTTAGTTTTTTTTTTTATTTTTAATAGTCCATTTTTGTATTCTGTAGAAATCATGTATGTAAATGGTGTTTCATTGTAATAAGTGCACCTTGTAAAGGGTGTGCACAAAGAAATGTAACAGCTCGATGTCTCGGTTTGCCTTGAACGATTAAAAAAAATGAAATAATACTTGTATCTACTCGTAGTCAATATACCTTACGTTTATCTTTTAATACTGAAAATAGTAGTATAGGTCTCTCTCACTCTAGCTAACGGCTGGAAAGAGTCTATCTCACTCTAGTAAACCGCAACCTTAAGCTAGTGATAATAAATACAGAGTGGATTATTTTTATGATACATGTCAAACTTACCCTTTTTTAAGAACAGATTATATATTTAATTGGTATTCGATAACATGTTAAAATAGAAAGATACTGGTGAAATCCGGATGGTTTTAAGTTAAAATAATTTAAATAAAATATTTGGAAAAGTACAATTAAATAGCCAGCACATTCACTAAATTTATCACTTTTACAATATTTTTTGCGAGAACACGTTTTTTTACAAAACAAAATAGAATTATACATTTGAAACACCTGTTTGAAAACTCATCACCATCAGATATCGAGCTGTTACGTTACCATTTGTACACCCAGTATGTTATTTTATAATTAGAAATGTTCTTATAATGAACGATTTAATAAAAACTATTCAAAATGCGAAAGGAGATTATTAAACAGTTTATATTCGATTTTTTCTAAATGTTGGTTTTGTACAACTGTTTTTATCTTTTGATATATTTACAATATTTCATATTATTATTAATAAATTAATTTCTAGTATAATATATAAAAAAACTACATACATGAATCCTTTGTTAATCAATTATAATAATTGTTTATTAAACAAAATTCAAATATACTATTACTTGATGTTATTAATGCAGTTTATATAAATACATATACAAATCGATGTTATAAAATATATAAAGGAAGTAGATGTAGAATCTCATAAAAGCAATTACAACATTATAGGTAAAATGGTTTTTATACTCACATTACGTAGAAATATTGGTAAAATAATATATACAGACTTTATTTGGTTTAAAACATGAGATAAAATATACTGCATATGTTCTATCTATTGAGCATAATGAATTTATACACCGTTATTATAATAGTGTTATGTATTTTCTTTTCGCGAACAACGAGCCCCTAATTTGCATGTTCCTAACGCGACAACATTTTGCATTTTATTATTTAATGACAGTCATATACCGATTCATCTTTACAACCGAATAGATTACGTTCGTACAAATACGTGACCAAAATAAATAAGAGAGATTTAGAGTTAGGGACGAAACTCATGTGGCCATCATAAACATTTCAAATAAAAGGCCAGTATAAGACAATCCCGAACTTTCCAGCAATCCCACAGCTGCGAAGGGAACAATAGAGCCAACCAAAACTGGCGCGGTACCGCTGACCCTTCGCAACTGCTGGGAAAGTACAAGGGAGGCCCACCTTGGGTATTTGAAACTAAAATAAAATTTCATACCTTTCAGAATAAAATATCTTTACATAAACATAAACCACATATGGCCACATGAGTATCATAAACATCATCACAGGTTACCAAGAACATATTTTGTCATTATTTTTTATACATGTATATAGTTAGATTAGATTTTTGTTTTGCTACGTTACGGCACATTTGACAAAGGAACATTTGGCAAAGCAACACATATGAGAACGGGATCAAGAGATGGCAGCATGGCCAGAAGATACACACAGCGCCGTATGAGGTACTCTGGCAAACTACCAAAATTCAAATCGGCCAATCAGGGCCTAGGTGGGGCGAATAACAACATCCCCAATAATCAGGAGGAGTGGTAAATACTTAAAGCGGAGCCACCCTTGAAAAGATCAGTATTATCGCTATTATCATTACTACGCAAAGCAATCATTATTCATTATCGTCGTTACATTTTCTGTATTTTTTTAAAGTGCCGTAATTACCACGTAAGTGTATTTAGGTCGCGTAAATTAATTTAGTATTTATACTATTCGTTTTTTTGTAAGTATTTACATGTTCAGTTCATATCCATTACTTTCATTAGTTTAAATAAATGTTGAATAACATTGAAGTTTAACGCCAGTGTTTGTTTTCTCTTTTACTTAACTTAAAACAAATATAAAACAATAAACCTAAATAAAGTTTTCGCGAGTGACAATAAGTGTGCAAAGAACCAGAGAGCCAGTCCAGAGCATCAAATCCGCAGGGAATGGTAAACCAACGAATGCCAACCAAAGGTAAGTAACAATTTTTTTTACTGAGCTAAGTCCGACAGTTACGGAATCGTTAAATCATTGCGACGCCGATAACAAATGGCGCCCAACGTGGTTTAACAACATATTCACGACCCAATGCTCAAAGTGTTTCTTTTTAACAAAAGGCTCTTATATGCTCTAAATTTAATAAAGTAAACAGTCTCAAAATGTAATCAATTAATTTTTGTCGAATTGATCACAATATCGTGCATTGTAAACAAAACTTGTATTCACCTTGCTCATATTCCTATACATTTTAATTGTTTACATTTTGAATGTGTTTTATGAACATTATTTTCAGTATATTTTATTTCTACTTAGGTAACATATTTAATTTTATTTGGAGAACAAATTTATTTTTTTTTTAATTTGCCAGTGTAGATTTTTATTATTTGCTCTCACGTAAATTAAACCATATTTTTTTTATTCAACATTTTTGTCATATATTCGATTAATTTTAAATTTTGTGTAATATAGATTAATATTTGTTATAACAACGTGTTATTTCAATTAACAAGAAATTAAACGGTCAAACCCGATTGTATTAATTTTAATAAAACTCTTACGTGCAGTAATTACTTATTTATTTAATAATCAGCTTTTAATAATTAAATTTTAAATTATTTTTGTATTTTTTCTTTTAAAATTTAATCATCTGCACGTCATGTCTCAGACAGGGCCGTTCACTTAAATATTTTAATTTAATAATAATACTACACAAACCATTTAAAGATGCTTACACGTCAAGCGACCAAATGCGCAGAACATGCTGCATCAAATGAAACAAATCGTACATTAAATATGACATATACGTTGATTCCTGCATCAGCCCCTTTACCGCAAATACATTTTCGAGAATTGCCAGATACGCAACATTTAGACGATATTTTATAGATGTCGCCAAATACGACTTATGAAATATATATCGCGACCGAAAAACCAAGACCAATGCCAAGGATAATACATCATAACACACAACTATGTCCATTACCAAATCCACCAATGAGTCACAATCAATCAATAACATTACCCAGAAATCAGGAAATAGTAGTAGAGGTAGATGTCCACCATCCAAAAAGTAGACAAACGCTAATTCATATGGACCGACATAACAATTTTAACACCGTAGAATGCGAAGAATCGCGACACACGACCCATCAAATTAATTCAGTACACCCACACGAGTACAAATATTCTAATATGGGGAATGAAAGACATCAAAGGACATATTCACAACGTATGGTTGAACCGGGTACATTCAATTACCCACGTTACGGAGAATACAACCATGCATATGAAAATCAAGTGCGTCAACTTAGAGAAGAACTTGCGCGCCGCGACCAGCAGTTTTCTCACCTCACAGTTACAGTTAACAATATAACCGAATATTTTGACCGACGAGATCCACGACCTTTTCTGGAAGCTCTCGAAGTTGAATTTTGTCTTTTAAATTTAGCGCGAATGGACCCGGAGTTAGCGCGAGAGTACGGTACACACTTTTATGAAGACGCATCGTGGGAGTCAACCAAGAACTTGTTGTGTAAAGCTGTGAACCTGTTTACAATTAGACTTCAAAAAACCTTGGAGTTATTGTCAAAACCCCAGGGTAACACACCGCCAGGAGAATATGCCATGAGGAAAAGTCATTTATTCGCGGAATATGGAAGGGAGTATGAAGAAGAATAATAATTATTAATTTTATGGACACTAGCTTCGGACGAGCTAAAAAGAGAGCTAGTTGTGAGGCTGAACTCCGTACAGGAATTCACCGAAAAAGCGATACGTGCCACACATGCCGCTACGATACCGACTATTAACCTGAAAATACTAAGAAAAATAACACAAATACCGCTCGACAAAGTCAAGTTTCTCCTCGGAAACAGCACCAATACACCAATTATAAACCACGTTCACCTAGAAATATTTATTATCGCAACTACAATAATGAACAAAATAATAATTATTCAAGAAACCATCAATCAACCCCTCTGCTAAATCGGAATAATTATAATCAGAACAAACAGCCTAATAATTTTTCGCGTGTACGCACGAACACACAAGCAAATCATATAACAAAGAATAAAAATACAAATAATTATATTTCAACGCGGACTCAAAACAAATACCAAAATTTACCACCGCGATTTTCACATAATGGCCGAACTAATAATCAAAGCGCCAATCAAAACGCAATACCACGAACACCACAACCTACACTGAGATTACCACCCTACCCATGCCGGACGTGTGAAGAAAACCATTGGCATAACGAGTGTCCACAACGGACGGGAAACGCGACAACGGAAGGCCAACGACGCGAGCAATAAAGCCTTCCGTAACCGGACAGACATCACGACGACACCGCTATGAAAATTGTTCATCGACATTGTGCCCCCTTAATATTAATGAACACTTTAGTGCGCCCCAAAACAAACATTCATTTAGTGCGACATCAAATGAACATACAAATGAATATTTTACACTTACACCACTCTTCACTGTCACACAAACACCATCATCTTTATTAGTTGTGGTTCCAGTAATAATAAAACAGAAAACATATGCATGTCTACTAGACCTAGGAGCAGTACAAAACTACATACGCCCGGAAATCGTCACACATATGACACATGTAAATATGACCACGAACCTCGCAGGAAATAATGCTACAGTCGACATCACAGGCATTTCTAAGTTGCAGTTTAGCGTGGGAACTGAAACGTACGAAGAAGAATTTTTCGTGATGCCAGAACTTCGTTACGATATAATTTTAGGAATAGGCTTTTTCAAGAAACACGACGCTGTCGTAGATTGTCGTAAGGGATGTGTAATTACGACAAACAATATATTGGTCAACATAGAATCATTCAATTTTACAAGAAAAGCTATTAGACATAGAGCATGGATTCACAGGCAGACACACAACAACCTTCACCGAGCTAGTACAACGCTTTATACAAATATTTGAAACACGTAATCAATTTACAGACAAGCCGCATTGCACAGAGCATAGAATAATCGTAACCCACAAAGACCCCATTAGATTACGTCCATATCGAGTAAACCCAGCGAAGAAACAAGAGATAGATCGACAGTTAGCTGATTTACTCGAGCAGGGAATTATTGAGCCGTCAACAAGCCCATATTTATCGCCCATCGTCATGGTCCAGAAAAAGGATGGTGAAAGTCGTTTCTGTCTTGATTATAGATGACTAAACGAAATCACCATTTCGGAACCGACCCCAATGCCAATCATTCAAGAAGCTCTTCGAGATCTAGAAGAGGCCCGCATATTTTCAACATTGGATCTCAAGAGTGGATATTGGAAAATCCCCATGGACGACAGATCAAAGAAATTTACAGCATTTAGTACACCGGATGGAGGGCATTATCAGTTCAGAGTGATGCCCTTCGGTTTAAAAAATGCACCGGCGACTTTTCCACGCATGGTGTCGCAAGAAGTCTTATCGGGAATGGTCCACGAACATGATTTACTTCGATGACATAATTGTCTATTCAAAAACCGCAGACGAACACATTCGTCATTTACCGCTCGTATTTGAGAGATTAGATCAGTATAATTTACGATTAGGACAGGGAAAATGTTCATTCGGCAAAAGCACACTTGAATATCTTGGACATCTTGTCGACGTTGACGTAACTAGGCCTCTCGAAAAACATATTTAACAAATTCAGGAATTTCCTATCCCTAACACGCGTCGTAAACTACGTAAATATCTTGGTCATATTTTTTCATTATTTTTTATACATGTATATAGTTAGACTATATTTTTTTTTGCTACGTTACGGTACATTTAACAAAGAAACATTTGGCAAAGCAACACATATGCGAACGGGATCAAGAGATAACCGCCCTCATTAATCCGCCTTTTATTTCGCGGTACGACCCTGAGAAACAGTACTACGCGCGCCGCCTAATGAACAATTGCGGAAACCAATCCGCTAGGCGTTAGTTCGGGAGTCGCACACCAGATGGCAGCATGGCCAGAAGATACACACAGCGCCGTATGAGGTACTCTAGCAAACTACCAAAATTCAAATCGACCAATCAGGGCCTAGGTGGGGCGAATGACAACATTCCCAATAATCAGGAGGGGTGGTGAATACTTAAAGCGGAGCCACCCTTGAAGAGATCAGTATTATCGCTATTATCATTACTAAGCAAAGCAATCATTATTCGTTATCGTCGTTACATTTTCTGTTTTTTTTAAGTTCCATAATTATCACGTAAGTATATTTAGGTCGCGTAAATTTATTTTGTATTTATACTATTAGTTTCTTTTGTAAGTATTCACATGTTTAGTTTATATCCATTACTTTCTTTAGTTTAAATAAATGTTAAATAACATTGAAGTTTAACGCCAGTGTTTGTTTTCTCTTTTACTTAACTTAAAACAAATATAAAAAAAAACCTAAATAAAGTTTTCACGAGTGACAATAAGTGTCCAAAGAACCAGAGAGCCAGTCCAGAGCATCAAATCCCCAGGGAATGGTAAACCAAACAAAGGTAAGTAACAAATTTTTTTACTGAGCTAAGTCCGACAGTTACGGAATCGTTAAATCATTACGACACCAATAACAATAGTAATGTGTATTTTAAGACTTTCCCAAATATTTATTGAAACAAGATCTTTCCGAGCTAATACCCCAACGGATATTGAATTATACATTGAATATTTTAGTTACACAACACACAAAATGTTTGGAGAAAGTCGATAATAATTCGTTTTTATGTTTTGTAAATATTCTGCAAGCAATTGGCAAATTCAATTGTACTTTATGTTGAACAGATGTTTTAAATTTGACATGTATGCACACAGTTAATTTGACAATTGATTTTTCATGATAAACTGTTATATTATATTTATATAATTTGTTCCTTAATTTAAACAAGTAATGCTTATCACATTTTGTATAAATAATCGTGTCAATAGATAAGTAATACTATATTTAAATTATTACAGTATTCCTAAGATGATGAACAACCTAAAAGTAAGTGCACAAATGGCATTAATTCATATGTATTTAAATCGGGATTGAATTTTTGGTGACATTGAACGCATATCGCCAAACATTTATGAAATTCCTTCTAAAAGTTTAAAGGGACTGTCTGAGATGGCCATTTGAGGGTAAAGAACGCAGACACTTGGCAAACATCTGATAAACACAAAAAAAACTGTGTCTGAGTACTTCCACTAAATTCTTTCAAACATTTTAAATAATACTACTATGAAACTGTATAATTGTTTTATTTTATTCATAAAAACATATGGGGTGATTTAAATTGGTGCATGTAGTTTGGTTACATATGTAGATTTCAATTATTAAAATGTATAAAAACCCATTTTAATTTTTTGCAAAATATGTTTCCCTACTGAATGTAGATAAATATAATTTATTTTATCTATGTTTACATTCAAAAATACACGTTGTCTCTGATAATTATTATTTATAATTGTATGTAGTTATATATAAATTAAATATGAAATAGGTTCATTTAATGTATGCTAGTTTGAACGGGATATCGGTATGGTTTTCTTTCATTTCTCCGAATTCCCTTTAACATTTTAAAGGGACGGTCTAAAAGCAGGTACCTAATTAGGGTAAAGAATGCAAACATCTGGTAACAATAAACATTTAGAGATGCAGGTTTTGTAGTTTTAATTATTTAAAAGTAATATTTAATCTCATATAGTTCATAAAATGTTTTTTTAAACAAATAAAAGTGTGCTCAGACATCTGGTAAAAAGAGCGTGCTTGCGAAGCCAATAGCTCATTAGCTTTTCACTCATAAATTAAAATTTGACTTCTACGAAATAAAATGCGCATCTAACTGGTCGATTTATGAATGCTGAAAGTCCGTACCCTTTTTTACCTTTTCTCACCCGTCGCCCCGAAGGAGAAACTGTTTGGCGACCGATCTTCCTTGTTAACCTAAGGCGTGTAGAGTATGTTAATAAGGCCTACTACTATTCTATCTCGCAATGCTAACTCAAAATTCAGGAGTGGGGATCACTTTTTACGTCACGGTTTTCAAATTTTCTGTGGTTTGTACGTTTTGTGTTGATTTGGATTTGTGATAGGACACATTAATAAATTTTATATAAATTACGTTTTGCTTTGTTAACGTTACTACTTTTAATAAACCTATTTATAAAAGGTTATGTATTATAAAAAAGAAATTTTACCGTATGATTTCCCGTTAAAAATTAAACACAATCGTTAAGGGTTTAACGACAGTCGTTAAAAAATTCATATGATTTCTTATTCATTAAATCCTTAGCGACTCATGTCAGTATATTTATTTAAATAATTTTTTAAACAACAGGGATCGTTCTTTAACCCATGCGTTAACTTGACGTTCGTCAAAAGTGGTCGAGTTTTACAAAAATTTGGAAGAAAATTAATATAAAAGATCGATGGTCCACCTAAAAATTAACCTTCACATCGAAAACGTAAGGAATTCATCCTCAAATTTAGTTTTAAAAAAATGTGAAAAATTTAAAAATAATTTGTAAGAAAATTAATATAAAAGATCGAAGGTCCACCTGAAAATATACCAACACATCGAAAACGGAAAGAATTTACGCATAAAATTCGCCAATTGCAATTACTAAAATCTGTTCACTTTATTACAAACAAATACTAAATTTATTACAAAGAAATAATATAATAAGATATAAACTTACTTCTGTGCTTCATTGGTACTTCTTTATATTATATTCATATTGATTCTGATTATTATTATTATATATTATTCACAAGTGAGTAAAGTCGGTTTAAAAGTTTAAAGAACATTCTAGTTTTCTCTAATGTTAATAGGAATCTAAATTGTCTAATTAATTATCGAAATTATGAATTTTCCTATTGAAGCAAGATCGTTTGATTACATTTTTGATTAATATTTTCATAAAATTCTTGAAGTTTCTATTGTTACCATCTATTGTAAATTACAATGTTGGCAAACTGTATTCCTTAAATAGATCAATGACGAATCACTAAAATTGATAAAGTCATAAGGCGTTCATTAAAATATTTTTTAAAGTTGTTTACTTTAATCAATTATTTAGTTAACGACACCTTAACGAACATTTTATTGAAGGCGAAATCGTACGGCCCCCATTGACGTTATACATTCACTACAGAAATTATGCATAACTTTAAAATCAATATATAACATGTTAACAAAACTCTCAAACAATAAAAAACTAAATTAGTTATTAACTTTCATGTGTTGTAACTAGTGATGGGCTTAATCGAATTATATCGATAGTTGATTATGGTGATTTGAATTAAATTAATAATTAAATATGTGCTTAAATGTATGCTCCAGAGATCGTTAAAATGATTACCTTGAAATATTCTTTGAGACATTGCACGAATTGTTACTTCAATAATTATCGAATAGTTGTTTGTATGGTCACTTAAATAATAATTCTATTAATAAGTTATTACAATATAATAATAATGAATTAAATTTAAAATTATATTTTTTTTGCTAAATTTACAAGATAAATGTATATCTATTAATAGAGTATCAATTAATGTACCTAATGTACAGTCAAAGGGGACACTAAAAATATATGTAGTGTGTGGAACAGTGTTACATGTTGACAGGCCCGGATACGACAGGTGGAACACCAAGACAAGGCCGAGCCATTGCTACTAATGGGGCGGTAGAAAGGTATTTTTCCTGTGCGATTCTCACCTTGTATCCGGGCTTGCATGTTGATAGGCTAAATTATTCTCACAAGTCTATCTTAAACACATTGCAAAACATGTTACAGATTCTTCATTGTTAAACCGAATTTATTAAAATTATAGTTTTGTTCGGACCATTGATTGGGGCTTTGTTCGTTTGAATTTCTGGCTGTTCAGATTACAGAGGCTTTAAACGCAATGCAAATTTCTAATTATGTAACTCATCTAAATTAATTACATTGTTAATAAATATAATTACTACGAATAGATTTTCGTTTAATACAATCTTCAATCGTAACCTAAAACTGATTCTATGGTTATTTAACACTTTTAAAATTAATTTTAACACGACCCTATCTGTTATATTAAGTGTATAATTAATTTCCAATTAAATTAGTGAGAATAATTGTACATTATTTATTATGTCCACAATTTTTTATTATAATTATTATTATATCCAGCCGGCCATACTTTTCACTTCCATATACGTCGCTGTTAGAGTCAGTTGGCGCATGCGAACTTACACGAGGTAACCTGTATAAGATATACTCTACCAACGTTCGCCTTAGGGTTGCCGTTTAGTAGAGTGAGACAGAGTAGTAAAAAACAGACAACCGTTGATAAGTAATTTAAACATTAAGTTAGTAATAAACTGGACCGTGTCGGTCCGGCCCGGTCAATATTTTAGCCTGAATAGTTCAATATGTGGACAGTGTTTTATAATACTACCTAGTATATAGAAATTTATTGTTATTGTAAAAATACAATTACCTGTTTATAATACAGTTTTGAGTACAAAAAATCACATTTAATAAACAGTAATCTGGCCCGGGTCGGCCGAGTCAATTTTCATATTGAGAACGGACCGAGCCATAGACCGGCTCGTGCAATGCTCTACTAGCGTCAACAGTGACTCACTTGGTATACAACAGGCATTTACAATATTGGCTAGTTCCTAATACCTGCGGATTTAAAAACATCTATTCTCGAAATGGTTAAAGTATTTTATAAAACTGATAAGTTGGGTTCAAAATTGTAATATTAATAGTTATGGACCTGTTTAAAAAAGTTTAAAACGTCGAGATCCTTCTTATATTTTGCAGGCCCAACAACAAAAAATGTTGAATCTATAAAATATAAATTGGTATTTCATTTGTAATTTTATTGATAGTGAAAGCTATAGCATTGCTATATACTGATGACAGATAAATCTCGAAACGCGTCTATAGATATCGTAAGGCTTTTTCTGTGAGAAAGCCTAGGATAATTTGATTTCATGTTACATTTTGCATATAAATTATGCATACAAATAGTAAATCTGTTTGTGTAACTCAAATATTCATTGAATAATTCAATATCCGGCGGGGTATTACCTCTGGAAGTTGTTGTTTTAATGAATATTTGTAAAAGTTGTAAATTACCAAATATTTACAGAAAGTCGATATTAATTGATTTTTACATTTTGTAAATATTCAGCAAACAATTTTAAAATTTTATTATACTTCATGTTAAAAAACTGCAACAATTGTATTACCACACAGTCGATATATCAGGCAGATGAATGATCATTCATCTGCCTGATAAGGCCAAACAATTGTTAGTGTGTTGCTTACTGAAGTAGTGTTTAATTATTGTTTTTCCGTTCCGTTCGTTGTGCCTTGGTTGAAGCAACAGTTAGTTATTTAGATTTTTACATATTAGTTGCTTGTCAATTATATTTACATTTTAAAGTATTGCCTTGTAAATAGAAATCAATAAATACTCTGTACAATAATTTTTTTTTTTTTGAAATAATATTGCTGTATCCGACATTATGTTTATGGCGCATCCTGTATAAAGGGTGAGTTTTCTTCATGTTCTCTATGGGGATCTCAGAAACTATAAGAGATAGAGAAACGGTCAAATGGGCAAAGTGGTGCAGTTTTACGAGCTGAATAAAAAGACATTTGAAAAATTTTCGAAAAAGTCAAAGGTAACTAGATATTTTGAAAAATTTGAAAAGTGTCTATTTTTTTTTCAAATCAATTTTACTCAGTTATTAAAAGAGATAGAAAAAACCATGAACAGCAGAGGTTTACATAATTTTATACTGAATAATAACATTTTATTAGATATTTTATATTGACAGTAGGTTTCGAGATATGACACAAACTTACATTTTTTCAAAGGGAAACCATAGTTGGCTCTGTCATCATTTAAAAAGAATTTTTATCTCTTTAAACTGCTTTATCATTTAACATATCTATTTATAAAAATACCTGAGTAATAATGTTCTACTTTTTTACAACAACAAAAATAGTTGGCCATAAAAAAATGACAATTATAAAACACAATAAAACACTTTTAACTTTGTTTGTATAACACTTTTTATTGAATATGACTGCAGTTTCGACAAATTTAGCTTGTCATTATCAAACATGAAGTTATAAAACAATTGCGGCTTGTTGTAACATGGCAGTTTGTTAAATGTATGTTGTCCAATAAGTTAATTTGGAGGTTATGTTATGGAAGACAGAAACTGGTAGAAAAAAATGTCCATAAAAAAACAGTTGTTTCTAATACTAAATTAATTGACAAAAATATAACAATTAAACTAACTGTTATAAACAATCAAAATTGTTTTAAACATTAAAAGTGTGATTCCTTTCGCAATCTACAACAAGTTAGTCTTACAAAGACTATATCAAACACTCATTGAAACAACTACTTCCCGAGCAAATACCCCGACTGACTTTGAATTATACAACAAGTGTTTGCTGTTAAATACAGTAACCTACTGTAAATGCAATAATTTGGGTCAAGTTATTCAGGCTATCTATAGACGCGTTTTGAGATTTATCTCTCGTCAGTATAGCTTTGCCATTCCCTCTAAACAATTTGACACCTTACACTGGCGGTCACGTTACCGTTCAAACATAAGTACAAATGAAATTGCCACTTCTTGGTTGCAAAATACTTCAAACATTAAAAGTGCGATTCTTTTCGCAATCTACAACAAGTTAGTCTTACACCTTAGACTGGCGGTCAACGGTGTCAAATTGTTTAGAGGGAATGGCAAAGCTTTACTGATGAGAGAAAAAAACTGCACTACTTTGCCTATTTAACCGTTTTTCTATGACCTATAGTTTCCGAGATACCCATAGAGAACATGAAAAAACACTTACATTATTTTTTGCCAAAGTTACTTGACATTAAGAGCTGCATAATTTTTTAAAGTCAAGTTCCTTTCGCGAAGAAACGTTTTTTAAACTTCAACGAGAGCTGTGATATCCTTTGAGAACGCACTAATTGGGCACCCTGTACAGCGTTTTCCTCTTTGACTAGGACAGCAGGGGTGACTTTCTTATGTTTAATATCTTATGTACGAGAACAAATAGTGATAAAATTATCAGCAATATCTTTTTTATTTGTACTTTTATTGAATATCAAAAACCTCGCTAAAGTAAACGCTGTGGTGCATGAGACGATATTGGATTAGAATTTATCTGACGATTCGTTATTGTTTTATTAATATCATCTTTGTTTTTAAAATAGGAACATAAAGTGATATGTAAATCATTGAACTGCATTTTCGAGCAAATAGCAATGATAGGTAGGAGGTGGATATTTAACGATTTAAATTTTTCAAATAATATAATTGTATCTTTAGTTCAAACATTAAAAGTGCGATTCTTTTCGCAATCTACAACAAGTTAGTCTTACAAAGACTATATCAAACACTCATTGAAACAACTACTTCCCGGGCTAATACCCCGACGGACATTGAAATATACAACAAGTGTTTGCTGTTACATACAGTAACCTACTGCAAATGTAACAATTTGGGTCAAATTATTCAGGCCATCTATAGACGCGTTTCAAGATTTATCTCTCCTCAGTATAGCTTTGCCATTCCCTCTAAACAATTTGACACCTTAGACTGGCGGTCACAGCAACTAAAGATACTAGTATAAATGAAATTGCCAATTCTTGGTTGCAGAATACTTCAAACATTAAAAGTGCGATTCTTTTCGCAATCTACAACAAGTTAGTCTTACAAAAACTATATCAAACACTCATTGAAACAACTACTTCCCGGGCTAATACCCCGACGGACATTGAATTATACAACAAGTGTTTGCTGTTGCATACAGTAACCTACTGCAAATGTAACAATTTGGGTCAAATTGTTACATTTGCAGTAGGTTACTGCAGTAGGTTACTGTATGTAACCTATTAATACTTACTGTATGTAACCTATTAATTTTCGGACACCCCTTATTTCTTAAAAAAACATATTAAAATAATAAACTAGGACTAAGTTATGAAATATATTTTATTATCATATAAAAACATAGCTTTTTAACATTATTATATAGTTAAATAATAAAAAAAATCATAAGAACTTAATACACTGGTAAAGTGATAATGCTAACATATTTCTTTGACACAAATATTCGGACAAGTATTACTTAAGTTAGGCTACTAGGGAATAACATCGCCAATGGGTTTTATATCGGTTGTAATACGAGCAGGCATACTTCTGACAAGAGATTCGCATTGCTCAATCGTAAAATAATCACACATTTTTAATAATTTGTTAGGTAAATCAACAACACTACCCTGTGCGTAATCGCTTTATTCTTGTTTTAATATTTAAGTCCGAACTATTTGCAGAACTATTTGTTATGATCATTTAACTATTATTTCGGTATTTTTGCTTTATTGTGTGGCAAGATGCACCGTCTTCTTAGAAAATCAATTCTCATACTGGGACAATTGCGGAATAGAAGATTAGAGGTTATTTTCTAAAATAGGTTGGTATTTTTTTTTTTCGTTAATAATTCTCTTTATGGAGTATAACTCTCCTAAGTATATTTGCCGACATATCCCAAATTATGAGACCACATACAATTTAACAGTACGTTTAAAGCACTCTTTATAAAACGCTTCAGTATTATTTCTTATAACTATTTTTTATTGCCTCTAACACTAAAACATTCGTCACTATAAATACATTTTTATAACTTTTTTTGTTTTCAATAATAATAAATAATAGTAAAGAAGCTTCTGTTTTTAGCATACCTAATAAAAATGTATATCTGATTTATCTATCTGCCTCCTAGGTGTTCTTTTGGCATATTTGCATTTGTTTGGTGAATCCATCTTGTCATTATTTCTCTTGAAGCGTTCCTATGTTCACATTTACAAGTTTTCACTGGCGTATTTTGCTTTCTTGGCATAACGTTTGATAGACATCCAGAACATGTTCTATCTATTTTGACTAAAGACCTCTCTCTAAACCCTTTGACTACTAAATTTTGCAATATTTAACTCTTTACTCATATTTAGAAAAAATGTTCCTTTGTGATAGAAATTTATGATTAGTTCTAGAATTTTGGATTTGTTGCTTCATCGCGATCGCTTTCTTTTATAACAAATCAATTTGATAGAAGCAAACGGACATAAAAAGAAATTGTTTTTTTGCTAGAGTCAATACCAACCATGATATTTAAAAAAAATAGTGTTTTGTTTATTTTAATGTCTGTGTCTGAATATTTATGTGACAATTTTTTTTAAGTTTGGAGCTATTTAGAATAGTACTTTTACATTATTTATAATAGTTGATACACGATATATTGTTTCTAGTAAGAATGCCAAATAAACGTTTATAATTTAGATATAGTCAAAATAATGTACATTTTTCACAATAATAGTGGGTGTCCGAAAATGTATGTGTTACTGCTGGTACTTTACCCAATTAGATTATTTACATATTAATTCATTGAAAATTCAAAAGTTTAAAATGAATTAGCTTTAAAAATGTACGACAAATAAGTAAAAGAATAAATAATTAATTATGAATATATATTTTCGGGCAGTAATCCCACGGTATATTTATAATTGTAATATGTATATTTGAAATAGTTACAATTATTTTTTGAATTATTATTTTGATTTATATTTGATTGAACTGTTATAAACCTTATAAAAAATGTATATTCGAAATTAGCATACACGAACACCCATGTATACTAATTTTTATCTAAATATAAGAAAATTTGAGATTTTGGGCCGTCTTCGAGAAGTTTGTAAATAAAGCAATTTCATTGCAAATCATGGAGTACGGTGACTAATCGAATAGTAGCCGCTCACTCACGAAAAAACGGACACACAAGATGTTGTTCACTGAACTAAAATTAACAGACCCACCCAGTGGAGAATAACCGAAATAAAATTTGTAAATATGCCACGACACCCTGCATATAACTATACGCCTAAAATTTAAAAATGCCTGATTGTTGTGTATTACATTTTACCATTGCTAGCATACAAAGAATAACGGAATATATAATGGAAATAATTGGTAATAATTATTGAGGAAATTTAATGTAGAATGTAAAGACCACCTTGAATTTACCGTAGAACGCGTATTTGTTGTCGAAAATTGACAAAATAAATGACTCAAAAATAGCCATTTTCAGGATTCTTTTACAAAAACCCTAATAATCTAAATCATAAATTGGCGACAATACAATCCTCCAAGTTTTAGGATCATTTTGATGTATCATACAATGTTGTTCAGTGATTAGAACACCCACGGTGCTAGAATTAGTGACTATCAAAAATGTATGATATTACCCATTGTAAATCACAGCCTTAACCTACAACCCGTATCCCGCGCAGCCCACTCGGCCATTTTTGTTAGTGTTTGCTCGGGCATTTTCCGTAAGGTATTTTTAATTTCTATAGTTAGATTTACTGTTATTTGAATTATAAGAATCCCTTAAATCATCATGCCCATAATCCCTTGTGCGGTACCAGGCTGCATATCCAAAAATAAGCTATACCGATGAGACGTAAATGTCGAAACACATATCATATCCTTCCAACTAAGATTTGTTTCCCATATTTTTGTTTATTATTTACTTAATATTGTTATTCGCAATTATTGTATTATTGTGATAGTGTGTCCATTTTTGTCAATTTATCTTTCTTAATAATATTTTTTTTATATAATATCTACTTTTTGTCTTAATTTAATTGCTACCTCTTTGTACTTATATTTAGGAATTAATTAGAAAATTATAAAAATTAATAAAGGTAAGTGTTAATTTATATTAACTAATCACGCACACGCACACGCACACGCACACGCACACGCACACGCACACGCACACGCACACGCACACGCACACGCACACGCACACGCACACGCACACGCACACGCACACGCACACGCACACGCACACGCACACGCACACGCACACGCACACGCACACGCACACGCACACTCACACGCACACTCACACGCACACGCACACGCACACGCACACGCACACGCACACGCACACGCACACGCACACGCACACGCACACGCACACGCACACGCACACGCACACGCACACGCACACGCACACGCACACGCACACGCACACGCACACGCACACGCACACGCACACGCACACGCACACGCACACGCACACGCACACGCACACGCACACGCACACGCACACGCACACGCACACGCACGCGCAAACGCACACGCCCACGCACGCGCACACGCAAACGCACAAGCACAAGCACTGCGTGTATGTGTTAATACATACACACGTGGGGGTGTCTATTAGTGGGTGAATTTCACATTACAGATTTCAGTTTTTCATTAATATTTCACTAATACATACACACATCTAACCGCACACTATCAGGATATATGCGTTTGTGTTAGTAATAGGTTACGCGACTATAATAGATGGCGCTCCTAACCGTTTTGGTGCGGAACATGGTATGTCGCTTCCTCAGTGTTCCGTCTTTCTGCCTCCGTCCGTGTTTCTGTCCACGTCAAATCTAATATTCGAGTCGCAGTTGTATTCCGTAAATACTCCTGCGGTATTAAATTTGGCTTTTAATTAATTCAAATATACTATGCCCTCGCATTCTCACAAGCCCGCATCGTAAATTTACCACTTCGTAAATAACTTCAATTAATTATTGCTAATTAAAATGTATGATTATATTAACTTGTCAATATATTCAATTTCTCAGAACGAAAACACTATGCACACATTTTCTTTACTGACGGTGGTTTTTGTTTTAATCGGGCCCATACGAAGTCACAAATTAAATATGTAATATAACGTATATTAAAATATATATTGGGTATACATATCCTGATAATAACAGCTGATAAATTGGTTGTTTTCATAGAAGCGGTCAATTAAAAGTTTCTAAACAGTGTTTCTACACCTTAATTTAGCATGAAGTAAATTTTCAGAGTCTTCTGAACATGAAATTTTATTTCATGCACTAGGCGTATTAAATACTGCTTTAAAGTGTAAACCTCAAAATATACTGCCTAAGTTTTATCTTACTATAATAAATATTACTTGTTGATTATTTCGTGTTTCGTTTAAATTGTTAAATTGTATTTAATAATAATACATCTTTATTTCATAAACTTTAAATCATCTGCAGTTTATTAAATAATGAAAATTGGGCCTATGTTTATGTAATCTATTGCTTTCAAATGAGCCCATGTACAAGATGTGAGCAAAAAAGTCGGCCCTTGCAAGACTCTAGCAGGCGTTGTATGGGCCGATCAAACGGTATATCTAAATAACCATTGATTGTGTTACATCATTTTTTTGTAGAGTTTTACAGAAATAACACGTCCAGCATTTTTTAGAAGTACAGGGTGGTGCATTTTGGAGGTGCCACATATGAAAAACTTTTTTATTTGAAAAGATATTGCAAAACCGTTTTCTCGAGCACTTTTCTGTGTTATAATCAATGGTGAAAAGAAAATTATCTATCTCTAACCGTGTCCGCTATATGACCGGAAGTTGATAAAATGTAATTTTTTTTAGGTTATTGTAACTTATTTGTTTTAAAAATTGTAACCAAACTGCAAACACTTGTTACGCCTATTAAAATGACGTACGTATTTAATTTCAAGGATGTTTCGTTTTTGTTTTCCTACACCAAATTCACTTTTTTCTTATGGGCGCATATAAAGATATGTACATCATTGAACAGCATTTTTGATGCCGATTTCAACGATGTGCCACTTGTGTGCCTTTGTGAAAAAAACATATTTTTTGTTATATACGAAAAGCCAAAGTAGCAGTTTATGTCAATCATATTTTATCAATTTCCGGTTATAGAGCGGAAACGGTTAGAGATAGATCAATTTTTTGCACCGTTGAGTAAAACACGAAAAAGTGACTCAGGCTCGCGAAAACGATATTTCAATATCTCTTCAAATATAAAAGTTTTCCATCTGTGGCACCTCCAAAATGCACCACCCTGTACATATTTTATTATTTTTCTTTATATTATTAGATTTTAAACATATTTTGAATACCGTTAGTAATACCCTACTTTTTTTATTTATACAAAATCATGGCTATTATTGAAAATATTCCTTAAATTAAAATTACAGAACTAAACTAAAACTAATTATACCAATTTTCTGATTAGAATAGTTAAGTTTAATTATTATTATAAAATTACAAAATTCTTATTTATAAATTTGACAATTTTACATGTTTTCTGGATTTTTTTCTTATACAAAATATAATACATTAGGATTTTTAAAAGTATAATTTAATTTTGTTTAAATAAAGTTAATGCTCGATCATTACTGTGTGATTTATAATTTATTGATTATTGTACATTTTTTTTTTCGGGCAAAATATTCCCCAGATTTATTAATCATTTTTACAATTAAAATGTAATTTCGACTCGATATTTAAAACAAAGAAACATGTATTATTTATATTTACATACAATTACATGCATATTTATATACATTAAAAACAAAGTGCAAAGCAAAAATTACCTTATAGCCCACGTACGAGTCGCGGGGCGCCATCACTGCTATATGTAATATCGCCAGTAAAATACATCGATATGGTCGAAATCTAATGTACTTTTTAATAATAGAAATACATTTTTGAGAATCTAAGTATTTCAGGGACGGCAAGAGGGATTTGATTTATAAAACGTATAGGATATAGGATTTTAGGTTTGTTAATTTGATAAAATGATATAAAATTAGTAAACGAAAATGTATAAATCCAATATGTTTTTCGTGTCTAAATTCATCGCTTACACTTTCAAATAAATACTTTTATATAATTTTTTCCAATTTTGTTATTTTAATGTTTAATAGTGAATAGTGCTCACCCATGAGTATGTGGGCCATGATGCCGTGGGGCCTCGGCCATTCGCTCGATAGAGCGATTTCAGCAACACCACCTTTAATCTCTATGATTTTCCTCAATTTACACAATTACCATAATATTCTTCGAAGTTTTGAGATTTTCATAAAATACAGGGTGTTCTAAATTATCGGGCCACCATTGGTAACTTTGTTATCTTTGGAACTACGAAGTCGGTTAAATTAGCAAATGTGTAGTATTTTTTACGTACATTACGATGGTGTGAACAGAAAAACGAGTGAACTTTAGGATTATGATTTATTCGCAAAAACAACATTTTTAAAAAAATTGACGCCCTATATAATTTAACATATTTTAAACGAGAAAAAACACATAAAGAAAAAAGTCTAAATATATGATTATCCTAAAGTTAAAGATAAAGGGAGTTTGGGCCATTAAAATACTGCATATTTTATAATAGGATTACCTACTCGAAATAAAAACGACGATAAACAAACGATGTAGGATGTTGTCATCCATGCTTATTGACGTTTAGCCAATTTTCTTATATTATCGTCATTTTTCCCATGCCTTTTCGTCATAACCGAAATGTGACATGTTAGAGTGTTATTTATCAATTCTGAACACAAATTCAATTTTGTTATTTATCATGTTTAAAAATGCAGCTGAGATGGCTATGCGTTATGCGGAATTATTTCCTGGCCGAGTACAACCGAACCAGACTTATTTTCTAAGCTTGTACAGGAAATTTAGAAATAATACAGATGTTTTTAGACAGAAGAAAAGAGAAAAGATTTTATTATTAATGAAGAAATTAAAATCATTGCGGTCGTTTATTTTGAAATGAGTTTACTGGATAGTACAATTCACCGAATTTTAGAAAAACATAAATTAAAATGCTACGGTATGGTGTCGTGCAGACAGTACTGCCAGGTGACCGGATAAGAAGACTGGAGTTTTGTCGATGGTTTTTAAATTATTGTCAAGCGGACAGAAATATTTTTATACACTTTTTGTGGACTGATCAAGCCAACTATTCGAATCGGGTAATGTTTAACCGTAAAAATAGACATTATTCGAGTAGAGAAAACTTATTCCGAATACACCCCAGGAATCCTAAATGTATACTTAGTTTGGACGGATGCTGTGAATAATTGGGTCCAAGATTATAAGATCGTTGCGCTATGAAGGAAATATGAGGGGTATACAATATACCCCATTATTAAGAAACATTTTTGATAGTGACTTTTTTTATGAGCTTAATTTAAATGTTAGAAGATATTTGTTTTTTCATCAGGATGGAGCGCCCCCCACAACGGAACACATGATTTATTAAACGAAACACGTTCCCCGGACTTAACTCCCTTAGATTTTTATTTATGGGGCTACTTGTAGCACTAAATTTATATAGGCAAATATAATAGCATCGAAAACTTGCAAAACAAAATATGGGAGGTTATTGTGAAAATTGATGGCAGGACAATAATTAAGGCAAGCAATGATGTTCGTAAGAGAGCTGAAAAATGCATCGAACAAGATAGCAACGTTTTCCAACACCTGTTATAATTTTTTATTTCTGTCGATTTAGTTAATTATTTATTAGTTCTATTTTTTTACTTTCTAATTCCAAATCTTACACTTACTTTAAATATACCCACACTAAATTTGAGTAATTTGCAGGAAAAACATTTTTTAGACACATATTAGGATATTCATTTATAAAGCATTTTTTGTTTAGGCATCCTGTTATGGGGTGGCGTGCTTCGATGATTGAATTGATATTAAATTGTTAAATAATCTATGAACTAAGATACGTTCCACTTCGCAACATCCAGCTAGCTATTTAGTCACTCATTAAATAGTTTACACACTGAATAATAAAATTATTCTTACCTGGGTTATCACTTTCACTGATTCTAAATTTAAGTAAAACAAGTATAGGAAAGGTTTTGAAATTGGAATTGAAAATGTAAATGAAAACTTTAACAAATATATTACCACATAAAAACAAAATAAACAAGAAATATAAATGTATAAACAATTATACAAAAAAAAAAAGAAAATACAAGTGACAAAACTTGACAAAACGACTCGCACAAACTAACTTTGAACTTTTTTGAGACGACTGACACTGATTTAATGCTGTCTTCTTCACATCCAATGGAACGCTTATCTTTTTGGTCCAGGGTGCTGGGCTTTTATTTGATTTAAAGAAACCCTTCCCCCACCACGATTTTGGGGAGAAATTGCTCATTTTTCCCCGGATCATGGACCTCACGCTTCTGATCGCCGCGGACGCGATTTTAGGAAAAATCAAATTAAATAAAAATTGATCGATAATTTTCCCCCACATATTACATATCAAAATATGGGGAAAATTATTCTGCGTCCGGGCATGTAAGTTTTAGTGTAATCTTTTGCGAAAAATCAGTCCTGTGGAAGTTGTTCCTTATTAACTCCCGAGCCAAAAAATATATCAACATTTAATTTGTGTCAGTTGGCGAAAAATAAAAATACACGTCGTTTCTTATATCTATCAACAACATACCTGAACAATAACGACTAAAATAATGAAAAATATAATACACAAAGGGGAGATGAATCATCACGTCTGGGCTCAAACTAAAAGCTAAATTGTAGGAAAAGCGTATGTACAAAATTGATGAAACTTTACCCAGACATGAAGGGAGACGAGGTAATTGTTCATGTATAATCCGTGAAACCTCGCGGAAAAGCGTGAAAAGCCTTTTCCCACATCACGACCGCTCAAAACGAAGGGCTTCCTTGTGTCCTTGTACCACAAGTACATCTGATACACAAATTAATTAATAAATTCCAATAAAAACAAATTCAAAATTACATATACGCTATTAGCCCAGCCACAAATAATTCATACAAAATTCTAACATTCTTTGGCACACTCAGCACAAAAATTAAAAATATTTTTAAAAAACGAGACATTGACATTGTTTTTAGATCAAATACTAAACTCTGTAATTTAATATTCAACGCAAAAACCCCAATAAATAAGATGTACAAGTCAGGAATTTACAGGTTAACATGTCCAGATTGTAAAGGAGTGTACATCGGACAATCAGGTCGTAATTTTCAAACCAGACTAAAAAACATCATAGATCATATAATTTCAAACACGAGAATTCAACTTTTGCAAATCATTTGTTAGAAACAAACCACAATTTTGGCAAGGATGTACTTTCGGTAATCCATCTCACCGAAAAAGGTAAGAAAATGGATTTACTGGAAGCCGTTGAAATACACAAAGCAAAAATTAATCCGGGAATTTCCATCCTTAACGACTAGGTTGACCTGATGTACACCCCTCTCTTTGAAGCGCTTTAGATTTAATATATATACCTGTGTAACTCGTGTTTTATGTACTTAGTTTGAGAATGATTACCGTGTAATTGAAACTAGTCACTGAAGTAAAATAAAAGTGGTATAAAAAAGTTAAGAGTTTTCTTTATATCAAAATTAAAGATGTACCACGAAGTGAACGCCTCCAAAATCCAAGAAGAAATATATTTTGAACTTCACTTGAAATACGTAATTTATACGAGTGGCGCATGAAGTAAAATTTCGAGTTTAGATAAGCCTGAAAATTTGGATTTGCCAGGGCGCGACTTGTTTCGCTGGCGCGCCCCGTCAAATCAAAATTTTCAGGCTTTTCTAAACTCGAAATTTTACTTCATGCTCAGTCTGGGAGTGGAAACACTCGTTAAAAGTATAAAACTGAACGCTTTTATAATAAACCTTGCATACAAAATCTACCTAATTAGGAGTAATTAATTATATAGATATATATATATATATATATATATATATATATATATATATATATATATATATATATTTCTATGTTATTGTATAGCAAAAGATTCTAAATAAACATTAATAATATTATCAGAAACGCATGCCTGTAATTATTTACTTTTTAAATTAAATAGTTTAATTTTAATTTTAAATTAAAAAGGTGTCTAAATTTAAATAAAAATCATTCATTTCGTTAAAAAAAAATGTTATACAAATCAAGTCATTTCATATGTTAATTTAATATTAAAAAAATAATAATCATTTTTATACCAAGTGATCAATGATAAACAATACATTCATTAATAGGTATACATTTTTTAAATTTTGAAAGTTGTGATGTTTTTAGACAGTCGTTAACATGTTTTGTTTCTTTGAACTTGTATCTTAATAACTATGTCTTACGTTAATCCATAAAGACGGTTGACGTAAGTCGATATCTGAACCATAATTGCAGTTGATGTAAATCGGCGTTAGCCAACATTTAGTCGACAGAATGACATTATACCTAATCTAACTTATCAGAGTGACACCTAATCTCAAAAACCTTGACAATGTGATGTGATACAACCAAACTTGTCACGGTGACCACGTCGAGTGTGTCAAAAGTTAGGTTAGGTTAGATGTTACATCGTCTACCTAAATGTATGTAGCACCTGACCTAACCTAACATTTGATACATTCGCCGTTTGGTTGGTTAGTAAAAAACTATGTCATGTCATAAGTGATAGAGTGAGAAACAAAATATGTTTACGACTGTCGAAAAATATTACAATTTTCAAATATTAGAACATTATAGCTATCAATTAATATATTGCTTATCATTGATCACTTGGTAAAACATTATAATAATTATTTTTAACATTGAATTGAAATAAAACGACTTGATTTGAATAACACTTTTTTAACCAAATTATTTAATTGTATTTAAGTTTAGATACTTTTTACATTTTTAAATTAAAATAAAACTACTTGATTTAAAAAGTAAATATTTAAAGGCAAAAGTTTTACTTCAATATCAAACCAAACTGGATTATTTAATAATGAATCACTTTTAATTATGAGAAGTATATTTTTTTTACAAGGTTAATTATAAAAGCGTTCAATTTGAAACTTTTAAGTATTTTCACTATCAGATTAAGCATGAAGTAAAATTTCGAGTTTAGTAAAGCCTGAAAATTTGGTTTTTCGGGGCGCGCGAGCGAATCGAGTTGCGCCCCGGCAAATCCAAATGTTCAGGCTTTTCTAAACTCTATATAGTACTTCATGCGCCACGCGTATAAGGTATTTGATTGAAATTCACTTGGTTTGTTTTACTAATAAATTGTTTTATTTTCAACTAGTTTCGGCTTAATGCCATTTTCAAGAATGGTGTACAAAGAGAACAAAGGAAAGATATTCTAAATAATAAACAGACCACGGGGTTCGCAAAACATTGCATCGCGGCTAATCACTTTTTCAGCTCAAACGACTGTAAAATGTTGCATTCGGGTAATAAGGGATTAGTTTTGAATTATCGGGAGGGTTTAGAAATAAGTAAAGCCATAAAGGCGGGAAAAAACGTGGTCAATGACAACGAGGACCTTTGGAATTCCCCGATAATTAGAGCGCTTATTACCTGAAATGCCGACATCTAGTATATATAATCAATTTTGCTCTTTTGTACACCATTCTTGAAAATGGCATTATGCCGAAACTAGTTGAAAATAAAACAATTTATTAGTAAAACAAACCAAGTGAATTTCAATCCCCCCAACTCAAAACTTTTAAACAAAAATGTTGTGCCAACTCTCAACTTGCGCCAAAATATTGAAACTTGCGCCGTTAAGGGAAGAAAGTTATAGCGATTTAAAAATAGGGGGGGCTAAATTGACGCCAGCCCCCCTTTTCAGAATGTTAAACTTTTTGCTTCATCAATATATTCTATAGAACTTGCGCTGTTAATACCACCTACTTTTGAAAGTTGCACTGCAAAAATACACCCCCTATAAACAAAATAAAGAAGGGTGCCAGCCCCCTCAACTCACATTTTTAAGGTTTTTCAGAATTAAACATGAAGCTTAGTAGTTGCGCTCACTTCGATTTTTTTTTCAATATTAGTTCACACAAAAAAGTTATAGCAAATTTCATATAATACTCGAATCCAGTGAGCGTATTCCTATGACCTCCATACAATTATAGAAAAATAATAGAAAAAACATCTTTAAGTCACAACCATTATACTTTTTCGTCCAGAAGCATCCATGATACAACCAATAATATTTATTTTTATAATTGTTGCACATTTATTCCAGTGCCGTATCAAGGAAGAAACAAATATTGTTATAATTACTAAAAAACTCAGATTTCAAAAAGTTATAATGTCAAAAATTAGAATCTAACGACAAATGCATAAAAAATAAATTTAAAGCAATGAGAAAAGTTGCGCTATTTTCCCAGTAGCGTCACAAATTTATTTATTATTATTTCATAAAAATCAATATTTTGAAAATTAACCGTAACATTTTGAATTTAAGAAAATATATAACTTTAACAATGCCTAAAAAATACATTGTTACGAATAAGAAGAGTTGCGCTGTTTTAGAGTGGCGTCACAAACGTATTTATTATTATTAAATAAATATCAATATTTTTAGAACTTAGCGTTGAATTTTAATTTTAGAAAAAGATATAACTTAAGCAATGCCTAAAAAGCTCATTGTTACTAATAGGAAAGGTTGCGCTGTTTTCCCAATGGCGTCGCAAATTTATTTATTATTATTTAATAAAAAGCAATATTTTCAAAACAAACCGTTAAATTTTGATTAAAAGAAGAAATATTACTTTAACAATGCATTAAAAACTCATTGTTACTTATAAAAAAAGTTGCGCTGTTTTCCCTGTGGTGTCACAAATGTATTTATTATTATTGAATAAAAATCAATATGTTCAAAACTGACTGTTAAATTTTGATTTAAAGAAAAGATATTACTTACACAATGCCATAAAAATACATTGTTACTAATAAAAATAGTTGCGCTGTTTTCCCAGGGACGTCACAAATTTGTTTATTATTATTTAATAAAAATCAATATTTTCAAAATTAACCGTTACCAATAAAAATAGTTGCGCTGTTTTCCCAGGGACGTCACAAATTTGTTTATTATTATTTAATAAAAAATCAATATTTTCAAAATTAACCGTTACCAATAAAAATAGTTGCGCTGTTTTCCCAGGGACGTCACAAATTTGTTTATTATTATTTAATAAAAATCAATATTTTCAAAATTAACCGTAAAAGTTTGATTTTAAGAAAAGATATTACTTCAATAATACCTAAACACACATTGTTACAATTGCGCTGTTTTCCCAGTGGCGTCACAAATTTATTTATTATTAATTAATAAAAATCAATATTTTTAAAACTAACCGTTAAATTTTGATTTAAAGAAGAGATATTACTTTTAAAATGCCTTAAAAACCCATTGTTACTTATAAGAAAAGTTGCGCTGGGTTCATAGTGGCATCACAAATTTATTTATTATTATTTAGTAAAAATCAATATTTTTAAGATTAACTGTTAAATTTTAATTTTGATAAAAGATAAATATTCAACAATGTCTTAAAATCACACTGTTACTAATAAAATAAGTTGCACTGTCTTCCCAGTGGCGTTACAAATTTATTTATTATTATTTAATAAAACTCAATATTTTTAAAACTAACTGTTAAATTTTGATTTCAAGAAGAGACATTACTTCAACAATGCCTTAAGAATACATTGTTACCAATAACAAACCGTTATATTTTTATTTCAAGAAATGATCTTACTTTAACAATGCCTTACAAATACATTGTTACTAATAAGAAAGGTTGTGCTGTTTTCCCAGGGGCGTCACAAATTTATTTATTATTATTAAAAAAAATCAATATTTTGAGACTAACTGTTAAATTTTGATTTTAGGAAGAGATAATAGTTACAGAATGCCTTAAAAACACATTGTTACTAATAAAAGAACTTGCGCTGTTTTCTCTGTGGCGTCCCAAAATTATTTATTATTATTTAATAATAAGCAATATTTTCAAAACTAACTGTTAATGTATGATTTTAGGCAGAGATATTAGTTACACAATGCCTTAAAAACACATTGCTTCTAATAAAAAAAGTTGCGCTGTTTTCCCAGTGGCGTCACAAATTTATTTGTTATTATTTAATAAAAATCAATATTTTCTAAACTAACTTTTAAACTTTTATTTCAAGAATAGATATTACTTTAGCAATGCCATAAAAACACGCTGTTTTCCAAGTGGCGTCACAAATTTATTTATTAATATTTAATTAAAATCAATATTTTTAAAACTAACTGTAAAATTTATATTTTAAGAAGAGATATTACTTTAACAATGCTTTAAAAACACATTGAGACGCCACTGGGAAAACAGCGCAACTTTTCTTATAAGTAACAATGAGTTTTTAAGGCATTGTTAAAGTAATATATTTTCTTTAAATCAAAATTTAACGGTTAGTTTTGAAAATATTTGTGACGCCACTGGAAAAACAACGCAACTTTTCTTATTAGTAACAATGTGTTTTTAAGGCATTGCTAAAGTAAATCTCTTCTTGAAATCAAAATTTAACTGTAAGTTTTGGAAATATTGATGTTTATTAAATAATAATAAATAAATTTGTGACGCTACTAGAAAAACATCGCAACTTTTCTCATTAGTAACAATTTATTTTTTAGGCTATACTTAAGTTATATCTCCTAATAAAATTATAATTTAACAGTACGTTTCAAAAATATTGATTTTTATTAAAAAATAATAAACAAATTTGTGACGCCACTGGAAAAACAGCGCAACTTTTCTTATTAGTAACAATATGTTTTTTAGGCATAAGTAAAGTTGTATCTGTTTTTAAAATCAAAATTTTACGGTTAATTTTGAAAATATTGATTTTTATGAAATAATAATAAATAATTTTGTTACGCTACTGGAAAAATAGCGCAACTTTTCTCATTGCTTTAAATGTAATTTTTATACATTGTTAAAGTTATATTTGTCGTTAGATTCTAATTTTTGCTATTACTTTTTAAAATCTGAGTTTTTTAGTAATAATTAAAATGTTTGTTTCTTCCTTGATACGGCACTGGAATAAATATGCAACGATCATAAAAATAAATATTATTGGTTGTATCATAGATGCTTTTGGACGAAAAAGTATAGTGGTTGTGACTTAAAGATGTTTTTTCTATTATTTCTTTACAATTGTATGGAGGTTATGGAAATACGCTCACTGGATTATATGAAATTTGCTATAACTTTTTTTTGTGAACTGATATTGAAAAATAATCGATAGGGCAAGTGAGCGCAACTTCTAAGCTTCGTGTTTAATTCTGAAAAACCTTAAAAATGTGAGTTAGGGGGGCCGGCACCCTTCTTTATTTTGTTTATAGGGGTGTATTTTTGCAACGCAACATTTAATAGTAGGTGGTATCGAATGCGCAAGTTCTATAGAATATATTGATGAAGCAAAAAGTTTAAAATTCCGAAATGGGGGGCGGGCGTCAACTTAGCCCCCCTTATTTATAAATCGCAACAACTTTCTACCCTGAACAGCGCAAGGTTTAACGTTTGGGCGCAAGTTAGCGCAAGTTGAGACCATTTGAGCGCAACATTTTTGTTTAAAAATTTTGAGTTGAGGGGGGGGGGGGCAGTTGATAGACCCTTCGTACACATTTTATTAATTCATGTTGATGCTGTTAATTTTCAGCACAAGCTGTTTGCTTAGAAATCCGAGCTTTACTTATTACTAATAATGCTTCTTGACATAGATCAATAAAATTTAAAAACAAATTTCAAAAAATAATTGAATATCAATAATTGTCATAATATGATATTTTCATTATAAATAAATTTCAAAAAAAGTATATGACTTCCATGACAATTTATATAAAATTTCATTTTTAGCAAATATGAAATATTTAATTTACATGTATTGATGTCAATTGTCATTTTTGGTCATTATTTAATGTTTTTAATATAAAGTATTATTTATTTATACAATAAAATATGTTACTGGTAATATGATTTTTTCAACTTTGCCGCTTAAAAAAAGTTTTTCCGGTAGGCATAAAAAAATAAAAAATAGCATACACACCGTAGAAATAAATCCAGAATTTGTTGGTAGCGTTAAAAAAAATATTTCTGTAACAAAATTTAACATTCAAACCTGCATAAGTCCATTTCTCACCCACTCGCGTATTGCCCACCCTTAAAAATCGTAAATTTCTAAAAATAGGAAAAAATAAAACATATTTATAATATATTAAATTACGAAAAAACAATTCGCGAAAATGCAAACAATGTCTAAATTAATAAGACAACTTAAGACGATAAATATCCATTGAAACAACTACTTCCCGTACAAATACACCTCCGGATATTGAATTATACAATGAAATATTTAAAATCTTATTTAATTTGATTTGTTACAACGCTCTGTTAAAGTATATGTAACATTTAGGTCAAATTCTCTTCAAACCAACTAACACGACAAATTTAAAATGAAAGCAGAGATAGCAACAAATTAGAAGTGAAAGGACTTGGATTAAAACTAATGTCTTAGGCCATCTATAGACGCGTTTCGAGATTTATCTCTCTTCAGTATAGCTTTGCTTATGATGTTTTTAAAAAAATTAGGAATAAAATTAAAATAAACTTACTTGGAAAAAGTGTTGTGTGTGGAATGAACAGGTACACAGATAATATTTTGATTTGGAAAAGATATATCACTTAAATAATGCCTTGAAAACACATTGTTACTAATAAGAAAAGTTGCGCTGTTTTCCCAGTGGCGTCATAAATGTATTTATTATTATTTATAAGAATCAACATTTTCAAAAGTAAACGTTAAATTTTGATTCATAAAAGAAATATTACTTTAACAATGCCTTAAAAACACATTGCTACTAATAAAAAAAGTCGCGCTGTTTTCCCAATGGCGTCACAAATGTATTTATTAATATTTAATAAAAATCAATATTTTCAAAACTAACAGTAAAATTTTGATTTTAAGAAGAGATATTAATTCAACAAGGCCTTAAAATACATTGTTACTAATAAGAACAGTTGCGCTGTTTTTCCAGTGGCGTTACAAATTTATTGATTATTATTTATTAAAAATAAATATTTGAAAAACTAGCTTTTAAATTCTAATTTAAAAAAGAAATATTACTTAAACAATGCCCTAAAAACGCAGTGGCGTCACAAATTTATTTATTATTAGATAAGTGGTGTGCACAAGAGCGTATGAGATGTTTTCAAGCTTTTACTCAAAATTGCATTCCAACGTCTCACGATCAACGTGATTTGTGATATATCTACAGAAAATGTCACAAGTTGTAAAATAAAGAATCCATAGGGTAATAGGGTGTCGTAGAAACTTGAAATGATCCTTCCTGGAAACATTTAACTAATCACGTCTATTGGCCGTTTGACAACTTGTGACTTTTTTGGGGGGGGATACACCGATTTTTAACATAGTTGAAAACTGCATTCGTGAACGCCACCTGTCTGACATTAGCTTTCATACGTCATATGGATTTTAAGTGACATGGAATTACGGAGATTGTTTATAATAAAATATTTTTTTTTACTAAAGAAACAAGCGATTATGGGTAGTTTACAAAAAATATTAAAAGCTTTTGGTAATACGATTTTGTTTATTTTAGGTAGATAATCCTAGTAAAATATTATATGTATTACTAGTGATAATTTATATTTTTAGAAATATTTATGCATATATTATTTTTTCTCAATCAAATTTTCTGTCCACCCTGCAAATAATTATATTTTTTGTATTTTAATAATAATATGTAAAAACGTTTCAATAATCATGGAACGAGCTTTTGTTAGTACAATCACTTTAAGATACCGTAAGTTTTCTTCTTCTCTTAAATATTGATTTTTATTAAATAATAATAATAAATAAATCTGTGACGTCACTGGGAAAACAGCGCGATTTTTACCCTTTGTAAAGTGTAAAGTGTTTTTTCAGCATTGTTAAAGTAATATCTCTTGTTGAAATACAAATGTTGCGGTTAGTTTTGAAAATATTGATTTTTATTAAATAATAATAAATAAATTTGTGACGCCTGTGGGAAAACAGCGCAAGTTTTCTCATTAGTAACAAAGTGTTTTTAAGTATTGTTTAAGTAATATCTTTTATTAAAATCAAAATTTTACGTTTAGTTTTGAAAATATTGTTTTTTATTAAATAATAATAAATAAATTTGTGACGCCACTGGGAAAACAGCACATTTTTTTTCATTAAACACAATGTGTTTTTTTAGGTATTGGTAAAGAAACATCTTTTCTTAAAATCAAAATTTTACGGTTTGATTTGAAAATATTGATTTTTATTAAATAATAATAAATAAATTTGTGACGCCACTGGGAACACAGCTCAACTTTTCTCATTTAACACAATGTATTTTTTAGGCATTGTTTAAGTTCTTGAAATCAAAATTTTACAGTTTTAAAAATGTTGATTTTTATTAAATAATAATGAATACATTTGTGATGCCACTGAGAAAACAGCATAAGTTTTCTCATTACTAACAATGTGTCTTTAAGGTATTTTTAAAGTAATATATATTTTCTTAAAATCAAAATTTTACAGTTAGTTTTGAAAATATTGATTTTTATTAAATAATAATAATAAATATATTTGTGACGCCACTAAAAATGGCGCAACTTTTCTCATTAGTAGCAATTTGTTTTATAGGTATTTTACATTTAGTTTTGAAAATATTAATTTTTATAAAATAATAATATATACATTTGTGACGCTACTGGGACGCTTTATTGTTATAAATGCAATTTTTATGCATTGTTATAGTTATATTTGTCGTTAAATTCTAATTATTACTATTACTTTCTGAAATCTGAGTTTTTTTAGTAATAATAACAATATTTGTTTCTACGTTGATAGAATATTATTGGTTGTATCATGGATGCTTTTGGACGAAAAAGTAGAGTGGTTGTGACTTCAGGATGTTTTTTCCATTATTTTTCTATTATTGTATTTTTGTGTGAACTGATATTGAAAAAAAAATCATAGCGCAAGTGAGCGCAACTTCTAAGCTTCATGTTTAATTGGGAAAAACCTTAAAAATGTGAGTTGGGGGAGGGGGGGACTGGCACCCTTCTTTATTTTGTTTATAGGGGGTGTAGTGTAGTTTTGCATCGCAACTTTTAAAAGCGCAAGTTCTATAGAATATATTGATTAAGCAAAAAGTTTAAAATTCTAAAACGGAAGGCTGGCGTCAACTTAGCCCCCCTCCCGTATTTTTAAATCGCTATAACTTTCTACCCTTAACAGCGCAAGTTTTAGAATTTGGGCGCAAGTTAGCGCAAGTTGAGATCATTCGGGGGCAACAATTTTGTTTAAAAATTTTGAGTTGGGCGGGCCAAGTTGATAGACCCCCATCTTTTTGGCTTAAAAAGGGGAAAAACGATGTTAAAAAAAAATATATTTAGCATTTTCAAGAAAACTAAAAGAGCAACGATAAATAAAATGTTTTTCTTTTGATTCTCTACAACTTTTATTTCAAAGATTTTTCGACTATTTCAATAATTTAAGAGATACGAAGTAAACGTTAAGAGTAAACATCCACCTCCATTTTTCGGTCTTCGCCCATTATTAACTTGTCGCGAGACATGAAATAGATCCCAAATACAAAATTTGATGACAATTCCATGAGGCATTTTCGCTAAAATCGATTGACCGAGAGATCGGCATGCGACAGACCGAAAAAGAAACACTTCTAGTAAGCAACAACATCGGGTTTCTGGTTTTTCTCTAAAAGCTATACAGCTCCTAAGATTGCAATAAAAATGTTATCTATAAGGTTTTATGTCAAATTTTTTAGCTGGTTTGGCTGTACAAGGATTTTATTTCCAATTCCAAAGCAGTATGATTTCATTTAAAATGAATGTACATATTTCATTGAATTCAAGCGATCCCCCTATAAACGAATAAAAAAGCATCTACTTTAATTTTTTGTTTGTTTGTGATACGCAAAACATGACTGAAATTTTTACACACGTACACACGTTTTCGTTTTTAAAACTAATTCCACTGCATTGTTAATTCCTACAAAAGTTTCGAACAGGTATGACGAAATAAGGGTGGAGCTGAACAAAAATATAAATAATCGGTTTTAAAATGTCAGTCATTTGGAGAATTATTCGAGAAATTCCAGGTTATACGTGCATTTTAATTTTTCTAGCGTGGACAAACGAGCGCAAATTATTACTACAAAGAGAATGCTGATACGCGATATCTGCATAACTAAATGTCACCCCTATTTTTCTATTTATTTTTTGAGAGTGCTGTTTCATCACTCCGCTTAGTTTTTTTATACCTCTATTTGCTTCATTAAAATGATGCGTGACTATTGCTCGATGCATATTTTAGTGATACGGAAAATAAAATGGATTCGTTTGGAAATATTTAAAAGTTCAACTGAAGATTAAAATGATGCGTGCTATAAACCACCAGAGTTTTATTTAGTTTACCGCCTTTTTAATTTACCGGTAAATTACAAAATCGTTGTTTCGGTAAAAGTAAAAGTCATTAAGTGCGTATAAACTCAACGTTGGTAGAGTATATCTTATACATGTGACCTCATGTAAGTTCGCATGCGCCAACTGGCTCCAACTGTGACGTAAATGGGAGTGAAAAATTTATAATTAATAATGTACAAACTAATTTAATTGGAAATTAATTTTGCAATTAGTGAACAGGTCAAGGCGTGTTTATATTAATTTAAAAAGTGTAATAAATTATTAATAAAATTATTATTTAAGTGACCATACAAGCAACTATTCGATAACTATAGAAGTAACAATTCGTGCAATGTTCCAAACAATATTTCAGGGTAATCATTGTAACGATCTCTAGAGCAAACATTACTTATTCGATTATTTATTTAATTCGAATCACCATAATCAACTATGGATATAATTCGATTAAGCCTATCACTAGTTACAACACATGGAAGTTTATAAATAATCTAGTTTTTAAGAGTTTTTTAAAATGTTATATATTATTTTGGAAGTTATGCCTTAGCTCTGTAATGAATGTTTAATGTCAATGGGCCATATGATTTTCCTTTCATTAAAATGTTGATTAAGGTGTCGTTAACTAAATAATTGATTAAAGTAAACAACAACTTTAAACAATATTTTAATAAATGCCTTATGATTTCCTAAATTTTAGCGATTCATTAGTTAATTAATCTATTTAATGAATAAAGTTGCTTGCTACATTGATAATTAGCACAAATTTTAACTTATCGTAACAATAGAAACTTCAAAATATTTTAGAAAAATGTAATCAACCGATCTTGCAACAATAGGAAAATTCATAATTTCCATAATCAACTAGTAAATGTAGATTCCGATTAACATTAGAAAAAACCCGATTGTTCTTTAAACTTTTAAACTAACTTTACTCACTTATAAATAATGTATAATAGAATCAGAATTAATTTGAATAAAATATAAAGAACTACCAATACACAGAAGTAAGTTTATATCCTATTATATTTTATTTGCTTGTAATAAAGAGCAACAGATTTTAGTAATTACAATTGGGGATTTCAATGCGTGCTTGAATTTCTATTAAATTACATATTAATTCTCCTTTGACATTTTTTTTAAATCAAATTTCAGGTTGATTTTTTTCCATTTTCGATGTGTAAGTATATTTATAGGTGGACCATCGATCTTTTATATTAATTTTCTTTTAAATTATTGGAAAACTTGACTAGTTTTCACAAACGTCAAGTTAACGAATGGGTTAAAGAACGATCGCTGTTGTTTACAAAATTATTTAAATAAATTCACTGACTCAGTCTCTAACGCCTTAATTAATGAGAAATCATAAGGAGTTTTTAACGACTCTCGTTAAACCCTTAACAACTGTCTTTAATTTTTGACAAAAAGTAGTTACGTTGACAAAGAAACACGTAATTAATATAAAATATATTAAAGTGTCCTATCACAAATCCGAATAAACACAAAACGTACAAACCATAGAAAATGGGCGCTATGGCACGCCAAGCGATCACTCCCTATGACGTAGAAGATCGACCCAGACTCCTGAGTTAACATTGCTGGATAGGAAAGTAGGCCTCCTTACTAACATACTCTACACGCCTTGGTAGAAATTTTACAATAATAACTGATAGTGGCCTAAACAACCGGGGACTTTGAAGCCTGTAGGATCCAAATGCGCAACAAAATGCCGGTGGGCACGCTCATACATGACTTAAACTAGAAATATAAAATGTGATAAAAGTTTTTAATTTGCGACCAAATTAGTTTTTAAAACATTGTATCCGTCATTATTACCAATTAAATAAATCAAATAGTATACATATATGAGTCATGGAGCACAGATATGTGTAAAACTGGGCCTTTTTTACTGTAAAAAACTAAACATTTCTACAATAGAATTATAAAATTGAGGTTATGTTGCTCATGTTGAATAAAACAATTTCAGTTCCCCCAAGAAGCCGTCAATGCCGGCAAAATATTTTAATCTAATAAAATAGTTTAATTTTATTCAAACTTAAACCTTAGTCAGATTTTACGGCGTTACTTCCCTAGTGGTTTCATTTTGACAATATGTATAAATTCTCAGACAATAAAAACTATAACAAACAGTTCCCCCTGATGATTCATTTGACGAGACAGACTACTTCTCGGCGCTACATTCTGGTAAAAAATGGTGCCTCAGGTTATGATTAAGTCCCCCGTCTTATCCTAGAAAAATTATTCGATGGCGTCCACCAATTAATCCTTAAAATTCTAAACTACTGTTATAGATATTGATACATAACTCCGTAATAGAAAAAGGTATTATCGTATGTATTTCCACACCCGAAAATCATCCCTTTTTTATCACAAACAAAATTATTAGAATCCCTAACAATACAAAAAATCATAAACTCAATCCAAAATTTGATTTCTGACTATCAATTTGGATTTCTACTCCAAAAATCTACAGTACTACGACTCACAATTCTAACCTTAAACCTTCAAACATAACACCTGTAAGGACATTCTTCTGTCGTGGCTTGCCTTGACATAGGGAAAGTGTTCGACTCGGTATGGCATGGAGGATAGTTACAAATGTTTCCTACTTTATATACCACAACACCTAATTAACCTTAACAAATTTTAACCGCTCCTGGCAACTAAAAATTCACCAGCCCTTATCCCACCCTTTTAACCTATAACAAGGTCTCCCACAAGCCTTGCGCTTATGACCCATTTTATACAATATCTATTGCTATGATATTTATAATCCTGATCCCCTTTACTTTTAATCAATGTCTCCAGTTCGCTGATGACATAGCATTCATTCCACACGGTCCTTAGCTTCAACCCGCCATACAAGCCCTGCAAACAGCTCTAAATTCCCTTTAATCCTAGTTCACTAAATTGCGTCATGAAGTCGATCCTACCAAATCTAAATTATTTATCCCATATCACAAAATTACTCCTATATCCTCTAAAATAAAACTTCACAGATCATACATCGCCCCTTTGCACACATGTAAGTACCTAGGAATCCTCTTCGGCACCAAAGTTTCCTACAAACAACACTCACAATCAGTAAAAAGTAAAGTCAAAATGAGAGCGGGGCATTTTCGATCGCTTACTTACAAAAACCAAAGAAGCTCAACTAAAACAGCAGTAAATATTTACAAGTCGATTTGCCGCCCCTTACTACGCTATGCTTCTATTCTTTTTACCCAATGTCATGCTTCCACAATATACCACTTTCAAGTGACCGAAAAATCTGCTCTCTAGACCTTAACTGAAATCCGTCATTCAAACAATTCTCTCCATAATCCATCCAATAAACTCTTACACGAAATTAACCAAATAATTTTGTTTTCTTTTAAAACTTCTACCCGTTTAGCCTACATATACTTTAGGGCAATCACCACACGTTAATACATAGATCCCCGATTACCTACAAAAAAAAATCAATAAATTTACTAAGACGGTGGTTCTTTTGAACGATGTTTTTATGTCTAATTTGTTAAATAATTTAAGGTTAGATTTGTCCCCATTTACATATCAATTCTTATTCACATTAATTTTATTGACTTGCAAAATGTGTTTAATGTGTTATTATTTTCTCCCTATTTATATTATAATATTTTACCTCTTTAGTTTAAGGTTAGTGATACGTGCACTATTTATGTGTTCATTTGTTATTTACACAAATTTATTTATACACTAAATCTTTTTCAAAAGTTTTATATTTTAATTTATAATTTTAACGTATACGTTAAATATTACATTTTGCTCACAGAATTAGCTCGATTATATATATTTGAATGTTGTTCTTGTGACTCATTCAGGAATGTATGGGTTTGTAACTGAAAATTGATAAACGTATACTTATACTAGATTGCGTATATACATAAATTGTATTTCATGTCTGATTTACATATTATAAAAAATACAAGAACGATGTTTATTTTATACTAATAATCGTAAAAATGTCAAATATATACACATAAGTGCTGTTAGAAAAGCAATAAACGTTATTCTATTATTATAAAAAAACAGAATACAACGAATATAAACTTAACTATGCAGTTTAAAATTGAAAATACAGAAAAAGTACATGTTTTACTTTGACGAATGTAAACATCAAATTTTGATTAAAAAATAAAAAATGTTTATAATAAATTCTCAAATTTTGTAGGGGAGAGAGGGAAGTTGTGAGACGGATTTTGTTTTTGAGACAGAACTGCCATAAGCATCGATGTTTTGCGCATCTAAAAGTTAGACACCTAATAACACAACTATTGGCTTAAACAATTCGTTAGAGGTATAACGGTTTAAACATTTTATGATGCTTATAAGAAAGATGTATTGTTTGAGTTTACAAAACTTTGTGAAGAATTATGAGACAAGTCTAAAAATAGAAGAAAATTAGACATTTTGATGACTATTGTTTACTTAGGTTGTAGAAAATGAAAATTTAGCTAATTTTGATTAACAAATGTTAAAAAAACAAAGTTCTTATAATGGCTATACCTAAAAACTAAAATCATGAATGACGCAAACTCATGTTGGACACATTTCCGTGCAATTTTATCTCACAATACACCATATGCTTGATACCTTATTCTAAATAGCTGCGTACTCATTGAAACTTCGAATGTTAATGCAAAATTCCTTTTGTGTATTCACTGGTAATAATTTTATAATATTTACCTTTGCAATCAGCTTTAAAAAATAAGTGACAATATCGCAAACACAAAAAATCGGAAACATTTTTCACGCAAAATTTAAAAAGACAAAATGGCAAGAGCTAGAATGCTTAGAGTGCATTTTTACGCGACATGTGATAACGCAATACTGAGATCATGTCGAGCAAACAAATTTACATTTGTTGGAGCATCTAAAACTATTCCAATATAGCAGATATTAACGGGTCCAACAACTTCAATGAGCGATATACACAAAACCCACATTTCAAAAATATATTTTTCTCAGACACTCGATATTTACGTAATAAACTACTAATCATTAACACTATTATAGCAAAACATAACACGGTAAATGGTATTTTTTCTCCGACGTGTAGTTTTCGAGAAAATACAGATTGAAATTTTGATTTTTGCAGGCATTACCCTTACCCAACGACTTTCAAAAAAATTCATTTCTAAGTAGGCCAATCTATAGCTCTTCAATAGCACCACCAAAAGTTTTTCGACATAGCTATTAGTTTAAAAAAAAATCAAGAAAAACCTGGAGACTTCAATAAACGATATACAGAAACCGATATATTATTTTAAAATGTCGCGACATTTTAAAAAAATATTCATTTTTCAGACACTCGAAATTTTAGTAATAAACTATGAACACCTCCATTGTTTGTCGTTTTCGAGAAAATGCTGAATGAAATTTTGATTTTGGCAGGCATTACCCTGACCCAACGACTCTCGTAAAACTAATTTCTAAGTAGGGGAATCTATAGTCCTCCCATAGCACTCTATAGCCCCACCAAAAGTTTTTGGATACGACTTCAATGAGCGATATATATGTGTGTAAACCCACATTTTAAAAAATATGTTTTTTCCATCGCTTTAAATTTATGTAATAATCTTAACTAACCTATAGAAAGCACCTGATAGCACTCTAAAAAATGGTTCTTTCCGACTTGTAGTTTTCGAGAAAATCAAGAATGAAATTTTGATTTTGGCATGCGTTACCCTGGCCCAACGACTTTCGAGAAATAATTTCTATTTCTATAGCACCACTAAAAGTGTTTCGCTCCGACCATTTCGTTTCCGGAAAATCGAGAAAAACTACGGAGACCGAAAAATATTTTTTGTTTTTGTAATAAACTATAGCAATTTATAGCACCCATAGTCCGTAAACAGTTTCCCTTTGATTTGTAGTTTTCTAGAAAATAAAGAATGGCTTAACGACTTTCGAAAAAAATACATCCAAATAGGCTAATCTATAGCACTCCTATTTAACTTTACATCACTACCAAATGTTATTTGCTCTAACTGTTCATTTTTAAAAAATCGATAAATACCACAGAGACCTCGACATGTTTTCAATATATAATTTTTTTAACTCTTAAAAATGAGTTTATAAGTACTACCTAGTTTACAGCTGTCGGTTTTCGAAAAATGAAGATATAATATATTATATTATTAGTAGGTTTATAGGTAGCGTTAAATAATTACTTGAAATTGAAATAAGTAAAGAATAATGTTAATACTTGTTTATTAACAACAACAAAGTAAAATACACAGAATTACAAACTTTTACAAACTTTTGTCACTATCTACGTCCTAAAAAGTTGCGTTAACAATTTCCTAACAAATTTTGAATACAATTTAGTTTAATTCTAAACATTTTTATATCATTTTTAGTTAGACACGTAATCAAGGAAATGTCTCTCTAAGATAATCGATTTGTATCGAGAAAAGCTGTAAACTAACTTGTTTTTTTAATAATAAACAAAGAATGTGAAATTCCCGAAAAAACTCTTTAATATTTTGCTATCATGCTAAAGTATACGCGCAATTTTGTACTGTTCCTATATTTTTGGATTACTTAAGTTAGTTACATCTAATTAATTACAGTCATATTTTTAATACCATACTTTAAATAGATAAATAAATAAATATTGACACAAGATAATATTTGTTTCTGTATATTTCACTTTGTTGAAAAATGTTGGTGGTGCTATAGAAGTGCTATAGATATAGATAAAGTCGTTGGACCAGGATAATGCCTCCTAAAATAAAAATGTCATTCTACATTTTCTCGAATACTAAACGTGAATTTTGAGTGTCTGAAAAAAAACATTTTTTTTTAAATGTTGGTTTGTGTATATCGCTCATTGGAGTCTTTACGTTTTTTTCTGGAAAACGAATGGTTGTATAAAAAAAATGTTGGTGATGCTATAGGGTGCTAAGGAAGGGCTATAGATTGGCCAACTTAGGAATTAATTTCTTGAAAGTTGTGTGGCCAAGATAATGCCTGCCAAAATCAAAATGTCATTCTGCATTTTCTCGAAAACTACAAGTCGGAGAGGAAAACCGTTTACGGTATTATGGTGTGCTATGATAGTTCTATAGATTTGTACAGTTTATTACGTAAATTTCGAGTGTCTGAGAAAAATATATTTTTTGAAATGTGTTTTTGTGTGTATCGCTCATTGAAATCTCCATGTTATTCTCAATTTTCTGGAACATGAATGGTCCTATCGAAACATTTTTGGTGGTGCTATAGGAGAGCTATAGATTGGCCTACTTAAACATTAATTTCTTAGAAGTCGTTGGGCCAGGGTAATTCCCTGCCAAAATCAAAATTTTATTCTGCATTTTCTCAAAAACTACAACTCGGAGAGGAAAACTGTTTACTGTGTTATGGAGTGCTATGATAATCTTATAGATTAGTATAATTCAGAAAACGAATGGTCAACTCGAAAAACTGTGGGTGGTGTAATAGGGTGCTATATGCGTACTATGGATTGGCCTACTTAGTAATAAATTTTTTGAAAGTTGTTGGGCCAGGGTAACGTTACCCAAGCCCAAAAAAAAAACAGAGGTCGGGGAGGATTTGATTTTGCGGTACCATCGGTTGCTATAAGGGTGCTACAAATTGGCCGAATTCAAATATAATTCTTAGAAGTTGTTGGGCCCAGTTAAGCTTGGGATGAATAACCGTATTCGATTTTCTCAAAAAGTAGAGGTCATAGAGAAAAACTGTTTGCGGTGCGATTGGGTCCAGCTCTAACAAAAATATAATTTCGAATTAGTTATTTAGTAATTCTGGATAATTAAAACACTTCGTTTGTTTCATTAGCAAAACAAACCAAATGTTTTAAATATCCAGAGTTATTTCAAAAAATTTTCACCACGGGTTAAATGAGAAATAAATTAAACATATAGTTATTTAGGTTTCGCGTGTATCGCCTGTTCAAGTCTCCATGGTTTTTCTTGATTTTCTGGAAAACTAAAGGTCGGAGAGAACATTTTTTACAGTGCTATAGGGCGCTATGGGGGTGCTATAAATTAAGTTACTTCAAATTTGAAATAAAGCAAGTAAAGCAGGCCTGGGTTTCCCGTCTAATGTGAGTAATTTCCAATATTTTGAGGAAAAACTCAAAAATGTAAATACATAGGAAAATCATGTTTTCATCATAAATTAAAGGCTACCTCTGCATTGAGTTGCAGTTCGTTGAATTCTGTCTATTCGTTTTAGCGCAGTGAATTAATTTGTTGGTAATTTCAATGATTTTCGAGGGGTTTCTTATTTTTTTTTTTTTTTCTCAAAAACTATTTGCCTTGCGCATGTATTTTTGGCGGTGCTATAGAAAAGCTATCGATTGGACTAGTTTAATTTGAATTTCTCGAATGTCGTTGGGCGAGGGGAACGTCACCCTGGCCCAAAAATGATCTACCTCGATTTTCCGGAAAACGCAAGGGGTGCTATATAAACCTTTGGTGGTGCTATATGGTGCTATAGGAGTGACCATAAAAAATTGAAATTATTGAAAGTCGTTGGGCCAGGGTAAACTTGGCGCTTTAATGATAAATAATTAGGTTTCGAATAGTTTTGTAAATGCTGGTAGCATCATAGTAAGGGAAAGTACTCCATTCACGAGACCGAATTGAAGAACAGGTTGCAGATATGAAGAATAGACAAAGCGTTTAATCAAATCAACTCCTTAAGTTTTTGTTGATAAATTAGTCTTTTTCTTCCATGTTTTTTAAAATAATGAAAACCAACAAATTGAATTTCCATTACACATATAACATGATTAAATATGTAATGATCTTCTGCTTAAAGTATTCAACAAATCATCGGTTTGTCAGTTTGGGTATGTGCGGGGTATTATTGATGAATACATTATAATAAATGCTGGTGGATTGGGAAGCAAATATTTGTTTGTTGAATAAATATTCAATTCGAATTAAACGGATTAGCACATTTCATTTAAATGGCCCGATGTTTATTGAACTATTAGGTAAGTAAACAATTATACGCCTGGTACATGAAGTAATGTTTCGAGTTTTAAAGCCTGAAAGCCTGAAAGCCTGAAAGCCTAAACATTTCAATTGGCCGACCGCTACGCTTCGCTACGCGCCGGAAAATCTCAATTTTCACGCTTTTCAAAACTCGAAATTTCACATTATGCTTAATCAAGGGATGAAAACACTCGCTAGAAGTTTTAAATTGAACGTTTTTCAAAAACAACGAATGTCTAATAAGTTACAGCGTAAGCATCGAGATGTGCATGATTTTTTATTTTCCATTATAATTTGGTTATTATTGATGATAGAAAAATAATATTTCGACATTATTGAGGTGCAAATATTTTGTAGGTTATGCGCACTTCATTATTTTTTTTAAATAGACTTCAAAGTTAGCTATGAGTTCATTTTATATATTATTTATTTTCTTTTCATTTGGTATAACCTATGATGGGTTTATTTTTATTAATAGGTGAATAAGATGACATTTTCGTATTATATACTCAAACTTCGTTGAACACTTATTTAATTTGTTGCTTAATTTTATTAAACTATTAATATATGATTATTCTTGTGTTCTAATATAAAATTTAACAACCTACAAAAGGGATATATTACTTTCCGACACTACTGTCGTAGGAAAGTATTGCAATTATGCTAAAAATCCGACTATAGAATTTTCATATTCCTTTACGTTTTCAGGTCTCCTCAGTATGATTTTTATATTTTTACGATGATGCCTGTATGTATGTGTATGTGTGTATGTGTGTATGTGTGTATGTGTGTATGTGTGTATGTGTGTATGTGTGTATGTGTGTATGTGTGTATGTGTGTATGTGTGTATGTGTGTATGTGTGTATGTGTGTATGTGTGTATGTGTGTATGTGTGTATGTGTGTATGTGTGTATGTGTGTATGTGTGTATGTGTGTATGTGTGTATGTGTGTATGTGTGTATGTGTGTATGTGTGTATGTGTGTATGTGTGTATGTGTGTATGTGTGTATGTGTGTATGTGTGTATGTGTGTATGTGTGTATGTGTGTATGTGTGTATGTGTGTATGTGTGTATGTGTGTATGTGTGTATGTGTGTATGTGTGTATGTGTGTATGTGTGTATGTGTGTATGTGTGTATGTGTGTATGTGTGTATGTGTGTATGTGTGTATGTGTGTATGTGTGTATGTGTGTATGTGTGTATGTGTGTATGTGTGTATGTGTGTATGTGTGTATGTGTGTATGTGTGTATGTGTGTATGTGTGTATGTGTGTATGTGTGTATGTGTGTATGTGTGTATGTGTGTATGTGTGTATGTGTGTATGTGTGTATGTGTGTATGTGTGTATGTGTGTATGTGTGTATGTGTGTATGTGTGTATGTGTGTATGTGTGTATGTGTGTATGTGTGTATGTGTGTATGTGTGTATGTGTGTATGTGTGTATGTGTGTATGTGTGTATGTGTGTATGTGTGTATGTGTGTATGTGTGTATGTGTGTATGTGTGTATGTGTGTATGTGTGTATGTGTGTATGTGTGTATGTGTGTATGTGTGTATGTGTGTATGTGTGTATGTGTGTATGTGTGTATGTGTGTATGTGTGTATGTGTGTATGTGTGTATGTGTGTATGTGTGTATGTGTGTATGTGTGTATGTGTGTATGTGTGTATGTGTGTATGTGTGTATGTGTGTATGTGTGTATGTGTGTATGTGTGTATGTGCGTATGTGGGTATGTGTGTATGTGTGTATGTGCGTATGTGTGTATGTGTGTATGTGTGTATGTGTGTATGTGTGTATGTGTGTATGTGTGTATGTGTGTATGTGTGTATGTGTGTATGTGTGTATGTGTGTATGTGTGTATGTGTGTATGTGTGTATGTGTGTATGTGTGTATGTGTGTATGTGTGTATGTGTGTATGTGTGTATGTGTGTATGTGTGTATGTGTGTATGTGTGTATGTGTGTATGTGTGTATGAGTGTATGTGTGTATGTGTGTATGTGTGTATGTGTGTATGTGTGTATGTGTGTATGTGTGTATGTGTGTATGTGTGTATGTGTGTATGTGTGTATGTGTGTATGTGTGTATGTGCGTATGTGTGGATGTGTGTATGTGGGTATGTGCGTATGTGTGTATGTGTGTATGTGTGTATGTGTGTATGTGTGTATGTGTGTATGTGTGTATGTGTGTATGTGTGTATGTGTGTATGTGTGTATGTGTGTATGTGTGTATGTGTGTATGTGTGTATGTGTGTATGTATGTGTGTATGTGTGTATGTGTGTATGTGTGTATGTGTGTATGTGTGTATGTTTGTATGGATGTATTGATATGTGTGCGCTTGTGAACACGATAACTTCGAAGGGAAAAAACGATCTAGCTCTAATTTTGCAGGTATGGTTTACACCCTGACCGAAAGATCGCTAGTGTTTGTCAAGAAAATCGCACTTCCAGTTTAGCCGAAAGTGACATCAACTTTTATTTTTCCTAAATATTTATAGCAATTTTATTTTATTTATAGAAAGTACATGACTAATAGAATTTCAATATTAAAGAGCAAAGAAGAATAAGAAAGAAAAGAATAGATTTTACTTAAATGCAAAAATAATAGAAAACAGATTACTGTTACTTCCTAATATTTCAAGATACATTTATACATTGGTTGAATTTCACTTGAGATCATTAAGAATTCCAATTCAACGTATTGTGTATACCATTTGAACAAATATTCCAAATGTGAAGAGCGTGGCGAGGCAGGTTAAAATTTACAAGTATAGATGTATTACCCAAATTAGGCACTTGCGCGGTAGAACAGAATGTCGTAGGCAAGATAGTCCTGAAAACGTTCGTAGGCATGATAGTACTGAAAATGTTGGGCCCTAAATGTACCATTCGGCGCTGGCTCTCGCAGAGATAACACCATTGAAATCCCGAGGGGTCCTCGTCCGATGCGGGTCTGTCAACTTGGCCCCCCCAACTCAAAATTTTCAAATAAAAAATATTGCGCCCGAAAGGTCTTAACTTGCGCTCACTTGCGCCCAAATATTAAAACTTGCGCTGTTAAGGGTAGAAAGTTATAGCGATTTGAAAATAGGGGGGGCTAAGTTGACGCCAGCCCCCCCATCTCGGAATTTTTAACTTTTTCTTTCATAAATACATTCTATGGAACTTGCGCTGTCGATACCACCTAATTTTACAAGTTGCGCTGCAAAAATACACCCCCTATAAACGAAATAAAGGAGGGTGCCAGCCCACCCACTTTACATTTTTTAAGTTTTATTGCATTGTACACAAAGCTTAGAAGTTGCGCTCACTTGCGCCATCGAAATTTCTTCAATATCAGTTCTCATGAAAAAGTTATGGCATATTTTATATATACTCGAATCCAGTGCGCGTATTTCCATAATCTTCATGCAACTACAGAAGAGTAATACAATAAACATATTTAACTCACAACCACTGTCCTTCTTCGTCGAAAAGCATACATTATACAACCAAAACAGTAATTTTCTATAATATTTGCATATTTATTCCAGTGCCGTATCATGGTGGAAATATATATTTTTATTATTACTTAAATAATTTTATTTCCAAAACAAATAACAATAATTCGATTCAATTAATAAATATAACTTTAACAATGTATTTAAAATGCATTTCTGCTGATTAGAAAAGTTGCGCTGTTTTCCCAGTACCGTTACAAATAATTAATTATTTAATTTAATTAAATATTTTCAAAACCAAACGTGAAAATTTAAATTTTTTAAGTGATTTTACTTAAACAATGCATAAGAAATGCATCTATGTCAATGAGAAAAGTAGCGCTGTTTTCCCAGTGGCGTCACAATTACTTTATTATTATTTAATTAAATTAAATAATTTTCAAACCAAACGGAAAATTTTGAATTTTCTAAGTGATATTACTTTAACAATGCATAGGAAATGCATTTATGCTAATGAGAAAAGTTGCGCTGTTTTCCCAGTGGCGTCACAATTAATTTATTATTATTGAATTAAATTAAATATTTTTAAAACCAAACGGGAAACTTTGAATTTTCTAAATGATATTTCTTTAACAATGAATAGGAAATGCATTTATGCTAATAAGAAAAGTTGCGCTGTTTTCCCAGTGGCGTCACAATTAATTTATTATTATTGAATTAAATTAAATATTTTCAAAACCAAATGGGAAACTTTGAATTTTCTAAGTGATATTACTTTAACAATGCATAGGAAATGCATTTATGCTAATAAGAAAAGTTGCGTTGTTTTCCCAGTGGCGTCACAATAAATTTATTATTATTGAATTAAATTAAATATTTTCAAAACCAAACAGAAAATTTTAAATTTTCTAAGTGATATTACTTTAACAATGCATAGGAAATGCATTTATGCTAATGAGAAAAGTTACGCTGTTTTCCCAGTGGCGTCAGTGATCATTCCCAAAAATAGATGGTTCCCGTCGGTCACCCTACATTGTATATAGCAACATATTAACCTCTACTTCTTTTGATCTTGAACAATGATTTTTGCTTGGAAGCAAGTCATTGTATTCCTCCCATAAGCCATTATGTCTTCTGCAAAATGCTATAAAATGACCCGGTATAAAACCCACAACACCACGTAAAATAAACAGTTTGTTTTGTACATTTAGTTTAAACGGAATATTTTCTAAATTAGTTACTAAGTTCAATGTTTTACTGTCCGTGTTAACGGGTTCTATGCATATGAAATTGTTTAACTGTGTTTCAAATAATAATTTATTATTACACAAACTGCAATTTTGTTTAAATTCCGTGCTTAAATTATGTTGTAAAATGTTTTCTAAGTTATGAATTTTGTAATTTGAAAATTCTACAGAAATACAATGTTTATTCTTGATTTTTATTTGCGAACATATATCACATCTATAGATATTTGTTTGACATGAAGGTAAACATGTATTTAATAATTTAGTTAAAAACGTGAATGCATTTAAGCATATTATGTTTTCTGGAAAAATTGATTTATGAATTGAATTATGCAGTGTTAAAGTAATATCACTTAAAAAAAAACAAAATTTTCCGTTTGGATTTGAAAATATTTAATTGAATTAAATGATTATAAATTAATTGTGACGCCACAGGAAAAACTGCGCAACTTTTCTCATTAGCATTAATGCATTTCCTATGCATTGTTAAAGTAATGTCACTTAGAAAATTCAAAATTTTTTGTTTGGTTTAGAAAATATTTAATTTAATTAAATGATAATAAATTAATTGTGACGCCACTAGGAAAACAGCGCAACTTTTTTCATTATTCTAAATGCATTTCCTTTGCAATGTTAAAGTAATATCGCTTAGAAAATTCAAAATTTTTTTTTTGTTTTGAAAATATTTAATTTAATTAAATAATAATAAATTAATTGTGACGCCACTGGAAAAACAGCGCAACTTTTCTCATTAGCATAAATGCATTTCCTATGCATTGTTAAAGTAATATCACTTAGAAAATTCAAAATTTTCCGTTTGGTTTTGAAAATATTTAATTAAATTCAATAATAATAAATTAATTGTGACGCCACTGGGAAAACAGCCTAACTTTTCTCATTAGCATAAATGCATTTAGTTTGCATTGTTAAAGTAATATCACTTAGAAAATTCAAAATTTTCTGTTTGGTTTTGAAAATATTTAATTTAATTCAAAAATAATAAATTAATTGTGACGCCACTGGGAAAACAGCGCAACCTTTCTCATTAGCATAAATGCATTTCCAATGCATTGTTAAAGTAATATCACTTAGAAAATTCAAAATTTTCTGTTTGGTTTTGAAAATATTTAATTTAATTCAATATTAATAAATTAATTGTGACGCCACTGGGAAAACAGCGCAACTTTTCTTATTAGCATAAATGCATTTCCTATGCATTGTTAAAGTAATATCACTTAGAAAATTCAAAATTTTCCGTTTGGTTTTGAAAATATTTAATTTAATTCAATAATAATAAATTAATTGTGACGCCACTGGGAAAACAGCGCAATTTTTCTCATTAGCATAAATGCATTTCCTATTCATTGTTAAAGTAATATCACTTAGAAAATTCAAAGTTTCCCGTTTGGTTTTGAAAATATTTAATTTAATTCAATAATAATAAATTAATTGTGACGCCACTGGGAAAACAGCGCAACCTTTCTCATTAGCATAAATGCATGTCCTATGCATTGTTATAGTAATATCACTTAGAAAATTCAAAATTATCCGTTTGGTTTTGAATATATTCAATTTAATTCAATAATAATAAATTAATTGTGACGCCACTGGGAAAACAGCGCAACTTTTCTCATTAGCATAAATGCATTTCCTATGCATTGTTAAAGTAATATCACTTAGAAAATTCAAAATTTTCCGTTTGGTTTGAAAAATATTTAATTTAATTAAATAATAATAAAGTAATTGTGACGCCACTGGGAAAACAGCGCAACTTTTCTCATTGACATAGATGCATTTCTTATGCATTGTTTAAGTAAAATCACTTAAAAAATTTAAATTTTCACGTTTGGTTTTGAAAATATTTAATTAAATTAAATAATTAATTATTTGTAACGCTACTGGGAAAACAGCGCAACTTTTCTAATCAGCAGAAATGCATTTTAAATACATTGTTAAAGTTATATTTATTAATTGAATCGAATTATTGTTATTTGTTTTGGAAATAAAATTATTTAAGTAATAATAAAAATATATATTTCCACCATGATACGGCACTGGAATAAATATGCAAATATTATAGAAAATTACTGTTTTGGTTGTATAATGTATGCTTTTCGACGAAGAAGGACAGTGGTTGTGAGTTAAGTATGTTTATTGTATTACTCTTCTGTAGTTGCATGAAGATTATGGAAATACGCGCACTGGATTCGAGTATATATAAAATATGCCATAACTTTTTCATGAGAACTGATATTGAAGAAATTTCGATGGCGCAAGTGAGCGCAACTTCTAAGCTTTGTGTACAATGCAATAAAACTTAAAAAATGTAAAGTGGGGGGGCTGGCACCCTCCTTTATTTCGTTTATAGGGGGTGTATTTTTGCAGCGCAACTTGTAAAATTAGGTGGTATCGACAGCGCAAGTTCCATAGAATGTATTTATGAAAGAAAAAGTTAAAAATTCCGAGATGGGGGGGCTGGCGTCAACTTAGCCCCCCCTATTTTCAAATCGCTATAACTTTCTACCCTTAACAGCGCAAGTTTTAATATTTGGGCGCAAGTGAGCGCAAGTTAAGACCTTTCGGGCGCAATATTTTTTATTTGAAAATTTTGAGTTGGGGGGGCCAAGTTGACAGACCCGTCCGATGCACATCTTGGCATGTACGTGCGAGTTCCTTTCTTTTAAATAAATGTGCGCACAACGTAGTCAGGTTCCACTTTCTCATTTTTTAAACAGCGAAAATACACGAACGGCACTCGTTCTGCGCATGAGAGTGCCTAATTCGAAAAATTCCACTATAACGCCCTTAGGTCTGCTGCCAGCACAACAACACTGGGGTGTTAGGTGTACTGCTTCATTTGGCAAAGATTTCAATTTTCTTTTATATGTTTACATAATACTCAATAAAGATAATGTAGGTGTATTTATTACTTTATTGACTGTATAACTTACAATGAAGTATTAATCTTAGTTGTCTTGAAATGCCGATGTCTTACTTTGGGCAAAAAAGTATATTGTATATTCCCACACACTGCACTTATCATAAACGCACAAGATTTAATAACTAACATATTTTATTTTAACGTTAAATGTACTCTATTTACATTAATCCTAATTTGCATTAGAACTACGCAAAATCGTAATTAATGAAATCGCACTGAGAATACTGTAAATTGGGTTGACTATATTACCATTTTAAATCGTAGCCAATCACATCGCACTCAATGCTTTGTACGTCCCAGAACAAATCAAACATAGGAAAATTTACATTGAACATTTTCCGGCATGTTCGGTGTTACATAAAACTGTATGTATATCAAACGATAACGTATATATGCAATCAGAGTGGAGGAAAGTCGAGTGACTTTAACTTACTTTTATTGATTTTACTTCACGCACAGATGATGATATAAAGTGCATCACAACAAACTGGATTCAAGTAGTCTAAGACCGAAGGCAATTGTAAAGGCCTATGTCCTGCAATGGACAAGACAGGGTGTTATAACATTTACAGAGTAGTGCAATATAACTAAAAAAATAAACTATACTAAAAGAGTTTAAGTACTTTTTTTCGTCTGTGTAAACATTAATGATAAGTATTAGGAATAATCGATAAAGCAACCCTACAACATTTTAATTTGAGATCGATACCTGTGTTGGCAGAGCAGATTTGGTTTTTAAAAATATTCATACATCATTTTCTATAAAAAAAAATATTAACCGAACAACCCGTAAAAATTGGAAAATTACTGGTCCATTTTAGAGAGCATTATTTACGATTAATTGTCTAATTGGTAAACTAGATAATTAAGTATTTATTAGTGTTAATTCCTCAAGTAGGCGAAAGTAAACAAATATAACGAATAAAAGATACTAGATTATGTTGACACTAGATTATTTTTTGATGTCAAGTAAACTTATGCCCACTTGCAATTGCGGGTACTTAATCGTGGTTAAGAAATTAATCACAATTAACCGTCTCGTTAAGTAAAAATTCTTGAATATAAAAATTGTTTTAAATTTGTAAGATACCCCAATTAATTTGTAAATAAATTTGTTGTATTTTTAAGAAGTACTAATCACTGATTAAAGTTAATCAGCTATCCTCACGCGCATTTTTTTTTTCGTGTGAAGTAAACGTACTTCTGTTAAGGAATTCGTGTGTTTACAACTAAAACGCCCTCCTAATTTCTACCACCCCTTGAGGGGGTAATCCGTTGAGAGCGTGGAAACCGCGTCTAATTTACGTTTGAGATCCGAAATGAAGGAATTCTGAAATTCAGAATTTCAGAAATTCCGCGATATTAACAAGTTGGAACGCCTACATACACAAAATACAAAACTTTTTAAATGTCATTAGGGCTGCGAAGTTTACGACTTTATAAGTCGGCAGTCAGTAGACGGTTGGTTTCATTATAGCGCGATTATTAAGAGTGGAAGCAAGGAGTCGACCATTAAAATTGCAACTTTTCACAAGGGACCGCGTTCGTGTAAATTTCGCGCAGGAGAGCGGCAGACAATAAAAAAGGAGGAGTGTGCAAAACGAAGAAATTAAAAATAAATCCGCGAATATTCAATTATTTCGGTGTAATTGCGAGCTTTCAGCGTTAATGAAGGAGTTCAGTTTAAAACAGGAGTGCTAATACTGAAATGCGCGTTCAATTATATTCTATTACAAACTGTAATTAATCAGTAATTGGACCGAGAATAAGGTATTGTTATTGATTACGTTTATATTTTTACACAAATTACGTGTGAATGAATCATTTGTTTAAAGGTAAAAATGTTTCCAATTTATATTAACACATACATTCTAGGTATGCGGGAGATGAATATACACACTAATGGTCCCCTGGTATTAAAATATTCAAGCAGACCCACTTTATATGATAAAGCGCCCGGCGCTTTCATCATTTATGTTCATAACTTCCAGTATGCTTAATGAGCACTGGACGTTATTTCCAAGATATCAAAACCGTAAAAGTTGAAATAATTCGTATTATTTTAGATATCTCTGAATTAATTTTCACCTATAAAAATCACACATATGAAATCTCGTGCAGGGGTTTTCAAACTTTCAACATACCGACCGACTTTTTAGAAACTTAATTTCTAGCTACCCACTTCATCCCAGACGCATTACAATTTTTCTATTTATAAAAATATTAGCGATGGGCAAATTTAATAACAAAAAGATTGACTACTCGATTCTTGCAAGTGATCGAGTAGCTCAATCTATCTGAACAGCTCGTTCAGATACTTATACTTAAAATCATCTATGCTGTTGACGCAATTCTAATTAAACTAACGAAAAGTAGGCTGAATTCTATATATATTTCTTCTAATAATTTTTCTCTAACTTTGAAAACAAAAATGGTTCCATTGTTTTTTTACGATACTTACGGGACTTTGCCGAACCGGTTAATGGTACTAGTCCGCGCCTGGATACAAATATACACGAATGGAAAACTTTTTTTCTATATATTTTTTAGGACACTAATAAGTAAATTGTTACACAAAAAAGACTGTAATTCCTTACTGTACTTTTTATTTGTATAGTGAAGTAAGGAAAAACAGTAATTTTTGTCTAATTTTGTCTTTACGTAAACTTAAAACATACAGTTAAGAAAAGTAGTAATTTTGCTTTAAAGGAAGAAAAAAGTGATAAAATCAAAATATTGAATAAAAAAAACAATTAATGGATTTGTATTAGACTATTAAGGATAATACGCATTCCGGTGTGTATCCCTCTAAAACTTATATATGTACTGATTTTGGATCAAACGTGTAGACGTTACGCGTCATTTGCTGCAAACCTCTATTGAAATTAAATGATAATAAAAAAATATTTGAAGCAGCGGATGAATGATAAAAATCACAAATCACAAGACACCTATGTGGTCTAAACATTTAAATCGAGATATAATTCCTCTAAGTATGATTTAGAACTGTAGTCGTGATCTCAAAAACTATCATATATTTTTATGGGCGTAGCCAGGATTTTGACTGCATCTTCTTGGCAAAACGAAATAATACATATCATATACTTATGTAAAGTTATTTAGAAAAAAAGCACATAGTATTGTTTGTCAATGGGCAAACCGTAAATACGGATCCGTTACAAAATTAACTAGAAAAAGTGATATAGTGTCATAAAAATATCCAGTCCTAGGAGCATTTGACTAGACAGGAGAGAGTGTTCATATGAGATAAACATCAATTTGAACAGACAAACAATTATAGCTTATAAGTAAAATTGTAATATAAATATTTAACGGTTAGAGAGTGGAAAAACACCGGCAAAAGGAGGGAATCAAAAAATAAACATTTAAAAGCGACATCTCTGGTCGGATAGCGGAAGTAATTACGAGTTGGCCTGCGGTAGTGTGGGCAGGTATTTGAATTTAGTAAGGTAACTGCAGAATCTGCGACGCCGAGAAATCTAGCTTTAAATAACAAATGAACGAAATCAAGAAAAGACAAGGAGATTTGAAAAAAACAACAACCATATTCCAAAGGAGTAAAATTACAATTCGATCCCCTGAGCAGAAGAGAGTAGAAGAAGAAAGATTGAGAAAGAAAGAAGAACGAAACAAACTCAAAAGAAAACATTGTTTGTAAAAAACAAAACAACATGGAAGAATTAAAAGCAATGATTGATGAAGTAATGACAGCAATGTTAAAAAACACAACAGAGCTGAAAGAAGAATTAAAGAAATAAGACAAGAAATGAAGAAAAAAGAAGATCAGTGGGAAAAAGAAAAGATGGAACTTAAAGGACGAATTCAAAGTTCAGAAGAAAGGGCCGAAAATGAAAATCGACAAAAGCGAAAGAATAATATTATTATTAAAGGTCTAAATCTGCAGGAAGGGGATGTACTGAAGCAGGTTGACAAATTTCTACTAATGGAGCTAAAAGTAAAAACAAAACTAGAAAAGGCCTACATAATAAATAAGGGAAATAAGGGTAATATGATTAGAGCGGAAACAAGAACATGGGAAAATAAACAGAAGATAAATAAAGCAAAACATGTTTTATTCGATAGAAGAGTGTACGTAGATAATGATTTGACCGCAGAAGAGAGATTTGTGCAAAAAGAACTGAGCAGCATAGCAAGGGAAGAAAAGGCGATGGGTCACAATGCAAAAGTCGCACACAGGAAAATAAAAATAAATGATATGAATTCAAGTGGATGTCGGAGGATAATGGTGTACAGTTAGTAGAAGCAAATGAAAATCCAAAAAAATAATTAATAAACAAAGCAAAGAGATAACGGAGAAGAATACATGCAAGGTAAAGGAAACACACCAAACACAAAATAACACGAAAACTCGAAATATTGCAATTTGGAATGTCAGAGGATTAAATGGGAAAGAACAGGATCTAGTAAACGAATTTGAAAAAATTGACCTAGACATTCTAGCAATAACTGAGACAATGAAAAAGGGTCAAGGAATAACTAAAATAGAAGATCTATAGCGGAGTAAATGAAGAGAAAAGAGCTAAAGAAGGAGTTAGATGCATTATAAAGGAAGAATACTTTAAAAAAGTTAAAGAATGGGAACTAATATCAAGCAGGTTGTTGAAGTTAATAATAGAGCTAGGACAAACAAACTATGATAGTGGTATATGGCCCGAATGAGGATTGTACAGTAGAAGAAAAGAATGATGTGCTAGGGAGAATAATGATACTAGGAGATTTAAACTGCCGTGTAGGCTCTAGACAACAATTATTTAACAAAAATAATAGGAATACACGGGGAAAATCATAGAAATAACAACGGAAGGAGATTATTGGATGTTTGCAATAAAAACAGATTAGCAATAACGAACACATTCTTCGAAAAAACGAGAAATACACAAATTCACAAAGGAAGTAAAAATTAGAGGGGGAAAATCAATCATCAATTATGTATTAATAAACAAAGAATTTAATAGAGAAGTTATAGACGTGAGAGTAAGAAGAGGTGCAGAATTACACAGCGACCACTATTTAGTACAAGCAAAACTTAAACCACAGGAACATAAGGGACAAACTTTAATAACAAAACCAAGCAGAGCAAACAATCATAAAATCATACAAGCTTCTAGATAAGAATATGTCACAATTGTACCGCGAACTAACCGAAGAAAAAATGAAAGAGGAAATGATACAAGATAGAAACGATACTATTGAAGAACTCTGGCAAAAAATAAAAAACATAGTCTTAACAACAGCGAAGAACGTTTGTGATGTATAGAAAATAAATTTAAAATGCAAAAAACAAACTAGCTAATGGAATAGGAAAATAAAGGAGAAAGTAGAAAAGAAGAAAGAAAAATGGAGACAGTACTTAAATAACCGCACGGAAAACACCTATGCCGAGTACAAAACAAAGAACTAAAGTAAAAGAACTAAAGTAAAAGAGATAATCATAGAAGCTAAGAAAAGACAATGGATTGAATTTGGAGATAAATTAGAAAATTATAGTAAAGGAAATACAACATTATTTTATAAGGTACTTAAAAATCTAAGAGGCAAAGAAAAATACGAAATGAAACAAATATTTGGAAAAGACGACACACAAATCACGGATGAAAATAAAATAACGAACAGATGGAGTGAACACTTTCAAGAATTACTATGTCATGAGCAACCAGAAACGGGGACGGGGACGGAAGAACGTCAAACAAAACAAGAAATTACAACGACAAACGAACAAAATATAACAACTGAAGAAGTACTAGAAGCAATTAAGTCAACTAAACGAGGAACATCGGCAGGACACGACCTCATAACAGGTGAAATGATGAAAGGACTAGGACCATACGGAATACAAGTACTAACGAAACTATTAAATAAAATATGGAAGTGCAAAATAGTACTACTAGACTAGTAGACTAGAAAATAGGAAGTATTGTACCATTGTATAAAAAGAACGGAGACAGCAGAATATGTCAAAACTATAGAGAAATAACCCTACTTAGCAACGTTGGAAAAATATACGAGAGAATATTGAACAGAAGACTTAGATGCATAATAGAACCAAAGATGGATGAAGAATAAAGTGGATTCCAAAAGGGACGTAGCACGCAAGCCACATATTCACAATTAAACAAATGATTGAGAAAAAATTGTCGACTAACTCGGAGCTATATGTGGCATTCTTAGACTTGGAGAAAGCGTTCGATAGGGTAACCCAAAGATTGGTCTAGGAAAGTTTAGAAAGGAAAGGGGCATACCATAACTTAAAAAAACGCTATCAGAAGTGTATTTACGGACAACAAAATGACTGACGAAAAGCTGGCCACACATTTCCAGCCACGGATTTTGGCGCCTCCACCATCTCACTAATTATTAACAATTTCATTAAAAAAATCATATCTAGCAAGGCACATACTTTATTTTCCAAATGTCTTCACTAATTGTTTAATCAATATATCTAGAATAATTATTAACGATCAGATAGTTAAATCTCTTGTTTGTTATATTTTTAAACAATATGTCGCGCATTTGGTCACCGCACATACAAAATGTAAAAAAATCATATCTTCCAAGGCTCATACTTGTCTTCACTAATTGCTTAAACAATATAACTAGAACAGTTATATATGATCAGAAAGTTGTAACTCTCATTTGTTATATTTTTTAAACAATATATTTCTGTTAGCGTATGCCACTACACATACCAAGTTTAAAAAAATCATATCTTTCAAGGCACATACTTTATTTTCAAAATGTCTTTACTGATTGTGTAAACAATATATATAGAACTGTTATAAATAATCAAAAAGTTGTAACTCTCATTTGGTATATTTTTTAAACAATATATTGGCGTATGGCGTATGGCCACCACATATACCAAATTCAATAAAATCATATCTCCCATGGCACATACTTTATTTTCAAAATATCTTCACTGATTGCTTTAACAATATATCTAAAACAGTTATAAATGATCAGAAAGTTATAACTCTCATTTGTTATATTTTTTAAACAATATATTTCTGTTAGCGTATGGCCACCACACATACCAAATTTTAAAAATTCATATCTCCCAAGGCACATACTTTATTTCCAAATTGTCATCACTGCTCGTTTAAACAATACATCTACAACAGTTAAATATTTAGAAAGTTATAACTCTTATTTGTTATATTTTTTAAACAGTATATTTGTGTTAGCGTATGGCCACCCCACAGACCAAATTCAAAGTGAAGGTAAAATGGATGGAGAAATAAATGACCGAATAAATAAGAAACACCACAATACCATGCTTTAAAAAGTATATATAGGCCAATTTAAACATATGGGGTAGAACCATAGGTGCCTACAAACGAATTCAAAAACAACTGAGATGAGGATTTGAGGAGAGTCAAGGGCATAACGAGATGAGACAGGATAAGAAACGAAAGCGTTAGGGGAGAACTTGAAAAAGATTCAATAGAAGGAAGGATTGAGAAAAAACAGTTGTAATGCAAATCTCATATGGCAAACTAAAATTCAAAAGGCGAAAATCAGAGGAAGACCAAGGAACATCTTAGAAAATAAAGTAGCTACAATACTTAGGAAGAGAAACATAGACTGGACAGAAGCAAGAAGTTTGGCAAAAGATCGAAAAAAATGGACCTAATTTATAAATGATAAAGAACATTAAAGTACAAAACTAAATAACCCTTACACCTCCGGGTAGATAGGGACATTGATTATATATAAATATATATATATATATATATATGTTAAAACGTAGATTTTCGCAGGCGTAACATGTATCACTGTTTCTTCGGGTTTGGTCCCGCGTATTTTCTTGGCTCTGGTCCATTTTATTTTTAATTCGACGTTTCGATGACGTCGCAGTCATCATCGTCAGGAATAACTATCAAAATTCCATTGCTCTAGCAACCACTTGTTTGACTTTTACGTACTACTTGATGCGTGAATTTCTTGTTTGGCTTCGTGTTACTCTTCTGTTTTGTTTTTCTAATGATGTAGTAGTGACAATTTCAATATTATTTTCGGAAGGGGTTGGATTTTGAATTTCTTGGTTGTTGTTCGGAGATAATATATTTTGACCAGAATTTATACAAGTTTTCCAAATTGATGGTAGAGGCCGAACAGTCTAAATCAAAGAGATGATGCTAAAAGACTACCATCAATTTGGAAAACTTGTATAAATTCTGGTCAAAATATATTATCTCCGAACAACAACCAAGAAATTCAAAATCCAACCCCTTCCGAAAATAATATTGAAATTGTCACTACTACATCATTAGAAGAACAAAACAGAAGAGTAACACGAAGCCAAACAAGAAATTCACGCATCAAGTAGTACGTAAAAGTCAAACAAGTGGTTGCTAGAGCAATGGAATTTTGATAGTTATTCCTGACGATGATGACTGCGACGTCATCGAAACGTCGAATTAAAAATAAAATGGACCAGAACCAAGAAAATACGCGGGACCAAACCCGAAGAAACAGTGATACATATACATATATATATATATATATATATATATATATATATATATATATATACTGTTTCACTAATTGAAAACTTTATTTCGAGTAGTATTGATTTAGTAGACCATTTTTAAAGGAATAGTACAGACAAAATTATTCTCTAAGTATATACAGGGTGTCCCAGAACACCGGTATCAGGCTTTTGTTGAGACAACGGCTAGTCTTAGAGAGTTGGGAAAAAAAAAATATTACAAAAGCCGTATTGAAGAATCGAATGGTTATAGTATTTTTTCGCAAAAGGTTGGCATCTCTAAGAGTTCGCTGAAAAATGTAAATAACTCAAAGAAAAAATATTTTTGTAACTGGTGTTTATTTTGAGTAATTTTGGATGAAAGTTACGAAATATCAAAATCTCATGGCTACCTTAATTTAAAAGTAGATATTTTAGGGCCACTAGTATTGGGACCAGAACAGTTCAACAGTGTTTAGAAGTAAATAGAAAAGAGTTTGAACCAGTGCTGTAAACTTTGACTGAAAACTGTGAAGTCGGAATTTAAGTATTTTAGTGATGAGGAAATCGGAGCCGTGGAGTTAGAAATTTTGTATAATTCTGACTCCGATTTTCAATTTGAATTATTTAATATGTAAAATTACGAAAATGTAATTTGTGAAAATGCAAACAAAGTCTTAATCAATAAGACAACTTAAGACAATAATTATCTATTGAAACAACTACTTTTCGTCCAAATACACCTCCGGATATTGAATTATACAATGAAATATTTCAAATCTTATTTGATTTGATTCGACTGCAACTCCGTTTAGGACTTTTATATTTTTCGAAAATCCTACGCCAACTCCGACAGCTGCTTTATATCGTGAACATTTTGAAACGTTACTTAATAACGTAATGTTTTGTAATACAAATAAATGTTAAATGGTTACTACATCTGCATAATTGCATTCTAATAGTTTTTTTGGAAAAATAATCGAAATTTTGGTTTTCTCTCATATGCAAATTACATAAATTTCTATTGTAATTAAAAGCTCTATATGGGTTTCAATTTTTGAAAAAAAAAAACGAAATATGTTTAGCATGATAATATTTAAATAATTAAAGGAAGAATAATTCAAATTCAAAACTATTTAAATTCGAGAAAATAAGCTTACGCTTCTTATAGTTTGCACACTTTAAACATAATATATAAAATAACGAAAATGTTATTCGTGAAAATGCAAACAATGTCTTAATTAATAGGACAACTTAAGACAATAAATATCCATTGAAACAACTACTTTCCGTGCAAATACATCTTCGGATATTTATATATTGATTTGATTTGTTATAACGCTCTATCAAAGTATATGTAACATTTAGGTCAAATTCTCTTCAAACCAACTAACAAATAAAAATTAAAATTAAAAGGAGAAATAACAAGAAACTAGAATTACTTTTAATCTAAGTCCTTTCATTTGTAATTTCTTGTTATTTCTCCTTTCAATTTTAATTTTTATTTATTCAAGAAATGCTTCAAACACTCTCCCAGAACAAAACAATTACAATTTATTATCACCGCAATGTTTTCATTTAGCAATGCAATGATTTTGTTTAAATGTTTTATAAGTATTTGCTTTTAAACAACACTTTTAATTTTTTAATCCAAATACTTCTTCAGGAATCGTAAAATATTCCACAGCCTTTACATACATGCTCACTCCAATGATTGCTCGAATAGTTGCTGAAATTATCGCTATAGTAATTACAAGAGTATTGCTCGTATGATCACTTGAATAATGATTCTAAAAATAATGGCAATAAAAAAATAATTCACCAGGAAAAAAATATACTGCTTAAAAGTTTAAACAAATACAATAGGAATATGAAATCCGCGTACGAGCCATGATTCAGGTAAAGGAGTGGATCCTTAGAGCAACTACTAGAGCCATATCTTCCGCAAACATATGAGAGATTTCTCGAGCATTTTAAGTGATCTCTGGTAGATCTGATTATTTATTTATTTATTAATTTATTAATATATTATTTATTTATTTATTTATTTATTAACGGAATAACGGATTATGTTAAATTATTTATATAAACGAAGCAATTGATTATTTTCATTTGAATGAATTAAATATTCCAATAATCACATCTTATGAAACCACTGATCTTTCTTTCTAGGAGAGTACTTGAAATATTTTAATGTTTTTATAATTCATTATTATTAGAGTCTTAGTTTACCTTATCAGATGGTACGACAATAACGTGTTTCAATAGCGCATGTAAACTTTTACGAAAAAGTGAATTTACACTTTTAGTTTAACGTTTGTTCAATATCCTGTGTTCTACGTAATGATAGTTACTTCTTAAAAACCCTTCAAAAATAAATTTCAATTTAATAAAATTAGCAAGTTTGTATAGCTTAATAAATTAGATTGAATAATGCAAATAAATGTATTTATGATATTTTATACTGAAAACTGCAGCATGTACAGTTTTCAGTATAAAAAATCATAAATACATTTATTTGTCTTTTTGTAAATATCCCAAATTCTTTGGATTATTGTTGCATCTACGCTAAAGTTGCTTGTTGCCTGATAACTGAGACGTTAGCATGTACTATCTTTCCAAAACACGATAATCCTAAACAACATAACACATTAACTTCGGAATATTTTTGGCCCATGCATTTGTTTCGGGATACACAAATATCCCCAGGGACACGTACCGCAATTGACATGCTAATTGTCCCACAATTCTGGAGTAACTTAAGTTTATCCCTGCTTCGCTAGTATTAACGCTCCTGCGACTAGAATTTGTCACAGCTTTAACATAAACACAACCTTGCAATTTTCCCGTGTAGTACAAGAAAGATTCACTTTCACAACAATTTGTAAGGCATGCAATCTCAGAGATTATAATAATGTTTCAAATGTGTTAAAATCGTGTACAATTTGAAATTATCAACAAAACCAGAAAAATAAACCGATTTGACAGACGGCGAAATTAAACGACAAAGAGCGTTGCATTTAGACAGAGAAGAATGACAGGGATCGCCGTTTGGCTAGCTTGAAAATATAATTTTATGGAGAATACGAATAAATGCGTACTTATTCCACTTCCCTTCGCCAGAGACAAAACCCGACCAACCGGTTTCAATGAAATATATTGTGATGTACAACTTAAAATGTAAAATTCAGTCGAAATAATGCACAAGATTATCGGTTAGGAAGAACTGACTTAATTTCGTCAAGGTCAAAAAGTGGAAAAGACCCTGAAACCCTGAGGAAGGGACAAAATGAGTCCTGAAAGCTTGGTATTACAATAATGTAGATTACATACACAATACAGTACACCGAAAAGTCAGCAACCCGAAAGTTCTCCCTCCCCCCAAGGCGGCAAATTTAAAACTTTGACAGGTGTCTGAATTTCATATGAACCAATTGACCCTCGGTCAGGGGTCCCACCCAATCCCTCCTAAATCATTTTGTCAGACTGATAATGGAAGCAATTGAGTGGCACACCCGCGCGCGGTATAGTGGCACCAACTCGCACCCCCGTGTTATCAATACGACGACCTAGGCCGGCAGCTCGGGTAGATGTTGCAGTGTTGCCGGTTTGTCGGCTTAGGTCGTCGTACTGACAACACGGGGGCGTGGGTTGGCATCACGATACCGCGCGCGGGTGTGTTATAATGACCCATGTGACCATAATTACTGGAAAATATACCGACGGAATTCCCTAATTTCTATAGCATTAACCAAAGAATGTTCAATAAACAATGTTTATTTATTAATGATTGCAAGAAGGAAGAAATTTTTAAAATAAGGTTTAACTATGCACTTACAAGTGTAAGGCTTAGGTTCATAACACAATAAAATTGTTGTTATAATAATTTGTTTCCGATAATTGTTATGATTCAATTAATAATAATATTTGGAAAACACATAATTTAATATTATCTTAGATATCTCAAAAATACATAAAGATATCCGAAAACAAGACCTTATCAAAAAAATACGAAGGGTATTTTAACTGTAAAAATATTGTTTTTGCTGTTTATACACACAAAATTTAACATTTTTAAAATTTAGGGGAAAGAGGTTTTATTCATTTAATTTAGCAGAAACATAATTTTTTCATTTAAAAAAGAGAGAAGGATGACAGGGATCGCCTTTTGGCTGGCTTGAAAATATAATTTTATGGATGTACCCATTCTACTCCCCCCCCCAACCCGCGCAGCCAGTGACAAAACCCGACCAACCGGTTTCAATGAAATAAATTGATGTACAACTTAAAATGTAAAATTCAGTCGAAATAATGCACAAAATAATCCGCCAGGGAGAGCTGACTCAATTTCGTCAAAGTCAAAAAGTGGAAAAGACCCTTAATATTTATTGTAATCTCGCTACAATTGTTTCGCCACACTGTGGCTTCTTCATTCGAAGAAATGGTACACAATATTAGTCTGTTCGAGTATATATACACAAGGTTTATGAATTATGAGGGTGCGGGATTTTTAAAAAACTTTAAATTAAGTAGTAGTGAATTTGTGAGGTCTTCGTTAAGAAGATGTCCTGTGAATTTTCTTTTGTTTTTTTTTTTCTATACTCTCTATAAAATTAATTCCCCGCCTTTTTCTTCTCTATGTAAGGTCTTGAATTTTTCGTCGAAGCGGTGGTTCTCTTCGATGAGGTGGTTAGCATATGTATAGTTGGTCTTCTTCCGTTCAAAACTGGTTTATGTTCTTTTATTCTTTTCTCGAACGATCTTTCTGTTTGTCCAACGTATGTTTTGGGGCAGTCTTTGCAAATTAGCAAATAGACACCACCTTGCTGAGTTTAATGTAAATAATGTAATCTAATATAAAATCCGACAATATTTAAATATAAATTGGTGAATTTCGTGGTAAATGTATCATAAAGTAATTGTTTTCACAATAAATCAAATAATTTGAACTTAAATGTCACAAAATGAATGATCTTCCACATTAAATCTTACTAAAAACTTATTCATTATTTTTTTGTGCCTATTTAAAAACCGCATAAATTCAAGTTAAGAGAAGTTATTACAAAAATAGAAGTTACAGAAAACTGTGATTTCTTTATATATTCAAAAATCAAATTATTTTTCAAAGAAGAATTATTTAATTTTCTATACGATAATATTAAAAATAGTTTTCTCTAGTAAAATTATCTGACATTTCGAACTAGTTATAAGACCGTATGATTTGTTTATGACTTTTTACATATAATTTAACTCCAATAGTTTTTATTAAATTTAATTGCTCTAAAGACTCATAATTTTATCTTTAGGAGCGCGCTCTACCCTATGGAAACTAAGAATACTGATTTTTTTGCTATTATTTTAAATTTTTTATTTCTTTCTTCACACATCTGTCTAACATTGAATTGCAGAGGGCATGATGATTTGATTTTATTTCTTGTTTTAGTATAAATAAAAATAAAATTTAAAAACCCTAAAATGTGACTTCATCATGCCCTCCGCAATAATTTTGTGATTATACAATTCTTATATATTTTTCTCATAAAGTGTATAGATATCAAAAAATCCAATCGTTTATAATATCAATAGAGACCATTTTATTGGATAATTACATTTTTTCCAAGCAAGAGTGCACAATTACCAAAATAAATATTTTTTAACCACAACATCATGTGTCTTCATATTATTAAACGATTGTAAATTGATACGACAGGACGGGTTGAGCGCAGCCTTAGTCGGCAACTTTTACTTTTATGTACAGCAAGAGGAAAATTAATTATTTCTTAATAAATTCTGATATTTGCAACCAACTTTGACAATATGTTATTTTATCCACAACCACTCTATAATATTATAATTATACATGCTAAGAGTCAATAATAATGACGTTTATTATAAATAGGTTATGAAACCTGTGAGTAATATTTTGACTTATCACTGCTCAACTGTGAATAATAAGAAATCACTACAAAATCAGGATACCTCATGTTAATCAATTTTGACATAAACAAAAACAATTTATAAATTGAAAGCAAATTGTGTTAATTGTGTTGTAATAGTGTAGTTAATAGTTTATCGAAGGTGAAAGAAGCAACATGGAATCCGATCCTGACTTGTTGACACCCCCGGAAATAAGGGACGCGGCAGAAATCGCTTCCATCAATTTGTTGCCTAAAAAGTCTCGCAACATATACCAAAGTACATACAACACGTTTTGTGAATGGAAAAATGAGAAAAAAGCACATTCTTCAACTGGATCGGTAGTTTTGGTGTATTTTACTGAATTATCAAAAAAACCTCATCGTTGTGGCAGAAGTATTAGATGCTAAAAAGTACATTGAAAATCTTTGAAAACATCAATATTGGAAACTATGGCAAACTTCTAGCTTTTTTGAAAAGAAAAAATGAAGGGTTTACTCCGAAAAAAGCCAACGCTTTCTCCCCAGAAAATGTTAACAGTTTCATTGCAAATGCACCGGATGACAAATTTCTTGCAACAAAAGTAAGTTTTAAATTATTTTAATATTTTTTAAAAATTGCAGTAATTTTTTCTTCAGGTTGCATTAATTATGGGTTTAATGGGCGCTTGTCGTTCAAATGAGCTGTATAACATGAAAATTAAAGATAAAGAAGACCTTAATTCCTGCTATATGATTAAGGTGCCAACCACAAAAACTAAAATTTGTAGGAAATTTACAGTATCTGGTAATTTTTACCACATTGTAAAAAAATATTTGTGCCTCCGAAAGCAGATAAACTGTGATTATTTCTTTCAAAATTTTCAAAATGGAAAGTGTACTAAACAGCGAATTGGTATTAATAAATTTACAAAAATGGGAAGGGATATCGCCAGTTTTTTGAAATTACCCAATCCTGAGCAATATACAGGCCATAGCTTTAGAAGAACCTCAGCCACCATTTTGGTTGATGCTGGTGGAGACATCACTGCGTTAAAACGTCATGGAGGATGGAAGTCAACTGCGGTTGCAGAAGGCTATATTAACGATTCTTTGGAAAACAAAAAGGAAACGGCCAGAAAAATTGCATCGTCAATAGAATCGACAGCAAATAATGTAACAGCTGCATCTTCCAGCACAAATTCCGTTAATTTCGATATTTTGGATCAAACCGTAAATCTTGGTGTACCCACTTCAATGCCCCCTATTATGTTTAATAATTGTTCTAACGTATTAACATTAATCCTAATAAATAGTATTATTATATGTATTTCTTAGTTATAATTAAAAGTAAATGATTTAATGAATTATGTTCTTATTTTTGAAAAGTTGCAGTAAGCAAGAATGAATATACATTTTGTGGTTGCGGATAAAGTATAGTATTCTACTCGCGCATAATGGCTATTAATCATTCGAATGATTTACTCCACTCGCCTGCGGCTCGTTCCGTAAACCTCATTCTCATGATTAATAGCTTTCATTATGCGCTTGTTGAATAAAATACTATTTTTGGTTAATGACATTTATAGAAATGTATAGTAATACCTATTTAAAGTCATTTTAAATCAAATATGTCTTTTTTCTTTAAAATTCTAAACCTAAACTGTAAAGATTTTGTAGATATTATTGCAAAAAAAATAAAAAAATTCTTTTATCTAATTTGAGTTCTAAACGTAAACATTTTTTATGTTATTTTTTTAATTTTTCTAAAAATGTAACGAGCATTAATAATAGGCTGTATTTTTTTCAATTTAGTTCCATAAAAGAAGAAAGTCTTTAGGATCTTGAAAATGAATATTGTATGTGTTACAAATGACAGTTATTTTTATACATTTTTTAAGAAACCATAAATTCTTAAGAAATTTAAAAAAACGGCCATCATATTTAGATAAAATGAAAATTCACTTTATTTAGAAAAAAAAAAACAACATTAAAAAATACTTTCATTGGATTATGAAAAGATTTTAACTTATTCTTATCATTTAAGTTCAACAACAGAAATAAAATGAAAATGAAACAGGCTTATTAATATAATTGCCGTTATTAGAGGGAGGTGCCTGTATTGCACCTTGGTTCGGCTGCTTTTAGAATACGCAGCAATAATTTGGTATCCTAATCAGCTTTACTTAATTAATAAACTGGTGATAGTACGAAAGAAATTCCTACATCGTGTAGCATACAGGATGCATATGTTTTATTCACATTGAAATTATAATTTACTTAGAGTTAATCTAGATATAACAACATTGCTATTCCCGAGAAATTATTTTGATGTTAAGTTCTCGAATTAATTTCTCATCTGACACTTGCTGAAACATATTGCAATATGTAAACTTATTTAAATTAAAACTTTATTCCGACTAGTTTCGGTTTGTTAGACCATTTTCAAAGGAATGTATGTATGTGTATACAGACAAAACTTATTGTTTAGGTATATATATACAAATATTTTTGTTTCAGGTAATAAGGGAAGTCGAAATTGGAGAATTCCAAATCTTCTCGTTGTAGTTAACGATAGTTTACCTTTTTTTATGGCCCTGTTAATCTCCAGGCCTTCTTTTAGATTTAGTGTGTATCCCTTATTACCTGAATGCAAAATCTTAAAATTATGCGGATTAAAAAAGTGATTGAATGCGATGCAATGTTGGAAAATCCATTTGTTGGTTTATTATCTAAAACAGGTTTTTTATGCTCTTTCATTCTGGATTTGAATGATCTGTAACAACTGGTTATTCCAAACATTCACTTTTTTAACTTCTCCAAATCCACACCGTCAATTGCTTCATTTTTTTCATCAAACTTTGACTTATTTGCCAATAATTGTGTTCGGTAATTTTTATTCAACCTTAATTTAATTTAAGTAGTTAAGAAAATATTATTTCTTTTATGTATAGGTTTAATGTGTAAAATTGTTTGTAGTTGTTTGTATTTCATATTATGTTTTCGTTAATAAATAAATAAATAAATAAAAATATCGTTATAGTCTATTGCTAGACATTTTCTACTACACCCGTACAAACGCAATACTGACATTTTGTATTATTAGAACAAAACAAAATGTTAATAAAATGAACGTAGCAACTTCATGTGTTCCATGTGTACTAATTTTAAATTCTCATTAACTCTTATTAAATTTGAATTGATTTAGAAGTTCAATATATGGGACTGTTACTTGGCAAAATTCCATGTCAATACTTTAGTAAATATAGTATTTTGGTCTCGTAGCGAAGCGAAGCGACTAACCCTATTTTTTAGCATTTTCTAAAATCGAAATTGTGCTTTATGTGGCACGGGTATAGAACACTTATTTCATGTAAAGTTCAAAATATACCTACTAATAAGTTTTTATTCTTAAGTCTTGTGGATGTAATTTTAGTCTAACGTTTGGTTAACGACTAATAAGAAATAATTATGAAATAACGACAAAAATAATGTATTTTAATTTTATTTTATTGATACAAATGTTATATTATGTTAAAATATAAACAAAATTAGGTACGATTGGTGTAGAGAAAATTACATAAATAATTGCTATGATGATTATTTTAAAAATGCTTAATATTGTAACAGATTTAATTGATAAAACATTACGAAGAATTTTTAAAATAACATTTTATTCAGATACAATTTATTTCGGGCATTTGTGATTTAATATTGATTCTGTTTATTTTTCCTATGGCCAGCTCAAAAGACAGAATATGTAGCTTAAAGATTGAAGCTTAAATCTCTAAATACTAAAGTAAAGTATTGCTTTGTTGTAATAAAATAAATGAACACTTTCAAATAAACTGTATTCCTTTAAGTCAACACAAAGAATAATGTTTGTATTCCTTGGGAATGACCAAAATATTAGTAAAATTCAACGAATTTTTAGCTTTTTAAAATCATAGTTAAATATGTTCCACCACGTGAAGTATGAGAAATTCATTCAAGATATTATGTTTGCTATTAAATTGAAGAGGCGCATACTTGGTCAATAAAAAAACAAAGTGAAGAGGGTTTCACCTGTAATGTTAAAACCCTCTTGAACTTGTTGTGTTATTTTCAAATATGTTTAATATTTTTGAATAGTTTTTTACGCATTATTTTGAAGTGAAATGCAAATGCCATGGCTCATTAAGCTTTAAGTATTTTTATTTAATATACCTCATCAAGATTTTCGCCAAAGGCTGCTCATTACTTCTTCAGAGTCATTGTTTTAGCACAACCAGATGATATACCTCGAAATCCTAATCATTTTCTACTGCCCCCCCCCCCCCTATTCCCTAACCCTATTCCCTTAACTTTGTTTATTCTCTTTAAGGTCCATCAAAATTATAATAAACAAAGCATTAAAATAAGGTCAACATCTTCGATTCGCTAAGATAATTTCGATAGTTTTCTTGTCTGCGAATAAGTAAATAGGTTGAATGTTATTTATTTGCATTCAAGTTTTATCAAGTATCCACCTCATTTATTGAATAAATTACCCGTTGGTTAAGATTAATAGCGGAGGAGCTTTATTTGGAGGAAGTGCCACGAAACTGATAACCAAAACAATTGCAGAAATCGAGCATAAATTCATATAACTATATCCCCTTTTGTATCCGCATCCGTATCTAACAGTATGATGATGTGGAATATTTTAATGGTCACCGAACAATGACTGTGACAATAGTTGGGCCGCGCGTAGTCTTGCATTAAATGATGATATCGAAAGGGAAAATTGAAATTCCCAAAACTGTATTATTTGTGTACTGAATGGAACCGTCGTGAATTATAGGTGCACCGCGGAATGCAAGCGCGGCCCACAATGAAATACCGATTTCGCAATTTCACCATTTCTACGTTTCCACCCATTTGCATTACAAAAAGACGCCAATTCTTATTCATTAAACGCGACGTGTAGAATTTACTAAGCGCACACTTTTACTTAAGGAGATTACTTTGTTAGTAATCGACAAATCTATTATACTTGTCGTGAACTTAATCATCCCCTAAAAAGCTTTTAATTAATACCATCACTAATATGATTTTCATTCTCAACAATAATCTAATCTGTTTAGACTTTAATGTTTACTACAATTCGAAGGACCGAATGGAAAGCTCCCATTAATTATAATATCAAGTGTTGATTTTGTACGATTTATTTAAAGTAAAAACTAAAAAATGAATCTCTATCGCAAAGGAATAAAATATATCGAAAATAATGAAAATGTATGTTTGCCGTTCGGTTTCTGAATGGTGAGTGATGCGTTTTTCTTATCATGCTCTCTTCGAAGCTGTTGGGGGTGGTTCTTCTTCCTTCTTCCGAAGAGTAGGAGATGATCCAGGTGCCACCCCACTGGTGTTTAGAATTTCCGGGGGACGAAAGTTCGCATGCTCTGTTGCCGCTAATTTTGTCCGTGCTATGACCATGTACGTCCTTGGGATGTCCGCCTTGACCGTTTATGGCCCTTTTGTTTGCAGAACGTGTCCTCGCATAATTTGACGGATAAGCTCTTCCGCGAAGAAGCTTTCTGCTCCATCCAAGGGCGGTCCCATCCGACAAAATGACGTCATACAGTCTGTCTTCTCACCAGGGTGCCTGAGAGCGTAGATAATGAGCGCCTTCATAAGATCCGTTAATCCGCGATCGCGGCAAAGTCCTGAATTGGCGGCAACATAATCATTTACTTATTTTCAAAGATTTTAATTTCAAGATACAATACAATTAATAATTTTGTTTATACCTGACAGAAAAGCTCCTAACACTTAAAAAAGTCTGACATCAAAAAACAGTTTTGTTTCATTTTAACCCCGATCTAAAAAAATATGAAAGTCGTCTGTTCTTAGAGTATTGTCAACAGCCCGTTAACTTTGAATGAGTGTTTCGCACGAGATAAAAACTGGAGGCAATTTTATAGGGGTGATTAAACAAAATTTTCAGGCTTTTCTAACATCGAAACTTCACTTCATGCTTAATCAAGGAGTTGAAATAGTCGCTAGAAGTAAATTTTAGTTAAATAATTCGGATGACATACATTTTCACAAATATAAACAAAAAGAGAGTAACATAACCTATAAATTACTTCAAATTTAATTGGATTGAAGTTGGAACACATGAAACAGCGATGTTGATTTTATTAGTTCAGAATTAAACCATAACAATATTTGCGGTGATTCTTTTAACAAGGCTGCAAAAAATTAATTAATAATATTTAGAATTGTCGAACAACATTTCAAGAAGTCTGTAAGTTTTTATTGGATAAGTAAAATAAAATTAACTATAACTAAAAATTACAGAAAAATCATGTGAGATATTTCAATATTTTTTAAATGCGTTCATTTTTAAACAAAATCGGTCTGTTTTGCAATAATTCAAGAAACTATTGAATTGTCACGACTTTTCAGAGTAGACATCTCCACACATTTGACTTATTTTTTAAATTTTGGCTAAAAATTACAGAAAAATCATCTGAGGTTATAAAATAATTGTATCTTTACTGATAATAAATATTTGACATTTTCAAAATCAATATTCTCTAAAAACAAGCAATTTTTCAGAAAATGATTAAATATTTGTTTTAAATGCCAAATAATAGAGTGTCATTTTCATATATTTACTGATTATTGAAATGCATTCAACTCAATTTTTACTATTTCTTTAAACAAATATCTTCTAACTATCAAAAGATATTTCAACTAAATATTTTTTTCATGACTCATTACTTAGAGTAACTAAATGAATTATTTTTTCAACAAAATCTGAGGAATTTAAAGTTATTTAATAACACATTAAATTTTCGTAAAATTCTTAAACAAATATTAATGTGATTAAAAATTGTTCTGGTAACATTCTTGATTTGATATATTCCAATATAGACTGTAGTATTCGAAGAGAACTTGATCCGTTAGTATACGAGGACAAATATCATCCTTTTATAGCATTATCGTTACAATGTACCTCTCATATGTCTCCTATGAACATAGATGTTACCAAACTTACCTTCAAAAAAGGAAATTACTTGTCTTTGTATTTTTATTTAGGTTCTGTTGATTAGAGTTTTCTTTTGAATTATTCTGTCGCTTGTTTGGCTCTGGATCAGTTCTGTAAAGTTATTCATGAAGCATTTTTCAAATTTATTCCGCAACTCAAATTAAAAAAAAAAACCAAAATATCCACTATGGTTTATTAACTGCTTCTTAAGGAGAAGAATTACTGCCAAAAAAATGTTAAACGAGACTTTGCGCTAGGGGGACGATTTAAAAAACTTAGATCACATGAAGTCATAGCTTACTAGCAATCCAAAACAATTTTAGTCATATATTAATTGTAAAAAATCTAATCCTTCGAGAATACCTGCAGAACTTATTTATGGGGATGAGGCATATCAAACACCTGAAGATATTGCTAATGGATTTTGAAAATCAGTTTTCATAATGCCATCTGTCAGAACCACAGTTCCGAACGTTAACAGTATCTCTTCATTTTCCTTTGCGCAAATATCTCATAAAACTGTCTTTACATTTTTTAAAGCATCTACCAAATAGATTTTCATCAGGTAATTTACCAGCCTTTATATTAAAAAATTGTACTTCTATTCTATGTTACCCGCTCTCAATAATATTTAACCTATCTATTAAAACATCTATATTTCGTGATAAATTAAAAATCGCATCGATTTGTCCTATCCCAAAAACGTCACTTAATCAACGGAATATAACAAACTACCGTCCTATAGCAATACTATCTCACATCGCTAAAATATTCCAGAAAACTCTTTACGATCAAATCTATTTCCACGTTTCTCCATACCTATCTCCTCATTTCAAAACGTTCGACAGTAACTAATTTGACCATTATTACGCATGACGTAACCAAATCATTAGATTCAGCGGGGCAAATTGATGTAATATATACTGATATGTCAAAAGCGTTTGACAGGGTGGGCCATCAATTGTCAAGAGGTAAACTAAGCAACTTTGGTTTTTGTGACAATTCAACCTCGCGTATAGCATGTTATCTTACAGATCGTGAATCGTATGTCGCAATAAATAATTTTAAATCAAAGTCATACTTTCCAAGTTCAGGTGTACCCCAGAGCTCGATTATGGGTCCTTTACCAAAAAATCTAAACCAATCTCATTTGATTATAAACTTAGCAATAATTCTATTAAGCAAGTCAGAGTCTTTAAAGATTTAGGTATTTGGTTTGATGACTATTTTACATTTAATCCTCACGTTCAAACACTTGCTAAGAGTTCCTTTAAAGCATTAAAATGTATACATCGTAATTCTGCAAATTTGCAAAATCCGAATGTTCTAAAATCTCTATTTAATGTTTATGTCTGTTTAAAGTTGGAATATGCATCTTTAATTTGGTATCTACAAACTCAACTTCAGATTAACCTAGAGGAAAGTGTTCAACGTAAGTTCCTGAAGTTTCTGCACTTCAAAGTTGACAAAGGCTGTGATCATTCACTATTACAGCGAGTTGGCTTGCATATTCCAACTTTTAATAGTAGATACAAGACCACATTCAATATAAAGTATAATACAACTAATTTTGTATTAAAATCGCCTATTAATATGATTTGCAATTTGTATAATCAACTTCCCCCAACTTGTGACGAATTTTCTTAGTTGCAAAGTGAAATGTTATTATTTTTAGTTTATAGTTTTAAAACTTTTTTCTTTAATACTAGTTTGTCTTGTAATTGGGAATTTGCTCCTGTTGGGCAATCAATTATTATTATTATTATTATAAATTAGCCAATTGTGCAAAATAAATCAACTTCATTTTTTATCTAATTTTGTGTCAAAATTATACAAAAAAACAAAGTAAATGTTTCTTCTATTTTTTTAGTAAAAAATTAATTTTAAAATAAATGTATTTAATTTTTACGATTTTACAAAAAATGTATATCTTTTTAAATCGATTATTTTCCATTAAATATTAATTTAAAACTTAAACTCAATAAATCAGAACAAATGTTTTTATTGAAGTCATTAATACCATTCTAACGAGTCTCTTCTCCTTGAATAAGCATGATGTAAGCATTTCGAGTTTAGAAAAGCCTACAAATTTGGATTAAATAAAACTAGTAATCCTTTTTCTTCACAGGTTTATTTGTAACAATAAATGTACATTTCGTTCACCAAGTGAACATTTTCAATAGCTGTACTAAACTAAATTTCAAAACAAAGGGGCGGCATACATATACAAGTGTGTGTTAATTTTATCTTAATGATCTAAATGATTCTCGCGGTACGGTTACAGGTAGATTTAGGCTAATCTTCTTACTTGCTAATGACATTGGCGGAAAAACAAATTAGGTGGTATATATTTATCGGTTACAGGGGTAGGGATTAAATCTAACAATACATTACTAAGTGAGGTTAAATCAAAATTGAGTAATTTATTTTTGTGTTTTTTTATTTGGATTGCTTCTAACATGTTTAGGTTATGGCTGCTTGGATTTTGTAGTAATTTTAATTTATCTATTGAAAATGTATGTCCTGTGGTGTGGTGGTGGTCTGCGACTGCTGATTTTTCTGGGTTGATAGATTTGAGATGGCACATGTGTTCTTTAAATCGGACTTCTATGTTACTTTTTGTTTGTCCTATGTATAATTGGTCGCAATTTAAACATTCAATGGAGTATATACCAGACTGCTGAATCTATTGAAAAATTACAGGGAATGAATTTCAATTGTCTTAAGCCTGTTTATTTTATTTTAATATTTTTTGTATTGAAGGACTAAAGCAAAGCTATACTGATGAGAGATAAATCTCGAAACACGTCTATAGATGGCTTAAGACAATTAAAATTCATTCCCTGTAATTTTTTCAATTTATTTCAATTTCCTTTTGTTTCATTTAGTTTGGTTAGAGAATAGTTTGACCTGATGTTGTATTTTGCATATAAATTATGCATAGAACAGCAGTGCTGTCGTGTAACGCAAATATTCATTGTATAATTCAATATCTGTCGGGGTATTAGCTCGAGAAGTAGTTGTTTCAATGAATATTTGGAGACAAACTCTTTGCAGAAAGTCGATATTAATTTTAATTCGTTTTTATATTTTGTAAATATTTTTACATACTTTTTTTTAAAAGATTTGTTTTTTTAAATAAAAAAACAAATTACATACACATTCTACGATTAAGTATCCGTCTCAAATTAATTTTTTTAATTAATTATGCCGCTAAAATCAAAAAATCAATTAATATTGTCATCTTGACGGCAGAAAAAGAAAAAGTCATTCTTTTACAACCTCATTCCGTCTCAATTCCCATTTATATCTCCATCTTCATATCAATATCTCATATCTGAGTGGTAATAAAGTGCGACACTGGTTCGAAACACCAAAACTTAAAATATGTAAGAGGTACCGGCTGAATGCAAGCAAGGTGTTTAAATGGAGTCAGCGAGCATAAATCACCTAATGGAGCCATAAACTTGGCCTCTAGACCAAACTTCGCGTACTTTTTAATGAAATGTTCGAGAATCGCTAAAAACGGGAATTGATTATTTGTAAAAGCAGATGTTTACAAACAGTAAGTAAATGATACAAGATTTTTTTTTGTTTACCGACCACACTGTGTAAGGAGGATATTGTGATTAGTCAAAAATGGATCCCTCAGTTTTTACGGAAATATCCGTTTTGAGGTGCCAGGAATCCGAGTCAAGTGTCGGTCTGTCGGTCTCTGTGAATATACTTTTTGTCGTAGCTCTTTAAGTTTTAAGGTTTTCCTGAAAATGGTGCATTTTTGAATTTTATTTCTTGAATTTTATTGCTCTATTTCAGTAAGCATTAATAATAAGTAATTAGAATAATCAATTTAATAATCCTATGTTATTTTAATTAGTAGTCCATGTCTGTGTTGGCCACATCAGATTTTTTTAATTTCTATGCAATTTAGTGAAATTTTACTAGTTCTCCCAGTGTTATTATTTCTTACGTTGGTAAAAACAATTAAAACTTTTACAGAATTCGGTTTAAAGAATTAAAAAAAATTAATCAGGAGCAATTATGCTCTTGTTTCAATAAATTCATAACAAAAGTATTATGGTATAAGGTTACTTGCATGAACGTAATCGCATATTGATCCAAGCTGGCACCTTATGCGCGAAACACGCACATGTAATAGCCAATTATGGATTATACAACTAATTAAGTATTCCGCAATTAAAATCACACAATGCGACTGAATTCGCAACAAAATAAAAAACAATAAGCTGCTATGAAACTCTGAAACTTTTATAACTTGTAAGTTTTTGTATTAATAATAACAAATTAAAAATTATAAAAGGGTAACATTACAAAATTCCAAAAAATGTTTGATATTGGGTTGAATATAAGAGTTTTACAATCAATGTCAAAAAATAATCTAAACGAAAAAAATTTTTTTTTTAATTTCTCCCCATCAAACGAAATTAATGTTTAAAAAAAACAGTTTTTAATCTTATAACTTTTATTTTTAACGACCGGTGTAAGGTTTTTTTACGAAAATATCCGTTTTGGGATCCTAGGAATCCGAATCAACCAATATCCTAATGATGTCCGTTTCGTCGGTCTCTCGGTCTGTTCAGTCGTTTTGTGGAGAGATTTTAGCGAAAACCGCTATTGGGATTTTCATCAAATTTTGTATTTGGGTGCTACTCTATAATATCTCTAGAAGATAAACTTTTGGGTGAAAACCTTAAACCAGAAGCGGATATTTACTCTTAGTGTTTTTTTTTTCGTGTCTTGTAAATTATTACATTATCGAATAATGCAAGGAAACGTGTAGATTTTTTTACGTTACTTTTTGATCACTCGTATAATGTATACACGTACACGGCTATGTAACGAATTTATTTTACATATTATCTTATAATTGAGATTTAATTTTCCTGTCGGGCAATAAAGACATTATTATTATTTTGCATAGACCTTTATGAGTTGACATATTGTTGGTTTATTATATAATAATAATTTATAAATAACTTATAAATAAATTCATATTTTGAGATTGAGTTTGAGTGGAGCGCAATTAATCGCCACGGTTTTGCGTCGACACAATCGTCGACTCAAAAAAGTGTGTCCCGCAAGAGCGGAAACACAAATCCTACGCTTTTTTATCCCAGTTTGGTTGGCGTGTGGCGTTTCCAAAATGTTCAAAATTTTCACTAACAACTTAACTGCATGCTGGAGTACGTTCTTTTGTCTTTCTTGTCTTCGCCAAAAAAAAAGTTTATGCGTAAAGGGCCCTATTTTATTTCTTTCAATATCAAGACTAATTGTATTAACTTTTTAATAATCTCTGTAAATTTTAACAAAATTTGTCTTTTATTTAATTTTATGAATGTCAAAAAAATATATTTTTTGCCATATTTTGATAACAAATTAAACATCAATTATTTATAGAAATGTGTTTTTTACGTAAGGATTTAAATTAGTCAATTTGGATAAAACACTAACAGTTTGTTCACAAATAGTTTTTATTTTGCTAGATGCTAGATTACTTAAATACTAACTTGAATTACATAACATTGAAAGTTAAAAAATATTTTTAATGTTTATTAAATTCACATTATTGCTTTCATAACATTGACAATTTAAATTAAAATTTCAGGTTAAACCATGCGAATTAAAATTTAAATGAACTAATTATAGATTCTTTAAATATATTTAATATGTTACTAAGTGATTGAACAAAAACTCATGTAATTTATAAGCTTCTATAACTATCAGAAATACTCTAAAGTTTTAAATTATTCTAAGAATCCTGTCTCCAAGTTTCTCCATCCACCGTCGGTGCCTTTTATATTTTATATAGTTCCACTAAAGTCCTCATTAATAAAGCAGTTTGAAATGATGGTGAGTAAATTGAGGTAATCGCGAAATAAATTCTTGACAAAAAGCCGGGTGATTATTTAAAAAATGGCCAATACTGTCCGCAAGGGCCATCCATTATTTTTGCGCTTTTGACTAAGCGGCCTCAATTTACAGATGTTGCTTCCATCCCACTTGCATCGCCCCTCTTTTTTATAATTAATTGTTCGCCCATTATTCACCATCAAATATTCAAATCCATTAAAGCGCTTTCAATCTCAATTTATTCAATTCCATGCAAACCCGACACTTGAACGGATTTCGAAGTGTAAACGTGATCTAGCAGACATAATCAATATGTGCACTTATTGTTCTGTCCGGCGGTAATTTAGTTAACAATCTAAGTTTCTTGAAACACATTGCAACACACTGGCTTCACTGCCTCTTGCTCTGTAATTCCCCGGCCAGAAATCATCAGAAATTGCACTTAATTGTACACCACTTCAAACGTTTAACCTGCAACACGCTATTAATTCGATTGCATTGCTGCAATGTTCCACACAAGAAACTACTCGTGTAAGATTAAGGATTCAAGTTCTACTGATTTAACTAAGTCAATTGTACTCGCTATGGTTATTGCATATTCATAATTAACATATTAAAACCATTTATCCAATTTATATTATTTGGTATACTAAATAAACAAAGGCACATTCATTTAACTGCTCATATATATTACACTTTTAATTATTTTTAATTAAAACAGTATCTGACTTTTTAATAGACGAGAGTGAAAACCTTTAAAACTACATTATATTCTTTAAACATTTTACTAACTTTACTTGACTTTTCTTATACATTATACTGACATTACTGACGCATTACACCTAACTAAGTTTACTCTACTAAATGTCTTTAATTCCTATTTTTATTCTGATTTTTTGTTCACTTATAATGAAAATATACACACCATTTCAGTAGAGTTTTAAAATCTTCCACTGTCGTATTATACTTAAGTAGAAAAATTTACTCTAAAGTATGAATGAAATTGCCTATACTTGGTTACAGAATATTTAAAAAATATTAAAAAGTATTACGATCTCCAACTAATTTGTCATTCAAAAACTATTTTAAACGCTCACTGAAACAACAGATATTCGATTATACAATAAGTGATTGCTGTTACAGTAACCTGTTGACCTGTTTTAAGATCTACCTTTCATCAGTATAGCTTTGCCGTTCACTCTAAACAATTTGACACCTAAGAATGTTTATTTTTAAGTTTTAAACTGCATGGTAACGTGTGTGCCATTCTGAGCTCTCAAATTGTTTACAGTGCCAAAGCTATACTAATGAGAGATAAATTTCGAAACGCGATAAAAATTTAATTTTCCACCCAGAAGTGGAATTACAGCTACTTAAAATTTTTAATATTATTTACGGGCTATCTATTGAAGTTTTTGAAGTTTAAATTGCAGATATCAATGTCTTAAACGCTGCCCTATATATGTAGACACACACATACAGAGAGTTTTATGTAACACCGAACATACTAAAATGTACTTAATGTTAATTTTCCTATGTTCGATGTGTACTGGGACGCATCAAAGCATTGATTGCGATGTGATTGGCTACGATTTCTAATTGTAATATAGTCAACCCAATTTACACTCTTCCCTTTAAAAATAAATGAAATCTGTCAGTTATCGCAAGCAGGTGATATTTGCTGTTCTAGCACTTGAAGCAGACGTAGACGAAGAACGGAGAATTAAACGTATCAATAATGTATACAAAGGAGGCAAAGATTATTCTGGTAACTTATATTATCTAGAAAAGAGTTCAAGAAATTCCTATGATTTATTTTCAGAAAAATGTTCTGTTCAATCAGACTACCATTTATTTCAATCATTTCGAACCTTCTAGAACAGTTTGTTTGGATAAATTTCACAAGCGAGGAGTTAGAAATTAAACAATTTCTGTTATGTCGAAGAGTGTCTAATAATATCCTTACTATTGCAAAATCATTTAATATTTAAAAATCCTTTGTACGTAGGAGTTCTACAAGAATTTAAGTTTAGATCCTACAAATTCCAACATTACTAGTTGCTGTATAACAACATTAAGCAATAACATTGTTCTAAAATTGTATTTTATATGTTAAATTAAACAACGAAATGTTGCGAAAAATTGTGTTTACTGATGAAGCGCTTATATTTTCTTACCTTCTGTAACTAGTATTTTACTGATTAAAAATATAACAAAAGTTGATAACTATTCCGTTGTAATAAAATATTCATAATACAACATATTGTGGTTGCATAATAATTGACAAATTTATTTTATTTTTGACGTAAAGAGTGTACATTGGGTTGACTATATTACCATTAGAAATACTAGCCAATCACATCGTACTCAATGCTTTGATGCGTCCCAGTACACATCGAACATAGGAAAATTAACATTAAGTACATTTTAGTATGTTTGGTGTTATAGTATTTTTCAAGCTCTAGTGCTGAGCAATAAAAAATAATCTCGAGTACCGCTAATAAAAAATACAATGCCTCTTTAAAATTGTAACCGCTACTGCACTAGGCATGATTGGTTTCAGAGGGTTTCTACCTGCGAAAAATGTTTCCATATTTTTGGTATTCTGACAGGAAATATCTCAAGTAATTTAAACAAAATATAATTCTAAAAATGGCAATGTGTCCGTCACAGCATTTTCCCTAATATTTAATAAGTAAATTCATCTTTACAATTAGCTATTCAAGGATGTTTGCGCGTAACTTCTTTGCAATGCTTTTTAGTTTATCTCATTTTAAATTTAAATAAAATAACTAGATCACAGAGACAAAGGGTTAAAAAATATTATATGTCAAATAACGAAAAACATTACTTTATTATTGTCTACAACGTTGTCTTATAACATTTTTAAAAATTGTGTATAATAATATTTTAAATGTCTATATCTATATCTGAGTCATCACTGTCAGAGTCTTGTGTATTTATAAAAAATTGATAATTTGAATCAAACGTATTATACTCTTTTTCAATACGTATTGTATGTTTAACACATCTTGACCACTGGTCGGTAGATATATTTTTTATTTATTTTTTGACTAAATCTATTACTGATTTATTTAAATTTAGAGTTACATTATTCTTCCGCACATTTCCTTTTAATTGAGCCCATATTAACTCAATTGGATTAAAAATACAGTGGTGCGGAGGTAAACGTACCACTGTATGTCCGTGTTCTTCTGCCAATTGATCGATATAATATGTTTTTCTTTTTTTACTACGACTATTTAGAACTTCAATCAATTGGGATTTGGTATAATGTTCTTCAAAAAACAAATTATTTTCATATAAATATTTAGCTATAATATTGGCGACTATGATAAGAAGCGTTATCTAAAACTATTACTGATTTTGCAGCTAAGTTTGGTATTAAATTATTTATGAACTAATTTTCAAATAATGATGCTGTCATGTCATCATGATAGTCAACATGACATTTTGAGATTTGTTTCCCCGATAGTTGTTAACTAAGACCATTTAAAAAAAAAGTGTGTCCGTCACCATTGTACAGCCCAAACCAATCAAGATGTTAGGATGACATTATAAACTTAAGCTTTTTATTACAATCCTAGGATAGGAAAAGCTTTTGGTGAAAATGCGGGAACCGGAACTGGTAGTTTACTCTTAGCATTTTTTTAAATTTTCCTATAAAATGATCATATAAAAAAATCTCTTTAATAAAAGTTGTAGATAATATAAATATTGGCTTTTTATGTATGTTTATGTAATTGACAAATTATGCCGTCTAAAAAATGAAAATAAATTGTGAAAAAATGAACAGAGGAAAATAGAAAGTTTCCTTTTATTTTATTTTTAATGAAAGGAAAAAGGCAATTTATTCAATTTCATTCAGTAATTTTTAAAGGAAGAAAATGTACAATGTTTTTAATTTCATTCTAAGTATTTTTTATAATAAAGATAAACGTCATTTTTATTTTAGGGTGTAAAATGATAATTCTGGTCTAAATTTAGATATTAAATTTTTATACAAATAAAACCCAAACATAAATAATCAACACTGTTGGTTTTTCTGTTACACAAGTAGTAAAAAAAGTATAATTGTTTTAGGACGTGAAACAAAAATTGTAACCCAAATATTTAAAAAAGGTGGTGATGTGTCTTTCCCCGTCAATTAAACAGTTGATAATTAACACACTAAATTTATTTCACTCCTACCAATTGGTTGAAGATTCCACTATAGGTCAGTCTTTAGTACGCGTGGCGCATGAAGTAAAATTTCGAGTTTAGAAAAGCGTGAAAATTTGAATTTGCCGAGGCGCGACTCGCTTCGCTCGCGCGCCCCGGCAAATCCAAATTTTCACGCTTTTCTAAACTCGAAATTTTACTTCATGCTTAACCTGGGAGTGGAAACCCTCGTTAGGCGATCAATCAGAATCAAAATTGTAAAAGTTCAAAATGATCAGAATTTATTCAAATTGAATGGAATTTAATTTTATATAATAAATATAAATCAATTCAAATTTTAACTTTGATTTGATATTTTGGAATATTTAGTAAAGATATTTTTCAATTATAACCAATCAAAGTTTATTCATTTATGTGCAGATTCTTCGAATTTTAAGTTGTTTTGATAATCTGTTAATTTTTTACAATTGTTTAAATGAAAACACTCTCAAAAATCGTTGATTTTATTTCAAAAGTACAACATTGGCTAAATATTATAAGAAAATGTGATAATATAATTTAATTTTCTTTCTACAAGATGTAAGTGCAAACAATTCTAAGTAAATTCTGTGAATTTCATGTTGATGGTATACAATTTTAAATTTTTAACAAAATTGTAAATATTATTGCATAATATCAACTTTAGCTAAATATTTTAGGAAAATACGTCAAGATGATTCAATTTTCTTTCTATAAGATGTGAGTTAAATACATTCCAAATAAATTCTATGAGTTTCATGTTGATTGCATAAAATTTAAAATGAGATGAACTAAAAAGCATTGCAAAGAAGTTACGCGCAAACATCCTTGAATAGCTAATTGTAAAGATGAATTTACTTATTAAATATTAGGGAAAATGCTGTGACGGACACATTGCCATTTTTAGAATTATATTTTGTTTAAATTACTTGAGATATTTCCGGTCAGAATACCAAAAATATGGAAACATTTTTCGCAGGTAGAAACCCTCTGAAACCAACCCCCTATAAATCATGCCTAGTGCAGTAGCGGCTACAATTTTAAAGAGGCATTGTATTTGTTATTGGCGGTACTCGAGATTATTTTTTATTGCTCAGCACTAGAGCTTGAAAAATACTATACATAAAGTTTCTGTATATACCCTGCATGTGTGTTAAAGACTCTACAATTTGCTCGTTACCATATTCATTAGACATTCGCAGATTGAAAAATAGTTTAATGGTCTTAGAAACGATTTCATTTCCAAATAATTTTCTATATTTTTACAAAAATCGTAAAAATGGGGTAAAATTGCTCTTCTTCAACCCCGCGTAAGTTGTACTGAGAAACAATGTTATGCAAAATGTTTGACTAAGTCTCAACCCCCTGTAAATTGCATCGTAAAACTGAGATATACAAAATGTTTGGTTTGGTCTGTTGCAAGCTGCATACACACAAAAAGTTATTTATTTCCAAATAGTTTTCTTTATTTTTGCATTATTTATTACACGGAGGTGTATTTGCACGGGAAGTAGTTGATACAATGGATATTTATCGTCTTAAGTTGTCTTATTAATTAAGACATTGTTTGCATTTTCACGAATAGTTTTTTCGTAATTATATATATTATGATTAAAGTGTGCAAACTATAAGAAGCGTAAGCTTATTTTCTCGAATTCAAATAGTTTTGAATTTGAATTTATCTTGTTTAAACTGTACCGTAAGGTAAATAATAAGGTCTCACATTCTTCATACCTGCTAATGACATAATCCCCTTTTTAACCTATAAATACCGACCATCATTTTCACTCATTCCATTTCTGTGTACCTGTTCATTCCACACACACACCACTTTTTCCAAGTAAGTTTGTTTTAGTTTTCTTCCTAATTTTTTTTAAACGTCATAAGCAAAGCTATACTGAAGAGAGATAAATCTCGAAACGCGTCTATAGATGGCCTAAGACATTAGTTTTAATCCAAGTCCTTTCACTTCTAATTTGTTGCTATCTCTCCTTTCAATATTAATTTGTATTGTTAGTTGGTTTGAAGAAAATTTGACCTAAACGTTACATATACTTTAATAGAGCGTTGTAACAAATTAAATAAGATTAAAATATTTCATTGTATAATTCAATATCCGGAGGTGTATTTGCACGGGAACTAGTTGTTTCAATGGATATTTATCGTCTTAAGTTGTCTTATTAATTAAGACATTGTTTGCATTTTCACGAATAGTTTTTTCGTAATTATATATATTATGTTAGGCTCTATTTCTACTGTAAATTGAATTTGGATATTTAATGAATTTAAATATATTTTAAAAATATCTAATTGTCTTATTGACCCTGAATAAGCTGAAATTAGTTGAAAAGAAAATAATTTATTAGTAAAACAAGCCAAGTGAATTCAATTAAAAATCTATATATTGGGAATCTTATACATATTCGGGAGTAGGTTCTTTGTACCCTATTAATATCAACATTAATCAAATCTTATATGGAGACATCCTCGATACCTGGTGATTCACGACGTGTTTACGCCACTTAAGGAGTGTATTCTAGAGGCCACTTTAAGCAATAAAATTCGTATGAACACAGATAATATTCTCATAAAAAAGTTAGTTGTAGGAAACTTTAAAATTTTGTATTTTCGCACCATGCACGGCTATCGTTGATAATGGTAGCAGCGTTCAATTAAGGTGGCGCCTATCATTACATCACTTTTGACTTATTGACTGCTCAAGTCTGTTTATGTGTAGGATAAAGTGCCTTGTTTGATTTTTCTTTAATGTCTCAAGTTAATAATTTTATGACCGGGCTGGGCTAGCAAATCATTATAGTTTGAATTTGTTTAAATATTCGTAGCAGTCAAGTCGGCACGAGTTAATATTTGGACTTTTTTTAACTTGAAATTATACTTCAAGCGCCACTATACGCGTGGCGCATGAAGTAAAGTGGCACAAACACTGATTTAAGTTTAAAATATACTGCTTAAGTTCTTGTGCTCTTAAAATTCGAGCAATTTCTTTTATAATATTTGTCAAGATCAAATTTAAGCAGTATACTTTAAACTTTAAATAATTTTATTTTTTATTCCACCCCTGTACGAAGGGTCTTAATGCACGATTATTATAACAGGACTACCTATTCGAAATCAAAACGGCGATAACAAACGATGTCGGATGTTGTCAAAGTATCTATGCTTATTACCGTTTAGCCAATTTTCTTGTATTATACCTTATCATCATAACGAGAAATGTGACATGGTAGAGTATTATGTATCATGGTAAAAAAATGCAGCTAAAACAGCGAAAAGTCCTTGCAATAATCACGATAATTTAAGAAAATAGGCTAAACGTCAGAAAGCATGGATACTTTGAAAACATCCAACATCGTTTGTTTATCGCCGTTTTGATTTCGAATAGGTGGTTCTATTATAAAATATTCAGTATTTGAATGGCCCATAACTTCTTTGTCTTCAAATAAAGGATAATTATTTATTTAGACTTATTTATTTTTGTATAATTTCTCTTTCTAAATATGTCAAAATATACAGGGCATCCCATTTAAAAAAAATGTTTTTGCGAATAGATAAAAAAACTGAGGTTCACTTGTTTTTCTGTTTACACAATAGTGATGTACGTAAAAATACTACTAGTTTTCTCATTTAACCGACTTCGTAACTCCAAATATAACAAAGTTACCAATGGTGGCCCGATCATTTAGAACGCCCTGTATACATTTTTCACATCAGTTTGAAGATTCTAATATTCAAGCAAAGATCAATACTTTTTTGGAACTTGCTACATGGCAACATGTTGCATTTAAGGCTTAAATTAATGAGGCCTTATCATCTGTCATCATGGCTAATCAATTAAAGCTTTGCAACTTTCTAGCATGCACATAAAAATACAAATTATGCTGATAGATTTATGAATCAAGATCAATTGATATATCGCACTTGCGGGAAAACACTGCTCGGAAACAAATGTGCATACACGAAAAATTAAAACTAGTAAAAGTGTATATTGCCAAGGGGTTTATTTTTCATCATTTACCAACACTATTTTATGCAGTAACTATACGAAAATAAAATTAATTTATTGTTAGATTAAAAATCAATTTGAAGTACGACTTTGACCAACAATGAAAAATACCATACCTGGCTCATTTACTATTTGTATTAAGATTGTCCCGAATGTTTATTTTTTTATAAACATGAAACATTGTTAGTACACAATTATCAATACATTATAAATTTTTTGAATGACAGAAATAGCTTAGAAAAGGACAAATAATATTAAATTTAAAGAAAAACAGTTAAAGTGAGTCAATTTTAAAAACTATAATAACATCATTAAAATATATTGAACCCAATTATTTATGTCCACACCAAAAATCATGATAACAGAGTAAATGTCTGGTGTCGTGGAATTTCATATAAATTTTACTTATGAGTTTTTGAACTTTGTCATAAATGTGTGTTATTTATGCCTGACGCTTGAAGTGATTCATAAGTCACATACCTACGTGTAATAATAAAATACTGAAAGAGAGAGTACACATATGTTGTTATTATTAATTTTTAGTATGAAAGTGTAGATACTAAAAATTATTAATAATAAAATATTAGTACTCAAACATTTTTTGTGTGTTAATTTGTATAAAAAACATTATTACTGTGAGCTTTGTACAAAAGGATCGCAGCATAAATAATGGTTACAACATTTCCCGTTTAGAAAAATTAACGGTTTTATATTGTTATGCTCATTTTTCAGTAGTTTGGCTAAAATTGTGAGCAAATTGTACATGCTCGAGTTATTTGTATCAATGTATTTTAAAGTATAATTTATGAAAACGATTTGTAATGCTCTCAATGAACATATTTCCACTGTTGAGTAATTCATATAAATATGCGTAATATAATTTATTTATTCATATATCCATACTAAATAAATAACAGAATGAACATAAAAAATACTATAAAAATATTAAAATAATAATGGTATATTCAAGAGCAATAACTTGATAAATAAGAAAAATAAAATTGCATAAATAATTAATTATAACTTTTGACATATTTTATCATTAGTCGGCACTGTTTCTAATGATTGTCATTTATTTAGATATTACTGGATCCCAAAATACAATTAACAAAGTTTATCAAAAAATAATGTAATTGAAAAAATATTATATTTCATTATTGTACGATTAAATTTTTTCAAAATCACAGAGAATGTACAGAAAAAAAAGGATTTTTTCTTCTTCTTCTGTTATGTGTAAATAATGGATTACCTATTAAAGGTCTGTTGACCAGCCACAGTAATTATGAAATAATAATTAAAATAAATGAGTAGATAAAAGGATGAATAATAAAATATAAAATCTAGGTCTTAAATATAGGTTCAAATCTGGACAGAGTTAAATAGCCAGTGCTCTACCTTCTGCGACACCCAAAGGACAGGAAATAGGAAATACACATAATTTTTAAAAGAAAACGTTCAATGGAAAGGAGGCCACACTCAACGTAATTTCTTCTGACTGTCATCATCCTAAATAATAAATGGTACATGAAATAACGGTTAAGTTTTTTTTCTTTCTTTATTGTGCCAATATATTTACAATAAATATTTACACTTGTCAAAACATGCCTAGTAAAATTTTAAATTTATAATTGAAAAATTCGTCTATCTTAAACGGACACTCTGATAATAGCATACCTTTAATACATCTTTTAAACTTTTTAACATCTAGAAGTCGTACATGTTCCGGGAGTGAATTATATAAATTTATTCCGTAATAATTGATGCCACAGCGAGTTCTGTCTAATCTGACATATGGATTGTGCAATTTATATTTTGTACGTGTATTATAATTGTGTCTATCCCATATTATTTCATATTTTGATAAATTTATCCTAACATATAACAGAGCTTAAAGTATATAGACACCAGGCAATGTTAATATTTTATGAGATTTAATTTAATTCTCTAGTCTCATGTCTATAATGAACCTCGCTTATTATACGTATTACTTTTTTCTGTAGTCTAAAAATTCTTTCTGATGAAGCTGAGTGTCCCCACACTAAAATGCCATAACTCATTTTAGAGTAAAATAGTGCATAGTATGCATTAAGCAGTACCTTTTGAGATGCTGTTTTAAGTTTTAAGTAATATGGCTGTAATCTCGCTTAATATTCATTTAACCTAACACAATACAATTAATTTCCATTTAGCCTGCATGTAACCTAAGCTGGGACAAACATTATTCATTTTTATGTAAATGAAATTGATATTGATTGATAAATTAATTGTTTTTGTTGGTTGCGCTTGAACACTTGTAAGATTCAATGTAACAATTAATCAGGACATATCCCGATTAATTGGGATACCTTGCAACCCTACATATAAATTAGGTACGATTCACAGTAAATTTGATCAGTAAATCACACACTTTGATTTAACCTACTGCAATAAGATAAGAAGGTGGCCTAAAATAATCCTAGAAGCCCCTTTATCCAATATTTAGTAAAAACATTTAAGTTATGATATTTTTTATATTGTATGTGTTTTAATTAAATTGTAGTAGTAATAATTAATTATTTTTATGGTTTAGAGAACAGAATCAATATTTCGAAATGTGATTTACGTGCCCCGAAATTGAGAACCCGTATAACTCAAACTTGAACAACATGTTGCAATGTCCAATGACAACAAATCAATAGTTATAGGCCATAATTCATTCCGTAAACGATACACAATCTTATCAAAAATTACTTTCTCCTAAAACACAAAATTATAGACATGACACGTTTTATCGATTTATTTTGTTGATACAGCCCTTCGGATTAAATTGCGATTAAGGAGGAAAAACTTTCGGACCGGAAAGCGAACAGGAGTTATGAATTTAAAAATGAAATATATATGGCATTAAGGATTATTATACGGTATAGTAAAGAACAAATGTTAAAAGATGTCTGTTAATTTATGATGTTTTAGTAAAAAAACTTATAGAATATTGTTTGTAATTTCATAAATGTGGGTAAAACGAAATTATATATGTTTTTATTCTTTAAAACTGTTACCGGCGTTTTATCGAAAACATCGTAACTTGATTATTTTATTCACATTCGCGAAAACATCGGACTCCATTTGTTTTGCTCATTTCATTTCATAATCATTTTAATTCCAAATGACTCAAGTTCGTAACCATTCATTCGATGTTCTTTTGTATACATTTTTTTCTTGTAAATATGTAAATTAGTCCAACATTGAATTCCCTCGAACGTGACCAACAATGACGACTTGCAAACCACCCCATCATTAACCGCGCGACCAGCACCGGCCGATGTTTACAACCCCGAGGAAGGTCATAAAATTCCGCACCTCCGAGGACCAGCGCCATAAAACCCACGGCGCGCTGTAGATGTTTACGACCATGAAAAAAAAGCCTTTGTGAATTTCTCAAAATTTCGGAAAAACAGCGAGAACAAAGGTTTATGGTCGTAACATCAGCAGCACAAACTTCGACACGCCGGAGCAGTCGAAAACCAGAGGCCCAAAACTTTTTGGCCTCAGGTAAATATGAAAACTCCACCCTCTGCTTCTTCCACCACTTTCTCGACCAATCACCGTCACCCCCCAAGATACATGGCGGGGGTGAAGACAGCGGTGGTTGGGAAGATAAGAGACAGCGGAAGACAGAGGAAGGGCAGTACAGTTCGAAAACTTGATTCGGTCATCACAGTCAGTCGAACTCCAGACATCATGTTCAAAAACGCATTCAGGATACATGAAGTAAAGTTCGAAGTTTTATCAAGTGAAGTTTTCATCATTTGTAAGTCGTCGCGTACCTATAAGTTGTCGGTGTCATTATTCATTGAATCGTCACATCACGTTCGTTCAATTTCATTTATGTGTTCATTTCATATATTTTTATCATCGTTCATTTTATCATTGTTTGTTTAGCTTAATCATTGTATTTCTGTGTTCATTTGTTTCATTCATTACATTTTTGTTGGTCCATTTTTTCTTGTTAATAAATTTTAAGTGTTGTTTTTTTCAAAACAATAGTCATTTTAAATTCATACAAAATTCAAACAACCTTTTTTGTATACAATAAAAATGAGTGCCCTTTGACCAAGGATATTTAGGTAAGTCAATTTATTATTATTATTTTGTGTGTGACCAATCCTGAGCCACCGGAGTTGTTACGGAGGAACGTCGTTAGTGCATAACTCATGCTCTTTAGAAAAATTAGCACAACAGCAAGCGACGTCCCGCACCCCGATAACAAAACTCAAATATAATAAAGCTAATCCGGATTAATGAAAACCAACTGGATGCAATAATCCGCATGTTTCACTAATTCGGATTAATTGGTGAAACATCCGGATTATTGAAACCTATTTAAAAGTTACAAAACTAACGAATTACGGACTCCGGATTACGGAATCGCAGGTAATCTGGATTTTAGAATACATAATGTAAATAACTAATATCTTACTTTCGTCCGATTTACTGGAGAATCTAGATTATTGGAGTTCGGATTAGCCTAGCTTTACTGTCATAAAATCACCCTACAGATAGAGTCAGAAAGACTTATTATGTTTTTAAAAATGGAGTTTGATTTTATTAATAGCATACACATTAGGGATTGTAAATTCACAGACATTTTTAAACACCTATAGTTCGCTAAATGTATCAATCAAAACCGGTTAGCCGGTAATTGAATGGTAAATCATAATATCATTGGTTAAGCGATAAAAGTGCATGAATATTAGATAGCATTCAATAAATTCAATTTTTAAGCAGGTGATATTAAGTCCAAAATGAGGAAACAAAGGCCCTTTTGATGAAAATAACTTGATATTTCATAAATTACGTAACTTCTTTGAGTTATTTAAATAGCAAGCGATTTAGAATTATAGAAATTTATATTTGATGACATTGCTTGAGACTTAAAAATTGTAGATATGGATTTAAAATCACTTGACGCATGTTGAATAAATGAAATGCCAACTTTTCATATCAAAATCACATTATTTTTATGGAAATAAAGAATGAACTTTACTTAAATGATTGTAATCTTGATTTAATTTCGCTTAGATAAAATTGTGGTTTGAAAACCTATTTGTTTTTATAAAATTTCAACTTAAGGTTGATTTAAAGTAAAAACAGTCTAATCTGAAATAAGAAAGAAACTGTAAATTAAAGCATTAAATACTGTCAACAATTTCGACAATTGATAAATATTTCGCATTTTAAATGTTAAAAAAATATTTCATATTTCAACATAATGACCATTTAATATTGGTTATAATTTTACTAAAGTGGGGTAAGCTATTTTGTGATACAAGGTTAGATAGTCGTAAGTTAACGTAACTTTTGTGACCGTTATTTAACTAAATCTCAAATTGTCTTATTTTTTGATAACTTCTACTGCCTAACTTAGGCAACTGCTATCTGACCTAACCTAACTGCTATTTAAATTATACTAGGTAACTGATATCTAACGTAACCTCAATTATTATCGAATAAGTTAGTTTAGATAGTAATTTAGGTTAGGTTTAATATCTTGTACGATACTTAACCCGCAACTAGTACAGTAGGGTCTGAGAGACACTAGAAAATATTTAAACATATGTAACATCCCCATTCCTTAAAATATTGCATTGACCTTATATCTACTTTCAAGCGTGTCTATTTTTAGTATGCAGGTGGATTTTCAGTGCTCTATTTATTTAATAGCCGAAGTTAATACGCATCAAAGTGTGTGAAATTTCTAACGTTACTTGTCGTTTACAAGTAATAATAACTTCTGTCGTGCAATGAATAATTATCGAATTTTAAGTTGTTTAAAACTGTAGTTATTTATATTTGTATTCTCTGTTAAATTTACTTAATTTGTCATATGCGAGCATTTTGAAATTAAAGTAATTTGTACATATAGTCTTTTTTAAGGTATGAATAATTATTGAATTCTAAATTGTTCGGAATTATCGTTATTTATAGCTTGTGTTCACTGTTACATTTATTTATCAGTAAGATCTGGATTAAAGTTTTTATCAAACTGCCACGGCTAAAAATAAAGTAAATTAATGGAAGCCATTATTAATTAGCAAAACAACAATCAATTATTCGTTGTTAAATTAAAATGTACTTGAAGTGAATTTACCACTTGACTTATAAGGTGAGTTTGTTCAAGTTTATTTTAAGGGTCGAAATTACTCACGCAATCTGTCGGTTTCATAAGGTACAACGTATATAACACACGGTCGACATTGATTGATTTTTTATCCATATTTAGTTTAGTGAAGCAAGCTAAAATTATTGCGGAAATTCAGTAAAGGCAAAAAGTTTTATTCATAGAAAAAAAATATCAATCATATAATTATTGAATAAAAGATTGTTTTCTGATAACGGATTTCATAATGAATTGAAAGCTATTTTAAATATTGTATACCGTATTAATAGATGCTAGAAGAGTGATTGTTGTCTCGCTTCGCCTCTCAAATCCAGTTTTTTAAATTATAAATCGACTTTAGTCCTTCAGAGATTTATCATGAATGTTAGTAAAAATATAAAATAAATTTTAAACAATCCACAATCATAGCAAATTTTATAGATGTAAATTTGCGATAAAATTTGCAAAATTTTAATAAATACGCATGCTTCTTGAACAGTGATTGGTTTTTGAAATGCCTGCCCTAGAATTATTAAAACGTTTGTGTATGTACACGTATAGAAATGCATACGGTTTAAAATTTAGTAATAATTCGTAAGCTTGAATATACGCTAGTAATAATCAATGAATCTCCGTTTGAAATATCCCATTGCTGGAATTGCGGGTATCGCTTCGGAACATCCGGCAATTTGAATAAACATTTTGTATTCCTTGCCAAATCGATTCCTGCGAATGTGAACGAATTAATAAAAAAATCAATCACTTTACATCTAATCTTGCAAGATTACACCAATTTCCTTTTACCTATTCACAACACTTTTTGAGGCCAAATTTAACATTTACAATAACAAAATCATGTTGTACGATTGTAGTGAATTTAAACAAGACATTTTATTCACCTAAATATGGATTTTTAACAACAAAGTGTCATTTAAATAATCAATTACATTTTCCATACTATGACTTCATGTTTTTGACTTATACATACTATAAAAGCATTATCATTTCCGTAATTAATCTTGTAATAAAGCAATATGTCTGGTTAAAATAAATCAGCTTTAATCCGAATATTTGACTGCAAATAATCATGCTACAGATTGAGTTAATATCTTTCTTGAAAATATAGCAAAATGCACATAATTGGCTAAAAGACAATAATAGACAACAGAGCTATTATACAATGCATGAAGCATATTTAATAGAGCATGCAGCTTATAGCTAAGGGCATGCTGCAAGCTCTCTGCCTCGTGATGATCAGAAGGGACATAGTGTAGGGCTGGGACTAAAGGCTGGGGCTTGCAACGGGATCAAGTCGTGTTCCGCTTGCACACTAACAACGTAATCACTTTTTATTACATTACCTACGACCGCAAATATGTGCATTCAATTATTAGAGATCGTGGTCAGATAGCCTAATGAAGGGTATAAGTAAAGGCACATCTACGTAAAAAGAGGGATTATTAATTTTTTATTATGGTTGTATTAAATTGTATCGATCAAAAATAGCTATATAGATGAAAGAAAAAACAATGTTATTACAAGCAAAAAATAGTGAGCATTTTATTATTGTAAGCATGAGTAACATCAAGGCCGTTTTTGTATTCAAAAGCAACCCTGAATGGAAAAGCGGCCCTGAAAGAGCAAACACAATATTTTTACCAATTTGTTATGTACCGTACTAAGAGTTAATAAAATATAGTAGTACTATAATAATTTTGCAACCAAATAGCAACAAACAAATGTTCAAAAATTCAACTGCTTCTCAAAGCAAATTGCTCGTATTTTAAAAGCACACGATTTGATTGAACTAAATAAATATTTGAAAATTGTAATAACGTAATATCAAACTTAAAATCATTGTTTTATACGCGTAGCGCAGAAAGTAACATTTTGCAGGTTTTTCTAAACTTAAATTTTACGTCATGCTTAATCAAGAAGTGGAAACACTCGTAAGAAGCTTTAAATTGAACGCTTTTGGATAATCAAAGTATGCTTGAAAATGTACAGTGAATACAACGGGATATGTATACTTGAAATATATATATATATATATATATATATATATATATATATATATATATGTTAAAATCACTGTTTCTTCGGGTTTGGTCCCGCGTATTTTCTTGGCTCTGGTCCATTTTATTTTTAATTCGACGTTTCGATGACGTCGCAGTCATCATCGTCAGGAATAACTATCAAAATTCCATTGCTCTAGCAACCACTTGTTTGACTTTTACGTACTACTTGATGCGTGAATTTCTTGTTTGGCTTCGTGTTACTCTTCTGTTTTGTTCTTCTAATGATGTAGTAGTGACAATTTCAATATTATTTTCGGAAGGGGTTGGATTTTGAATTTCTTGGTTGTTGTTCGGAGATAATATATTTTGACCAGAATTTATACAAGTTTTCCAAATTGGTGGTAGTCTTTTAGCATCATCTCTTTGATTTAGACTGTTCGGCCTCTTTTCAATTTCTATCGCTTCTCTAATAATCCTGGCGTGGAAGAAGTCTGTCTTTTTTAAAATTCTCGTTTTTTCGAAATTTATTGTATGTTTAGAAATGTTTACGTGTTGAAATAAAGAAGATTGTGGATCAGACTTTCTTACTGCTAAAATGTGTTCATCTCGACGAGTACTAATTTTCCGGTTTGTTTGTCCTACATAGCTCTTCTCACACATACCACATGGAATTTCATATACGCCTTGAGCTTCAAGTGGGATAATTTCTTTTGGAGTTCGGAGTAAATTTTTGTGTGTATATTGAAACAAGTTCTAATATTGTATTTGGAGAGGACTTTTCCGATTTTATCAGTTGTTCCTTTAATGTAGGGAAGGGTGACGTTGCTACACGGACTTTCACTTCTTGTTTTTGGACCTTTATTTCTGTTTAATTTATTGATTGTTTTTTTGGAAAACCCATTTTGCATTAATGCCTTTTTGACATTGGATATTTCATTATTTAAGTAGTGTTCGTCCGATAGCTCTTAGTAGAAGCGATTTTGCCACAGACGCTATTTGAGCTGGATGGTGATGTGACTTCGCAAGTACCTGTTTGTGTGTGTAGGTTTTCGGTATACGGTGTAATTTAAGTTTCCACTAGGATTTCGGATAATAAGAGTATCCAGAAAGGGTAAACGTTTGATTTCTTCAAATTCCATTGTGAATTGAATTTTGTTGTGGATATTGTTTAGATGCGATAAAAAATGGTTGAGGTTCTCAATACCATGTTGCCAAATAACGAAAGTATCATCCACGTATCGTAGCCAAAGTTTAGGTTTTAGAGGGGAAGAATTTAGTGCTTTAGTTTCGAAATCTACCATAAATAAATTTGCAACTATTGGTGATAGAGGAGAACCCATTAGTGCACCTTCCAATTGTTTGAATTTTTGTCCTTTATATGTAAAGAAAGTGTTTTTTAGGCAGTGTGACGCAAGATCTAAAATTTCGTTTGACTGATGATACTTGGATTTTATTATTGCTATCGTCTCGTCAATTGGGATTTGTGTAAAGAGAGATTTAACATCGAAACTTACTAATATATCATTTGCATCTAAAATTTTGTTTACAAAATCTGCGGAGTTGATTATGTATGAATCAGCGTCTTCAGTTAGTGGCTGCCATTTTTTAGCAATATATGCTGCTAATTTAACTGTTGGGGAACCAATTCCGGAGACGATTGGTCGTAAAGGAACACCTTCCTTGTGTATTTTTGGTACACCATAAATTTTGGGGCAAATAGAAGATTTTTTCCCTAGGAATTAGTTTTAACGCTGTATTTTTATCAATTTTGGAATTTTTCATTTTTTTTTTTTTTGTTGCGAAATTTCTATAAAATCCGACAAGATTATCACCAAGATATTATTTACCAGATCACAATGTCATTAGTCTTAGAAATTATTTAATTTAACTTGATTTAATTTATTAACGGAATCTCTAATTTAATATTACAATAATACATTTAAATTTTATAATGCAATGAATTGACAAAACAAAAATCATAAGAAAATGTAAACTCATACCACTGCAAACACATTGCTAAATATATTGGATTTCAATCCCAAATATATTAGATTTCACTCCGAAATATTTCGAAAACGTAACAATATGAAACGTACTCATTCCCACCTTTAAGTTACAATAAACGAATGAATTAATTAACCAATCAATCAATCCACAACTCAATAATCAAACAACCACTCAATCTAAAAATAAATAAATAAACATGTCAAATGAATAAATGTATAAAAATAAAACAAACAAAAATGTAAAATATATAAAAATAATTAACGGTCTTAAGCATGTACAAGGTATCCCAACGAAGTATTATTTGCAATAGCAAATTATCATATATGGAACATAAATAGTAAATAACGCAAACTTTTTGAATTAACAAACAATATAAACTACTAAATATAAACTACTATAGATAAAAGATAAAATAAATAAATAAAATGACATATAACTATGCAAAAGCAAATTATCATATAATGAAAATAATGTGTAAATAACAAACACGTATTGAATTATCAATTAATAAAAAGAGAGATATCGAAGAACTTAAAACAATCACTTAGAATTTAGAATGTAAAGATAAAACTATAGATTTAAGCTATTTATTAAAATCCTAGGATCGGAAAGGCTTAAATATTCTATAATAGGAAGAGGTTGTTTACTATTAAATTTTGTTTGGATTTTTCTTTATTATTGATCATATAAAAAATTCTTGAATAAAACTACTAATCGCAGTTAGTTATTTATTAGTTTTTTTAATCGAATTTTTTTATTAATTTGTTAAAAACAATAAAAAAGACGTGATTATTTTTAATGTGAATATTATAAATAGGTAAATTTGTGATTTTAAGATAAAAAAAAATGTTTTATATGTAATAATTACCTCATTATAGGGAAAGTACGTATGATGGATACATCACTATTTTTTAATTAGAATTTAACTCTTGAATTAATTTTCCAACTTAAAATTAAGCAAAGTCCAAATTATTACAATTAGTTAAAACATTATGTGTATAACGACGTTAAAATATTTACTTCATTAAATTAGAAAAAGCCTATCAATTTAAATATAAAAAAGTAAAATATTTGCTACAATTTGTTATACAACATTTATTAAAAGTTTTAAACACAAATAGTTTTATAATAGATAAAATTGGTTGGTTCAAACTTTCTATAAGAAGCGTAATTGATGTGAATGTGCTCTGTTTTTTTTTTTTTAATTAAATTCTTCAAATTCTTGCATATACAGGTAATTTTTCTTGTAAGTATACGGTACCTAGTACCTATATGAACGAAACGTTTGATCCTCTAGCATGCTATGACTTTTGTTTGCACATAAATGTGAGTTAGTATCACTGACAAATCCGCCTCACCTGACGCGGCGCGACATTTGACGCGCGACGGTTAAGTTATGAATGTATGTATTTCGTATACAAAATATTTACAGTGACAATTGCATTGAGAATTATTATTGGTTTAAATAATTTGTTACCAACATAATATTTTTTAGAAATAATTTATAGCCTTCTAGAGGATAGACCTTTTAGATCATATTGTAAATACAGGGTTGGGAAAAAGTATGGGAACACCGGATTTCTGGCTAAACTATACGTGCGATGAAGAAAAACTCTTAATATAAATGTTTGTAGTCGTTTTCATCTATTCAAGGACGTAATGTTATTTTTAACAGCTATCCTATTTCTCGAGGTATGACATCATCGGTGTTTTTTTTTTTAAATAGAACACCCTGTATATCGTGTAAGTCGCTGATTTAAGGTGAAGCTCAAAATATACTACTGAAACCTAACTCCCGCTTTAATAAATATTACAAATGTTTATTTTATGTAACTACATCTTCCTAAATTGAACTTTGAGAGTGAATTGTGTTTTATGAGTTTTGAAATGTTTTTAATAGAATGCTTTAAGTCAATTTTTCTAATTTTCACTTTTCAATTTTAGTCCAAAATCCGCTAGTGGACCTCGCGAGCTCGCGTTTACACACTGTGCATTATGATATGTATACTTAAAAATATATCCCTGTAATGTTTATTTACATTATTTTACGGTTTAAGCTACGGTCTATCTAGTTCAGAGATCGTACACGGATAAATGCATGTAATATCTAAAGATTTTGTATTACTGTTATGTAGTAGGTTATGGCAAAAAGAAACAAATTATTACTTTTGCCGAAATAAGTGATAGCAGTAGTTTATTTTAAAAAAATGAGGGCAGTTTTAAAGTGTTCGTTGAAATTAATTTAAAGGACAATGGAAGAAAACTCAAAAAATATTTTAGGTTGAGTCAAACCCAATTTCAAGAGCACCATGGTCCTCCATCAATTTAAATTATCATTTTTAAGTAATGAAAAAGGAGTAATTCATTAATTTCCTAACTTCTTAAATATAATATATGTTAAATGATGGCAACAAACCAACGTTGTCCACTGTAATTGCCGTATTACATAAATAATTTTAAATTAATTTTTTAATATAACAGTTTTTTAAGTACCTATAAAATTTGTTGCTATGGTTAGATTGTGCTAGTTTCTTTACTGATTGTTTTATCAAAATCCAAAGATTTGAATAAAGAATCAGAAGTGAGGATATGTTTATAATGTAAAAAAATGACTGATGAAGTGCGGAGTAAATAGAGATATGAGATTTGTAACTTTTGGTTTTTAGGAAAATTGAGAAAAGAAGTTATCTGTTGTAAAGAACTAATTATTTTACCAATTTTCAAGACCGAAATTTTTAACTATTAGTTTCTAAGTTTAGCTTAGAAAATTGAGAAAAGACAGTAATCTGTCGTAGGAAATATGTTGTAAGAAATTAATTATTTTAACAACTTTCTGTGTAGAAATCCCTGATTTTCTTTGTTAAACATGCTATCTGATGACCACTGGACGGAAGTCAAGTCATGCACACAATGCACGCAACTACGCGCCAAATACAGAAATGGATGACTGCATCGCGAGAGACAGCCGCAATCGTCTTGTGTATTGGACGCCCAGTCGCGGACGTCACATGCTCAACTCGATCGAGTGACACGGTTCACGAGCGATCTCTGCGAATTTCCGCGCCACCATTGTTTACGCCCAGCAAAAATGGTCCACTAGGGATATGTTTGGACAAATAGAAAAACAGTAATCTGCTGAAGGTTAAGATACAAATCCAAAAAATAGCCATGAGTTGATCCCAAGATACATATCCCAGGTGAAAAATGTTTGCTGTGTACAAATCCCAAAACCAGCCTAAAGTTAATCTCAAGATACATATCCCAGGTGAAAAATGTTTGTGGTATATGATTATGAATAACAGTATCATTAAAAACCATTTACAAAAATTACCGTTTCTTTATTATAAAAATTGTCGAAATAATTCATTTCCTAGAGTGCAAAACTTGTTAAAATAATTAATTTCCTACAGCAGATTACTGTTTTTTTTGCCCAAACATCGAAATTTACATATCCCTAGTAGAAAATTCTTGCTGGGTGTAATCGATAGTGTCATCAGAAAGCATGTTAAATAAAAATAATCGGGATTTCGATCTAGAAAATTGTTAAAATAATTCATTTCCTAAAACAGATGACTGATTTTTTCAATTTGCATAAAAATCGAAAGTTACATATTTCAGGTAAAAAATTCTAGCTGAGGATGACCAATAGTGTTATTAGAAAGCATGGAAAATTGTTAAACTAATTAATTTCCTACGACAGACTTTTCTTCAATTTGCTAAGTTAAGCCCAGAAATACAAATACATATCCCAAATAGAAACTTCTTGATGCACATTAACAATGGTGTTATTATTAAGTATGTATGTTCGTATGACGAACATCAGATCTGGAAACTTGTTAAAATAATTTATTTCCTACGACAGGTGACTGTTTTTCTCAATTTGCTTAGTTAAGCCAAGAAATCGAAAGTTGCATATTCCGAGAGAAAAATGTTTGCTGGACATAAACAATAGTGTTATTAAAATGCATGTACAATAACGAAGATCAGGGATTTCGATCTGGAAAATTATTAAAATAATTTATTTCCTACGACAGATGACTGTTCTTCTCAATTTGCTATGTTAAGTCCAGAAATTGAAAGTTACATATTCCAAGTAGAAAATGTTTGCTGAGCATGAACAATAGTGTTATTAGAAAGCATGAACAAAAACAAAAATAATAGATTCCGATCTGGAAAATTGTTTAAATAATTTATTTCCTACGATAGATGACAGTTTTTCTCAATTTGTTATTAAAAAGCATGCGCAATGATAAAAATCAGGGATTTCGATCAGGATAATTGTCTTAATAATTTATTTCCTACAACAGATTACTGTTTTTCTCAGTTTGTTATGTTAAGCCCAGACATCCAAAGTTACATATTCCAAGTGCAAAATGTTTGCTGAGCATAAACAATAGTGTTATTAGAAAGCATGTAGGAAAGCGAAAATCAGGGATTTCGACCTGGAAAGTTATATATTCCACGTAAAAAATATTTTCTGGGCATGAACAATAGTGTTATAAGAAAGCATGTACAAAAACGAAAATCAGAGATTTTTAACTGGAAAATTGTTAAAATAAATTATTTCTTATGACAGATTACTGTTTCTGTTCCTATCTTGTTAAGTTCAGCCCAGAAATTAAAAGTTATATATCCCGAGTTTATAACTCTTGCTGGGCATGAATAAATAGTATTATTAAAAATCATGTACAATAATGAAAATCCGGGATTGTGATCTGGAAAATAGAAAGAATAATTAATTATTTACAAGATTGAGAAAAGCAGTCATTTCTTAATTTGCACAAAAATCGAAATTTACATATCCGAAGTGAAAAATGTTATCTAGGTATAACCAATAGTGTTATGTGAAACAGTACAATAACGAAAATCAATGATTTCGATCTGGAAAATTGTTCAAATAATTAATTTCTTACAACAGATTACCCTGTTTCTAAATTTGCCCAGAAATCGAAAATTACGTTTCCTAAATAAAAAATCTTGCCGGGCATGAACAATAATGTTAATAGAAAGAATGTACAGTACAATACTCAGGGACTTCGGACTGGAAAATTGTTAAAATATTTTATTTTCTACGACAGATAATTGTATATATTTTTTAATTTCCTATTGTATACTTCGGAAATCAAAAGTTACATATTCGAAGTAAAACATTCTTGCTAGGCATAACCAATAGTGGTATTAGAAAACATGTACAATAAAAAAAATCAGGGATTTCTATCTGGAAAATTGTTAAAATAATTATTTCTCACGGCGGACGACTGCTTTTTTATTGTTCCAAGTTAAGCTTAAAAATCGGTAAAAGTTACTTAAGTTGCAAGGTGGAAAATGATTGCTCTTTTAGAACTACACCTTAGAGGTATTTTAAAACTACACAAATAAGACACTTAAACTTTGTTTGTACAACTGAGGTTTTCATTGTGACTATAATTTCGACAACTTTAACTTGTCATTATCAAACTAGAAGGGCTCCTTCAACTTGGCCCCCCACTTTAAATTTTTTGGAAAAACATCATAACGCAGAAAAGCCTCTAGGTAGCGCAAGCAAGCACAGCAAAAATTAGAGCAAGCACACAAAGGCTAAAAAAGTTATAGGTATTTCAAATATGGGGGGGCTAAGTTGACGTTTGCCCCCCACTTTTGATATATCAACTTTTTTAAATGATTTGGATTCCCCAGAGCTAGCGAAAGCTAGCACAACCAATTTTAGAGCTAGTACAACCCCAACAACCCCTTAAAAATAGAAAATTAGTTTGGACCCCAGCCTGCAGCTTAGAGCTAGCGCAGGTAAAATATGCAAAAATTAGTCAGAAAAAGATTATAGTTAAAAAGATATTTCCATTTTAATTATCAACCGTGAGCTTTCAAATCCTGTATGCGTAATTCCATTTACGTATTTAAATTATTATGCTAAATGCGCATATTCTAACAAATCACAATAATTCAACGGATTTGTTGACAATTACTAAAATTTCAAAAAATTGCTTTCAAATGCTGTGACCGGGAAAGCAAGCACATTAGAGACAGTGGCGTAGTAAGTGATTAATGAATAATCCTCGAATAATTTAAAATGTAATAACTCCACCAAATACCACAGATTTTAAAAATTCTTTCAAATTATAAATCACCAATGCATCGGTAATAAATGCTGTGACCGAAAGAGCTAGCACAAAAAAAACAGTGGCGTAGTGAGTAATAAATATTTAACCCTTGAATAATTTAAAATGTAATAACTCCATCAAATACCAACCGATTTTAAAAATTCTTTCAAATTTTAAGCCACCAACGCATTAGTAATAAATGCTGTGACCGAGAAAGCTAGCACAAAAAAGACAGTGGCGTAGTAAGTAATCAATATTTAACCTTTGAATAATTTAAAATATAATAACTCGACCAAATACCAATAGATTTCAAAAATTATTTCAAATTATAAATCATCAATGCATTAGTAATCAACACTGTGACCTAGAGAGCTAGAACAAAAAAGACAGTGGCGTAGTGAGTAATCAATATTTAACCCTCAAATAATTTAAAATGTATTAACTAGACCAAATACTAACAGATTTTAAAAATTCTTTCAAATTATGAATCACCAATGCATTGGTAAAAAATGCTCTGACCAAGAGAGCTAGCACAAGAAAGACAGGGGCGTAGTGAGTTATCGATATTTAACCCTCGAATAATAAAACTTTTTATAACTCCACCAAATACCAACAGATTTCAAAAATTCTTTGAAATTATAAATCACCAATGCATTGGTAATAAATGCTGTGACCAAGAGAGCTAGTATAAGAAAAACAGATTCTAAAAATTCTTTCAAATTATAAATCACGAATGCATTGATAATAAATGCTGTGACCAAGAGATCTAGCACAATAAAGAGAGTGGCGTAGTGAGTAATCAATATTTATCCCTCGAATAATTTAAAATGTAATAACTCCACCAAATACTAACAGATTTCAAAAATTCTTTTAAATTATAAATCAAAAATGCATGTGTGATAAATACTGTGACTGAGAGAGCTAGCACAAGAAAGACAGTGGCGTAGTGAGTATTCAGTATTTAACCCTTGAATAATTTAAAATGTAATAACACCACCAAATACCAACAGATTTCAAAAATTCTTTTAAATTATAAATCACCAATGTATTAGTAATAAATGGTGTGACCAAGAGAGCTAGTACAAAAAAGACAGTAGCGTAGTAAGTAATCAATATTTAACACTTAAATAATTTAAAATGTAATAACTCTACCAAATACTAACAGATTTTAAAAATTCTTTTAAATTATAGATCATCAATGCATTGGTGATAAATGCCGTGACCAAGAGAGCTAGCACAAGAAAGACAATGGCGTAGTGAGTAATCAATATTTAACCCTTGAATAATTTAAAATGTAATAACTCTACCAAATACTAACAGATTTCAAAAATTCTTTGAAATTATAAATCACCAATGCATTGGTAAAAAATGCTCTGACCATGAGAGCTAGCACAAAAAAGACAGGGGCGTCGTGAGTTATCGATGTTTAACCCTTAAATAATTAAAAATGTAACCCTTGCATAATTTAAAATGTAATAACTCCACCAAATACTAACAGATTTCAAAAATTCTTTCAAATTATAAATCAACAATGTATTTGTAAGCTAGCACAAGAAAGACCGTAGTGTAGTGAATAATCAATATTTAACCCTTGAATAATTTAAAATGTAATAACTCCACCAAATGCCTACCGATTTCAAAAATTATTTTAAATTATAAATCATCAATGCATTGGTAATAAATGCTGTGACTGAAAGAGCTAGCACAAAAAGACAGGGGCGTAGTAAGTTATCGATATTAAACATTTGAATAATTTAAAATTTAATAACTCATCAAATACCAACAGATTTCAAAAATTCTTTTAAATTATAAATCACCAATGTATTGGTAATAAATGTTATGACCGAGAGAGCTAGCACAAGAAAGACAGGGGTGTAGTGAGTTAGCAATATGTAACCCTCGATTAATTTAAATGTTAATAACTCCACCAAATACCAACAGATTTCAAAAATTCTTACAAATTATAAATCATCAATGCATCAGTAATAAACGCTGTGACTGAGAGAGCAAGTACAAGAAAGACAGTGTTGTAGTAAATTATTGATGTTACTGCTTTGAATAATTTAAAATGTAATAACTTTATTAAACGCCAACAGATTTTAAACATTGTTTTAAATTATGATTTACCAACGCATTGTTAATAAATGATGTGACTAATAGAGCAAGCACAAAAAGACGCTAGCAAAGTTTATAAATTCTTTCAAATTATAGTGGCGTAGTAAGTGATGGTATATTAACCCTCGAATAATTTAAAATGTAATAATTTGTAATGCAAACATGATTTTTGAGTTTTTTTCAGCTACTTATAAAGATAAGTCAAGTTTTTGGTACATTTAAATAATTTAGGCATCTGAAGCGTAGATATTTTAATTTTGATAAAAACTGATTAAAACTTTCAAATGATATTTTGCAGATTTCTTTAGAATAAATATTTTTATATAGATTATAATCTGCATATAGATTATAATCTGCATATAGATTATAATCTACTTACTTTATTTTTACATGACACTTTTAACATTAATAAAGCCTAGTATGTTCAGGATTGTATTGAATTGAGTTTTATTGTCAGATTCTCACATTATTTAAAAGAACAAATATTATTTAATGTACACTTCTGTGCAATCAAATTAAGCACAAGTCTTATAACTACTTTTTACAATATTCTAGTTGTTTAATTCGGGTTTGATTTAATTGCCTAGCAGCAGATTCAATAAATAATAAAACACACAACAATTCTTTACTGCTCCCAACGTTTCTTAACTCTAAAACAGTGTCTTTACTGATGTTCACCAATCGAACAATTTGTCTAATAGAAAAACCATCTTCTATTTTTTTTTTTTTTGTTTGTTTGGTATAGGTTTTTACCATTCAGCCACTAACGTTGATTTATATTAACTATATTAACATATATTTCGACTAATTTGGACGTCACAACACATTCACACACATCCATGGAACCGGAGACGAGTATTTTTCGTTAGAAAAATTACTCGCCTCCGCTGGGAATCGAACCCAGATCACCTCCGTGACCGATTTGGCGAAACCGGCGGCTCAACCGCTCGGTCACGGCGGGCCCCCCTCTTCTATTTGAGTTATAATTTGAAGTTTTGAATTGTTGTCTAAATGTCGCGCATTTTGACATTAAGGAATTGACATATTTACGTAACTAGGAAACTCATCATGTCCGCTTTTAACTATAACATATTTTGTGTACTTAATTTTATTGCACAGAAGTGTACATACAATTTTTCAATGTGATTTTTTAAACATATTTTAACTAATGATTTCTTTATTTTAGGATCCTAAACTCCAAGTCCAAGTAATTATATATTTTGGCATTATTCAAAAGAATAATGTTTATTTAATGTCTACATTACATTTTATAAACGTATCTCAACAATGTTGTGATTTAAAACTTAATATTTCTCTTAAATGTCGTCCATAGTCATAAATTCTTTAAGAAGGCATCAATGTTATTTTATTAGATTATGATATTTTATCTTTAGTTGTTTTTTTAATTATTATCTGCTTTAGGATCCCCACTCACTTCAAGTGTTAACGACGCACAAAAATATTTGAGCGAAAATGTTTTTACATGATTATCTATATAATCGTAATATTTCTTTAAATAGCAGTTCCAATGAGCGGTAAGGGTTAGATTTTCAAAACCCTTTAAAGTGAAATAGGCATATATTCTATTCTATATTTAGCTGTCTTTCTTGTGCTTGCTCCCCCGGTAACAATGCATTAGTGATTTATAATTTAAAATTAAATAATAATTTAAAAGAATTTTTGGAATCTGTTGATATTTGGTGATCTTATTACATTTAAATTATTCGAGGGTTAAACATAGATCACTCACTACGCCACTGTCTTTCTTGTGCTTGCTCATCCGGTCACAGGATTTATAAACAATGTACTGGTGATTTATGATTTGAAAGAATTTTTGAAATTTGCTGGTATTTGTTCAAGTTATTACATTTTAAATTATTCAAGCGTTAAACATTGATCACTCACTACGCCACTGTTTTTCTTGTGCTTGCTCTCCCGGTCACAGGATTTATAAACAATGCATTGTTGATTTATGATTTAAAAGAATCTGTTGGTATTTGGTGGAGTTATCACATATTAAATTATTCGAGGGTTAGTCATCAATCACTCACTACGCTTTTACTTGAGTATATGGCAAAGTAATTGTCAACAAATCCGTTGAATTATTGTGATTTGTTAGAAAATCGTATTTATCTTAACAATTTAAATACACGAATGGAATTGCGCATACAGGATTTAAAAGCTCACGGTTGATAATTAAAATGTAAATATCTTTCTAACCGTTTTCTTGTTCTTAATAATTTTTGCATATTCTGCCTGCGCTAGCTCTAAGCTGCAGATTCCCCTAAAAATAATCAAAAAATATTAAAGTGCACAAACTAATTTTGTATTTATAAGGGGTTGTTGGGGTTGTGATAGCTTTAAAATTGCTTGTGCTAGCTTGCGCTAGCTCTTTAGAAACCAAATCATATAAAAAAGTTAAAAAATCAAAAGTGAGGGGCAAACGTCAACTTAGCAACCCCATATTTGAAACCCCTATAACTTTTTTACCCTTTGTGTGCTTGCTCTAACTTTTGCTGTGCTTGCTTGCGCTAGCTAAGAGCTTTTCTGTGCAATGATGTTTTTTTCCAAAAAATCGAAAGTGGGGGGCCAAATAGACGAAGCCAACTAGAAGACACTTCGAGTTTGATAATGACAAGTTAAAGTTGTCGAAACTATAATCACAATAAAACCTCAGTTATACAAACAAAGTTTAAGTGTCTTATTTGTGTATATAATGATGTAAAACGAAGTAGAAATCCCCACAGTTAACAGTTTATTTTAAAACTATTTATTTGGATTTAGGCTTGTCCTCTTTTGCGGGATGGTGGGTGCGCCGGGTTATTCCTGTAAATATTGCCACCTTCACACATACAAAAAAAACATTGCTGCGAAAATTGAGATGTCATTTATTTTCTTCTGAAGTTAGCATATTCGCAACCATATACACACTGACATCATTGTAGAAATAGCAAAATCGTACTGAGATAACCTGAAAACGTAAAGAAATACCGAACTTGGATAGTCGAATTTTTGTCTTGATTGCAATACTTTCCTTACACGGTAGGGTTTGGAAAGTAAAACCAGAATTCAAAAATTTACATTTTTAAAAATAAAATAAAAGAGCTACACACATTAGTGTGCGGTCGATAAAAATCTATTATAACGCTACTTATATTAACATTAGCATGAACATGTTTTTAATTACATTTGCCATCATAGAAACACTATTGGCTAGATAAATCTGAAAATAAATAATATCATTATATGTTTGTTTGGATTTCACTAAATAATTAGTCGAAAAATTACTTTGTGAATTAAAAAATAAATTGTCACTAACTAAATATCTTTACTTACAAATTTAGTAAGGTATATAGTAGTTAATTTACAATTTAATAGTAAAATGATAAGTCATATTTGAAAACAAAATAAAATCCAGTAATTTACAACTATTTTCTATTTTTCATTTATAAAAAAATGGTGATGTGTCTATTATAATACTTTCCCTTTTAGTCATATAATGTTTTTTTGCAAAATACGTTGGTTTCGAGAACTTTAATAATGTTAATAATGATCGATTCTTATGTTTTTTTTGTTTTCCTACTGTTTATCGCTTTTGCAATATTTGACTATGATGTCATAGGTTATATAGTGGTTAACACTCGGTATATTTTGTCATCAACATCAATACAAAACTCAATTAGAGAAGAGATTTCTGAAATTGCGGACGGGCAGGTATATTTGATTGTGAGTTAGAGTACTGAGTTATCCACCCATGAAATAGATGTTGCACATATGGCCGCAAATATTAATTCATTGTACTACGGCTTGCCGGCTTGTGTAAAATGATATCAACTTATTTAATTGTTCATATTTCTGTAATTCTAATTATGAACTACCTGTATATCGAATTATTATTCAAGTAATATAAGTCACATAGACGAATACCTATAAATTGTGTTAATTGCTGTCTAAAGAAAATTATTTATTAAATCAATAATAGTTGAAAACAAATCAGCCTATATTAGTTATTTAACAAAATAAACAATAATGTTTTTATACTTATGAGAGGTAAATCTCGAAACGCGAGATTCATCTCATATAAATGCTATATAAAGTTGAGTTTTTGTTTTGAATAACTATTTTCAATACTTTTTTACTCTACCTGGGTGCTTCATTTCTTTTATCGCTGGAAAAAATAAATAGCACGGATTGTTTCTATTATGGATTGCAATATCTGTGTTTTGTTTTTGTTGAGAATTAAAAAAAAAACATGCGTACAAAACACTTAAATATTCTGAAGTCCTTAAATATACTCTGCCACTTTAGCAGTATAGCCTAAAAATTTGGATAATAAAATTCAACGAATGCCTGAAAAATAATTGCTGTAATTTTTCAGGCATTCGTTTAATTTTATAATCCACATCAGGTTATTATACTTAAAAGGAAAAATTCCTGCACACGTATTTTAGAGAACGGGTAAATGCAGAATATTTTTAGTTATCTTTTATTCTTGTTTGGTTTTTCATTTTTACTTTTTGTTTGGTTGTACATTTTTATCTTCCCCATATGTAATACAAAGGATAAGTATTATTTTCGGAAATATTTTCAAATTAAAACTGTTAATTTTTGGCCCATCTATTTTTTAAGAATAAAAATAACAGTATTAAATCTGAAGAAAATAGTCAACATAAAAGATAGGATATAGTTAAGCTTACACATGATTTAATAAACGTCGACTGGTTACAATTGAAATTTAAATGTCTTCATTGGATTTTCCAAAATATCAAATCTTCAAATTCAAATTTTGAAATAAGATAGTGATGGGGTTTATTTTGTTAGAGAATTTCTAAAAAATCGAAGTATTATTAGAATTGATTGCACTTACATCTGCTTTACAGGAAATTATTTCAACGCATTTTCTTAAAATATTAAGAAAAGTTGAAATAATGCAATAAATTAAACAATTTTAGAAGCACGAGTAACAAATCAACGGATTATCAAATCTACGGATTACCAAATCTGTTTATTTAGATTTTATGATAAAATTTATAGAATCCAAACAGAAATTAATATACTTTGATATACTGAAATTTAAATTTAAATAAATTTGTTTAATATATTTTTATTCTACCAGTGTATTTTAAAAAAAATCTAATTCCATTCTATTTAAATACATTCTGATCACTTTGAACTTTTGCAATTTTGTTTAAATTGTTTGATTTAATTTTTTTTCAAAGTTACACTAAAAATTGTTAAATTAATAATTTTTCTTAGTAGCGTATTTATTAAGCTTTATTTTAAGTAATTTAGCTATAAACTATTGCATTTTTTCCTCAAAAGTTCGATTTTTTTTGTCCTGTGAAACAAGGTTTGGTTATTCTTTAAATCTTTTATAAAGATTTATATTTTAAAATTGTAAATGCAAAGTTTACTAAAACACAAATAATGTACACGAATTTGTATTTGTACTTAATTTGAACAATAAAAGAACAACATCAACTATATTTATTTTATGTCATCAATTTTAAATAAAATAAATTGCAAAATAAGTTTCTGATTGATCGCCTATTGAGGATTTCCACTCCCAGATTAAGCTAGAAGTAAAATTTCGAGTTTTGAAAAGCCTGAAAATTTGGATTTGCCAGGGCGATATCGCTTGCGCGCCCTGGCAAATTTCTGCAAATTGATTATATACAGGATATGTCATAAAGATGCTTGCTGATGCAGCTTGCTTATTTTGAATGGATTATCTTATATATTATTTCGTCTTGAATGGGATACAGGGTATATCAAGAAGTGCCCTAAGCCAACTTAAAATTTGTCAGTTACATTTCTGTTATAATATTTTTAACAAACAGCATTTTCACTTTCCCCGTATGTAATAAATACAAAGGGACATTATTTTATGTGAAAATGTAAAAATCTAAAATGTGGAATTTACAAAAAAAATGTCTGTGTGGTCGTATGTATTATTGAGCTGTGCAGCAAAAACCGCTAATGATGTTCAGATGAAACTTTAAACTTTAGCTTTTTATTACAATCTTTGGATTTGACAAGCTTTTGGTGAATATTCGGAAATCGGTTGTAGTAGCTTACTGTTAGCGTTTTTTTTTTCTTAATATTTCTTTAAATATTGATCACATCGAAAAATCTTTAAATAAAAGTTGTAGGGCTTGTTGAAATACAAGAAATCTGTACATTATACTTTTGTGTAGCTTAAATAGTTTTTTACATCAAACATTAAGGTGGGGAAAATCCTTAAAGAAACTAGTATATGACTGACGGGGAAAGTACTATGATAGGCACATAAGCATTTTTTTGTAAAATGTTGCAATGGGGGGTAAAATTTAGGAATAAAATTGAAATAAATTTACTTGGAAAAAGTGTTGTGTAGAATGAACAGTTTTTTTTAAACGTCGTAAGCAAAGCTATACTAAAGAGAGATAAATTCCGAAACGCGTCTATAGATGACCTAAGACATTATTTTTAATCCAAGTCCTTTCATTACTAATTTCTTGTTATTTCTCCTTTCATTTTAAATTTGTTTTTGTTAGTTGGTTTCAATAGAATTTGACCTAAATGTTACATACTCTCTAATTCAAATAGTTTTAAATTTGAATTATTTTTGTGATATTAGGTTTAAGGTGTGTTTGTCTACTTTGTGTATAATCGGTGCTAGGGTCTTTTACAACCCTGGTACCACAAATTCTGTGATTTTAGGCTTAGGTTTATTTGTGTATTTTATATGTTTTTATTAGTTTCTCCTATTTTTTTAGTTGTTTTTTTTTTATCGAGTCTTCAAAAAGACGAGTAAACCGGCTAATGACCTTGTAGTCGAAGCCGGTAAGGTGGGAGGGGTTTTTAGTCGGTAGTCCTCTGCCTGGAGGGAGTCCCACACTCCGTCCGTAAATGGATTTTCCCCTCCCACACAATAATAATAATAATAAATTTATTTTCCATCGGAAGAATCCAACAAAGGAAAATATACAATACTTTACATAAGTAGTAATACAGTAATAAACGAAAAGATAAAAAAATATAAAAATGAAAAAATACAAGCAAGAGTAATTAAATTTAAAAAGAAAAGGATAATTGCATATAAATAAAAAAAAACCATATTGAACATTATTTCCATTTACAAAAAATATGCCATCGTACATTTTGTCGGCATTGCGGCACATATGCGTTATAGGGGCTTTATTCAGTAAATTCGTTTTAGCTATGGGTAACATAAATGTGTTAGAATGTCTGGACGATAATCCAGGAATAAAAAAAATAATTTCGCTTAGTAAATCAGGACAGTCTATAGTATTTTGTGTTAACTTAAATATAAATAGTCCACTGGCCTCTTTACGTTGAGAGGACAATGTCGCAATATCGTGCCGCAATAACAATTCGGTATAGTCAATATTGCGTTCGGGATATGTTAACAAACACAGATACGGTTTGGTAAGCATCGGAAATAACAGGTTTTATGAGTCATATAAGGTATTAAGATGATTACATTTTTACTCAAACGAAGTACAATTTCGAGTTTAGAAAAGCCTGAAAATTTAGTTTGGTCGTCCCGCTTCTCCGAGCGACCAAACCAAATTTTTTGGCTTTTCTAAACTAAAAATTTTACTTAATGCATAATCTAGGATTAGAAACACTCGTTTGCTCAAATTAGTGATATCGTACGAATACAAGTTCGTAACGTAGACCGTGGTCTTACAGATCCCCGAAATGTGTTAACGGTTGTTGTTGGAATAGAAGACTCCGAATTTTATGAATTAGCATACAAAAATGGTATTCTCAAGCAGCTTTACACTCGTACCCAATTCGTAATTTGTAAAGAGAAATTTCTTTCAATACATGCAATTTCTTCTTTAGAGGAGAAGTGGAGAACAAGGTTATAAACGCTGTTATTGCAAAAAGAAGTGCTCTAGTTGTTGCAATAAATAAGATTCTATAATTTTATACTCACTCTTTGTTATGTGTAAGTTTGTTCTTGGTTTTTTTTTTCTGAAGTTCAATAGTTAAAAATATTTTTATTCAACATTCAGTATAAGCACATGCTAAATGTCGACATGCACCGGTTTAAGATGTAAGTGAGATATAACGACATTTATCACATATTTCGAACATACTGTAGGTATGCTAACAAATCACCGGAGAATATCGACATTAGCCAGATTTCGGTCTTTCACGATAACATATATACTGATTTCATTATGAGATGCAAGATATTGTTCGATAGGTCAAGATTTAAAATATGTATGTAATGTTGCATAGTTTAAGATTTATGTAACAAACCGCACAACTCACACGTACAAACTAAAATAATATTTTTTTTGTGAAACTTAAATAGTGTTATTAATAAAATAGTCATTTACAACAAGTAATAAAACATATAGAATCAGTCGTTACTCATGTTGGTACAACGACATGAAGTTGGTGACTGCTTGATGCATAGATGTTAATATATACTAGATGACTAACTCGGTATTCAAAAGTGTAACCTCAAGGTCATAGAAAATCAGGCGGCGGCCATTTGCAGTAGAGTAATAAAGCGAAAATAAGCGTGCTCGATCTTAAATATAATATAATTATTTTTGTTATATGTGTTAATGTAAATGTGTTTGTTACAATATATAAATAGTGTGTGGACTAACATATACTCAATCAGCAGTGATTTGATGAATTTGTGCCCTGAATAACTATATCTCACCTGATTTAGTAAATTACATAACTTTAACATGCCAGCAAATTGTTCAGCTTTTGGCTGTAAGCATGAGTAACAATTAATCCTAAACAACTATATCCAACGTAAGTTCCCAAAGTTAATATGAAGTATTTAAAATGAAGTTACGATGTAGATTTTCATGTTCGGATGGCATAGTAATTGATAATTGTGTTTGCTTTGGAGCCATGATAAACTATAAGAGTGGTGATACCAGTGCCGTAACTAGCCTTTTATGCGCCAGGTGCCAGCTTCTTTAACTGCGCCCTTGAAAAATGTTCTAATTGCTAGACCAAAAATAATACTGCTGATAGGAGGGCTCGTTTACACCTGTATTACGCGATAAATAATAGGTATTGTATGTATGTTACTAACTACCATGCATGACCCAATACTTGGTCCTGGTCTGGTCATTTATGCGCCCCTCCAGGGTCTGCGCCCTGTGCCTGGTCACCGCTGGCACAGCCCTAGTTACGGCACTGGGTGATACTAACGAAGCTAATCACTGCATATGTACAAGCCTAAGCACTTTTTTACACTTTGCTGGAATTCGAGTAACCGGTGTTTTTTTTTTTATTTTTCAGATATCCAATTAAAAATAAAACACTTTTAAAATCTTAGATTATTAATGTAAAAAGCAAACATTTTGTACCAACTAAAAGCAGCAAAATTTGTAGCGATCATTTCAAACAAGATGATTATTTGGTGAGGCCTGGAACATACATAAGGAGATTAAAACCAGATGAAGATATAACCACTGAGTTAATTAATGTCTCAAACAAGATAGACAAACAAGTCGAAACGGATAAAGATATGGTCGAAAAAGCATTGAAACTGAAAATAAAAGCTTTACAACAAAAAAGTTAGACGCCGAGATATAAATATCACAAATTTTAAACAATTACTGAAAAGATTAAAGGACAAAGGTTTTCTTGAACAAGAAGCAGAAAATTTGTTGAAGGACCAATTTCAAGGTAGCACACTAGAAATCTTCATAAATCAATTAAAAAATGTAAACAGAAAGGTGAAGGGATTCAGATATAGCGCAGAAATTAAACAATATTCTTTAACATTACCATTCTCCTAAAGCATATGAGTATTGCAGGTATGGCTTTTGTAGTACTTAGTTTCACTAGTATCTATTAAACTTCTTTGATAAATATTAGTATAAAATATATTTGATAACTGAATTGAATCAAACAATAGTTTTGGGCCGTGATGGACAAGAGGTTAAGTTGTTAGGCTGGACATGGGTGTGTGTGAATGTGTTGTGATTATCCCAAATATTTAATTAAAACCAAAATAAAGGTGATTGGTAAAAAAAAAAAAATAACAAATGGTAATATTTGACATTTTTGTTCTCTTAAATTTTCAGAACTATCTTCTGTCTACCACACAAATCTGCTCTAACAAATTGGGTTTCATCCATCAATGCGGCACCTGGATTCTTTAAAGAAGTTTTCACTGCATTAGCTGCTTTCAATTCATCGGATCGTGATTGCAACCTAGTGTTAGATGGGATGGCAATACGCAAACAATTGATTTGGGATGCAAAATAAGGGAAGTTTATTAGTTACTGTGATAATGGAAATATATTTCTTGAAAATCAAGAAAATTTGGCCACTGAAGCCCTTGTTTTTATGTTAGTTAGCTTAAACGGGAAGTGGAAATGGCCAATAGGGTATTTTCTGCAAACAAAAACTAATGTTTGTATACACACCGAACTCATTAAATCGGCATTGAAGTTAAGTAATGATGCAGGGTTAAGCGTTTGGGGGGTTACCTGCGATGGAACTTCAACTAATTTTTCAACATTTGAATCGTTGGGTTGCCGTATTTATAACGAACATGAAAATATTAAATGTTATTTTAAGCATCCCAATTCAAATGATGATATATGTTATATACCTGATGCATGTTATGTGGTCAAATTGGCTCGTAATGCATTGGCAACATATAAACGATTCAAAAATGATGATGGTTTTGTGGAATGGCGATTTATTGAAAGTCTTCATGATTTTCAAGATAATATGGCTCTGAAAATTGGTAATAAATTAAGTAAGACTCATCATATTGATTGGAAGAAAAATATAATGAAAGTCAAATTGGCTGCCCAAACATTTAGCTCATCTACAGCTGACGCTCTTGAATTTTTAAATAAAATGGGATTTGATCAATTCAAGAATTGTCAGGAAACAGCCAAATTTATTAGATATGTTGACAAATTATTTGATTTCCTAAATAGCCGCAGCCCATTTGGTAAGAGTTTTAAAAAACCCCTATACGCTAGCAATATTTTAATTGCAGAAAAAGAAATTAACGGATGATAAGGGAACGTATTTATATAGAGGTCCTAGAAAAACATTCATAATTGGCTTCGCTACAGCGACAGCATCTATATTCAAAATCGGTAAAAATTTGTTGGGCAATAACAAACATATCAAATATTTACTGACTTACAAGTTTTCCCAAGATCATTTGGAATTGCTTTTTTCAAGAATAAGAAACAGATTAGGATTTAATAACAATCCTAATGTGCAACAATTTTCAATTGCAATGAAGCAAATATTGTTGAAAAACAGTATACAGCCTTCAGCTGCAGCAAATTGTATTGTCTTAGATTTAAATACTGTTGGGTCGATTTTTGACATTAAATGGAATCGAAAAGTTTCTTCGAGGATCGAAGAAGAAAGTAATTTAGAAGATGTTGATGATTTTCAGCATCTTCATGAATTATGTTCTCAAAATGATAATGCATATTGTGACACGAGGGATAATATATTGTATTACATATATGGATAAATAGTCCGTCCAGTTTTTAAAGAAACATTATGTAATTTTTGTGCCGATAGTTTATTACATTCAACTTCAGAACATGATTATTTTCATAAGTTTAAGTTTTCTGTACTGACAGATATGAAAAACAGGGGCGGTTTAAATTCTGCTTCAGTAAGTGTTTTTGAAGTGGTAAAATTTACTGAAGCAGAAATTAACATTTGTTCAAATAATAATAATAGTTTAAGAAGTGAAAATCTTGAAAAAAATTACTAAATTCATTGGTCATGCATCTTGCACAAAATAAAAATATATTTCCGGATTTACAATGTGAGGTAGCTTTAGGAGATAATCACAAAATTAATTTAATTTATTTGATTTGTAAACTTTATGTAAAAATAAGATTACATAGTGTAGCTAAGTTGTCGCTAAAAAGCGCACCTGTGAGTACACGGCACAAATTAAAGAAATTAATTTTATTTTCAAATCAATAAAATAAAAAAAAAAATTACAAATGTGTTTCATTTCTTGTACGGTATTATGTCATACATATTCCTCCTTCCGTTTAACCAATTCAAATATAATAAAAATATGCTTCCGAATTTAAAATGTGAAGTAGCTTCAGATGATAGTCACAACATTAATTTAATTTATTTGATTTGTAAACTTTATGTGAAAATAAGATTACATAGTGCAGCAAAGTTGTCGCTACAAAACGCACCCATTAGTACACGGAACAAATTAAATAAAATAATTTTATTTTCAAATCAATAAAAAGAAATACAAGTGTTGTACAGAATTATATCATACATATTCCTCCTTCCGTTTAACCCATTCACATGCACTAACGTTTTAGAGAGTCAATTAACAATACCAAGATTCATAATTATTACGAATTTAGTGTAAATACGTGATCTTTTAGTTCCATAATATTGAAAATCTTATTTAAGTAATATTACTTTTCTACAAATTTCACTCATATAATCATGTTCCTAATATTGCTAAAAGCTTTTTTAGTTTTGGCTTTAATTTTATAAAACAGTTATGGCACATTCATTATACATTCTAGAAACAAATAAAATGTATTCCAATCATGACAGACAAAAGATAAAGTTGCAAATTTAAATTAAACAATTTTACTAGACATTTTTGTATGGTGCATTTTGCCGTTTAAGATGTTTATTTGAAATTTTATTTTTCAATCGGCATAATCTATAAATACTTTTTAACAATGTATATATTGAGAAAATTAAAAATGAACGATATTTCTACCTCTATTTTATTTTTACTATTAACTAATATTCGACATTCAAATTTGTACTCTACTGCAAATGGCCGCCGTGATCCATAGAAAATCTGGCGTGACCTTGAGGTTACACTTTTTTCTTGCTTCGTACATATTGATTTAGTCATCTGGTTTATATTAACATCTATGGCTTGATGTAAACCAACGTTGGTAGAGTATATCTTATACAGGTGACCTCATGTACGTTCTCATGCGAACTGTCTCCAACTGTGACGTATATGAAAGTGAAAAATATAGCCGCCTAGTTATAATAATAATAATCGGTGCAGTAATAAATAATGTACAATTACTTTCACTAATTTAATTGGAAATTAATTATGCACTTAGAGTAACAGGTAGAGTCGTGTTCACATTAATTTTAAAAGTGTTAAATAATCATAGAATACGTTTTAGGTTACGACTGAAGATTGTATTAAACAAAAATCTATTCGTAATAACAATATTTATTAACAAAGTAAATTATTTTTAAATGAGTTACGTAATTAGTAATTTGCATGGAGTTTAAAGTCTCTATAATCTGAATAGCCAGAAATTTAATCTAATTAAGCCCCAAATCAATGGTCCGAACAAAACTATAATTTTAATAAATTCAGTTACACAATGAAGAACCTGTAAAATGTTTTGCAATATGCTTAAGATGGACTTGTGAGAATAATTTAGCCCCTCAACATGTAGGCCCGGATACAAAGTAAGAACCGCCTAGGAAAAATACCTTCCTACAGCTCCATTAGTAGCAGACTAGGCCTTGCTTGGTGTTTCACCTGTTGCATCCGGTCCTGTCAATATGTACACACAACATGTTCTTTTTAGTGCCCCCTTTGACTGTACATTTGGTACAATATTTAATACTCTAGTGATAGATATACATTTATTTTTTAAATGTTACAAACAAAAAAACATATTAAATTATAATGACTAAAGAGCAATTTTATTTTATTGTAATAAATTATTAATAGAATTTTTATTTAAGTGACCATACAAGCAACTATTCGAGCATAACAATTCGTACAATGTCTCAAACAATATTTCAGGGTAATCATTGTAACAATCTCTGGAGAAAACATGTCATCCACCCTGTGTTGTTATTAGTGTTATTTATTTTAGTTTATTATTATCTGTCTTGTGTTTGTTTAAAATGTCTATAAAATAGTTAAACAATTAATTCAATGGAACTGTAACGGCTGCAGAACACACTACAATGAGTTGAAACTACTCCTGGCCAGGCACACGCCCTTTTGCGTGTGCCTACAGGAAATGCATTTTAAGCCAGGAGATAGTTTCCAGCTCAGAGGATTTTCTGTGGTGCGGAGGGATGAAGTGTCCAATGTGCCAAGCTAGCTAGAATTGCCATGTTTCTAAGAGAAGGGCTCCCCTTTCAGAAGATCCCTCTCAGAACGGCGCTCCAGGCACTGGCCGTACGGATCACGCATCCCATAAAAGCCACGATCTGCACCGTTTATCTTCCAAAATTCGATTGAAGCCTACAAGACATCGTCAAATTAGTCAACGAGCTCCCCTCGCCGTACAGCTTAGTAGGCGACTTCAACGCCCACAACCCATTGTGGGGCTCCCAGAGAAGAGATCCCCGCGGTCGACTCATTGAGGACTTCCTCGATCAGAGTGACGTGGTTCTCCTCAACACGGGAAGCCCCACACACTTTAGTGCTAGAGGGTCCGATTAATCGGCGATCGACTTGTCGTTTTCATCCCTTCGTTTGGCTACAGGTCTTAAGTGGCAAGTCCTCGACGATCAGCACGGCAGCGATCATTTTCCGATCGCTGTAAAAACCATCGTTCGACGGGTAAGACAGTCAATCCCCCGAAGATGGTGTCTCGACAAGACAGACTGGCTTGGATTTCAAGCCAGTCTTACCCCGCTTTCGTCACATAGTGACGACGTCGAGACAGCCGTGGAGGACTTTACAAAACGGATGCTAGAAGCAGCTGGTAAATTTATCCCAATCTCTAGTGCAAGAATGGGCGGTCCACCTGTTCCTTTGTGGAACCAAGACATTAAGGTGGCAATTGAGGAGAATAAAAGAGCATTAAATAGGTTTAGACAAGTTCCTACCCAGGCAAACCTGATAGCTTTCAAGAAGCGGCGAGCAATCGCGCGCCGCAAAATTCTTGAAAGCAAAAGGTTGTCTTGAGACAGCTACGTGTCGACGATTACGGCTACCACACCGGTAGGTGAAGTGTGGAAAAAGGTGGGTGTAATAGCAGGGAAAAAATTCCCAGCGGTAGCACCCATCCTGCATGTGGATGGTCGTGACGTCGTCGACACAATAGAAATAGCGGATGCTATTGCATCGCATTTCTGCTCCGCTAGCAGCTCTCTCAATTATGAAGCAACTTTCTTGGGAAATAAGGACAACCGTGAGGTTCCCCTAAACTTTTCCTCAAGGGTGTTCTTACCTTACTTACTTACTTACTTAATAGAAAACAGCCATAATCCTCCCTCTTTCTACACCTGGTAAGGACCCCACCACCATTAGTAGTTACCGGCCCATTTTCCTTACTAGCTGCTTGGGTAAAGTCCTCGAGAGGATGATCAACAACCGCCTAGTATGGATGATGGAGACGCGCGGTCTCCTGGCTAAGTACCAGGCCGGTTTCAGAAAATTCCACAGCATGGTTGACCAATTAATCCATCTCAAGAACTCCATCCAGGATGCCTTCTTAGAGAGAAAGCACCTCGTTGCCGTGTTTATTGATCTTGAGAAGGCATACGATATGACCTGGAGATATGGAGTTCTCCAAAAATTACACCAATGGGGACTGAGGGACCGTCTGCCCCTCTTCATCGAATCCTTTATATCCAATCGGTCGTTCACAGTCAGAGTTGGGGATACTGAGTCAGGGCAGTTCGCGCTGGAAAACGGTATCCCCAAAGGTTCAACCATCAGTGTAACCCTCTTCGCTATAGCGGTCAATGACATCGCGATGTCAGTAAACTCCCCTGTACAAAAAAGTCTGTATGTCGATGACTTGGTGATATATATGGCAGGAGATACCATCCCCGCCATTAATTGCCAACTCCAAACAGTCATCGACAAGGTGAACAACGACGCTGAGTCTCGAGGTTTCCGCGTCTCTGCAGCAAAAACCTCATGTGTACATTTTTGCCGACTCAGACGTCCACATCGTGATCCCGTAATATCTCTTCGGGGCACAAGGATACAGGTCGTAGATAGTATCCGATTTCTAGGGCTAAGGCTCGATAGGACTCTTAACTATCGGGTCCATATAGATGAGCTGGTCCAAAGGTCTAAGAAAGCATTAAACGTCATTAAATGCTTGGCCAGCATCAACTGGGCAGCTGGAAGAGAAGTACTGCTGCGACTGTACACGGCTCTGGTTCTTTCCAGAGTTGACTACGATTGCGCAGTATACTCCTATTAGGGACGAGTTCCGCGCCGAGTCTCTGCTCATATTTAACGTTAGAATATCATTTTTATGATATTCATCATATTGAATAATTCAATATGATGAATATTATATTATATAAAGATGGCGAACGTCTTCGGTCGATCATTATCCGAGAGCGAACTAAATCTAAGTTTAATTACTGTATACGCAGAGTGTCAAGTATGTAATGAACACATTGAAGGTGAACTGTTTAAGTGCAGTATTTGTGAAGTTAAATATCATCCCGTATGTATGAAATCGGATGAAAAATTTGGAGTTGCTGCATGCGTCAAATGCGAAAAGAATGGGGTGCAAAAAAATTTCGCTTCAAGTTTTGATTGCATTAAAACAGAATATAATACAACTAACGAAAGAGTTAAATCGCCAAAATATAATTATAACAAAACAAGAAGCACAAATAAATCAACTAACCAAACAAGTAAACAACAGAAACAATAGCGAGGAAATAAACCATTCCATCGATTTTAAGAAAATTCCTTCGAACAATAAACATGCAATTAAACAATATAAAAATCCCACTACAGATGGAAGCACATTTATTAAACATCAAGAAATTCTTAATGAACAAAAAAATGTCAACTCCGCGGTCAACAATTCAACCAGAAAACATCGTACTGAGGTAAATGACCTGAGCCAAAACACCGTTGATAAATCTGAATGGACAACAGTCAATAAAAGAAATAATAAAAAATTCAAATTTATTGAAAAGCAGCAAACACTAATCTTCCAGTAGCAGAAGTTATTTCACGTAAATGGCTATTTGTGTCTAGATTTAGAAACAATGTTAAGCCTGAGCAAATTTCAACCTATTTAAAATCGGCGGGAAATTATCCGTTTGTAGTAGAACAATTAAAACCTAAATACGAAAATGCATCATATGCGTCCTTTAAAATCGGTGTTCCGACATAAGTTGAAAAAACTGTAATAAATGAGGATTTTTGACCACAGGATATATTTATAAACAAATATTTTTTTAAATTAAAGAATAATGGAAACGGAAAACATTTTCCAAGACCACAAAATACAAAATAACAAAGCAGTCAATTTTAAGTATCTTACATCAAAATATACAATGTCTGACAACATCTATAAACCAACTGGAATATCTAATTGAAGAAACTAAATGCAATATTCTTGGATTAACGGAGCACTGGTTATCAGCAGATCAACTAAATAATATAAAAATCAAGGACTTCAACTTAATATCGTCGTTTTGTAGACATGAAAGGGAGCACGGAGGAGCAAAATTGTATGTTCGTCAAAATATTCAAGCTTCCTCATGTGATTTAAGTTCTTTCTCAAAGTGCAGGCTATTTTAGTTCGCGGGCTTATGTATTAGTGACAGTGCAAATCATAATAACATTAATATAATTTGTGTATACAGACTACCCAGTGACGAACTGCATGTATTTTTCGAACTCTTTGAAAAATAACTAAAATATCTCACATATAGTATTAAATATTTAATCATAGTTGGCGATTTCAACATTGATGTACTGCAACAAAACAATACTAGTTCAGAATTTAAAAATATCCTAAAATCGTTTCGTTTAAAATATCTTATAAACACACCAACAAGAATTTGTAAAACCACGGTAACCTGTATAGATAACGTAATTACTAAAATCGATGCAGATATCCCGGCAAAAATAATTGATATCGGATCATACTGCTCAATTAATCAGTTATAACTTTTCTTATCAACCCAAAATACGAAAGCATATAGGCAGAAGCTTTACGCATTCCAATATTAAAATTTTTACAGCTGATATAAAAAAAAAGATGCATCGTTTACGATGTTGTATAGTGAAAAAATATGATGTATTTTTGCAAATATTTTTAGGTTATTTCCACAAACATTTTCCAATAAAAACTACAAATGTCAATAATAAAAAGAATAAGAATAGTCTCTATACATCTGATGAAATAAAACAAAGCAGAGAAAACTGCAGATTTATAATATAATTAGTAATTATATTCCTTCATATAAAATGTTATATAAAAACGAACAGAAAATCTATAATAAACTTCTTGAAATTGAAAAGAACAAACGTATCGAAACCAGAGTGCGCACTAGTAACAACAAATCAAAAGCTTCATGGCAGGTCATAGGTGAAATCGTTGGAAAAACAAATACACATAAAATACCTGGACACCCTAATACATACAAACTAGCTAACAAATTTAATATATTTTATAACTCACTAGGAAATAGTGAATTATTAACAAAAACGCATTCCTCAGTTAATATTAAACTTCAACAAAATTCTATGTATTTACAACCAACTACGGAACAAGAAATTATTGAGACAGTTTGCAATTTCTCAACCTAATTGCAGCTCCTTTATCTGACATTTTCAATACAATTTTCCAAACAGGCATGTACCCCGACAAACTGAAAATATCAATTATATCACCAATTTACATAGAAAATTGTAGACCTATTACCATAATTATTTCGTTTTTAAAAATATTGGAAAAAATCATGTATAATAGATTATTAGACTATTTTTTAAAATGAAACTACTATCCAAACACCAACATGGTTTCCTGAAAGGGAAAAGTACGGAAACAACCCTATACGAATTCACGAACACAATCCTTGACAATATGGAAGTAAACAATCTGTCAGGTGGAATTTTACTCGGCTTGTCAAAGGCAATATGAAATCAGAGGAATCCCTCATTTGTTATTAACATCGTATCTTACAAATCGCATTCATTATACGAAGATCAAGTATCCCGTTACCAGTGAAGATGCTTTATCTGATCCATTAACTACAATAAATAGTATCCCTCAAGGAAGCGTACTGGGGCCTCTATTATTTATCATTTTTATTAACAATTTAGGTAATATTGTTCCACGTGGTGGTAGTATTGTTAATTATGCTGATGACACCAACGTATTAATTGAAGGTAAAACATATGTCGATATTATTGATACTGGTAACACCTGTATGAGTGTTATGGAACCCTGGTTTTAAAAAAATAATTTAATTCTTAATAAATCCAAGACCTCCTGTATATTATTCAAGACCAACCAATCGTTAACTACCCCGAATTACATTAGACTAAACAACAATCAATACCAATTTACTAATAATGCAAAATGTCTAAGTATATATTTGGATGAAACATTATCGTTTGTCCCCCATGTTGACTCTGTGTGTAAGAAGGTAAGCAGAGCTTGCTTCGGGCATCGCGATTTAATGCGCAATACGAACATAGAAGTAGGGAAACTATTTTATTTTGCAAACATACAATCACATTTACGATATGGACTAATCTTATGGGGAAGTTCAAAAGATATGATCAAAGTGTTCATATACCAAAAGAAAGCGATTAGAATACTTAGTAAAATAAATTCAACAATATCATGTAGAGGAATATTTAAGAGCTTTGGCATACTAACAGTATACGCGTTATATGTTTTTGAATGCGTTAAGTTTCTGCTAAAGCATCGCGCATATTTCTATAATGTTTTTTACCCTACAAAGTATCCTAACCGAAGAGGACATCAATATAATTTGCCTAAACATAGACTTACAAACTTTGAGAAGGGTTGTTTTTATATATGTATAAAAATATACAATCACTTACCTTGCTACATAAGAGAAATTACAGAATACCATAAGTTAAAGCATTACCTCTTTGATTTATTATGTAACTTGGAACCATACTCGTTATCTGAATTCTTAGATAAAAAAATTTAGTGTGTATTGTTTTGCTTTTTGTAGCTATATACTTTGTTTTGTGTTATGTGACGTTTTACATTACAATTATATATTTTGTATAAATTTGTAAATGTGAATAAAGGTGATTATTATTATTATTATTATTCATCGATCTTAGCAGTAGTTTTGGGATCAGAGGATAGAGAATTTACCGTAGATGTTCCAACGGTTTTAGATTTGGATTTGGGATATTGTTCCAAGCAAGAGTTACATACCCACTTGATGTTTTTATTCTCCAGGCATCTAGCATCCGCCCTTTTAAGTCCACATGATAGGTGAAGTTTCTCATCGCATATGAAAAATTGTATGTATTTATCATTAGCACTTAGTTGAATTTTACATGAAATACACGACTCTTTACTTCTCACAGTCGGCGCCATCTTTTAAATACGGGCACTTAATGTGCCCGTATCTCCTTTCGATGTTTTAATTGTTACTTTGGTATTCTTTAGTGTCATTTTAATCAGTCTTCTTAATTTATTACCTATATCCAGTTCTTTTATTGCCTTCATTAGCTGTTTTCTGTTCACTGTATCAAAAGCTTGTAGGAAGTCTGTAAATAGCATGTCTATTTCCAGTTTATATTCGTTCGTTCTTTTCAGTATTTGTTTTATTGTGTGTATTGCGTCTATTGTTTACTTGCCTTTTATAAATCCACACTGGTACTGTCCTATTTTATTCTTGTTTTTGTCAGTTATTATTTTCTGTATAATTGTTGATAATAACTTGTATGCAGTATTTAATAGTGTAATCCCTCTGTAGTTTGGGCATGTCTGTTGATTTCATTTCTTGTGAATTGTTACTATCTGTCCTAATTTCCACTCTTCCGGCATTTGTTTCTCATTCCATATTTTCTTCATTATCTCGTGCATTTCATCAATTAATTTATCTCCTCCCTATTTGATAAGTTCTATATTGATTCCATCTTGTCCAGGTGTCTTTCCATTTCGAATTCGCTTAATCGTTTCTATTAGTTCTGTTTTTGTAGGTTCTTTGCTTTCTTCATTCTCCTCGTCTTCCCCTTCTTCTTCTACTTCTTCTGTAAACTCATCTTCATCTCCTGTACACAAGAGATATCTGAAGTGTTCGATCCATGCTTCTTTATATGCTTCTTCATTTTCAGCTAGTTCTCCTTATCTATTTTTGATACCTATTGCTTTATTTCTATATGCCTTCGTGTTTTCATTTATTTGTTGGTAAAATCGTTTTGTGTTTTTATTTCTACTTTCCTTCTCTATTCCATTTATCTTGTTTAACATCCATTCACGTTTAGTTTTCTCACTAGCATCTTTGCTGTTTTGAGTAAGTTGTCTTAAGTTATTTTGTCATCAATTATGTTGTTCATTATCCATCTAATCCATGCTTTTTTCTTTGTCTCTATTGCTAATTTGCACAAATCATTTAGCCATTCTCCTTTTAATTTATTTGTTACTGCTCCTATTTGTTCTGTTACTGCTTGGTTTATGCATTCTTTTATATCTTTCCATTACATTTCTGAGTTATTTTGTTCAATTTTTGCTTGTATTTGCTGTTCTAAACTTGTTTCATATTTTTTTCTAGTTTCCATGCAATTCAGCTTATTTATGTCCCATTTGTCTTTTATATTTCGATGTTTGCTATTGATCTTTACTTTTTTATTCACAGTCTCCACTACCATGAAGTGGTCTGAGTCTGCGCACGCTCCTCTATATGATCTCACATCTCGCTCCTCTATATGATCTCTTGCAGCCTTTTTGTTATTAATCCATGATCAATTTGACTATAATTTTTATGATCAGGTTTGATCCAGGTTATTTTGTGCCATTTTGGATGTTTGCATTTTGTGCTGCTTACCACCAAATTATTTATTATGGCTAAATTACATAGGCGATTTTCGTTTTCGTTTGTTTTTTCATGTATTGTATGTTGACCTGCTACGTGTTTCTTTCATTCTGATTTCGAAAGATCTGCCGGTTTGTCCAATATAAATCACATGTGTTGTTTGAATTGGTTGGAATGATTGAGTCCGTATATGTTTCTTTTCTGTGTATTTTAAATTCTAGTTTTTTATTATTTTTAATAATGGTTATGTCAAGGAAGTTTAAGCTATTGTTCATTTCTGTTTCAGTAGTAAATTGTTTATTATTATTGATGGCATTTAGGTATTTTTCAAATGCATTTAATAGTCTTATCGTTCCAGTCCAAATCCAAAAGATATCATCTACGTACCTTGCCTAATAAAATATTGGTTTACCCTCTGTCTTACTGAGAAGAGTCACTTCAAAGTCAGACATAAAGATTTCAGCTAATAGAGGTGATAATGGTGATCCCATTGGCAATTATTAATGATATAATATACTCACAAACGCAAGAGTTGCCAATGGGATCACCATTATCACCTCTATTAGCTGAAATCTTTATGTCTGACTTTGAAGTGACTCTTCTCAGTAAGACAGAGGGTAAACCAATATTTTACTGGGCAAGGTACGTAGACGATATCTTTTGTATTTGGAGTGGAACGACAAGTCTATTAAATGCATTTGAAAAATACCTAAATTCCATCAATAATAATATACAATTTACTACTGAAACAGAAATGAACAATAGCTTAAACGTCCTTGACATAACCATTATTAAAAATAATAAAAAACTAGAATTTAAAATACACAGAAAAGAAACATATACGGACTCAATCATTCCAGCCAATTCAAACAACACACAACAAATAAAATTAAGTACATTTCACTCTTTTATTAATAGATTAATTAACATTCCTCTAAGTGAATCTGATTTCAGACAAGAATTAAGCGTTATTACAAAAATTGCCGAAAATTATGGTTATAATAAGAAAATTATAAATAATTAAATAAAAAAGCATAAACAAAAACATTTAATTAAATACTTTTACGCACCTGAGCAAACAATAGAATATAAATGGCATAAATTGAATTTTGTTAATGACCTGTCATATAATATAGTCAGTCATTGTAGGGGAAAAGACTTTAATATTATATGTTCAAACCCTTTAAATTTAGGCAAACTATTAATAAACAATAAATCGAAAACTGATAATTCAAAGAAATGTGGAATTTATGAAATACAGTGTGATGAATGTGATGCAATTTATATTGGACAAACCGGCAGATCTTTCGAAATCAGAATGAAAGAACATAAAAAATCTATTTTAGATAATAAACCAACAACTGGCTATTCCAAACATTGCATCGCATTCAATCACTTCTTTAATCCGCATAATTTTAAGATTTTGCATTCAGGTAATAAGGGATACGCACTAAACCTCAAAGAGGGCCTGGAGATTAACAGGGCCATAAAAATGGGGAAAAATATCGTAAACGACAACGAGGAGATTTGGAATTCCCCAATTCTGACTTCTCTTATTACCTGAAACAAAAATATTGTATATATACTTAGGAAATATTTTTTTCTGTACATTCCTTTGAAAATGGTCTAACAAACCGAAACTAGTCGGAATAAAGATTTAATTGTGAATCAATACCAAGTGCCTTTCCTTTAATCAACTTCATTATTTAAAGCAAATAAAATAAATTGAAATAGCTCAACAATCAATTAATAAAGAAATTCAGTCTTTTAATAAGATTACAAAATAAACATTAGTAATAATCAAATTCAACAACAAAAGGTAAATCCGTCAATCTAACAAATTAAATTCGGTTTAGCGTTCACATAAGAGAAAAATAAGGTTTTTACTTTATTAAATTGCAACACTTAAAACGTCTTCTTCAGAGATTAAAATAAATGTACATTAATGGAAATAACAATTAACGTGTTATTGTAGATACGTAGAAGTGTCTTTACAAATTACTAGGTTACAAGGAAAATCCTAGCTAGCCTAACTAGCTTAACAAAAGTAGGATTGATTAATCAGTTAGTGTACATTTAAAAAGTATTTAAATTTGAGAAATGTTAAAAACTTACTTAACTCGTTATGGTTTTTCCACGAGATTTAATGAGTCCCTAGGACCTTTAATTTGACAGATAAGGAGACCACTGTAACGTAAATTCGCATGGCGATCCCTACGTCAATACGCACATTAAACTCATCATCCCAATTCAAACTACAGCCAAAGAGCGAGAAAAGAATAGTAAAAATAAGCACCTGCTAAGCTCGTATGGGAAGCCCTACAGACCGAGTATGCCCTTATATCCAGGAACCATCCGACCAAAATAAAAGAATCAAAGCAACGTAAATTCGTTTGGGAAGCCCAACGTTAATACGCACTTTAAACCCAATATTCTAAATCAGGATATTATACAGATTGAAGAAATAAGAAACAGGAACTTACTGAACTCGCATGGGAAACAATCGGAACTAAACTAAAGGAATCAAGGTTACGTAAATACGCCTGGGAATGAACTACCTTAAAACGCATACTGAATCCAATCATTTAAATGTCGATATGATCCAGACAGAAAAGATGCTAGAAAGAAAATGTATCAACACTGGGAGAAGTGCGCGCGCTTCTCCGACTTCCCACTGCACGCGTACGTTACTAGGCGGGCGCCACGTGGGCGCCAGATGTTCATCCATAAAAAATTGATCGAAAACTGATATGAGTTAAAATTGGTATAAATTAATGCAGTTTAATTTAAAAGGAAAATGATTTAAATTTTTAAATAAGATACAAAATGAAACCGTACTTTTTAACAAAGTCCTTAATTTTATTTTAACGAGTGTCTTCCACTAATTTATGCATAAAGTAAAATAACGAATTTAGAAAAGGCTGAAAGTTTGGATTTGGGCGCGGAGCGAAGCTTGGCGCCCAAATAAAATGTTTAAGCTTTTCTAAACTCGAATTTCACTTCATGTGCCAGGCGTATAAAACACTGATTTATTATAAGTTCAAAAACAGCTAATACATCTTTTATTATTGCCAAAATTGTAGTTACAAAAATAAAATAAATGAAGGATAAAGTCGCAGTCCAAGTTTATGCAATTTTATTTTTTGTTTCAAACTATGTGACCTGCATATCGAGTAAAAAAATATGTACAGGGTGGTGCATTTTGGAGGTGCCACATATGGAAAACTTTCTTATTAGAAGAGATATTGAAAAATCGTTTTCGCGAACCAGAGTCAATTTTTCGTGTTTTAATCAACGGCGTAAAGAAATTGCATCTATCTCTAATCGTGTCCACTCTATACCCAGAAGTTGATAAAATGTCATTTTTATAAAGTAACTGTAACTCATTTGTTTTACAAGTTATAACCAAACTGTAAACACTTTCTAATGGTAACTTCTCACGCCCAATAAAATGACGTACGTGTTTTATTTCAAGGACGCTTTGATTTTGTTTTCCTACAAAAAATTTACTTTTTTCTAATGAGAGCATATAGAGATATGAAAATCATTGAACAGCATTTTTGATGCCGATTTCAATGATGTGCCACTTGTGTACAATTGTGAACAAAATATTTATTGTTATACTCTACAAACAAAGTCGCAGTTTATGTCAATCAAGTGTGCTTATTTATAAAACAAAATATATAACATCGATAGTAGTCATATTTTTTAACAAATCGCAAACATCACCTAGTAACGACATTTTTTACCGGTTGTAATGGCAACTTTTTTTGACAAAAGTATGCATGTGTTACATCATTGAAATGAGGGTTAAAAATGCTGTTCAATGATATGGGTATCTCCATATGACCTTACAAAAAAAATGTGATTTTTATTCAAGAAAACAAAAGCTAAACCTCCTTGAAATAAAATAGGTACGTCATTTTAATGGGAGTGAAAAGTTGCCATAAGAAAGTTTTTACAGTTTGGTTATAACTTGAAAAACAAATAAGTTACAATAACTTTCGAAAAACGACAATTTTCAACCTTCCGGTTATCAAGCGGAAACGGTTAGAGATAGATCTTTTTTTTTTGCCATTGATTAAAACTCCAAAAAGTGACCCTGGTTCGCGAAAACGGTTTTTCAATATCTCTTTAAATAAAAAAAAGTGTTCCATATGTGGCACCTCCAAAATGCACCACCATGTACATGGGGTAGTCGAACTTAAAAGGTGCTGCATGGTAAAGAAAAGGTTGGGAAACACTGCAGTAGATGTTTTAATAATCGTCAACGATTAATATTTTTTGTCAAATAAATTTCTTTAAAATTTGCTAACCCGAAAAATTCTTTCGTGACCCACGCTTTGCACACCACTGACATAAAATATAAAACTTCTAGATAAAGACAATAAACTCTATGTGTATGTGCATTAAAACGAATACTTTTCACCCCCAATTGAATAATTTAAATAATTTAAATAAGAAAAAATATTTAAATTTAATTAGCTCACTCGCAAAATGTAATTTTAAATGATGCTGCTAAACACATTTTCGAAGTGTCACAATTTTTTGACAATTTGGAAATTATACAAAGGGCGACATAAACTATTTAAGCTTAACGGTTCAGAATGAGATTAATAATTTGCTTGGAACCATAATTAAAAAAAAAATGTTTTTTAATTAATAAAGCTCCCTTTTTCTCGATCATTATGGATACAACACAAGACCCCCAAAAATTGACCAACTTTCAGTAGTTTTTAGATATGTTTCACTAACAGAACATAATGATGTACCTATAGAAAACAAAATCTGCGAGTCTTTTTTGGGGTTTAAATCTGTAGATGATTGTACAGCAGTAGGACTTCAAACTGAAATTTCAAATACAATTAAAACATATAATATTGATTTGTCTAAATTGTAATGTCGGGTGTATATAGAAGGCTACAAACCCTTATAAAAACATGCACTAAATTCTGATTACCTTCATTGTGCAGCTCACTAGCTAAATTTAATTTTAATGATGCTGCTGAACACATTTTCAAAGTGTCACCATTTTTTGACAACTTGGAAAATATATATAGTTTTAAACATTAAAAGTGCGATTCTTTTCGCAATCTACAACAAGTTAGTCTTACAAAGACTATATCAAACACTCATTGAAACAACTACTTCCCGGGCTAATACCCCGACGGACATTGAATTATACAACAAGTGTTTGCTGTTACATACAGTAACCTACTGTAGGTTACTGTATGTAACAGCAAACACTTGTTGTATAATTCAATGTCCGTCGGGGTATTAGCCCGGGAAGTAGTTGTTTCAATGAGTGTTTGATATAGTCTTTGTAAGACTAACTTGTTGTAGATTGCGAAAAGAATCGCACTTTTAATGTTTGAAATATTCTGCAACCAAGAATTGGCAATTTCATTTATACTTATATATAGTTTTTTTTGGCAATAGCATAAAACGTTGGGCAATGTTGAGTAACGATTCATGTCAAAAATATAAAATTACTCTTAAAAGAGTTTGCCCTACGAGATGGTCGTCAATGACACTTTATTCGCCATATTTTTTTTTTTTTCTGGTAGTTAGCAAAGCTTTATATGAATTAAATTTAATTTCATTTAAAAAAGACAAACGTGATGAATGTCAAAACATAATACATGTACTTGAGAGTTTCGATTTTATAGTGTTTGTCACCTTTTTTTCTCAGCTATTTGAAACCATCAACCCTGTTTCTAAAGCCCTACAGCACGAACATTTTTAGCTACAAAAAGCCAATACTTTATTAAAAAAATCTTCTTGGCAGACTGTTAGAACTAAGAACACAAAATTCATTTAACGTATTGTTAGAATAGTCCAGAGATCTAGCAAAAGAGTTTAATATAACACCAATTTAACTCTCTAACTCTTCACTGCTCAGACTGAGAAAAGATCCTCGCTCCACCCCCATGTCATAAAACTATGTATATATACACAGTAGTTAAAGAACTCGCAAAACTGTTATTAATAAATTCCGGAGGTTATAACAGGGTACTTATTATTTTCCTTCCAGTTACAACGGCAACAGCTGAAAGAAGCTTTTCCAAACTTAAACTTATAAAAAACTATTTTAGAACATCTATAGGCCAAGAAAGGCTATCGGACTTAGCAGTGTTATCTATAGAAAAAGAAGAACTTACGCAACTAAAATCTTTTCCAGCTATGGACGATTTAATAAATACGTTCGCCGAAAAAAAAAGCAAGAACAGTAGCAATGTAACGACTACAATATTTTTTCTATTGTTTGAGTTGAGTTTTAAAATACGTATTATTGGTTTTCATATTTTTAAATATATTTTGTTAATGCGTTTTAGTGTTATTTTTTCATTTTCCGTAAAAGGGCCCCTTCAGAAAGTTTGATACAGGGCCCCCACAAGGCTGGCTACGCTACTGGTCAAATTTGAATAACTGTAATTTTATCACACTTGCACAACCGCACAGCAGGACGAACAGCCTTAAATTTATTGAAATTTTCGTTATTATTACTACCTATTTTGTATATCGTTAACTTGTTTCTCATTGATCACTTGGTAAAACATTTCTATTAATATATAGGTATTTGATTGAAATTCACTTGGTTTGTTTTACTAATAAATTGTTTTATTTTCAACTAGTTTCGGCTTAATGCCATTTTCATTCTTGAAAATGGCATTAAGCCGAAACTAGTTGAAAATAAAACAATTTATTAGTAAAACAAACCAAGTGAATTTCAATCAAATACCTACCTATTTTGTATTTCTTTATTCTTTATTGGCGTTGTCGTTTTTCGTTTACTATAACACGATATATATTTTATATCATACTGGACAATGCAATGATTTTAGGTTTACTTACCGTAACATTATTCGATTTCGCGTTGTACCTATTATCCGATGGGAAATTGTTTTTTTTTTTTTATTTTCCATCCTCGCAATATAATACCAATTGACTTTCACTTTTCACAAATTTCACAGAAGAAACCTAGTTTCTAAAGGATTACTACCATACGCACGTGCACTAGAGAAAATAACATTAGCTGTTGTTCTCCATCTTTTTTTCAAAGCGCGCAAATAACACATTTAATGGGATAAATTTGCACTAGTAAAAATATTCCACTACCCTTTGTAATGATAACGACTAATTTTTAGGTTTCGAATAAGCCTGCAAGCTGCAGCTATCAAAAATATTTTTCAACATGTTTCCTCAGGAAAATATTCACAACAAAAATATTGCAACAAGTGATGAATTTGATACACTTGAATAAACCTATATTTGTTTGTTTCTAAATATATAATACATTTCTGAGAATGCTTGTGTATGTAAAACGCCTCGTAATAATAAATATCACAATTTTTATGTGGATTTTTCTGAACGAAGCACCCGACGGTCGAAAATAAAAATTGGTCTAGATGTAGGTGTACGGGAATCCTCCGATTTCCGTACACATAGGTGCTCCCACCTATGCTTACGAACGGGCATACCCGTGTCTTACAAAAATGATTTTATTTTTTATTAAAGTTGGTGAAATTTAAATAAACTTGTTATTTGTAATAATAAAAAGATATAGTCGAAAAATAATAGTCTTAATTAAAATAGGGACAAGTTTTCTTGAAAACTTGAATTTAGCATTTAAACTTGTAATATAAATAATTTTCCGAAAATAACTTTTATTAGTTTGATCCGATAATAAAAAATGAATTCTTATGTATTCATGTTTAAGTAGTAAACTATTATAAATAATGGATTAGTATTTGAACAAGTCTATTTTTATAAGTGATATTGAATATTTTTAAAAGAGCGATCATCCAACCTAGATATCTGCCTTATTATCTGCGCGCAATAGATGTTTAGAGGTGACTCGCGACATAAATAATTTTTTTGCTCAAAAAGTTAGTTCGATATTTTTAAAATGAATTATAGATAGAACTTGGGGCTATGATTTGGTAGTAATTACAGGCTGGACAAATTTAAATTTAGTTTTTACGGAGCTTGCAAAGTTTAAATTTATATTTAAAAATTAAAAAAATTATAATTCATTAACTAATCAAGATATTAATTTGGTTTTTTATGTGTCTAAAGCACAGGTAATTTGTTTTTACATACAAGAAACAGTAGATAAAGATTTCGAGTAGCTACGAAAATATATCTATTTAACCGCGCATCGATTTTCGTTATAAATTTACATCTGAAAATTGACCATGTTTATGAATTAATTACTTGTTAATTGTAAACATCATTTTATTGAAAATTTATACTTCGGGGTTTTAAAGTATGCGGAACATGATGCCGTACCTAGTTTTTAAAACATTTAATGCTGAGACTTACCTCCCCGCGCACACCCGTGGCCGCGCTGCCTTCAATAGGCCACACTGCACCGTACAATTTTAAACAGTTATCTTCAACAAGCCATAAATCACTAACCTTATCGAATCGGACCTAGGTTGAACTTTTATTGCCTAAAATGACCTAAGTAATACACCCCTAAAGCTTGGAAGATCCTTCCCGTGACACCCTGTATAAAGTATCGAGAACAGTAAGGATTTGTTACTGGTCGAAGACAATTGTTTGTAGCAGGAGCCAGCGAAGCAAGCGACGACTCCAATTATTGTCTGAGAACGTTATTATACTTACTGTTCAAGCTGCATATGACGTTTTTGGGACGATCGAGCAAGACGGACAACATTTCTTCGCAATCAATATTTATGTCACAGACAATTTGTCAAATTTGACTGCTTTTTATTTCAATTATGTTATTTTTGCTAGTCGCTATGGATGGTAAGTTTCATTTCCCGTTCACTCAACGGTAAATATAACTTAAGTTCTACTTATCGGCTTGTTCTTCATAGCAACTTGGTAAACACAACATACCGTTCTAAAAACAGAAGTGCTAAGTAATGAAAAGGGTAGATCATGCAAAAATGTTTATAACATCTTTAAAACCAACAATTCAATAAAAATTTACCGAAATTCGGAAAACTAACATAAAATGATAAATATCTTTAAAATTCAAAAATTCGGTTACCTCGAAATTAGCCATTAGTGAATTCCGAGGTAACCGAATTTTTGAATTTTGAAGATATTTATCAGTTTATGTTATTTTTCGCAATTTCGATAAATTTTAATTAAATTGTTGATAGAACTTTTTTAACTGAAAATGACCTAAGTGATACACCCCTGAAGTTTTGCAGATTCCTCTCGGGACACCCTGTATAAAGTATCGAGAACAGTAAGGATATGTTACCGGTCGAAGACAATTGTTTGTGGGAGGAGCGAGCGAAGCAAGCGACGACTCCAATTATTGCCTAGAACGTTATTATACTTACTGTTTGAGCTTCATATGACATTTTTGGAACGATCGAATAAGACGGACAACATTTCTTCACATTTATTATTAATATGTCACTGACAATTTGTCAAATTTGACTCCATTTTATTCCAATTAAGGTATTTTTGCTAGTCCCTAAATAAAACTTAAGTTCTACTTATCGGCTTGTTCTTCATAGCAATTTGGTAAACACAACATACCGTTCTGAAAACAAAAGTGCTAAGTACTGAAAAGGGTAGATCGTGCAAAAATGTTTATAACATCTTCAAAATCAACAATTCAATGAAAATTTACCGAAATTGCGAAAATTAACATAAAATGATAAATATCTTCAAAATTCAAAAATTCGATTACCACGAAATTCACTAATGGCTATGGGTAGGATTTTTTTTAATTTTGCAAATGATGAGGTAGGATTTAGAAGGTAGTAGGAGGTAGGATTTATAAATTAAGACTACTACTTTGCAACAATAAACATTATATTTTCAATTTTTTATTTGACTATACGTATCTCGATGTATTCGCTGTAAATTTTCAGGCATTCAATGATTTTATAAAAGCGTTGAATTTAAAGCTTCTAACGAGTGTTTCCACTCTTTAATTAAACATGAAGTAAAATTTCGAGTTTAGAAAAACCTGAAAATTTAACTTGGTCCCGTAGCGAATCGGAGCTACCGATGCTTTTTTGCTTTTCTAAACTCGTATTCATGCGCTACGCGTATAAAACACTGATTTAAAGCTAAGTTCAAAATATACTGCTTAAGTTTGATGTCACATTAATGATTTTAAAACATATTTATTTTGTCTAACCAAATAACACCGCTTTTAAAATTCGTGCAATTTTGTAAGTACTATTAAAGGAAAAAATCCGAAAGCAAATTGCTTCAGGCGCATGAGTTTTGGAAGATTTAATACACGATATAAACATTTAAAAAAAATACTTTAAATTAGTTATTTATGCGTATTAAGTAAAATTTGGCGTTGTCGCTCCGTTTCGCTAAGACACCAGTTAAAATTTTCAGGCTTTCTAAACTCGAAGTTTACTTCACGCCTAATAACTTTTATAAAACAACGAAGACCTGCATTTTATTAAACGCTGTAAATATCGGGATATGTATACTTTAAAGAAAAATTTCGTTTATATATTTTAATTTGCGTTACATTACATATTTAATTTGTGACTTTGTTTAGGCTCCTCTAAGACGAAATCCTGACTGCCTTAAAGTAAATAAAATATACATACTTGCAAATGTTTGTTTACCTGTTAACCCGGTTAAATTTCGCTTAAAATTCTGCCATTTCAAATATATATTTTATACATGATTTATATTATCGAGTTAAAAGAAATACTATTAAGGACTAATATTATGATTTGTAGTGAGACATTGATTGGCGTTCATTGGTATTCATTTAGTCGACGCCCCGATCTTGAATTATGAAGTTGGATCGCAGGCAAAAAGGCAAAAAGTTGTAAAACATAGTCCAACAACCAAATGGAGTTAAATAAGTTTCTTGTATCTGTCAAGCTTTTCACGTAAAAGTCGAACTCGCGGATGTGAATAGAATTAAAAAAAGTTTTTAAATTACATGGATTTCAGCAAGGACGTCAGGCATATGATAAAGTTTTTTTTTCGACTGAGATTATGTCCTATTAGCTTACCATTTATCTCCCTGATGTGTTTATATCACGTTATTTATGATAAATCACAAGTTAGAAATATCAAAAATAAACACGTTGATTACTACAAATAATTCATTGCAATTATTATTTTTTTGACGTAGAAAAATATCAGTTGCTAATAAAATAAAATAGAGTATAATTTATTAGAACTATTTTATGTCAGGATAAAAAATATCAATAATGAATAAAATCAAACATTATTTATTTCTTTTTTTCATGAATACACACCGGTCGCAATATATAAAAGCGTAAATGGTACAAAACTCTGCAATATTAATACTCCAATCTCTTATTATCGGAAACGGATCGATGGATCATTTAGAGCACGCCAGCTTTTGCGAATACACATTGTAAAAGTAAGATGAAGGAAACCCACACACTAGTGCACGTCGAGTAGCTGGATATTACCTAATCTATAAATTTGGCGAATAAAAAGATATAGGTATTTGTTACACAAGGATATTTATATAAATCTAAGTGCAATGTAATGTATATAGAAATATACACACAACAACGTTATCACATGTTATAAAATATTCTATAAGTATAGACAAACTAGGTGAGTTTGAGGATTGTTATTAGCAAACCGGTTGTAATTAAAAATAAATCACTCTAAAATGTATCGATATTATGGCAAAATAAATAAAACCTTCGCTTTGTCCAACTATCAGTTTTTATACAAAAAATCTTAATAACCTAATTATTTATTAACACTGAAAATTGTTGATAACAGACTATGCTTGAACACTTGTCATAGTGCCCAAATCCAAAGTTTCAGTCTTTTCTAAACTGGACATTTTCCTTTTTACTTAAACAACGGGTAGAAAAACTCGTTAGAGGAAATTAAAATAGTAGTAAAAAGTATTACAAATGTTTATTTCTTGAATAATATAAAGAATTTTTTCTTTATATTATTCTTGCATAACCTCAAAACATGCTCGAATTTCTATAGCACAAAAATTTCAAGATTAGAAAAGCCTAAAAATTTAGATTAGTTGCTCCGTTCGCTACACGACCAAACCAAATGTTCAGGCTTTCCTAAACTCTAAATGTTACTTCATGCTTAATCAAAGAGTGTAAAACGAGTGTTTCCAGAAGATTTAAATTGAATACTTTTATAAATTCAAATGTTTGAAAATGTACAGCGTAATACCGGTATATGTATACTTAAAAGAAAACTTCCCAGTAAAGGATCTCGTGTTATTCTAATTAAAGATAATGTATTAGTTTTTGAACATAACTTGAAATCAGTATTTTATAGTTTTCTATGTCATTTATGATTTTTACCCTTACAGCAATATATTAATTTATTAGTAAATTATTGGTATACTGGTTTTGGTTCACAAATGTACCGAATTACCGATAATTGAATAAGTCGGTAAATATACAATCCCTAATCCCATGGCTCGTTGAAAAACAAATTATCTATTAAATGTTATTTATTGATTTACTACTGATTTGATTTTCAGCAAGTTTTATTTATCTTGAACAAGTTTCTCATCTTTCACGTGGTGAAACATATTTAACTACGATTTAATAAAGAAAACACTTGGTTAAATTTCACTAATATTTTGGTTTTTTTATTCCAACTAGTTTCGACTTTGAGTCATTCTCAAGGATTACAGGAAATTACATTTTTACAAACATTTTATACAAGAGAGGTTAATTTAAATTTTATGGTTAGGCAATAAGGGCTGTCATGATGGGTGAGCTCCACAGATCTTCGATGTCATTAACAATTGGTTTTCCCTGTTTTATTGCTTTCTGGATTTTTTAACTTTTGGAGAAAAGTCGCTAACAAAATCTAACTTACACCAACTTGTGTTTTCGAGACAAGAAAGAAAACACAAGTTGGTGTAAGTTAGATTTTGTTAGCGACTTTTCTCCAAAAGTTAAAAAATGTATTAAAGGGCAACAATTTAACATAATCATGACTAACCCAATAAATGTAGGCAAACTCCTAGTGAATAGCAAACAAAACACTGATAAATTTAAAAAGTGTGGAGTGTATGAAGTCCAGTACGACGATTGTGACTCAATATACATTGGCCAAACCGGGAGGAATTTCAAAAAACGACTGGAAGAACACAAAGCTTCAATCCTAAATAAAAAATATTGTACTGGGTTAGCTAAACACTGCATTGACAATAATCACTTTTTTAATAACCAAACGCTGAATATTTTATACACAGGCATTAAAGGACGTCATCTCAACTATCGCGAAGAACTGGAAATCTAGAAAACAATAAAACAGGGAAAACCAATTGTTATTGACATCGAAGATCTGTGTAGCTCACCCATCATGACAGCCCTTATTGCCTAACCATAAAATTTAAATTAACCTCTCTTGCATATAATGTTTGTAAAAATGTAATTTCCTGTAGACCTTGGGAATGACTCAAAGTCGAAACTAGTTGGAATAAAAAAAAATATTAGTGAAATTTAACCAAGTGTTTTCTTTATTAAATCGTAGTTAAATATGTTTCACCACGTGAAAGATGAGAAACTTGTTCAAGATAAATAAAACTTGCTGAAAATCAAATCAGTAGTTAATCAATAAATAACATTTATTAGATAATTTGTTTTTCAACGAGCCATGGGATTAGGGATTGTATATTTAGCGACTTATTCAATTACCGGTAATTCGGTCTAGAAGCAATATTTTGTTTATTTATTTCTGCAGTTGAACTTAAAAGTACTGCATACATATCAATAATAGTTACCTATTAAATATTAATCAAATAATTATTTACTTTTCAAATGTTTAAAAATATTAATAGTACGATTTTTCAGAATTACACAATTCAAGTAGTTTAAAAATCAAAGAAGATATTGGAATATGCGTCTATTGAAAAATGTAGCTTTTCCTCTTTCTTATTTTTTTTTTTTTTATTTGTTACATACTCAATTCAATTTTTTTGAAGATACACCATCGCATATTGGTTGAGTTTTTTGTAAAGAATAGAGGAGCCCCTCTTTGATTCCCGCAAATGCGTATCCTTTTAATCCCAATAATACATACCTGGATGCATACATTTCCATAAGAGCTGATATGGATGGAAGTTCAGATTAAATTCGAGAATGATATGCATACTATAAATCACGGTTGAATGCAAATATAACATATGGCATACACGGTGAGCACAATCTCAGTCAATTCCCGGCGGAATTTAAACTTTTATTAGTATACCTGATGACTTTCTACGGCGCTATCCGTTTCAGCATCGCGTTATATAAACTCTGGCCAATTTTCATACAATATGTAACTCCATGCTATTCCATTCCCCATATCTTATTGACAGGTAATAGGTCAAAGATAATAAACCTTTACAATATGAATTATACGACAGGGGGAGCGAAATTGTTTTTGGGGTAATAATAAATATCACGACGAGGCAATTATTTTGAATTTGAATTTATGTAATGAAGTATAAAGCTTATAATTATCAATAAATAACGTTTGTTTTAATATTTCTTTAATGTCTTTCTAATTCTCAATTTGGTTATGTTGAAACTGTTGTAAATTGAATGACTATTTCAATTACCGGTAATCCGGTAAATTTGTGAATCTAAACCGGTTCACGGATGAGTTACCGATAAAACACAATATCGTTGTTTTTAGAGGTAAAAGCCATTAAATACATAAATAATTGCATTAAGTGGCTTACCTTTAGCGATGGTTTCCAAGCCTTGATTAAGCATAAAGTACACTTTTGAGTTTAGAAAAGCCTACAAATTTGAATTTTCTAGACAAAGCGAAACTCGAAAAGTTAACGGAGCTTTTTAAAGAAATAATTTCAGAAGAGTCGTACTTTTTATTGCATTATCTAATTTTGTTCCGAGTATTCAGAAAAATCTAAAGTGCAGCCATGTATATTTTATAATATACCTGTATTATTTACGTTTTATTGTAATATATTCCTTACATACATGTATCTATTATTACAAAGTATACAGGGAATTTTTCCTTTATGTATATATATTCCAATAATTACAGAATGGGAAAATTGCAGAAATCCGTTGTTTTTGTAAAAGCCATCAATTCAGAGGTTCTAAGGAGTGATTCTACTCCTTGGTTAACTATGAAGTAAAATTTCGAATTTAGAAAACCCTGAAAATTTGTTTTGGTCGCGTGACAAGGCGAAGCGACCAATCCAAATTTTCAGGCTTTTCTAAACGCGAAATTTAACTTATGCGCTACGAGAATAAAACTCTGATTTAAGGTGATGGTCAAAATAAACTATTTAAGTTTGATCTTACGTTAATATATACTATTTATGTTTATTTCGTATAACAAAATCATCTAAAATTCAAGCGCCTCCGGCAATTTTCTTTCAGGCTTTTTCTTTTAATTCTAATTATATATTCTAAATAAAATTGGTGGAATTTTGAAAGAACAAGATTTAGTTAGACGAAATGTATATTTACAAAATTTATTAACGTAAGATCAAACTTGAGCATTATCAAAATTAATTGAAACTATTACTGTGTTTTTTACCACTTTTATTAATTTATGTATACACAGGTGTTACATATAAATATTTTTACTACTTAAGTTTCGACAGTGTGAGCGTCATTATCATTATCATACTTAAAAAAATATATATATTTTAAAATCTAGTATTCCGTTAGGCTACTTTGTTTTATGTTTAAGAGGTCAAAACCAATAATTTAAAAAATAACGGAGATCACTGTCCCCATTTATATGTTTTGGAAAGCGAATATGTAAGTAAATCCATGATTATTTAAAATCTCAATATATAGTAAGCTATGAGATTAGAAGAATATTTAAAACAGCGTATATTTACTACAATTACAAACAGTTATTACAATACTATATTGGAACAATAACAAACAAAACATAAAAAAATAAAACGAAAACAATAACAAAATCTAGCTTCGCTGGTAGGGAGCGCAATCTCTACCGGAAAGGATAAAACAAGATTTTATTCGAAATGAAAAATGAAGCTGAATATTTTAAAAATATGTAAATCTTAATCTACTCTAAATTTTACTCGATTTTAACTACCTTCTCGTTTCTTTTGCTTTTACACAAGATGCAGATAAAAATGGAAATGTTTAATCATTAATATGGTTATAACTTTAGTTAGGTTTAACCGAGTTTTATAAACTTTGACTAAATCGATAAATGAATAAATGCACTGTTAAACACTTTGTATTTTGATTTAATTTAGTGTCTATAGTAAGGATCAGTGAGCGCTATTAGTACAAAATACCCCATTCTGCACAATTTTCAATATATCTCCGGTTAGGATAAAGATATCGGGATGCAGTTTTCGCAAATGTTTATACTATTTCTCATTATAATTAATTTCCGTAACTTACGTATACCTTTCAATTTGAACATTTAAAGAAAATGGAGGAAAAAACAGTGATTGTCTCAATCGCTTAATATCGAAACTAAAATAAATCAGAGTGTAATATATTATTTAATTATTCAATTATCTATCAAATGAGCTCAAGTTTAATAAATTTAGTGGAACTTAACAAAACTTACAGGCATTTAAATAATTAGACATAAAAAGCGAGAGGATAGTTAAAATTAGGTAAAATTTACTAGAGATTAAGATATTCATACTTGTCACATTGTCACATTGCGGCAAAAATAATTTCCAGCGATTTCACTTAGCCAGTTTTGCAATGAATTTTTTTACCGCAACATTCTACGATGTATATTTTCTGAGATACAGCCGATGGCCACGCTTAATCAAACACCCGGTATATTTCCCCACATTTTTTTTTTATTTTCTTTGTTAGGTCTGGACCTTGTCCATTCAAACAAATATCTATCATTAATAATAATAAAGTTACCTATACTTTCTATTCAATATGAAACAGCCTGTAAAGGATATCTCATTTAAAACTCAAAATTAACCGACTAGTATTGGTTAATAAAATATTACTCTACAAAAACATATCCAGATCTTTGATATTACCGTGCATCTTCGTTTTTACCCTAAAATACTATATATGTGAATACTGACAAACTGACATTTACTGACAGAATTGACCATAGTTAAGTAAAAAAATAATCAAAGAACTGTAAAAAGCTCTGCACTGATATAACCCCTTCCAAATGTATATTACCCCTCCGATTTTGTATCTGGCTACGACCTGGCATCAATATAAAGTATACATGTTGTTATTAATATATTGAAATAAAATAATCAAATCACGTTCATCCAGATTGAATTACTCCTTTTTTAAGGTCGTCTTTTTTGCCTTAAAAAGGAACGCAAAGGAGTATATCTCCGAAGGGTGCAAATTACGAGGGCGGTCAGTCTCACGTGTTAACCTATGCATGAATAAACGAATTTATGGATGGCTGCATTCCGGGAATAAAAATCTGCAGCGTTTTAAAAATGTGCAAACTAGAACCCTGAAATCCCGCCCCGGGAAATGGGAAATAGGAAGCGGGAAATGGGATCGCAATTTCGAAACGGTCTGAAGTGTGCCCAGTTTTCTTGATTTGCATCGGCATCGTGTGTTTTATTCGTTAACAGTATTAATAACGGCTAATCCATATTTAATGGGAAAACTGTTCACAACTTTTCCAATCTAACTGAATCTTCGAGTTCCAGAAGAAACTCTCCCAAAAATTTGAATTTCACGCGTATGCATAGGGAAATACGATCGATTTCAGGATTATTTCATAAGTTATCGGAAATTGTGTTTCAAAAACTTATACGAGTAAAAAAAATCATTATTCATATTTTTATTACACATCACTCTAATTTTAATACGATATGTCTTCTAAAATTATTTATTCTAAAGAGGATTTTGTCATCTTAACGACATTCTTATTTTGGGATGAAATTATTTTAAAAAATAGGTAGACATTAATAAATAATTTAACCCGAATTGTTTTATTTACAGTAGGTTACTGTAATTAACTTACTATCTGTCAAGGTATTAGCTCATTGACAAATTAGTTGTAGATTGAGAGAGAAGAATCCCAATTTTAAAGATATTAATTTGGTTTTTCATGTATCGGAAGCACAGATTATTTCATCTTTACAGAAAAAAGCAGTAGACAATATAGATACATATTGTCTACTGCTTTTTTCTGTTAAGATGAAATAATCTGTGTAAGTAGTTATAAAATATATTTATTACACTGCCCATCGATTTTAATTGTAAATTCACTATTTGAAATTGTCCATACTAATGAATTAATTACTGGTTATTCATACACACTATTTTATTGAAATTATATACTACGAAATTCAAAGTTATAAGTTTTTTAAACATTTTAAGTTGAAAATGACCATCCGCCAACACAATTTAAACATTTAAAAAACAGGACTAATCTTCTAAACATTTGAAAACAAACAGAACTAATTTACTAAACAATTTTAAAAAGTTGTGTAATTTATGTATTAAAATTATGTATACATATGTTTAAGTATGTTTGCGGCTCCACCAATATTGTGATAAATTAACAGGGCTGAAGTGTGTTTGTTTACTTAGGAGTTAGAGGTCTTTTTTTATAATTTCGCGTCACGCTGTGCGGGGGTGTATCATAAGTAATAAATAACATTTTAAAGTAAAGATAGGTTTTTTTTCACTTTAACGGCCAAAAAGCAATAGAGAAGCTGCTTCCTTTGAAACCAAAACTCTGGTTACTTGTATTTAATTATAACACATATTTAGATAGTTATTGGGATAGGAACAGGTTGCCGCAATTATTTTGCAACTTTTCATTATTAATTTTATCGTAAAAATATGTTTATCAACAAATCAACAAAACTAGTAAGGACGGCGTACAATGTAACCGTAAGCACGAAAAGTAGCCAAAAATACAATAAAGGTATCAAAATTATACGTCAACCCTAAACAAAATTATACTTCTTAATCACTTTTGCATACTTCAGATTAGATGCATAGACTTTTGTGTTAAAGTTTACCCTCAACTTATGAAGTTATTATGTCTTGAAGAAGTCCATTTTGTGAGAGAATTTAAAACGTATAAATAGCGCATACGTTTGTGGTCTCTATGTGAACTATCAAGTTAAATAACCAGTAATAGAATTATATTTTATAGTACATGTCTATTTTGATTTGATATTGTGAGTTTATTATTCAATTAAACTTGTTTATAAAAGCATAATCAATACAAGAAATTTAATATTTTTTTAATATTATATTTTTGTTCATTGAGTAGTAGTTTGTTTTATGCAAAAGTAGAGGTTTAAAATAGGGCTCATTTGATAGCTAGAATATTGCTTTACGCGTAGGAATAAAAACCAAGTCGCTCCATCCGCGTTCGGAAGTTATGCATTTTTTAATGTAGCGGGTCGCTGACATACGAAAATTGAGATTCTGCCCAAAGGTGGAATTAGTAATAAAAATGAAAATAAAAATTAGCGGAAACAAAAATCCCCATAAATATCTAAAAAGTGTGAACCTTCTGAATTTGGTTTACTTATATTTTTGCATCAACCCATCGTTCTGCAATTAATTCCTAAAGTTGCATATTTTCAAGTGGCGAGCGCGAAAACTATAAATGTTTTTAACAATTTATTACTTTGTTATTATTTGACATGTATTATTAACACTTTATGTTAGTTTAATTTGGTGTTTATTTTATTTAAATTTCAAAAACCGGTACGATTATTTTTTTCTCGCGTTTTTTTCTCTCTAACGATACAGTGATCTCAGATTTTTACCGATTAAAACATTTATAACTTGATATTACACAGAGGTAGAGGAATAATTTTAGGTATGCAATTACATCGGATATATACTTTCAAAATGATTCAGATCTCAAGCCTCTACTCTTACATTTTCGAAATGGTGGCTCCATTGATGTTTTACTTCTAGATAATTAAATGTATAACTTTAAATAAATGCGATTCAACTAAGAGCCAATACAAATAATTTTAATTCACCTGTAAAGTAATAACAAATATTGCGCTTCTAGAAAGCATAAAGCGCTTTTAAATATTTAACTTATTTAATAAAATATCAGTTATTTAGTAAGTGCACTTTTTGTTCATTTGACAATTTTTTAAAAAAGGTTAACTTTACTATCGCACGGTACGTCATACGGAAATGTGTTAAAAAAACTGTTACTCTTACTAACTTAGGTCTTTAGAACACATATATGTCATAAACATTGCAAATTAATCAACTTTATTTATTAGTATTTTTGTCCACTTTTAAGTGCAACGGTTATACTGTGCCGCGTCTAGTAAACCATAATATAGTTAATCGTATAAAAACAGATATAAGATATTTTAAATTATTTTTCTTTGCCTTGGATTACCAGTTTACATTGATTATCCATAAGCGTTGTTACACTCACAGTCCTTCTAATAGAAACGCTCCATGCGAATTCATTGTAAAGTCATTTAATTCAATATTAATTCTAGCCTTTTTCGTTTTGATCCCTTTTTAAATGCATGTATATCAATGGAAAAATATAGAAAAAATCTTGTATTAAAAATTATGTTGGATACAAACTACGGTTTGTGACAAAATGGCTTTTTAAACACATGGCAAAAATAAACATGTTGCCAAATGGCATTAATACATTTGAATCATTTAAGGGTTAAAAAAACAAGCCAACATTATCTCGCACAAAAATATATTCATTTACAAAATATGAAAATATTAAAATAAAATAAAGTGCTAAAAGTAAATGGTTGCCGGTTTTCCACCACCTTAATGGCCTTTTCACAGCCTCGATATTCCCCTTGGCGTGAAGAGTATTCTTTGTTTATCCTAGTTAAACTATAATATGGTATTACTAAAGCTTTAATTCAAATCAGTATTAGCGGCTGAATGGTCGAACCTAACCAATAAAATAAACAAAACTTTTCTTTGGAAGCTAAGATTGTTTGAAGTTTCATCTCAACATTGGTAACAATTCAAATAAACTTTCATTTAAATCTGATAACAATTGAGTCCATTTCATATACTAAATTAAATAAATTCAACCATAAATAAATTAGAATCAGATTCACAAAAGCCTGACCTACATACTTACTTATAAATGCTAAGTTCAGGGATTATATATTAAATACGTATCTACATCGATTACAAAAAACATGGGCAACAATGCAATCTCTTTTATATAATAGATTCAACACTACCAGGAATTTTCCGACATCGCTTTAAGAATGCGAACAAAAATAATTAATGCAGTTTCCATTACGAACATTTGTACACTGACATTGTTCTATGACAAATTTGAGATTAAATCGTAATATCTGGATATCAAAACGTTTGAATCGGCGTATGTTATTATAATTAATATACTAGATATATACTTACTTATAAGTCTGCGTATGTTATTTCAAATAATTATACATGTATTTCTATATTACTCACAATACAATGCATTTAATAATAATAAATACACTTTTTTGAACTCGGAGAGTAACATTGAAATAGGTGACGTGACAACAGTTGCAACCCAATACATATTACAATATTGGTTTACCGATAAACATTGTTTTCAATAATTGGTTTATGCGATTGAATCGCATTTTATTCAGCTATACAAAGGGGATATGTATACAGATAAAAAAACTCTTTGTATACAGGGTTTTCGTGAAAATGCATGGGATCTCGGTTATTACAAGACATAGAGAATCGGTAATAATCAAAAACAAATCTGAAATATATTGTAAAAAACTGATTTTTGGGAAATTCGTTTATATTTAAAAACTATTGAATCTAGACATTTACAACTTAGACATTATACAGGTATATTTTAATAAGGAATCTAATACCATACTTTGAGAGCGATAGGGAGCATGGAAGAAATGTAAACGTAAACAAACCTTTCCCTCACGTATGACGATACCCGCAAAGGCTCTAGGTTCGGCTAAAGTGGACCAGTTGCACAGCACTGTTATACTTAATTAACTTGACTGAATCTTGTATATAGTTGGAAAAGGGACTGCCGTGTTATCTGAAGTGACGACTGATTTATTTATTTTCATTTACGGAAAACATTCATCGCATGGTACGCTTATTCATTCGATTTTAGTAGAAATATTAGTTGCCAATGAATTCACTATTCTTGAACTTTTATATAAATTACAGGTCAATTTGAATGTAACATTATAACGTTACAATTGCAAAAACGACAATTATATAAAATACTCCTATACAGGGTGTCCTACGGAAACTGCACATTTAAAGTATATGGACTTCGAACTACTATCCTTTTTTAAAAGCGAGGCATGTCACTTTCGGGTGCTCTATTTTAAAAACAAAACTATCACAGAAGAAAAATTACAGGTCTACATTCCTTAGAATGTTCTTTATATTTTTAGAAAAAATCCAATTTTTATCACAATTATTTTTCGCGATATTGTAAGAATACACAAATAAGTACCAACATTTTCCGTTTTTTATTTACAATTTCAACTTCAAAGTTTCGTTAAAATTCAATGACTAGGTATAAAAATTGGAAAAACAAATCACCAAATCGATAAATCCTTTATTAATATAAAGCGCCGGAAAGAAAATGTAAATATTTTAATCAGGTAAATCCCTATTTTTTAAAAAAGAGAAGCATTATGTTTTCGGTTATTTACCAATAAATTAGTACAAAAAATTCAACAATTATTCATTACACAATTTTTATACAATTTAGACATTAAATTATGAATAGATAAAATATTCAATTTTTTGTAGATTCAAAACTTTTTCTCTGCATCCTGAAAACTGTTTTCGCTATAAAAATATCTCGATTTGAATAATATACCTAAATTTTCTTAAAATTTGGTTCCAGTTTTCATTACATAAAGTGTACACATACCTTCAAGTATCATTTCAGTCCTTTTTTAAAAACCAAGATTGTAGTTGTTCATATTTTGCGCTATAATTCTTATGATAGAAGGAATATACATTTTTTGTTTAATCCATCACACTTAAACTAGATTTTAGTAAGCATCTTATATTTTTCTTTATTCTAAAATATATAATAACGGAGATACACGCAGTTAAACTCGACCGTTTTAAAAAGTGCATGAAAAAACACTATTTTCTTTGTAAATACACGCCGAACGAGTATTATTTTTGGAAATAAAATTCTGGAAAAAAATTAACATATGTAGAATTGATGTATATTTATTTAGTATAAATTTGAAAAAAAAATCGATTCTACCAAATTCTAAATATTTAACTTCAAAGTGACATGCTTCGCTTTTTGAAAATATATTACAATGAGATTTTCAGCATTTATGTAATCGCTTATGCTCTTTTTAATGAAAATATTTTCAAGGTTATTCTGTTTCCAGTTATACCGGAAGTCAATACCATTTCTTGTAACTATAAGAAAATATCATAAATAGTCTTATTATGACTTACATAGTAATTATATCAACAAACAACGTTTTTTTTATTTCAACTAGTACGAGTAGTTTTAGGCGGTGGTTTGACTCAAAAACCGAAAAAATAATTCCTATTTTTCTATAACTACCCTAATGTCAGGTTTATATTACTTTCATTTGGTTCTCACTGATTACTTTTATCCGAAAAAACAAGATTCACAGATTTTATACAAAAATAGGACACTTCAAAGATACGTCAGCAAAGTTCAATTTATTTTGGTGGTAGCCATTTTTATTTTTACACCAATAGAGCAGGAAAGTTGAATATATAAGTTAAATTAAAACAGTACTTGTTATATCTCATAAAATAGAACACCCTGTATAATAATATTTAATAATTTGTTCGTATTTCTAACTATTCATTTAAGTTATGTGCATAATTTTACCCCAATATCTCTTAATTCCTGTTGACGTTTGGGGTTTTTCAATGTCAAAATGCTTTACAATTATTCTAACTAGTACTTTAGTCTTCCTGAATAATCATGAAGTGAAATTTTGAGTTTAGAAAGGCCTGAAAAATTGGGTTTGGTAAATCCAAATGTTCAGGCTTTTCTAAACTCAAAATTTTACTTATGCGCCACGCGTATTATTCTGAGGTTCTAAATCATACACACACACATCAATAATATGTACATAACTTAAATCAGTCGTTAAAAATATGAAGAAATTGTCAAATGTTATACAGGGTGATCCATTTTTATAAAATATGATATTTACCTAATAATTTGACACATGATTTCAAACTTAAATTTCCTGCTTTATTTAATGGTGTAAAAATAAAATATGACTGCCATAAGAAAAATTGAACTTTGCCGTCGTATCTTGAAAGTGGGACACCCTAAATAAAATCTGACATTTTTGTGGTGTTAATTGAATGTTATTTAGGGTAAATTTCAAATTTCAGGTCGTCATCGTGCTAATTAACAAATTTATATCAAAAAAATAAATTTGTCGATTTTCACTTTTTTCGCTATATCTTAAAAACAAATGATGCTGGATGAAATTCGTTAGCAGTTTTATTATGTATTAAAAATTAAAACTTTTGTCTAGTTTAATCATTTCCATATCTTTAATAGTTTCCAAAATCCTAATGGTGACCACGATGAACCAAACGAACGGTATAGTTATTTTTAAGTAAATTCTTTATCATTAAATAAATGCTTGATCATATTAATATAAACATATAATCCAAAAGTTAGATGTTTCAAACAAATATTAGATTTGGAATAACATTTTATAAATCCTTTACATTGAAATTAAATCATTTATTTAAATCTGGTTTTCGTAAGTCGGTATTATATTTTAATACTGGGTTAGAGTTATATTAAATATAATGGCAGATTGTTTGTTTAATGCAATTAAAATATAAGGCTGTTTTACGTAAATTTCAAGTTGTTTTTAAGTCGATACAGCCTCTGTAAAATCCACTGATAATTTTATATCTATGAACATTTAAAGTATGTGTAGTCCAAGATGGTTAATTATGATAAGTTAATCTTATAAATTTCAAATTATTTTGTTTCAACACAAATTTGAACAGTACGATCGATCCATAAATGTTACAATAATAAATAAATATTTAACTTACCAGCCTTTCATCAATATTTTAGAACGAGCTCTTGAAGAAAATCTTCTACAACTGTTTCTTCTATTTCCCATATTTAGCTAACTAAACACTTTTAAAAACTTAAGTTAAAACTTGACTGAACATAAAATTTTGCGCTTTGACAATCGGTTAACAATTACTATAAAAATGTCTTACTAAATGAATATAAATCGGAACTCAACGTTCCCGCACAGTGGGTGATACTAGAGGGGGTTATAAGTAATTTAATCATGCAAATAAATAACCCTGATTTGAATAGCAAACTAATTTGCTCTAGGTACTAATCCGAAAATCAAGTTTTCATGGAATTACGTTAATTATCGCTGAAAACAAACTTTTTTGACCAGATAGGAGCCGATTTAAACATCCACAGGGTATCTCTGAAGAATGCAATTTTAAAGAGCGGAGAGTTTTTGTACAAAATAGATTTTTGTTTAAGCATTAAACCAAAATCAATACGATTGATATTAAATAAAATATTTACAGTTCATATAACATTAAGTACACTATTTTTAATATAAGTTGCATTTTTTTTAATAGAGAAACTGTGAAATATAACAGATATTTTAATATCTAAATGTTATTACATACGAGTACGTACTTTACTTTTTTATTTAAAAAAAATTATCAGCATAATTTACAAAGACGGGTGGCAACAATTGGTGTGGATGTTTTCTCAGGGATCTTTCCTTGTGCATTGAAAACAAAGTAAATCACTTCGAACACATATTGTGATACTTCAGTTGAAGTTACATAATTAATTCGTTATCTCTGTTAATAAAAAACTATTTTTTTTAATTATCCATCACTGCACATCACGAACTGTAATTACTCGCAATTATGCGTATAAGTCAAGAATTATTGCATCTAAAGATGTTAAAAATTGTGATTTATTTTCAGTATTTTATGTTAACTTTAAATCGTTTTATTGCATTTAATTGCCAAGCGAATTATTTTTATTGTTATTATACCTTATCAATTTACGATCAATTTCTTATGGTATAAAATGAACATCTGGTGCTCACACGGGGTCCGCGTGGTCGTGCGCCAGGTGAGTCGGAGCGGCGCGCGCGCTTCTCCCACTCGCCTCGCAGCATGTCCCCACTATTGCTGACGGTCATAAAAGCGCCGGACGCGCCATCATTTCTCAGAATTCTCGCTCGCCTTAAAAACTCCACCATCAGCAACAGACTCGAAACGAAACTCTCTCCAACCGGACTTAGTGCAATTTTCAACATTTCACTTTTTCAACACTTAGTCTTATTTTCAACTTAATTCTTTCTACACTTAGCAAATTTTTTGTAATTTAATTTTCGCCTAGTTCTTAGAAAGAGTGAGTTTCGTTTGGATTCTTCAACAATTATACCGTATGCATTTTACATTTACATTATTTAATTAATTTTAATCACTTTGACAGTGGACTTTAAATATTTCATTCTTTTGATTTTGTCAAGTATCATAACTTTGCATACTCGCAGAGTTCAACACTAAACATTTTTTCTTACTATTCACCTTGTAAAATATATTGATTTAGAGTACCCGTTTTATGCACATGATGAACGTAGGGTGCCTTTGCAGACATCAGTGTGCATTGACTCTTTTTTATTCTTATTCTTATTTTTCTCCCTTTTACCTTCTGATAGTTCGATTTGGAGTGTTGGAGTTGAGGTGCATGATGAACGTGGGGCGCCTTTGCGAACATCGGTGTACATGGGCTCTATTACTGTACTTAAATAGATCAGCAGAACTGAAAACTTAATAAGTACGCGGTGAGCCTTGCGGACTTGGTGCGTTCTCATTTCGAAAATCCAGTTTCCAAAAACAATAACTTTTTTAAGGACTTTGCGAGTAAATTAATAATATTTATTAAATCACTTTGTGACGCGCCCCGCGTTCATCATGCACCTCAACTTTAACACTTCAAATCAAACTATCAGGAGGTAAAAGGGAGAACACTAAGAACTCACCAAGTCTGCAGGGCTCCCCACGTACTTATTGAGTTGTTAGAATTCAAGAATTATCTGACTAAAGTAAAAGAGTCAATGCACACTGATGTTCGCAAGGCACCCCATGTTCATCATGCGCATTAAAACTGATACTCTCAATCATGATATTGTACAAGGTTAATGGTAAGAACATGTTTAAAGTTTTGAACTCTGCGAGTGTGCAAAGTTATAATACTAGACAAAATCAAAAGAATAAAATATTTAAAGTCCACTATCAAAGTGATTGAAATTAATTAAATAATGTAAATGTAAAATGTATACCATATAATTGTTGCAGACTCCAAACGAAACTCACTCTTTCTAAGAACTAGCCAAAAGTTTGCTAAGTGTAGAAAGAATTAAGTTGAATATTAGACTGAGTGTTGAAATGTGAAATGTTGAAAATTGCAAGTCCGGTTGGAGAGAGTTTCGTTTCAAATCTGTTGCGATAGTGGAGGTTTCAAGGCGAGCGAAAATTCTGAGGAATTATGACTCGTCCGGCGCTTTTATGACCGTCAGCGGTAGATGAGATGCTGCGAGGCGTGGGGGAGAAGCGCGCGCGCCGCTCCGACCCGCCTGGCCCCCGAATACGCGATCGCCGCGTGAGCGCCAGAGTTTCATTTTATACCATAAAAAATTGATCGTATATTGATAATGTATAATAACAATGAAAATAATTCGCTTGGAAACTAAATGCAATAAAACAATTTGAACCTAACATAAAATACTGATAATAAATCACAATTTTTAACAGCAATATACTCATTATTGTATAAAAAAAACTGTAAATGTACAATTAACAAGATCCTCAATGGATGCATTCTGTATTAAAATTTTCAACTAAATCAATAATAGTCATTAAACACGTATCTGTACAATATAATCTAAGTGCGCGTGTTTCTGTTTATATGTTATCTTAGACAGATAAACATCCAGCGAAATAACGCCCACTTGGCTTGCCAACGTTCATCTGTTTCCGTTGGTTTCGCCGTTTGGTGGTAGACTATTACAGATTTTAATATTAAAATTGTATAAAATAATTGAACGAATAAAGCACTAATAACATTTAGAGTAGCGAAACGATGTGGACGGGCGATAGTAATAGAATATAAGAGTGACGGAACGGATGAGAGAGGATGGGGCCGGGGTAAGGACGCTGGAGAAGTTGGGGGAAGAGAAAATTTAACAGCGATTAGTGTAGATGTAATATAGTATTATGCCAATAAAGGTATTTTTTTATGTGTGAAGAAAGGTTATTAGTGCTTTATTCGTCAAATTAATTTGATCTTTACGTAACTCACAATCAATTTTTTTATATAAAAAACTTATATAATTGATATCTCAGTTAATAGTGACATTAGAATAAAATTTATTAGAATACAATATCTACTATTTTTAATTGCGGAGTACACAGTGATTAGACATTTCCAATTATTTTGTATTTTCAATTTTATTTTTGTTACAAAATGTTAAATTTTTGTGTCCTCCGCAAATTAATTTTAAAAAAGACATAAAAGGCGGATTTAAAACGTATACATTATTAAGCGAGATTTTTTCATAAATATATGGTGCCCAGGACTCTTAAACTCGAAATATTTACTTCATGCTCAATTAAGGAATGAAAACCACTCTTTAGAATATTTTAAACACTTGACGCTGTATGGAAATCTAAAATTAGTAAATTAAACTAAATGCATAGTTAAATGTATTTTAAGACTTAATTTAAACAAAACTAATTTTATTTTTAAATTATTAAGTCACAATTAAATTTGTTTCACAAAAAAAAATGTTTTAAAAATTTCAGAAAATCAACAAAATCGATATAAAATTTAATCAGTTTACACTATACAGAACTCAAGATATACTAGGTCAAAAATTAATGATATTGTTTAATATTTAAAACGAAAAAATTTCATTGCATTCAGCAAAATCGACAGATTATTAAATGTTGAACCTAATAAATGCAGCTGATATGAAGAAAAAATATGTGCAAAATGTGTACATCATAAAATTTAGTGAATTTAGACAAAATTTAACTAGTTTATATATATATAATATATATGTTGCCTCTCATTTTGAAGGGAAAAAATGTTTAATTAAATAAGGATTAAAATAAACATAAAATATACTTGTTTCAACTATGAAAATCGTTTAACAGTAAAATGTTTCTGCATTTTATTTATTTGTGTTAGAAATTATGTTTTTACTAAATTAGTTAATTCTCTTGGAAATATTATTTATATTTTTTATACATATGTACCTGGTGTTTCAAAGTACAGACAAAGTTTGTCTTTAAATTAAATGAAACTACTAAAGGCCAGTCGAATATTAACTGGAAATTATTAATGAAAAATTGAAAGACATTAGTGAAAATTATTTAAAAACTTCGCTAATTTTGTGTCATATTGTTAAATTAACAAACCACAAATTCTCTATGTTCTATAAATGTTAACTTATTTGTTGATTGTTAGGATGTTAAAAAGACATATTGCTTTTTCAGAATTAGCCAAAAACATAAAATATCGAAAATTGAAAAAGTATAATTTTTGGAAATATTTAGGGAAATTAAAGTTTGCTCTGTAAAAGGAAGTTATGCGACAAGTGGCATTCATTGATCGTGAGATGTTGGAACACATTTACAACGATTTTTAGCAAGAGATTGAGAAGTGCATTTAAGAAAGGCATCGCCCGCGAGACATATTATTTTATTCATAATATACATTTAACATAGAATATAATTACTAAGATTTTGTAATAAAAGAGTAATGTTTTATTGAAAATTTAGCGAGTACTGATCCTTTAAAAAACATGCGGTTCCTGTCGGTCACCCTGTACATTTGTAGAATTTATAAACGTGAGATCAAACCTAAAATAAAGCTGAAACGGCAGCATATTTTGAACTTCACGTTACTTCAGTGTTTTATACGCCTGGCGCATCAAGTCATATTTCGAGTTTAGAATTTTGATGGGCGCTTCGCTTCGCCTCATTTATCAAATCCAAATGTTCAGGCTTTTAGAAGTGTTTGATGCTGTTACTTTAGCCAAACGTAGGAATATTCATAGTCAAATCTTCTTCTTTAGGTTACTAGACAATGCAATTGATTGTTACGAACTTTTGCAAAATTACACTTTAATGTACCTACTATCCTTTTCAAAAAGCGAGGCATGTCACTTTCAGATATTGTATTTTTTGAACAAAAAATCACAGAATAGAAATTAATACAGGTCAACATTTCTTGCATTATTCTCTATATTTTTAGTAAAAAATCCAATTTTTATCACAATTATTCATCGCGATATTAATAATAATATGCAAATATGTACAGGGTGGTGCATTTTCGAGTGCATATGTAGCACATATGGAAAACTTTTTTATTTAAAGAGATAATATAAAACCGTCACTTTTTCGTGTTTTAGTCAATGGCGACGAGAAAATTGATCTATCTCTAATCGTTTCCGCTCTATAACCGTAAGTTAATAAAATGTAATTTTTCTAAAATTACTGTAACTCATTTGTCTTACAAGTTATAACCAAACTGTAAAAACTGTGTTATGGCAACTTTTTACGCTAATTAAAATTACGTAAGTGATTTATTTAAAGGACTTTTCGTTTTTGTTTTACTACACCAGATTCGTTTTTTTCGTATGGGTGCACATGGATATATGCATATTATTAAACAGCATTTTCGATGCCGATTTCAACGATGTGCCACTTGTGTACCTTTGTGAAAAAATATGTTTTCTTGTATACGACAAGCAAAGTAGCAGTTTATATCAATTAAGAGTACTTTTTTATAAAACAAAATACACCACATCGATAGTAGTCATATTTTCTAACAAATTGTAAGCATCACCTAGTAACGAAATTGTTTACCGGTTGTCAAGGCAACTTTGTCAATTACATTTTTTTGACATAAGTGTGCATGTGGTACATCATCGAAATCAGGGTTAAAATGCTGTTCAGTGATATTCATATCTCCATATGCGCTAATAATAAAAATAATAAATAATAAGAAACAAAACAGCTACGTCATTTTAATAAGATTGCCATAAAAAAGTTTTTACAATTTGGTTATAACATTAAAAACAAATGAGTTACAGTAACTTCAGAAAGATAAATCAATTTTCTTTTCGCCATTGATAAACACGAAAAAGTGATCCTGGCTCGCGAAAACGGTTTTTTAATATCTCTTCAAATCAAAAAAGTTTTCCATAGGTGGCACCTCCAAAATGCACCACCATTTACTTACATATTTCTGTTTTTTAGAATGGTCAACTTTAACGTTTTGTAAAAATGTATTGACTCTGTATAAAAACATAAAAAAAATCACTAAATAGACACAAATTTAAACATTTTAACCCCTTAAACTCAAATTTTGAAAAAAGTGGAGCATTAAGTTCTTAGGTGTTTAAGAATAAAGTTATAAACAATTATAATACGGAATATATATATATATATATATATATACAGGGTGTCCCATTAGTGCGGTCTCGGAAGATATCTCAGCTCTCGTTAAAGATAGAAAAAAAATGTTTTCACCAAATTTGCTTGATTTTAAGAGCTGCATAATCTAAAATTATTTTCAAATATACAGGGTGTCCCATTATTCCATCCTTAATACCAACTTTGTTATTTTAAACGGAATACCCTATATATTATTTTTTTATTTGATCCGCCTTTAAATAACCTACACAAAGATATATCATTATTGGCACTTTAGGTTATTTGTTACTTCAGAAAAAAATATTTTTTGAAAATTTTGGCAGTTTTAGTACTTTACTTAAAAATTCACTGTGTCCTTATTTTTTAAGATATCAGTCTGTAATTTTACACACATATGCAGTAAAGAATGCTCTATCCATTGACTATAATACATTATAATATTACTTATAAAACCTAATAAAAAACTACCTTCTAATATTTAATATTTAAAATGTACATAACTTCATTTTCTTAAATAGGACACCCTATATTTCTTTACTTTATCAGATCCGCAATGAAAAATGCTTTATTTTTTGTATAACATACCCTGTATCTATTTTTATTAGTTTTTGAGATATTAACATTTTCCTGTCATATATGGGAAATTAGGCCACAATCAGCATTTAATTAATCATTTAAATATTTAATTGATGAGGCGGATACATGATGAAACTCCATAATACTATTTGAAATAAAACAACGCAGTTGGGAGGGTTTCACTTTTATTGTTGAACACTGCAACATGTTTCACCACACAGTGGCTTCATCAGGCAGATGAAATAATGATTTTACAAAGTACAGGTAAAAGCTTATATACTAATGCAATTAAATTAATAGAAGGGGGGGGGGGGTAATGAGGTAATTAGGCTGAAACTAATACAAACAATTTTGAGCGACTAAATATTGATTAGGGGTGAATTATTTACTTCTATTTGGTCATTTAATAGAATACCTTTTTTGTTATATTTATTAATTTCTAATTCTTCTAATAAGTTTAATTTACGACTTTTGTTACATTCGTGCAAAATTTTGAATTTAGGGTTAAAGTTATGTTGGTATTCGATTAAATGATTGGCGTAGGTTGAGGAGGTTTTCTTAAATTGAAAGCATTTTTGATGTTCTGAAATGCGATCTGGGAAGCTACGTCCAGTTTGTCCAACGTATACCTTAGGGCAATCTCCACACTCCAGCAAATACACACCAGAGTTCGTAGTTTTATCAGATTTGTCTTTAGAATTATTAATGAATTTATTAAGTGAGTTGACCGTTCTAAAAGAAGGAGTTAGGTTTAAGGATTTGAGTTTTTTGCTGATGGCAATCGAAGGGGGGCCGTTAAATGTTAATGAGCAATATTTATTATTCTGATTTTGAAAATTGGTGGGATATACTAATTTCAGGGCTTCTTGTTTTTTATAAAGGATGTCTAAGATAAGCTTTTGACGAAAGCCGTTGTTATTAGCTATTATGAGAATTCTGTTGAGCTCATTATTAAAATTATTAATTGATAGGGGGATAGTGGTTAGCCTATGCAACATGGAATGGTAAGCTGCTAGTTTATGTTGCATAGGATGGAATGATGTGCTATGGATCGTAGTATCTGTATGGGTCGGCTTGTGAAAAATATTGAATTCATGTTTTTGACCTGGATGTGAAATTGTTAAGTCTAAAAAATTAATAGATTTATTAGATTCGATCTCCCTAGTGAATGAAATATCCTTGTGAATTGAATTAATGAAATTTAAAAGTTGATCTAACTGTCTCTCCGTTCCTGTGAAACAGGTGAGAATGTCATCAACATATCTAAACCAGTATAGGCATTTATTAAACAATGGGTGTTTACTAATTATTTCTTCTAATGAATTCATGAAAATTTCGGCAAGTAACGGACTGAGGGGATTACCCATCGCTAATCCTTTATTTTGGATGTAGAAGTTGTTATTGAATTGAAAGTAATTTTGTCGTAAACATTCATTAAGGAGATCAAGAATCTCCGACTTAACAATCGGACTAGTACCCCGGGCGGTCAGCAATCCCTCAACCAGGTTTACCACCTCTTGAGGCGGCACACTAGGGAAGAGATTACTGACATCAAAGGACACCAACCGGCTTTTCAGTTTTTACTTCAAATCATTTATTTATGACATAATATAATTACATTTATAATATCAAAGTAAACAATATAACGACAATGGAAACAAGTAAACCGTATTAATATTAACAGATTAGCATGTAATGAATTTGATCATTATATTAAGTGTTCGATATGGCCTCCATTTTGGTTTTGGCACACTTGAAGCCTCCGTATGAAGCTTTGATTGACACTTACTAAGTTGTCTACAGTAATGGCACGCATAACATTACTAATTCTATTTTTCATATCCTCTTGTGTTGTTGCAGGTATTTTATAAACTTCTTCCTTCACAACACCCCATAAAAAAAGTCCAGTTTTGTTAAATTGGGTGACCTCGCTGGCCATGGAATTGGTCCTCCTCTTCCAATCCATTTGTTAGGAAAACTTTGGTCTAAATATTGTTTAACTTGTCGACTATAGTGTGGTGGTGCGCCATCTAATTGTAACCATGCATTTTGTAACGTTCTTAACGGCAATTTATCCAACCAGGTTTCAAACTGATTTTTAAGAAAATTTAAAAACGTATCACCAGTAACATTTCCATTAAAGAAATACGGACCAATAATCCTATTCCCAATAATTCCAGCCCAAACATTAAGAGACCATTTATGTTGATGGTCTATACAAACAATATGGTTCGGGTTATGGTCATCGTAATAATGATAATTATGTCTATTAACGAAACCATTTCTATGGAATATCGCTTCGTCGGTAAACAAAATATTGTTAAAAAAGTTCGGTTCAACTTGATGTTTTTGTAACGCCCAATTACAAAAATCCAATCTTTTTAAAAAATCATTCTCACCTAATTCCTGCACCAACTGAACGTGATAGGGATGAAATTTGAATCTCTTCGTTATTTTGTTTATTGTTGATTTGGGAATATCAAGTTGTTTTTCTAACTGGCGGGAAGAAATTTGAGGGTTCTCAACAATGGACTGAATTACCAAATGTTCATTCTCTTCTTTCGTTGTCCTTTTCTTTCTCTTTAATTTTAGAGGGTACATGATACTTCCTGTGCTTTCAAATCGGTTCTTCAATCTCACAAACGCTGCTGCATTAGGATGCCGTTCCGCATTTGGATACTTTTGTGCATATATTCGACTTGCAAGAAAACAATTTTCTTCACTTGCACCCAAAACGTATGTCATTTTTATTAATTCTTCTTTTGAAAAATTCATTATTGCGTTATCAAAAATTCAATAATATTAATAATAGTGTTGACAGCACTTTATTTATCTGTATGTCAAATAAATACGTTTGTTTACTTTATCAATTGTTTTTCATGGCCTCCTTTATTGCATTCATGATATATTAAAAAATGACAAAATTTGTTTATATTGTTTACTTTGATATTATAAATGTAATTATAATATGTCATAAATAAATAAAGTAAAGTAAAACTGAAATATCTAAATACCATTAAAGTTAGACAACCTTTAAAGACTAATTTAATGCTGATTGTGACCTAATTTCCCATATTTGACAGAAAAATGTTAATATCTCCAAAACTAATGAAAATAAATATAGGGTATGTTATACAAGAAATAAAGCATTTTTTATTGCGGATTTGATAAAATAAAAAAATATAGGATGTCCTATTTAAAAAAATGAAGTAATGTACATTTTAAATATTAAATATTCGAGGGTAGTTTTTTACTAGGTTTTATAAGTAATATTAAAATGTGTTATAGTCGTTGGATAGAGCATTCTTTACTGCATATGTGTGTAAAATTTCAGACTGGTATCTTAAAAAATACGAACACAGTGAATTTTTAAGTAAAGTACTAAAACTGCCAAAATTTTCAAAAAATATTTTTTTTTTAAGTAACGAATTACCTAAAGTGTCGATAATGATATATCTTTGTGTAGGTTATTTAAAGGCGGATCAAATAAAAAAATAATATATAGGGTGTTCCATTTAAAATAACAAAGTTGGTATTAAGTATGGAATAATGGGACACCCTGTATATTTGAAAATAATTTTAGGTTATGCAGCTCTTAAAATCAAGCAAATTTGGTGACAACATTTTTTTTCTATCTTTAACGAGAGCTGAGATATCTTCCGAGACCGCACTAATGGGACACCCTGTATATATATATTAAATTATGAATAGATGAAACATTCGTTTTTTTTTTTTATTGAAAATGTTTCCTCTGCGGCCTGAAGACTGTTTTCGGTATACAAATATCTTTATTTTGATAATATACCTAAAGTTTTTCAAAATTTAGTGCCAATTATTCATTACATCAAGTTTACACATACATAAGTCCAAGTTTCACGTTATTCGGTTTTATTCCGTTATTTTACGCTATAGTTCTTATAATAGAAAGAACAACCATTTTTTGATTAATGCATTATACTCGAACAAAATTTAAGTAATTATATTATTTATTATTCTAAAATATTTAATAACGAAAATACATGCAGTTAAAGTCTGCCGTTTTGAAAAGTGCATGAAAAACACTACCTTTTTTGTAAACACACGTTGAACATGTATTATTTTTGCAAATAAATTCTAAAAATATATTAGCATATGTAGAAGCGATGTATCATTATATGGTTTAAATTTACAAGAATAATTCAAATTGTTGAATTTTAGAAATTAAGCTTATGCTTCTTATAGTTGCACACTTTAAACATAATATATAAAATTAAGTAAGAATTTAAATATTTCATGGATATTTATTATCTTAAGTAGTCTTATTAATTAAAACGTATTGTATAAATTGATATTGACTCCATCAAATTAAAAATATTTAACTTCAAAGTGAAACGTCATTATACCAGCGTTTATGTGCAAAATGCTCAAACTAATATCTTGGAAGTGTCCCCAGTGCCTCGCATTTGTGTTTATTACAACACATTCGTGGGCATATGATTATTTTCACTTGGTCTTATGCGAATTAAAGATATAATTTCTGATACTTGGTATTAGTAACAACAAACGGCTACATAGTCTACTATTATTTCTTGATTATTATCATTTCTGAATATTTTATTTATTTTCTTTTTATAAATGTATTATTTTAAAAATGTGTATTTTTTAATATCACTCTGTATGTGGGTTGTGCTGTTGTGTACTGAACATTAGTGTTAGTATTTTTATTATTATTCAAAAGTATTGAAAACCTGTTTCTAGAAATAAGGGGTGCGCCCGCCGAAGTACCATATATTTTTCATATTTAATTTAAAACATATTTCCGTCATTTACAGCAAATGTGTTCGTTCCAGACATTAGATAATGCATTATATTTATAAAACCAGAGTAACTGAATTCTTAAATATTTAAAAGTATGGTACAGTGAGCCTCTAAACATAACCTATTTTATTCTCGCCATTATGTTGTCAATACTGCTAATATTTTGACAGTGTTTTCGAAGTATGACACACGTTTGAATTTTCAACTCAATTTTGACGTCGTCACTTTGCGATCCTATTGTGCCTTTGATACTACTTCTATAGTAGATGATCAAACGAATTTACACGTCAAAATGAGACAAGTCGAACAAGGCATGTTTTCATATCCTGTTTCATAATACTTGGGTTTTAGTTTCAGTTAAATATCTTTATTTATACATTTCGTAGTGATATATTTACATTTTAATAAACATAGAATTAGTCATACTTAAAAATAAGATGAAAGTAAAACAAAATCCACAAATTGGCCACCGCCAAAGATATTTCAGCTATATACCCGTATTAATATTTCTTTATTAATATTTATCTTATTTGGGGGCTCATTTAAAAGCAATAGATTACATAATCATGGGTCCGATTTTCATTATTTACTAAACTACAGCTGATTTAAAGTTTTTTTAAATAAAGAATTATTGTTAAAAACAATGTAACAATTTAAACGAAACACAAAATAAACATTTGTAATATTTAATAACGGAGTCCAAACTTAAACAGTAAATTTCGAACTTTACTTTAAATAAGTGTTTTATACGCGTGGCGTATGAAGTGAAATTTCAAGTTTAGAAAAGCCTGAAAGTTTCGTTTGATCGATCCGCGCCACTGCGCGGTCTAGCCAATTTTTCAGGCTTTACTAAACTCGAAATTTAATTTCATGCTTATTTAAGGAGTAAAAACACTCTTTAGAAGCTTTAAATTGGCTGCTTGTACAAAAACAACGAATTTCTGAACATTTACCAAACGCTGTAATTATCGAGATAACTAATAATGGTCCTCACTGTTACAGTGTATAGACAAAACAATTGAAACACTTCAACAATTTGTGTCATTTTTATCTCAATGGGTTAAAATATTTTCCATCTAGATCTACGTGTATGTGGAACTACGAAAAACTAATCTAAAATAACAATCTAAAAGAATACTACAAACAAAGTATGTCAAACTTTGTTTAATTAAATCTTTGAAAATGGTAATTATTACTTTTTTTTAATTTTTACTCTCGCCGTATGTAATGCAAAAGGAAAATTTTGTTATTGTGATTGTTTTCAAATCAAACATTTTAGCGGAAATATTCGTTTTGAGGTCCCTTTAGTCTCAAAATATGTCTGAAAAATGTCTTTAAGATATCTATCTGTCTGTGTGCAAAAACCGCTAAAGATCTTGAGATGAAACTCTAAACTTAAGCTTTTTGTTAGAATATGGGGATCTAAAAGCTTCTAGTGAAAATGCGGAAACCGGAAGTGGTAGATATTTATCGTGTTGAAAAATGTTATAGACAATGAAAAATTGAGTATTTTTTGTGTATACTGTTTTTGTCGTAGAACTCTTTGTTTATACTCAGTTTTAAAAAAGTACATTTTTCCTCTATCCCGTCAATGTACTTAAAATTCATATATCATACTTTTCTGTAGCTTTAATAATTTTCGAGTTATTTTATTTTTGTAAAATGGGGCGCTCGGAATAAATGGATCGACGATTATATCAGACGAAAATTAGACAAGACGTCAGAATTGTCAAAATTTAAAGCAACCTTTGCGGCATCGCGGGAGTGCATATCCGCCGTAAATGAATAATTTCCCCTAAGAATTTGGTTGTGGTCCAGAAGCGTGAAAATACCGAATTGATTTTCCAATAAAAGCGATCAATGCGAGCGACCCAGCAATGAGCGAGCAATACCGCGGCCCCACACACAATTTACGGGGAGAGTATTATGATCGATACATCACAATTTTTAACATAGATTTCCACTCGTTGTTTAACCATGAAGTAAAATTTAGAGTTTAGAAAAGCCTGAAAATTTTAATTTGGGCGCACAGCCTATAAATATACAGTAATTGTGAATTCCACTTGAATGAATGATACCTTTAAGCAAAATTCAGTTTTTATACACAAACCTTTAATCCTGTTACACAATTATCGTTTTATTTTTCTCGCTGGAAACTTCAATGGAAAGACATTAATGTCATTAATTATTCAGAGTGTTTCTTGGTTTAATAATTTATCACGAAAGCCCTATTTATTCAAAAATTGAATGATGCTATACATGCGATTGTTTGAAATGTTAAGGAATAATCCATTTACTTTTTTTTTCATTTATTGCACTTATGTCGATTTGAAGCTATTTAAGTGGTAATAATTTGCGTTATATTTAATTATATAATAGTAAAATTAATATATTATACCATAATAGTGTTTCTAAGGGCCAGTTATTCAATAGTAAGTTTAGTTTAGCTAATTTCAATGGCATTGTAGTAAATGTGTTAAACTATGCCTAAGCTAAATTTGGTTAACGCTTCTATTGAATAACCGGACATAAATTAAAAAGCACACTTTAACATGCAGACACGCATCCATGGGGGTGGCTCGGGCACTTTAGCACATATTATAAAGCGTAATTAAAATTCTGAACACATTTTCTCAAAGGCATTGACAACTTTATGAAATTCTTCCATGTAGTTACGTGAAGTCAATTATATGTAAAATTCGTTATATTCCTGTACTTCACTATTTTATTTAATAAGAAATAATAACATAAATCTCGCTTCAAACAAAAATAATATATATATATATATATATATAAATATATATATTATGAAATAGCTAAGGTAAATAATATTTAAATAAAATTTCATAAAAATTCATTTAGTGTTTTTTTGAGCTATAATTTTGGTAACATTTTAAAATCGCTAAAAACCAGATTAAATTCAATAAAATCATGCTTAATTAATTATTAAAAATATAATACCTCTATCTTAAATAGTTCTTAAATTATATATATATTACAAGATGTCAGAATTGTCAAGATTGTGTCCACTCATTACGTCTTCCAGGAGCCCATTGGAGAGGGGTCATTTCTACATAAAATGGTTTGTTTGTCAATATACTACTAGTCAAGAAGCAAGAAAAACACCGTATAAAAAACTTGCGGCCCCCGCACACAATTTACGGTAAAGGTACTAAGATGGACACTTCACAGTTTTTGTAAGTTGTTTTAATATGTAAATGTAACATTTGTAATTGAATTGGAGATTTGTAACAAATAAATAAATATTAGTATAGCGTCATAAAACAAGTTAAGTATTACTTTAGTTGCCAAAACCGATCTATATTCCACGAGTTTGAACGCTATCCAACAAATATAAATAAAAAATAGGCAGAAAGGTTAAAGGCACTATTCCACTAAGGCAACACAAGGCACCATGTAGCATGCCACATGTCACTTCTATTTCCGAAATTTCGACTACTAAATCACTGCTACAAACCAAACTACAAAAAGCGCATACTACTTTGATCAACAAATGTCACGTGCGACGTTTAGTTTCTAGCGGGGTTGTAGTGGCACAACGAAGTAATTACAAGTAACATGTAGTATGCTACATGTCGCCTTTTGTTGCTATAGCGGCATTAAGCCTTAAAGGTCAATAGCGTTTTGGCATATTTACATTTAAATATTCATAATATATTTATTGATTGTATCCAAAAGATGTTATTGCCGTATCTGAAATTTCACCACTGAAGTGCTGCTCCTCTGGAATGATGATAAATATTATACGCATAAATAATATTAAATGATATTTAATTAAACACTTTTATTAAAATGAATATAAGATTCCTGAAAATAAAGAATTTGTTTGTTTCCCCTGATATTTTTTTCTGAATATAAATGTTTTCAAGTTGAATAAATATTCTGCATTAATGTGTACATTCTTATATCGGATTAAATTAAGCTGAAATAGATAATATCGAACAGTACATTTATTTTAAAAATAAATATATAAAATAATTGTATTGTGCAACGTATTTAATTTTAGTTTATTCATGGAATTGTCGATTTAAAGTCGATTTAAAGGTAAAATATGAAGTGCGATTAATTTTCATTGCACGCCTTACCTTTAAGCGGACAATTCCTTAGTTAAACATTAATTAAATATGTTACTGTTTTATGTTATTATGTCTACCCTGTGTCCCCAAATTACTACCTGGATGGGAAAAACTTGTTTATAACCCATTTTTCGACAAAAATGAATTCTTTAGAAAAAGTTTTGAATGACTTTAAAACGCGCTTTATAATTGGAAAAAGGGGATGATAAGAGAGAAATGCCTCTAATTATATTTTTAGGAGAATATGTTATTGGAAAAAGTAATTTGTATAAAAGAATTACGTCTAAATACAAAATTCAAGTTTATTTTTTAGAAATTATTAATTTTTTCAATGCCTTTTCGTATATTTTTTTAACACTTATTAATTCAAAATAATCGTTGTTCTATTAAGTTACCTTTTTTCAATCAAGTTATCGTATATACTATGTGTCCTTGGAGAACTGCCCAGTTAGGTGTGTGATGTTTGTATATAATATGCCAAATAAAGGTTATATACATATATATATATATATATATATATATATATATATATGCCTTTATTTGGCATATTATATACAAACATCTTACAATAACTATCATAAACTAACCATAAACCAAAAAATAATAATAGAACTCTTCAGCGACATACACACAATAAAAGAAACTATAAACAATTCTTTAAGTAGCCGTTTCGCTTCTTCTAGCTACACCTCCCTGCTCTCATTCTTATCAATTCTCTTCATTCTATAATCCCCTTCCCACTCTCACACAACACTTCATTCAAACTTTTACTCTTAAAACTCGGTCCCTCCGTGCACTCATACAATCAATGTTCCCATACATCTTCTCCCATGTTACAAAATCCACACCCCGTATACTCCGTTCCCATCCATACCGTTATTCCTCTTTCTTCATTCCCACACCTTAGCCGAGCTAGCATTCTTACATCCTCACTATTCTGTAGGGCAAAGTAGCGCGGGGTTGTTCCGAAAACTTGTAAGGTTTTGTAGATCGGGCAGGTCCGACTCTTAGCTATTTTATTTTGTCGAATTTGTAGTTCTTCTGCCCTCAGTTTTTCTACTACTTCTTCTTCCACCTTTTGATCCCGCCCTAGCTTTTTCCTCTACATACATCAAAGACATTCCAGCTCTTTCATACAGTTTTACCCTCTTTTGCATCCATTTTGTACTTTCATGTTTTTGCTCCCATTTCCTATAGCATACTTTCTATGTTTCTTGCACTAACCTTCCATTCTCCATTTCAGTCAACCTCCTTTCAAACTTCACCACTCTCTTTGCTACCATACACGTTACAGACATTCTGTTGCATTCCTGCAGCACCACGTATCCGGGTGTGGTCCTTTCCGACCCTATACACCTTTTGAGGTACTGCAGCTGCAGCCTTTCCATATTTTCCTCTACACGTATACCCCACACTTCTGCTCCATATAATACTATTGTTCTAATGCATGCATCCCACCAAATCATTTGCATTCTCACATTGTTTCCTAACGCATCTTCCCATGTTCTCCTCAACCGTTCCATCGCCACTCTCGCTTTCTTACACACGTAATCAATGTGCCCTGCTTTACTACCCGACTCCGCGAACATAAAGCCTAGGTACTTGAACACTTTCACTCTTTTCACTCGCTCCCCCTTCCATAACAATTCTTCTTCTTTCCCTCTTCTTCCTGCATTCCGATAAATCATCCATTTCGTTTTCTTCACATTCATAACTAACTTTCTCCTATCCAAGTACCTTTCAAGCCTTTTACTCATATCTTGCAATTCCCTGAACGATTTAGCCAACAGTCCTACGTCATCTGCGTAAGCCAAGCTCCAAATTTTCGATGCCCCTATGACGACTCCCCCTGCTTGTCCCAGTTCTAAGACTCTCTCCATATCTGCCACATATAAATTGAATAATAGTGGACTGAGGGGGCAGCCTTGCCTTAGTCCTTGCCTTACTCTAAACCGTTCAGACACATTCTCTCCAACTCGTACCTTACACCAAGTTTCTCTATAAACCGCTTCTATCCAAATCACCAAGCATTCCGATACACCCTTATTTCTTAAACATTCTACAAGCATACTTCTATCTACTGAGTCATACGCCGCCTTAAGGTCCACAAACAAAGCATACACTCTTTCTTTCTTACCCAGTGCTCTTTCAATAACCCAGTTCAGTGTAGCTATTTGCTCTGTAGTCGACCTCCCTTTTCTGAAGCCAGCTTGGACCTCCGGAAGCCAACACTTTTCCTCAGTTTCCTCTTCCAATCGCTCCTTCACCATGCACATCACCACCTTGTACAGTGAACCCATACATGTTATGCCTCTGTAATTATCAGGCTAGCTGGCTTCGCCTCCTTTGTATATAGGCACTATAATGCCCTCCTTCCAATTGTCCGGAAATGGTTCTTCTCCCTTCCAAATTGCGTTTATAACTTCCAGTGTCTTCTGTCGCCCTTCATTGCCACAACCCTGCCACGCCTCGACCTTGATCCCATCTGGACCGGCTGCTTTCCCCCGTTTCATGCACCTTAATGCCCTTTTCAACTCCCCTATGGTAAATTCTTCCTCCGCCCTGCTTATTCGCCTTGTACTCACATCGGACTCTTCACCACTTGTCGCACCCAACAGCACTTCGAAATGCTCCTTCCACTTGGCAATCTCAATTCCCTCTCCTGTTTTATTCGTATGCGCGGACCTTTGTAATTTCTTCACTTTACATATCTCTTCTTTCGTCCAGAGCTCTTTCTAAACCTTGCACACCCTTTCATATTCAGTTTATGCCTCTTTTATCTTATTCTTTGGCCCTCGTCCCATTCTCCATTCCCGCACCGCCCCCCTCACGTTACTCTTAATCCTCCTATACTCTTCGTCAAACCAATTGGCCGCCACATACTTAATCCCTTTCCGTTTTTTGGAATTGCACTTGTGATTACTTCCGTCAGTTGACCTATTGTTTCTATCCCCTTAAAGTTTGCTACAGTAATCCTGCGTTTGTACGACTCCATTGCCCTCTTTGACCAACACCATCCTACTTCTTCCAATCTGCCCTTTTGCTCACTGTCACGGCCCACTCCTACTTTTACTGTTACCGGCATATGATCAGAACCCATTCTGTTTTCGACAACAAACTCCACCACCTCATCCCTGATTTCGACACTTACTGGTATGTAGTCGATGACAAGCTGCTCCTTGGTCCCATGTAGGTAAACTCGCCGTCCCAACCCCCGTCTGCACAACCATTTAACAAATCCAGCCCTTGCTCTTTCGCCCAGTCCATAAAAGCTCTTCCCTGTTTGTTGATACTCTCGTCCTAGGAACGTCTCGCCCTTCTATCCCCACTATTTTCCTCTATGCCGTTCGTATCCATTTTGCCAGTTCTCACGTTCCAATCACCTCCTACAATCAGATATTTGGGATATTCCATATCGATCAACACTTTACCAATTGCTGCCATGATTTCAACCTCTCTTTTCTGTGAGTATATCGTAACAGTTTTCCACCGTTGCCCTCCTTTAGAGAATGATCTCCACATAACCCCTTCTATTTCTTCCCTCTTAGTACCATCTTCCACTTCTTGAAGATTTTTCCTTACTCCCGTTATTATCCCACCTTTTGCTCTGCCCATCGTGCTCACCCTTGTAGCCCCAATACCCTTCCACCTGAATCCATTTGGCAATCTCTCTATGATCTGTACCAATTTTGACTTTTCCACCCATGTTTCCATCAATCCGACCATGTCCTTATCTGCCGCCCAGCTTTTTAATTCCTCAAACCCTCCTGCCTCATCCAATTTATTTTTAACACCCGCTATATTCCAGAAAGATGCCCTGATTCCACTTTCCGTATTCATCCATTCTTGCATCTTGTTAATTCTGTTTAAGTCTATTCCATTCGTTACCGTATTCTGTTTGTACATTTTCTCTCCTAGTTTTTTATCATAAAAGTGTTCTTAATTGTTTCCCAATCTTGTACTTTATTGTTAATTATGATTTTCTTATAGCCCACTTTTACGTTGTTTCCTTTTTCTTGTTCATTCTTTGGTATTTGGCGTATATTCTTTTGAATTTCTCTCTCTTTCTTGGTCATGTCATCGTCAATATATATAAGTGATCCTGCTAATCTTTTCTTATTTTCTAAAATTTTCATTTTATCTTTCGATGATTGCAATTTCACCACTACTATACCCTTTTCAATTTCATACGCGCCTTCTAAAGTACATTGAATATTTAGTTCTTTTTCAAGGACGCCTTTAACTTTCTTTTCTATTTCGTCGCCGGTAATATTTGAGTTTTTTAACACTAAATTGTTCCTCCTTTTTTCCTTTTCGCGGTTTTCATCTCTTTCTTCCAAGGTTTCATTTTTTTTTAATAATTCCTCTCTTTCTTTTCCCCATTCTGTTTCCCTCTTTTCCATTTCTGTTTTTAACAGGGTTACTTCGTTGTTTAGCTTTTCAATTTCTTTGATCATTTTCTCATTTTGTTTTTTACTTTGGTCAAATCGACTATTTATATCAATTCTCATTTCCTTTATTTGTTTAAGAATTTCCTCCATCTCGTTGACTTTTTCTTTGCTGTGTGGTGATCTAGCAGTCTTCTTACTTCTTCCGAAAGCTGTATCTTCCAATTTCTGTTTCTCTAATGACGTTTCGTGAAATTTACGTTTCGTGTCTTTGTTTTGCATCTGACTGTTCACTTAATTCTTCCTGTTTCTACGTTCTACCTTTGAAATAGTGTATGTGTTCTTTTCTAGTTCGTTAGCTGTTCTTATTTCTATTGAATTTAATTTATTGTTGTCGTCCTTTAATCATTAGCATTTAATTTTTGTCAATAAAAACGAAGTACTATTAATGGACCTCAATGGACCTCAAGATTCAATTTTTATGAAATGTTAACTTTTATTGGCTAAATATCATCAAATTTGATGAAAAACTGATAATTTATTAGAAAGTTTTTCTTTGAATGAATACATGTCAAAAAATACAATACATAAATATAAAAATAAATAAATTTAATAAAAATAAAATTGTTTTAAGTTTATATTTTGTATCTAAACATAATTCTCGACTATAAATTACTTATTTATATGAAGTCTTTTTCCAAAATTATAATTAGAGATTCTTTTTTCTTGAGACAATTGAAGTTTTTCTTCATTTTTGAGCGTCGTCTAGAGTAAATTTAAGATTTGACAATGAAAATAGTGTTTTTAAATCATCCAAAACTTTTTGTAAAGAAATACTTTTTGTCGAAAAATGGACAATAAAAAAGTGTTTCCTGTCCGGGCAGTTCTCCGGGGACACACGGTACATTTAATGTGTTTATAGGTAAAAGCCAATAAATGGTATACATTGACTACGTACTTACTGACGTTTATATTTAAACACTTGAAATATAAATTCATATCATTAAAATTCGCCAAAGTGACATGAATGTAAAATAAAATTCGGTGTTGCTGTTGCCCTAAATTATACTAAATTATACTTTGTGTCCATGTTATATAGTGAATTTTACTGATTATACTTGTTATGCAGTTTTGAAATAAATTAAAGTAGTTATATTAAATAATCTAATAATTAACTGTTTGGTTGTTTGTTTGTGCGCAGACTGTCCGATTAAAAAAAACCGGGCAGTCTGCACACCAAACTCTGCATTTTCTATCAATTTCTTCAATCAAAGTTTCTATTGGCGATTCATAAACTAACGACATTGCCAAAAACGAAATAAAATATTACAACTATGTTAACACAAGATAATACTGTAGTGGGTAGGTAAGCGTGCTGTCGTTCTGCACGTCACACGACCGGTCACCGATTGGATAGTCGGCGAGTCGGGCGATAGTTAGCCAACTTTTTAATTGAATGGGAATCGGGGAGCCTATCCAACTTTTTTTTGGTCGGTCTATCGGCCGACTGGAATCGCCTGTGTGTGCAGACTCACATTAAGCATTCACCAACCAACTAAACTGTCAGCCGATTAAAAGTCTGTAGTGTGCAGGGACTCTTACTACTGAAATAAAGTTGATTGTAAAGACTTTATTTATGTGATACATTGTAGAATATGATTATATTTTTCAGAAATAACATTTATTTTTAGATTGTATAGGCCCTAAAATCATGTATAATACGGCATAAATTAAAAAAATACGTAGGGTTGGTAGAAATTCATTATATTATTCTTTAAACATCGTCGAGAGGATTTTCGAACATTTTAATGTCCTTTAACGGCGCTCACATAAAGCGAAACCGGACGTGAATTTTATTAATTAATTTTGATATTTGGTGTTCGAGGCGGTTACTTTGTGAAACATTTTAACTATTTAATTAAATAACAGTTTTAACTTTTTTGTATTCACTTTTTTATTTTTACGGTGACTAGTTTCGACTCGTCAGTGAGCCATTCTCAAACCAAGTAGTTAAAATTGACATTGAGGTCCTTATATATACTTAAAAATTTATGAATCAGGTAGAAACGCGTCAAAGAGAGGAGTGTACATCAGTTCAGTCTGGTCGTTCATTAGCGGAATTCCCGGATTGAGTTTGGCTTTGTGAATTTGTAATGACTCAAGAAGGTTCATTTTACGGCCCTTTTCAGTGAAATGTAATACTGAAAGTACATCTTTGCCAAAAGTATGCTCTTCTTCTATTAAGTGAATAGAAAATGTTGATTTATCTTGTTTCAACTTATATGATCTTACATTTCACAGGTTAAATTATACAGGGCTATTCAAAGAGAAGGAACAGATTTCAAACATATATTTCTTTGAAACCACAAAAGGCAGAACCATAATTACAACGTTCCTGGACAGACAAAAGTTTAAAATTTGAACAGTCCAGGCAGAAGTTCCAACCACGGCCGCATTGGCGCTGTTACTTGTCATGTTGATTGACTGAAGTAAAATAGGGACACTACAAGAAAAAGCATTTTGTGTGCTGTAATTAGCAAAACTAGAGTCTATTATTGAAGTTCAACGTGCCATTCGCCGTCAGTTTATTAAACAACCGCCTCGTCATGAGCAGATTTACCAGTGGCATCGGAAATTCGTAATCGATGGTCGCATCTGTAAACAGCAAAGCACGATATGTCCACTCACATCGAATAAAAATGTCGAGCGTATTCATACAGTTTACAAAAAGGAGCCCTAAAATCTCTCTTGAAAATATGCGACATCGAATTTTTGAAACTGTAAATTCGATAACTATAGATCAGCTGATTCGTGTGTGGCAAAAAATAAGCCACCATTTTGATATTTGTCGCGTAACACATGGTGGTCATATTGATTGCATAAAAATTGAACTTTTCTCTTTCCAGGATCGTTGGAATTGCGTTTCTATCTTTTATAGTTTGGAAGAAATAAATGTTTGAAATCTGTTCCTTTATTTTGAATAACCCTGTATATACTAGATTTTTTGTTACTATCTGTTTTTGTTTTAGGGTTAAAAATTTCATACCTAAGTTATGTATATATTTAAAATCTACTATTATATTATGTATCTGTAATATATTTCTAATTTTAAAACTAATATTTACGAAAAAGGTCAGTACCCCATATTTCTTCGGCTCATTATTTTTTAGTTTTGCATAAATGTATTTTTGTACTTTTAATTTCTGTCGTTCTATTATTATCAATTAATCTCGTGGTGTATCCATTATTGTTTGCAATTTTCTTAATTACTCCTATTTCTTTGTTTATTGCGTCTATTGTTAATGCTTTATGTATCATACAATTAAACGCTGCTAATTTATGTTTTATTAGATGTCTAAAATTTTGGGGAATTATTGTGTCTGTGGAAGTTGGTTTTCTGTATATTTCAAAGTCTAACTTGGAGTTTACTTTAGATATTTTTAAGTCTAAAAAGTTAATACTATTATTTTGCTCTATTTCTAATGTAAAATTAATGTTAGGGTGTAATTTGTTAATAAAATTTAAAAATTCATCCAGTTGTCTATCAGAGTCTATAAAACAGGCAAAAATATCGTCAACATATCTGTACCATTTTATAATGTGTTTCTTTCCAAGGGGGGAATTCAAGATTAGTGATATTGAATGTGATATTTTTTATAAATATTTCCACAAGTAATGGACTGAGTGGTGACTCCATTGCTAGCCCCTCTTTTTGATCCAAGAATTTATTGTCAAAAGTAAAATAATTAAAATTTAATATTGTTTTCAAAAGTTGAATAAATTCATTTTCTACTTCGGGATTTATATTATTAATATCGAACAATTTTTTAATTAACTTTATACACTCTAGTGGGGGAATTTTCGCAAACAAGTTGGATACATCAAAGGAGACCAATTTATAATGCTTTGTTCTTTCTTATTCCAAAAAGAAAATTAAAACGCAGTGAAATTATTTCCTGTCGAACACGCAATTAAATCATACACACATGATAAGAGATCTTGGTGTAACCTTTAATAGCTCATGGAATTTTAACAACCACATTGATATAATAACATCTAAAGCATCCCAGATGTTGGGGTTTGTAAAAAGGCAATGCAGAGATTTTAATAGCATAAATACTTATGTCAAACTTTATGTTTCCCTAGTTCGGCTCCACCTTGAGTACTGTTCATTGATATGGTCACCCAATACACAATTTGGAAAACATTAAATAGAACGCGCACAGCAGAAATTTCTAAGGTTTATTGCATTTAAGTTTTATCCCGGTATGTCATACACTGAAATATTATTAAAGATTAGTTTGCAAACGCTCGAGCAACGTCGGTTTAATACGGAAATAATTTTTGTATTTAAACTAATTAATGGTTTGGCGTGCTGCCCAGAACTGTTGAATTTAATAAATATTCATGTTCCAAACCGTCCACTGCGCAATACTACAACATTTTTTGTTCAAATGCGCAGAACAAACTATTGCACTCACTTCGGCTTACCGCGATTTTAATGGAAAGGCAAAATATTGTAATTTTATAATTAAATAAAAGTAATATAGTTCAGTCGTCAGAGACAAAAATACCACCCAACCTCTAAAAATCATGCGAATTATCTTGATATTTGTTTGCATGTCAAGTACTGGACTCTTTTACCACTTTTACCCCCCGGCTTGTCCTGAAAACCCCCACCATAGAGGGTAAAAATATTTCAAACAAAAAATATAGTGAAATGAGCTGTTCTCTCAGAAATAATGATTTAAGTAACCGGTCATTTTGAATTTCAGTTGCCCGCGCCAAATTACTTATTTGAGCAAATGTAACAAGTCAGCGGTAAAAAATTAAATAACTTTTGATCGCAGTGTCCTACTAGAAAAATTAAAAAGGGCAAGAGTTCAGCTTTCTTGTAGAATAATTATATTTTACCATAGATGATGTCGGATTCTACAAATCTGTTTATTATATAAACGCTGTTGGTTATGGCGGTCTTTTACGATTTTCCACATATTAATAACATTTATTAGTCCCATTGACAAATCTGTATGGAATATTAAAAACTTTTTTTTTATCCTATACCAGTACTTGACATGCACATAAATTTTCAGCTAACTCGGGTGGTTTTTAGAGGTCAGATCTCTGACGACTGGACTAATATTAAAACTTAAAATAAAACAACTGAGTGTTCAACAATAAAGTCAAACCGTCCTAAATTAAACAATTGAAAATAAAATAGACCCGACGCCCTAAGGGGCAACAAGGGATAGCAGAAGGAGAAGAAGAAAATAAAATAGGGCATAAATACGAATTGTAATAATGGTAAACATATTCTCTCCAAGTTTGTTCTTAAAATGATTTTCATGCTTTCGTGCTATTTAATGGGTAGGTATACAGACATCGTTTTTATCTGTATAAATATCCCCTATATATACATAAATAAAACGCGAGTCAAACGCATTAAAGCTACAATTCTACTTTTAATAAACATTTAATTGAAATGCTTAGGCCGTGTTCAGACTGGACAGCGATGAGCGGTGGGCGATGAACGCAATAGCGTTCGGGAGTGCACATTAAAAAGATAGCGATAGCGATGCGATCATAAAAAACGGAAGCTCACCGTTACTATTCAGTATAAAACATGCCACGCTCGAGAGTACTTCGTGCTTTGTTGATAGATAATCCTTTATTAATGAGAAGGATAATTATAAATAAACGTAAAAAGAAAGTTGGGATTCACACTCTAAACAGAAGCCGTGCAGAAAAGGGAGAATTTCATGTATTATATTATCAGTTACGAAATAATCCATTAAAATCCTTTCAATTTCTACGTATGTCAGTTGGAAGCTTGGGCTATATTTTGGACAAAATAAAGAACAGGATTAGAAAGAAAATTGCAAATTTCAAAAAACCTATTTCCCCTGTTGGACGACTTTATGTAACATTAAGGTAAGGTAAGTTATATGTAACTCGTTTCATTTTCAACAGATGAACTTTGATCCTGGTTGAGACTCTCTTCTGCCCTGTGGGAAACCTGTTCATAGGGCCCATTCTGTCCAATTAACACTTTTGCAGATATTCGTTTACGGCGATGCGCATTAATCATAACATCTTGTATCTTGTAGAAAACGCATAGAATTTGCTTTTGGTGTACTGCGCACTAAATGGCGTACGAGAACGAGATGATAATAGTGATCTAGATTATTGCCAAGAAATGTTACGTCACTTTCCAGAAAATCAATGTGAAGCAGATGTACTACGAGCTCGTGAAAAGGGCACGGAGGAACGTCAGTGCATGCATTAAATATGTGTTATTATTTACTAACCTGATAAAGCTACTGATTTGCTAACTTCATCCCATAGCTTTTTATTTATTTCCGTTTTTTTTAAATCAGCATGGCAGTCATTCCACAAAGATGGTCTACTATGTACTTTGGATATTAATATTTTCTGGATGTATGGGAAAACTTATCTTTAGCAGTCATTTAAATCTACGCCGAGAGGTATCGTTCACAATTCAAGTCATCTTAAAACGCAAAACAATGCAACGTCATCGCTTATCGACATCGCCCAACGCTAGGCGCAGTGTGTACACTTATAATAATTTTAAATGTGTTTGATTTTTGCGTTGCATCGCCCATAGCTTACCGCTCAACGCTTGCCGCTCCAGTCTGAACACGAGGGATTTTTGCAGATTTTTGATGTTTGCTAAACGGATCAATAAAATTGCACTAGCAATATCAATTCGAAATCTCTCCAAAAATAGTTTGTTATAACTTTACAAGCCCTGCCTTTATTAAGTAAAATGCCGTTTCATCGTCCCTTTTAAACTCGTATTATATGCAACCGAAATATACGTGTCTAAACTTTTATTTATTTAACTGATATGTTTACCGTTGCTGAACAAGTGTGTGTCTGCTGTACGCATCGCTAATGATGTTACAGTGAAATTTAAACAAAAAAAGTCCATACAAAAATATCCAGATTAGGTTAATATGGCAAATAGAGGTTTAAGTTCACGAGCACTTTGTGGAATTGAATTTCGCTGGTTGGAATAGCATCCATTTTTGTGTATTTTGTATGTTGTAGGTTTTGTTAAAATATTTTTAACATTTTGAGAAATGTTATATGAAAATCATTTTAAGAAAAAATAAAACGTAACAATATATTTTATTCCGCACTCGGGAGCCCCGAACGAGAAGTCAATAGGTTAGCTGTTCAAATTTGAACGACGAAAAAAAAAGTTAAATTAGCTCTTTATTGAACAATTGGAAGTGAAAAAAAAACGCAGACATTTATTAGAACAGCAACAATCATTAAATTAAACTAAATGCATGAACATCTATCATTAAAAAAATAATAACAAAAATGACTAATATTTAATTAATGAGGCTGATATATGAACAAATTCCATGATAACACTTTCAATAATCTTAAAAAATGATAAAAAGGAAGTTAGATAAATAATAAATGTATTTGTTTATTCAGGCATAATTATAAATTATGAATTTTATAATGTTTATAACTCATAATATTCGATTAAAAAAACATACATTATGACATTCAGCTAGATGTCACTCGAAAACTGTTAATGGCTTATATTTAAATTTTTACATATTTTGAAAGAGCAATGTTTTACTAATATCCTCACAAAATTTCATAAAGCTCTCATGCAAAATTTTCAAGATATGATTTTTTTATTTTTAAAATCGAAAGCGATACCTAATTTTTGTTTACTGTTTTTTAAATTTAATTATAATTATAATAACAATTAAGGGAATTGAAAAGCTCAATGAATTTATATATTTTTTTTAAACACAATTTCTTAAAATTAATATTTGAAAGTAGTATTCCTTACATTATTATTTTTATAATTATCGAGTGGTTTTTCTAAGCTTGAAATGATGATTAATTCCTTGAAATCCCTTCTAGTATCAAATTACCTTACCAACAATCCCATAGATGTATAATGATGGTTGAAACTAAAACTAAACAATCTTTTTCATTTAATAATTGGTCCTATATACAAATCCCGTCCTCGATTTCCCTACAAAACCAACGAGGTGGCTCATTAGTGGCAGCTAGACCAGCAATAAAATTAAAGAAATCAAATCCACGTAAACTAAATAATGTTATGAATGAATGTCTGCACTGTGCCATTAAGCTGCCTTAATTCACTCTCCACATTTTTCTAGTATACATCCATAACTCCTCTCCCATTGAAGCTACAATCCTCACAAAGGCTTCCCTGTATGACCACGTTGTCGTAATCGGTGATTTTAACATCAATAAAACCAAGTCTAAGCAACTTTCCTCCTTTATAGCAAACTTCAACTTTGTGCGTATTCACATGAATCCTACATTCATCATGTCAAACAACCAATCTACCAATCCCGATATCCTTTTGCACACGCAACATAGAACACCTAATACATAATGTCGCCCTCGTCCCCGATTTATGTTCAGACCACATGTCGATTGAATTCTCCCTCAATGTCTGCTATTCTCTTCCTTTCCCTCCTAAGACAATACCATGCTACAAACACTGCGAAAGTGACTGACGAAATGACTACATTTATCTCCGAAAACCAGTCAATTAACCATAACACGATTTCCCTTTTCCTGGAAACCCTATCTAAATCAACCCAACATAACACACCTACCATCACCAAAAAGTCCTACAAATACCCCCTTCCTAAATTTATCCTTCGCTTAATAAAGCACAAACGACAGTTATACAGAGACTTTAGACTGACTGACGACATGACATTTAAACAAAAATTCAATAGACTAAACAAGGACATACATACACTGATTGCACAGTACAAAAGTGATCTTTGGGTTAAATCGTGTCAAAAATTAAATTATTTGCATGGTAAGCACTACTGGCAGGAGATAAAAAAGCTAAGTAATTACCGGAAAACCGATTTCATCCAAAAGATCACTGACCCTACGACAAAAAATACAATGACGGACGACATCGACATTACCAATATATTCGCGACCTACTTCAACCAAACATATACAATGACAGAACACACAGATTATGACAACGACTTCCTTGACAATGTTAACTCTTGGTATACGTCGTTTAAAACCACCAAAATTCCCCATTCTCCAAATGATGCTATAAAGGAGGAAGAATACTTCGGAAACCTTGAAAAAGGAAAAAACACTTCTCCTGGTTACGACAAGATTCCTAGACTCATCCTAAAATCCCTTCCAACAAACATCCACACCTACATAATCCAGATTTTTAATCACATATATTCCACTCAGGTCATTCCATCGGAATGGAAAAGGGATATAATTACATGCATTCCCAAACCCGGAAATGATCCTTTAGGTCCTTGCAACTATCACCCTATTACCCTTCTCCCTGTCCTTGGAAAGCTATTTGAAAACAGGTTAAAAAAAACAAACTTTTGGCCTGTACAGCTAACCGCATCCCACCCTACCAATTCGGATTCCTTGAAAACCGCTCCACAACTCTACCTTTAACTATCGTCACATCCAAATGCCAAACAGCAAACCTCGAAGGTCGCAAATCTGCCATTCTATTTTTAGATATCAAAAAAGCGTTCGACTCCGCCTGGCACCGGGGCCTGTTGTTTAAATGCAGCTCCCTGAATATACCCCCTTACCTAATTAACCTCCTAGACAGTTTTCTCCATAATAGATCGCTTCAAGTCAAAATACGCCAGTCTGTCTCGAACTCCTTCACACCGGAACAGGGTTTACCTCAAGGCTCTCCTCTTTCACCTTTCCTCTATAACCTCCTCGTTCATGACATCTACAATTCTGATCCCAACTATATAAACAAATCCGCCTATCCTCTCCTTCATGCCGATGATACTGCATCGCGCATGCCTCCACACTCCCTAAAGCCCTTGGCACTCTACAGGGCCTGATCGATTCGATACAAACGAGGTTCGCGAAATGGCGAATATCAATAAATCCCAACAAATCCCAGCTCTTGATTCCTTTTCACCGATTTAACAACTCCCCTTTCACAATTTCCATAAATAATCACGTAATACATCCCTCAGCCACGTGTAAATACCTAGGTATCCATTTTGATCAAAAATTCACATTCAAGAACCACTCCATAATCCTAAAAGCAAAAGTTAAGAACCTGAAGGCACATTTCAGAAGTCTGACCTTCAAACAGTAAGGAATAAGTACCAAAACAGCTGTACATATACACAAAATGATATGCCTCCCCTACTAGATTATGCTGCCATCCTTTTTCATAACCTCCACCTAGTGACCCTAACTAAAATCCGACACCCCTAAAACCCACTCCACAAACGCTCGAACATACTACTCTATGAATTAACTAATGTTGTTACTATCCAAATTCGCCTCTCCCAACTTGCAAAAAAATTTGCCATAATTTCCTAGACTCCCTCTGTATCCCCCAAAATAAAAATGTAATCCTAAAATGCAACAAATGTTGAAATGAAACCGAGTATGGTAGAGGAGGGATGTTTATATATATATATATATATATATATATATATATATATATATATATATATATATATATATATATATATTGATTATTATTATTAAATATAATCGGGTGTTATGAGTAATTTTTAATTCAAAGATTGTGTAATACTAATTATTATTATTATTAAATATAATCTAGTGTTATGAGTAATTTTTATTCAAAGATTGTGTAGACTACGAATGATGTTTAGTAATTTTGAACCTAATATTTCTTCAATATTGTCTAAGCAATCTTCCCATTAATTTTTCTTGTGTCAAGTGTTGTTTTTGTTTAATTTTATCTCTAATGTTTAATGTATTATTTATTGTAATAATGATGTAATATTTTATGGTAGACCGTCGTTAAATAAATAAATAAATAAAATGTCGGCTGGCGGCGACTAGTGTTAACTGTCATTTTTAGTTGAAATATCGGCTGGCGCCTACTTATGTCAAGTGTCATTGTTGTTAAAATGTCGGCTGGCGCCGACTAATATCTGCTGTCTCGAAATATCGGCTGACGCCGACTTACGTCATTATTGTGTCATTATTGTAAAAATTTCGGCTGACGACGAATAATATCTTATAACTGTCTGAGTCGATAAATGTCAAAAATTACATATCAAATGTCAAAATTTCGAAAAATGATGTAACGTCAACAATCCTTAAAAATCGACAATTGGTAAAACAAGTGTTTAAAATGTTTAATCATTTTAATTTTTATTGATGCGCAATTATATTATTTTTTTTAAATAAAAAGAATATTTTTTACTTTACAATAAATCAGTGCTTTTATACGCTTAGCGCATGAAGAAAAAATTTCTAGTTGAGAAAAGCCAGAATTTGGATTTGGACGCTGCACCTCCAAAACCAAATTCTTCGGGATTTTCTTAACTCGAAATCTTACTTTATGTTTAACATGAGATTTATTAACACTGTTTTGTACAAAAAAGCGATATTGAGAAAAGTCGTGAAATGGTAAATATTAAGAAAAGCTACGAAATTTGTTAACAATGAAAAACAAACTATAATCTTTTCCATTAAAAATTAAAATCATCAATATTTTTAAAAACCATAACATGTTAAAAATCGAAATCTTGAAAATTTATGTAAAACGTCTTAGAATTTGAAAATCAACAAAAATCTATGAAATTCACGAAAATCGACAAGATTAAATTTTTTTATTAAAATCTCAAAAATTCATAACAGGCGTCAAATTGTTACATCTTGGAAATTTGAAAAAGTTGTCGCAGTTTTGAAGATTAACGAATATCTCGAAAATTCAAGCAAACCGACAAACTATAAAAAATTGACTAAGAAATCGACAACAATTTGAAAATTCATAAAAAGTGTCAAAATTTTTAAAACTAAACAAAATCATTATAATCATCAGAATTTTCAAGAATAACTTGAATCTTGTAAATTCATGAAAAACCTTTAGAACCCGTCATAATTTTTAAATTTCATAAAAGTTTAGGTAAATAGTGTGTTACGATTAACTAAAACTGACAAAAATCATCAACATTAAGTTGAGCGTTCCGTATCTTTATTTACATTTTCATTCACTAACAATAATATTTGCAAGTTTAATTTTAGAGTTTTATAGAAAACTGAGATATTTTATTATCCATACTTCATTTCTATATAATTTATTGAGTTTTAAGGTATAATTTATTTTCGAAAAATCACATAATATCAAAATTAGTTCAAATTATTATAATTCTAATCAAAATTGCCAAAACTCGACGAAAATCATGATATTTTAAATTTAAACATTTATGAAAGTCTTAAACGTTCGGACGTTGCTTGTGTGAACTAATAAAAATTGACAGAGTCAAAAGTGTTTTAATTGATGATTATCATAAATATCTCAAAACATTGAAAATTGATATACGACAAAATAATAAGCATTGTGAAAAGGCATAGGGTTAAAAACGCAAAAAAGTGTCAGAAATATTTTTACTCTTCTAGTAACAACACGAAGATGACGTTTGATGTAAAAACTGGCATTTTTGCCGTGAGTTAACAATGTTTTTGACTCAGTTGTGATATTCTTAAAAACATTTTTTGTGCAAATAATCATTTAAAATCAGTGTTTTGTACAGGGTGGTGCATTCTAGAGGTGCCACATATGGAAAACTTTTTTATTTTAAGAGATATTGAAAAAGAAAATTAATCTATCTCTAACCGTTTCCGCTCTATAACCGGTAGTTGATAAATTGTGATTTTTCTGAAGTTGCTGTAACTCATTTGTTTTTCAAGTTATACCCAAACTGTAAAAATATTTTTATGGCAACTTTTCACTCCCATTAAAATTACGTAACTATTTTATTTTAAGGACGTTTCGTTTTTGTTTTCTTATATCATAATCACATTTTTCTTATGGGTGCATATGGACATATGTATATCATTGAACAGCATTTGATTTCAATGAATACTTTTGTCAAAAAAAGGCTTTTCTCAACTCAAAATGATACTTCATTCTTAATCTGAGAATGAAAAAAACACTTTTACAGGTAATCGTTAAAAAGTTTTTTAGTTGAGTTTAAGTGAAAATGCATCATCATATAGTAACTGGCTCCTTAAGACTGATTTTCAAACTCATTTGTATTTCTTTATACAATTAATTATACACGTACAAGATTAAACAAAGTGCACCATTGATGTAGATTCTATGGTGTTTGTTTTAGTCAATGATTCATTAACTAATGAATGGGAGTTTAAAAGTCTGATAAACAACATCCTGCTGTACCAAAGGGTGTTCGAATACTGTCACGTGTTGAGTAGATTTTCACAAAAAGCGTAAATTTACCTATATATAAACAAGAATTAACGCCAGAATGATGGTTTTATTTTGACATAAATTATTGGTCAAATATAACTGAATTATTGGTCAAGTATGCTTTCAATGAATCATAGCCTACACCAAACGTAAGAGTATTTGAACATCCTTTATAAATGTAATTGTAAGGAGAATATAATTGATTATTACATTCTTCAAGATAAGAAAACATCGCCGGCACAACTATAAAACTTTTAAATTCCTGGTTAAGCTTGCATCAAGTAAAACCGATCGTACATTTTAGTAATTCATTCTATAACAGGTATAGTTTATGTGAAAGCTAAAATAATTCTTTAATAAATTAGGCACATTCTTTCAGATCAATTTGTGTGGGAGGCGGTTTGGAGACTATTTTAATAGATGGTTATTATTAACAATGCGTGAATTTACAAAAATGATCAATTTTAAAAATAATTTAAAAGTCAAGTAGATAACTAGAATAAAGGTTATACAAAAGTAAGTTACATTTTGAATTGGCTAAAGTTTTTTTTTCTTTTAACGTATACACAAAATAAAAACAGATTTATACTCAAAGCCATTTTGTTCTTCAACAAGCAACAATCTTGCTTCTGTGTTGCAGTGGCTTATACAAATAGACATTTTTTGGGGGGGGGGGACGTTTACTAATAAAAACTTTTTTAAAATGTATTTATTATATAAAAATACATATTTTATTCTCTAATTTGTTAACGTTATTATAGACTAGAGTCTATTAGACTACATCTAAAAATGTTAGGCTTAATACAAAAATTCAATATAGATCTGGCAAAATAATTTAGAAATAAAATACCACACCTTATATACCATTATATTTTGACTAAAATTACTTTTTCCAGTAACATTTTTCTCTGAAAATATAATTAGAGGCTTATTACACTTCTAGTTTTTCTTAATTTCTGAGCGCCCTCAATAATAAATTTAAGATTTGATAATGAGAATAGTATTTTTAATTCATCCAAAACTTTTTGTAAAGATGAGTTTTTGTCGAAAAATGGACAATAATGAAGTTTTTCCTCTTTGGGCAGTAACCACGCGGAATATTTATTAATTTCTCTTAAATATGGCACTTAATTTTGTCTTCATTACAGTGTAAGCTAATTATAAAAGAGTTAATTAAAATTAGAGCAACTTTTCAAATAATAGAATAATCAATCGATAAATATAAGGCAGCTGTTTTTGTACGCACTTGATATCACATGCTGTTTTTTGTAGTAAAACTAAACTTTGTAATGACATCCCAGTATTATTGTATAAACCCATCCTTTCAATATGGTATCATTAATAATAATTCCTACATATCTCCGATTAAACTACATACACGTAGCGTAATAATCAATTGAAACCATGTATCAATTACTTTGTAACATAAACTCACAAATATTTTCAGGGATTTGTGAAAAATTCAATATTCATTTTTAAATTATTCTTTACTTGTGTGGTATGCTGTTTAAAAATATTTATTATTAAATTATTTTACACCTGTGTGGTATGTTATTTCAAAATATTTGAAATATGTACACTGGAAATTTATTTTCAAATATTACTTTATTATTTTTAACGGATAAGGAAAAGTTAAATATGTTATAAACATAATATAAAATAAATTATATAAATAATATAGTACATAAATAACAAAAAAACACAAAAAATAGATAATCATGAGTTGAACATACAAGGAATATTTTTTTTAGTTATGCATATACTGATAGTTCCAGCGTTTGGTAAATTTGCAAGATATCGTTGTATTATAAAAGCGGCTAGTTTAATGCTTAAAAACGAGTGTTTTCACTCATTGATTAAACATGAAATTAAATTTCGAGCTTAGAAAAGCCTGAAAATTTGCCATGGCTGCGGAGCGACCAATACAAACTTTTCAGGGTTTTCTAAACCCCAAATTGTACTTTATCTATCACGCTTACAAAACACTGATTTAAAGTGGAGTTCAAAATATACTGTTCAAGTTTGATCTTCCTTTAATAAATATTACAAATGTTTATTTAGTGCAACCAAAATTTCCAAACTTCAAGCGCCTGGGACAATTTACTTTCGGATAGCTTCTTTTATTTAGACTTACTCACTTACTCGTACATATCCCAAAGAAAATTGGTCGAATGTTGAAAGCACAAAATTTGTTTAGACGAAATAAATATTTGTAATATTAACATAAGATCAAACGTATGCAGTACATTTTAAACTTTACTTGAAATCTGTGTTTTTTTTTTGCGGGTGACACATGAAGTAAAAATTTAAGTTTCAAAAAGCTTGAACAGTTGGATTAGTCGCTCCGCTTAAAGTTTAAAGCTTTAAATCGAACGCTTTAATAAAATTAATGAATGCCTCCCAAAGTATAATTCCCTGTATACATGTTACATGAGTGACACACAATCTCTTAATTGTCTTCTAAATAAACACAGTACGCCAATAAAACCGACTTTTAAACAAATGTTACTACAATATTGTGCCAAGCCCCACCCGTAAAAAGTATACAATTTTCTTTTTTTTCTGCACCAGAAAACTTTCGATTAATACTATAGGGCATCCTACATTTAAAACAGCAATACCTTCAACAAATAATTATTGTCAGAAGGATACCAATATTAATAAATACATTATTCTATACAATATAAATTTAAATAAACTTAAATTTCTCTCGATAATTGACTATCTAAAGATATTTTCGTCGTTTTTTAAAACCTTTAAGTGAACAATTTGAATATACAGACAGCAGATTATGCTAACCATTCAAAAGAGTATGTAATACATAGATATGTTTATGTCTGCAACCCAACCAATAAAAATTCTCACAAGCCTCCTCTGATATTGTGTAATTATTCAAATATATTTGCCCTGTACCAAAAATTACTCGTTTTTGCTTAAATACAATGGCTTTCTGGTCTTAAATATTATGTCCAGATAACCAATAAAATAATTTAAATTAATAAAACTATCAAAATATTGAGTTTCAAAATGTTTTATTTAAATGCATTAATAAAAAAATATTAGTATTGTATTGACATCAACTGAATAGCTCGAAATTGGTTATAAAATGTATGTAGGCGTGTCAGCTGTTTAAATTGAAATATGTCATATTAATACACGAAATAATATGACAATGTTATTATTATCCTATGTTTCGTAGTGTAAAAACTTTAAAAACTATAAACAACTTTTTGAATAGATAAATTAATAAAGCAGCGGATATTTTAAAATAACAAGGATTACCAAGCTCAGAATATTCATTTCAACATTTCTGTTCCACTTATTTGTAGCAACTTGATATACGTATCAACATAATTATGACAACTGACTAAATAATATTAAAAAATCTAAAGTATCGCCCACTCGACTTTCCGAACACTGGTTGCGTATATATGAGTTTGTAAGAAATAAAGAATAAAACATTTTAAATAATGTCCGGTCTATGCTTAGCCTCTATGCGATCGAGTGTGATGACGTTTTATATTTATTGTATATGTGATACCTGTTAAAAGGGAATTTACATTTAGATAAAAAGGGTATCTGTTTTTAAAATAAATAACTCTGTAATTATAAAGATAAATTAATGAAAGAAACATGACTATTCGCAGAATTACATGTACTTTATATAAATCAACTAGAATCAAGTTAATGTCACTTCCGTCTAAATTTAAAGTGCAATTTGGCTCAAAAACAAAAACTTACCTGCATAATTTGAGACCGATCAATTATTACCTTCAGTTAGCATGTTCACATACACACACATACACACATTCACACACAGCCATCATCGTAAAAATATCAAAATTGTACTTAGGGGACCTGAAAACATAAAGAAATACCAAAATTGTCGGATTTTTGGCATGATTATAATACTTTTTTTACACAATGATAGTACAGAAAAGTAGGCTGAATATTTAAAAATAATTAAAATCGTTGTTATTTCCAAAATATTACCGTTTTATTATTGTTTATTAGGATACTGTAAAAATAACAATATCACCATTTCAAGTTCATTATAAATAAATAAAAAACAAACTGTGATATTTCTAAAATAAGATTTCTGGTTTCTCAGAACGTTTGAAATATTTCAGATTCAAAAGCGGATATTTTACCATACACTATAAAATGATTTCCAAACCACATAGAAAACTATCTTAAAAATAATTTTGTTTTTAATAATTAAATCGTCACTAGACGATCTAACTTAAATTTCGCATTTTTAGAACGTCTTTATAGGTTTCTGATATCTGAAATAATATTATTTTATATTTCTATAAACTTTAGCCTATAAATAAATATAGGTATACATATTTTTTATAAGATAAATGATTTTATAACAAATACATTTACTTTAGAAATACATACAGAGATTTTTTCTTCTAAGCATACATATACCGAAGTATACGCTGTACATTTTCAGGCATTTATTGATTTTATAAAAGCGTTAAATTTAAGCTTCTAATATATGTTTCCACTCCTTGATTTGGCATCAAATAAAATTTCGAGTTATGAAAAGCCTGAACATTTGGCTAAGTCGCGTTGCGACGAGAAGAGACCAATTCAAATTTTCAGACTTTTTTAAACTGGAAATTTTATTTCATACGCCACGTATAAAACACTGATTTAGAGTGAAGTTTTTCGTATTTTTATTTAACGTAAAATCAAACTTGAACAGTATAGTTAACAAATTTTGCAAATATTTATTTCGTCTAGCCAAATCTTTCATTTTACAAATACGAGCAATTTTCGTTAGAATATGAAAGTGTTATTAAAAGGAATAATCCGATAGGAAATGGCTAGACGTTTGAATTTTGGAGGGTTTGGTTAGACCAGCATTAGTAATATTTATTAATGTAAGATAAAACTTAAGCAGTATAATTTAAACTTTATTTTAGAACAGTGTTTCATACGCGCATAAAGTAAAACTTTGAGCTTAGAAATGCCTAAAAATTTGGATTGGTCGCTCCGCTTCGTCATGGGCCAAGTAAAATGATCAGGCTTTTCTCAAACTCTACAGCGTATAGATTGGGATATGTATACCTAATAGATATATATATATATATATATATATATATATATATATATAGATAATCAAAATCCGATTTATCTAGTGCTTGCATTATATATTTTATGTCTTTAAATTAACTTTTAACATCTTTTAATAAAGTAGTTCATGTATTTCAATCCTTAATTTTGTAAACACATTTCATTAAGTAATAAAATAAATTAAGTTGAAGTTAACTCATATATTTCTATGTTTCATTTATTGCTGCCGTAAATGTTGTATCAGTAAAAAATGTATTTAATTCCTTATTTTTTCAGATTGTATTATGCTGTGCAGAATTAAACGTGAGGGAATAAGAAACTAACTATACTGAAAAATACATCTTCGCGTAACTCTAAACAGAATCTTAGTTATTTTATAGTTAAAGTAAAATAAGAAAATGCAAATTTTCTTAAATTTGTCGTGAATTGTAGTATTCTAATATGAGTTCGTCTATTCCATTCATCATTAGAAGTATACGGTTTAAATATATACATTTCTGTATTTTAAGTTAAAACAGAATTAGTATTTATGTACAAAACGTGTTATTTTTTTTAATCGTTTACCCTTTTTATTGTTAGGTTTAAAACAGGAATAATAAATCATGATATGTTATATTGAAACAAATGTATTAATTTTCCAAATTGATAAAAAAGTTTATTTTATAAATTTTATTAATAAACTTTTGTATTTTACCTAAATTAAAGATTTATTTGTTTATTATTCTGTATGAAATTTAGTACATATCATGTGTAGTATAAGTTTAATTATTAATTAAGAGAGTCGGATATAACCAAGTAGATATATTTCCGGTGTAATCCTAACGGACGTGTGTTTGATACGGCAAGAAAGTGATGTAAATAAAAAAAATCACTTACCCCGACTAAATTGTTTATAGTTTTTAATAACATTCTCCGCGTTCTTTCTGGCGATGTAAAACCACTCCGACGTGTTGCTGAGATACTTGTACTCCACAGCCAAGTCTTTCACTAAAATCCTACCCTCGGGCAACCGATAAGCGTACGGACAAAAGAGCCAATAGTCCTTATACTGGTACTGATCGTAGCAGTTCCCGGCAGCGAAAATGTCATCATCAAACTCTACCATAGAGAAAACAGAGGCGTGCAAAAGGTACTCAGAGAGCACAACGTTGTGATCAGCGTATTTCCAAAGTCTCGTCAACATGTTGGCCCTGTTCACGGCAACATCTGCTTCCACTCGAAAACGTTCTTGAGCATACCGATCCACGACACCTTCCCCCAAGTTCAAATCGGTGCCGGCGGTGCAATTTTCCCCCAGTAAATGTTGCGACTCGACGATCCGTAAAAACCGAGTCACTATATCCACATGGCCACTCCGGACGTTCTCTGTGGATGTTTTCTCGGAAGAACTTTCCACGTCGATCAGATCATCATCTATGAATGAGTTCGAGTTCGCGTTTTGTACTTCGGTGTCGATTTGTTTCTTCTTGTTTGATTGGTTTAGGGCCTTATCTCCCATGTACATGACGCTTTTGTCTAGATGCCTCCAACTGTTATTAGTGCTGACGTTGAAGTTTGCATCCACTGTAATTCGTCTGGTGTTGTTGGTAACTCCTTTTGCTTTTGAAATGTGGTTGGGGTTTGGAATGGGACTCATTTCAACGTCTTCGAAACTTTCCGAATTGAGCATTATTTGAGTATAATTGTAGCTTGGAGTAATAGGCAGGTAAATCGATGTGGAGGGTGATCCGTCGTGGAGGTAATCCCCATGCCTGTTGGCGCGAAGAAGTCTTGAGCGCGAGCGACCATGCCTTATATTCTGCTGTACTTCGATATTACCACCGACATCCCGATATACTAAACAATTTATAACTAGCAATGATATTATTAACAACATTTTAGCATGGAAGTTTTAATTATTTAAGTTTTCAGTGAGTGAAGTTCGCGTGTATCACGAGGCGCTTTCGTAAACGCCCTTCGAGTACAACCTTCGCGCGCGAGAGATCGCACCACACTGAGCTTTGAGCTGTTGAGGGTGGCTCCGGTTACGGCTCCGGCTCCGATTCCCGCTCTCGTACCCACTCTTTCTGCCGTCACCGTCGCTCGGTGCTCTCACTCTAACTCCGTTACTCCGGGATGCACGATTGCGCCACTTGCCTCTGCCTCCGACGCGGCCTGCGAGAGCTACAAAGACCAGAAGACGTCCGCGTCGCGACGGCCACGACCATATTTACTCGCACCCTTCCAAACCTTCGCCGAGCCTTCTGAACTTTTCCCAGCGCAGGCGTTCCTTCTCCGCACTCTTATTTTTATCGCTTTTCCTGGACAGCATCGCTACACCTTTACCTTCTGCAATTTCTCATTTCTTTTCTCTATCTCGCCACTACCATACGTTTCCCTCTCCCAACTATAAAAATAACAATCCATATCACCAATATCCAATACAATTTAAATTCAACATTACATATTTAATTTTATTGATTTGGCAAACAAACAACAGCATTTAACAATAAAACAAACAATATACATTAATGTACAATTAAGGAATAATATTTTCACTGCAATACAAATCCCTACGGATATTTCAAATATACAAAATGAAGCATTCGTGAATACGAGTTCTCAGACAAATTATTCTTCTTATTATTCTCGATTACGAATTGAAATGAAATTACCCTAGTAGAAATTGTATATTGTATTAATATAGAATTTCAATTTTGTATAAACATCAAAATGTTTAGATGATAGAATATTGAATTACAACTTGAAAATAAATATTGCTACAATACTGTATGAACTTGATTCAAGTTGCTATCACCGTTGATACAATATAGAATACCAATATTATCTCAGTCTTATTATATTCATTATTGTCTCATGTTAAAACAACATTGTATCAAAATTGATACAATAATAAATACTTATATTCTTTATTCACAATCTGTCAGAAGTCTGTCACTTCCAAACTACAAAAAAGTTCGAAAATGTGTAATTTCACTAATGTCAAGAATTATAATAATTTGACATAATTATACCAACTGACTAAATAATATTAAAAAAATCTGGAGTGGCACCCCCTCGACTTTCCGAATGCCCTGATTGCGTATATATTAGTTTGTAAGAAATAAAGAATAAAACATTTCAAATAATGTCCGGTCACTGCTTAACCTATGATACCTGTTAAAAGGGACGTTTCATTTTGATATACAGGATATCTGTTCTCAAAATAAATGTCTTAATAACTCTGTTTATTATAAAAATAAATTAATGAACAAAACATGGCTATTCGCAGAATTACATGTCCTTTCGATGAATCAACTAAAATTTGCTGTCTAGCTCGACACCTAAAAAACGAGTTATTTAATTAAACTCGGTTTCTAGTGGTCGTAACGTGAAATTGATTTGTTTTGTTTTGCGATGTTCATCACACGATTGTTTTGGGTACACCAATTAGCTACTTGTTTTAACGAATGACACCTTTGCATTCGCTGCGTCTTTTTAGCGATCCACATCTACAATTTGCGTAATGTCATTAATGAAAATTAGGAATAAAATAGGCCCTAATATGGAACCTTGATGAACCCCTATTTTTAATCTATTTACATATGATTGCTCACCCTTAAATACCACAACTTGTTCTCTGTTTAAGAGGTATGAGGAAAGCAAGCCGAGGCTTCGAGCAGCGAAACGATAAAGTTTTAATTTGCACAGCAGGATTTCGTGAGACACACAGTCAAATGCTTTGGTTAAGTCGACAAAAGACCCTATACAATGTAATTTATTTTCATAGCTCTCAATTATTATATTTGTAATGGAGACTAATGCAACTGTAGTAGAACAGCCTGATCGAAAACCCCATTGATTCAATGTAAGTATATTATTGCTCTTAAAATAATCGGTTATTTGGTCATTTAATATAGTTTCTACAATTTTTGATATAGGAAGCAGTAATATCGGCCTGTGGTTATTTGCAACATTTATGTCGCCTTTCTTGTGTATCGGTATGAGCTTCGCAAGTTTCAGCGATCGAGGAAATTCACCAGATATGATCATATTGTTTATTAGATGTGTAAGCGGTGAAGCTAGTATGAATTTAATACACTTTATAATATCGGAGGTAATGCCATATACAGGGTGATTAACGACGTTCTTCCGCCGCTTAAGGGATGTATTCTGGACGCCATTTTAAGCACAAAAATGAGTTTATATTAACACGCGTCCGATTCTTCAAAATAAGCGAGTTAGTGGAAACTTTAGGTTTAACTTTGTTTTTAATTTTTCATTTTCAAAACCAAAAATATACACAATATCGGGGTAGTCCTCTGTACTAAATGTAACAAGCATTAAAGAAAAATCAAACAAGGCACTATATCCCACACACAAACCGACTTAAGCAGTCGATACGTCAAAAGTGATATAATGATAGGTGCTACAGATGTATTATCCAAATTAGGCACTTGCGCGTTAGTACAGCATTTCCCGAACGTAGGCAAGACAGTCCTGATAACGTTTGGCCGTAAATGTACCATTCGGCGCTGGCTCTCGCAGAGATAACACCATTGAAATCCCGAAGGATCATCGTCAGATGCACCACCTGGAATGTGCGTTCGAGTTTCTTTCTTTCAAACAAATGTGCGCCCAATGTAGTCAGGTTCATCATTATCAATTAATTTCTAAAAACTGAATATTTTTACAGCTGCGTTATTCGTTTATTTTAATAGAGATTTGCCTCTTCTTAGTTCACAGATTCTACAGTTTAAAATATCACAAGCAAACACCGTTGTTTACTATCTAGTAAACATTACAACTGTAATTTTTCTTCCGACACCTTTTTGTAACCAAAATTGTAAATATAACAACATGTGTTTGTTATTGTAGTAAGAAAATATCAATCAATATATTTCTATCATATTATTGCAGCATCATCGATTTGAATTACGACTTGTGCGAATGGAGTTCAATAAACCCATTGAGCGGCTCTTGAATCCAACTGAGCGGACTGAGCTAGTTAACTCATCGGGATCCAACTCCGCGGTTCGGAGTTTCATTACGGCTCTCAAATCCAACGGAACCAGCTCGTTTTACGGAGCTCTTGAACCCGACTGAGCTCACTCATCGGGATCCAACTCCGAGATTCGGATGTTTCCGTGCTGATTGTATGTGTGTTTTCATAGGCGCGCACAACGATTCAATATATTTAAACACACTTGAAATGTAATCGCACGAAATGAATACGCGTTTCCTATAATTTTGATTAAATATTCACTCCTACGTTTTTATATAAATTATGATTAAATTATTGCAATTATTGTATAACCGAAATAATAAATCACCGCGTCGCTCAATTCAATGAGTTTGCAAATCAAAGAGATCTCAAAGAATCAGAACTTTCAGCGGATCGCTAGCTCGTAACTGAGTCATGTAACTCTTTTGAGTTGACTCACTGACCTAGCTCTTTGAAGTAAATTAGATTTTGTGAACCAGCTCACTGAAAAGAGCCATTTTGACTATCTCTAATTCATATAATCTGATAGTAACTCCTCTGTAACGTTTGCAAAATAATCGCTGAACTGGTTGGAGTCTATCGCAGTTTACATTTTCTTTTTGGTAGGTCTATTTGAGCTTAACACTACCCAAGCGGCACGTTGTTTATTATTTAAATTATTAAAGAAATTATTAATCGATTTTATTACGCTTTCCGAAATCGCTTGCTTATGTGTTTTTTTTTTGTAATTATACCTAATATATTTTGTATTAGGTGTTGGATTACGCTTAAGATTCGTCAATAAATATTATTCTTTAGGTATCTCCCGCAGCTTTGCATTAAACCAAAATATATTTTGTTTGTTACTAGAAGCATTTTTTTAAATGTTTGTTAGGAACGATCTGTTAGCACATTCGCTCAAAAGATCATGCATGAAATCCTAACTTATGGAGGCAGCATAACTGAACATTTTGTATTTCCCCAATCTAGTTACAGGTCTGATTTTATAGGTAGAATCTAAATTATTATCATTATTTACTTGAATTCGTAAATGGATACTTAGATGATCAGAGACTCATGTATTTAGGGTTTTAGCCTGTAAAGCCTCATCATTAGCATTTGTATAAACATTATCAAGATATGATTCTTTCCTCGTAATAGAGTATAAACACTTCTTTAGCCTGTAAGTTAGTAAGCAATCATTTAGATATTTTTCGGGTATATCGTTGCAGTTATGGTGTATATTAAAATCTCCGCCCAACAAAACACTATATTTGTTATAATTAATTGCATCTAACAAGCTCGTTAATTGATTTAAAAAGGCATTGAAATCACCTGCTGGGGGCCTATATATACTTATTAGAAACATTTTCAGTTCAACACTAAATATGATACAAATTTCACAGGATTTTTTGATCATCTGTCAGAGCTTTATATTCCTTGGTTGTTATTAGAAGTGGAGAAAAATCGATAGCTCTATCGATAGTTATCGATAGTTTTGGCTATAGAAAATAATCGATATTTTTTTTTACTCTCGATAGTTTTTGATATTTTATTAATTACACGGATTTACAGTGGTGTATACTCCGAATGACATGATATGTAAACAAAAATTATTTGATGAATATCGAATATCGCCATCTAGTAAGTAGCAATTAAATTAGCAAAATATTTAAAATATTGAAATCTGTAACAGTGTTTGTTGGGAATCGGGAAATCCCATGTTGCATGAAATTATTATTAGGGTTAATCAAAGAGCGTTCACCAAATCAGATATTTGCAAGCAAAAAGTGAATAGGTTTATAATAAGGAATAACAAAACCAGGGAATGTAAGTATCATTACTTTCTATTGTTTTTGAATTCGTAATTTTAACGGAAAAATGTTCCCGAGATGAATCGGATCATTTTTGAAAATGTCTGTGGCTGTGTGTGTGTCTACCTATCTGTCTGTGGGCAGATAGTGCCCACAGACAGATAGGCAGAGAACGAGCAGAGATTTTGAAACACATTTTACTAGCGGCCTTGTTTAATAATCTAAAGAACTAAACCGGAAGTGGGTGTTTATCTAACCTGTTTTTATTGTAATTTCAGGTATTTTATTAATAGGAAACATTTTTTAACAACAGTTGAAGACAATGAAAAACTAAGCATCTTTTGTCAATAAATATTTTTCATAAACTCCTTAATTTTCGGGAAAAAAAATCAAAATTAATAATTCTTTGTCTATAATTATGAAATTATAATAGCTACATATAACAATAATTGTAGAAAATGCCAACATGAACAATTTATAAAGAATAAGTATGTTTCGAAATCTCACTAGTTTTTGAGAACAAAATCGATAAGTATATCTCAAAAATCTCTATTATACCATCTCGCAAACAAATAGATTTTGAAATCTAATAAGCTGTATTTGACAGCGTGAAGAACTAAAAAGCTTTATATTAAAAATATAAAAAAAAACATTCTAACAAATAATAAAGACAAGAAAGTGGATATCTTTTGTTAATAATGTTTTTTTTTTCATAAACTTATATACATTTTTGATATATTGGGTGTGTCAAAAACAACGGACACGCACTTTAATGGAATGGTACATAAAGTATTAATTTATAATCAAGAATGTATGTAGAAGGCATCCATTTAAATGTTATGTATTCGGATTGTTAAGACTATTGAATATTGATATTATTTTAATCATACATTTACTTCTTTCATAAATAATAATATTTTGTAAGTTCTATCGTTTATCACATATGTTATATTATTTTATAAGTCTATCATTTATTCTAAATATTTCAACACTTTACTTATCTAACGAATAAATTGTGCTTTGTAGATAAGGTGCTCGCGTGCTCTTAAGTTAATGCGCTCGCACGCCTTATCCTTTATAATTAACCCTTAATTGATATTTCTCAAACAATAATTATTTTATCTTTTAACCCCTGTGAACTTGGATGATTGGCCTGCCGGAGATAATTTTACTTTATTGCTTCCCTTACACGAGAGTGCTCTTTTTTTAATGTGTTGACATTATTCATCTAAGGGTTAATGTATTTTTTGATAATTTTCTCATATATATATATATATATATATATATATATATATATATATATATATATACTGTTATCTTTGTGCCTAAAATTGAATACTGTTATTGTATCCGAACTGTAAACATTGTGTATAATAAAATTAAGTTAAAGTGCAAATTATTTTTACAAATCTCCCGAGGACCACAACAGAAATTTGGCGCAGTAGGTAGGATCTTCGACGATCGAATTATCCGCGAAAATTGTGTAAAAGTAAATAACATCCGGAAAAACGGTCGCCGGTTTCAACTCTGAATCGAAGATTATCAAACAGCACCAGGAGCAGATCCAGGAGCAACGAACAGAAAGGTTAGTAGAGATTTCCTCTTAGCATTCGTGACTTGATTTGGTAAAATGACCACCCCTGCAAATTCCGCAACTTCCACCACCACCCAAAATTTATCTCTGGAATTTTTAATTAAATTAATTCCGGAAACTTTTAACGGTGATAGATATAAATTACGTGGATTTTTTATTAAACAGGTAGATGCCGTTTTTGAAATTGCATCGGTGGCACAAATCACTCCGTAACTCTTATACAGCGTGTAAACGAACTACTGTACAGGCTCTCTACCACATAAGGGGCAGCGTTTAAATAAACAATACCTGCATTTGAAATTACCATCCTTTAGTAGATAGCTCACAAATAATTATTAAAAATAATTAATAATAATTGGCCACATGTTTGTGGTATCTGGTATACGCGCACATTGCGTATTTTAAGAGAGATTCCACATAGACTGGTAGTTTTTAAACGATTTGGATATCGAATTACACCATCCAGAGAAAAGTGGGTCAGATTGTGAAGAATTATGTCTATGTTATCGTTTTCATAAGTACCCATTGCTGACTAAATTCCGAATATTTTCTAAACGTGTTAATGAAATTCAATATTTTTCCTTATTAGGTTCACACTTCACTTTATCTCCACTCTTATTGAAATGTTTAGATAAGAGCGGGGAGGGTGGATGATTTTTAAACATAAAAATAGTTTGCTGCTTAGTCTATGGTGAAACTTATTCCATGAAACATCTACATTTTGTAACATGGCGCGATACGTTTATTCAAACATTGAATTGGCAGACATGTTTCTTATTTACGGTGAAACTCGGTGTAATTCCGCGGAAGCTGTAAGAATTTATCAAGAGCGATTTCCTGAACGACACTTACCACCGCCAAACCGATTTAGAAATTTATTACAAAGAGCACGCGACACTGGAAGTTTGCAGCCCGTCGCCGGAGCCGACGGAGGTGGTGGCCGTCCAATGCGATATTTGCGAGCGGAAGATGAAATTTTGAATCTGTTGGAAGCGGATCCTGGTTTAAGTACCCGTATTATCGCCGCTCAGCTAAATGTATCGCACACATTTGTCAGCAGTGTTATACGAGACAATAATTTTTATCCGTATCACTACCAGCCTGTACAACATCTTCAACCCCATGATTTTCCCAAAAGAACGCCGCGGCTAATACCATTCATGAAAAACCTCGTGAAATGTTTGCTACTGTTCGTGCAAATTGGATACGTAGAGCCCAAATGTGCATTGAGTGCGGCGGACGTCAATTTGAACACTTATTGTGATTTTTTTTATACGTGACCCAGTTTCATCTAGTAATTCTAGACAGTGTATGTGTGTGTAGTGCGTGCTAAGTGATTTATACGTCTCGCAGTAGTAACAGTACATAAACAATACCACAAATGAGTGACCTAGTTTCGTCTAGTCATTCGAGACAGCGTGCGTGTTTAGTGCGTGCGAAGTGATTTATGCGCCTCGCAGTAGTAAAAGTAAATAAAAAATACAACAACTTACGCATCCACGAAAAATATCATGAACACAGGTAACCAGAAGTTCTCAAAAAGTAAAAAATGCATGAAAAATTATGAAAAATCCAATATTTTTTTTCCGATTTTATTTTTGCTGCAATTGGTGTCAAAATATTTTGTGTATACGCCCTTAAGAGGATGTACATTAGTTCGATTAGACGCTGTATGTAAAAAGCAACATTTTAGGCAAAGCTCGCGAACAAGTCGATATTCACTGTAATTTACAAACTTGGGAAGAAATTTCAGCATTGTTAATTATTTATACCAAGACAAAAAGGGCGTTGATCAATTATTAGAAGAATTAAACACGATTCGACAAACCAACAGTGAATCAGTAACTAGTTTTTACCAAAGATTAGAATCTTGAACATCGCGTATTTTAGCAAACGCACATGCTACCGAAAGTGATAAAAATAAATAATTCGGTAGACTCTCAATGATTAACGACATGTGTTTGAATAGATTTGTTTACTATTCACAGCCGCAAATCTCTCAGATGTTAAGGTATAGAGAATTTAAAAGTATGAACGAAGCTTTCACTGCTGCTTTGGGCGAAGAAAAAGCATTAACAATTAACTATAAACCTAAACCATTCATTCATAAACCCGTGAATTATAATCATCCATCAACCAGTCGACATTACACTAATAATAATAATAATCGCCCACCCCCAAGAATTCATTACACAAAACATGAACGAGTACCAACTACTTAATTCAACCCAAATAATAAACAATGCAATTATTTCAAAAAACCGGGACACACTATTGATGAATGCCGTAAACGTAAAAATAATAATGAACGTAAACAGCAACAACAACAAAACATAAATAATGAATCCAGAAATATAAATTTTAATAACCCTGATTTTCAGAAAATTCCCCAAACTCCAATCCCCCAAAGGAGAACGCTCTCGACCAATTCACGAATCTCGCACTATAGCAAATACGTATTCAACTAACAATAACCTCAGATATATTTTATTTTTTCGTTGATACAGGCGCTTCAATATCATTAATAAAAAAAGTAGTTTAAAATCTTTCTCTAACTTCTCAAAAAATTCAATTATTCTCAACGGATTAACTAATAACTCAGTTCAAACGTTAGGTGAAACAAATTTAAATCTAAAAGTCAAGTCTCTATCTTTCTGCAATAAGTTTCATATAATTGATAATGACACAAATATCCCTTTTGACGGACTTTTAGGTGACGACTTTCTTCAAAATCAAAAATCTAACATAAATTATTCAAATTCTACCATATGTTTACAATCTCTACCATTTCCAATTCCGTTATACAATAACACAACTCAACATTCTTAATCTACTATATCCCTAACTCCTCGAACCGAAATGGTTGCTCGAATCAAAATTACAAATCCTCTAAACCTAACAGAGGGTGTTATTAATAAAACAACAATCGACAAACAAATTCTTATCCCTAACGCTATCGTAAAAGTTGATGAAAATAACGAATGTTTAATCACATTAATAAATATTTCACAACAAAGAAAAACAATCGAAATTCCAATTCTAAATCAAATTCAAGTCGAATTAATCTTCTACATGAAAATCTAAGATTAAATCATTTAAATAACGAAGAATGACGAGAAATTAAATCAATTTGTGAAGAATTTCACGATATTTTTCACCTGCCAAATGACATCTTAACCACTACATCTAAAGTAAAACATCAAATACAATTAACTGAAAATATACCTATTCACACTAAATCATACAGGTATCCCCATGTCCACAAACACGAAGTATTTAATCAAATGAATAAAATGCTAATGCTTGCCAATTATTTTACTACACTCGATCTCGCTAGCGGTTTTCATCAGATTAACATGCCACCTGAAGACGGTTCGAAAACAGCTTTTTCTACTCCTAAAAGTCATTACGAATTTACTCGCATGCCTTTTGGGCTTAAGAATGTCCCCTCTTGTTTTTAAAGAATGATTAACTCTCTTTTAGTTGGCCTTACTAATACTCAGTGTTTCGTATACCTCGATGACATTGTCAATTATAATGGCACTCTTATCGACCACAATTCAAAATTGCGAAACGTTTTCTCACGACTTCGTCAAAACAGTCTTAAACTCCAACCAGACAAATGTGAATTCTTGAAGAAAACTTTTAAATATCTAGGTCATATTATATCCGACAAAGAAGTTGAACCAAATCCAAATAAAATTAAGTGCATTCAGAAAAACGACCAGCAAAAAGCATACCTTTCTTTAAAACAAAAATTAACTGAAAAACCAATACTTTAATATCCCAACTTTGAACAGCAATTTATATTGACAACAGGTGCTTCGAATGTTGGCATAGGTGGAGTTTTATCTCAACTACATGATAGTAACGACTTACCTGTCGCTTACTACTCACGAACGCTTAACAAAACAGAACAAAACTATTCTACTACCGAAAAAGAATTGTTAGCTATAATCAATTCCGTGGAATATTTCAGACCGTACTTATATGGAAAAAATATTAAAATTTATACTGACCACCGACCTCTTTAATGGTTATTCAATTGTAATAATCCAAATTATAGATTAATTAGATGGCGACTTAGACTATCAGAATACGAATATGAGATTAAATACAAGCCTGGTAGAATAAATTCTAATGCAGTTGGATTATCACGGCTTTTAAGTACTGAAGTTTCTGTACATAATATATCTGTATCAAATGTAGGATTTCAAGATTTTATAAAATTTCATTATACCAATTAGAATGTAATTTCATATGAACAAGACAAACGAGTGATTTTTAACACTAATGATCCCTTAATTATGATTTGGTCTCAGGACTTGGACGAGTCAAATCAACAAGCAGAATATATATACAAAGAATTTGACGTTTCAAACCTAAAACCAGACATTAACGGATTAAATGTTATATCAAATGAAAAACAAACAATTTATATTTTATATTCATTCAACAATCATTTCGACAAAATACAATATAAAAACATTTATGAAACCTTAATGAAACTAACAGACAAACGATTAGACAAATTGGTAATAATACCACCTGATGAAAATAAAAGTATTAAACCAACATTATTAAACGAAATATTAAAATATTTGTTCCCAAAGACGGTCATAACACTACTTAATTCAGAGATAATCGTACCTAAAACTCAAGATAAAATTCAGAATATACTTGCTGAAAATCATGACAGTAAATTATCTTGTCACAGCGGTTATCATAGGACGTATGCAAAAATTAAGGAAACATATTATTGGCCCTCAATGAAAGAAGAAGTAAGATAATATGTAAAAAGATGTATATCATGCCAAATGTCAAAAACAAACTTAAAACCCACTAAACAAGCTATGGAAATTACTTTAACATCAGAACTTCCATTTGAAAGATTAGCTATTGACATTGTAGGTCCTTTACCAATGACAGAAAACGGAAATAGATTCATTTTAACCTCTCAAGAAGATCTAACAAAATTTAGCATCGCTGAACCCATTTGAAATCATGAAGCAACTCCCGTTGCTAATATTCTCGTAAAAATATTCACACAATTTGGTATCCCTAAGAGCATACTTTCCGATCAAGGTGCAGATTTTATGTCTAAACTCATAAAAGAACTAACAAAATTATTCTAAAGAAAACATATCACTAGTACACCCTATCATCCTCAGTCACATAGTGCATTAGAACGTTCACACTTAACACTAAAAGATTATTTAAAACACTACATTAAACCAAACCAAACAGACTGGGACGAATATATATCGTTTGCGATGTTTAGTTACAACACCTCAACACATAATAGCACTAAATACGAATTTATTAGAACGCGTCTGTGGGTATCTGGTGCCGGAATACTGAACACAAATTCAATTTTGATAAAGATATTTGTTGAAAACCAAAGAAGTAAATGGCAAGGCTGTCCTGAACTTACTCAATAAAAATTTAATTAAGGAAAATATTACCATAGCGACACAAAAAATTGCATGTAGTAACAAAAACACAAGTGGTCGGCAGTGACGGCTCGTACCGTTTAATTTGATTAAACAAAAATTATAAATTTGTATTTTCTTAGAAATAAATATTGCGTTTTTTATAACAAATATATAACAGGCTAATAGGTAGTAATATTATTAAGCACTCAGTATAAGGCCGATAAATGCGGGAATTTATTTTCATTTAATATATAGTTACTAAGCAACTTCTTATATGCAAAATCAGCCAGCCGTAGATTTTCAGATTATAAAGATTAATGCAAGTGCTACGTCGTCAAGAGTATCAGTGCAGTTTCTGTCGTTACATTTCCCCTGCGGACGTACGTTCCGCAAATGGTTTACTCGAGTACGACAAATTTGCCGGGGCCGTACTCGCCGTTCTTCCACACAATACACCGATGCCTATGTGTCGATGCACACTTTAAATTCGATTACGTTGCAGATCACAGATTTTTATTCTAGAACTAGTGGACTTATTTATCAATGTATTTTTGATTATTTTCATATTATTTAATTTTTAAAGTAAAATAGGCATTTACTTAAATACAAATTGGTCATTAAGGCCAACAATTGACCGATATTAAAAAACAGTTAAAACATATTCGTCTAAAATTTTATTTCAGAAATCAAAACAAATCTCGCATTTTTAAATATCGTTAAACAACAGACGAAATTTAAAAATGCAAGCAATAATTAAATAGTTGCGTAATTGTAATTTACAAAATATTACCTAGGTATTTTAGGTATATTATGTGAAATATATCAGTGTATAATCATAATTAACTATATTATGTATATAACATGTTTTAAATGTTATTGTAACTCCGAGAACATTCTCTCTCTATTTTTGAAAGTCGGGCGAAATTATTTAATTTAAAGTATCGTTCTAGCGAAGCTGTATGGTTTGGTACGGCATGCCGTTTGGTCCCAGTGCGCTTGCGCCAAAATACGTTCGGCCGACCTACTTCCTTCGGTCACGAGCCGTCACTGGTGGTCGGATTGTAAATTTGAGTCACTTCATTAAAATTAACATCATGAATAAGATTTACCCCAATATTGTGCTAGAAAATCGACAATAAAAATTTCTACCCATTTTATTAGATCTCTTAAGAAACCTTTTTTTAAATTTATAAAGGATTATTTAGTTTTATGGGGTCTCATCTTGTAGATTAATCAGCTTCCTGTGGATTAACAAAGGTCCAAAATAAACAAAACATTTCTTTATTATGTTTCGTTGGTAGTTTTAATTCTATGCATTTAAGTTTGTGTAATGTTTTTGACACACCCGATATAATTCACTGATTATTTTAATAATTTTTTTGCATGTTTATTCAGTTTCACATACATTTCAGTTAGTCTCACATAAATATATTTGAATCTCTAGAATATTAACCGTTTTAAAAATCATAATAAGCCACCATGTTTTCATTTGAAAAAAACTGATTTAATAAAAAATATTATTGAATTGTAATTTGGACAAAGTATATAACGAAAGTGGTTAATTTTGTAAGTCAGTGATGTGAAACAATACATATTACGGCGGTCAGAGCAATATGCTTTTATGGAAAAAATGTGTCACGTGTCATTTTTTTTAGTGGTTGTTAGACCCACAATAAAATAAAATTAAAATAAATAATTTAATTCTCCTGAACTATCGAAAAATATCGATATTTATTGATAGTAAATATCGGCCTGACTATGACCACTTCAACTGACTGATAATTCTCCACCTCTAGTTGTTATGGTATTACTTGGATAAATTAGTGCTCCGCCATATTTGCCATTATGTCACGCATAGCATGCTCTAGTCGATAGGTCTCCCAATCGAAAATTCGAACATTCTTTGCGCGACAACCAGTGTTGACTGATCCCTATGAACGAATATATATATATATATATATATATATATATATATATATAGATATATATATATATATATATATATATATATATATATATATATATATATATATATATATATATATATATTCGAATAAATCCTTCTAATTAGATAAATTTATTTATTTATTTAGATATTAATAACTCCCCATTGCTCAATTTAAAACTGTAACCCCCACCCCTCTTACTTATCAGCTAGCCCTATATATACGTTGTAATTAGGTTAAGTTAATCACTTGTTCTTCACCTGAAGAAGCCACAGTGTGGCGAAACATTTGTTGTGAATACAAAATAAACAATTTTTGAAAGTTATAAACAAAGTGTTTTACTTAAAGTAATGAATATGAACTTTCAACAACTATCAGCCACCTCGATTAATAGTTTAACCATGTTCATGTTTATTACGTCAACCCCGATTTAGAAACTGATGACCTGATTCATTTCCTAGTCCAGCGTGATTTCAGTAATGTGAAGATCGAGCAGTTGAAGTTCAAATATTCTCAATAATATTCTGCGTTCAAAATCGGAGTGCTCGATCTTCACATTACTGAAATCACGCTGGACTAGGAAATGAATCAGGTCATCAGTTTCTAAATCGGGGTTGACGTAATAAACATGAACATGGTTAAACTATTAATCGAGGTGGCTGATAGTTGTTGAAAGTTCATATTCATTACTTTAAGTAAAACACTTTGTTTATAACTTTCAAAAATTGTTTATTTTGTATTCACAACAAATGTTTCGCCACACTATGGCTTCTTCAGGTGAAGAACAAGTGATTAACTTAACCTAATTACAACGTATATATAGGGCTAGCTGATAAGTAAGAGGGGCGGGGTTACAGTTTCAAATTGAGCAATGGGGAGTTATTAATATCTGTCTGATCGTTTAGTAATTGATCGCTGAATTTTTTGTACCAGTAAATACATTTCTTGAAAGTCGGTAATTGCGATAATCCGTTTTTCTTTCAAGAAATGTATTTACTGGTACAGGTACGTAGATGATATAATAGCGGCATTCGAAGGTACAGACAGACAATTAAACACATTTCTACAAATAATCAATTCACAACATAACAAAATACAATTTACATTAGAAACAGAAGTTGATAATTCGATCAATTTCTTAGATTTAACAATTAAGAAAATAAACAATAAACATAATTTTTCAATATTCCATAAACCAACACACACAGATAGTACAATACATTTTAATTCAACACACCCATTTTCACAAAAACTTGCAGCCTACAACAGTATGATCCACAGACTTTTATCAATTCTTATTTTAAAACAAAATTACAAAAAAGAGTTAAACATAATTTATCAAATAGCAACTAGTAATGGTTTCAAAAAATCAATAATAGATAAAATATTAAATAAAATACAAAAACAAACAATAATAAATTCAATTTACCCCTTAATAAAAAATAACCCCCAAACAAATTATTCATCTTTCACATACACAGGCAAAGAAACTAATATTATCACTAAAAAATTTGAAAAACTAAATATTAAAATTGCGTATAAAACAGACAACAAATTAGGAAAATACATAAAAAATAATATAGATAGAATATCCAGAGCTCGACATAGCGGTGTCTATTTGTTAAGTTGCGGTGACTGCCCTAAAGTATACGTCGGCCAAACTGGGAGAGCCTTTCAAGAAAAGATGAACGAACATAAAACCAGCTTCGAGAAAAAGAAAAACAACTCGACTTATTCCAACCACTTGCTAGATGAAGGCCACAACTTCAACGAAGACTTCCAAATACTACACATCGAGAAGAAAGGAAGAAAATTAAACATCCTGGAAAGCACCGAAATAAACAAAAGAAAATTCAGCAATCAATTACTAAACGATCAGACAGATATTAATAACTCCCCATTGCTCAATTTAAAACTGCAACCCCCACCCCTCTTACTTATCAGCTAGCCCTATATATACGTTGTAATTAGGTTAAGTTAATCACTTGTTCTTCACCTGAAGAAGCCACAGTGTGGCGAAACATTTGTTGTGAATACAAAATGAACAATTTTTGAAAGTTATAAACAAAGTGTTTTACTTAAAGTAATGAACATGGTTAAACTTTGCCACACCCTTGACTGATCCCGAATTTCCTGTTGCTCGACCTTCGTTTGCAAGAGTCTTAGGGTTAATATTTTCACCTTCTTCTCTTTCTTCTATTTCTTCTTCTTGGAGATTTACAGCCAACGTGTTTATTCCTCTTGGTATTTGCCTTCCTTCTACTTCATTCATTCATCATCACTTTTAGTAAATTGTTTTCCACTGCTAAAACTTCATATGGCGTTTGCTGAATGCATTCAGATTGAGTAGATTTTTCCTGTACATCTATTACATTTAGCGCATATATTTGCTATAGCCACAACCTTGTTGCACGATCTTGCGCAGATATTTTTGCCTGCCATGATGAGTCGAATTTATTTTTAATTAAACACATTTTTAAAGTATCTCTGATTCGAACCGGGGATTTCGCTTTACGAGTTATTCTGGTGGTAATAATTATCCGGTCGGCCAAAAATTTAATATAGAAGTGTAATTTTAATTAAGCAAATATGCGTGTATCGCCGACGACGACTATCGATGTGCAAAAATCACAGTATCGGCTGCGGTGCGATGCGGCTCATCTCCCTGAGAGGGGCACGCTCGCCTGATTTGACCCTCTATGCTTATTTCCTGTGGAGTAATTCTCCACAGACCCTAAAAGACCTACAGGAAAAATCCGAGCCGAAATTGTCAATATACCAATCGGATTCTTGAAAGAGTGAACCGAAACTTCAGAATTCAACTGAATGTTTTTTTTAAGGGTATAAATATATAATATAAATATACAAATTGTGTTGTGCGATAGGAAAAAAATGATAACAAGTAGTTTTAAAATGTATAAAGTTTTCTATTTCATTTTCAAAAAAGGCTGTATCACTTGACATACTTATTTAAAAAAATAACTGAGTTAATAACTATTTCCAATTTAAGATAAATTCAAATTCAAAACTATTTGAATTTGAGAAAATAACCTTACGCTTCTTATAGTTTGCACACTTTAAACATAATATATAAAATTACGAAAAAACTATTTGTGAAAATGCAAACAATGTCTTAATTAATAAGACAACTTAAGACGATAAATATAAACTGAAACAACTACTTCCCGTGCAAATACACCTCCAGATATTGAATTATACAATGAAATATTTAAAATCTTATTTAATTTGATTTGTTACAACGCTCTATTAAAGTATATGTAACGTTTAGGTCAAATTCTCTTCAAACCAACTAACAATACAAATTTTAAATGAAAGGAGAGATAGCAACAAATTAGAAGTGAAAGGACTTCGATTAAAACTAATGTCTTAGGCCATCTATAGACGCGTTTCGAGATTTATCTCTCTTCAGTATAGCTTTGCTTATGACGTTTTTTTTTTTTAATTTAGGAATAAAATTAATATAAATTTACTTGGCAAAAGTGTTGTGTGTGGAATAAACAGGTACACAGAAATGGAGTGAGTGAAAAATGTTGGTCAGTATTTATAGGTAAGAAAGGGGATTATGTCCTTAGCAGGTATGAAGAATGTGAGACCTTATTATTTACCTTACGGTACAGTTCAAACAAGATAAATTCAAATTCAAAACTATTTGAATTCGAGAATATAAGCTTACGCTTCTTATAGTTTGCACACTTTAAACATAATATATAAAATTACGAAAAAACTATTCGTGAAAATGTAAACAATGTCTTAATTAATAAGACAACTTAAGACGATAAATATCCATTGAAACAACTACTTCCCGTGAAAATACACCTCCGGATATTGAATTATAGAATGAAATATTTAAAATAAATTTAATTTGATTTGTTACAACGCTCTATGAAAGTATATGCAACGTTTAGGTAAAATTCTCTTCAAACCAACTAACAATACAAATTTAAAATGAAAGGAGAGATAGCTATTAGAAGTGAAAGGACTTGGATTAAAACTAAACTTCAGCTATACTGAAGAGAGATAAATCTCGAATCGCGTCTATAGATGGCCTAAGACTTGTAAATAGATAAAATTTAGAATATTTCAAAGCAATGATTGATGCTTTCAGTTTCTTCTTTGAAACATTCTAATATTTATTTAAATTAGCATGTCCCTTCTAGACAAGTAATAAACCTAGCAATAAAAATATAAACGCAAAGAAGTGGATATCTCAGGAAATTATTGACTATTAAGTAAAAAATATATTTTGGTTGTGCCGGCAGTTCAAAAACAAAAACTTATGGAACGAATACAGAAATAGGACAGAACTATTAAACAAAACAATAAGAGAAGCAAAACGCAATTGCTTTATAAGCAAAATCAATAATGCTTCTAATAAAACCAAAGAAACTTGGTCCATCATTAACACTCAACTAAATAGAAAAGTGAGGAGTCACGGCGATATCTTATTAAATGTAGACGATAAATACATATCCAATCAGTGCGACATCACGAATCAATTCGCGAGCTACTTTTCTTCGGTAGCTAATACACAACTGCGAAAACATTTTTCTAGAAGTGTGTCAAACGCATGCACAGTTGGCGACTTCACCAACACTAGCTTCTTCTTTCATCCAATTTCAGAGGATGAAATTTTGAAGTTGTTACCGGCGCTTTACCGGAAGCGCCGTCAACCGGTTTACTCACCTTCAAACAAATTATTTTCATATTATTTTCAAAACATCGGTCCCACGTAACTTCATTTTTCATTTTGTTTCAATTTATTATCACAGCTTCATTCACCGCCTTTTCCAAATGAGTAAAGTTCGCGTGAACATTCATATAGGTTAAGTAGGTAATTTAGTTTACCAAAACCGTGAAACCTCTGTACGTAATTCAGCGCCCTCCACATCACGATCAAGAAAACACCGACCCTCAGCACCTAGCGGTAAAAAATTTATTTGGGTAAACGCCACTGTTGCCAAACGTCTGTATCGGGATCGGCCCTTTTCTATCTGCACCCGAAAAGTTCGGAGCCCGAGTCCGCGTGGATCGCAGATGTGATGCAGGAAAATCCAAAAAGTGGGTGACGTCACGAAAAGCCATAAAAGCCACGCGGGAAACAAAGAGAACCAGCGTTTTCGCGAATTTGCCGCGAATCCAGACGTCACACCCGAAATCCACATACGCCATCGCAAAGCCGAGAGAATTCCCGACAAATTGGTTATAGACACAAGTTCGGTACTTGTGGTACCAGGCCACGAGGAAGCTCTTCGTTTTGAGTGGTCGTTATGTGGGAAAAGGCTTTTCACGCTATTCCGCGTGGTTTCACGGAGCAATAATTACACATGAAGACGGGGTTCATGTATAATTATTGCCTTCATGTCTGGGCAAAGTTTTATCAATTTTGTACATACACTTTTCCTATAATTTAGCTTTTAGTTTCAGCCCAGACGTGATGAATCATCTCCCCTTTGTGTATTATATTTTTTTCATTATTTTAGCCGTAATTGTTCAGGTATGCTGTTGATAGATATAAGAAACGACACGCATTTTTATATTTCGCCGACTGACACAAATTTAATTTTGATATATTTTTTGACTCGGGAGTTAAGAAGGAACGACTTCCACGGAACTCATTTTTCGCCAAAGTTCACACTAAAACATACATGCCCGGACGCAGAATAATTTTCCTACTATTTTGATATGTAATATGTGGGGAAAAATTATCGAGCAATTTTTATTTAATTTGATTTTTTCTGAAATCGCATCCGCGACGATCAGAAAGGGCGAGGTCTGTAGTCTGGCGAAAAATGAGCAATTTCTCTCCAAAATCGTAGTTGAAGAAGGTTTTTTTTAAATCAAATAAAAGCCCAGCACCCTGGGCCCAAAAGATAAGTGTTGGATGTGAAGAAGACAGCATTAAATCGCCAGTGTCAGTCATCGCGAAATAGTTCAACATTTGGCGCTCAACTACCTCTAAGTTCAGTTAAAATAATTTAATCGAGATAACATTTGGTTTTGAACTTAGTCTGATTTTGGTTAGAATAATCTTATTTAGCAAGCATAACAATTTTGCTTAAAATTTTCTAAGCTCAATTTATTTAAATTATGTTAGTTAACTGCATAAGCGACCGATACTTAGTTAAAAAGACCAAACGACCCTAAGATTTTAATTTATAATCACTTTGTTTAATTTTCTTTAATCTAGTTGATACTTAGTTTAAAATAGACAACTCTGTGATTATTTTGTTTCTTGTATTTCTCTTCCAAGTCAGGACAAGTGCATATTTACTGAATACATCATTTTCACATATTTTGTGGATATATTATTTAAGTAATTTAATTTTAGATATTTGTCAGTTAAATTTAAATAAATTTGTCAAGTTGTGTTATTATTATGTTTCATTGGCAATTGTTCGGTCTAAATCGCGAATTTTGAATTATTTTACATGCATAAACATGCATAAACTTACAGAAAATTATCTGTAAGTTTATGCATTTTAACTGACAATTTCTATTTCTTTGTGTATATTTCTTTTCTATCTATTCCTTTGTGTCAGTGTAAAAAGTTTCTTGTTGGACAATGGTTTCGAGCGCGGACGTGCCAAATTGGGCGCAATGCAAGATTGGCCGTCTACGGCGACTAAGACCCTTCTTCTTCTTCTGCTATCCCTTGTTGCCTCTTAGGGCGTCGGGTACTCGATATCAAGCCATCTCATCCATAACTTCCGATTCTCTGCTATTTTTCCCAGCTCTACTGAACTTTTCCCATGTCTTTCTCCTATTTCCTCAATTATATTCTTCATTGTCTTCCTGGGTCTCCCTGGTTTCCTGTTTCCTTCCATGGTTGTTTGCTTTACTTTAAAATTATTGGTTTGTTGTTACAAGTAAATGTATGACGGACTGTTCCCCAAGTGACATCGGACCTCTCTTTAATTGTTTTGTTAATCTGTAGTTGTCCATTCTCCTGACATGGGCGAACCAGTTTAGTTGCTTCTTTTCGAGTTTGTTTGTTATCGTGTCCTGTTTTAGGTTGGCGTATATCTCCTCGTTCCTTTTCTTGTCAAATTTGGTGACGTTTGCTATCTTCCGGAGGAATTTCATTTCAATTGCGGTTAGCTTGTTTTTGTAAGCCGGTAGTGTGGTCATTGTCTCTGTGAAGTATAGCACTGTAGAGATTACGATTTTGTTGTATATATGTTGTTTCGATTTTGAATTTATTTGGCTATTTCAATGTTTATTTTTCCATCGTTACTAATGTTCGTTCCTAAATAGGTGTAGTTAGGTACCTTCTCTAGTCTTGTTCCTTTGCATGTATATTCTGTGTTGTTGTCTTTTTTACACCCTGTTACTTCCATTATTTTTGTTTTGTCCGTGTTTATGCTCATACCCATTTTGTCTATTTCATCTGTCCATATGTCTATCAGTTTTTGCATCTTTTCCGGTCTGTCCGCTATTAGTTACATCATCTGCGTACATTAGGGCCTCCATTAATATTGGCTGTAGTTGTTTATATCCCCATACTGTCTTTGGTGTTCTAACTTTGCAATTTTTGTATATTCTATCCATGTATATAATAAAGAGTAGTGGGCTTAGTGAGTCTCCTTGTTTCACTCCTCTATTAATTTTGAATTCAGCTGATTTTGTGCCGTTTATTTGTACTATTGCCCTTACTCTTGTGTGTAAACTTTGGATTGCTTTTAAAAGTCTTGGTGTTACTTGTAGCTGTTGTAGGGTGTCCCACAGTTTTGTTCTGTCCATATTGTCGAAAGCTACTTAGGGGTCGATAAAGGTGATGTGCAGTTCTGCATTTCTTTCTATTTTAGTTTCAATTATTTTCCGGAGTACGCTTATATGGTCTGAGGTTTGTCTTTTGCTTCTGAATCCTCCTTGTTCTTCTTCTAGTTTGTATTCTATTTGTTGTCTTAGTTTCCTTTCTATGATTTTGCTGTACACTTTTATGGCTACAGGGGCTAGGCATATTGCTCTATAGTTGTTGTGTTCTGTGAAGCTTCCTTTTTTGTGTATTGGGACTAGCGCGTTTATTTTCCAATCAGTTGGTATCTTTGCTTCTTTCCATGCCATGTTGCATATATCTCTCATCCATTCTATTGCTTTTTGGCCTCCATACTTGATAAATTCTAGCATAATACCGTCCGGTCCCGCCGCTTATTCTGTTTTCAGTTCTTTTATTGCGTCTACCACTTCGGCTGTCTGTATTTCTGTTTCTTCGTCTAGGGTTTGGTTTTCATCTTCTTATTTTGCTGCCCGTGTTGTCCATTGCTGAGAATGTTTCTTCGTAGTGTTCTTTCTATGTTTTCACTATCGTTTCTGTTTCGGTCTGTTTGGTCCCGTTTTTGTCTTTATTGCTTCTAATCTTCTCTCTTCTCTTCCTTAGGGATTTGACTGCTTTCCAGAATTTTCTGTTGTCTGATTAACTTAGTTGTTAGATTTCCTCCCCAAACTCTTCCTAACTTTTCTTTTTTGCTTCCTGCAGTGTCCTTTTAGATTCCTTTCTTCTTATTATGTATGCTTCTCTGTCTTCACTTATCCTTGTTCGTAGGTATTTTTTCCATGCTTCTTTTTTCTGTTTAATTTTGTGTTTTACTTCATTGTTCCACCATTTTGTTCTCTTGCTGTTACTTGTTATTTTCTTTTCTAGGCATATTTTTGTTGCCGTATCTATTATGGCGTTTTTTAGTTTGGTCCATTTTTGGTTCAATGTGAGGGTTTGGGTTTCTTCTTATTCTAGTTTTATTAGCTCCCCAGTTATTCCTAGTTAGTACTTTTCTCTAATCTTTTCTTCCTTTAACCCTTCTGCTTTTATTTTCTTGTGGTCCTTTCCAGGTTTAGTTTTTGTAGTTGTTAGCTTTGTTCTTGTAATTAATAGTTTGTGGTCTGTGCTTAGTTCTGCTTCTTTACTTATGTTTATCGATTGTACTAGATTTGCCATCTCCTGAGTATATGTTATGTAGTCTGCTTCTGGCATTTCTTCGTATATTTTCGTATGTGTAGTATATGTCTTGTTCACAAAATGAGTTTCCAATTATTAGGCTGTTTCCTATGCAAAAGTTCGTCATTCTGATTCCATTGCTGTTCCTGCTGTTTTCTCCGTATTTTCCTATGCTTTCTTGGCCCATTGTTACGTCGTTTCCTACTATTGCATTCCAGTCTCCACTAACAAGTATGTGTTCTGTACTTTCTTTGTGCTTGTCTAGTATTTTTTGCAGTTCTGTATAGAATTCATCAAGTTCTTTTTCTTTTGTTCCCTGGATTGGGGCGTAAATTTACACAATTACTAGTTTATTCCTATATCAATTTCCATGTCTATGATTCTCGATGAGGTAGGCTTCTATTTTGTGATTATCCTGTTTATTTCTTCTGCTACTATTATTCCAACTCCTTCTTTTTTTCTTTGTCCTTCTGGTTTCCCAGAGTAGTATAAAGTATATCCATCCTTTAGCTGTTTCTGTCCGAATCAATTTTTCTTTGTTTCGCCAACTCTCATTATGTGTATATTTCTTCTTTTTCCGTTGATTGTTTTGATATTCCATGTTGCTAAAGTTATATCTGGTTTTTTTTTCTCATCTCCTTTTCCCTCTTCTTGGCTCATCTTTCCATGGTTTTTTATGGGGGCCAGGAGGCTTTTGACTGTGTTTGGTTTTTTGGAGTTTTTGTGTATATTGGTTTGTACGGTTTGGTATTCTTCCTTGTTAGTTTTCTTATTCGGTTTTTTTTTCTATTTCTTCAGAGCTCAGTATGTTTCTCGCTTTCTTCTTATCGCTTAAATTTGCCTCCTCTTTATTTGTTTCTTCAGAGTATAAATTTTATTCGTCCTCTGACGTTTCGTATACTTCGTCCTGGGGTTTTAGTTCAACCGTTGTCTTCTTTCCTTGTTCGTCTGGAGCCCGTGGTTTGGTCTTCTCTTTCCCTATTATTAACTTGTCGTATTTTATGTAGGCTTCTTTTCTATTCCTTTTTGCTTCTATTGGTTTTAGCTTCAGCCTCTTCCCTTCTTCTACTATTTCTTTGGAGTAGTCTTCTTGGATGTAGATCTTTGTTCCATTTAGATTTATTCTGTTCTTTAGTATCTGCAGTTTCTTTCTATATGTAGTTAGCCCTATCAGGATTGGGCTGATTGGTATTTTTTTGTTTTGTTTTATAAAGTCTATTTCTTCCTCTTCTAAATGGAAATTTAGTTTTGATTTGCTTATATCAACTATTTTTTCTAGGTCCCAGTAGCCTCTTATTTCTTCTGTCTCAATTCCGAAGAACATCATGTTTTTCTTTCTCAAGTTTCTATCTAGTTGGTTTATTCTGGTTTCATTTTTCTCCGTTTTTTTTTATTTAAGAGATTTGTTTATTGTATTCCTGGAATTTTTTATTTATGTTCGTATTTATAATGTTTGTTTCTTCCTTGAACATTTTTCTTAGCATCTCTATGTCCATGTTTGTACTTTATATGTTTTACTTGAATTTGCGGTTTTATTTGTGCGAACTGGCAACGCTTTCCTCGTTGTCGTGTGACCTTGGCGGTCTTCGGCCGGCTCGACCGCCTTCACTTCTCTGTATTTGTGATTTTGCGGTGTGTACGTTACCGATTTTCTTTTTAGTGCACCATATCCTTCCTATTTTCTTTGTTGTGGTCCTTTTGCAGTTTGTTTTATCTTTTATTTCACTTATTTTAATATTTTTCTCAGAGCTTTTTTATATCACGTTTTTACCTTTACACTGTTGCCAGGTCCGCGACTAAGACCCAAAGTCATAAAATGCAGGACCTGCCAAAATATATACCTCTGTGTGTTTTCCTCTTCTTTCTCTGCTTATCTCGAGTCAAATTACTTTCGTTTCTTATTACGTTTCACCCTACTCCTTTTTACTTTAAGTCTCTTTCGACCACGACACGAGTGAGTTCTAAATCCCTTCTTGCTAACGTGAAACTTTGTCTCTTGTCTTTTTATCTTGTAACTTTGTGTGATCTTGTGCTTGTGTTTTACCTTTCTTTTATCTGCGCTATTATTCATTTTCATTTGTTATTTTATCTATCTTTGTTGTAAACTCATTTGTACATATTTTTTGATGCACGTTGTTATTAATAAATCGAATTAGTTATAATATTACGTGTCTGAGTAATTTATTTAAAAATCCGCTGAAACGTGTTAACAGCAATCTCAGTTAAGTTAAAGTTTTAAATAAGTGTAAATTAATTTTGAGTATAATTTTTCAAATTTATATTTAAATTAAACTGCACAAGCTTGTTATTGAATACTTTTTCGTTTATATATTTAGTTGTTCAAATCAGTTAAAGTTTTAATTCGGGGTAATTTAATTTTAAATCATTTTGTTTTCATATAAATTTAAACTAGATTGACAAGTATTTTTTTTAATTTCTTTAATTTATATATTTAGTTGAAAAATTCAGTCGAGTTAAAGTTTTAAATATAGGTAATTGAATGTTGAATATATATCTTTTATTTTTTTAATAGTTAAACTTTTAAATGAGGGTAATTTAATTTTAAATATTTAATTTTAACATTTAAATTTAAACTAATTTGACAAGTTTGCTTATAAATTACTTTATTTTTATATATTTGCTTCATACATTTTGTCAAAGTTCTAAACAGAAGAAACGTAATGTAATTTTTGTTCTCAGTGTAATTTATACTAATTTGACATGTATTCTATATTTATGATTTAACTTTCAAATTGGTTTACTGACAATCTTTTATCACAGTTGGTGTTTTTATTTTAAGTGCACAAAGTGAATTTATTATTCAGCTTCTAATAAATATTTTGTTTACTTATAATCAAGTTTTTAGGAAAAACCTCGTAAACAATTTATAGAAAGTCACTCTTTAGATACTTTATATTACTTACAATTGATTTATTTGTATTCTGTGTGTGTGTTTTGTTATACATTTTTTTGCATAACTATTAGTTTATTTGTGTTCCTAGTTGCTCATAGCTATTTAAATTCAAAGTTTTATTTGTATTTTACATTTGGGAATCTTCGTACATTTTCTATGAACTTCTTTCATTAGTCATTTTGATATTTCTCATTTACATGTCATGTAGTATTGCATTCGCACTTGATTTTATTCTAAAGAACTTATAACAATATATTTTTTTTTTTTTAGTAATAATAGATTTGTTTCATAAATTTATCCTATAATATCCGTTACTCATTAAGGCCTGATTTGCTTTTAGTATATTTGCTTTAGCGTATTATTACATAGTAAATCATATTTATTTTAAATTAGTATTTTATTATATTTATTTTTTGTTCTCTCTTCTGCAGTCAACTTATATCGTCCGTTGCTTACATAGACAGAATTTGTTGTAAACATCTTTTTTTTCCTGGGATGCAAATTATCCCTCGTATTAATTCATTTTTATAATTATACCTCCCTTAGAAAGTCATTTAAGATCTTGACGGGGCCGATATAGTTATATTATTTTTTTTTTCTGTTTTCTTTAAATCTGTTTTTCATATACGAGTACTTTGTTTGATCGATTTAACCTTAAGTTCAAAAAATTGTCGATTTTTTTAACCAATTTACGATTAATAACATACTTGACTGACGTACGCCCCAGTTCATTTCATGTTTTTGAAGTCAGTTAGAAACTCGACGGGGCCGGATTTAACATTTTGATAGTACGGAATAATTCAGAAAAGGTTAACCGTTGCATTTAAGAGATGAGCGTGCGAAGCTTGTACTTTCCCAAAACAAATAAAATTTTACAAAATATGGATGAAATTCGCCGTGCTTCAACCCTATCTCTAATACCGAATCAACCAGAGGTTACGGACGAAAACAGATCGGAATCACCGATAGAATTTCACCATAGCCCGGGAATACGAGGAGAAGACTCGTCGCACCCGAGAACATTTCGAACAAATATTCGAACGAAACAAAGAACAAAGATATGAAAGAGAAATGTTGGAAATTCGAAACGAACATATAGTTATATTCGAAAAAAGGAAAACCCTACAACGTCAACAGCAAGAACAGAACGACGCCATGATGCGTCAAGCCGAATTTCTAATTCGCGAACAGAGATAAGAAATGCAGCGGGTAATGCGCGAGGAGAGGGATAATACGCAACTGGAAATGCGCGAGCAACGAGAAGAAATGCAGGAGTTGCGTTATTAAATGGAACGCGAAAACCACGTCGATAATAACAAGAGACCCCGGCCAAATCAATTTCGCGCAGATGTCGACGTCCACGAACCAAAAAGAAGCAATCAGACAAATTTACACCACACCGCTGCTAAAGAGATGAATTCGATCAATAAACAGCTCATCGATTTGTTATGTTTGAGTAGTAAGAGCGTCGACCATCAAAATAAATTCACTGGCCGCAACACGCAAGGATTCATTGTTCAACTTAATCAAAGTTTCGAGGGACTGGAGCTGGAGGATGCTGTCAAGAATAGAAGAGCCTCTTCGTTGATGAGTGAAGCGTGTAGGAAAAAACACCAAGAATATTTTTCTGAAGATATTCCGTGGGAACGAGCGTGCAACTTATTCGTGAAGTTAATTGATCCCATGGCTATGGCATACAACGAAGTACTGGAGATGGTAACGGCGACTCAAGGAGAAGTACTACAGGGAGTCTTCTGAGTTTTGGACAGAAGAGTTCAAAACGAGTATTATGTGGAAGCTATCGTCGCCGACGTTGCGTCAGAACCTCATATTCAAACTCAGCACCGTGAAGTGCCGTCTAGCAAAACAAAAAACGTCGAGTCCAACGCCACGTTTTCCAATAGATATACTGTACACCAGCAGCAACGCCAATCTCCACCACCACGCAACTACTACGGAGAAAACGGCCAGCACAATAAACGGTTCACCTACAGCAACCAGGTAAATCAAAATAATAATCGCCAACAGTACCAAACAAAAGGGCGGCCAATTTCACCCAGACATACTACGGTTCAGCACACCACAGAGAGCCAGAAATACGCACCACAGCAAGGGACTCAAATTTCAACTAACGAACAACAGAGTCAAAATCCAGAACGGAGAACCACCTAGTATAGGAATTCCAAAGAGCCATCGCTATGTAAACTTTGGAAAACAGGGAATCATTAGCACCGGGAGTGCCCGAACAACCAAGGAAATAACCAACGGAGGCAGAATTGGAGGTACGCAAACAACCAGGGAAACGAGCAACAGCGGTAGGATTGGAGATAAACGCCATAACATCCTCTGCCGCCACCGTAAACCGAAAAACGTCGAAATCACAGCGACGAATCCGGAACTACCAACGTAAAAGCATTCCCGGCTCTTTTAACAAGAATCGTATTCCCGGCACCATTACCAAGACCTCCATTCCCAGCGAATCCACCACACATATACTCTCTCCTCCCCTTCCACCAAAATACCCGACACCCCCGTCATGAAAACTATCCCCGGCGAATACACCATAAACATAACCCCCGACTCCGCCACCAGGACTGCAGTGAATCTCCAGCAACGACCCCAACAGGACGAAAACTCGTGCCAGCTCCTCAAACAGGACGTCAGCCCCGATATCAATTCGACCGCCGATAGTGAGAAACAACCGCGCCGCGTCAATAAATCGAGTTTAGAACTTTCCAAACAATCACGCCGCGATACTGGACCTATTACTTCTGCCTGTGATGTAAATAATGAACGTTTGATAGGTAACATTTGTTGTACTCGTGAAGTGCCCAGCGATACAGACGTTTTTTTCGGTCTTAAATCACAGTGCGCGGTACTTTCTAACACCACGCAGCTAATTACATTGCCAGTGATAATTCATGATAGAACATTTTCGTGTCTTTTGGACCTAGAAGTTAATCAGAATTATATCCGTCCTGATATCCCCGATCACGTAGTCCCACTGCAAATATAAACTAACTTAACCAGACAGAACACTACCGCGGACATCACCGGTTCGGCCCAGCTACACTTCAGGCTAGGAAACCATTACTTTCTTGAAGAATTCCTCGTCATGCCACAACTGACGTATGAGGCCATACTCGGAATTGAATTATTCCTAAAACATGATGCTGTGATTGACTGCAGCCAGTGTTGCATTCACCTAGGAACAGGACTACGCCAAACCATAAGATGGACAAACCAGACTCTCCCCCCCCAGACGAAATATGTGCTCCAGAATTAAATCACGGATTTAAAGGACAATGTGCTCAGCACTTTAAGGAATTAAGTAACCGTTTTTCACGTACATTCCAACCAAAGGATCAATTTGCGCACCGCTCACGCACGACCGAGCACAGAATACAACTGACAACGACCAAACATATACGCACTGGCCCATATAGAGTAAACCCTGCTAAAAAAACAAGAAATCGATAAACAAATATACGATCTCTGGTCGCAGGGAATAATCGAACCTTTCACAAGCCCGTACGCGTCGCCTATCGTCCTGGTGCAAAAAAAGATGGCGAGAGCCGATTCTGCATTGACTATAGAAAGATAAACAAAGTTACAATTTCCGAACTTACGCCGATCCCATCTCTTAGGGATCTCGGGGATGCCAGCATCTTCTCCACACCCGACGGAGACCATTACCAATTTCGCGTCATGCCCTTCGGCTTCAGAAACGCTCCAGCAACGTTCCAGCGCCTTATGTCCCAGGAAGTACTCTCGCGGATGCTTCATGATTTTACCATGGTGTACTTGGACGATATTATCCTATTTTCCAAGACACCAGAGGATCATCTCCGACATTTGGCGTTGGTGTTCGAACGTCTGGACCAATTTGATCTAAGACTAGACGTAGAGAAGTGTTCATTTGGAAAGCAAGCTCTCGAATATCTAGGACACATGGTTGATGCCGATCAAACGAGACCTCTCAGTAAGCACTTGGACCAAATTCCTACATACCCCGTTCCAAAAACTCGTCGCCAGATACGAAATTTTTTAGGATTATGTAATTGGATACGTCAGTATGTACGAGATTTCGCTTCAATCATCGCTCCTTTAAACGAACTAACCGGCACCTCTAAGACTTTCAAATGGACACCATCCGCCTCAGCAGCTATGGAAACGCTGCAGAAAAGGATACCCGAGCCGTTACAACTCCATCGACCACTTCCTGGGCTACAATTGACCATCCAAAATCGACGCATCACAACTCGGAATATCTGCAGTACTTTTTCACACAAACCCCGAAGGCGAAAGGAGAATTGTGTCATTTGATTCAGCACTTTGAGGCGGACCCATATTAACGAGCAAGAGTGTATGGCACTCGTTTGGGCACTGGTAAGGTACCGTCCGCTGCTCGAAGGACAACATTTCAAAATCATAACTGACAGCAAAGTCCTGACCTGGTTGGCCCAGTTTAAGGATCAAAAGTTAAAACTTACTCAATGGGCACTCTTGCTACACAGTTTTGACTACGAGATTGAACACTACGCAGGAGAAAACAACCAGCTTCCTGACCTATCAAGTCGCGACCCGGAAGACGAACCCGTTGGAGAGCTTCCAGAGCTCGAAACGATCCTGCCCCCCCACCCTAAACGTCTTAGAGCTGCCAGCTGTCCTCTTCGTTAAGGATGCCTAGCAAGAAGACGAGGAGACCCGCGATAGAAAGTTGATTCTGGAGGATCCAACCCACGATGACTGGCCGGAAATCAACCAAACATTTGAAATCGTAGACGGCGTGCTATTTCATCGCATAACAGAAAATCACGACCGAATTATCTAGTAACATCTGGTAACATTGTCAAGTTACTTGAAGAACAAGTATTCAGCAGGTTCGGTTATCCAAGATGTATAATAAGTGATCATGTACCGCAGTTTACCGTCAAGCATTGGCGCAAACAAATGCAAATATGCACCAGTGTACCACCCCCAAGCCAATCCCATGAAAAAGAGCAATCAAGAACTTAAGAAGTGCCTGAGGATCAAGATGCAGGGACAGCCCGGTAAACAATGGGCCCAACATCTCCCTGCCATTTTATTCGAGCTCCGCTCCCGTGCCAACGCCGCCACAGGATTTTCTCCAGCTCGTGCACTGTTTGGCTACGACCTTCCGCGCCATGCCGAGCGAGAAATTCCACCAGCTCTCCCACCGTCAGCCCCGCAACACCTGGACAGGGACCGTCGTCTAGAGGAGATCAGGGACACAAATTACTGCGGGTCAGCAGATTGTCATCCGCAACCACCAGATCAGTGACAATGAAAACCCTGCCAGCTTCGCTGCCAATTGGCTCGGACCATACTCTATCCGCAAAGTGGTCTCGTCACGTGTTTACCGCATCGATCGGGATGGGAAGGACGTAGTAGTTCACGCTGATGACATCAGACCCAACCTGTCGTACCAGCCGTCCCAATGGAACCCACTGACAATGAGGAGATGGACAATCCGGCAGCCCCAACCCATCAAGAATTACCGGAACCCACCAACGAAGATATAGACAATCCTGCGGTTTCTGGCCTCTCAGAGCTCCACCGACGATGACAGACGTGCCTAGTTTTTCGCGATATGGACGCTCTACCGAAAACTAGAAACACTTTCCCTGACGTGATACGCTCCCGCCAGCTATCCCACGATACAAAATTCAGGAGGGTGATATCAGGGATCACAATGGCCAAAGTGGGGCGGCGAGTGAGACAAGGCCAGGATTACGTAGAGACCAAAAGGGCTGTAATCAAGGCCAACTTCATCAGCAGCCAAGCACGAGAGGCCCAAGGCCCAAAATCAAAGAAGGAATACCAAGGGCAACCAAGGTCCGGGGCTCTTTCACAAACAGCACCCCAAGGGCAAACAAAGTCCGGGGGAGCTAAGCAAAACGCTGAGAAAGCCTCGTCCAAGAGGCTCAGATCAAATAGCAGCACGCCTAGGGCGGCCAAAAAGACCTAAGTGGGTGAGCCCTCCTTCACGGAGGCCCTAACATCAGTTAAGGTCGCCGGAGCAAGTGCGGATTTCCCAGAAATCAAACTAGAGCAGGATAAGCTGAAGGCACTCCAGGACTCGATAATGTCGGCGTACGAGCAGATACCGGAGCAACAGCCACAAGTCCGCTCCAGCAAATGCACGTACTGACCAGGCTACTTAACGGTAACATGCGCCGACACGGACAGTGCACAGTGGCTAAGGGAGACGATCCAAACCCTAAAATCCTGGGAGGGAGCATCCTTTAAGGAGTTAAAGGGGGACGACATTCCCAAGCCCTGGATTTGCACAGCATATGTCCCGGACGAAGGGAAAGAAAGGATAGGGAACAGAGGCCTCAAGACACCTCTGGACGATGTGGGGAAAAACTCCAGAAGCCAAAGGGGTGCTGTGGACCTTCTCGATTGACAAACAGTCAAAGGAGGAGGTGGAGAAGCTAAACATGCACCTCTTTTTCGGGTACGGTAGGCTGCGACTCCGTATCAGAGAGGGCAATAAAGCGGCAGAAGGGGACAAACAGGTCAAAGAAGCGACTGCCCCGAAGAGGCCCACCGAATCCCAAGGCTCAAGCAAAGCCGGGGAGGAGGCAAATAAACAAGGCAACGTCTCATCCGAAGATCAGACCTCCGCCAGCGGGACCAGTCCGCTCTTAAGGCCACAGGCCAAAGAGACCGGGGCACCAATGGAGGAGGCATCTAAGGATGAGATGCCACAAGGTACCCCTCTTCAAAAATAAGAGGGAGATTAGGGTCCTGCAGGTGAACCTCCAGCATGCAAAAGCCGCATCGGCAATGCTGTGCAGGAGATTCGATAAAGAAGGTCTAACCATCGCCCTCCTGCAGGAGCCCTGGTTATTTCGAGGGAAAGTAGCAGGCCTAGCGCCACAACATTCCCAGGTAAGTTACAGCCCAAACGCCGTAAGGCCAAGGGAGTGCATAATTCATAGCAATAGGGTAAAGTGTACACTAATACCGCGGTTATGCACGGATGATGTAGTTACAGGTATAACAACAGCCATAATGAAGGACGGAGAAAAGAGCTGGAAGATCTGCTCCGCATACTTCCCAGGAGATAAGAGGGCCTGCCCTCCGCGCATACTATTTGACAGTCTGTACCGGAAAAGTAAGTGATGTTAGAGTGAATTGGCATGTGTCAGAAGAACCCTTATGTTCAGACCACGGGCAAATCCGCTTCGACCTGGACACATCTCTCACGGAGGGTAAGTATAGAAACCCCAGAGAGACAAACTGGGAAGGATATAAAGAATCCCTCAGGGAGGCTCTCCGGGGAGGAACAGCACCGGTGAGTGAGGTGGAGGGGCTAGAACTGGCAGTGGAACAAGTAAATGACGCCATTAAGACGGCATACTTGGAAAACTGCCCGGAAAAAACAACCCGACACAGGGGCTGCCGTACAATCTGGTGGAACAAGAACCTTGAAAAGCTAAGAGCCCAGGTTCGAAGGCTATTCAATGGGGCCAAAACCACACAGAATTAGGAAAAGCTTACGCAGTACAACAAAGGAATCCGAAAAGCCAAAAGAGACTCGTGGAGGAAGTTCTGGGAAGAGTTAATCGACACTCCGGCATGTGTGAGAATGCACAAAGTCCTGGCAAAGGATGGAAGTGCTGCAAAAGAGGTAGGTTTCCTCAGAATATCTGACGGGATCTATACTGAAACAAAGGAGAAAAGTGTCAAGAAATTACTAAAAGTCCACTTTTAAGCCTCAACAATCCTATCAGAGGAGGGCATACGCGAAAATCCCGGCCAAAGACGAAAAAAAACAGACCGAAATGATTGGAGGTTAGCCACAGAGGTCACAAGACCAAGCAGAATCAGATGGGCCACAAGCAGGTTCCAACCTTATAAGTCCGCTGGGATGGATGGGATTTATCCCATCCTGTTACAGAAAGGCGTAGAGGAGCCGGTGCTGCATCTAACAAAGATCTTCAAAGCCTGTCTGGCATGGGGACACGTACCAAGGGCGTGGCAAAGTGTAAAAATAATCTACTTGCCCAAGGTAGGTAGAATAGCAGATCTAACACTGAAGTCTTACAGACCCATCAGCCTCTCTTCATTCCTACTGAAAACAATGGAGAGACTGGTGGACAGATACCTACGAGACGAGATACTGGGGAAAGATCCCTTCAGTAGCCGTCAGTACACTTACCAGCCAGGAAAGTCTACGGACTCGGCGCTGAACGATCTAATCAGGCTCATCACAAAATCAATGGAGGACAAAGAGATAGCTATGGTCACATTCCTAGATATAGAAGGGACGTTCAACAATGTCACAACCAACTCGCTTATAGAGGCACAAGCAAGAAAAGGTGTCCCGCTAAGTCTCTACCAATGGATCACTGCTATGGGCAACTCTTGTGGACGACTTACTAAGGAAACTGTCCAAAGAAGGCATCCAGTGCCAAGCGATGCCATGGTCAAGAAATATAATTTCGACAGAAAATACAAAGTGATGATGGTATACTGACGGCTCGAAGACAGATGAAGGAGCCGGAACCAGAATATACAGCACAAAATCCGAGACAAAGATTTCAGTCAGTCTGGCGATGGACACCACCGTGATCCAGGCAGAGGCGATGGTCCACCTGTGCATTGGAGAAATAGCAAGGCAAGACAACAAACATTTTCTCGGACAGCCAAGCGCTGCTAAGGGCACTAAGCACCACACAGGTCGATTTCAAGCTAGTGTGGGACTGTGTAAGCGCTCTCAGCGAAATGGGCGGTCGCAAAGAAATGACAATGGTATGGGTCCCAGGACACAAGTGTCATCAAGGGAACGATAAAGAAGATGAACTGGTCAAACAAGGCTCGTCAAGCGCATTCATTGGCCCGGAATCCTTCTGCGGTATTGCAAAAACCACAGTCAGAAAATCCATAAAAAATGGACGGAGACACAAACTCAAATCTGGTGGACGAACACACCAGAGCAGAGGCAGCCGAAACTGTTCCTCAAAAAACAATCGCCGGCTTGCACGACCGATCGTTTCAACCAAGAGAGAAAACCGGTTAAAGCTATTCTACGTCTACTGACAGGACACTGTAGGCTCAACAAACACATGAGCAAAATAGGTCTGGCAGAGGATACAATATGTAGATTCTGCCAGGAAGAGGAGGAGGATCTTCTCCACATCCTATGCCAATGTGAGGCCCTAGCAAGAGCCTGCACCCGAAAAGTTCGGAGCCCGCGTCCGCGTGAATCGCAGATGTGATGCAGGAAAATCCAAAAAGTGGGTGACGTCAACCAAAAAAGCCACGCGGGAAACAAAGAAAACTAGCGTATTCGCGAATTTGCCGCAAATCCAGACGTCACACCCGAAAGCCACATGCGCCATCGCAAAGCCGAGAGAATTTCCGACAAATTGGTTATAAACACAAGTTCGGTACAAGGACACAAGGGAGCCCTTCGTTTTGAGCGGTCGTGGTGTGGGAAAAGGCTTTTCACGCTTTTCTGCGAAGTTTCACAGAGCAAGAATTATACATGAACAATTGCCCCGTCTCCCGTCATGTTTGGGCAAAGTTTCATCATTTTTGTACATACACTTTTCCTATAATTTAGCTTTTAGTTTCAGTCCAGACGTGTATTATATTTATTTCATTATTTTAGCCGTAATTGTTCAGGTATGTTGTTGATAGATATAAGAAACGGCGCGCATTTTTATTTTTCTCTGACTGACACATATTTAGTTTTGACATATTTTTTGGCTCAGGAGTTAAGAAGGAACAACTATCAGAGGACTTATTTTTCGCCAATGATCACACTAAAACATACATGCCTGGACGCAAAATAACTTTCCCCATATCAATTCTTATTTAATTTTTATTTAATCCTGAAATCGCGAAATGGCGAGGACCGTGGTCCGGTGAAAAATAAGCAATTTCTCCCCAAAATCGTGGTGAGGGAAGGGTTTTTTTTTAAATCAAATAAAAGCCCAGCACCCTGAACAGAAAAGATAAGTTTCCTTTGGATGTGAAGAAGACAGCATGAAATCGTCGCCAGTGTCTGTCGTCGCGAAAAAGTTCAAAGTTAGTTTGTGCGAGTCGTAAGTTTTTGTCACTTGTATTTTCCTATTTGTTTTTTTGTATAATCGTTTATACATTTATATTTGTTCATTTTTGTTTTTGTGTGTTAATATATTTGTTAAAGTTTTCATTTACTATTTCAATTTCAATTTCAAAATCTTGCCTATACTTGTATTACTTAAATTTAGAATCAGTGAAAGTGATAACCCAGGTAAGAATAATTTTATTATTCAGTGTGTAAACGATTTAATGAGTAACTAAATAGGTAGCCGGAAGTTGCGAAGTGAGACTTATCTTAATTCATAGATTATTTAACACTTTAATATCAATTTAATCACCGTAGCACCCCGCCCTGTAACAATGTGTATAAATAATTTAAAAAATGTCAACTCCAGCGGAGTAGAAGGAATCTCGGTAAAAGTTTTAAAGTTTGCGGCAAGTGGAATTGTGGGATTCCCAAAAAAGGAGAAGAAACTAAATGTAGATATTATCGGCCACTAGCATTACTCAGCATATTTTCAAAACTTGTAGAAAATTGGATAATAGTCCAATCGAATTGCATTTATTTAGGTAGTTAATCCACCAAAATAAATGCAATCTACTATACGAGTGTCAACATGGCTTCCGATCAGGAAGATCAACAGCAACAGCCACTAACCAGTTAGTTCAATATTTTCATGAACATGTTAATAATGACCGTAAAGTCATGGGGCTATTTTTCGATTTGACACGATAAAGATTGATTTTATCATTAATAAATTAACTTCCTTTGGTTTTTGTAGATGTTTTTTAAACTCGACTCCTACTTGCGCAATCGAAAAATTCGGGTTAAGTTAGACGAGTCCATCTCTGATGATTTACAGTCGATATAGGGGTTCCACAGGGATCAGTGCTGGGACCGCTAATATTTTTGCTTAATGTCAATGATCTACCTTTATACGCAACATCAGGGAGGCTTAGTCAACTTAGCCCCCCGGAGTACGACTTTTTTGAAAAAAAATATTGCGCTAGACGGACCTTAGCTGGAGCTACAAAAATTAGAGCTAGCGCCATTTAGACAAGAAAGTTATGGGGGGTTGAACTTTCGGGGGGCTAAGTTGATGCTTGCCCTTCAAGTTTGGATTATTTATAATTTTTTACACTATTCGGATTCCTCAGAGCTATCGCCAGCTGGCGCCACTCCCACAACGCCAAAAAATGATAAAACTCCCCACCTCCCAAAATGAGATTTTTTTTATCAAATTGGGTGAAAAAGATAGCTTAGAGCTAGCGCCAACAGAATATAAAAAAATATTCTCTCAAAAAAATCGGGTAAAAAAATATTCACATCAAATTTTGATGCGAGAGCTTTCAGACCCTTTGTGCGTATTACCATTTACTTGCTGAATTTTAATGCAAAATTATGTTTGGCATATAAAATACTTTATTTATGTTTATAGACACTGGCTATTAGAATGATGATGCCTAGAAAACAGTAGCGTAACTGACAATTGTGTTTATACTCCTTGCTAATTTAAATCGTTATAACTCGGTAACTAACCGTACGGTTTGAAAATGTTATTCAGCATTGTAATTACTGTACTAATATTTATACTGGAAACGAGATAGCTTTCGCTAGTAAAACAGTGGCGTAACTGACGATTGTTTTTTCCCCCCTTGGTAATTGAAATCGTTATAACTCGGAAACTAACCGTACGATATCAAACATTCTGTCGGCATTGTATTTACTATACTGATGTCTATAAACACTGGCAACGAGATAGCTTGTGCTAGTAAGACAATGGCGTAACTGACGATTTTTGTTTACCCCTTGATAATTGAAATCGGTATAACTTGAGAACTAACCGTACGATTTCAAAAATTTTCGCAGCATTATAATTACTATACTGATGTTTATAAACACTGGCAACGAGATAGCTTACGCTAGTAAGACAGTGGGGTAACAGACGATTGTTTTTTTTTTCTTTTTGATAATTGAAATCCTTATAACTCGTGAACTAACCATATAATTTTAAAAGTTCTTTCGGCATTGTAATAACTATACTGATGTCTATAAACACTGACAACGAGATAGCTTGAGCTAGTAAGACAGTGGCGTAACTGACGATTGTTTTTTAATTCCTTGATAATTTAAATCGTTAAAACTCAGGATCTGACAGTACGATTTCCAAATTTCTTTGGGCGTTAGAATATCTTAAGTAATTGTTTTTTTATTCCTTGATAATTTAAACCGATATAACTCGGAAACTAACCGTACCATTTCAATATTATTTTCGGCGTTAGAATACCTAAAGTAATGTCCATTACCACTGGTAACGAGATAGCTAGCGTTAGCAAGACAGTGGCGTACCTAACAATTGTGTTTTCATTTCTTTATAATTCAAATCGTTATAACTTGGGAACTAACCGTTTAAATTTTAAATCGAACAGATACTTCCCGAGTTATAACGGCTTACATTATCAAAGAGTAAAAAAAAACAATCGTCAGGTACGCTACTGTCTTGCTAGCGCTAGCTATCTTGTTAGCAGTGTTTATGAACACCACTTTAGGTATTCCAAATTTTGAAATCGTAATGTTAGTTCCCGAATTATAATAATTTGAATTATCGAGGAGTAAAAAAAACAGATGTCAGGTACGCCACTGTCTTGTTAGCGCTAGCTATCTCGTTGCCAGTGCTTATGGACATACTTTCGGTATTCCAACTCCGAAAAGAAAAATTGAAATCGTAAATTTAGTTCCTAAATTATACCGATTTAAATTATCAATAAGGAATAAAACAATTATCAGGTACGCCACTGTTTTGCTTGCGCTAGCTGTCTCGTTGCCAGTATTTATGGACATCACTTTAGGTAGGTGAAATCGTACAGTTAGTTCCCGAGTTATAACGATTTAAATTATTAAGGAGTAAAAAAATAATCGTCTGTTACGCCACTGTTTTGCTAGCGCTATCTATCTCATTAGCAGTGTTTATAAACATCACTTTAGTTATTCCAACGCCAAAATCAATTTTGAAATCGTACGGTTAGTGCCTGAGTTATAACGATTTAAATTATCAAGGCGTTTAAAAGCAATCGTCAGTTACGCCACTGTCTTGCCAGCGCAAACCATCTTGTTGTCAGTGTTGGTAGACATCAGTATAGTAATTACAATGCTGACAAAATGTTTGAAATCGTACGGTTAGTTTTCGAGTTATAACGATTTTAATTATGAAGGGGTGAAAAAACAATCGTCAGTTACGCCACTGTCTTACTAGCGCCCGCTATCTTGTTGCCAGTGTTGTTGTCAGCGTTTATATACATCAGTTTAGTAACTACAATGCCGAAAGAATTTTTAAAATCGTACGGTTAGTTTCCCAGTTATAACGATTTTAATTATCAAGGGGTAAAAAAACAATCGTCAGTTACGCCACTGTCTAGCTATGATATTTCGTTACCAGTAGTTATAAACATCAGTATAGTAATTACAATGCCGAAAGAATTTATGAAATCATCCGCCACTGTCTTACTAGCGCAAGCTATCTCGTTGCCCGTATTTATAAACATCAGTATAGTAGTCACAATGCCTAAAGAATTTTTGAAATCGTACGGTTAGCGGTTAGCGAGTTATAACGATTTAAATTAACAAGGAGTAAAAACACAATTGTCAGTTACGCTACTGTCTTCTGGGCATCATCTTTCTAATAGCCAGTGTCTATGAACATAAATAAAGTAATTACAACGCCAAAATATTTTTTGGAAGCCGTATTTTATATGCCAAACATAATTTTGCATTGAAAATTAGCAAGTAAAATGGTAATACGCACACAGGATCTGAAAGTTCTCGCATCAAAATTGGATGTGAATATTTGTTTACCTGATTTTTTTGAGAGAATATTTTTTTCATATTCTCATGGCGCTAGCTCTAAGCTATCCATTTCACGCAAATAGATTAAAAAAATCTGGTTTCGGGGGATGGGGGTTAAAAATGTTTTATCAATTTTTGGGGTTGTGGGGGTGGCGCTAGCTATTAAATTGGTGGCGCCAGCTCTGAGGAATCCGAATAGTGTAAAAAAACTTAAAAAATCCAAACTCGGGGAGCTAGCATCAACCTAGCCCCCCGAAAGTTCAAACCCCCACAACTTTCTTGTCTAATTGGCGTTAGCTCAAATTTTTGTAGAGCTAGCTAAGGCTCGTCTAGCGCAATAGTTTTTTTCAAAAAAATCGAACTTGGAGGAGCTAAGTTGACTAAGCCCATCAGAGAACTTGATTATGTATGCTAATGACACATTAATAGTGGTCTCAGCGCAGACTCCTGAGGAACTTCATAGAAAGGTAACGGACACTACCAGTGACGTTGACTCATGGTGTTCTGAAAATATGCTTATGCTAAATAACACCAAAACGGAATATGTATATATTTCAAATAGGCGTACTCCGTCAGCAGATATTTTAAGTTTTGGATTATCGCCAACAGTAAAATTTGGGCACCATACATACACACTTAAGATGGGATGACCATATTAGTTTTGTCTGCAGGAAACTTAAGTGCTTTTTTTGCAATAAGACAGTTAAAATCATCATTGAACAAGGCCACTCTTTTCACTTTTTATTATTCTTTGGCATACTCGTTTTTAAATTACAATGTATATGTATGGGGTAACGCAACTAAGTTGCGATCTTAAGCCTAGAGACTCTTGCCGACAATATTTTATTAGATTCGGCTTGCTAACTCTACCATGTATTTATATCCTTAATGGTATTCTACTTGTTAAAGATAATTACCAAACTTTCTCGAAGAACTCAACAAACGATTCGCAAACACTAGGCATAAAATGCAACTAAAAGTTAAAAAAACATCAAACGCCGTTGTTTGAGAAATCGCCATACCATGTCGGCACCAAATGTATAACAAATTACTTGATGACCATAAGTCAAGTCAACTTCAAATCGTAACACTTTCTGTAAAAAATTAAAAACATTTCTTGTCGACAAATGTTTTTATTGAATTTCTGAATTTTTTAATTAGTTATGTTTGTTCTTAATTTTAACATGATAATGTAATTGCTTATTGTGATAATATTTAATTTAATTTATTTTATTTCACACAATAATTTTAATTATGTTTTTTTTATTTCACATCTATTTTATTGTAAATAGCCTAAGTGAATAAAGATTTGATACTTGATACTATTTTCACGATCATTTGTGCTTTTAGGACGACCACTTTTGATTTTTCAACTTTTTTTATATGATTTGGATTCCTCAGAGCTAGCACAGGCTAGCACAACCAGATTTAGAGCTAGCACAACCCCAACAACCCCTTAAAAATACAAAATTAGTTTGTACCCCAGCCCCCCACTTTAATATTTTTTGATTATTTCTAAAGGAATCTGCAGCTTAGAGCTAGCACAGGCAGAATATGCAAAAATTATTTAAAAAAATAAAATGGCTAAAAAGATATTTCAATTTTAATTATCAACCGTGAGCTTTCAAATCCTGTATGCGTAATTCCGTTCATGTATTTTAATTATTATGCTAAATGCGTATTTTCTAACAAATCACAATTTTTCAACGGATTTGTTGACAATAACTTTGCCATATACTTAACTAACAGTTTAAAACATTGCTTTCAAATGCTGTGACCCGGAAAGCAAGCACATTAAAGACAGTGACGTAGTGAGTTATTAATGACCAACCCTCGAATAATTTAAAATGTAATAACTCCACCAAATACTAACAGATTTCAAAAATTCTTTCAAAATATAAATGACTAATGCATTGGTAATGAAAGAAAGCTAGCACAGTAAAGACAGAGGCGAAGTAAGTAATCAATATTTAACCCTCGAATAATTTAAAATGTAATAACTCCACTAAATACAGAGAGATTTCAAAAATTCTTTTAAATTATGAATCACTAATGCATTGTTAATAAATGCTGTGACTAAAAAAGCTAGCACAAGAAAGACAGTAGCGTAGTGAGTAATCAATATTTAACCCTCGCATAATTTAAAATGTAATAACTCCACCAAATACTAACAGATTTCAAAAATTCTTTCAAAATATAAATGACCAATGCATTGGTAATAAATGCTGTGAGTAGGAAAGCTAGCACACAGAAGACAGTGGCGTAGTAAGTAATCAATATTTTACCCTCGAATAATTTAAAATGTGATAAGTCCACTAAATAGATTGAAATTTCAAAAATTCTTTAAAATTATAAATCACTAATGCATTGTTAATAAATGCTGTGACTAAGAAAGCTAGCACAATAAAGACAGTAGCGTAGTGAGTAAACAAAATTTAACCCTCGCATAATTTAAAATGTAATAACTCCACCAAATACTAACAGATTTTAAAAATTCTTTCAAAATATAAATGACTAATGCATTAGTAATAAATGCTGTGACTGAAAAAGCTAGCACAGTAAAGACAGAGGCGTATTAAGTAATCAATATTTAACCCTCGAATAATTTAAAATGTAATAACTCCACTAAATACAGAGAGATTTCAAAAATTCTTTTAAATTATGAATCACTAATGCATTGTTAATGAATGCTGTGACTAAGAGAGCTAGCACAAAAAAGACAGTAGCGTAGTGAGTAATCAATATTTAACCCTCGCATAATTTAAAATGTAATAACTCGACCAAATACCAACAGATTTCAAAAATTCTATCAAAATATAAATGACCAATGCATTGGTAATAAATGCTGTGAGTAAGAAAGCTAGCACACTAAAGACAGTGGCGTAGTAAGTAATCAATATTTAACCCTCGAATAATTTAAAATGTGATAAGTCCACTAAACAGAAAGAAATTTCAAAAATTCTTCCAAATTATAAATCACTAATGCATTGTTAATAAATGCTGTGACTAAGAAAGCTAGCACAATAAAGACAGTAGCGTAGTGAGTAAACAAAATTTAACCCTCGCATAATTTAAAATGTAATAACTCCACCAAATACTAACAGATATCAAAAATTCTTTCAAAATATATATGACCAATGCATTGGTAATAAATGCTGTGAGTAGGAAAGCTAGCAATCAGAAGACAGTGGCGTAGTAAGTAATCAATATTTAACCCTCGAATAATTTAAAATGTGATAAGTCCACTAAATATAAAGAAATTTCAAAAATTCTTTCAAATTATAAATCACTAATACATTGTTAATAAATGCTGTGACTAAGAAAGCTAGCACAATAAAGACAGTAGCGTAGTGAGTAAACAAAATTTAACCCTCGCATAATTTAAAATGTAATAACTCCACCAAATACTAACAAATTTTAAAAATTCTTTCAAAATATAAATGACTAATGCATTGGTAATAAATGCTGTGACTGAATAAGCTAGCACAGTAAAGACAGAGGCGTAGTAAGTATGCAATATTTAACCCTCGAATAATTTAAAATGTAATAACTCCACTAAATATAGAGAAATTTCAAAATTTCTTTTAAATTATGAATCACTTATTCATTAGTAATGAATTCTGTGACTAAGAGAGCTAGCACAAGAAAGACAGTAGCGTAGTGAGTAATCAATATTTAACCCTCGCATAATATAAAATGTAATAACTCCACCAAATACCAACAGATTTCAAAAATTCTTTCAAAATATAAATGACCAATGCATTGGTAATAAATGCTGTGAGTAAAAAAACTAGCACACAAAAGACAGTGGCGTAGTAAGTAATCAATATTTAACCCTCGAATAATTTAAAATGTGATAAGTCCACCAAATACAACGAAATTTCAGAAATTCTTTCAAATTAAAAATCAATAATGCATTGTTAATAAATGCTGTGACTAAGAAAGCTAGCACAAGAAAGGCAGTAGCGTAGTGAGTAATCAATATTTAACCCTCGCATAATTTAAAATGTAATAACTCCACCAAATACCAATAGATTTCAAAAAATCTCACAAAATATAAATCTCGAATGCATTGTTAATAAATGCTGTGACTAAGAGAGCTAGCACTAAAAAAACAGTGGCGTAGTGAAATATAAACATTTAACTCTCGAATAATTTAAAATGTAATAACTTCACTAAATACCAAGAGGTTCCAAAAATTCTTTTAAATTAATTATCACCAACGCATTGTTGATAAATGCTGTAACCGGTTGTGCAAGCACAAAAAAGACAGTGGCATAGTGACTAAAATAATAATTTAAAATGTAAAAATTCTAGCAAAGATTTCAAAAATTCTTTTTAATTATTACCAACACATTTTTGAAATTTCTTTGTATTTAGTGGACTTATCACATTTTAAATTATTCGAGGGGTAAATATTGATTACTTACTACGCCACTGTCTTTTGTGTGCTAGCTTTGTCACTCAAAGCATTTATTACCAATGCATTAGTCATTTATATTTTGAAAGAATTTTTGAAATCTGTTAGTATTTGGTGGAGTTATTACATTTTAAATTAGGCGAGGGTTGAATATTGATTACTCACTACGCTACTGTCTTTCTTGTGCTAGATTTCTTAGTCACAGCATTTATTAACAGTGCATTAGTGATTCATAACTTAAAAGGATTTTTGAAATCTCTCTGTATTTAGTGGAGTTATTACATTTTAAATTATTCGAGGGTTAAATATTGATTACTTACTACGCCTCTGTCTTTACTGTGCTAGCTTTCTTAGTCACAGCATTTATTACTAATGCATTAGTCATTTATATTTTGAAAGAATTTTTGAAATCTGTTTGTATTTGGTGGAGTTATTACATTTTAAATTATGCGAGGGTTAAATATTGATTACTCACTACGCTACTGTCTTTCTTGTGCTAGCTTTCTTAGTCACGGAATTTATTAACAATGCACTAGTAATTTATAATTTAAAATAATTTCTAAAATTTCTTTGTATTTAGTGGACTTATCACATTTTAAATTATTTGAGGGTTAAATATTGATTACTTACTACGCCACTGTCTTTTATGTGCTAGCTTTCTCACTTACAGCATTTATTACTAATGCATTGGTCATTTATATTTTGAAAGAATTTTTGAAATCTGTTAGTATTTCGTGGAGTAATTACATTTTAAATTATGCGAGGGTTAAATATTGATTACTCACTACGCTACTGTCTTTCTTGTGCCAGCTTTCTTAGTCACAGCATTCATTACTAATGCATTAGTGATTCATAATTTAAAAGAATATTTGAAATCTCTGTGTATTTAGTGGAGTTAGTACATTTTAAATTATTCGAGGGTTAAATATTGATTATTTACTACGCCTCTGTCTTTACTGTACTAGCTTTCTCAGTCACAGCATTTATTACCAATGCATTGGTCATTTATATTTTGAAAGAATTTTTGAAATCGGTTGGTATTTAGTGGAGTTATTACATTTTAAATTATGCGAGGGTTAAATATTGATTACTCACTAAGCTACTGTCTTTCTTATGCTAGTTCTCTGTAGTCACAGCATTTATTAACAATGCATTAGTGATTCATAATTTAAAAGAATTTTTGAAATCTCTCTGTATTTAGTGGAGTTATTACATTTTAAATTATTCGAGGGTTAAATATTGATTACTTACTACGCCTCTGTCTTTACTGTGCTAGCTTTCTCAGTCACAGCATTTATTACCAATGCATTAGTCATTTATATTTTGAAAGAATTTTTGAAATATGTTAGTATTTGGTGGAGTTATTACATTTTAAATTATTCGAGGGTTTGTCATTAATAACTCACTACGTCACTGTCTTTAATGTACTTGCTTTCCGGGTCACGGCATTTGAAAGCAATGTTTTAAACTGTTAGTTAAATATATGGCAAAGTTATTATCAACAAATCTGTTGAAATATTGTGATTTGTTAGAAAATACGCATTTAGCATAATAATTAAAATACATGAACGGAATTGCGCATACAGGATTTGAAAGCTCACGGTTGATAATTAAAATTGAAATATCTTTTTACCCATTTTATTTTTTTAAATAATTTTTGCATATTCTGCCTGTGCTAGCTCTAAGCTGCAGATTCCTTTAGAAATAATCAAAAAATATTAAAGTGGGGGGCTGGGATACAAACTAATTTTGTATTTTTAAGGGGTTTTTGGGGTTGTGCTAGCTCTAAATCTGGTTGTGCTAGCCTGTGCTAGCTCTGAGGAATCCAAATCATATAAAAAAAGTTGAAAAATCAAAAGTGGGGGGCAAACGTCAACTTAGCCCCCCCATATTTGAAACCCCTATAACTTTTTTACTATTTGTATGCTTGCTCTAATTTTGGCTGTGCTAGCCTGTGCTAGCTAAGGGCTTTTCTTTGCAATGATGTTTTTCTAAAAAATTGAAAGTGGGGGGCCAAGTTGACGAAGCCGTCTGCAGTATTTGATCAATATATGGTGCATGCGCCGGGCATTGGGTGTAAAAACACAAAAAATGCAAAAAATCGGTGGATTTTCTTATGTCAATATTACACTTATTACAATTATTATTTATTTCATAATAAAACGTATTTAGCGTAAATAGTTTCCTATGTACTTAATAGAGTTTACTTTCAAATCGATGAAATAATATAGAGTAAATAAAATATTGTATTATATGTGTAAATTTAAAATTATAGATAAACTAAAAGTTTATTATTATAAAATAAATACATATGGTGTAACAAATTATTTATAAAATAATAGGTTTTATGTTTGCGTTTAAAACATAAAACCTATTTATTTTATTTATTAGTTTGTTATTTGCACAACTTTTTTTCGTCATAGTTTTCTAATCAATATATTGCATATATATTAAAACAGTACCCTATAACAAAATAATAATTTATAAAAACGTAAAATGTAAAGTATAAAGTTACAAAAAACCCAATTAATAATCACCACTAAATACTTACGAAGTTCCAATACTAACTCCCTAGTAGTTCCAATACTCACCACAAAATAAAAAACAGTACTTTCCACTCTTTAATTCACCGGCTTATACATATTCCACTTAATAAAAATAACTTTAATATAGAATTTAAAACAATTAAAACTATAGCTACTAATAATGGCTACAATGAGCAACTTATCAATAATTTTGTAAAAAAGAAAAAATTAAAACAACTCAAAGAATATTTTTATTGTGAAACAAAATCAGTTAAAACAGTTTGGCATAGATTGGATTTTGTTAATAATCTTTCGGAAAAAATCACACAAAATGTTACGGGGTATGATTTTAATGTTATATTGATTAATCCAATAAACCTATAAAGACTTCTAGTTAATAACAAATCTATGGTCGATATACTTGACAAGTGCGGCGTTTATGAAATTAAGTGCGGTGATTGTGATAGCATATACATTGGCCAGACAGGAAGAAATTTTAAAACACGCCTAGAACATAAAAAAAACAATAATTAATAAAAAATGTTCAACCCGATTGCACAGCATTGCATCAAAGAAAATCTTATTTTTAATACAACAGATTGCAAAATTTTATATTCAGGCAATAAGAGTCGATACTTAAATATCCATAGGGGTTTGTAAATTAGGAACGCGCTAAAACGGGAAAAACCGATTGTTAATAATATGTAAGAGATTTGAAACTCTCCTATAACGTCCGCTCTTTTTACCTGATGTTTTATGATAGTTTGTATTTGTATATATATATATATATATATATATATATATATTGTTGCTTAGATATTTTTTGTACATTCCTCCTCGAAGATGACCAATTAAATTAATTAAACATACGTACGTACGTATTTTATTATTATTATTTAACTAAAAATTAGCGACCAATTGAAATTTTCAAGCTTTTCTAAACTCAAAATGTTACTGCATGTGCCACGCGTATAAAACACTTATTCAAAGTGAAGTCCAAAATATACAGCTTATGGGCTATGCGACGAAGACAAATTTCCAGGCTTTTCTAAACTCCAAATTTTATTTTATGCTTAATCAAGGAGTTCTTCTATTGGTTCCGTCTCCATCTTAATGGCGGTTGGCAACGATTTCGTCGAAAAGATGTTACCGGCGCTATTCCGTAAGCGTCGTCAACTTGTTCATTCAACAATATTTCAGCTGCAACATAACCACGGGCGTTATTTTGTTACATATTTTAATATTCGGAACAACGGTCCCAATTCACCTCATTCTATTTTTCAGTACACAATATTGCTTCGTTCTCTTTTATTTTCCAAATGAGTAAAGTTCGCGCCATACATTGATATTATTTAAGTTAGATAGGTTGCCTAGTGGAATCTCGTCAAATAGCGCCCTCGAACATCAGACAGCTCAACTCAGCTCAAAACTCCTCTCGGCCATCCAAGGGTAGAACTCTACGGCATCCACTATTTCCAGTTCCAGGGTTGTCCAAAATATATACGGATTTCTCGGTTATCCCCGAGTTCGCCACATCTGCGATGGGATGCCGCTACCTGCGACTGGCCCGATCGCGCGAGCGAAACGTACGTGCGAAGCACAAAAGAATCGGGCATGACGTCAGGGGTTATAAAACCGCCGAATGCAAGGGATAGGAACATCCCCTACGTGGTTCGCGTATGTAGAATACATACGCGAACGTCACAACCCTCATCGGATAACTGAGAAGAAGACGATTCGAACGACACCAAACGCGATATGGTTAGTTCGAACCAGAAGGATATAAACCGCGAGCTGTCATGATATTTAATTGTTACTAATTTGCTTTTAGACGAGGTTCCACATAGCAACAAATATGTATAAACAATTACTATGCTCCCCGTTATGCTTGGACGAAGTTTCATAAACTTCTATTCAGTATTTTCCTTATTATTATACATTTTCTAAGTCCAGGCATAACACCCCTATTATTTATATTTTCTTGAATTAATTTCTCATCTGGCACTTGGTGAAACATATTACACTATGTAAAGTTAATTAAAGGAAAGGCACTTGGTATTGTTTCACAATTATTTAATTGTGAAACAATACCAAGTGCCTTTCCTTTAATTAACTTTACATATTGTTTATATGTTTTTTGGAGTTGGTAGGCGTAATTGTTTATGCATATTGTTGCTAGGTATACCAAACGATGCGCTTTATCATTCCACATCGTTGGTATTACTTTTCGGCTTAATTAAATTAAACGTCTATTAAACCCCGTTCTTAGCTCGAATCAAAATATGTCATATATGCCCGGACGCAGAATCATATCGCGCATATAATGACATATTTTGTATTTCAAAATATCAATATTTAATATTTATTTCGACCATTTTTCTATCGGTCAACGAAAGTTGGTGATCGCCAGCGGGGTGCAAAAGGAAGAGGGTTGACCATAAACGATATAAATATCCCCGGCTCACAGGGGTAGAACTCACTTCAAAAAAGTCTGTTGACCATGTTGACGGAAAAAGTCTTCGAACCGTGCATCGTCACTACGCTAAATTTCGGTCCGCGTCCGCGAAAGTTTTTACAAGTATTCCTTACGACCCAGTGGTCGTACGTAAGTTATTTTTTTAATTGTATTTCTTGTTTTTTTTTTGCTTGTTTATTTTTCTATCTTCATTTGTAAATTCATTTTCGTTGTTTAATTTGTTTCGTGTTAATACATTTTGTTACTATTTGACTAAAGTTTTCATTTTCTTTTAAAGTTCAATTTCAAACCTTTCATTTGCCTTTTAACTTAGAATCAGTGAAGTGATTACCCTGGTAAGCATAATTTTATTATTCAGTGACTAAATAGCTAGCCGGAAGTTGCGATGTGGGTCTTCGTTTAACACCTTAATTGTTTACGTTTAACACCTCAATTGTTTAACGAAGATTTTATTTAAATTCCAACAGCGAAGCACCCCACCCCGTAACAAAGAACTCGGTCTTGTGCGGTTCTAAATAAGGAATTTGAGTGGAGTCCTGTCCAATCTGGTATATTCTTAACCCAGAAAGCTTGCGTCTAACTATACTATACGCCTGCCTTCTGTTATTATTTTTTTTTATTGAACTATAGCATATACATGGTAATTATAGTTACTTCAAATTAGTTCATTAGTTGTTCTAACAAAGTGGTAATCTTTGTGGTAATAAAATTGATGATGAAATTGTATCCGTCATATTATTCATTTAATACAGTTTCACAGATCACCTCTACTGTATATTACATTTTGTTTTAGGATTTGTTTAATTTTTTGTTTAAATACCGATAATTTCAGTTTCTTTAATTTTGTGCGCAATGCGTTAAATAATTTTATTGCGTTATACGATGATGATTTTTGATAGAAGGATGTGTATGTTTGTTTATCACAATATTTTCCCGCCCCCTTGTTAAATAGCTATGTATATCACTATTTACAGGCAGGCTGGAAACATCCCTGCGCGTACTGACCAGAATTTTGTAAACATATACAGAAGGTATTGTCATTATCTCTTTTTCTGCATATAACTCTGCACGAGTCGGTTGACATTAGAAAATACAGGTTGTCAATTTAAAAACAAGCCAGCCAGAATATCTTTGGAACCGTAACAGTTAGAGAAAATTTTTCAAAACCATTTTGACCCACATAACAATCTTCTGCAACCAACCCCTTAGACCAGGTATGGGCAACCTTTGACATGTTGAGGGCCAAACTTTAGCGTGCAAATACGTTCGCGGGCCGCGTTTAAAAGTACTTAGTGCATTTTAAAGTAGTGATAATATTTTTTGCGATAGATATTAGACATGAAATACTACGACAATGTTATTATAATACAATTTATTAAAATTACAAAATGAAATTTAAAAAAATGGTACATTATAATTAAATCGTTAAATTTGCAATTGTTACAAACTACTAAAGTTAAATATACCGAAATTAAGGAGACACTTGAGCTTGAATTTGGGAAACTAATCCATCGATATTTGGATTAATTCAACTAACACAAAGACGTAAAGAATTTTCCAAATTATCGTCAGTCAGTCTTGTACGATGTGTTGATTTATTAACTTTCATCAATGAAAAGAACTGTTCGCATTTATAAGTACTGCCAAAAGCACAAATCAATCTTCTTGTGAATTTTCTAAGCTGCGGAAAATTGTCTTCTTCTAGGTATTTTTGTCTCTACGTCTTCAAATTTGGATTTTAGGAGTGAGTTTTCTTGAATCTCGATCAACTCCATTTTTAAGTGTATTGAAGCATTTTGTACAATATATGTTGTAGGAGTAGCAAATAAACTGAAACAGTCTTCCATGTTTTTGAAGTCGCAAAATCTGTTCGAAAATTGTTCCGACAGTAACTTGAGTTCTTCAGCATATTGAGCATAAGCAATATTTTCATACACAGAGAGCGTGTTGAAATGGTAACTGTTACCAGACAGCATCTGTGACTCCCACAAGCGTAGTTTGATCTGAAACGCTTTTAAATGGCTGTACAAATCATTTACTAACTGTCCTTGTTTTTAAAGTTTCAAATTTAAATCATTCAAATAGCCTGTAAGACCGACCAGAAATGCTAAGTCACATATCCATTTTGGGTCACTTAATTCAGATAGTGGTTTATCTTTTATTTTCATAAAGTCTGCTATCTCATTTCTAAGCTCGTAAAACCGTTTCAACATTTTTCCTTTGCTCAGCCATCTGACTTCACAATAATATGTTACGTCGTTATATTCAGCTGATATTTCATCCAAAAACGCCTTAAACTGACGATGATTAAGCCCTCGGGATCGAATAAAGTTGATGGTTATTACTACCACATTCATAACATTCTGGAATCGAATGGACTTAGAACACAAGTTCTGTTGGTGGATAATGCAATGAAGGACTATCAAATCATCTTTTTGCACATTTAATTCTGTTGCTTTTTCATTCAAAATTCCGATGAAACCTTTACGTAAGCCGACCATAGAAGGTGCACCATCAGTGCATACTCCAATTAATTTTGACCATGGCAAGCCAAAACTTGTGAATACCTTTTGAACTTCAATAAAAATATCCTCTCCTGAAGTGGTTCCTTTTAGCGGCTGTAAAGCAAGTAATTCCTCAGTAACAGTGAACTCCTTATCAACACCTCGAGTAAATATAGCCAGTTGAGCTGTGTCAGACAAATCGGTGCTCTCGTCTAATGCTATGGAAAATGATTCAAAACCAGCCATACGGTCGGTCAATGTTATTTTTATATCATTAGCCATCATTTCTATACGTCGAACAATAGTTCGTCTTGACAAACTAATTTTTTCAAATTCTATTTTCTTTTCAGGACACATAATACCGCAAACTTCTAACATACACTCCTTGATAAATTCTTCTTCGGCAAATGGTTTTAATGCCTTTGCCAATTTTGAGCTAACTATAAAACTAGCTATTTTTTTTTATATTTAATTGATGAGGCGGATACATGATGAAACTCCATAATACTATTTGAAATAAAACAACACAGTTGGGAGGGTTTCACTTTAATTGTTGAACACTGCAACATGTTTCACCACACAGTGGCTTCATCAGGCAGATGAAATAATGATTTTACAAAGTACAGGTAAGAGCTTATATACTAATGCAATTAAGTTAATAGAAGGGGGGGGGGTTAATAAGGTAATTAGGCTGAAACTAATACAAACAATTTTGAGCGACTAAATATTGATTAGGGGTGAGTTGTTTACTTCTATTTGGTCATTTAATAGAATACCTTTTTTTTATTATATTTAATAATTTCTAATTCTTCTAATAAGTTTAATTTACGACTTTTGTTACATTCGTGCAAAATTTTGAATTTAGGGTTAAAGTTATGCTGGTATTCGATTAAATGATTGGCGTAGGTTGAAGAGGTTTTCTTAAATTGAAAGCATTTTTGATGTTCTGAAATGCGATCTGGGAAGCTACGTCCAGTTTGTCCAACGTATACCTTAGGGCAATCTCCACACTCTAGCAAATACACGCCAGAGTTCGTAGTTTTATCAGATTTGTCTTTAGAATTATTGATGAATTTATTAAGTGAGTTGACCGTTCTAAAAGAAGGAGTTAGGTTTAAGGATCTGAGTTTTTTGCTGATGGCAATCGAAGGGGGACCGTTAAATGTTAATGAGCAATATTTATTACTCTGATTTTGAAAATTGGTGGGATATACTAATTTCAGCTTGTTGTCTTTGTTTTTTAAAAAGGATGTCTAAGATGAGCTTTTGACGAAAGCCGTTGTTATTAGCTATTATGAGGATTCTGTTGAGCTCATTATTAAAATTATTAATTGATAGGGGGATAGTGGTTAGCCTATGCAACATGGAATGGTAAGCTGCTAGTTTATGTTGCATAGGATGGAATGATGTGCTATGGATCGTAGTATCTGTATGGGTCGGCTTGTGAAAAATATTGAATTCATGTTTTTGACCTGGATGTGAAATTGTTAAGTCTAAAAAATTAATAGATTTATTAGATTCGATCTCCCTAGTGAATGAAATATCCTTGTGAATTGAATTAATGAAATTTAAAAGTTGATCTAGCTGTCTCTCCGTTCCTGTGAAACAGGTGAGAATATCATCAACATATCTAAACCAGTATAGGCATTTATTAAAAAGTGGGTGTGTGTTTACTTACCACTTTTTAATAAATGCCTATACTGGTTTAGATATGTTGATGATATTCTCACCTGTTTCACAGGAACGGAGAGACAGCTAGATCAACTTTTAAATTTCATTAATTCAATTCACAAGGATATTTCATTCACTAGGGAGATCGAATCTAATAAATCTATTAATTTTTTAGACTTAACAATTTCACATCCAGGTCAAAAACATGAATTCAATATTTTTCACAAGCCGACCCATACAGATACTACGATCCATAGCACATCATTCCATCCTATGCAACATAAACTAGCAGCTTACCATTCCATGTTGCATAGGCTAACCACTATCCCCCTATCAATTAATAATTTTAATAATGAGCTCAACAGAATCCTCATAATAGCTAATAACAACGGCTTTCGTCAAAAGCTCATCTTAGACATCCTTTTTAAAAAACAAAGACAACAAGCCCTGAAATTAGTATATCCCACCAATTTTCAAAATCAGAGTAATAAATATTGCTCATTAACATTTAACGGTCCCCCTTCGATTGCCATCAGCAAAAAACTCAGATCCTTAAACCTAACTCCTTCTTTTAGAACGGTCAACTCACTTAATAAATTCATCAATAATTCTAAAGACAAATCTGATAAAACTACGAACTCTGGCGTGTATTTGCTAGAGTGTGGAGATTGCCCTAAGGTATACGTTGGACAAACTGGACGTAGCTTCCCAGATCGCATTTCAGAACATCAAAAATGCTTTCAATTTAAGAAAACCTCTTCAACCTACGCCAATCATTTAATCGAATACCAGCATAACTTTAACCCTAAATTCAAAATTTTGCACGAATGTAACAAAAGTCGTAAACTAAACTTATTAGAAGAATTAGAAATTAATAAATATAATAAAAAAGGTATTCTATTAAATGACCAAATAGAAGTAAACAACTCACCCCTAATCAATATTTAGTCGCTCAAAATTGTTTGTATTAGTTTCAGCCTAATTACCTTATTAACCCCCCCCCCCTTCTATTAACTTAATTGCATTAGTATATAAGCTCTTACCTGTACTTTGTAAAATCATTATTTCATCTGCCTGATGAAGCCACTGTGTGGTGAAACATGTTGCAGTGTTCAACAATTAAAGTGAAACCCTCCCAACTGTGTTGTTTTATTTCAAATATATAAAACTAGCTTTTACAACATTATCAAGTTGTGTTCTTTGTTTATGAAACATTTGTTGCTGTTTTTCCAAATTTGCGGTAAGCTTCTGGATTTTGTCTGTTCTTAATTGTCCTGTCAGTGAGTGCAGCGTAGCATGCTTAGTTGAGCAATGCCTCTTTATATTGAATTCTTTTATTACTGAAATGGATTCATTACACAGCAAAGAAATAGGCTTACCATTGTGCAAGATAAAAAAGAATTCTTTAGTCCATTTTTCTTGAAAATGGTGACCGTCTGTATCTACTTTTCGTTTCTTTCCACCAGACATCATTTTTGTTTACTTTTCGTTCAGTAAACTTAATAACAAACTATAGTTAGTAACCACTCAAGATGCACACAAAGTCACAAAGCAAGTTGACGGCTCGAGCAGTTCGCTAGGATATCGCTTGTCCAAGTTATCACCTCGGTAGCTCAAATAGAACTGAACTAACGTTCGGGCTATCCACCCGCTTATATAGGTAAAATGAACGAATAATCTGGAATAAACTAGTTTAGAATAATTGAGAAGCAATAAATCTTTTGATGTGTCGCCCGTGAGGCGGCAAACCTCAAAGAATTTGATCGAGCAAGTCGAGTGGCGGCGATTATCAAAGAGTGAGGCGGCAAAAAACATAAAAGAATTTCATGTTTGCCGCCTCACTGTCACTCCCGTGAGTATAAGTACCTAATGTAATATTTTTTTAATTGGGTTTTTTCAAATTGTCTCGCGGGCCGGATCATATCTTACACGGGCGGGGCGTTGCCCATATGTGCCTTAGACTGTAGCCACCCATGCCCATTTTTTTTAAATGGTTAAATGATTTCTTACAGATCTGTGAAACTGTACTAAAAAATGTAAATTAATTTATTTGATTTTAAAATTGTTGTCAAATTAGGTATTATAACAATTTATTTTTACAAATTACAAATGAGAGAGCACAAATAAACTCAATAATACCCAATATTTATCAGAGTTATCTACTGTTTTATTAAAATATGGACAACTCTAAAAAAGAATTAAAATAATAACAAAACTTGGTTCAATGGAATACATTTATTAACTGAATAAATTTCACCTGTTCGCAATATAAGAAAAAACGTTGCGAGAAACACCAATAAAATAAAAATAAATCTTTTATTAACTTAATTCAAATAAACACAATATGTGACACTGCCATTAGTATTGTTGTGACTATCTTTAAGTAATCTGTGGTCTTTACCTTAAACTTACGACAGGAATTTGAGAATAGACTTTATTATTGTCTCGAAACTAATGGAAATCATTTTGAGCATACTATAATTTAATAAATATTATTTTTTACATTTTTTATGTAACAATACAAATATTAGTTGACACAACTGATTAGCATTTTGAAAGACCTTTGTAATGATATATCACAAGTGGGGTCATGCCATTTTAAAAAAATGGGCAAGGGTGGCTACAGCCTAGGGGGTTGGTTGCAGAAGATTGTTATGTGGATCAAAATGGTTTCCCCTCCGTATCCTAGGAACGGTTTTGGAAAATGTTCTCTAACTGTTACGGTTCCAAAGATATTGTGGCTGGCTTATTCAAATTAACACCCTGTATATTAACCGTATAGCTCTTTTTGTAGAATGAAAGGTCAAATTGCATCTTTACTCTGACCCCACACGATTATGTTGTAACCAATGATCGAATGAAGGTTGCGTAGTAGATATTAAGTTATTCTTTTGAATCCAGTTTCGTTCTAAATGATAATAACAAGTATATTACTTTGTTTAATTTTTTGCAAATGTGATCTATATTATTGCTCCCTGAAAGGTTATAGTCCCTAAAAATTTGTATTTGTTACAGATATCGATAATATCTGTTTTTGTTGAATTTAGTAATAATTTATTGCGGGCAATCGTGACCTAAAGATCGTTGCAGTCGGACGTGCGATAAGAGCGAGCGAATAAAATCCAAAACTAAATATACCACCCGTATTGGATGAATATTTCAATAAAACATGAGTGACGAGGATAACCTAACCTATATGGATTTCGAAGACTTCAAGGAAGTTACACACAAAAAGCGTGGCCGCCCCCGCAAGATTTGAAGCTGGAAAATCAGCGAAGAACAAAATTAGAAAACAAAACACTACAATCAATTTTAAAACATATAAACTTAGAACAACAAATCACCCAACAACAAACAATCACACAATCACAAAAACAGCCATCAGCAGGGCCCTCGCACAGTAGTGATTCTCAGACAACACAACAGACACAAAATCAACCACCCCCACAATACTCACAACAACAACTCTCTCGGACACAACAAGCAACCCCGACACATACAAATACAACACAACAACTCTCTTGCTCACAACAACAAACACCCCTGACACATACAAATACAACACAACACTTACAAAACAATCCAATCAAACACACCACTCAATAATTTCAAAACACATACAACATAACTACTACTACAGAACTTATATAACTCTGGTTAAATAACAAGAATGACATGAAAGCAGTTATTTTTAAAACAAAAACGGGATATTTATTAAAATCCGACCACAATTCGGCCACGTGCGAACATAACCTTAAGATCCTAAAAACAAAAGAGATCATTCATCAATACACATCAACATCCTACGCTCCGCGCTAACGCAACTCAGCCACCTGTCGTACTCATGCGTGATCCGCAGCCTCGACTCCGAGATCGAAGGCGCGGCAATCAGCGAGCGCTTGAATGCGATCGGAATCGAGCATCGATACTGCCGCCGCATTACTTCAAAGGGCACGGGATTTAAAACAAGCATTGTGCAAATAATAACGGCCTCGCACAGCTCTTATACCAAACTTTTGCAACAAAATTTCAGATATATGTGCAAAGTGTACCCCGTCAAAGAAAACCTTGCCCCACAGCCTCTTCCTGCACCATGTAAGAAGTGCAACAAATTTGACCATGTTACGGCGGACTGCAAGGAAAAAATCGTCTGTGACAAATGTAATGGCGAACACTGCACATCTGCCTACACAACACAACTTCCACCAAGTGCCCTAACCGCCCCATGCAGCCCATCCAAGGAATTCCAAATATAAAAATTCATTGCACAAATGAAAAATCATCCGACATTGACGACATACACATCAAACAGACACGCGGCTATAAATCACTCACTCTTCACGATCACATATTAGATACTTACGTTACAGAACTTAATAGTTTAACTAACACCGACCACCAGCCTCTCATAAAAAAAAAACAAAGAGAACGTTTCATTGAATCATATCAAGTCGACACTCATGCTTCATTTACAGGAAACCGTATGTTCCTACTTATGTTCGATCTCTAATACACCGACAGTCCAACCCCAACTGTTCCTTCTAAAGGAGTTCACTCTGCTAACTGTGTTGTCCAAAATTCCTTTCCTTTCCTTTATTTACACCAACATAAATTTGCTCAATAACAAATCTCACATTCTATTCAATTATCTGAACAATAACCCGGTACATGTATGTCTGTTGGCTAAATTCAAGAAACCATTCTTCTTTCACAACTGAAACCATATTCAAATCCCCTCTACCATCCACAACCAAAACCCTCTGAAAGGATAAATTGAAGCACTCCGCCCAAGTCAAAAAATTTGTAAAAGCAGATTCAACTATACCCTAAGTGAATGCCTACATTTTATCCTAACCTCCTAATCTCTTGAAATCTATATATTCCTAATTTATATTCCCCCTCACTCTCCTATAGATGACACCATATTCATTAAAGCTTTACTCTGCTCAAACACCATAATTAAAGGAGATTTTAATATAAACCTCCTTCCTTTCCAATTCAAAGTTTGTACGTATCCATACCTCTCCAACATGTATAGTGAACAAAAACCAAGCCACCACTCCAGACATCTTCCTCTGCACAGATCACCTATCTATCACTTTCTAAATAAAATCCTTCCACCAGACCCTTCATCTATGACTTCAAAAACTGTGACGTATACAAAGTTTTACTAGACCTGACTCAATTCATATCCTGTAACTCCGATATAAATCCCAACTCCGTTGAACAATTCAACAAAATTCTATCCGACTCGATACAACAAAATAATTAAAAAAATTACCAAAACATCTTACAAATACCCCCTCCTATTTCCACCACCACATTCTTAACATCCTTAACTACAACTACCAAAACAACTATTTCCTACCTGAATGGAAGACAGGCATCATCATATGCATACCGAAACGCGACCACAACCCATCCCTCATTCCTAGCTACCGTCCTATAACACTCCTTCCGGTCCTTGGCAAATTATATGAATCCCTTCTCAAAAACAAAATCCTCTCATTAACCTCCGACCGTATTCCTGATTACCAATTTGAATTTCTCCCCAAGCGCTACACCAGTCTACCACTTTCTACTCTCACATCCAACCTACAGACATCTCACCTCGAAGGCAAATCCTCGGCAACCCTCTTCCTCGACATCCAAAAATCTTTCGATTCTGTTTGGCATAAAGGCCTCCTTTTTAAATATCACTCCCTTAATATCCCTGCACATCGTATCCGCATACTACATTAATTCTTTTTTAACAGATTCCTTAAAGTAAAAATCAAGCATCGTTTTTCCTCTTCTTGTTCCCCAGAACAAGGTATTCCCTAAGGTTCCCCCCTCTCTCCAATATATTATTCTGTTCTGACATATATCATCCTAGCCCAAAATACTTCAATCCTTCAAAATACAGTTCACCGATGACACTGCCTTTATATCCCTGCAAACTCTTTATTCCTTACCGCAAAATCAATACCTATCCATTTATTATCTTCATTTCACAAAACCAAATCCACCCTTCCTCCCATACAAAATATATTGGATTTACTTTCAACCAAAAACTCAACTTAAAAAACATGCATGTAATATTAAAAATAAAACAACAACTCGGGCAAAACTGTTCAGAAATCTGGAATAAATACCAAAACAGCTGTAATCATCTATAAAATGATATGTCGTCCCCTGATTAATTATGGATCCATCCTATTTTCCGCATCCTAAAATCCCACCCCCCACCACATCTAAGTTAGCGAACGAGCATCCCTAAGAACCCTTACCAAAATCCGTCACCCCTTAAATCCGTTATATAATCCATCTAACCAACTTCTCTACGATACAACCCAGATAACTCCCATAGAAGAACGCCTCCAATTTCTTTTCAATAAATGTTCTAAAAACCATTTTAATTACCGTGCCATTTTCCATTACTATTTCGAAATCCCACTATACCTACTATATTTGAATTCATGTCATCATTTCACCCACACACTCATTAAATACTGACGTACGACACTAATTATTAATCTAGGCAGAAAGACCTCAGGTCGATAGCCATTTGACAGTGTCAGTTACACCCTAACATTAATCTATTTAAACATATCTCAAATTATTGTAAATATATTGTAAATATTACTTTACTGTCAATAAAGATATTATTATGATTATTTATTGCGGGTGCACCATAGCTGAAATTGCTCAATGATGGCATGAACTCGTTTTTCCACCTCTTGGAAACAAGTTCTATGTATAATTACCGCAGTGTCATCTGCATACATAAATATAAGGCGCGGCAGGGAAACTTGCTGATTTGAATTGGGCGCCAATTAGCGAGGCGTGGTCAGAAAAGGGTAGGGAGGGTCTCATTCGATAGAGGGGGCCTTGAAGTTTTGTTACCGCTCAAGCTAGTTGTCGTCATGCGTTGGACAGAGTAGGAGCGTGCGTTCGCCGTCGAGGCCTTCTTTTCCAATAGCCGTTCGGTGGTTGCCACCCAACGTGTCTTCCGAACTCTGTTCAATAGTCATCTCACGGGTCCCGTTCCTGGCCGGCAATCAATCTTTCGTGGGTGGGCGCATTCAGGGAAAGTGGCAGTGTAGCAAAAAAAGGGACTGGAGGTCAACGGACTTCCAGAACACCAGAAAACGTCGACAGGGTGAGGCTGTCGTTTTTTCGCTCTCCCCGGCGTTCGGCGCACAAACAAGCAGGTGCTCTGGTCATTTCTGATAGCAGTGTGAGACGAATTCTTCATAAAAAAAACTTAAGTTTCATCCCTAAAAACTTGCTGTGGTGCAAGAGCTCAGTGACCGCGATTTTTTTTTTTGTGAAGCGCTCCTTAACTTGCCTCGCGACGCCCTCGTGCTTTTCAGTGATGAGGCCCATTTTCACCTTTCCGGCTGCGTTATCAAACAAAACATGCATTATTGGAGTGGTGCCACCAATCCCCGTGAAATTCATGAGAAGCGACTGTATTGTGAACGTGCTACTTGGGGTAGCACGTTAATAATTGGGCCTTACTTTTTCGAGGAAGAAGAACACACTGTTACCGTGAATGCAGTTCGCTACAGAGAAATGATTGAGGCATTTTTTTCTCCCAAAACTTGAAGAAATGGAACTTGGGGACGTATGGTTCCAGCAGGACGGAACCACGGCACACACAGCAAGAATTTCAATGATACTTTTGAGGCAACACTTCCACGAGCGCCTAATCTCCTTGAGGGGCGACGTACTGTGGCCGGCGCGCTCCCCCGATCTGGCTCCCTGTGACTTCTTTTTACGGGGATATCTCAAATCCATTGTTTACAATGACAAACCATGGAACCTGCAACACCTAGAGGACAACATTCGCTAAGCCATCGTCAACATTCCCGTCGATATGCTCGAAAGAGTGGAGCGAAACTTCAAAAAGCGGTTAGATCAGTGTATCGCTAATGAGGGCCGCCATTCGTCCGATGTCATTTTAAAAACCACTTGAAACAAAAATTCAGGATGTGTACAATACGATAAAAAGGCATTAAATCGATATGTGAGATACTTTTTATTTTATTGACCTTTAAAATCAGCAAGTTTTCCTGCCGCACCCTGTATCTCCCTGTTGTAATATATTGCGGTAAGTCATTTATATATAATATAAATATTACCTTGTGAGGTACCTATACTTAATTACGTTTTATCTATTTTGAAAATGACTTTTCTTGAAGTAATGATATGACGTGATCCACGAATTAATTGTTCCCCTAATACCCAATGCTGCAATTTTCTGACAAACATAGATCAAGACAAAAGTCACTAGTTAGATCAAAGTGAATGCACACGACTATTTCGTTCGAGTCAATATAGTTATTGCATTTTTGTATGTATACATTACATGCTGTTTCTATTGAGAGACCAGCTTTAAAACCATGTTGGCTCTTAGATAGGAGGTTGCTCTCGCAAAAGTAATTATTTATTTGGTTATACATCAGTGACGGCTCGTGATCGAGCCACTGGGACTTAACGGCCTGCCGTACCGAACCATACACCTTCGCTAGAACGATACTGAAAATTAAATAATTTCGCCTGACTTTCAAAAATAGAAAGAGAATGTTCTCGGAGTTACAATAACATTTTTAAACATGTTATATACCTAATATGGTAAATTATAGTTAAACACTGATACATTCCACGTAATCTACCTAAAATATCTAGGTAATATTTTGTAAATTACAATTAGGTAACTATTTAATTATTGTTTGCATTTTTAAATTACGTCTGTTGCTTAAAGATATTTAAAAATGCTAGATATGTTCTGATTTCTGTAATATAATTTTAGACGAATATGTTTTAACTGTTTTTTAATACCGGTCAATTGTTGGCCTTAATGACCAATTTGTATTAAAGTAATACTCATTTTACTTTAAAAATTGAATAATATGAAAATAATCAGAAATACATTGATAAATAAATCCATTAGTTCTAGAATAAAAATCTGTGATCTGCAACGTAATCGAATTTAAAGTGTGCATCGACACATAGGCATCGGTGTATTGTGTGGAAGAACGGCGAGTACGGCCCCGGCAAATTTGCCGTACTCGAGTAAACCATTTGCGGACGTACGTTCAAGCTGCAGGGGACATGTAACGACAGAAACTGCACTGACACTCTTTACGACGTAGCACTTGCATTAATCTTTATAATCTGAAAATCTACGGCTGGCCGATTTTGCAGATAAGAAGTTGCGTAGTAACCATATATTAAATGAAAATAAATTCCCGCATTTATCGGCCTTATACTGAGTACTTATTAATATAACTACCTATTTGCCTGTTATATATTTATTATAAAAAATATTATATTTTTTTAATCAAATTTAACGGTACGACTGACCCTGCTGTCCCTGACGAGCCGTCACTATGTATAATATACCGGGTGTTTGATTAAGCGTGGCGTAGTATGTTGCGCTAAAAAATTTCATAATGAAAGTGGCCAACAGAAATCACTGGAAATTAGTTTTAAGTCCCTATGTCCGCCGCTAGAGGGCGTAACATCTATCGCTAAATACAAAAAGAGATTTTTTATCAAAAAACTGCTATATTAAGCTAGATTAAAACATACATATCGCTGAATTTAACTGAATTTTAACTACCAACTTGTTTTTTTTATCTCGCACATATAAAGCAAGGGAGAGCGGGAAAGTGTGATCATTAAACTGCTTGTAACTTTTGTTAGGATTAACCGAAATTAATCAAGTTATTCTCATTTGATAGGTAATTGAAACCACTTTAAATCACTGTTTACTTTCGTTTACTTTAGTTCTTATAGAAAGCGACAGAGGGCGTTTTCTGAACAACCGACCTATTTTCTAAATTTTCTTAAAAATTTCAAATTTTAACCTATAGTTCCCTTCTTCCTTATTATAAGAAGGAGAAACGTGGTGAAAACCTTATTCTCATATCTTTATCCTAGCCAAAAATATAGTAATAAGTCTGGTATATTTGCTCATTTTCAACCGCGCACCATATAAAAATATATTTTAAAATCTACTAGGCTCATTTGTTATATGTTCAAGATGTCAAAAACAATAATTTAAAGAATAAAGGAGAAAACTTTTTCTCATTTATATGTTTTGGAAATCGAATATGTAAGTAAATCCATGATTATTAAAAATGTCAAAATATAGTAGGCTATGAGATTAGTAGAATGTTTAAAACAGCGTATATTTACTACAATTAAAAACTTATTGCAATACTTTATTGGAACAGTAACAAACAAAACAAAAGAAAACAAAGCGAATACAATCATTAAATCTAGCTTCGCTGGTAGAGGACGCAATCTCTACCGCAAAGGATAAAAACAAGATGTTATTCAAAATGCCAAATTAGGCTGCAAATGTTAAAAATATGTAAATCATAATCTTCTCTAAATTTTACTCGATTTCAGATACCTTCTCGTTTCTTTTGCTTTTACATAAAATGCAGATGAAAATGGAAAAGTGTAATCATTAAAATGGTTGTAACTTTGGTTAGGTTAAACCGAATTTAATTAAATTTGACTACATTTTAAACAAGATAAATTCAAATTCAAAACTATTTTAATTCGAGAAAATAAGCTTACGCTTCTTATAGTTTGCACACTTTAAATATAATATATAATATTACGAAAAAACTATTCGTGAAAATGCAAACAATGTCTTAGTTAATAAGATAACTTAAGACGATAAATATCCATTGAAACAACTACTTCCCGTGCAAATACACCTCCGGATATTGAATTAGACAATGAAATATTTGAAATCTTATTTAATTTGATTTGTTACAACGCTCTATTAAAGTATATATAACATTTAGGTCAAATTCTCTTCAAACCAACTAACGAATACAAATTTAAAATGAAAGTAGAGATAACAAAAAAAAATTAAAAGTGAAAGGACTTGGATAAATACTAGTGTCTTAGGCCATCTATAGACGCGTTTCGAGATTTATCTCTCTTTAGTATAGCTTTGCTTATGACGTTTTTAAAAAATTTTGGAATAAATTAAAATTAACTTACTTGGAAAAACTGTTGTGTGTGGAATAAACAGGTACACAGAAATGGAATGAGTAAAAAATATGGTCGGTATTTATAGGTAAGAAAGGGGATTATGTCATTACCAGGTATGAAGAATGTGAGACCTTATTATTGACTACATTGATAAATAATTGAATGCACTTTTATACACTATTTATTCTGATTTAATTTAGTGTCTATAGTAAGGATCAGAGGGCGCCATTAGTACAAAATACCCCATTCTGCACAATTTTCAATATATCTCTGGTTAGGATAATGGGATGCGGCTTTTGCCAGTTATCACACTATTTTTTATTTTAATTAACTATCGTAACTTACGTATACCTTCCTATTTGAAAATTTAAAGAAAATACGTTGATTGTCTCAATCGCACCCTCTGGCAGCTAATATCATAACTAAAATAAATCAGAGTGAATTATGTTTTAGAGTGCATTCAATTATTTATCAAATGAGCAGAAGTTTATTAAATTCAGTGAAACCTGACAAAAGTTACAGGCATTTAAATAATTAGACATTTTCGTTCTCCCGTGCATCTTATGGAAGACATAAAAAACGAGAAAATAGTTAAAATTAGGTAAAATTGACGATGGATTAGGATATTTATATTTTTCACATCGCTTAATTTAGCATTTCTTTGATAACCATTGTTTTAATCTTTTACTATATAGATAGATTAAAAATAATTCCCAGCGACTTCTCTTTGCCATTTTTACAATGAAATTTTTTACCGCAACATGCTACGATCTATAGTTTCTGAGATACAGCCCATGGCCACGCTTAATAAAACACCCGGCACATACTTTTTTCAGATACTTTTAAAAATGAACACAATAAAGAGATGGGCCGGTAATTATTTATATTATGTGGGTCTCCTTTCTTGCAGACGGGCCTATTGCCGTTTTTAGCATATTTGGGAACTCACCTTGCATAACTAATGTGTTCATTATTTTTAACAGAAAAAGAGCCAATGCTACTAAGCATTTTTTTCAATAATCTTATCCACGCTGATTACCGGTTAGCTCACTAATAAAAGTAAATAAAAAGAACTTACCAATCTTCACACGATCACAATTACTAAGATATACACCAACTATTGATTTTTATCATTAATTTCAAAGAAGATAAATTTAAGTTGAATAAAATAATGATTTCAAGATAAGATCAACAAATAATAACAATTAATTAAAAATTAAGTACGAATATTATATACAGCTTTGAACTGTTTGAATACAATTAATAGAGGTAAATGAACTTAAGATTTCAAAAGGCAGAAAGATATTTTATATAAAATTCCAGAAGAAATTGCAAGGAAATAGAAGACAAAAAAATATCAAGAAAGATTATAATAATAATAATACCCCTCAGCACACACTTTGTGATTTTAACTTTTCACTTAACTCACGACAATTCACTTCACAATTCACTTTCAGACTTCAGGTTGAACTCATTTTAGCAACCTCTGGCATCTGGTTATAAAGGGTATCGTTTACCCCGCCACAGAAGAGTAGAGTGTAACTACCCTTCTTCTGTAACGCCAGAATACCGCTCATTGGCCGACGTTTGCCAATCAGCTTGCTGATTAGCTGAGCAGCACGTTGACTGTGCACCACTTTCAAGTTCTAAGAGGCAGAATTTAAATCAAACTCATATTTACATTATATTTACAAATTAACTATTTTCTTAGAACTAGATTTCGGTGAATTTTAAATGCGAATTGTAATGTTTTAAAGGTGTGTCGGTGGTTGCTAATCATTTCTTCCATATTTGTGAAATTCTTAAACCTTTGATATATATATATATATATATATATATATATATATAGGCAGGGGCAGAGTTCGGAAAATTTCCTAACAGGGCATTCGACCAATAATACGGCAGGAGAGATGTGTGTAATCTACTTTATTGTAATACCAAGCTTTCGGGACTCATTTTGTCCCTTCCTCAGGGTTAACACTAAAAAACAATGAGCAAAAAACAAAAAATTACTGATCTGAATTAAACTGTTAGTTGATGACGAATTCTTGAAAAAAATATATTAATTAGCAAATAAATTTGAGCTTACATTTGTGATTATTTGAACAAACTATTGTTAAACTGACGCTGTATTTGTTTTATCATCCTAACGATACTCATGGTGGTTGTTGAAATTAAATAAAAGTGAGGTTATTGTGTATAAAAAATCGTAACCGCGTGGTTACGGCAGAGGTGAAATTTTAAACGAAAACAAACGGCACATTCACATTTTAAAATTGGAAATTGTCACTGTGTTCCACTGTTTCTTGGGTAACCTGGGGTGTTATCACCACACTTGTTTATATTTGATTAACTTTTAACTCACGCGGCCGCATCTTAGTGCGAAACGACGCACGTGTCTTCACATTAACAGCAACAATGGCTGGTGCCTGTCCACAGGTGTCACTCGGCTCTCTCCGTCTCTGTCACCGACGGAGAGAGGCGCACGCCATCCGTTTCCAGGAACGTCTCGCCAGCCAGCGCGCGGTGTTTGAAATCTCGGGCCTGAGCTCGAGGGATTCAAACATCGACGCTGGAGGCCCCTTTACCTGCCCCGATGTTTGAATCCCTCGAGCTCAGGCCCGAGATTTCAAACACCGCGCGCTGGCTGGCGAGACGTTCCTGGAAACGGATGGCGTGCGCCTCTCTCCGTCGGTGACAGAGACGGAGAGAGCCGAGTGACACCTGTGGACAGGCACCAGCCATTGTTGCTGTTAATGTGAAGACACGTGCGTCGTTTCGCACTAAGATGCGGCCGCGTGAGTTAAAAGTTAATCAAATATAAACAAGTGTGGTGATAACACCCCAGGTTACCCAAGAAACAGTGGAACACAGTGACAATTTCCAATTTTAAAATGTGAATGTGCCGTTTGTTTTCGTTTAAAATTTCACCTCTGCCGTAACCACGCGGTTACGATTTTTTATACACAATAACCTCACTTTTATTTAATTTCAACAACCACCATGAGTATCGTTAGGATGATAAAACAAATACAGCGTCAGTTTAACAATAGTTTGTTCAAATAATCACAAATGTAAGCTCAAATTTATTTGCTAATTAATATATTTTTTTCAAGAATTCGTCATCAACTAACAGTTTAATTCAGATCAGTAATTTTTTGTTTTTTGCTCATTGTTTTTTAGTGTTAACCCTGAGGAAGGGACAAAATGAGTCCCGAAAGCTTGGTATTACAATAAAGTAGATTACACACATCTCTCCTGCCGTATTATTGGTCGAATGCCCTGTTAGGAAATTTTCCGAACTCTGCCTCTAACGTAGTACGACCGTTACTTCTTGTGCTGGTATATATATATATATATATATATATATATATATATATGTATGTATATATATATATATATATACGACCGTTACTTCATGTGCTGGTAGCATGAAGTAACGGTCGTACTACGTTAGAGGCAGAGTTCGGAAAATTTCCTAACAGGGCATTCGACCAATAATAAGGCAGGAGAGATGTGTGCAATCTACTTTATTGTAATACCAAGCTTTCGGGACTCATTTTGTCCCTTCCTCAGGGTTAACACTAAAAACAATGAACAAACAAACAATTAATGATCTGAATAATGCTATTAGTTAATGACGAATTCTTAAAAAATGTTAGCGAATAAATTTTGAGCTTACATTTGTGATTATTTGAACAAACTATTTGTTTACACATTTAGCGATTTGTTTTAAAATTAAATAGACACGTTGTATAATAAACAAACAAAATATTTATTGAATAAACGTGCATCGAAATATGTACAAACAAAGCAAAATAAAGATAAATAATTAACAAATAACAAAAAAGGAAGTAATAGAAATATTGAGAAAAGTGAACACAGAAATTGTAAATTAAGTTAGAGATGAAAAATATGAGAAGTTACAATTATACTTTGAACAAAGTTTTACGTCGTTTGGGTTGATTACTTACTCGTGTCGAAGTTCGGTTAAGAAGTGATTTTGGACACAGAAAGATGAAAACAGGAAAGCAAAAGGAACCACGTGATTAAGGGAGGGAGATTTAAGAGTGGTGCAAAAGTGCGGAAAGAACAAGAGATAGACTGACACGAGATAAGCGAGGATAGTAGAGGAATTTCTAAAAATGGTCACATTTGGCTCGGCCTGCGTTTTATGACTTTGATGGGCTTTCCCTCAGCGGAGAGCGTTATTCTCGCTGAGGCCAATTGAGCACCTCCGTAGCGAAGTCCATTGTCCAGCTCAACATTTTCGGACAATGGTTCGCTTCTAAGTTATGACTGCAATATGTCATAAAACGCAGCCCGAAGAGCACACAAAAGAATTTTACACAAAGGAAAGGTTGTAGCAAAAGGTTCAAAATGTGAACAAAGGAAAATGGATATTTTGAAAATACAGGCAAAAAAGCCCAAACGATTAAAAATGTACAACAAGATAAAATAATATAAAAAAACACAAAATATATAAAACACATTCGCGATTTGGCGCGAACATACCGCCTCCCATTGAACGAAACTCGTTCAATAAAATAAAAACCACTGCTAGCACTTAGGATGTAGGTAATGCACACAACTTTATTACTGGACGCATCATACTGGTGGACCCGGATCTCACGGTAGCCGTCCTAACTACACCATCAGCACCTGGATGCAGGGCCTCAATCCGTCCTAGTTGACTCGACAGGGGCGGTCAACACGTCTCCGATGAGAAAGTGAGAGGGCGTAAGCGCACCATAATCGTTCGGATCCTCACTAAGCGAACAGAGTGGTCTTGAGTTTAGGACCGCCTCTATTTGCGTCAGCAAAGTTGTTAGCTCTTCTGCAGTGAGGAGAGCGTTTCCAGCTACTCGACGAAGATGGCATTTAACACTCTTGACAACAGCTTCCCATAATCCCCCGAAGTGAGATGCTCTAGGTGGTATAAAGCTCCAAACGATTTGTCGCTGTGTAAGGGTGTCCTTTATTGCCTCTCGGTTGTCTTCATTCAATAAAAAATGCCCGAGTTCCCGGAGATGATTTCGAACTCCTACAAAATTTGTCCCGTTATCACTTAATATCTTGATAACATTTCCACGTCGTGAGATGAATCGGCTGAATGCCGCTAGAAAGCCTTCAGTGGATAGAGTTGAAACGAGTTCTAAGTGAACAGCTTTCGTTGCGCAGCACACGAACACACAAACGTATGATTTGACAGTCCTTTTAGATCTACGTGATCCATCCTTTATTAGAAACGGGCCGCAGTAATCTACTCCCAGTCTCAGGAACGGTCGAATTTGTTCGGTTCGGCATTGGGGTAGTGCACTCATGAACGGTGCTCGAATACACTTGATGCATTTTCTCACTACATCGCGGATTAATGTTCTTCCACGACGTGGCCAAAATTGCATTCTCATTGCAGCGAGAGTTCCTTGAGCACCGATATGCAGCTGGGTTCGGTGTACACTTTCTGCTAGCAATTGAACAAATCTATGCTTTGGTGGTAACACGATTATAAATCGCCTGCTGTCTGTTAGGCTGCTATTTGCTAATCGTCCGCCAACACGAATAATTCCGTCAGTATCCAAGAACGGGTTGAGTGTAAGCAACTTACTTGCTTTGGCTAAATTTGCATTTCTTGATAACAAATGTATCTCACGATTAAAGCACACGCACTGTACATTTTTAATGAAGGTAAAAATGATTTCTTTAGTTCATTTACCGATAACTGTCCACGTAATTTAGTGTTGAGTGCACGACTATTGTTTATAAATCTCAACACATATGCCATAACACGAACTGTTTTTTCGTATGTACCACATTCAGGCACTTAAGAGTGTTTTGGGATAACTGACACAAAATTATACTTCGCTTCCGGTACTTCTGGTGGAGGAGCTGGGATGAAGACGGCCAAAGGTTTGTTTTTCAGCAGAAACTCTGGCCCGTGCCACCAAAGTTTGCTGTCCTTTATTAAATTTGCAGTTGACCCGCGGGATATGATGTCAGCAGGATTTTCTTTGGATTCGACGTGAAACCAGTTATTTGGATTGGTAGGTTTATGAATCTCTCCAATTCGATTTGCCACAAAGGTTTTAAATCTCCTCGATTCTGACTTAATCCACGACAGGGTTATGGACGAGTCAGTATAATAAACGTTTTTCCGTATCGGTTTTTTAAGAGTGGTAGACACACGCTCACAATTCAGCCAAAAGTAATGCTGCACAGAGTTCAAGTCGGGGAATGCTCGTGGATTTTACAGGAGCCACTCTTGATTTCGCGTACAGGAGATTACTCGACATTCGTTTATTGTCACTAACGACTACTATATACACACACGCTCCATACGCAAGTTCGCTAGCATCAGAAAACCCATGGAGCTCTAGCTGGCAGGTTTGCTCAGGAATTACCATACGCGGGATTTTGATTTTTGGTACATCCTTCAGGCTATTTGAGTATTGCAGCCATCGATCTATAAAATCAGAGGGAAGCAGATCATCCTATCCTAACATATTTTATTCCTAGGGAATTGCTTACATATCACCCCTGCGGACGGGCATCCAGCTGATTCATTACTGTACTGATAGAAAATGTATTTGTTCATAAACAAAATACTGGTAATAGTTATGCGTTAGTGTTTATAATAAATATAAAAAAACTAGATTTTTTAATAAAGTAATACAAAATTCAGGAAATTTATTTTTCTTGCTACAAAATGTATCGTTACATTCGCAACGTATATCCGAAAATTAGAGCAAATTCAAAAATGGTTTACAATTATTCACCAAAATTTGCCAGAATTGGGTAGCGCTATAACCTATTTCAGACACATAGATACACTTGAAATGAAATTCGCCCTTTCCTGTGTGAAGAATAATACATTTTTATGGTTGCTCTTGATTTGAGCACCACAATTTTTTTACTTTATGTTATGTGTGACAATCGGTACCTATTATTCTAATTACAAAAGATTGACGTTTATTGATTAACTTTGACTGCTAACATTGAATGACTGCTTTTAAGATTTTGTTGATTGAAGTTATTGTTTCTGACTTAAAAAAAAAGTTCTTTCAAAAATGGCACCCATACGAAAAACAAAACTTTGCTATGGTCCCCAGGTAAATGTTATAGTTATTTTAAAACAAAATATGCTACTAGATTCCTCATTAAAAAGTGCCTTATAATGTTAAAGTGCTAAATATCTAGATTCAGTAGTTTTTGAATAAAGAAATGAAAACGATTTTTCAAAAATTCTGATATCTGATATCAAGAAAACAATATAAGATATTTTAAAATTGTTTTCAGATTATTGGTAGGCCTTAAAACACGCAACTATGCCTAACCGGCTCTCTATCTCTTCAAATAACTGAGATCCCCATACATTGTGTCGAAATACGGACACCCTGTATATATATATATATTGTAACGGATTTTCCTTCTAAAATTTAAGTAATTTACAAAAAAATCCTGATTACATGTTACAAGAGGCAACTGTACGCGTCGGTAGGCTAGGGCATGGGTAAGCAAAGAAAATAAACTCTTTTTAGGTGATAATTCAAACTAAGTAAGACAAATCGTTGGGCACCACTCGATTTGGGGGTAGCCAATGAATGTTCTCCCAAAAAAATCGAGAAACTTGAGAGGGCGTAACCGGTGGAAACAAGTGAGAAAATTACTTAATAAAATAAAAAAATTGAGGGCGGTTTAAATAAATTTAATTGACAAGTGAAATAAATAACATTCACAAATATTAATCGAACAATAGCAATATTTAAATCACATAGTGCATCACAGTGACCACAGGGCCGTGCAAAAAAAAAAATAAGTAAAAAGTTCTCTTACGCAAATTAATTTACCTACTTGAATAACTAGTTAAACTTAATAACCAGCCTGTCTATCCAACACAAAAATATAAAAAAATATAAATCACTCACCACAATTTTCCTGGATGATGAAAGCAGCGCTGCCCCCAGTCCATTCACTACGCTAGTGATAAAAACTAATATTTTGGGTACGAACAAACAGGGCTATATATTAGTTTATTGATATTTTCTCCCGCTATTATGGGGAATTTTACTATTTTACAAATTAGTATTAATTAAAGCAAATTGGCTTAAACTTTCTTTCGGCACGGCCGCGTAAGTGCAATTTACAACAAAAAATATGGAATTTTAAAACAACCACTAATTTAACGCAAATTACGAAACAATAATAAAAAAAACATCAAACTGGACTTCGCGGAAAACTGCATTTGCTCGCCCTTTGGCTGAATCACAGGGGGGGGGGGTCACACTCGGATATTAGACGCCTGTCAAGTCGCCTGATGCCTCGCAACCAAATTTGGAAGGGTCTCGTTATCTCTTTCGCTCCCAATTCAACGGGTGCCCTTCCGCAACCCACTCAGCCTTCTCATACGCCCTTAACAGGCGGTTTAGCCTTAGTTGAATCTCGCCCTAGCTAGATCGCCAGATAAATCTTTCGATTCTGAATTTAAAGAAAAAAAAACATCTTTAATGGACGGTCGGTTCGGAAAAACAAAAATTAAAACATACCTGGCGAAATTAAAATATCCGCAATCTCAGGTGTAATGAGAACTCGCGGGGCGAACTCAAATAACTTTTGCACGGGGTAACTACACTTTTCGAACACAATTCAAACTCCGTCCGGTTTAACATTCGTCCCCGCACACAGTTCTCCAATTAATCTCTTGTATTCCCATTTTTTTTCCGAACCGAGCGTGACCAGACCAAAAAAAATTTGGCGTGCGAACGATGAATGCCTCGCGCGGACATTAACTATAGGCAGCCAAATACACCATAAAAATTCAAAATGATTAATTTTTACTCGGATAAAATTGAACCGTTATACTCCCCTCGTTCCTCACAAAAAAAAAGAAAAACGTGTTTTTCTGTTTTTTTTTTTTTTTTAGTACCAAAAGACAACACAAATTGCAACAAGCAGTATTTTTCCACAACGACCCAATAACAAAAAAACCTACACAGCTTTCGGCATGTTGTTGGAAATTGGCTATTCAGAAATGTCAGAATCGGAACCGAACCAAGGCTTTAAATCCTTTACATGCCAATTACCGATATTTTGCTTCTCTAGATCTTCCAATTGATATACTAAGTTGCCAATCTTAGCTGTAATCCGGCAAACTCGAAATTTTGGGGCAAGCTTGGCAGCGAAATGTCTCGTACCGGAAGACAAAACCTTATTTCTGCACCAAACCTTGTCCCCAATCTCAAATGCCTGGATTGGACGCTTGTCTCGATCATAAGTCTTAGCGTTTTTCTCATATGCCTGCCTCAGGCGTACCTTGACCTCCTGGTATAGCGCTGGTAGATTTTCTAGGTCGCTCGTATATTGTTCTACTTGGGCGTCCAAGCTAAGAGTCTCTAATTCCTTAACCCTACCGTAATATTCACCCCGAAGAGGGACGTAACGGCCGAAATTTAGTGCAGCAGGAGTGATCCTAGTTACTTCATGAACGGCGGTACGCAACGCATATCCAATGTGGTATATCTCCTTATCCCATGTACGGTGATCGGCATTGTTCACAAAGGATCTAATGGTCGCACCAATTGTGCGATTGTACCTCTCAACGAAGTTCACTTGAGGGTGATACTTCGCATTATACCATAACTTAACTCGGTATTCTCTCGCTAACGATTTGACTTTCTCGGATGCAAATTCCGTTCCGTTATCACACATCATTATTTGGGGGGCACCAAACAAAAGGAAGACCTCATTTTCTAAATATTCCACTATTTTGGGCCCCGCAGCTTGGCGAAGGGGCTTGAGCAAGGTGAATTTGCTAAACCAGTCTGTAACAACTAATAGATAAGCGAATCCCTTACTCGATCGAGGAAGAGGACCAATGATATCACAGGCGATAAGCTGCCACGGAAAAGATATCTTCTTGGGCTTCCCCATGAAGCCTGGTCTTCCCGAAGTAGCTATCTTCTGTGCCCCACATACTTCGCACGATCTCACATATCTCTGAACATCACCACGCATACGAGGCCAATAATACAAATCTCGCACTCGATTTAACGTTTTATAAACCCCAAAGTGACCTGCAGCAGGATCATCGTGACAAGACCGGAGCACCTCCGTCCTATCTTGTTTTGGTACAACAACTTTCCATGCAGGGAAATTTAAATGAAATCCATGTGGATCCGATACGTGCTTATACAGTCGCTCATTAATAACAGCCCACCCAGAAAATAAGTCTGGTGTCTCTGCCACCCCCGTCATTATTCTCTGATACCAGGGGTCATTGAGAACAGTGTCGTCGGAAAATTCGAGATTAAAAAGCTCTAGAGGCGCTCGTGACAGGGCATCAGGAACAACATTAATGGAGCCTTTTCTATGCTCGAGATCCATATCATATTGTTGTATTTTTACGGCCCATCGTGCTAACCTGCCTACAGGGTCCTTGAGGTTCTGGAGCCACAACAATGAGTGGTGGTCAGTAAGTACCCTAAAACGAGTCCCTTCGACGTAAGGACGAAATTTTTCCAAACCGAACAGCACCGCCAGACACTCTCGTTCAGTGACCGTGTATTTCCTTTCCGCGTCAGTCAACGTGCGGCTGGCATAGGCGATAGGTGATTCTTGGCCCTCTTCTCCGACTTGCGTAAGAACACAACCAAGGCCAACATTGGACGCGTCACATTGAATGGTAAAAGGGCGACTGAAATCTGGGCTGGCAAGTACAGGGGCTGATATTAAGGCTTGTTTAATGTTATTAAATGCTTGGTCAGCTTCCGTATTCCAAACAATTTTTTGTGTCTTTTTCCGTTTTTTAGTTAAGGCGGTGATTGGGGCAGTCAGAGTGGAAAAATTTGGTACAAATCGTCGGTACCATGAAACGAGCCCTATAAATCTCCGCACCTGTGTTGCGGTTTCCGGTTGCGGATACTCCACCATCGCGCTCACTTTATCTGGATCAGTCCGTAGACCTAATCGATCAACGACAAAACCCAAATATTTCAAGGATGCCTTGAAGAATTCACATTTCTCTAGATTCACCGTGAGATTCGCACCCTTAAGCCTAGTGCATACTTCCTTCAAAACGCGCACGTGCTCCTCGAAAGTGGGAGTAGCGATAATCACATCGTCCAAGTAGACGAAACAAAAGGGTTCCAACTCTGGCCCTAAAATACGGTCCATAAGACGCTGTTGCGTCTGCGGAGCATTATTAAGGCCAAAAGGCATGACTACAAATTCAAACAATCCCTTACCGGGTACCGCAAATGCCGTCTTTTCGCATGATTTGTCCTCTAGAGGAATCTGCCAAAATGCAGACTTCAGATCAATGCTGGAAAGGTATTGGGCTCCGTTTAGGCTGGTCAAAATATGATCTACCAGCGGTAAAGGATATGCGTCACGCTTTGTAAGAGAGTTAAGTTTTCTGCCGTCGAAGCAGAACCGTAGTGTGCCATTAGATTTTTTCACAAATAGCACTGGCGAGCACCAAGGACTGTTGGACTTCCTAATAACACCTAACGCTTCCATCTCCTCGATCTCCCTGTAGAGACATTGTAACATATGTGGTGATAAAGCGTACTGTCTCTGCTTTACAGGTTGGCTATCACCGGTATCAATAACATGAGTAATTTTTGTTGTCCTTCCCAATTTTGCTCCACATTGCCATGACAACTCTTCAAATTTCTTTATTATCTCATTTAATACGACCAACTGGGCTTTTGTTAGATCCTCTCTTCCTTTGATTTTTGGATCCACTAATTCACAAATTCCTAGAGAAGTATGATCATTTTTTGCAACATAGGATTCCGAGGCAAAGTCCAGACTCAAGCCAAACAACCGGCAGAAATCTACACCAAGAATCAAAAATCGCGAAACCGAGGGAACTATCAGCAACTTCTGTGACTTCACAACTCCATCTAGGCAAATAGGCAAATAGACGTAACCTTGTACCGATTGCTGGGTGCCATCCGCGGTATGCAAGCCTTGCAACGTACATTTATGCACCTGCGGAGAAATAAGTTCTAGTAATTTGCTTCCTGGGCCACCAATAACTGAGACGCATGCACCAGAATCCACCAGAGCGGTGCAAGAAATATCGTAAATACTAATATTAATGAAGGGCCTTCGATCACTGCCCTCATTAGTCCAAATTGGTGAAACTTCTTGTTGAGAAGGTACTTCTGGATCAGTATAAAACTCCGACACCTTACTCAACCATAACTTCCAGTCTTGAGAATTTATTGTGGGCCTGGATTGGCGGAGGGAGGTGCGACCCTTCGCCTCTCTCCTCCTCCGTTTCCCGAACAGTTGGGACAATTTATTCGAATGACGTTTGGTGCTCCGCAACCAAAACAAAATCTTTTGCGCTGCGGACAGTTTGCAGCAAAATGCCCTAATTTACGGCAATTAAAACAATTCGCTTCGCCCCTGCTGGTCTCTTGTAATGTGTTCGGGTCCCTAATATCTTGAACTGCAGCAACTTCGGTCCGCGGCTTCGGCATCGTTGTCTCAAGACGGCGACAAACTTCACACAATCTTTCTACCGATGAGATTTCTAATAGTGCCAAGTGAGGTTTGTAGAAAGGCAACAAGTTCTTTCGAATAACCTTTAATTTCTCAGTGACAGAGGGAGCTGTCTCGAGTCTCCTAAAAAGTCCTTCCATTTGTGCAACGAAAATAATCACCTTCTCTGTGGGTTCCTGTTTTCTAGATCTGATTTCTTCCCAAAGGACATCTTCAGCATCATATGGAAGGAAGGTAGTCTTAAGGGCCGCCGCTAGTTCACTCCAATTGCCATACGATTTACCAAAACTCCTAAACCAAGTCAAGGCTGCTCCGGTAAACAAGTCGGTGGCAGAAGCAAACAATAATTCGTCTGGTACGTTTCGAGACACTTGTAGCTCCTGCACTCTCTCCAAGAAATCTAACAAAACATCACCCTTCCCGTCAAAGGTTACTTCCCACTTGTAAACCGGTGTGGTTTTAATAGCCAGTGGTGGTTTTACAGGTGCTAGTGGTGGTTTTACACGTGCTAGTGGTGGTTTTACTGGTACCTGTTGAGTTGGGACTTGAACTGCTTGTTGTTCTTTATCTTGTTCCACTTCTTTTTTTACTGCTAAAATACGAACCATCACATTTGCCCGGAAACGGTCGACTGCACCTTTTGGCCAACGCTTGACACGTCCCCTTAGGTGAGCAAGACGACTAACCAACTTCGCTCTTACGTCGTCACCCAAAGGATTCCCACTTGCCAGTTGATCATCGATATGGTTTAAACTTCGATTAATTCCCTCTCTTTCTGCCTCCAAGTCAAAATCATCCAACCTATAAATAATTCCCCTTACATAATCCTGAGCTAAACGTTTATTAAGTGCCTTTCGCTTTACAGACTCATGACAATTTTCAGACAAACCCCTTAGCCTTACTTCGTAATTCAATTCATGCGTAAGAAGATCGTTCGCATCGAATTCCTGGTTCATGATTGCTTATTAAATTCTTTTAAAATGACCAAGTAACCAACAACCAACTACAAAAACACCTAATAATCTTAGGCTAAGCTAAAATCTATAAGACTAGCAAATCAACAATAGATATTTCTTGAAAACACCCTGTATAATAGCCTTAATAATTCATCAAAATAAAATAATAGAGAAAATCACCCTGTATATCCGAGTACAAAGTCAACCACAAAATTAAACAATATAAAAAAAGACACCCTGTATATCAGCATAATTATTCAACAACAAAATTAAATAATTTAGAAAATAGCCCTGTATATCAGCGTAATAAATTTTCGAAAATTTAAGCAATTAAAAAAATCACCCTGTATATCAGCGTAATTATTTAACCTATTTTATTCCTTAATAAATTAAATATCGAAACGAGTAAATTTCCAACAATGTGATTCAGTCAATCGCACAAACAAATTCAGTTTCTTTTGTTTCGCTTATTTTATTTATTTTTTTTTTACTGCGAGTATCTACAAAAACTATATTCAAACCGTCCTCAAGATGTTAAAAGTAACTAATAATAATAAGCAGAAAAAATATATTATTTTGGTCTTAATTAATTCGAGAGTATAAGCGATTGCAATTTTGTAAGAATATTAAACAATTGCAAAGATATTTTATTTTCCTTAAGGCCCCACGTTTAGGCGCCAATTTTGTAACGGATTTTCCTTCTAAAATTTAAGTAATTTACAAAAAAATCCTGATTACATGTTACAAGAGGCAACTGTACGCGTCGGTAGGCTAGGGCATGGGTAAGCAAAGAAAATAAACTCTTTTTAGGTGATAATTCAAACTAAGTAAGACAAATCGTTGGGCACCACTCGATTTGGGGGTAGCCAATGAATGTTCTCCCAAAAAAATCGAGAAACTTGAGAGGGCGTAACCGGTGGAAACAAGTGAGAAAATTACTTAATAAAATAAAAAAATTGAGGGCGGTTTAAATAAATTTAATTGACAAGTGAAATAAATAACATTCACAAATATTAATCGAACAATAGCAATATTTAAATCACATAGTGCATCACAGTGACCACAGGGCCGTGCAAAAAAAAAAATAAGTAAAAAGTTCTCTTACGCAAATTAATTTACCTACTTGAATAACTAGTTAAACTTAATAACCAGCCTGTCTATCCAACACAAAAATATAAAAAAATATAAATCACTCACCACAATTTTCCTGGATGATGAAAGCAGCGCTGCCCCCAGTCCATTCACTACGCTAGTGATAAAAACTAATATTTTGGGTACGAACAAACAGGGCTATATATTAGTTTATTGATATTTTCTCCCGCTATTATGGGGAATTTTACTATTTTACAAATTAGTATTAATTAAAGCAAATTGGCTTAAACTTTCTTTCGGCACGGCCGCGTAAGTGCAATTTACAACAAAAAATATGGAATTTTAAAACAACCACTAATTTAACGCAAATTACGAAACAATAATAAAAAAAACATCAAACTGGACTTCGCGGAAAACTGCATTTGCTCGCCCTTTGGCTGAATCACAGGGGGGGGGGTCACACTCGGATATTAGACGCCTGTCAAGTCGCCTGATGCCTCGCAACCAAATTTGGAAGGGTCTCGTTATCTCTTTCGCTCCCAATTCAACGGGTGCCCTTCCGCAACCCACTCAGCCTTCTCATACGCCCTTAACAGGCGGTTTAGCCTTAGTTGAATCTCGCCCTAGCTAGATCGCCAGATAAATCTTTCGATTCTGAATTTAAAGAAAAAAAAACATCTTTAATGGACGGTCGGTTCGGAAAAACAAAAATTAAAACATACCTGGCGAAATTAAAATATCCGCAATCTCAGGTGTAATGAGAACTCGCGGGGCGAACTCAAATAACTTTTGCACGGGGTAACTACACTTTTCGAACACAATTCAAACTCCGTCCGGTTTAACATTCGTCCCCGCACACAGTTCTCCAATTAATCTCTTGTATTCCCATTTTTTTTCCGAACCGAGCGTGACCAGACCAAAAAAAATTTGGCGTGCGAACGATGAATGCCTCGCGCGGACATTAACTATAGGCAGCCAAATACACCATAAAAATTCAAAATGATTAATTTTTACTCGGATAAAATTGAACCGTTATAATATATATATATATATATATATATATATATATATATATATATATATACTTTTTTTTTTATATATATATAATAATTAATTCTATAATGAGTTTTGTACATAACAAATACAAAATCCAATTAGAAGGAGAAGTTGAAGAATAACATATACGTAAAATTTTACAATTTGCCCACTGAATTGGCCCGAATATTGTTTGATTATCCGATTGTCGTACGTGTTAACAAAGTTGCATAATTTTGATTTATAGATTGGTGAATGCGTCGGGCGTGTTAATAGAGTTGCATATAGTGTTAACTATATTTTCACTGAATTAATAAAAACATTCATATACATATTCTAGTTGGTGAGGAAATAATACATTTAGAATCAGAAAAATATATTTTTTCGGTAAAATATATGCTTTATGTATTATTTATTTATTATTAAAATCATCTCCTTATACATAAATCTAGGAAGATAATTAATAATAATAGTGAAAAAACGATAGACCTTTAAAAACTACATCTAACACTGTGGGAATTAAATTAAATTAATAACTAAAATAATAAATAAATGACTAAATGGATATGAAATTAGTAACGTAGAATTGAAAATAAATTAATAAGTAAGCAAATACATCTAAAGATTGAATAAATAAACATCAAACAAACAAAAATAGGTTGTAAATATTGAAACTCTAATAATAATAACAATGACTAGGTGTTATGACTAGGAAATTGTCTTTAAATGATGTAAAAGACTGAGAATACTTATTAATTAAGAAATGGACATACAAATGAGTACAGAAATTGATTAAATATGAACAAAACAACTCACAGGTTAAATATATCGAAATTAAAACATAATAATAAAAATAACTACTTGTTATTACTAAGAAATTTCCTTAAAAGATAGAAAAGTATAACAATTTAGCAGTTAGTAAAAAAAAATTGTACAGAGTGTTTGATTAAGCGTGGTCATCGGCTGTATCTCAGTAACTATACATTGTAGCATGTTGCCGTAAAAAATTCATTATAAAAGTGTTTAAGTTCATAGCTTAGCCGCAAGATGGTGCTATCTATATAGTAAAAAAAACAATTTTTATCAAATAAATGCCAAATTTAGCGATGTGAAAAATATGAAAATTTTAATCTACGGTAAATTTTACCTAACCTTAACTATCTTCTCGTTTTTTATGTCTCACATAAGATGCACGGAAGAATAAATATGTCTAATGATTTAAATGCTTTTAACTTTTGTTAGGTTCACCTAAATAAATTATACTTCTGCTCATTTGATAGATAATTGAATGCATTTTAGTACATAATTCAGTCTGATTTATTTTGTTTTCGATATTAAGCGCCAGAGTGTGCGATTGAGACAATCACCGTATTTTCTCCATTCTCTTTAAAATTTCAAATAAAAGATACATGTAAGCTGTGATAGTTAATTAAACTGAGAAATGGTGTAAAAAGCGGCGAATATCGCATCCCGGTATCTTCAACCTAACCGGAGATATTTTTAAATTGGTGCAGAATATGCTATTTTGTACTAAAAGCGCCCTAACTAAGCGAAGTTACAACCATTTTAATGATTGGACTATTCCATTTTCATCTGCATCTTATGTTAAAAGAGAAGGTAGTTGAATTCGAGCAAAAGTTAGAGTAGATTAAGTTTTTCATATTTAAAACATAAGCAGCTTATTTTTTCATTTTGAATAAAATCCTGTTTTTATCCTTTGCGGTAGAGATTGCGCCCTCTACCAGCGAAGCTAGATTTAATTATTGTATTCATTTTATTTTCTTATGTTTTGTTTGTTATTGTTCCAATAAAGTATTGTAATAAGTGTTTTAATTGTAGTAAATATACGCTTCTTTAAACATTTTACTAATCTCATAGCCTACTATATTTTTAAGTTTTAAATAATCATGGATTTACTTATATATTCGCTTTACAAAACATATAAATGGAGAAAAGTAATCTCTGTTCTTCTTTAAATTATTTTTTTAGACCTCTTGAACATATAACAAAAAAGCCTAAAGGGATACTAGATTTTAAAAATTATTTTTTATGGTGCGCGGTTGAAAATGGGAAAATCTACCATATCTACTATATCTTTGGTTAGGATAAAGATTTTAGGATGAGATTTTCAGTACTTTTCTCAGTATTCCTTCTTATAATAAACTAGCGTAGGAGAATTATAGCTTATAATACAAAAATTTTAAGAAAATCTAGGAAATATAGCGGTTGTTCAAAAAACCCAGATGGCGCTTTCTATAAGAACTAAAGTAAACGAGAGCTAACAGAGAATTAAAGTGCAAATTACCTATCAAATGAGACTAACTTGATTAATTTCGGTTAATTTTAACAAAAGTTAGACGCAGTTTAATGATCTCACTCTTCCGCTGTCCCCTGCTTCAAATGTGAGTACATGTACTCATGTTTACTACAAACTCATACTTAAAACTTAAAACCAAAGTATTATGTTAGGTACAAGATGTGTTCAATTTGAAATTTCTAGCAAGAGTTTGACTAAACATGAAGTAAAATTTCAAGTTTAAAAAAGCCTCAAAATGTTCAGGCTTTTCTAAACTTGAAACTTTACTTCATGCGCCACCATATAAATACTGAAATATAATGAAATTTAAAATATAGTGCTAAACTTCACGTTAAGTCAGTGTTTTATACGTTTGGCGTCAAATACAATTAAAACGTTTTTACTATTACCTAGAACATATTTACCTAAATCGCATTATGATGATGTTAGTAAAATAATCAGAAACTTTTTCCACAAACTACACATTTACGAGAGTGCAACTGCCATAGTCCACTGTCAAAATAAACATTTATTTAATGTTGTTCTGCAAATTATACAATTTACAAAATTTTGTTTTAGATTACAGTAATGTTAACATATGTAACGCAAAATAATTGATTAACTTAGACCACTTTTAAAGTTACCGGCACATATAATATTATATAATAATAAAATAGTTGTTTCTATCTAAGGGCACTCGCTTTGTTTTTGTTTATCTTGTGGAAGCATTCAAATATATACAAACTATTGAAATAGATATTTAATTTTGATTTCATATATGCTACATGAACAATAGAAACTATTTATTATTTTCAAGATGTGTGAAAAATATGAATCAATTTTCCGGTTTAAAACTTTCATCATTAATTGAGTTGAAAAAAGTTGCTTTGTTAATGCGTTTACAGATTTTAAATTTGAAACATAGGCTTTTTGAAAATCTAAATGAAATCCTATATTATTTATTTATTTATTTATTCAATGGACTTCTGTTTTATTTATGGTATATTTTTGGGTATATTATCACATAATCTTAAAAATACCGACCGTAAAATCTAGAATGGCTATTCCATCTTTTCTTTTGTTCAATTGCCAATATTATGAATAGCACATTTCTTTTAGACATATTTTTCGGGGTGTTATCGCGTAATCTTCAGCGGTAACAGTAAAGTAAACCGCAAATAAAGAAGAAGAAATTTGTTATAAAGTAAACGGCCAATAAATATTATTTTGAAATAAAATAGTTTACATTTTGCTTAACAAATGTTGAACTTTGTTTAATTGAGAATAAAATGTTTTCTTTTGAAAAATACTTACCATGTTTTTCCTGTAGAAAAATGCCTGAAACATATAACATAAACACATAATAATCTCGGCGGGTACGGGTATAACTACGGCATACTAGAGATATATTTTTTTATAATCGCTACTTGATCATTTGAACCTCGAGCAACTGTACTGTCTTCGGGTTCTTCCGTGAGAAACAGCATACCTCGCCCCGCCGAGGGGTAAGAAATATTTTTGGACGGGAACGGTCGAAACCAGTCATTCTAGCGCGTCCGCAACAAAAATATAAGGGAACATCATTTACAAATGTTACAATTTATAAATGTTGCATTTGGCTTGTAAGGTCCTTATACACCATTTTTTGATTTTGCTTTCACAAGCGCTATCAACCGTAAGTCTTTCTGCACGCTAATAGATCTGTGATTGCAATGATCAAAGTGGGAAAGTAGGGTTAACGGAGAATATGTATTTGTAAAGGGTTATTGGCGGGTTTTTTTATTTTGAAATTATATCGGGGTTTTTAGGGATGCAAATGTTTGTAAGATGTTCGTAATTCGACTCGTTACATGTAAATCGTTTTGCATGAAATCGAAGTCTATCTTTAATTGGGTTTGAGAAGACTATATTATGACGGGGATTTTGGTGGTGTCAAAGTTTAGTAAGGGTACCTGGAGAGAGGATCGGTCAGCTACTTCGAGATTGTTAAGAGTGACAGTACATGGATTTAAAATAAGATGGTACTGTATTCTAGGATGGGACGACAAAACCTTTTATATATTTGTGTACAGGTGTTAGTACAGATTCCTTGGTTTTTGTACGTCAAGCAACAGAAATGTTTCTCTCGCTTTACAATGTTTGCTTTTACTTTGGAAGTATGCTTTTTGAAGGATAGTTTTGGGTCTAGAAGGATTTATAAGTTGGGATTAGTTTTGAGTCTCCACTTGGAAAACCATATTGCGGATTGGTTTATAAATTCTTAGAGGGCAAGGGTTGATAAGATAACAGGACGGGTTTATTAATTTAGGATCCGGGTGGTATACGGTAAGTATGGTATAAATGTTGTACATATAATAAAGGAGATAATGGGGAAATTTTCACAATTTTTGTAAGTTTTATCAAATATTGTTGTTGTTATTTCATGAGTATTTTTTGAAATAATGACAATTTTTATTATGTTTGTAAGTATTCGAAGCAATATTATTATGCATTATATAATTATGTAGACATTGTTGAAAATTGTGAAGATTGTTTACTTCACGATTTTCAACAATGTTTATTCTGTCTTTTTAAATAATTTATCCTGTTTTCTCGTATTCTCGAAGTTCAATCTAACACCTTATCTTTGAAACGTGTGTGTTATGTCATTTAAAGTCTAATTTCAGCGATGGTTTACTTTTTTGAATCTTCGTTAAGATGGATTTATACAATCATCACAGTTTCTGAGGGGCACCGGAGCTCGGGAAGCTGCGTATAGAGGGCAGTCCTGTTTGCAAATCTGAACGACTAATGAACAGGCGCAACAAAATTATCCAAGGCTATAGAAAAGAAAAATAGACGCGTAGCGTAGAGAGAAGGATATAGCTACTTTCGTTTAAGGGTGTGCTGGAGCCGTCGATAATTTCTCGTTCAAGGTCATTTGAGAGGCCGGTTAACTCACCATCCTGAAGTCTCCATATCACCAATCGCTGTCTAACTACTTACGCTTGTGATTGTATATCTCTGTTGGGAGTTGGGCTCTTAAAAACTTAGCAAAAGTTGTAATAGTTTGCGAGATACTTCTTGTATTTCTTATTTTATGTTTCCTCTTCCCTGTCAAATCATAATTATACATTTGAAAATTTAACGATTATCTTATAAAGGACACTAGATGTAAAGAAATAATAAATCCTGGTAAATCTTGGATTAAAAACTTCTGGTCAAATGTAGTTATTATAACATTTTATTAAGTTTGTTTTAATTTTTAACTTCCAGAGTGTCATCTTTATCTATTATATTGTAGTAAAAACCATGAGGTGTCCATACTGCAAAACAGCATTTATCTGTATCGGTAATATGCAGCCGGCCCTGAATTTTGATAATATCAATTGTAGTTTAGGTTTATTTTAAATTATTTATCTCAAAAGCCGAATAAACGCATTTTACTTCGACTATACAATTGATTTCTTCAATAAACCTATCAGGTGTAGCTCCAAGAAAAGGATATGCTCTATCAATAAATCAACTACACGGGCGTAGTTTATATTTAATTTTATCTTCAAGGTCCTGTAATGCATTTCGCTCATTTTTAATGCTATATTGTATTGATGGTACACACCTGTACATATTTTCTTTTTGGTATCATACTGATTTTACTATATTTACTATCTGTTTGGTGCTTTTATTTTGCAAACTCGGCCGAAATTCGAAGCTGTCAACATTGGTTTACGTAATGCTACTCTATGTATCTGTTTATCGTATTTAACAGGTTATTATTGAGAGTTTTCATGTGCTCAGTTTTTAAAATGTTAAGTTCACTTTCTGTCACATCAATTTTCTCACAATTTGAGACCTAATACTTCTCTTCACATCTTTTAAATGTTTTTTTAGATTTTTTCCTCTTTAATCTAATTAAAGAACGTTCAGATTATTCAACATATTTGCCAGGTAAGTTCAACTCTTACTCACTTGAACTTACCTGGCAAATATGTTGAAAAATATGAACGTTCTTTAATTATATTGAAGAGGAAAAAATCTAAAAAAAACATTCAAAAGTATACACTTTTGTTTTATTAAATGATAACAATGCCCCATAACACGTGTGTTGGTATGACCCCACTTTCGAAAAATGTATTCGATTTCCACCCAAGCATTTCGCAATAATGCTACTAAAATGTTCTATTTTATTATTATCCATATCTTTAATTTTAAAATTTGGCGTAATTTTCAATTCTTCAAAATAATTAATATCCTCCCATTTTTACAAAAGTAATCGGCCCAATTGTTATAGAATCTAGCAATATGCGCTATTAAATTTTTTATATCATGTCTCAAGTTTTTAATTTGGTCAAAAATAGGTATAGTTTAATTTTTTCTATATGCTACGGCTTTTCTCACCCCAGTTCTAAATCTATGGATAGATTTTTAATTTATATTTCATAGTTTAATGGTCCCCATATTTTCTCTTTCGCAACTATCTAATACGTTACTACAAGAATTCCGTATTAAATGGTTCCTAAATTCAATTTTTTGTACCACATTTGTTCCACATGGAGCACAATCATTTATTTTTGTATAGACATTTATTGTCAAAACATCAGGTAAGTTTTCTGGCATAAACATTAAATTAAAATCAACATATCGGGCATAATTGGATTCAAAATAACCATTTTTAATATAATAAAATAAAATAAAATTTTTAAATTGCTGCATATAGCAATTTAAAATTTTATTTTACTTATTATTTGGCAACGAAGCTGATTTTGAAAAAAATACATTTTTACTGTCATTGTATAGTGTTTAAACGGCTATTGACTTTGTTTGTTAGTTCAATTAAATCGGCCAATAAATAACAGAGTTATGGCGTTGGGCATTTTTTTTATCGAATACAAGGTATATTATTCCATAAATGGCTTAACTATTTTTAAAACCTTGAATAATGACTAAAAGTCCAGGATCATAAAAATATATACATTTCTTTTGATTTGCGGCGGCGGACAATAAAGTCTATTATTCATACAGTAATAATTGAAATTATATCAAATGAATAATAAATAAATAATATATAAATAATGAATATATAATAAATTAATAATTAATAAATGTATAGTAAATAAATTAAACGAACTGCATAAATGACAAAATGAAGATGGTCTATTACTAAAAGAAATATATAACAAATTCCGACTTAAATTTTAACATTTTCCCGTTATTTTTACTTAATGTTTTCTGCAACTACGAGTACATCTGTAACTACTACATCAGTATCTTACACGCGGGAATATATATTTGACTGTGTGCTTGATCTTTGGAGAGAAGGTCCACAACTTAAAGCTGGAGGAGTTCTTCAGCAACTTTTATATCAAATTTACATTGTCTGTTTTCCCGATTACTCATCGACAATATTATAATGGTAAATTTTAACAATTATTGAATCTGCCACGTTTAATGTTAAAACTTGTATACTAATTTTAATCTGCGATCTCAAAAACGATCAAAAATGCAATTTTACATGAATTTGATAAATTGTCACATATTCAGTCCTCCATATTAGATCCGCTACTTTAAAGTTCGAAATATTTATATCAAATTCATAATCAGCGACCTCAAAAACACTGTTAAATGCAATTTTGCGCGAATTTGATGAATTTTGATATATTGGCCAGCCATACTGGATCCGCCATTTTGAATTTCGAAATATTTATATCGAATTCGTAATCAGAGACCTAAAATACCTTAAATACCTTAATCAACAAAATATGTTGTGGTTATGTATAAATTTACATACGATGGCCAGGTTTTATTGGGCTGTGGCCAAGTGTACGACGGCCGCATCCCGGCCTATTCAGCATTAATATTTTATTTACATGTTTGTAGAGAACAAAATGACATAACGTAGCGAGTTTTATTTTTATTTCTCGATTCTGAATTACATGAATGGTACGTGTGAAGGTATAACAATTACACAGGATTAATAATTTCAGGAAAAATAATTAAACAAGACATCAAATACTAATTTTATTGATCTCAAATATCCATAGCTATACCATTATATATATATATATATATATATATATATAGCCGATGGCTTAATCAAACACCAGGTGTATATATATATATATATATATATATATATATATATATATATATATATATATATATATATATAATAACGGGTAGGGCTTACATGAATGGTACGTGTGAAGGTATAACAATTACACAGGATTAATAATTTCAGGAAAAATAATTAAACAAGTCATTAAATACTCATTTTATTGATCTCAAATATCCATAACTAATAACGGGTAGGGCTATAAGCAAACTCTTTTTTCATTGTTCCTCTTGCTGAGTGAGAGTCTGCGATGTAGGCTTAACCTACAATCTAATCTTGCCGCGCAATTAACCACGTGAACCCGGCGACGCTTTTACACAACAATGGTTTTTAGAATGTTTGTGCTGTCCCCAGTAGACATAGTTTTTCTGTTAAAATCAATTTATGACCAATAGTGGTATGTACTTTTGTGATAATGCAACAGTTTACTGAATAAAAATTCACGGTTCTGTAAGTAATTTTTTATTGTAATGATAGGTTATATTAAATTTTAACATTTTAAATTTTACAGCTTCTCTGATGAAGCCGACACGGTTGGCGAAATATTGGATTGTTTTCTCGCGTCGATTTGTTTATTTGCGCTCTACGTTTCGGCAGCATCACTTCTGCCATCATCAGCAGCTTTTTTATACTGAGTGATAGATGTCACGTTCACTGTCAGTACACTTGCTTTATAAACTAGGGACTTGTAGTCTAGATCTTCTGCGTGTCATTGGTTCACTCGATGTAGAAGGTACTAAAATTTCTTGATTTGTGGCCAATGTATCAGCATTGTTGGAATTACTTGAATTTCTCTAAATATCAGGAAAACTGTTGAATATTGGAGGCAAGTCATTTCTTTGAAAATGTTGTTGTTTTAATATATTAATCAATATTAATTATTAATTAATTATTTTAATATACTAATTAAATTAAATATTTTCGCCATCCGTGTCGGCTTCATCAGGAAACTGTAAAATGTTATTTACTTTTTAGCAAACATAACCTAATGATAAAAACTACTCACAGAAACGTGAATTTTTGTCCAGTAAACTGGTGCATTAGCGCAAAAGTACATACCACTATTGGTCATAAACAGAAGACTATGTCTGCTGGGGACAGCACAAACATTATAAAAACCATTGTTATGTAAAAGCAACGCCAGCTTCACGTGGTTAATTGCGCGGCCAAATTAGATTGTAGGAATTGTAGGTTAAGCATACATCACAGACTCGTACTCAGCAAGAGGAACACAACAGCTTTGCCTACCTTTCGGTGTGTTGTCGATATACCGAAAAGTCAGCAACCCGAAGGTCCCCCCCCCCAAGGCGGCAAATTTAAAACTTTGACAACTGTCTGAATTTCATATGAACCAATTAACCCTCGGTCAGAGGCCCCACCCAATCGCTCCCAAATCAGATTGTTAGACTGGTAATGGCAGCAATTGAGTAGCACGTTGCTGACTTTTCGGTGTATTGACAACAAACCGAGGGGTTGACAATACTGTTGTGTTTCCCTTGCTGAATGCGAGTCTGTGATGTAGGCTTAACCTACAATCTTATCTTGCCGCGCAATTAACCACGTGAAGCCGGTGTCGTTTTTACACAATAATGAATGTGCTGTCCCTAGTAGACGTAGTTTTTCTATTTTAATTAATTTATGACTAATAGTGGTTTGTACTTTTGCGCTATTGCACTGGATAAAAATTCACGTTTCTGTAAGTAATTTTTATTGTAATGATAGGTAATGTTTGCTAAAAGTAAATAAAATGTTACAGTTTCTCTGATGAAGCCGATACGGTTGGCAAAATATTGGATTTGAAAAAATGAGTTTCTTTATAGTCCTAGCCGTTATTATACCCACATCCGTTTACTTTGTAGTGTCGTAGTCGCCGTTCAATAAAGGTAAAACAGGAGTCTTGCACGAAAACGGTTTTTTATTTCATTTTGTGATTTTTCATTTTTTTTAATAATAATAATTTTTTATTATGCCATTTCCATGGCTACGCCTGGCGGGCCACCGCCTATCCGATTTATCCCGCTGTGCACCACACAACCCCCGACCTAGAAAAAGGAAGAAGAAAAAGAAACAGAGAAAGAGAACGTTACACGTTTAAAGCGATTATAAGATCGGTTCGGTTCAGAGTGTTTAAGGATTGATTTAAGAGGTGTGGTGTGTGAAAAAGGAGAATCAGAGTGTTGTTTTGTAAAAGTGGTGACCGAAACTTGTGAAGTATAGTAAGGTTTAAGCCGGTCGATGGAAACACAATCGATTCTGCCAAACATTTAACGTAAAAAATTTAGAAATTCGATGCAAACTAAAAGGTATCTGTATGTGTGGCAAACTGGCAAAGGGCCGATGATGTCGATGTGTATGTCGGTGAAACGGTGGTCAGGATCCGGAAAAGTAGCTATTGGTGATACAGTGTGACGATTAACCATAATGCTTAACTCCGCAACAGGGTCAGGTAAACCAAGCATAGCACAGTCGGCGAGTGCAGCCTTAACTGTTGTAAATGCTCTAAGAGCGGCTTGTGACCAGATAAGTGGTTTGTTGCGTGGAGTTGTAGCGGCAAGCTGGTTAAGCGGTGCTAAAATATCCGAGCATGACTTAATGAAACCGAGTGACGATTTAACCATAATGCTTAACTCCGCAACAGGGTCAGGTAAACCAAGCATAGCACAGTCGGCGAGTGCAGCCTTAACTGTCGTAAATGCTCGAAAAGCGGCTTGTGACCAGATAAGTGGTTTGTTGCGTGGAGTTGTAGCGGCAAGCTAGTTAATCAGGCCAACGTGTAAAACGGTCGATGCAAACTAAAAGGTATCTGTATGTGTGGCAAACTACAACTGACTTTCTCAATGGCAGGGTCGAATTGTGTTTCTTCCATGACGTAGGAGATGAAAAAGTAAGGGAAGCAAGCAAAGTAGAATAAAGAATAGGTCAGAAGAAGGTGAAAGGTCCTTGAAATACGGGGGGGGGGTAAATGTCACCTGAGATAAATCGGACTGGCGGCGGGGAAAATAACGAAGTCTTCGAAGTCGGAGGGAAAGGTCGAGAGACGGGGTTTGCCATTCGATCGGGAACGGCTCCTGTCTTTTCGTGCGGTGGTCGGGAACGGCTGCTGTCTTCGCGTGAGGTCAGGAACGGATGCTGCGGTGGTCTCTGAAGAGGAGTCACCAGCTGTGAAGTGGGTTAGGAGTAACAGTTGCTGCGGCGGTGTTGCGCATGTCTCACTAGCGATCACGTCGGGGTCACCATTTTGTAGTGTCGTAGTCGCCGTTCAATAAAGGTAAAGCAGGAGTCTTGCACGAAAACGGTTTTTTATTTCATTTTGTGATTTTTCATTTTTTTTAATAATAATAATTTTTTATTATGCCATTTCCATGGCTACGCCTGGCGGGCCACCGCCTTTCCGAGTTATCCCGCTGTGCAATACAACTTCATTCTTCAGATTTTGCGTCGTTACTTTCCTAAATTTTTTTTTTTTATATATATATATATATATATATATATATATATATATATATATATATATGGTGTTTGATTAAACGTGGCCATCGGCTGTATCTCAGAAATTATACATCGTAGCATGTTGCAGTAACAAATTTCAGTGTAAAAGTGGCTAAAAGAAATCGCTAGATATTATTTTTAAGTTCATAGATTCGCCGCAAGAGCGCTATCTCTATAGTAACAGACTAAACCATTTTTTATTAAATAAATGCCATATTAAGCGATGTAAAAAATATGAAAATCTTAATCTACGATAAATTTTACCTAATTTTAACTATCTTCTCGTTTTTTATGTCTCACATAAGATGCACGGGAGAACGGAAATGTCTAATTATTCAAATGACTGGTTCCACTGAATTTAATAAAGTTGGACTCATTTGATAAATAATTGAATGCACTATAATTTCACTTTGATTTATTTTAGTTTGATATTAAGCGCCAGAGGGTGTGATTGAGACAATCGCCGCATTTTCTTCATTTTCTTTAAACTTTCAAATTAGAAGGTATACGTAGGTTACGATAGTTAATTAAAATAAGAAATTGTGTGAAAACTGGCTAAAAACGCATCCCGATGTCTTTATCCTAACCGGAGATATATTGAACTACTGATCCTTACTATAGACAAAATTAAATCAAAATACACAGTGTTTAAAAGTGCATTTAAATATTTATCAATTTAGTCAAAGTTTATTAAATTCGGTTAGACCTAACTAAAGTTACAACCATTTTAATAATTAAACTTTTCTACTTTTATCTACATCTTATGTAAAAGCAAAAGAAACTAGAAAGTTATTGAAATCGAGCAAAATTTAGAGTAGATTAAAATATACATATTTTTAACATATGCAGCTTAATTTGGCATTTTGAATAACATCTTGTTTTTATCCTTTGATGTAGAGAGTGCCCCCTCTACCAGTAAAGCTAGATTTAATTATTGTATTCGTTTTATTTACTTTTGTTTCGTTTTTTATTGTTCCAATAAAGTATTGTAATAAGTGTTTTTAATTGTAGCAAATACACGCTGTTTTAACCATTCTACTAATCTCATAGCCTACTATATTTTAAGATTTTAAATAATTATGAATTTACTTACATATTCGCTTTCCAAAACATATAAATGAGAAAAAGTGATCTTAAATTATTGTTTTTGACCTTTTGGACATAAAACAAAAAAGCGTAGAGGTCTACTAGATTTTAAAATATATTTTTATATGGTACGCGGTTGAAAATGGGCTAATCCACCAGACTTTTTACTATATCTTTGGTTAGGATAAAGATATCAAGATGAGGTTTTCACCACTTGTCTCAGTATTCCTTTTTGTAATAAAAAATAAAGTTCTAAACGTAGAAGAACTATAGGTTATAATTTTTTTTCAATTACCTATCAAATGAGACTAACTTGATTAATTTCTGTAATTCCTAACAAAAGTTACACATAGTTTAGTCATCACACTTTCCTGTTTTCCTTACTTCATATGTGCGAGATAAAGAAACAAGTGAGTAGTTGAAATTCAGCGTAGATTATGATTTGTATATTTTTAGCCTAGCTCAATACAGCAGTTTTTTAATAAAAATTTGTTTTTGTATTTAGCGATAGATGTTACTCGCTAATGCCCTCTAACGGCAGAGGTAGGGACTTAAAACTAATTTCCAGTGATTTCTTTTGGCCATTTTCATCATGCAATTTTTTACTCCAACATGCTACGCTACATAGTTTCTGAGATACAGCCGGTGGCCACGCTAAATCAAAAACCCGGTATATATATATACATAGAGTTTTATGTTACACCGAACATACCAAAAAAATGTCAATGTAAATTTGCCTGTGTTTGATTTGTTCTGGGACCCATCAAAGCATTGAGTGCGATGTGATTGGCTACGATTTCTAATGGTAATATAGTCAACCCAATTTACACTCTTCTGAGTGCGATTTCATTGGTTACGATTTTTAGTAGTTGTAATGCAAATTAGGACTAATGTAAACAGGGTGCATGTAACGTCAAAATAAAATATGGCAGGTTTTAAATGTTGTGCGTTTATGGTAAGTGCAGTGCGTGGGAATATGAAACATACTTTTTTGCCCAAAGCAAGGCATCGGCATTTCAAGACAATCAGGATTAATACTGTTAATTCACTGTAAGTTATACAGTCAGTAAGGTAATGAATATATATATATATATATATATATATATATATATATATATATATATGTATATATATATATATATATATATATATATATATATATATTATATATATATATATATATGAATATATAAATCATATATTGTAATCCGCACGGGAAATTTATTTATATATTTACAAAGGTATGGGACACAATATACAGTATTAATATATATTTCTACTTTGTTGCTGTTCCCCAAATATTGACTATTATCTTGTTTTTCCACTTCTTTCCTGATACGTCTAACAATTCATTTATATTTTTTAATCATTGAGACACTCATATTGTTTGTTTTGTATACACTTGGTAAAATATTCGATATAAACAACAGTCATAATGTGGAGCAATACATGTATCTAAAAATAGATAAATGCTATCTTGTGATGTATTATATGAAACTCACAAATGAATATTTTTGGTGAGGCCATAAACAGTTTCGATTTTAATAGGTTTTTTGTTGTTTGAATTATTTAAATTTGATGAAGAATTCAATAAGCTTGTCTTATATTCAAATCAAGCTTTCTTCGTTACAAAATTTATACGCTGAAGAAAGTTAACATATTAATAAAAGGGGTTAAATGTATTAACAATGATTGATAATAGTAGACAGTTTTAAGACTTTAGCATGGTAAATAGTGCAGCATGGTAAATAGTGTTCGGTAAATTTGTCAATAAAAACCGGTTTACCGATCATTTGTTGTTTTTGCGGTATAAGTCATTAAATACATAGAAAATGAATAGCGTTTACTGACTTTCCTTCACGAGTGTTTTCCACTACTTGATTAAGCAAGAAGTACAATTTCGAGTTTAGAAAATTCTCAAAATTGTGAGTTACCAGGCGAAACGTCAGGCGCTTTTGAAATCTTGACATTTTACTTCTTGTGCGAGGCGTATTAAACACTTAATTACGATGAAGTTAAAAAACGCATACATGATCTTTAAATAAAATAACACAGAATCAAATATTTAATCAGTTATCAACGGTTTTTACTGTTAATAACAAATAATTAGGTTTTAAACTGTTTTCCATAACACTGATAGCCCTTAGTTTTGCAACATTTTTGATAATGTAGTCTCTTATAAGCGGACACAATCGGTTCTCAAGATTATTAGAGGTGCCTTCATATAATAGGTTTTTGCATAAGTACAGCTCATAAAGTAGTTTTGGCAATTGTTTAAAAACATTGAAATATAACTTTATTCTGGGTACATCTACACAGTTTTTGCTACCCCGAGATCGGGCCCTGAACCCACTTCAAAACAAACACTCAACACATAATTTAAAGGTTTCCTAAATGGTAGAAAAAAAAACGGAAAAAGAGATTTATTGGTTTCTTAAATGGTCTAAAAAAAAGTGGAAACAGATAGAGCCATAAAAAATTGTCTCCAAACCCTCCGGCGGCCCACCCCACAGAGGGTGCATAAAAACAGCCACACAGTTTTTTCGCTCTTCGAGAGCGGGTCGTGTACACATTTCAAAACAAACAGTAACCAATGTTATATTTGTAAAAGTCAGTTAAGATTATTTAAAAATTACGTTTTGATACATACATATCATAAAATTGGAAACGAAAGTAGATTAATAATTTGGTCCGCTTATGCAGAGTTAATTGATAGTCCGCTTAAGAGGGGGTTGTTTACTAAGAAAATCCCATACTAATTTTCCTTGCTTGCTTTTCCTTGCAATGCGTCCGCTTATAAGGGGTTCCGCTTAAGAGAGGTGTTCGTAAACAGAGAGTAGGTATAATACGTTTAGCAGTATTGTGCGTTAAGTAAACCGAAACGAACTTGAATACACTCCAGTCCCAAAATCTTCCGATATCTATCTCTTTTCCTAAATGTTGAAGGGTAGGGGGAAAGAGACCAAGCACTAAGGAGGTAATCTGTTATGAACACCAACCGCATTTTCTGTGTGTCAATGTCAACCCGATATTAGAAGGTAGTACTTTTTATCCGGTTTGTTTTAATAGGAAGGTTTATTTGATAATTATAAAAAAACAAATAATAAACATAAACTAACCCAACATAACCAAATGAACTAACTGTAAAAATAATAAAAAATAGAAGTAGTGTTTTTATTATAATTTGACCTGTACATTTAAGAAATGTCATTTTTTTTCAATGAAATAATAAAAAATGTCAATCAAATAAATATCATAAGAATCAACATCAAGATTGTTGAGACCTTTACTATGTGGTATTCCATTTTAAATAATGAATAGAAACATTATACAAAGTTTAATACCACTTAATATTTTTATTAAAAGAACATTCAGAAATATATAGTGGTACTAAACTTTGTATATTTTACTATTCACTGTAATAAAAATTTTTGAATTTAAAAATCTAAACGGGAACAAATGGAAATGAATTAGAATTATGGAGATAATAAAATTGATATATAAATAAATTTAAAAAAACATATGATTACTATAAATCCATAATAATAAATTAATTTTATTTAAAAATTGTTTCGAATTGTTGGTTTAATCACATTATTTTTGTTTGTAACAAATAAAATGTTGAACATCAAGAGTTGTTCTTGTTGTATATTATATATGTATAAATTTTACCCAGTTGTTACCATAGAGAAATAGTCTTAAAATAAAATGACTGGAAATTCCAACTGAAACATAATATTTCAAGTAAATAATAATGTGTATGTGTATTTAAAAAAATGTTATGTTGCGAGAAAACTGCTATTTTATGTTTAATAATTAAACCAAAATAGTATAAATAATTGTTGCAATTTTACTTGCCAGAGAAAACTTTTTTGATTTTTGTAATCAGTGTGATCCGGGTTACAATATTACCATATTTTATTAAAATCGGACAATACCTAAAAAATATTGAAAGTTTGATGCTGCAATTAAAATGTTAATAATTATTGCAATTTTACTTGCCAGCGAAATCTATTTTGATTTTTGTAATCAGTGTGCTCGGGCCAAATTTCATTAAAATCAGAGTATAAATAAACAATGTTGAAAGATTGTTGCAGCGATTAAAATGTTAATAATTATTGCAATTTCACTTGCCAGCGAACTCTTTTTTGATTTTTGTAATCAGTGTGCTTCGAACTACGACATTGCCAAATTTTATTAAAATACAAGTAAAAATAAAAATTGTTTAAATTTTATGGCTGGCTTAATAATTGTTGCAATTTTACTTGCCAGCGAAAGCTTTTTAGACTTTTGTAATCAATGTGCTCCGGGCTACAACGTGACCAAATTTTATTAAAATCCGAGTAAAAATAAAAAATATTGCAAGTTTGTTTCTGCGATTAAAACGTTAATAATTATTGCAATTTTACATGTCAGTGAAAACTTTTTTGATATTTGTGATCAGCGTATGCAAGAGTATAAGCTAGCCAAATTTCATAAAACTAAGAAATAAATAATGAGATAATTAAAAAAATCAATTCATTCATCGTTTTATGTCTGTTGATATTAATGAATTATTTAACGGATGCAAATCTGAAATGTTTGTTGTGTGTATATTTGTTAAATGAATTGAGTAACAGTTTGGAACAATTATTTAGATTACGTAGAGAGAAGGTACTTTCCAATTAGATGACCCTTTCAGAAGGGTCGGTCATAAATCTGTCAGCGGTACGCTTTTGTTCGGTGGATTTCTGACTATTTTCAGGGGTAAAAGTGTTTATCTAGCGTCAATGAATGTGCTATAACTGATCGAAAAATACTTGCCAGCGAAAAATAATGATATTTTCGTAATCAGCATAAACTTTCGAGTCTAATGTGCTAATTTCATCTAAATAAGACTTTATTTAAAAATTCATTGTTTTGTGGTTTTTTATTAATAACTTTTGCAGTTTAACTAGCCAGCGAATATTTTTTACATATTTGAATAGAACGTTAAATTCTACATGGAATGTATAAGTTTCATGAAAATCGGAGTTGTAATTTACCTGTAATTAAGAGTAATAAAAAATCGAATTATGCGATTTACTCATAAAGTATATTGTATCAAATTGTGGTTGGCACTAATCTAAAGTGCAACCCTTTTTCTATTAGTGTGTGTATTTTAATTAACATCTGCTAAGTCATAATGGAGATATCGACGAACAAACATTACGAAATATACTTACTATTCTAAGAGATAAGGTTACAAATTTTAACATCAACACCATATAAATTGTGGTTTCTTTTTTTCCAATATACTACCGCGCTGGTAGAGGGCGTCTCTATTCAAAATTTACTGGTTTAGACATTTTCTAGAGGCTCTCTCCTTAATATTTTTTCTTCAAACCGACAGTGATCCAGGTTTAGCTGGTTTTTCTATTGGAATTTCAATTTAATCTTTCTCTTCCAGTATATATTTATTTACGGATTTATGAAATTGCATTTCTGTAAATTAGTTTCATAGTAGGCATTTAATGTTTGTTTTACCCCTTCTTGTAACAACAGGTCTCCTTATTATTATTATTATTATTATTATAGTGCATTCTTTCCCATCGTTTTTTTTTTATTTTCTGTTTAATTTATTTACGATTTTATATTCCTACGGATTGTGTTTTGACTTCTGACACTTTTCATTTTCTGTGTTAACATCTTTAATAAAAAAATGTGGAGAACCTGTCAGAATTGTTTGAACATGAACCAAAACCCCAATCAACTGATCGATGGCCCTGTTAAGGCGGACAATAGCAACACGAAAATTTCAATAGAAAACCAGAGTATGTGCAATATGTTGATCATTTTTACTAGGACTTCGAACGGGAACTAATCCAAAATTTTAAAGCCATGTTCAGAATGAATGTGTTACTAAACGTAGAAACAAAAAATTTGAAGATTCCATTTATGCTATCGTGTTCCATATGCATACTTTAAAACCTAGAAATATTAATAATCTGTACATTTATATCATTCACTATCCTACAATTAATTTAAAAAGTTGAACAATTTTGAATTAGAAAACTTTTGTGGAAAATCAATTCGCATTAATATTCGTATTATTCAATCTTACTTTAATAAAATGAATTCGGTTGTTTCGTGAGTAATTATAAGTGATTTTTTTAATATTTTAAATATATAGAGGGTACTCGTTTTTCGAGGTGTGATTTAGGGATGTTGCTTAATTGAAGAGATATATATCTTCAATTGTTTCTATGTAAAATAAAAAATATTATTTCAGATTTGTGAAAATCCCGTTTTTATTTGTTTGTTTTGAATTCTCTAAAAGCTGTTTTAAAGATACATTTAATGACGCATCCAATAGAAACATTGCTTTGCAAATTTAAAACTTATTTCATTATGTCGTAAAAGTTATAATAAGATATCTCTAGTCGAAATTGCAGTCACATTCAATGAAAAAGTGTTATACAAACAAAGTCAAAAGTGTTTTATTGTATAATAAACATGTTTTTATAATTTTCGATGCTTCTAAAATTTCTTATTTTTCACATCGAAACAATTGAAGATATTTTAAATGTGAAAGTAGTTTAATAAACACTAAAATACAATTCTTTACTCTCATGTACGATTCTCTATCTCTTAAAATAAGCGAGATCGCTATAGTGCAGCTCGAAAAACGGGCACTTGTATGCCTAATTAACTATAACAAATTGTATAACATGGTGTAAATTATAAACTTTTGCAAGCAAGTTAAAATTTGTTTTAATTTTTAAAAATTAACAAATGTCATAAACTCAATACTTATAATTACTATAGAAATAATATTAATGTAATTGTTTTATAGTATAATTTAAACATAATAAAATTACAAATAACTCTTGATAATTTATATTCCTAGGTTTTAAAATATATACAATACGATCGCATAAATAAATCGTCAAGTTTTGAGTATAATTTTGGTACAGGGCCGCTCGATGAGCTTCTCACAACACAGTGTAGCGTGGCGTTTAGTAATAATTGAAAAACGACCAAGAAAATATTTTAACTCGTGATATAAATGATGACGCGAGCGCGACGCTTAACACCCCGCCCCAACTCTGAACAAGTCTTGAGACTATTTATTATAGAGTTTTTATCTTATAATGGTTTTTTACTTCAGTTATAGAAATTCCTAGTCATCATTTTTCACCTGATGCGAAACGCATTATAAAGGATGTATATCGAGGACTTAAAGGTGTTCTTGGAGTTTTTTGGAAATAGCAGAATCATTAACAAACATTTTTGCAAGATTAGGAAAATAGTTAAAAATACTATCGACAAAAACAATCGTTGTGAAAAAGCGGTTAACAAAATTACGCCTAAAATAATAATAAAATTAGAAAAGTTACTTATGAAATAATGAAAGATAAGTAGGCACCTACACTGAGAATTATTAATAATATCTTTAAAGAAAGTCAAATTATCTTGTGTAGTCCAGCAACATTGTGGAAATCCTTAAAAGACAATAGTTTTACATGTTCTACTAAAGATGAAAGAAAGCATTTAATAGAGAAAGAAAATATTAATAATTGGCGATATGAATATTTCTTAAAAATTAAAAAATTTGGAGACACTGGAAAAAACATTTGTTATTTAGATGAAACTAGGTTCGATACCCATGATACTTCGAAAAAAATATGGTCTGACCAGACTGGCAATGGAAATCAGGTAAACGATTGCTCACTTTTATCGGGAAAACACATTTCGAAATGCTATCTTGATTAGCATGACGAAATGACTGCGGCGCTCTTTGAAAACTGGTTAAAAAATAAGTTAATTCCTAATTTACCCAATAAATCGGTAATTGTTATCTTATCATAGTCGACAGGTTGATAAGGCACCGAATGCATCAAATAGAAAATCAGAAATAGCAGATTATTTATATAAAAATGATTTATTCCACGACGGGAGCTATTCAAAAGCACAACTTTGGAAGTATTGCATACAGAAACAAGGAAGAACAAAACATTTTATGTAGACCAATTGGCCGAAAGACTTGGTTGCCTCCGTATCACTGTATTTTTAATCCTATTGAGCTGATCTAAGCCCAGTTAAAAAGAACTTTTAGGAAAAATAATACGTCTCCAAATATAAATAATATATCATTCATTTGCCTGATAAAGCAACACGACACTCCAATAAAGAGCCTAAAGACACAGATTTAGAAAGAATGTTAGAGACTAGAATATATACCGAGTGTCCTGTTTCAAGATGCATCATAGGCAACTCCCATGTAAACATTTCAATGTTAGTTTTTGTCTCTCCTATTGGACCTAAATTATCAAAACCAAATTAATTAAAATTATTCTTCTATTTAATGACAGATTTTAAAAGCATTTATTTCATTTTTTGTTCAGTTTTATTATAATTATCGCTTAAAAATAATGAAGAAAATTAAACAAAAATATCCAATTAAAATCTCAAAATAAGAGTTGTCATGAAAAGTAAGTCTTTTAAAGACAACAAAGATTCAACGTGAGCATTTATACCACTAATGAAATTGAATGTGATTATAAAATGTAATATTAAGAGGAATATAACATGGGTATAAAACTTTGATGTGATATTTCTTGAGCAGTAAATTTCCTAAAAAATTGAAACTTTGACAGCGTCAATTTTATTTTTTTTAAATTTAGTACTTTCGGAGATATGAATAAAAAAAATAACTACTTTCAAAATCAAAAAATTAAAACATTGATCGGAATATAATAGTATTCTTCAAACAAATGTTAAATTTTATGGTGATGCGATGATCGATAACCGCTAAAAATCTATGTAAAATATCGCCCTTGTTCCTGCTTCCACCAAACGGATAAATTTATGCAACATCTCGGCTGGCGCGCAGTGCACTCTTAGTTAAAAACACGACTTTATTTCTTCGCGCGCTCCGTGTATTTAAATACAAGTTGTTGATTTATTTTTTGTTTTGTATTTAATAAGTATTCTTAATCTCAATATACAGTTTAGTACAGAATATGTTTATCCATTATAGGACACGGCACTTTAAATTAATGTATAATTACAATTACAGTAGAACCTCGTTATACCGGGATGGGTTTTGGCTATACCTAGCACGATATAAGGAAAACACGGTATATCCGAATATATGTAATTTGTATAATAGTCACATACACACACGCGCATACAGAGAGTTTTATATAACACCGAACATTTTCATACAATACAATTTGACACCTTTCAATTTTTAGTTATGTGTAAATTAGCAAGCGTATATGACTATTAAAAATTGCTGCCAATCAATCGCAATTAATGCCTTAACTTGTACATACAGGAAGTTTTTCTTTCAAGTATGTCCCAATTACAGCGTATATGCCGTAAATCTTTAGATACTCATTGTTTTTTTTTAAGAGTTCAATTTGAAACTTGAAATGAGTGTGTTCCACTCCCAGACTAAGCATGAAGTAAAATTTCGAGTTTAGAAAAGCCTGAAAATTTGGTTTGGTCGCGTAGCGCGAAGCGCGGAGCGGCCAAACCAAATTTTCAGGCTTTTCTAAACTCGAAATTTTACTTCATGCGCCACCGGTACGAAACACTGACATATTACGAAGATTAAAACACATCGCAAACTTTACATTGCATCAGTGTTTTGTACCGGTGGCGCATGAAGTAAAATTTCTAGTTTAGAAAAGCCTGAAAATTTGGTTTGGCCGCTCCGCGCTACGCGACCAAACCAAATTTTCAGGCTTTTCTAAACTCGAAATTTTACTTCATGCTTAGCCTGGGAGTGGAAAACACTCGTTTAAATCTTTAAATTAAATTCTTCTAATAAACCGAGCATTGGCAAATGTACAACGTATGCTTATGTATACTTAAAAGTAAAATTCTCGTTATGAAAATGTTCAGTGTTACATAAAACTCTCTCTCTCTCTCTCTCTATATATATATATATATATATATATATATATATATACATATATATACATATGTGCAGTAGCCACCTACATAACAAGCCATACTATATAATACAATAATGACGCCGGAACGTTTTACCTAATCAGAGCGGTACGCAGTCAATTGTTAAAACTAACATCTTAAAAAAAATAAACCTGAAAAATGACCCCGATATATCCGAATCACGGTATCTCGAGGCCCGGTATAGCGAGGTTCTACTGTATATTAATTTTTATTAATAATATATAATATTATATAAACTTGTTGTTTTTAGTCAGCGGCATAACATTGTTCGCTTCTGTGTTTATGATATGTACGTGTTAATGTTGTTTTTAACAATAGAACGATCATTATACGAACGAAATATCTCTATAATCTTCTGCAGTTTTTACGTTCTTAACACTGAATTATCATTAAATCTGTTTAAAAAGGAAATTGAAAATTTGCATCTCAATATCAAAATAAAACAATACACTGATATTATTCAATTCTCAAATTCTTTTCAGTCGAATTAAAAAATAGACTGGCTACGACAGTAAAGGGATCCAGGTGCAAAGCTGTGTTAAAACAATTCTCTTACACCAATATAATAATAATTTTATTGCACTTTTGCAAAAACATTCATCGGCGTCTGGCCTTCAGAAACGCTCTTCCTAAAAGGCTTACATCGTCATACAATATTGATACCGATGTATTTATTATTACTGGGGATATTACATCTAGCAATGATAACTCCCCGTGGCCTGTGTGATGGAATTTTTGCGGCGCACAGTGTTTTTATTGAGCATTGTATTATTAGAATTCTGTCTAAATATAATTAACACATGTGTTTTTTGTTTATCGATCGCATACTAAACAATAGTTGCACCAAAAACGATAAAATCGTGTTCAAGATGACAGTTCCTATTGTTCTAATGTCACTTTGAACTAAAGTTCAGAGTTAGACCAGTTCAACGTGCAGTAGTGGATTTTTATTATAAACATTTTAAAACGCATAAAGACAAAGTTTTAGATTTTTTTATGCACTCTTTGAGGCATAATTCACCCCCAAAGTTGGAATATGTTTGAAATTCGATCGGTGCGCGAAATAAGCGTTATCTTGAAAATATCATAACTTTACGATGAAGAAAACCATCGACACCATTTTTGACACAGCAATGACATTATATCCTGCTATTATTAAAAATGCTAAATTTTAACTTTAGGTAGGCCCTAATAAAATTTTAAAAATAGTAGAGGTCTGGCACTACCTGCAAAAAAACGTCCAAAATCTACAAAGGAGATTTTGGACGTTTTTTTGAAAAATCTAATTTGTGTCCGTCTGACCGGATTTTTATCTATCAGCGGATTAGTGAATACTTACACACGAGTTACATTATTTTCAAAATTTCATATTGAAACAAATTCATATTCATATCAATTATTAATTAACTTTATTATAAGAAACTATAGAAATCGGCCCGAAGAACATTAATATTGTCATCTGAAAATATCGTTTATTACAATATGTATTCTTATAATGCGGTAATGATTTTATTGACTTGCATGTCTAAATAATAGACCCATTGTATGAATACGCTTTTGAAACCCGAGACGCAATCAAGCAAAAAACCGTCAACGCGGATTCAGGCAGCCGCTTGCGTCTCTGAGTGTACACGTGATTTGGCCGGAGTGTTCGTGAAACCTTCGGCATAATTCGATATGCTTCTGTCCTCCACCGAACTATGCTGATTTTTCCAACAAAATTCGCGGGCCTCGCTGTTATATCCCTCTTAATGGATTTCTTTGTTTAATACTATATTGAATATTTACTTTTAAAAATAAGGACCACCTTAATACCTAATAACGATAATTGGATTAAAATTGAATAAAAAAATTAAATAAATGCTGGGTTTAATTTAAATTAGATTTATTTTCGAACAGTACGTCATTTTTATTTAATTTTATGGTAACCATTATTTTCGTAAAAAGTATCAATTTTATTTTAAATTTTGGGTTTTTATCAATACAAAAAATAAATAATAGCATGACCCCACGCAATGTTCACTCTGCGAAAAAATATGTTTATAATATAAAGAAATTAGCATTGAAACTGCTATGTTCCGCTTTTTTTCTAATCTATCGCAAAGCGATTGAAATAGTTTAAAATGAATAATTAAGAAGGATATTACTGCTTCTTAATTATTCATTTTAAACTATTTCAATCGCTTTGCGGCACCACTTTAAATTTATTTTACTACTTGAAACAGGAGGTCCTGCAACCTAAAGTCTGTCTTTTAAAAATAGGGACCAACCTAATGTATACTGGGTATTAAAAATTAAGTTTTATATTTTTTTACATTTGTATGTGTGTATATATATATATATATATATATATATATATATATATATATATATATATATATATATATATATGTATATTTTTTATTAAAAGACAATTATGATTTAATTAATAGGCAATTATTATTAACCTTAGACCTTTTCCTAAGTGTTTTAGAAAAATATTTTATGATGTGATAATTTGTAATAATACAAACAGACGTTTGTTCGGGACTCGTATTCACAGTACCGATGCAATTTATCATAGGTGAGAAGTTGCACTGAAATAACGGTATTTTACTCCAAACGATTGGGTAAAAACTTCCCAAAATGACGTAATTTCAGTGCAACTTCTCACCGATGACAAATCGCATCGGTACTGTAAATACGGGCCCAGGACACGTTTTGCATCCAGACCTATAATTGTGCCAAAAATGTGAGGTTGCACCTGAATGAGAAAGATATTCAAAGAAACGATTATTTTACTCGAGACCCTTGAATGGTAGCAAGGGTCGGGATCGCAGGTATATTTTGTGCCGATATAAGAAGAAACAGAGAACTAAACGATTTGCGTCTTTCTTATGAGCATCCAGTTTCACCCACGGCCATTAAAGACTTAGATGGTCGAGGTTGTTGTGGTTAACCTCAAGATTTGCGGGGGTCTGCAGGAGGTCATAAAGCTCTGTCCAGTAATTTATTGGGGTAAAGGAGTTGGTAGTTTCTGGCATTCTAAAAGTATGCTAGTTCAACACATTCAGAAAAATCCCCAACAACCCGCGCAATCATTATGTAACCCAAACTGGGGTAAAGGAGTTACTAGATGTATAATATATGTAATACTATTACTATTCTTATACGGCTATGAAGAAACCACGCAAGCAGTTTAATCGTGAAAGAGAGACACAGATCTTTGTTCAGACCTTTACAATTTATACATTTATATTTAATTTATATACAGTTTTATAAATATAATAGATTATTCAGTCTGAATCTATTTGTTATAATGATAAATAATAATAATGCAATGTATTTATTTAACTGTCTCGGTAAATCGAACTCAAAACTCAAAACTCACTTAAGTTCAAAATATACTCCTAAAGCAGTATGTTAAATTATATTTTGAACTTATACAAAATATTGCCAGTGTTTTATTCGCCAAAATATTATGAACAACAAAATATACACCTAAAGCATAATTTCCGAGTGCCAAATAGTACCTACTCGTTACCCCAATAAATTACCCGACAGAGCTTTACGACCCCCTGCAGACCCCCCGCAAATCTTGAGGTTAACCGCAAGAACCCCGACCGTCTAAGTCTTTAATGGCCGTGGGTGAAACTGGATGCTTGCTCTTTGTTGCCACGCTCCAAACATTTCCTGAGCTGGTCTCCCGCAGTGTCGGTGCCCGCAAGCTTATAAAATAATTATAATTTTATTGAGAGTATTCAAGTCTGTTTCGGTTTGCACAGCACAATACTGCTAAATGCACTATACACTGTATGGTTTTGTATATTATACAGGGTGAGTTTTTTATGTTCTCTATAGATCTTGGAAACTATAAGAGATAGAGAAACGGTCAAATAAGCAAAGTAGTGTAGTTTTACCACCTGAATAAAAATACAGTAGTAAAAGGTTATTAAAAGAGATAGTAAAAAACTATAAGGCTCAAAGTTTTATATAGTGTTACACTAAATAATAAAATGTTATCAGGTTTTTTCTATTGACATTTGTTTTTTTATACAATACAAACTTGATTTTTATTTAAATGGAAACCATAGTTGGCTATGGCATCATTAGAAAGGTATTTTTTGTCCTTAATCAGATATATCATGTGAACTATTTATTTACGAAAATAAATAAAATTAACAATTTTATATTTTCTTTTAAAAGCCATGAATCTATGACTCTAATAAAATAATTGCGATCGTTTGTATCAGTTAGTTCCATTAGTGTGTTTTTGTCAATTAATTTAGTGTTAAAAAATCGTTATAACTGTTGTTGTATGGAGATTTTTTCCGGCCAATTTCCATTTATTTCTACATATAACTTCCAAATAAACTTATTTGACGAAAATTAAACAAATTCATATATTACAAACAACCGAAATGGTTTTGTAATTGTCATCGTTTCATAGCTAACATTTTCTTATTGTAAATAAAATAGAAACATGTTAATAACTCAGTTATTTTTGTAAATAAGTATATTATATCTGATTAAAGAGAAGAATATAATTTCAATTTAAAAAATGCAAGTTTATGTCGATAGAAAATATCTGATAACATTTTATTATCTAGTGTAAAATTATATTAAACTTTGCCTTATATTTTTATCTATAGTTTATAAAATTACGAAAATATTCGTGTAAAATGCAAACAATACGTCCTAATTAATAAGATAACTTAGGAAAATAAATACCCAATGAAACAACTACTTCCCGTGCAAATACACCTCTGGATATTAAATTAAACAATAAAATATTTAAAATCGTATTTGATCTGTTACAACGCTCTATCAAAGTATATGTAACATTTAGGTCAAATTCTCTTTAAACCAAGTAACAAATAAAAAAAAAGGAAAAAAAAAATAGAAATTACAAGAAATAAAACTAATGTCTTAGGCCAACTATAGACACGTTTCGAGATTTATCTCCCTTTAGTATAGCTTTGCTTATGACTTAAAAAAAAGATATTTAGGAGTACAATTGAAATAAACTTACTTGGAAAAAGTGTTGTGTGTGGTATGAACAGGTACACAGAAATGAATTAAGTGAAAAATATGGTCGGTGGTATTTATAGGTAATAAGGGATTATGTCATTAGAAGGTATGAAGAATGTGAGACCTGATTATTTGCTTTACGGTACAGTTCAAACAAGAATAATTCAAATTCAAAACTATTTGAATTCGAGAAAATAAGCTTACGCTTCTTCTAGTTTGCACACTTTAAAAATAATATATAAAATTACAAAAATATTTGTTTAAAATGCAAACAATACGTCTTAATTATTAAAACACCTTTGTATATTAAATTAAACAATGAAATATTTAAAATCTTATTTAATTTGTTACAACGCTCTACCAAAGTATATATAACATTTAGGTAAAATTCTTTCAAACCAACTAACAAATAAAAATGAAAGGAGAAATTACAAGAAATAAAACTAATGTCTTAGGCCATCTATAGACGCGCTTCGAGATTTATCTCTCTTCAGTATAGCTTTGCTTATGACTTTAAAAAAGAGATATTTAGGAGTAAAATTGAAATAAACTTAGAAAAATATAATTCAATATCCGGAGGTATATTTACACGGAAAGTAGTTATTTCAATGAGTATTTATTTTCTTAAGTTGTCTTATTAATTAAAACGTATTGTTTGCATTTTACACGAATATTTTAGTAATTTTATATATAATGTTTAAAGTGCGCAAACTATAAGAAGATTAAGCTTATTTTCTCGAAGTCAAATAGTTTTAAATTTGAATTATTCTAATTTCTATCTGCTTTAAAAACTGAGAAACATCGATTTAAAAAGTTTGACAATTTTGACATTTTTTAAAATATCTATGAATACCCTTGAGTTTTTCGAAAATTTTACAAGTATCTTTTTCTCACTCCCCCTGGATATTACCAATAAATTTTGATAAGCATTTATTGTGATAACGGTATTATAATCCCTATAACACTAAACACTATTTAATATGTTAAATGAAGTATTAAAACTATCTACTATTACCTATTAAAAAAGCACTGAGAAAATAAATGCACCGATTATATATAAATGTTTAAGCAACATTAGAACAACGTTTCATGTTGTTTCGATGCTGACAAAAATTATTGAAATCTTTTTTGCTCAGTGTATGACAACTATGAGCCAGTTGCGTCATAAAATTGAATCAACTTCATCTCTAAATTGAGTTCAATTTGAACTTTGGGTCAGACATAAACTCAGTTAAAATATTTTTATGCAGCTGGTCCTAATAGACATTAGAAAACATTTTCGTAACTCTACTAACCCACTAAGTAAAGACTTTTATGTAATGTTTCATCAACATTTTAACAACGTTTTGTGTTGTTGTAATGTTGATAAAAAATCAATTAAAACTGAGCAACATTACAACTACATAGGACGTTGTAGTTTTGAAATTTTCTTATAATATTTAATAAACGTTACTTAAATGTATAAATTACTGACGCGAACGCTATTACCTGTCCATTTCCTTAGTGGCACTAAATACAAATTTATTTTTTTTTATATTACTTGAGAGGACTGTGAGCACCAAAACGATTATAGAGACCAATGTAAACTGGAAACCTAAACTAAACAAATTTATTTAAAATACATAATTTCTGTATTTGACCAATGAAAGATATTAGGATTTACCATGTTCTACAGTTAGTTATTTTGCTTAAATCTCAGTGAAAGATTACTTATAATGTAATACATAATGAAAAAAAAAATAAATTTAAGAATTGAATTTTTCTATTCACATATCAGTAACTACATAAATGTATTTTGAAAGTAAAATAGAACTCTATTCTGTACACAATACGTCGCATTTCGAGGGACTTCTCCTTTGCTCATACTCACAGTCCTTAAATGTGTTTGCTTAGTGAGAACATACGACTTAACACAAACATATGAATAAAACCAGTTTTGTGATTCATATTAAAAAACTGCAGGATAATAAAATTACAACTGACTTAATAGATGTTTGAAAATATTTCTACAAAACACTATATTGTAGAAATATTTTCAAACATCTATTAAGTCAGTTGTAATTTTATTATCCTGCAGTTTTTTAATATGAATCACAAAACTGGTTTTATTCATATGTTTGTGTTAAGTTATAAACTTTCAATAGTCGCGTTCCCAGAACTTTTTGAAGCGCTGTAGCATAACGCTAAGTCCTCTTAAATGTAATTGCTTAGGGAGACCATACGACTATAGTATTTTGTGGAAATATTTTAAAACATCTATTAGGTCAGTTGTAATTTTACCATCCTGCAAATTTTCAATATGAATCACAAAATTGGTTTAATTCATATGTTTGTTATAAACTTTCTCGTAACGCGCTTCAACTTCCCTGAACGGACGAACTGAGTTGGATGTATTTGATTTGTGAGAGAAATAAAATTCTAATTTTATTATAGCGCCAACATTGGCCGCATGAAGGGAACTGTAGCGCTGCAGTGCATTATTAAAGCGAAATTGCGAAAAAGCGGAAAAGCAAATATTTTGTTCGCTGCAGCGGTATAAAAGTCGCCATTTTTGTTGCTATAAAACAACAATGCTTTACCGCTTTTTTTCCAATTCCGCTTTAATAAAGCATTGCAGCCATACAGCTCCCTTAATGCAGCCAATGTTGGCGTTATAATAAAATATTTTTTTTATTTCTCTCACAAATCAAATAAATCTAACTCAAACCAATATAACAATAGGTGAACTTACAGACAATCTTTTGGTGCTACTTAAAATACTAAACCTTATTCACTCAAAGATGATTCAAATATGTAACTCAAGCTGGATAGTTAGTGTGTTAAATGTACGAAGCACGTATTTTTATCTAAGGTTGTCACATGTTTAGTTTACTTTTCTTTTAGCGATTAATAATGTAAACCTTTCTAAATGTGCTTCTTGGCACAATTTAAACATGAATATATTACACTATCCGTATGGCTTAAAACCACACCCTATATCTATACAATGTTAAGCTTTATTGTTTTGCCTTCTAAATCTGGCTGTTTAAAATATATCTACTTGATCTTTGTACTGTCTGTTCCAGTATTCTCCTTTGTACAGCCAATCATCTTGTTTGTTGTATGGATTTTGTGCTTGATGGAACCACCTAAAAAAAACAATTATAAATATAACGGGAACCTGATAAAATGTTTAAAAATAGTTATACCTAGGAGTCCAATCTGTAGATTTTTTGCATTTCCTCTGTTTTGAAGCATCTCTTTGTTTTTCCTCCAACCTTGTTTTTTCAATAGCAGCACCATCGATATCACCCTGCTCCAATTTTCTGATATCAGGTCTAAATCTCGAATCCGTTTTGCACAGATATGATGTCATATTGGTTTCCAATTCATTCAAGGACATTGCGAACTCGGTGAATTGATAATACTGAAATTAAAGGTTGTCAAATTGAAATCGGATATCTTACCAATGTAATACTGAAACAAATTAATAATTTAAATGCTGTCATATTAAAATCAGATGTATTAATAGCAGTGTTGCCATCTATACTGCACACAGATGCACGTTAATTTAAACATTCTTGATATATATGAATAATAATATAAATTAAAAAACACTTGGTTTGTGTCACTACCTAGTTAGTGATACAAACCAAGTGTTTTTTTTTTTTTTATTCAAATTATTATTCATATATTTTAATCATGTTTCACGAAGTGATTGATGAGATATTCTTGATATATTTTAATAGACACTCACTAGATCTATACTTAAATGAAAACAGATTAATTCTCTTTTAGTGACTTTGTTTCACCAACTTATTCAACTTTAAATGTCTGCGTGTGCGCGTGAGCGTGTGCGTCGGCGTGTGCGTTTGTGTGCACAGACAGAAAGGACTTTTAGAATTCCCTGATAATAAAAACAATTTATGGTTAAGTATATTCAAAATATATATTATATATTCTAAATATACTTAACTATAAATTTTGATTTATGTCAGAAAACCTCAAATTATGGAGATTATTTCAGTCAAGAACAAAAAATTGAGAAATGGAGTTAGGTCACTTTCAAAATAAGCGGCTCATATAACCATTTTTTTCTGTTGTACATTCTTGTAAATGGCATTAGACCGAAACTAGTTATAAATAAAATAATTTATTAGTTAAACAAGCCGAGTGAATTCAATTAATAACTTATATATTAAGAAAAATGTTTTACCAAGTGATCAATGAGAAACAAGTTAATGATATATTGAGTAATTATAGATTTAAAGTCATTATGAGTTCATTAAGATAAGTAACAACGTTCATAATTTTTCACTGACCTTATCGGTATAAAATTGTGATGGATTAAAGTGGAAATCCTTTATAATGTGAGATAAACTAAATTAGTGACTTCATTTCAGGTTAAACAATGAATGAATAAAGTTCTCTTGGTTTATTAAGCGGGACTCGCAGCGCACATCGCGATCCAGGCCATTACACCAATGGCGGGAGCGCCTCAAGTCAGTGCAGAGCTCGGGTAAAAAAATCTTATCTTAAAAAGTTTTAAAGTGCTCAAACTTTTAAAAACGGAAAAATTCTTAGGAAGAATCAGGGTATAACATATATTTAAAAAAACATAAAACATGAGTATTTGATTATTTTTGAGATATGTTTAATTTATTAAAAACAATCTATCTAAATAAAGTTTTTTCGTTTTGGAAAAGAATTATTTTAAACTTTAAATATTTTAGCACAAAAAATTATTGAATAACTTTTTTTATCGGTAACGGTTTACTATACAGCGTGTAAACGAACTACTGTACAGGCTCTCTACCACATAAGGGGCAGCGTTTAAATAAACAATACCTGCATTTGAAATTACCATACCTTTAGTAGATAGCTCACAAATAATTATTAAAAATAATTAATAATAATAGGCCACATGTTTCTGGTATCTGGTATACGCGCACATTGCGTATTTTAAGAGAGATTCTACATCGACTGGTAGTTTTTAAACGATTTGGATATCGAATTACACCATCCAGAGAAAAGTGGGTCAGATTGTGAAGAATTATGTCTATGTTATCGTTTTCATAAGTACCCATTGCTGACTAAATTCCGAATATTTTCTAAACGTGTTAATGAAATTCAATATTTTTCCTTATTAGGTTCACACTTCACTTTATCTCCACTCTTATTGAAATGTTTAGATAAGAGCGGCGAGGGTGGATGATTTTTAAACATAAAAATAGTTTGCTGTTTAGTCTATGGTGAAACTTATTCCATGAAACATCTACATTTTGTAACATGGCGCGATACGTTTATTCAAACATAGAATTGGCAGACATGTTTCTTATTTACGGTGTAACTCGGAAGCTGTAAGAATTAATCAAGAGCGATTTCCTGAACGACACTTACCACCGCCAAACCGATTTAGAAATTTATTACAAAGAGCACGCGACACTGGAAGTTTGCAGCCCGTCGCCGGAGCCGTCGGAGGTGGTGACCGTCCAATGCGATATTTGCGAGCGGAAGATGAAATTTTGAATCTGTTGGAAGCGGATCCTGGTTTAAGTACCCGTATTATCGCTGCTCAGCTAAATGTATCGCACACATTTGCCAGCAGTGTTATACGAGACAATAATTTTTATCCGTATCACTACCAGCGTATACAACATCTTCAACCCCATGATTTTCCCAAAAGAATTGCATTTTGTCAATGGATTTTGGCACAAAATGTTCAAAATCCTAACTTTACCAAAGACATTTTAGTGACCGACGAATCGTGCTTTACGCGCAATGGAAGTTTTAATTTCCATAATATGCATGTCTATGCAATAGAAAATCCTCGTGTTTCCAGCATCGCTTCTCCCTTAATATCTGGGCAGGTATTTTAAATGATCAATTAATTGGGCCATTTATGTTCCCATTTAATTTGAATGGAGAACGATATTTACGATTTTTGCAAGATGACCTTTTAGATCTTCTAGAAAATGTACCCTTAGCGGTTCTTAGAAGAATGCGGTATTTGCAAGATGGTGCGCCAGCTCACTATGAAAGGCGCGTTAGAAGATATTTGGATGATGAGTTTCCAGGACGTTGGGTTGGTCGTGGAGGCCCTGTACCATGGCCTCCAAGAAGTCCGGATTTAAACCCCTTAGATTTTTTTCTTTGGGGATACTTTAAAAGTGAAGTCTACACTACGGAAATTGACAATGCTGAAATGCTGATACAACGAGTAAACGCCGCGGCTAATACCATTCGTGAAAAACCTCGTAAAATGTTTGCTACTGTTCGTGCAAATCGTCAATTTGAACACGTATTGTGATTTTTTTTATCCGTGACCCAGTTTCATCTAGTAATTCTAGACAGTGTGTGTGTGTGTAGTGCGTGCTAAGTGATTTATACGTCTCGCAGTAGAAACAGTAAATAAACAATACCAAAAATGAGTGACCTAGTTTCATCTAGTCATTCGAGACAGCGTGCGTGCAAAGTGATTTATGCGCCTCGCAGTAGTAAAAGTAAATAAAAAATAAACAACTTACGCATCCACGAAAAATATCATGGACACAGGTAACCAGAAGTTCTCAAAAAGTAAAAAATGCATGAAAAATTATGAAAAATCCAATATTTTTTTTCCAATTTTATTTTTGCTGCAATTGGTGTCAAAATATTTTGTGTATACGCCCTTAAGAGGATGTACATTAGTTCGATTACACTCTGTATTTTTGAGTTCAAAATATGAGTGTCCTAAACGTTTATATTGTATGTAAGGTTATTTAATTTAAAAAACAATTGGTATTGTTTCACAAATTAAAACTTTATTCCGACTAGTTTCGGTTTGATAGACCATTTTCAAAGGAATGTGTTATATTTTTATAACTTTTGACACAATCATTTGTTTAACCTCTAGTAACAACGAAAAGTCAATAAATAAATAAATGTGAAATTCGCTAAAATCCCGGATGTACTCCCAAAAAGTGTGCACTTATTTATGGACTAGCCGATATTGTGTCTGAAGAAGAAATAACAATTAATTTTAGTTTTTATTATCGCGCAACGTATTGATTTTCCCCGTTTATCATGAATAACATTAAAATGATCATCCCAAAAAAGCTCCTGGCACCCCTTCCGAGACAAAATGTAAAATGTACCATCTACTACAAATGTCTATTGTTCTATATTGCACTTATATAAACATATTACTAAATTTGTCTTAATTAAAAGCCGGAACAGCTGATCGACAGTACTCCTCCGCCAGCGACCATGTTAGTTTTCAATTACGCTAGGTTACCAATGTTTAATATATGTTTATGAAATAACGGTAAAAGTACCAAACATTCTATTAAAACAAGCAAAAAGTGTATACTTTTATTAAAGTGTACCTATTTCTGCAAAATAACATCTATAAATAAGGATGCAGTAAAGACAACAACATGCCGAGTTTTCAGCGTTTAAATAGCGACATACTACCTCTTAAACTAAGCTTGGCATATTTTGAATTTCCATTATTTATTTTATAATTAACAAGAAATAATATGAACTACCAATTTACCGGCCATTATATTTTATAAATGTTTAAAAAAAACATCGTACTTGTATTTCTTTGTTCAACTAAATGTACTCCGACTTTTTTAATTCAACAAGGAACTGTTTTAGCGGTTTTACAAAAGCATACATTATTCACAAAGAGAAGTGCATTTTCAATGCGTTCGAAAAAAACGAAGGAGCCCGGATCGAACAACGGATCGAACAACGGAGGAGGATGATTGTAAGCCTTCTGAACATGACTCTTGTTCGTCGTAATATTGAAATTAGCAGAGACAAGTAGAATATCGTATTCTAACTGAAATCACCCTCCTGTTTGTTCAAGTAGATACACTGTAATTTTAAATAATACATGTATTACATATGATTGTATTTATGTTAATCTGGATGTCGTTATTTACATATTAAATATTTGATGGTGGAGGCGGTTACTTTGTAATTTGCCATTATCAAACCGAGTATTAAAAAGTATATTAAATGTTTGAATTGTGTTTTCTTTGTTTTTGTCACGATATAATGATAAAATTTAAAAAAGACATGAATAAAAGCCTTCTTGATTCCATGAAAAACAACCGCTATTTTGGTTTTTAGAAAACTATGACAGCGTAAATTCTCAACGACTTTTTTTTCATTTTTTTAACATGTACATGTCACGACCGCCTTGTAATATCGAATCCGGACTACAATTTCTGGTATGAATGTTCTATTAAACTTACATGTAAAGATAATCAGGCCAATTTTGTAAGAAAAATGTCAAATTTAACGTACTTGTTATTCTTTAACATATACCATTGATTAAATAGTATATACAATAGGCAAAGCAATGCACTAAAAACGTGACCTCAAAACCTAGATTAACTTTAACGTCGACACCACGTATCTAATCGTTGAATTAAATTGTTTAAAATTGTAAAGATATCTATTTTTTTCTAGAAATTGATGATCACATGATATTTGTGCGCTCCTGATATTTTTCTCAAGTGCAGCTACAAGCGAAATATGTTCTGATAATATTTGTGCAAAATGAATGTAAAACGTAATCATTATGTTTATATTAATTGTCCTATAACCAGCTTAAGAATCCTGAAATTGAATTCTTAAATGATGCAAGTTATAGATAAAAAATATATGGATTTTGTATAATAAAAATATCTAATTGCGTTCTTGTTTTTATTTCATTGTTTTTTTAATTATAAAAGCTCCAAATTACAATAGATAAAATAAAAATTACTTTTTTTAGAGAATACTGGATTTAATTAAATTATATACAACAGTTAATAGATCGGATGATTAAAAGGAAAAAACGAAAACTATTACGGAAGTATTTTTATAGTGTGACTAAAATAGAGAAAACCTACTGGAATAGATTAGAGTACAATACAGTTAGATTAGAGTACGTAAATAATCTCTCACAAAAAAATAAAAAAACAATTAAGGGAAAGAATAACATATTTTTGACTAACTCAGTTAATTTAGGGAAAATGATAGTGAATAATAAAATAATAACAGACAATAGTCATAATAAGAAAAGTAGAGTATATGAGCTGAAATGTGATGATTGCGATTATATCATAATATATAGGACAGACGGGCATGTCTTTTAAAACCAAAATAAAAGAACATAAAAAGGATATTTTAAATAATAAACAGACCACAAAACATTGCATTGCATCTAATCACCTTTTCAGTTCAAAAGATTATAAAATGTTGCATTGTAATATGGAATTAGTGTTAAATTATCGGAAGTGATTTAAAATAAGCAAAGCAATAAAAGTGAGAAAAAATGTAGTTCCCCGATAATTAAAGCGCTTATTACTCGAAATAGTATATAGGGTGAGTTTATTTCATGTTTTTTATGGGGATCTCGGAAACTATAGGAGATACAAAAACGGTTAAGTTGGCAAAGTAGTGCAGTTTTACAAGCTGAATAAAAATAAACTTTGACATTTTTCGGAAAAGTCAAGGGTAACTAGATATTTTCAAAAATGGGAGAAGTGTTCATTTTTTTAAATGAATTTTTGTCAATTATTAAAAGTGATAGAAAAAAACTATAAATGGCAAAAGTTTTAGATAATTTTACACTTAATAATAAAATATTATCAAATATTTTATATTGATGTTAGTTTTCGAGATATAACACAAATTTAAATTTTTGAATGGAAACCATAGTTGACTATGTCATTATTAAAAAGGCGTATTTTTCCTTTTTAAAGTGATATATCACTTGACATACTTATTTAGAAAAATAACTAGGTTATTAACAATTCTCTACTTTTTTACAACAATAAAAAATTATAATTATAAAACAATCGCGACTTTTTGTAATGTAGTATTGTTAAATTTTTCTCAAATAAGTTTATTTGTAAGTTATGTACAAGAATAAATATAAAAATACAGCAATGAAACTAATAGTAGAACTTTGATTAAAACACTTGGTTTCTTTCAAACAAACCACGGGTTAAGTGAGAAATTATTTCAACATTAAACTAACTGTTACAAACAGCCGAAATTGTCATTATTTCATGGCTAACTATTTTTTTGTTGTAAATAATCTGGTTAAAGAAAATAAATTCCTTTTCTAATAATGACATAGCCAACTATGGTTTCTATTTAAAAAAATTTCAGTTTGTGTTATATCTCGAAAACTTATGTCGATAGAAAAAGTCTGATAAGATTTTAATATTTAGTGTAAAATTATCTAAAACTTCCCATTCATACTTTATAGTATTTTTTTTTCAGCTTGTAAAACAGCACTACTTTGCCCATTTAACCGTTTCTCTATCTCTTATAGTTTTGGAGATCCCCAAAGAAAACATGAAAAAAAAACAATTGCGGCTTTTTGTAACATAGGAGTTTGGTAAATTTTTGTCAAATAAGTTTATTTGGAGGTTATATGAAGGAAGAAATATAAATTGGTGAAAAAATGTCCATAAAAAAGGAGTTGTCTTAAATACTAAATTAATTTACAAAAATACAACAATGAATCTAACTGTTACAAACAATCGCAGTTGTTTTATTATAGTCACTATTTCATAGGTAACTATTTTTTTGTTGTAAATAAAATAGAAAATAGTTTATAACTCAGCTTTTTTGTAAAGAAATATTTTAAGTGACATGTGATTAAAGAGAAAAAAATACCTTTATAAGCATTGCCTACCCATGCCTACCCAGTCAAGTCAATTATGTATAACAGTGCTGTGCGTGGATATCTAATTTATGCGACTGGTCCACTCTAGCCGAACCTAAGGACTTTGCGGGTTATCATAAGGGAAAGGTTTGTTTACGTTTTAGTTTCTTTCAACGCTCTTAATGAATCTGTCAAGAAGGGCTTCATTGGAAGTACTGCGTACAGCTTATTTCGGCCTCATTGAAATACACATTCGATATTTTGCTCTGGTTTGGGGTCACTCATCTTGTCGTTATCGAATATTTTCGATTCAATGGCGCGCAATGCAGATAGTTGCGGGGATTGGTTATACAGTTTATACAGTCGATTGGAGAAATTTCTTCATAAAGCATGATATATTGACATTTATATGTCTCTATATTCTAGAGTGGTTTTGTTATGTAAAAAAAAACCTGACGAAATTTCTAGTGCATAGTCATCACAATTATGCAACACGACACAAAGAAGTTTTATTCCCAGAAAGATTGCGGCTCTCAAGGACGCGAATGGGTACTAAACATTTTGGAGTTATATTTTTTAATAAACTCTCAATACAAACCAGAGAATCACCATTAAAATGTTTTAAAACAATGGTAAAACAATATCTGCTCCAGAAAGCGTTTTATAGTGTTGATGAATTTCTGCAATGAAGCTCTATTACGATCTAAATTGCAGAGATTTCAGCTAAGTTTTAATACGTTAGTAACGTGTACGTGTGTCTATCTCTATTTGTATAATTTATGTGATAATAACTGTAAATATTATTTTTATTATTTCTTGTACATATACTTTGTTTTTTCTTGAAATCGCGCACTAGGATGTGGCTGTACACAGCCATCATAAGGCCTCGCTAACATACGGAGCTTCAATTTGGTGGCTTAAAACCAATCAAGTAACAACGATAAAACGACTAGTACAAGTGCAGCGGACAGTCTGTTTAAGTGTAACAGGTGCCATGCACACCACTCAGACAATGGCGATGGACACGTATACGGAGTGCACCCAGGACCCGATCAAAACATCCACACAGTCTCTCTGAAAATGCCTAAGAATGAAATTTTAAAGAGCAGAGATTTCTTTTACAAAATTAATTCTTTTGTTTAAGCAAAGTGCGCTTTGAAAACAGAACCAACACGATTGGTTTACATAAAATATTTACAATTCGCTAAACATTAAGCACACTACTATTAATGTAAATTGCATATTTTAATGGACAAACTGCAAAATATTACAGGTATTTAAATTTCTTAAAGTTTGTACATACATACAAAAGTACAATAATTTTCTATTTGAAAGAAATTATCAAAATTATGCCAAACAAGTAGATAGAAGACCAGCATTGCGGCTGGCAAAAATAGTGTGCATATTTTAATAGGCTCCCGTGCACCCTACATACTCAAAAGTACATTAATTTTCCATTTAAAAGAAATTATTAAAATTATGCCAAACAAGTAGATAGAATATTTTTTTTATGCATATTTTAATAGGCTTCCGTGCACCCTACATAGTTAGTGACCAACCCAGAAAATATATTTATAACGACGGCCCAAAAAGGAAGGACAGTTCAGGGATTGGAGTTTTCTCTAGAACCCCAAAGATCCATACAAAAATCTTCATATGTAAATATGCGACAGTCGCACAACTACAGACGATGGGTATAACACTTAAGCCACAATGTGTCAAATGATGCTATACTGATTCTAACGGACAGCAGGCAAACGTTAATGTCCACTTCAGAGACAATACTAGAGTGCCATAATAAACTACGGCGGGCCGAAATGCATAACAATATTGAAATCAGCTGGGTGAAGGGGCACGAATTGAACACAGGTAACAACAGGACGACTGACACACTGGCTAGAGCAGCGGCTGGGATGAACGAATCTCACCAGAGCCGCCCTGTTACTATATAATATATTACATTCCAATACACTTGAACATTTCAGGAAGCGTTAGGATGATACGAAAGGCTGCAAACTCTCTAGGGAGACATTACTGTACACCAACGAGAGTTCAAAACAACACCTGCAGATGACCAGAAGGAACCTCAGGCGGATAACTGCCGTTCTAACCGGTCACTGTGGACTGAATGAAAACTTATACAAGATGAGCATAGTTAACTCCCTATCTTGTAGAGGGTGTGAAATAGAAGACGAGACTGCCAGGCTTGCCCTCAGTGAATGCCCGGCATTCTTGTCAACCAGAAGATCCATACTGTGATCCTATCTAGGGAGACATTACTGTACACCAACGAGGGTTCAAAAAAACACCTGCAGATGACCAGAAGGAACTTCAGGCGGATAACTGTCGTTCTAACCGGTCACTGCGGACTGAATAGAAACTTATACAAGATGGGCATAGTTAAATCCCTATTTTGTAGAGGGTGTGAAATAGAAGACGAGACTGCCAGGCTTGTCCTCAGTGAATTCCCGGCATTCTCGTCAACGAGATGATTCATACTGGGTGAGAGATATACGATGATGGCCATCGTATATCTCTCACCCAGTATGGATCCTCTCGTTGACGAGAGTACCAGGCATTCATTGAGGATGTGCCTGGCAGTTGTTACCGGCGTTTTACCGTAAACGCCGAAACTTTGATTTATTCAGTTATTTTTTCGGGCTACATAATTTTTTATTCATTTTCTTACATCGGCACCCATTTCTTTATATTTTTACATGACTTTATTTATCAGCTTTATAAATCACTTTAATTATAAAATGAGTAAAGTCCGTATTACATACATTGAAAGTTGAATTTGTATATTTTGTATATTTTTAGTGTTAAGTTTAGATAGGTTTTATTTTCTTTCTTAGGATTAGTAGGTTCTTCCCTTGTACAAAATTGCACTCGCATTAAGCGCTTGTTAATCTTTTCGTTACGCCCAAAAGACGCTGTACCTCAAATATTTCTCGGAGACACCACAGGTACCGCTCCGCCCCAAATTTCGTACGAAGAAATTGTAATCCCGTTTATGATGCCCGGTTGTTCAAAACACCCGGGCTTTTGTTCGACGTAATTTGGGGAAAGTACCTGCAAACATGAAGGTACAGCTGAGGCACAATTTGTAAATTCCTCACTTAATTAAATGATAGATAAAACACACCTTTAATAAAACACATACAGACAAGGGCATATATGATGCCACACAACCATACAAGACGACGTATTTTTTTGAAGTAAGTTTAAATGTACTTCTTTTTATATATATATATATATATTTTTTTTTTATCAAACCACATAGGGAACATCGTCGATTAAATACCATATATGGTATATGTCCTATCGTTGGTACGGATGCTACAACCGCAACACGTAAATATGTAGAAAATTTAAATATACATTTTTCGTTTAAATTTAATTACGCGGTTGTACATCCGTACTGGTTCCCAGCGATAGGCAATTTAAAGAGCGCATGCGCGTGCTCTTGTGCTGAGCAGGCAGGGATAAAAATTCATCCCCAACCCTGTGCGTCAGCCAATGGGAGAAGCTACCCCTACCTGCTTCTCCCTCAACAAAACTGTCTGACAAGCGGTCAGACAGTCAGTTGTTTCCTGAATTTTGAAGAAGTCGTTCCCGAACTTTTGAAGTAGTTTCCGGTATTGTTAAAAGTCGTGCTTGTTTTTTGTGGTACTTGTCTAATTTATTTAAGTGGGGTACTTAAATTTATTTTCATTATTTTTTTTGCTATTACTATATTTTTAAAGTTCTAGTTATTTTCATATATTTTTTTTTTACGCGAGTGCAACTTTACTTTCTCTTTTAAATTCGTTATATTTGTTTTTCTTTTGTCTAGTAAATATTTGTTTGTTTTTATTGTTCTCATTATTCATTTTATTCTATTTGATGTGAATAAATCACTAGTTGTTTTTTTAAACTTTAAATAATTCAAAATTATTTCTTAATTGCACTCCCGAAACTACCACTAGTTAAATCAATATTAAACAAAGTACTAGTGTTTATGTGCCAACCCAAGAGAGGATCCAGAAGGAAGAAGACATCAACTCTGAGCCAAGGACTTAGAGCAACAAAGGTCGGTGTTAAAAATTTATATTTTACAGCTAACTAGCAAGTGAGCAAAGCCGGAGGTTAACGGAGAGCACCGCAGCATCTTTTGTCAAGAATTATTATATTTTTTTTGTCAAGCGTGAGTGACCGCCTGTTACAATTGGCACTCAAAGTTATTAGATGCTCTGCCACCCCCCCCCCCTGTTACAATTGGCGCCCAACTCGTTTGGTTCGAGGAAACCCACGACCCTGATATTTTGTTTTTGTTTTATTAGATTTTCTAGTCCCGTTACAATTAGCTCGTAACACCCTTGCAATTTTGTTTTATTCTTTTTCTCAGCTCTGCCTGTTACAATTTTTTGCCCTTTCAGTTGTGCGGTAAATCTAATAATTTTAATTGTTTATTTAGGCCCATGCTCGCCGAAGGGAATCCTGGATAAAGCTGACCCATTAATTTAAACTTTTCTTCTAGCTGGAAACCGACATTGACTATTTTTGTAGTGTTTTTTTTTTCACTTGGCACCAATACTTGTGAATTGTTTTTTTGGTTTAGTTATCGCTGTTTCTAATTTTTCTTTGTTAACAAATTCTATTCGATTGAAAACCAGTAAATTTAAATTGCTTAGTTACGACAGGGCCGCAACTATAGATTTTTACCTAGATAACCGAACAGTTTTGATTATTGCTCACTCTCTCGATTACTCGATTTCAAGTCGAATAAAAGTATTATTCCATGTAGTCTATACTTAGGTTTAATTTTTCTACGGGGCCGTAATCAATACGTTGGTAATCAAATTTGAAATTTTCGCTTGTTTTAAAGTATTGCCTAACATTTGTAATTTGTTTGGCCAAGTGATCAGTTTTATTAATTTAATCGCATAAGGAGATTTGGTCTCACTGTTCGTTTTTTTTACGTAAATTTGTTTGGTCTATAATTTTCTTTTATTGGATTAGCAGTTATATTCATTTACTCATCAATATTTTGAAAACTTTTGGTACAAATTAACTCTCGACGGCCGTAATTTTAATATCAACTTAAAACTCGTAACTTGAAAATTTGGATACGATTTGCTTTTAATTGGAATATTTCTATTTAGCTGGTATTCAATCAAATTTTTTTGTAAAACATTTCGAATTCTCGACGGGGCCGAAAATCGTCTTATTTTATATATTATTCGATTAACATTGTTTTGTATCTATATTTACATATCTCGACGGGGCCGAACATATTTTGATCAAGTAATTTTAAGATTTAGACAGTCGTCATTTATTTTGATTATTTACAGTCTTGCATTTTTTTTTGGAGAATTTTCTTTCATTTTCTATTTTTTTTAACGTAAAGTTATTCTCGACGGGGCCGTTTTAATTACTTCTTGATTTAATTGCAATTTAAACGTTTTTTTTATTTTGCATAAATTCGCATTCAAATTAAATTGTCAGATTTTGGTTTACTTTCTTTTGCTCATTTATTTTAAACGGGACCGTTATTATTTTATTACATTCAGTAACATTTTTTTGAAAAAATTTGAAAATGAGCGCTCCAAATCTATCTACCACGTCGCAAACGCAAGAAGTTATCGATGGTAATTTGCGGGAGACGTCAAACGAAGGTTCCTTCGAAACACGGCGAAATGCCACGACTTCCTGGCCCGACAACGGTTCATCCCTCGACGAGATCGAGCGCACCAGGCGAGAAATGACCGCGGAGTACGAGAAAGGGCTTCGCGAGCTAGAGGAGCGCAAGAATCGCGAAACAGAGCGCAGAAGTCGCGATGAACAAAACCGACAATTGGAAACCGTCGGACCCGGTCAAGATTTACTATCACAATTCAAGGTGATCCGCGAGAGTTGCGATAGACAACTTCGCGAAATGCGGGAAGATTTTCAGCGTGAGAGAGCGGAACTTCGGCGAAATATCCAAGATTGGATCGAACGCGATTATCGTCGTACCCCCAGTTTAGATGAGGTTAGACGCGATTCTGACCTAAGGCAAGCGCGCTTTGATGAAGCCTCACTCCCCCCCTCTCAAATCGATGAACCGCCCGCCCAAGATGGGGTAATTTCTACCAAACACATCGCGGAAATCATCAGAGAAGTAAAAAGAACGGAACCAGAAGCGACATTATTCTTTAACGGCCGGGACCCGCATAAGTTTATTGCGCGTTTAGAACGGGAGTTTCATGGATTGGGTCTGAAAGACAGCGAGAAAAACCGACGAGCGCTTGCCGGATTGGATTCGGCATACGTCGCAAAATTCGGCGGTTATTTCGCGGAGGAAATCCCCTGGAACCAGGCCAAGGAGCTCTTCTGCGAGTCTTTCGACCCCGACACGGTAGCTCACGACGAAGCCCTGGAAATGCTTCTTACACCGCAGGGAGATACGCATCCTGGGGTGTTCGCTCTGCGGAAGCAAACTTTATTTAATCGTTTTGCAGCGACCGATTGGACCGAAAGCTTCATGACGAAAGCAATGTGGCGACTCTCATCCCCGTCTCTTCGCCAAGCATTATTTTTTCGTCCAAGTACTGTGGACGAATTTGTATACAAGGCTGTACGATTATCCGCGTCAGAGTTGAAACCAATGCCCGTTGTCCCGGTTATAAGCCAAGAGGCTGCACAGACCCGCTGGGAAAGTAATTCGCGCCGAAGGGAGGAAAATAGCAACCGCCCATACACGCCACGGGTGCACCAGGAGCCGCCCCCAAAACAACCCAAACACCGTGACACTAGATTTGGGCAACAAAATCATCAACAGGAAAACTGGCGCGAACACTACGTCCGGGATAAGCAAAACAGACCGCGAACACCACCGCAACAACGTCGCAACAAGTCTCCGCAGGCCTCGTCATCAGGTAACCCCAAGCCCGTAAACCAATCTCCGGAAAAGCAGCGCACATTTACACAAAATGACCAGCTGCAAAATAATGTACCTGCGAGAAACTCTACACCGCCCCCTCCGCCGTCCAAGAAGCCGCCGTTCTGCAAACGCTGTCGCGAAGGGCGGCATTATTATTCAGATTGCCCTATTCAGCAGGGAAACGGATTGCAGGGCGGCCATCAACAACAGAATCGGTCGTAAGCCGCCCCAACAAACCTCCAACTACCCGGTAACGTTCCCGCCGCTCAAACAGGACAAAGCTTACGGACGCTAATGGTACGATTTACTGTAAAAGTGATAGTGATTTTTGCCCCCTGGACTTTAAAATAGACGCTTTTGCCGCGCATTTGCCCCCTAATCCCGTGATACAACCACTTTCCACCTTGTCGTGCCATTTTAACCGCTTAATTATGCTACCATTGACATTAAATCAAAAGACAATTACGTGCCTTTTGGATCCCGGGGCCGTTCAAAACTTTGTCAAGCCGGAAATTACATCGACATTCACACCGGTCAAAATAAAGACCAATTTAGCGAGCAATCAAGCCACCGCAGACGTAACGGGTGTGACTGACATGAATTTTAAATTAGGGAATTCGGAATTCAGCGAAGAATTTTTCGTTATGCCAGACCTTCGCTACGAAGCAATCCTAGGGCTCGGATTCTTCATAAAACATGACGCTGTAATAGATTGCAGTAAGCGGTGTATCCACATTGGTTCTGGACTACGCCAAACTATTTTCTGGACGCAAGAAAACCGAGACAGCGACGTTGAAATTCCCGAGCTTAATCACGGATTTACGGGACATTCCGCGGTGGTATTTGATGAGCTCATTCAACGTTTCGCCCGCACATTTATTCCCAAGGATCAATTCGCGCACCGCCCCCGAACGTCTGAACACCGTATTCAGTTGATTCATTCAAACCCCATTCGGATCAGACCTTACCGCGTAAATCCTGAAAAGAAGCAATTAATCGACCGGCAGATTGCAGATTTACTAACACAGGGAATTATTGAATCTTCGGTTAGGCCGTACGCGTCCCCCATTGTGCTCGTGCAGAAAAAGGACGGTGATACTCGTTTCTGCATTGACTTCAGAAAGCTAAATGACGCGACGATTTCTGAACCTACTCCAATGCCAGTAATCCAGGTAACTATTCGGGATCTCGGTGACGCGAAAATATTTTCCACGTTGGATTTGAAAAGCGGTTACTGGCAAGTTCCGATGGAGGAAAGTTCCAAACGTTATACAGCGTTCAGCACGCCCGACGGCGGGCATTATCAATTTCGGGTAATGCCATTTGGACTTTCCAGCGGCTTATGAGCCAAGAAGTTCTCAGCGGATTTCTCCACGACTTCGTAATGGTGTACTTAGATGACATTATTATTTTTTCTAATACACCAGAAGAGCATCTTTGTCACCTCGCCCTCATTTTCGAGCGGCTAGATCAATTTGATTTGCGTCTGAGCAAGGATAAGTGCTCATTTGGAAAATCGTCGCTGGAATATTTAGGCCATACAGTTGATATTGATACGACCCGGCCACTCGAAAAACATTTACATCAGATTCGAGACCACATCGTACCAAAAACACGGCGTCAATTACGTAAATTTCTCGGTCTGTGTAATTGGGTGCGACAATATATTGAGGGTTTTTCGAGTATCGTTTCCCCATTAACGGAACTAACCGGCACCAATAAGGCTTTTAAATGGACGCCCGCAGCGACTCAGGCAATGCAGCAAATTCAGAAAATCGCCGATAAACCACTCCGCCTTCACCGCCCCATTCCCGGATTACCGTTTACGGTACAAACCGACGCCTCCCAACTCGGTATATCGGCGGTTTTATTTCAAACTGATAATGACGGATCCAGGCGAATTATCAGTTTTGATTCCCGAAAGTTCAACGACACACACAAGCGATATCATATTAATGAGCAGGAGTGTTTCGCGCTTGTGTGGGCGTTGCAACGTTACCGCCCCCTTTTGGAAGGACGACATTTTCGGGTAGTGACTGACTCCAAAGCATTAACCTGGGTTAGTAATTTCAAGGATCACCGATCGAACTTAACTAAATGGGCCCTATCACTTCAGTCATTCGATTTTGAGATCGAACACTGTCCCGGAAAAGAAAACGAGCTCCCTGATGTTTTGAGCAGAGACCCGGAAAATTATACAGCAGAAGACGTTCCGGAGCTCGAAACAATTCTGCCCCCATCGCTTAACGTGATCGATGCGTCGTTGGTGCAGACCGTAATCGATCGCCAGGCGGAAGATCAGGAGAGCCAGGAGAAAATTCAAATCCTCCAGGATGTAACTCATCAGGATTTTGAAGAGCTAAATCGCTCTTTGGATGTGTTCGAAGGGCTTCTCTATTACAAAACTACTGGCAATTTTGATCGTACTCTTTATGTTCCAGTTGCAGCCAGACCGCGTGTTATTCACGGCCTTCACGACGAAGCCATTCATCCAGGTCGGGATGAAACTACCAGGAGCATACGCACTAAATACTACTGGCCCACCATTCCATCGGACGTAAGGCGGTACGTTCGAGAATGTTTAGTGTGTATCGCAACGAAGCGCGGAAAACCACAACGTCCAGCCCCATTAAAAGCGCGAATCCCCGTTTCGCCTTTCCACACGGTGGCGGTTGATTTAATTGGCCCGCTCCCGCTAACCGGCTCCAAGAAGAGACACGTCCTAGTGATAACCGACTTATTTACGAAGTGGACAGAAGCTTTCGCCATCGGACAGGCCCGTTCCGGAAACATAACTCGCCTTATGGAAGAGCAAGTTTTCCACAGATTCGGTTATCCTAGGGCGATTATCAGCGACAATGGACCGCAGTTTACTTCCCGGTTCTGGAAACAACAATGTAGACGATGGGGCGCGACTACATTTTATACGCCTGTTTACCACCCCAGAGCCAACCCGACCGAGCGCAGGAACCAGGAATTAAAGAAATGCCTGCGTATAAACATGCAGGACCAACCTGGAAACCAGTGGGCTCAATACATTCAGCCGATCCTTTTTGAATTAAGGACTCGCGCCAACGCAGCCACGGGACTTACCCCAGCAAAAGCTTTACTGGGATACGAACTGCCACGACCAGGAGAACGTGAAATCGTAATTGCCCTTCCAGTACAAGCACCCGACCATGACGAACGAGATGAACGTCTTGATCATATTCGCGACCGTCAATTGCGGTACGTTCAGCGATACGAGGGACAAGAAGAAGACGCGAGATTCCGGGAAGGACAGCTGGTCGTTATACGAAACCACCCACCAAACGATGCCAGGAATCCTGCCGGTTTTGCACCGAAATGGCTAGGACCGTACCCTATCCAGGAAGCGTTTGCAGGAAGAGTGTACGATGTCGTCCGCGGCAGACAAACTGTACGAGTTCATGCCGACGACATCAGGCCCGTGCAACAACGCGGAATCCCAGAGCTGCCACACCACCACAACAGACCACCGACGCCTGAGCAGGAAGATTCTGAGGACGCAGATGATCCTGCAGGTCCTGAGCCCCGCCGCCAACTCCGACGACGACGCCGCCACCTCCAGTGAAAAGACACTCTTAAATAGACGCTCTCGTGCGCGAATTTAGTGCAATCAGTCGACGTAATTTATTCTTAAATCTATTCCAGTGCTACATACCCCATGGACGCTGCAATGCGCAATTGTGTAGTGCACACTTACATTAGTCGTTAAATTTTTTTTTTAACAACATGTTTTAAGTTGTTTTGGACGCTCATTCGCGAATTTTAAATGTGTTACATCTTATGAATCGCGTAAAGACTTTATACCACCGGCGTCGCGACGCCCAACGCGTAAAGACTTTTAACCACCCGCGTCGCGACGCCCCACGCGAAAATTTTGGATAATCCACCCTACAGGACGAGGGTAACATCAAGACACGTTCTGTGACGCCGGACGGCAACGCACGTTATTTTGCCGTCTCTTCAATGGAAAGCGTGTCTCTTTCCCGCTTTTCTGCCGCTGGTGCAGAATCCGGAAGAAATGTCTCAAATTTCTAGGCGTCGAGACAACCTTCGCCAAGCAGCCAGCCTTACTGTCGATGGGCAGTAATCCCATCGTGGCGCCCAATCACGATGTTCTGACAAACATGCCTACCTGGAGCAGCCGTAGCCGAAGGCAAAGTCAGAACATCACATCACACTGGATTATTCCGGCCATATTGAATCACCCGGATCTTCCAACCTTTTTTCCGTCATACTATGGAAGTTGAGGTATGACATCTTCTTCGAGACGCAGCTACCCCCATTACGCCCTTTGCGCTCTCATATTACATTTACATTCCATTTTTTATCAATGATCAATGTATGTAAACTTTCGCAGTTTGTATGTAACATTTAATTTTATTTCATTTAGGTGTTAGCGAACTTCACTCATTTTCCGGGGCCGTTTGTTACCGGCGTTTTACCGTAAACGCCGGAACTTTGATTTATTCAGTTACTTTTTCGGGCTACATAATTTTTTATTCATTTTCTTACATCGGCACCCATTTCTTCATATTTTTACATGACTTTATTTATCAGCTTCATAAATCACTTTAATTATAAAATGAGTAAAGTCCGTATTACATACATTGAAAGTTGAATTTGTATATTTTGTATATTTTTAGTGTTAAGTTTAGATAGGTTTTATTTTCTTTCTTAGGATTAGTAGGTTTTTCCCTTGTACAAAATTGCACTCGCATTAAGCGCTTGTTAATCTTTTCGTTACGCCCAAAAGACGCTGTACCTCAAATATTTCTCGGAGACACCACAGGTACCGCTCCGCCCCAAATTTCGTACGAAGAAATTGTAATCCCGTTTATGATGCCCGGTTGTTCAAAACACCCGGGCTTTTGTTCGACGTAATTTGGGGAAAGTACCTGCAAACATGAAGGTACAGCTGAGGCACAATTTGTAAATTCCTCACTTAATTAAATGATAGATAAAACACACCTTTAATAAAACACATACAGACAAGGGCATATATGATGCCACACAACCATACAAGACGACGTATTTTTTTGAAGTAAGTTTAAATGTACTTCTTTTTATATATATATATATATATATATTTTTTTATCAAACCACATAGGGAACATCGTCGATTAAATACCATATATGGTATAAGTCCTATCGTTGGTACGGATGCTACAACCGCAACACGTAAATATGTAGAAAATTTAAATATACATTTTTCGTTTAAATTTAATTACGCGGTTGTACATCCGTACTGGTTCCCGGCGATAGGCAATTTAAAGAGCGCATGCGCGTGCTCTTGTGCTGAGCAGGCAGGGATGAAAATTCATCCCCAACCCTGTGCGGCAGCCAATGGGAGAAGCTACCCCTACCTGCTTCTCCCTCAACAAAACTGTCTGACAAGCGGTCAGACAGTCAGTTGTTTCCTGAATTTTGAAGAAGTCGTTCCCGAACTTTTGAAGTGGTTTCCGGTATTGTTAAAAGTCGTGCTTGTTTTGTGTGGTACTTGTCTAATTTATTTAAGTGGGGTACTTAAATTTATTTTCATTATTTTTTTTGCTATTACTATATTTTTAAAGTTCTAGTTATTTTCATATTTTTTTTTTTTTTACGCGAGTGCAACTTTACTTTCTCTTTTAAATTCGTTATATTTGTTTTTCTTTTGTCTAGTAAATATTTGTTTGTTTTTATTGTTCTCATTATTCATTTTATTCTATTTGATGTGAATAAATCACTAGTTGTTTTTTTAAACTTTAAACAATTGAAAATTATTTCTTAATTGCACTCCCGAAACTACCCCTAGTTAAATCAATATTAAACAAAGTACTAGTGTTTATGTGCCAACCCAAGAGAGGATCCAGAAGGAAGAAGACATCAACTCTGAGCCAAGGACTCAGAGCAACAAAGGTCGGTGTTAAAAATTTATATTTTACAGCTAACTAGCAAGTGAGCAAAGCCGGAGGTTAACGGAGAGCACCGCAGCATCTTTTGTCAAGAATTATTATTTTTTTTTTGTCAAGCGTGAGTGACCGCCTGTTACAATTGGCACTCAAAGTTATTAGTTGCTCTGCCCCCCCCCCCCCCCCTGTTACACAGTCTCGTCTTCCATTTCACACCCTCTACAAGAAGGGGTGTCAAATATGCCCAGAGGATTTGCCCGCCTCAGTAATACTACGTTACCTAGACAAGGTGAGATGGTTGATGCAGTAATGCGCACTCCCCCCAATACCAGATCCTTGATACCACTCCCTGGTGAAAATCCTGGCTTCGCCCATGATTATAAGTAATAGAATAATGCTTTAGTACTCAATACACCTTTGACCTCATAATAACAAAACAACCCCGAAATGAACACTTTCTCACTACACCACTGACTGAAATCAATCAGTATTTTAAAAAGTGGTCTATCGAATCAAATACGATGTATTTTAATATGCAAAGAAAAAAAATAGAATACAATCATTTAGAACGAATAGTTGTTACAATTATTCTTACAATTTTTTATCCAAATGACAAAAATCGCATATACTTATTTATTTTAATTACTTTCGGGGTGATTATAAAATCAATGTATTTTATAACCTAACTTACATCAGCACATTGGGCAGGTCGTGGGTTAACCTTAAAAATAGTCGTCGAGTTTGGAATATCAATGGAATACGTCGAATCGCTTTTTGGTACTTCCCCGTCTGCAATATCTGAAGGGTTGCACTCATCCACGCTCTGAAAAGAATATTTTATTAGCCAACTAATGTAATATAATATATAAAATTACGAAAATGTTATTCGTGAAAATGCAAACAATGTCTTAATTAATAAGACAACTTAAGACAATAAATGTCTATTGAAACAACTACTTCCCGTGCAAATACACCTCCGGATATTGAATTATACAATAAAATATTTAAAATCGTATTTAATTTGATTTGTTACAACGCTCTATTAAAGTATATGTAACGTTTAGGACAAATTCTCTTCAAACCAACTAACAAATACAAATTTAAAATGCAAGGAGAAATAACAAAAAATTAGAAGTGAAAGGACTTGGATTAAAACTAATGTCTTAGGCCATCTATAGACGCGTTTCGAGATTTATCTCCCTTCAGTATAGCTTTGCTTATGACGTTTTAAAAAATTTAGGAATACAATTAAAATAAACTAAAAAAGTGTTGTGTGTGGAATGAACAGGTACACAGAAATGGAATGAGTGAAAAATATGGTCGGTATTTATTGGTAAAAAAGGGATAATGTCATTAGCAGGTATGAACAATGTGAGACCTTATTATTTACCTTACGGTACAGTTCAAACAAGATAAATTCAAATTGAATAAGATTTTAAATATTTCATTGTAAAATTCAATATCCGGAGGTGTATTTGCACGGGAAATCGTTGTTTCAATGGATATTTATCGTCTTAAGTTGTCTTATTAATTAAGACATTGTTTGCATTTTCACGAATCACATTTTCGTAATTTTGTATATTATGTTTAGAGTGTGCAAACTATAAGAAGCGTAAACTTATTTTCTCGAATTCAAATAGTTTTGAATTTGAATTTATCTTGTTTGAACCAATGTAATGTTGAGATAAAGGGAATGTTAGTTTAGGCTAAGAATAATTAAATTTACTTACTTCTTGTTGAGTGGAATTCGATTTAAAAGGGCCGACCTTCAGGCTGTTGAACTTTTGAAGCACTTTCCTGGGTGTGTGCGATGGAGAATCGTTGGGGCTTTTGCTTCTCAAATCATTTTCCTTTTTAAATTTGCTCGCGTTCTCCTTCATGTATTCTTCGTACGAGGTATAGTCGGTCATTTTTAGGAATTCTGTCCATTTTCCATAGAGGTAGTATAATCGTTTTTTGCTATAAATAATCAAAATAACGGTATTTAAAATTTCTCAATTTTGATATTAAAAACAGGTTCTCCTCACTAAATATATATATATATATATATTGCTTTCACTACTTAATTTCACAAAAAAATTCAATGCTTCTGCAAAAAATAATTCAGAATTCAGACATTTTTGTGAATTTGAAATGTAATAAAATTGAGTTTAAAAGTCGTTAAACATAATTCAATTATCAGATATGTATAGAATTTTACAAGAATTCATAAAAAGTAATAAACATTATTTTCCTACAATTCCTATAGAAAGTAGGCTTCCACGCTAGCATACGTGATCGGAAAGCAGGCGTTTCCCGAGGAGACGTCACTAAATGTCACTTTACCGCTCTAAAGCGACAAAAACATTTTGCGCTAGCTAAATTAGACGTTGTCAAAAATTCTTCCCCTAACCCAAATTAATAATATAATGCATGGTGGTCAATAATCAAGAATACGTCAGTATTTAGCCAAGTTCAACGTGAAAAATGGTGGAGAAGTATAAATAAGTTACAAGGTATGGTAAAAAATGTTCTCATTCATTTATCTAATAATACGAAACCGTAAAGAAACTCTTTTGTCTGTTCATTTCTTTAGATAAAATATTCTTAACATTCAAAATTATATTTTAGAAATCTAAAAGTGGTACTTCTACAATTGTAAAAAAAAATCTTGTGATCAATCAAATAGACACTGTTCAGAAAATATGTTTGAAACTTTCCAAATGAATGTTTGGTATACATTATTGGGGCAATTGTAGGAAAAATACTGTGTGTAATTTGAGCGCAAAGTGCGATTGGCGATCTTAAGAGATTGGCGCTCTCCGCTGCGCGTCGAGCGCCAACTTTCTCTTGCGATCGTTAATCGATCACTTTGCGCTCGCAATACACAAATAATTATTATCTTCGACCTTACCAAAATCGATTAATTCGCGCATATTAATCGACTTTTAAGCACAGGTGTTAAAATGAAGTTTAAATGAAAGTTACTTTTTCAAACACTTTTATCTACGACCTCACCAAATACCATAACTTCATTTATGCATCGATGGACATGCGCGCAGCTCTTCTTTTCAGAACAGGTGTTAAAATGGCCACTGATAATACATTCGCGCATTAATCGGAAATGTAATGTGATATAATTGTTGCAGAATATCTAAATTATAGCAAATACTAGTTAACCTCATTGCTGTTCATAAATAAATCTCGAAACGCGTCTATAGATGGCCTGAATAATTTTAAATTGTTACATTTGCAGTAGGTTGCTGTATGTAACATCAAACACTTGTTGTATAATTCAATGTCCGTCGGGGTATTAGCCCGGGAAGTAGTTGTTTCAATGAGTGTTTGATATAGTCTTTGTAAGACTAACTTGTTGTAGATTGCGAAAAGAATCGCACTTTTAATGTTTGAAGTATTCTGCAACCAAGAATTGGCAATTTCATTTATAGACGAAACTTATGTTTTTTTAAAACTCTTCACACTACCTGATGAGATACAATCATTGCTGCTATAGCCCTTGTCGAAGTAGAAGGATTACTGTGAATCTAATGGAAAATTAAATGTAAACCCGTTTATTATTTTGCAGAAGGTTTTAACATTTTACTTACTGCTTGTAAAATGTCCATTTCATTTCCGTTAGGCCTATGAACACGTCTTCTAGGCTTAGAAAATGCACCAAACTTAGCTAAATTTCTATGAAAATAAGAAAATAATTTTGAGCAGGTTGTTGTCTTTCTGAATACCGCTGAACGCATTCGGAGTAACTTGCATATTTCAATGCGATCCGTAATAAAGTTCTAGCATATCGCGTTTTTCTTCAATTGAAAACGGCATTTTGTTATAAATTTATACTAGTTTTGTAACTGTAGATCAGGATAAGCGAAATTCAGTCGAAGTGTCAAAAATTACCTTATTAAACAAAATTGTGCCTATTATTTCCAAGGCACTCTTTGCAAAAACAGGATATCTGGCATTTCCATCAAACTGCTAGACCAAACCCCAACACATGACACATCACCGTAATCAGAAAAAAAAGCTGTATTTTAAAATGGAAAAAAACAAGATGGCGCCCATAAGAAAAAACAAAATTGATGTTTGCAGAAAAAAACCATTTTTAAAAATTTCGATTTTTTTCGGATATCTTCGGAAGTAGTTGGAATATTTTATGTTTCAAAACGGCATTATGTTATACTCCAGATTGGGCAACTTGGCCCTAATTTAACCGACCTTGAATCTCTTCAAATAACCGAGATCCCCATGCTTGAGCTCCAAAAACAGTCGTTTAGGAAATCTGATTTTTTTTTGTTTATGGGATGTTTGCCAGATGTCTGCATTTTTCACCTTCAAGTGGCTATTTGAGACAGTCCCTTTAAACTTTTAAAAGGAATTTCATAAACGCACGCCACCAAAAATTCAATCCCGATATAAATAAATATAAATTAATTCCACTTATTGCATCACATCTCATGTTGTTTTTCATTCAAATAAAACTGTAATTATTGATATATAGTATTATTTGGTTAAATTTAAGAACAAATTATACAAATATAATATAACAGTTTGTCATGAAAATTCAATTGTCAAATTTAGCATTTCACTAACCATTGTTTAAAAAACGTTTCTGCTGACTATATGCATACATATGAAATTTAAAACATCTGTTCAACATAAAGTAAAATTGAACTTGCCATTTGTTTGCAGAATATTTACAAAATATAAAAACAAATTAATATCGACTTTCTGTAAACATTTTGTGTGTTGTGTAACTCAAATATTCATATTGAATTATTATATATCCGTTGGGGTATTAGCTCGGGAAGTTGTTGTTTTAATGAATAAATACACATTAGTATTATAATAACGGTGTTTGCAGTTGTTCCTTTATTGCTATAAAATTGGAATTATTTAAACAAAATATCGAATATAAAATGTATTTAACATAAAATACAAATTTATAAAAGTAGAAACACTTATTGAAATTACTAAGAAAATAATATTAATAGAATTACATAAAAGAATCAGATTGTCCAATTCTAAATATTTCGTATTTCAGATAAAAATATGCTTTCATAATTTCTACAAAACTTCTCATACCATCTATTTTAATTTTTATTATTTTTTCAGGAAGTATTTACACTACAAATATTTGTTTTTACAAGCAAAATGGCAGAACTAACTAAAACTCACTAAAAGAATAACATTACGTACGTTTTAGTTATTGATAATGAGTGCTTAGCACTCGAAATGTACATCTAACACATAAAAATAAAAGTGAAGTAAGGAATAAAAACAGTTTTTTCATTGTGATTAAATACTCCACACAACTCAAATCAAACAATTAGTGATTACGTAAAAGTTTAAAAATAGAAGCAATATAAAATTGCAAGGTAAATTTTATTGGATGGCTTTGCATCGAATTTAATTTAATTTAAAAAGTGTAATAACGCCAATATAGGAATATGATGTACCAACAATTTGAACTTACTTTCTCCAAATTGTAAAATTTCCTACCTCTTCTATACTCCATTATAAGAATAGGATTGGAACGAGGTGTTACTTTCTGAAAATCTGACAAGGACACAATTTTTTTATCACTGATACAATGAGCATCCACGTTGACATTAAAAATCTGACTATTTTTAAAATTTATAACTTCTAGCAAGTCATTTAATGGTGGGGTATAAAGCAGACTCATCGAAACCGTATGTTTTTATTATTTGCTATGGTTACCAGTTAATGCAGCATTTTTATCCCATGTTTTAAATCCAATAAACTCTGATACCATTATAAAATGTAAAATATATTATTTTACTAATATTGCTACGTAATGTGAGTATAAAAACTATTTTACCTATAATGTTGTAATTGCTTTTATTAGATTCTACTTCCTTTATACATCTTATAACATCGATTTGAATATCGTCGTTGTTTTGATGAAACCTATAAGATTTTACAAAATAGAGTTTTATTATCAAAGGACCGATGAGTTCGTGAAACGTCCTATTATTCATTAAAAAAATTGTTTGAAAAACTGCTTAATTAAATTTTTTAAACAGGTTTTATTAAAATAACGACGATATGCCGTTTTATAAAGTGCTTTAATAATTATAAACCATTTGATGTTTGTTTAATGAACAATTCTTCTAATTAATTAACAAACAAATGTTTATTTGTTAGTTCGTTTAAAAAAAATTGACCTAGATGCTACATATACTTTGATAGAGCGTTGTAACAAATCAAATAAGATTTTATAAATTTCATTGAATAATTCAATATCCGGAGGTGTATTTGCACAGGAAGTAGATATTTTAATGGGTATTTATTGTCTTAAGTTGTCTTATTAATCAAGATGTATTGTTTGCATTTTACACGATTTTTCATAATTTTATATATTATGTTTAAAGTGTGCAAACTATAAGAAGCGCAAGCTTATTTTATCGAATTTTAATAGTGTTGAATTTGAATTATTCTTGTTAAACGAAATATTTATGTATGTTGTTCTTTGCTATATTATTTTATTTTATAATATAATTAATTAATTAATTTATTACAACCGATATTGTAAATGTATCAACAGATAAAAACAGTTCTATAAAAACAAATTATTAAAAAAATTGTGATGTGTCCATCATAGCATTTTCCTCGGTAACGGTATGATAATTTAATATTAGCAATATGGAAAAGTTGCTCAAACAAAATTTCTTGTACTTTGTATTATTCACAAAATATTCACAAAAATGTAATGTTTGCATATTTTCGCTGTATCTCGGTAAATATTGATCCACTACATCTCAGCAATATATATTTTCAACTTTACTTTAAATCAGTGTTTTATACGCGTGGCGCATGAAGTAAAAACCAAAACCAAATTTTGCATCCTTTTCTAAACTTGAAATCTTATTTCATGCTTAATCTAGGAGTGTCTTCCAACATTTCAAGACCAGTTCAAAACCACGTCACAACTGTCAAAAAGGGGTGAAAGTAAGAAATATGGTTGTAAAATGATTTACAGATACACTGAAACACTCATAAAAAATATGACTTTAATTGAGTAGCAACATTTTCATTCATGCTTTATCTATTTTTGATATCAATTTTCAGCTAGAGAATAATTGAGAAAGTTTGACTTTATCTAAAAACAAAATCAATTCTCGAAAAATACTTTTTATTTAATAAAAAAAAAAAATGGAATAAATCAGAAACATTCTTAAGAAAATTAAAAACAATGTGGATTACGAGAATTTTTTTTCTCCTCCGAAAATAATTTTTACCTCCATCGCCTAGAGTAAAATTTTCCATAATATGCTAATTCCCTAATAGTTTGTAAAAGTTGAAACAAACTGAAAATATATACCATTCGTTTGTTTTATTGCGCTTACCATTAGAATTTCATAAACTATTAGGAATACTAAGACGGTTAGGTTAGACAAAATGTTCCATTTTTAATACAAAATTATCTTTTCGTTACAACTTTGTTAATTAAAATGATAACGAGCTGAAATTTCAAAAATACTGTAAATGACAGATTTTATAAGGGATATCCTATACCATATCAATCTTTAAAATACGATATTAAAGTTCAATTTTTCTAATGACAGACATATTTGATTTAAAATTAAATGTATTTTTATATCTCCTAAAATGTATACCATTTGATAATTAATTCGTATTTCTAACGATCCATTTAAGTTATGTTCACTTCGTAAAAAATATCAAACTATTATTACTAGCAATAATAAATATATCATTATAATTTATCATAATTACGTCATTAATTTATTTATTTAGTTATATATTAATTTCTCAACAGATACAGGTATGAATTACTGACAAATGTATTGTCAATTAATGTCAAAACCGATTGAAATTTCTTGTATTTTTCACGTCAATTTATAAAACAAATAGGTATTTATTAAGATATAAGAAATACATCGTTAATTCTTATGATTATGCTCTTGTATTTTTGTAATTTAAGTTGATGTGTATGATTTCAAACTTTAGAATAAATCAGAGTTTTAAGCTGAACATTTGTATTTGAACGTTAAGCGCTTAGATCCAAATTCTTCGGGCTTTTCTAAACTCGAAATTTTACTTTATGCTTAGCCAGGTAGTGGAAAGCACTCTTAAGGATAATATTAGATACTTTTCTAAAAAAATAATTTTATTAATTGATTTGTTTATGCAAATAATATTAAATATCCACTTTCTAAATTCAATTAACTTCAACTTCTAGTTAATTGATTTCAGATATACATTCCAGACATAAATAATTGCTAAAATCTAAATTTAGACTCAGATAAATTACAACTATATTTTTTTGATGTTATTGTTTATATCATCATAATAATTGTAAAGAAACGCTAAAAAAAGTTGTCGAAATATTTTCTTGTAAAAAAAAGTTTTCAGTGGAGTATAACTTTAACGGTTTTTGACTTAACATTTTGAAAACAACCGAGAGTTACATTATTTGAAACTATAATCCCTCAACTGTTATTTATGATATAACAAAATCACGATTATTTTAAAAACAGGAAGATTTTTTTTTTAGACATATTTTATTAAAGGTAACATCCCTATTATTAAGACTTTGACTAAAAACGTAAGCACCCTTTAAGTTTAAAAACAACCACAGTGTTACATTACATCAAAGCAAAATTTGTCGCTGTTTTGAAAATAACACATAGATGGAAAATAGAAGGACCACAACAAAGTTTGTAAATGTGGTGAGAGGTAATACAGAAATACTTACTTTTAATACATTGATAACATTGTTCAATCACAAGATGTGTAAATAGACGAGTGCTTACATCTTCATGCTTCAGTTTTAATTTACCTTTTCGTCGGCCAATAAGGTCAAGGAATTTGATCAGATGATTATTGTTATGGTCCTAATATTTTTGAGAGAAGGTATAGATAATTTTATTATTTTTGAGTTAAAATGTTATCTTTCAAATTGTATTGTAAAACAATTAAGAATTAAAACAGATTTTCGATTTTTCGTTAAATAATAATTAAATGATAAAATATAGGTAGTAAATTCAATAATTGAACAAAAACTATTTAATTTTTAATCCTAGAGATTTTTATGTAAATACATATGTAATTCATGATAAAGTACAGTGGAATTAAAACTTTAGTTTTGTTTATCTCGTTATAAGTAAATATAGAAGTTTTTGTATTCAAGAGAAATGGATTTGTAATTTTGTAGATAACCTGAACGAGTCTCTAGAAATATAAAATTGAAATTATTACAGAAACTAATCAAACAAATCAAATTTTCAATAAATTGCAAAATTATCTATTCATTATTCTTTGCTTTCTGTATTTTTTAATATCCTAAAGAGTGTCTTACACTCCTTAATAAGGGATGAAGTAAAATATCATAATCAGCAGAGTCCGATGAACTTTTGTTAGATACTTGAAATCAATAGCTTTCATCTACTTTATTTTTCAACGAATGTTACTTATTCCTGTTAAACTTTCTTCGTAAGAGTCACTTATGTGTTCACTTTTCCACAAAATTTTAATCATGACAAAGTCAAACTAACGTCATTTATAGCAAATTTTTAAAACAATAATCATAAAATAACTAAAAGAGCTACAAGATAAAGTAAATATGCATTATTTTATATGATCAATAATAAAGAAAAATAAACAAATTCCCAGAGTAAACTACCACTTCCGGTTTTCAAATGTTTACCAAAAGTTGATCGAATACTACTATTGTAATAAAAAGCCTAAGTTTATAGTGTCACATAATAGCTCATTCGATTTAGACTTTATCGTGGCGATAGAATTACAGAAGGACAAAAAGGCAGACAGACATTTTTCAGAAATGGTCTTAATCTACTCGGAGACCTCAAAATGGATATTGTCATGTACCCAAGGAAGTATAGGTAGTTTTGAGGAATACACTTGAAAACTTTTGACTAATTCGTGGTTTTTTACTTTCTCTATAATATTCAACCTTATTAACTTAACTTACCTTATATTTACAAGATTTAGAACTTGATTTAGAGATTGAGTCTTTTGATGTGTACGAAAATAGAACTTGTAGAGAGTTAGTAGACTACTTGTTATTTTTAAGACTGAATGAGAACTGACTTTAAAAAACATTAAAAACCTTGAAAAAAAGGGGGAGTGGCTGATGGTCCAATAATATTCAATATCCCGCCTCAAGGACCTGGGATAAACAAACGATTAGAATGATATTTATTATGTGAATCACACGCATGATTCAATCAATAATAACCTACATTTCTTGGGCTTATGAATTGGTCACGTACCCAAGAAATTAATCAAGTTTCAATGTTTAATTATACACGGACCAGAACCATACAAGGGGCATTTCTCATTTAATAAATGCCCCTTGTATGGTTCACCAATCTCTTGTATAATTCCGAATCCGTAAAACATAATATTCTAGACATAATAAAAAATGATATCTTATTACTAACGCGCACACATAACCAACAAACAACAAACAACAAACACGCACTATTGCCAATGTGCACACGTGTGGGCACATAACACCTCCCCCGTGAAGACAGAAGATGGGCTCTACATCGGAGTGGTATTTTTCCTAGACCGAGTAAAGTAAGAACTCCGATATTGCTGTGCGGGAACATTCACCTGGGCGCATTTCAGTTGGACCGTTTTCTTAAGACCTTTGTAGATGGCGACATCTCGAACTACTCGACGATCGTTTGGAGTCTCGAAATTACAATTAATTGTTCCTGATGGTCAGGGGCATATCTCCTCCATTTGTAGGGCTTCTTGTTACTCACATGAGTCTCTTTAAACACTGTAGACATCCACACCACTTGCAACAATTAATACATATACAGAGAAATACAATGCCTACAATCATTGATCCTAGAATTCTATACAAATGAGAATGTGACATGTATATTGGTTTGTTGATTTGATTTGTCAACACTTCATCGAGGTCAAAATACACTACTAAGAAAACTCTTAGTTGCTTATTTTAGCTCGGAGAGATCGATGTTAGACATTTTTATCGGCTTCAAGGTGATGGATTCCATTTCTGCCATTTTGGTGATATGTGAACAGCAATCATCGTTGATTATGTTGATAAAAGGAACATAATGCGTTAAATTGATGGTGATGTTCGTTGTAGATTCTAAGATGTAGTTATCGGTGTAGGCTTTACAAGGTTCATTTAATTTGATAATCCCGTATTATGCAGTATGACGTCTTGTATATGTTGTTTATCTTGACAGATGAGTGTTAAGGTTGTCGGATTCTTTAACCCATAAATCCACTCATTTTTTTTACGTATTTCCATGTCTCGATATTAGCCATTTCATTCTTTGTAGCACAATCAGGTGGAATTGTACGTATGTGCGGAGATAATAGCTGGATTTCGCAAGTTGGCTGATCTGTTCTTTCGTTCGTATGAACATCTTCACATAGGTATCCCTTGTTAGCATACTCTTTACAACCCGAAAGGTTTCGCAAGAAGATAAAATAGGTTTTTGTATAAGACAAGAGAAGGAACGATTGAGTGGGTATGATGTTAGAAAATAATAAAGAATTAGTATGTTTTATGGGTAAGGGTATTATAGCAATTTATCGACTAATGGGACATAAAGTTTAAAAAATATGACATCATTATTAAAAATTACTTCGACATTTAATAGTTTATAAATAAAATGAATATTTGTATATTTCAAATTAATTGCTAAATCAAATTCGCCTTTATATAACAATAGTTCATCATAAAGTATTTTCGGTGTTAAAATTTGAGGGGACAAAATTCCATGTCTTCCTAAATTAATTGTATTTATATATTTATCGTAATCGTTTGATATTTTATTTGTTAGTGATATCAGAATTGAAATCTGTTTGTTTACTAGAGATTCCAAGTTTAAATGATTTCATTATTTCATTTGAAATTTTGTTAATTAATTCAAAACTTTTATTTAATTGAGGTTCACTAGTTTTTATAAAAATTACTGAATTATTAAAATGTTTGATGGTGCTCGATATTACTTGTATATTACTAATTAAATTCTCTCGAGCAATCTTAAATTAATTATTTAGTTTAAATTATAGCGATTTAATATAGTCATCTTATGTGTACTAAAATTTAGGCTTTTGTAGTATTGATTATGGTAAATATGATTTATGTCCAAATAATAATTCGTATGGAGTATATTTACTTGATTTATGCGTGGCTGTATTGTAGGTAAACATTGCGAAAGATATATATTCATCCCATTTATTTAATGTTTTAAATAATCTTTCGGTGTCAAATGTGAGCGTTCTAACGCTCCATTTGTTTGTGGATGGTTTGGAGTTGAAGATATATGTTTAGTTTTAAATAAGTTTGTTAAATCTTTAATAAGGGTGGACATAAAATCTGCACCTTGGTCAGATAGAATTGATTTTGGTATTCCAAACTATGTAAATACGTTCATAAGGACTTTAGCTATAGTTAACGATTCGTGATTAGGTATCGGTTTTGCAATACTGAATTTGGTTAAATCATCCTGTGCTGTGAGGATAAATCCGTTACTATTTTCGGAGATAGGAAGTGGTCCTACGATATCTATTGCTAAATGCTCGAATGGTTCTCTGATGAAAATTGGTTTTATTCATCTGGCATGATTTGCAATTTTAAATATATTTTCTTACAGTTGATTTAAGATTTGGCCAATAATAATTTTATTTAATTCTCGAATATGTTTTATGAAAACCATGATGCCCAGATAATTTTCTATCATGATTTTCTTCGAGGACCTTATTAATTTCTAATTGCGTTTTGGGGATTATTCTATTTGTATTGAATATTCCAATATTTGTCTTATACAATAAATTATTTTTTATATTATCCATTTTTTTGTAAAAGGAAGGTAAAGGTAAGGTAAGAAGCTCTAAAATAAATGTTTATTTTCGATTTTATCAAAGTGAACATTTTTCGAATATAATACCAGGATTTAAATTGGGTATATCGTACTCGGAATAAGGATTGTTTTTATCTAGATCTTGTGACCATGCAAATACAAGGGGATTGTTATTGATTTGAATGGGTGTGTTATAGTTATCAAATGTGATTATTTCCTGACTCTTATAATAACATTTTATGACGTCTTGGTAGTTTAAGGTGGTATTAATATTTACGCTGACTTATGGATTTTCGATATTTGAAGTTGAAAAGAAACGAGATAACGCGTCAGCATTGGAACTGATTCGTCCGGGTTTATATTTTATCTCATACTGATATTCGCTTTAACATTTGAATTAGACATATCATTTGAAACATGATTTAGAATTTAATATGAAAGAAAATATGGTTTAAAGTTGATATCAATTTCTAATATGATTTAGAATATATATCGATTTAGTAACTGATACAGAATTTAAAATCGGTTTAGAACTTGGTTTAGAAGTTGATATCAATTTGTAATTTGATTTAGAATTAGGTTTCAACTTAGTATTAGGTATAGAATTTGATATCGCTTTAGAATATGATTTAGAAGTTAATATCAATATGTAATTTGGTTTAGTATTAGATATCAAATTTGTAATTTGATATAGAATTTGATATCGATTTATAATATGATTTAGAATTAGATACCGATTTAGTATTTGATATAGAATTTGACATCGATTTAGAATATGATTTAAAAGTTGATATAGAATTTTATATCGATTTAGAATATGATTTACAAGTTGATATCAATTTGTAATTTGATTTAGTATAAGATATCGAATTTAAAATTTCATTTAGAATTTGATATCGATTTAGAATATAATTTAGAAGTTGATATCAATTTAGTATTTAATATAGAATTTAGTATCGATTTAGGATACGATTTAGTATTTGATATAGAATTTTATATCGATTTAGAATATGATATAGAAATTGACATTAATTTAATTTATATATTAATATAGAATGTGATTTGGAATTAGATATGTGCTTAACTTAGAATTTGGAATAATTCTAATTCAAGAATAGAGCTTGTTTGGTTTGACTTCGAACGATGATAATTCGGGAATAGTAATTGATTGGGTTGAATTAGAACGGTTAATCATTGTGATTAATGAGATGACACCATCTTTTACTGCGACAATGGCGTGGGGAATTAGAATTGATTCATTCATGAATTTAGAAAATATAACACCGTCATGAAGATTTAGTGGGGTTTTAACGCGTACAGGACTTACAGTTTCTGTACGTGCGTTAATAGATACAGTGGAGTTTGGAAATTGAGGTGTTATGAAGCAGTGGAATTGGAAATGGTAATGAGTCGATTGTTATTATAGATTTTTGGTAGTTGATTTGGGATCCTTGAGCAATAAGGAAATCGTCACCTAAAAGGCCATCAAATAGACATTCGTGTTATCACTGATAACGTGAAAATTAGAATAGAATTCATTGTTTCGGTATTTTAATAATATTTTTGACTCACCAAGAATGGATACTGGGGAATTTTGAGATAATCCATTTAGGATTATTTAATTAATCGAAATTTGAGAAAACGAAATTTTAAAAACTATTTTTTTTTATTGAAGATATGAAAGCCCCTGTGTCAATTAAGAATTTAAGCGTTAAGTCTTCGGATATTAATTGTGGTGATTCGAATAAAACATATAGGAGGTAGTGTGTTGTAAGAAACGAAAATTAACTTAATTGTGTTGGTTTATCAAATTGTTCTGTTATTTCCGCGGTCGTTATAGGTGGTTTCAATAAGATTTTGGCATTGGAAAAATTTTCTTGAAAATTGACATGAGCGTTGCCCCTGTTAGTATTTTGTGAAGGTCGGGATTTATTCTTATAATTATTATTATATTTTCGTTTTCTACATTCATCGATGGTATGGCCCTGGTTTTTGCAATAATTACATTTTTTTATGCTAGTGTTTAATTAAGAACTCTGCTGTGAACAGTCAGTAAAGTGAACTGGTTTTGTTCGATAATTATTCGGGGATTGATTAAAACTGGAGCTTCTAATAAATTTTTGATTTATATTTGTGTTATTTTTGTAATTAAAATTGTTAAAATTATTGTGGTTCGGTTTATGGTTAATTCGTAACACCATTTCTTCAGGTAGGGCGGCTGTCAAAGCGATATTGATTGTTTTAAACTCACGTGTGATGGTAAATAAAACGGTTAAGTGTCATGTCTTTTATCATTTATGGTCTCTCTTTTAGATCTGTTGATCCGTTTTAGTAGTGTGGATAATGCCTAATATACGAGAAGATAATTCTTCTAATCGTTGATAAAACATCGAAACATTTTCACTATGTAATTGTTTAATTGTATTTAATTCTTCCAACAATTGGTCTACGCTGTTCTTATCTTGGTAAAGACAAATTAGAAGGTCAGAAATTTCATCGAAAATTGTGAGATTGCAATGGATATTCATTTGTTCAGGAGCATGTCCGGTAATCCTACTTTTAATGTATAGTGATACTGGTGGAGTTAGATTTGGTTGTGCGAATTCAATTACAGAGTCAACCTGCTTAATGAAACTGCGGAGTTTGCAACGGTCCCCGTCGAATTGATTGGGAAGAAATTTTATCAAAAAGTCTAATGATAAGGTAGTGTTTGGTACATTATTTGTGAAAATTGTAGAAGTCGACTTTGCTACACTCATGGTTGCGATTTTATAAAAATGGGAAAGGGAGTTGCAAAACGATTCAAAGGTAGAAATGTATGACACCAACCTTATGTATCTTTCCTCTGTTGTCCTCTATTTCTTGCGACAATTAAGTATAGGTGTTGTCCAATTCTTCGTATTCCGACTGGATTGAGTTCCAGGTGATGCACGGCGATTTCTCAAAGAAGGTGGAGTTCCTGTTGTCCAATTCAAAGTATACGATTAAAATCGTCACCCGCGGTCCCGCCTGATTTCTGATCCAGATGATTTCACAGGTATTTAGGCGGCTGTCGAATTGTTTATCCTACCGACTGCGCCAAAATTATGTCGTGTACCCAAGGAGGTGAATGTAGTTTTGAGGAATACACTTGAGAACTTTTAACTAATTCGTGGTTTATTAACTTTGTCTATAATATGCAACCTAATTAACTTAACTTAACTTATTTTTACTAGATTTAGAACTTGATTTAATGATCGAGTTTTTTGATTTGTACGAAAATAGAACTTGTAGAGAGTTAGTAGACTACTTGTTATTTTTAAGACTAAATGAGAACTGACTTTACGTTGTGAACAATAACCCTAAGATCAATTAAAATCCCGTCTCGAAAAAAGGGGGCATGGCTGATGGTCCAATAATATTCAATATACCGCCTTAAGGATCTAGGATAAACAAACGATTAGAATGATATTTATGATGTGGGAACGAATATTAGGGTGACGCTCACACACGTGATTCAATCAATAATAACTTACAATTCTTGGGCTTATGAATTGGTCACGTACCCAAGAAATAGATCAAGTTCCAATTTTTGTTGACAACATTTTTTTAAATCGCTAGATACGATTGAAAAACGTTTAACGTATCATTGAAACTAGCATAAACATGCAATTTAATTATGTGCAGCAAGCATGTGATTATAGAATCGAAAAGATAATAAGATTTATTTTCGTTACATTACATCGACATGAAAATGTACAAAAAAAGTATACTGCTTATATTTGTTCATCATATTAGAAACAATATTGTTCATTTTTATCATTAAATTTACGTACTGTTTTTGCAATATTAATAAAACAAAATAAAATAATCTAAATATGCCACAAACGAAAAGAATACTAATTTTATTCATTTATACCGAGTCAAATTATATTTGCATTTACTGCAATCTACAGTCATGAACACTATTTTTTCAATACAACAACTAAACATTAATTCGTTAAGATGAGATTGAAAAAATATACGTAATGGCAATGAATTGAAATTCTAAATATCCCTATTTTTTTATGACAAGGTTTATTGGTTGACACTCGGTATAATATTCCGTTCCAATTATTGAAAGTTCGTCTGCTTCAACATAAAACTTACGAGATGAAATTCAAAATCGGAATATACACAAGTGTGTTAAGTTTATTACCAGACGATAAGCCCGACGTCGAGCTCTAGATAGCTCCACCTCCCAAGCGCATTTCTCCGAAGCTTCTGTTTTTCTCATTTAGTATTCAGTTTAGAAAAAAACTTTTTAAATAAAACTTGTATTATATGGTGTTTAGATTTTTTTTTCAAGCATAGTTTTTCAATTTTCCTTCATTTAATTGTTTTTTTTTAAATATTTTTTTGTTATATACAAATAAATAATTTTTTTGTTATTCAGGTTTGCCTTTAAAAAGTATTTTGTATAAGTTTTATTTGAAAAGTTTTCTTCTAAATTAATATTAAATAAGACAAACGTGTTAAAAAATTAGACACGGTAGACTCACCTCTTAATTTGCATACCGTGAAAGAGAAAACTTCAAGCATTTCAGAAATCAAAACTCATTAATTTTTGTGCAAAATTAGCCGAATTATTAAGGAAGAAGCGCAAAATGTGATTTTTTTTTATTAGTTCATAACTTTGCTCAAAATCGTTGCAGACACTCGATTTTTTGCGCGCTTGAAAAGAAATTAATTGAACTTGATTTCGTTGGTGGTGAGTTGAGTCCAGGATTTTTTTTCACCCGGTGCACCTTAGCAAAGTTTGACAGTTTTATACATCAAGATTATTTGTTTTTCACAGGGAGGTGGCAGGGGGTGCAATAAACTTAGCGTCGGATTAATTGACATGCCCTTAAAGAGAAAACTTTAAACCTTCCAGAACTAGAAGATTCATCCATTTTCAACCAAATGTAACCGAGTTATGGTTGTTTGAAAAATCGGTGTTTTTGATGCACTTTGTACCTGTTTTTGCCATTAAAACAAACGCAGACAATAGTTAACTTGATTTATTACAATGTTCTAAAACACTTTTTGGCTAAAATCACACTTACAAAAAATAGGTAATTTTTTCTTATTAATATCCTCTACTTTTATTTTACACCTGTAATGTTATAATACGTAAAACTTTACAAATGTAAAAAATAATCATTTGATGATAAAAATATGTTCATGCATTTTATCAATTTTTTTAATATCCTCTACTTTTATTTCACACCTGTAATGTTATATTACGTAAAACGTCACAAATGTACAAAATATTTTAAAAGTTTTTAAGTTGACGTCAATATTAATGTGTTTATCCAAGTAACTTTTCCAGTTTTTACTGTTTGTCAACTAATTCATAATATCATACAGTACCTAGTGTTTGTTTTGGAACTTCAAAATATGTCAGTGTTTTATATGCGTGGCGCATGAAGTAAAATTTTGAGTTTAGAAAAGCCTAATTTGGCTTGGTCGCTCCTCTTTGCTACGTACCCAAGCCAAATTTAAGGACTTTTCTAAACTTGAAATTTTACTTCATGCTTAATCAATAATAAGAAAATTCTCGCGAGAAATTTTTTTGTCTTGTTTATAATTTTTTACGAAATTAAGCTCAACGTTAATTGAAATGTTATCAATTTAACTGAATAAAAAACTAAAATATTTTTTGTTTCCTGATCTTAGATTACAAAAAGAATGTCGGATTTTGATAAAATCAACAGGGATTGTTATGAAACAACTTGAAAATATTTCATTTGAGAAATTTGTAAATAATCAACAGATTATTGTATTAAAATTTAGTTGGATTAATTAATTGTGATGTTTTAATTTTCTTTGAAGCTACCTAAAGTTCAATGAGAGCCGTATAACTTATATTCAAATTCTTTCTTATTAGTTTATTTATTATGCTTAATTTTTATAATTTCTACTTTTACAATTTTTTTGGTGGCAATTATTCAATTTTGTTTCATCTAGCAACAAGACGACTTATCTAGATTCATGTTTCAAATTAGTTCGTAAAGATTTTCAAGAGAAGGCTGAAGAAATTGTAACCGCCAAAAGTCGCACAAAATTGAATACATTTTAAAATTCATGTAATTTTCATAAAAATCGACATTATATTTTCAAATTTAGTGTATCAATTAACCAAAAGCTTAAATATTAAGAACATATTTTTAAACAAATTCTGGAATCCACTTTTTGAGAAAATTAAAAACAAAAGTTTAATTTAAATCTAGTTAAATATCTATTCGTATCCCGTGTGAAGTTGCCAGTCTCCCATCGGGCGCCTCCTCAGGCGGCAGATAGGGGCTTGCCTTCCAGAAATGGGAGAGGCGGACCAAAACTAGCAAATCTTTCTCAATGGATAATAAAAAATAGGAATCTAGTTACCACGTGGGGGACGAAAGTACGCAATGCTATCCCGCGAAAGCGGGCAGCTCAGTTGGATCTGGTGTAGGCAAGTATATATTTATTGGGCAGCAGCCCTCAGAAGAGTCGACACTCAAAGGGAAACTCTCCTCCAAAAAGGAGAAAGGTGCAAAGCCAGCGGTCACCAAACCTGGGCCTAGCACCTCGAGTAAACCTGGCGATGTCAGACTATCGACTAGGACGTTCAGGAATAGACAGGCGCCCTATAGACTGCTGCAAAAACTGGGTGCCATACCAGAAGCAAAACTATCCGAGAAGAACAACGCTACTCTAGGATAGGCCCTCAAAATAAGCCATGAGGGGAATATAAGTCAGGCGGGCCCCTCTAAAAGACCTAGATCCCTAGACGAGGCTTCCTCTGTGGTGAAAAAACCGAGAACAGGCCCTTCTCCTAAATCCACTACACGGCTCGTAAATTGCTCCTACAGTGACATCCTTAGGGATCACTTGGTGTGGGCTATCATAGACGGGAACCACAAAGAGGGAACTATCTCGCCGGCTAACTGAAAGCTAGTGAAGATGAGTCTTTTTAAAGCCTACCTGGGCATTCTCAAACCCAGGTCCAGTTCCCAAGTGCAGAGACACAGGTTGGCACCAGAGACACGTCAATATAATAGCTTGTGCCGATCAAAGATCAGCCGAGCTATATAAGCAAGCCATCGGAACTTGGGGAAGTATGGCCCAGGGCTAGATTCGAGGCTGTATCAAGGGACCAGATCCCGAACAGACCGAGATCTAGGACCTGGATCTCAGCGCAACCCTCTGACCCGCCCACAATCCTGGAGATAACCCAGGTCGCTACCCACCCCGGACTGGAGCGTGGCCAAAATTAGTGAGATTAAGGACGGCACGACACAGTGAATCGTTGTACTCAGCGAAAAATCCCTCGCCTGACTAACAGAATGCAAAGGGGTGATAAGCTATGGGTTCGGCTCCATCACCTTGGCCATTTACAAAAAGGACCTGAAAACCCCTAGTCCCAAGGAGGAAAGGGTCTCAGCACCATCTATGGAGACTACACGGGCTCCAACATAGGACAGTCTGATCTTAGAGCTTAGAGGGCCCTCCACCCCCTGGGCCTTGATGAGGAGAGCGCAACGAACGAAAATCTGCTGCTCTCCTCTGGCTCCGACGACGATAACGACATAACGGTAGTCGAGGTGCCAGCAAAACATCCGGCTGTTAGTTAGTTTAAATTAACCTCCACCATTCCAAAGCAGCTTTGGCTGCTCTGCTCCTCCCCTTGCGCAAAGGGGGGAGGACATCACCCTCATACAGGAACCCTGGGTCGTGGGAAACAGGATCTGTGGACTGGGCTCCAAAGACTATAGGCTACTTTATGTGCAGCAGTCAGGTAAGCCACGCTCCTGCATTCTCATAACTAAACGGTATAGTGCTTTTGTTCGGCCTAATTTTAGTAACGGTGACACGATCGCCGTTTTATTGAAGTAACAGAATTGCACCCTCTGGCTTGTCTCCTACTTCGACCACGATGAATACATTCCTCCTAGGGGTCTATGTGGGATTTTTGACGGAGCCAACCGTGAAGGGGTAGGCGTCATCATCATTGGGGTCGATGAGAATGCCCACCATGATTTCTGGGGTAGCTCGGATACCAACACTAGAGGTGAGTCATTCTTTGAATTTATTCTCACTTCTAACCTCTCCATATGTAACGTAGGGAACTCCCCAACATTTGTAACCTCTGCTAGACGTGAGGTCCTTGACATCACGTTGGCTTTAGAATGCTCTCTCAATATCGTCAAAAATTGGAAGGTGTCGGAAGAACACTCTTTTTCTGACCATAGATATATCCAATTCAAACTCGACATTCAAACGCAAGTATGCTTCAAATATGTAGACAAGGGGAGGACTGACTGGGTAAAGTATAGAACTGCGATATAAAGTGCTGTACCATCTGAACAACCAACCGTACCCCACACAAGGGAGGAACTGGATCAGATGGTGGAACAATTCTCCTCTGCCTGCAACAAGTCAACAAAAGCAGCGTCCCCAAGCGCGCTCAAGAACGGTAAGGGCAAACCACACCGGTGGACCTCGAAAGTTAGCTCCCTAAGAAAGGAGTGTAAAAGACAACAATGCTAAAAACACCAACGAGTGGGCAGCCTATAAAGATAGTCTCAGAAATTTCAAAAAGGCGATTAGAAAGGCAAAGCGGTCGGCATGAAGGAACTCCTGTAATCAAATAGAAGAAACCTTACAAGCATCCCGACTACACAAAATCCTCTCTAAAGAGCCAGTTGTTCAAGGCTTTGTCATGAAAGAAGAGGGCGGTTGGACATGCTCATGCGAAGAAACTTCTGTTCGACTTTCAATTCTCGTGGAAAGAACTAGGTGCGATAACTGCTACAGCAGACCTATATTCTCAATGCCCCGTCCAAAAGATAGTAAGGAGAGAAAAGCTACTATGGAGCATCAAAAGCATTAAACCTTTTAAATCGGTTAGGCTTGATGGTATCAGCCTTGTCGAATTGCAAGACGCTCCGGACATTGTCACTCCATGATTGAAAACAATGTTCGTGGCTTGTCTCAAACTTTGCTACATCCCTAAAATGTGGAAAGAGGTGGAGGTTGTCTTCGTCCCTAAAAGCGAGAAGATTTCCCACACTAAACCTAAGGAGGCCTATAAGCCTGTCCTCATTTTTGCTTAAAGCGCTAGAAAGATTAGTTGACACTTACATAAGAGCGAGCTTAGACCCCCATCTGTTATCAACCTCTCAATACGCAGATACCAAAAAAAAAATCTGTAGAAACAGCTCTACACTCCTTGGTAAGCCAAATTGAAAGGACTATGAGACACAGGGAGTATACACTGGTGGCCTTCCTCGATATAGAAGGAGCCTTCAATAATATACACCCTGAAGTCATTGAGTCCGCTCTAAAAGCAGCAGTGTGCAGCTTTATAGGAAAGTTGCTCTGCGAAAGAAACATCTCCTTCAAACTCGGGAACTCTTGTATTAAGAGACGAGTTACCAGAGGTACCCCTCAAGGCGGTATTCTACTTTGCTACTCTGGAACCTTGCACTTAATGAGTTACTCCTTGAACTAGCAAATTCGGGGTGCAATGCAATTGCTTATGCCCACGACGTGGCCATAGCCGTCTCGGGTAAGCTAAAGTAACCAAGTAGCGCACAAGGTGTGGCCTAGGGGTTAATCTGCAGAAGACTGAGCTAGTCCTATTCACAAGGAAGCACAGAATACCCTGTTTCAGATTGCCAACCCTAAAGGGAGCCCTCTTGGAGATCAAAAACCAAGCTAGATACCTAGGTATCATCCTGGACAGGAAGCTTAGTTGGAAATCCAACTCTCAAGAGAGAGTACGGAAAGCGACTGTCGCGCTGTACTTTTGCAATAGAACGGTAGGGTAAAGATGGAGTATAAAGCATAACATCACCTACTAACTCTACAAAGCCGTGGTAAGGCCCAGAGTCTTCATTTGGTGAACTGCACTCGATAAGAGGATCCACTAACAAGCATTCGGGAAGGTCTAAAGAATGGATTCCTCATGATCAGGACAGTAATAATTGCCGCAATACTAAACACTACTAGCAGGCTAAGACTAGACACGTAGGGGCACACAAAAATCTTTAAGGAATTTTCCGGCGTCCCACTAAACATCGACCGATGTTTCGCAGTGCCTACTTTCGGCAATATGTTCTCTTCCCGGATAACCACTAGGATAGACTGGGAGGAGGGCAGAATACCGAACACAGGCTCATTCAACGTCTTCACGGATGGGTCTAAGAGTGACGAGAAAGTAGGGGAAGGGGTCTTCTGCGAGGACCTGAGCCTCGGCACCTCCTTCAGATTGCCAAACCATTGTAGTGTTCTACAGGCGGAGGGCAATCAGGACAGCCGCAGAATGGCTAAATGGTAATGGGACTTCTGCCAGTACTGAGTTTTGTCTATATTTTGAGATAGTTGATAAGTATTTTGCCAATATTTCATTTACTTCATTTCATTTAACGGCAGCACAATACACAAATTTGAAAATTGGCACTCTTTTAGAAAAGACATTTAATGCAAGAGACTTCATTGAAAAATCGGGAATTTATTCAATAAAATGTAATAACTGTGAGAAAGTGTATATCGGCCAAACAACCCGTAATTTAAATATTAGATTCAAAGAACACCGTTATCATATAAAAAACCAAAATTCAGAAAAATCAGCAATTGCACACCATAACTTTACAACAGGTCATAAATTCAACATCAACAATATGACACTCCTAAAAGAGTCTAATAAATATCAATTAAATATGTTGGAAGCTATTGAAATGCGTAAAAATAAAAATAATTTATCGAATTTCGATTTGAGTCCCTTAAATAATCCGCTTTTAAATTTGTTACCGCCATAAACATAACGCAATAAAATTCAAATGTGAGCCCACCCTAGGTCTTCCCTTAATTCTGGTTTTTCCCTCTAATCTATTGTAGGTATAAAGAAGCCGGACAGCAGTTGTTAGAATTAGTTGTTATTTATAAGGAGTGCTTAGCACTTGAAATATATATCTAACCATTAGAAAATAAAGTGTGGAGAAAGGATACAACAGTGTTAATTATTTATTAAAAACATAATGATTTATTTTTGTGTAGAAACTAATAAGACGGCAGAACAACTAAAAAAATGCACTCAAATTGTTCAGTTTTCGCTTTAATTTTTGAGCCTTTCGACAGTTTAATGTATATTTGTTAATTGTGTAATAATATTGCAATAGTCAATATAATTATTATTATATCTAGGGAAATATGAAGAGATTTTTTCCCGAGATTGGTTAGTTACACCCCGACGACGAAGCCGGAGGAATGTATAGGCAACCAAGGCAAATGTATTCATACTTCCCGTGTTGTAATGAATAGTTTTTTTTCTGATTAAATCAATATTTTTCTCAAAATAGGAAAATATCGGATTAATTGTTTGAATTTAGTAATAAATAACGTTGCAAAGGGCCATGTTTGTATTTATCATAGTAGACTGGTCTGACGTGGGTCTGACTTTTTCATCATGTCATAATTTGAAATGTCGTACGTGTTCTATCTAAATCTGCATATGAAAAAAATGTATGCAGATTTTCAGGAATAATCGAAGAGCCAACATTCCGAGAACAGCAAATATTTTACTGGCGTTTTTTTGAAGATTTCGAGCGTTGTTATAATTGTTGTTACTTTTAAGGTATGACTTGTTTATTCTATCCGTAGTCACAGAAATATTTACTAAATACGTTGTGGTCCAAATTATCAATGCTAAGATTAATGTTACATTCGAAAGAAAACATGTGAACGGTATTGAGGAAAACATTTTCTTGTCACGATTTAACAATTCATATTTTTCTAAGGAAATATAGATTGTCAAAAAGTTTCATAGATAAGTGCCAATAAAAGTTTCATATTTCCCTAAGGGAATATCTGTTTATTATACCATATCGTAACCAAGGCAACATTTCTCATTATTGTATCAATCAGAAAAAAAAATATTATTCAATCAACATAAAATACACCAAGTCTTATTAGAATTGTATCTATTTCACCTATTTAAAGAGGATTAATGAAATATCTTACCATGTTTTTCCAAATTAATAAATTGATATGTTGATCAAAATCAATGAGTTCAGTAGAATATTGTGTTTTAAGCTCTACAAAAATCCAGGGAGTGGTTCATCAATATTAAACTCACTAAATCTATTATTAATTGAGAGTATTTTAGTCTTATGTAGAGAAGATTAAATTACCTTAACTAGTTTTTCTAAATTATTCAGTAATAGTTGACATTTTGGAAGTACGTCAAACAGCAGAATATTTGTCTTATCTTGTCTCTACCAAAAAGAAACTACCTGACGTCGCACACTGGGCCACAGCCCAACAAAACCTGGCCATTTCGAAAAAATCGCGCATTTTAAGTTTAATTGCATTAGATAACATATAGATGGCATCAGTGCATACTAATATAATGCTCAAACAGCATTTCAGTCACATGTTTTTGTTTCCCGCGTCTCAGAACTCGTCGGTCACCTAATTACAAGAATTAAACCATTAGAATAGACGTTCGCGTGTGACCAGTTTTCATCAAACTACGGCATGATATGACCTTTAAGGGTAAGCTAAGCCATTTTTCAACTAATTAATTTTGAGTGACCGTCGTAAAGATCGTGCGAGTGTTTTCGGTGAATTGTTTGACTTTTAGCATTATTATATTATTCTAGTAAAGTAATAATAGTATGTGCTGGGTACTCTAGTGATCGTGAGTGATATTGGATTTTTCATCGGCGTAGTCTAATGTTGATAAACTGCAAGATAAATAGTAATAATTAACATAACCTATACTTGGCAAGAAAGTACTGGCGTGTTGAATATTGGAATCGTCTACAGTGTTTAAGTGCAATACGATATTCTCTGCAAACTTACTACTACTGGACTTTGGTGTAGAGTAAAAAGCTATAGGACAAATTGTGCGGTTGCAAAGGGACACGAATCGATCCTCGTCGACGGCTGCTGTTTAAATGTATAAACTAATTTATTTAATTAAAACAATTAACCATTAATTGGGTGTTAAATTGTAAAGCGGGGGTTTCAATTAAAACGTAAGTGCCAATAACAGTGGAAACAGAGTAGGGGGCAGACCCAGTCGACTCCATACGATTCTGTAAATTCACATATATAGTTGACCGACCCACTCGATGGGAGGGCGCATATGTCGGAATTTCAAATTTCCCGCAATTTCTAATGTGGGCTCATTTTCAATCAACAGCAAGGCACAAAAATGCCGATAAGGCGAAATCGTCTAGAGATGAACGTTAATAAATATAAATAATTACAACCGTAAGTTTATATAATATTTTTAAATTTTAACCTATTGTGTATTATTTTAAATAAATCTACAGTCAAACAAATTTAAAACCAGGGTGTTACTACATTATTTCTCTTTATTTCTTCTTAGTACATGTGGATAATCTTCAAGTATACTAAATATCCATGGTCGTGGATATTTTCATCATATCACCGTTATTGTTGGATTAAGCAATTCTGAATCTTTAGGGATGGGCGTTAACATTAATAATTAAAACCGTAAGTTTATGTAATATTTTGTTTTTAAGCCATTGTTTATTCTTTTAATTTAATCTGTAGTCAAACACATTTAGTATGTCTACATTATTTCTCTTTATTTCTTCCTAGCATTCGTGAATGAACTTCAAGTTCCATGCATGAAACAACCACGGACGTGAAGATTTTCTTCACACCGGGCTAGGAGCATACTTCCATGGAGAATGTTCCTGTTGCTGTTGGATCAAGCAATTCTGAAATTCCGTCTAGTCACAAAGTACGATCCCAGAACATAAAATAATGCCTTAAATTCAATTACACGGTTTTTCTATTGCATTTTACTATTGTTCAAATAAGATTCACTATATCCCAAATATCTTTCACCTTGTCAAATATAAGTCAAAAGATTTCCCGATTTACGAAATGAGTTTCACTATATACCAAATACTTTTCCCTTTAATATTTTTGCTGACCATTTTTGCAGTAACAATAACTTTCTTCTGAAAATATTTTATTTGTATTTATACATACAGGGAGTTTTCTTTTAACTATACGTATTCCGAATTCAACCTATTTTCTGTAAATCTTTAGATATTCCTTGTTTTTTTTTTAATTCAATTTAAAGCTTTAAATGAGTGTTTTCCACTCCCAGACTAATCATGAAGTAAAATTTCGAGTTTAGAAAAGCCCCGTGAAAATTTGTCGAGGGTCGCGCAGCGACCCGAGACAAATTTTCTGGGCTTTTCTAAACTCGAAATTTTACTTCATGCGCCATTTACATTGAAATCTTTTGAAAAACAACGAATGCCGGAAAATTTACAGCTTGTGCATATGTTTACCTTAGAGAAAAATTCACTCTATGGAACACTACTTACGCCAACATTCTTATCCGGATAAGGAGACCTCTTATTTCATTTCTAAGATGCTTTTTTGACGAACTGCAGACATTTTGTTGAGAAGTGAAATGTAATTAGGTTTTGACATATAGTGAAATATATTTGTAATAACTTTTAAAATATACATTTAACGTGTTCATTAGGTCTTTGTTATTTTTCGCATCGCACGGTAATTTAATATCGTGCGATGTTCCCCGCACCGCACCCACCATTCAATGTTATGACCCCCTGTACCGCACACCCCGCTTAGCAAGAAGCCCGCCCGCTCCCCGCGCCCAATGACGTTATTTGCGATTGCAGCGCTGTCCCATCGAGTGGGTCGGTTAACTAAAATCATGATACGTGGAGCCCCCTATGAGTTATCAATCTAATTTAATCTATGGTAGGGGGAGCAAAATAGCAAAACTCGTAGTATATAAAACAGCGGAAAGGAATTAAGTTTATAAACAAACCAGTAGGGCCATCTACCACGGAGAGGTTGAACAGCGAAGGTGACGATGTCGCAGGTTAGTGGAAAAGACAAACGAACTCAACGTTGCCAGGTTGCAAAAATATGGCCGAGAAACAAAACAAATAGATAAATGTACAACAACAGAAAGAACAAGACATGGAGCAAAAGAGAAAAAAAGAAGAAAGCAAAGAAGGAAATAACGAGACACGTGAGCGAGATATATTCGCATCAAGTAATAAAATAATTAGTTTCCCAGATTACAAAGAAAAACAAGAAGGGAAGGAAGATTCTCAGAGAGAAGACAAGGAAGAGATGGAGGAACTATAACGAATGATGACAGAAATGATGAAGGAGATTAAAAAAAAACTCGGAAGAGATGAAAAAGCTGAAAGAGGAGATATTGAAGAGAGAAGATGGATGGAAAGTAGAGAAAGAGGGACTAATCACAAGGATAGTACCCGGTTAATTAGGAAAAACGACAACTTTTGTTAAAATAGAATTATGGGAAATAAAACAATAAATTATGAGACAAAAGCTAAAACTAAAAGGGCAGAGTATATACATTGAAAACGATCTTACAAGAGAAGAGTAATTCGTACAAAAGGATCTAAGAAGTATTGCAAGAGACCAAAGAGCGAAAGGAAATACAGCGTTAGTAAAATACCGTAAAATAAATATAAACGGAAAGGAATACACCTAGAATAAAACAAAAGAGAGAAAAACAGAAACAAGGGATCGCACAAAAAAACCGCGAAAGACAGTAGGAGTGATACGCACAACAGATGACAAATACACGCATCACAAAGCGGACACACGAAAACGAAAACAATGACGACAACAAGGGCGACGGATGGGGGGTAATTATTTGAAACAAATTTAAAATGATATACGTAAAAAATATGGCCAAAAGAATAAATTAATCATTGGAACGAATGTTAAAAAACACATAACTATAGCAACATGGAACATGAGAAAAATGTTGAAAACAGGAAAAATCTAAGAAATTGCAAGAGAACTAGAAAAGTACAAAACATATATTACGGCAGTTCAAGAAACAAGATGAGAGAAGAAAGTAAAGGGTGGTATTTTTAGGCATTAATCGAAGACAATAATTTCGTGCTTTCTATAAATCTTTTAGAATTGTTAGCCTGGATTTATTTTGTCGATCTAGTCAAAAATTGTTTAGGAAATCACAGGTCTGATAATTATCCTGAACTGGTGAAAAGTATGTTGGAATGTTACAAAGAGAGATGGTGTAATATGACCAATCAAGTCCACTACTTTCACAGTCACTTTGACAAATTTCCCGAAAGCCTTGGCTCTTACAGTGAGGAACAATGGGAGAGGTTCCACAAAGACCTAAGAAAATATGAAAGCAAGGTACCAGGCCGTCAGGATGAGCACATGATGGCTAATTATTGTTAGGGGATAATGCTAGACTGTCCTGATAAATCTTACACAGAGAAATCGTGAAATCGAAACGTTCTCTTTGTCCAATATTGAAAAAAATAGTAATAAATAGAAACAATTGAGTTTTCTGCATCTTAGCATATCTCCTAAACTACATCTAGGATCATGACAAAAATATTCACTTATAATCAGCATATTCTCAAAAATCGAATTAGTCTTTCTGGCACCAAATTAACTGTAGGCCTGTGTTATTGAAGAAATACTTTTTGTATTATTGGCATTCAAACACAGTGCATTATAGACTATGTAAAAAGTCTAAGTATTGATAGACTCTAATAGGTTAGGGACATTACAATAGATATTTTAGGTCGACGAAATTCAAATGGCTCAGTGATCAAACGACTAACCGCTCAACATACCATACCACTATGTGAATATTTTCTTTGAAAATTGTTAAAAAGTCAATAGTTTGTTCAATTTACATAAAATTCACTAAATCTATTTAGAATTGAATAGGGAAATCGGTATTATGCCACCGATTTCCCTATGCAATTCTAAATAGATTTAGTGAATTTTATGTTAATTGAACAAACTTTTGACTTTTTACCAATTTTCAGACCTCATAAGCCCGGAGGTTACGGGTTCGAACCCGCCCAGGACCCGGGTAAAAAGCGATTTCACCCGGTTGTATGGATGTAGTATGCTTTTCCTCTAAACAATTGTCTTCGACCGATAACAAATTCTCACTGTTATCAATACTAAGTATCTATATGTTTGTTATTATGAACTTCGTGATGTATCTAAAGCTTTGTGATGTTATTAACATGAATACACTCTATATATTAAAACATTGCAAATTTTGAAATGCATTAAATAGTGTGGCCTACAATAATCATAATTAAATTATGTTATTGTGTGATAGCCGCGAATCAGACACAGTGAAGATTAGGAGGAAATTAAAAGATAAGCGAAAACTTCCGCGCTGAGAAGGCGTCAGCAGCGAGAGTTATTTTCAATTTTCACCTGCGTATTTTACCGTACCGTGCTACGGGTTTTTTTTTAGGAGAGGGTGAGTCCTTTTTTTTATTTAGAAAAATTCTTATATTTTCGATGCAAATTGAAAAATATTTTAGTTACGGCTGTCATACCATAAGGTTATTTTGGTCGCCTTTACCGAAGTCAGCTTCAATTACAGGTGTACAAGCCATTTCATCTAGACGACCAATTAATATTATAAGCTTTAAACATTTTTCAATGGATGCTGCAAAATTATACGTGCAATTTTGTTAGTGGTATAACATCCCCTCAAGTGTATAGCAATTACTAATACATGGTGCACAGTTGCTGATACAGCCCCTGCCACACCGGGCATTTGGCCGGTAGGCTGGTCTTATTTCGTCTTATATCGGCCGCAATTCATGCCAGGTGCCGGTGTCCATAGTGTTTTCCCCACTGATGGTGCAAATGTTTGAAAACATTTTTTGTTTATACCTATCGGGCATTTGTTCGAAGAAGCTGCAGAAGCACGAAATAAAGACATCAGAATGTTCAGAGAATATCATTCTCGAAAGCGGAGTCAAAAAATACACAAATGTTGATATTATATATAATTTATTAATATCCTGCAATATCCTTTTTACGGACAAATATTTATCCTAACTCTAACGGTTTAATATTTAATATCTTTATTTACGGAAACTCCATTATTACAAAATACTACAATTTAAAATTTATATAAGAATAAATAAAATACAATAAAACTTAAATTAAATTAAATAAACTACGAATAAATAAGTCAATTATTACATATTTGTCACTGCATTCATGTCAACAACTTTTAAATAACGCATCAATTCCTGCTGAGACATAGAAAATAAATCAAAGTTAGAATTGACTGAAACAATTGTTGATACCATAATTAGTCCTGTGGAAAGGTATTCGGAATAACGGTCTGTAGCGTGTTAATTTGTTATCAGCGCTAATATGGAAGTCAATTTGAGACAGAATATCAGGGCATTCAACATCCCCATTAATAATTTTATGAAACAGCATCATAATCGCAGAAACTCTTCTGCTGCTTAAAGTGTCTAGACCAAAACTAGTCATTAGAGTTTCAAGATTTCTGGTATTCCCATTACCGATCTTATAGGAAAGAAATTTTAAAAATTTGTTTTGAATCTTGATAACACGTCTGACTAGGTGACCAGACACATAAAGCATACTCCAGCTGAGAGCGCACAAAAGCAACATAAATGGTTTTATAAGATGTGGGATTTAAATTACGGGAAATTCTTCTAATATAACCTAACATTCTAGCTGCCGAATTGCATATATTACTGATGTGACTAGAATATGTTAGCTTCGCGTCAAAGAGGATGCCAAGATCTTTAATCTTTGTAATTTTAGATAATGCAATTTCCTCGATTTTATAAATTAAATCATGGTTCGATCGTTTTCGTGTGAAAGTAATTGAATTGCATTTATCTGCGTTAAAAAATAACTGATTACGGCAACACCAACCGCGAACAGATGACAGATCCTCCTGAAGCAATGCACAATCATTAGATGATTTAATTTCTTTGAACAGCTTCAGGTCATCAGCAAAAAGTAGAAAGTGTGAGTGTTTAATTACTGCTGAAATGTCATTAATAAATTAAATATATATTGGCAATGTTTCAAAATTTTTCGATTTGTTGAACTGTGTGCCGTACCGCGATCGCTATTTCTCATCTAAAGGAAGTGATTTACTATAACAAATGCAGAATTCATTAAAATTTATAAAAAGTACCTTAATCTTCGCCCAACAAATTCTGATATTAAGCGTTTATTCCTGCTCTATCAAGGTGGCAAATGATGCAATCAAGTTGTTGGTGTTCACACAATTGTAAAAAATCCATCTTTAATTACTAAATATCTGAAATTACCGAACAGCAAAAATTACACAGGACATTGTTATAGACGAAGTTCGGCCACTTTGGATACGGATAGCGGAGTCGAAGACTCATTGCAAAAAAAATATATAACAAATCAAATATTTCCGGAACCGTATGCTTCCACTTCAAATGTTGTTACAAGTAATGCAGAAAGGAACACTTTATCCAACAATATTAATTGCTCAGATGTTGTGGCAACAACTTCTGGTTTTTATATAAATATAACCAATAATTCAAATTCTGCAATAACCATAAATGTTAACGCTAAGTAATATTTATTCGTTTAAATGTATGTAGAAAGTATGGTTTCATAAAAAGTTTTGACAAGAAACCTTTGGATTTAATTTCGCATTAGGTACGTACCTACAAATCTTGTTAATTTTTTTTACTATCAATTGTACTAGTTACACAAAAAACTTTGTGAACACCTTGGCCGCGAAAAACTTTCGTGCCCTCGAGGTTATATTGCCTCGCCCGCAAGCGGCGTCGGCTATAAGTTTCCTCTCGGACCACTAAAGTTATATTTCGCGGCCTTGGCATATAAACAACCATAATTGTTGCATTTGGAATAACAGATTTATTATTCACGTTGACTCTAGCCCAGCACCGCAGCAAAAGTAAAAAGGACAGCTTCAATATAATGCAAGAGTTCATTATGACGTTTTATTATTTATGCTTCAACGCGACTATTTCATCACAGACGCTTCATTGTGGATGCTTTTGAGAATCTAACCACTGTTTCATCGTAGACACTTCAACGTCTTTTAATCGTTTGCAAATAATAGAGGAATGCATTATTGTCGGTTTATGTTTATAATATCTAAATAGTATGTAACTCAAACTGACTCAATTTTAATTGTGTGCAATCTTTACACCTTGAAAATAAAGATTAGTATCATTATTATGAAGTCTTATTGCAAAGCGCGGTCAATCGACAAATATATCTTGATTTACAAAGAATAAAAGACTAGCAATTTACATAGATGTGCCAAATTTGATATTGAGGTAATCAAAATAATATTTTTTTATTCATTGCTACCATTTCATATTCGATGGTTAATCTTTGCCGTTTCATCATCGACGGTTCATCATCCCCGTTTGAATTTATAATGTTTTATCGCTAATGCTTCATCGCCAATACTTCATCGACGCTTCATCACTCATTTTACGTTCATTTATCGTTGCCCTTCTATAGCCTTTAGGCGCGTTAATCAGAGTTATGTTGCATAATTGCATAACGTGTCTGGTTGAATTTGCTTAACGTTGGCATCTGGTAAACGCTACTCCCGTTGTATTTGTCATAATTTATAACTTCTACGGCCTGAATTTCGGACCATTTTGTACATTTGCGAAATTGGCGCCTGCTGCACGAATACGTTTACGATCATCAATGGGTTCATTAGAAAATCGCCCAACTGTTTAGTCTGATGAACACGCCCATTAGTTTTCTCAACAGGAGTCACCAGCGATGAAATGGATGTGATAAAACAACGGGTATGAAAAGGTGTGCGTCTATGACCATAACACGTTTAACTATCCGTTAATAATTCATTTTAAAAATCGAATATTACAATTATGCATACTCACGATTTATCACTGATATAACCTTCAACATGATGCAAATCTTTGGAATTATTCCCAGCAGACTTAAAGGTTAGATTAGCCCTGTACCCTGTGCTGTGATTAATAATCTCCATATTCCCATACTGTTCCATCCACAGCTTCCCAACGATAATATTATGAACACAGCACTGTACATTAGTCCAAGTGTAAGCTTCGTTTAACCTAAACACAACCACACGTCATTCAGATAAAATATCTTTCTTTGGTATATTTACTTTGGGAATTCGACGGTAACGGTTCCTTTCGGCGAGATTTCCACGCTTTTGCCCCAGAATTTCAGTTTCGGGTGGATGGACCCGTGGAAGACCCAATCCTTGCTTTCGGCGTGAAAAGCCGACACTGGTGGATGGTGGCTGACTTGCTCACAGATTATTTTGAATTCATCACGTTCTAATTCGTAGGTTTCACCCAGGAGAGGGTTAAAGGGTTTCCCCAGCCTCTCCCAGTTCGATGCCAAAGCACTCACTGCAAAAGCTAAAAATAAATATATTTATAAAGTAAAACGTAGATTTTAATATTTCCTATTTATAAAACATTTTTATATTGCATATCCAAATTGATCTAAATATTTGTTTTTCTACTCCTACTAAGAAATGTCTTACATATGTGTCCTTCATTGATTAGTAAATGAAATACATTATATTTGATGTTTTTATCACGTATTCGTCGCCATAGAAACCATTGTAGTTCTAGAGTAACAATACACCTATCGTAACTCTAGAACTACAATGGCTTCTATGGCAAAAACCACGTGATAAAAAAAACGCATATAAAGTATTACATTTATTTAACTGATTGCGCGCATGCGCCCTGGAGTGCAAGCTAAGTCCCGAATAAAAAAGTTTAGTATTAATCGGAAATTAAATGTCTCCCCTTGAAGGAGAGAGCAGCTCGGAATCGGATTCATAGACCGAATCCCGGATGGATCAATTTCGACCTAAATCAATGTACCCAACACGTTAAGATCACTCGCGATGCTCAAAAGTTCCGAATAAAAAAGTCAAGTATAAATCAAAATTAAAACTATTCCCTTTTAAAGACAAGTCCTGTTGTACGGTTCAGTACGTTCAGTGTGTAAGAACGGAACATGGGAGCGTCGGCGGAGCAGCAAGGGGGACACATAAGGCTACACATTAAAGAAATCCGCGAAAGTTGATAAAAAATGAAACTGATGTTTTTTATATATGTGTATAATCGTAGAAAAATTACAGTGTACAATTAGTAGAGAATTACCATTTACTACTCGTATGAATTGCTGCACTCGCCTGCGGCGTGTGAAGCAAGTTTTATACTCGTGGGAAATATCATCATTCCATGCTCATTGTACAATATACTATTATGTTTCTAAAAGAAAATGGTGGATATGATTCTTTGCTTCATTAAGGCCTTCGTTTGATTAGATTGAGTAGAAGTACATCAAAATGAACATGTATGGTAAAGACAAACAAACTTAACGACTATCTCTAAGTTAAACGAACGGGAAATCATGCGGACCAATGTCTTTGAATCAGGAGTGTAGGCTAGTTTATTGATTAAACAAAATGAACATGTCCAAATCAAAACAATTTTGAATTGGAAAAAATAAGCTTACGGTTCTTTTAGTTTGCAAAACTTTAAACATAATATATAAAATCACGATAATGTTCGTATAAACTGCAAACAATAAGTCTTGGTTAATAAGACTACCAAGACAATAAATATCCATTGAAACAACTATTTCCCGTGCAAATACACCACCGGATATTGAATTATGCAATAAAATATTTAAAATCTTACGGGAAATAGTTATTTCAATGGATATTTACAGTCTGAATAGTTTTATTAATTAAGACTTATTATTTTCAGATTATACAGACAATAAACTAATTTTATAAAATGGTTTATTGATTTTCAAATACATCGGTTTACATGCATTTTACGTAAAATTTTATAATTTCATAATTTTATTTAGAACCTACGTTTGATTGAAAATTTATAAATTAAACTATGTGATTCATTTAAAATAAGCCAGTTGCACTACTGTCTAAATAAAACAAATTATTAAGTTATGCAGCTCTTAAAGTCGATCAACTTTGATACGAAAACTGTTTTCTATCTTTACCAAGAGCTGAGATATCTTCCGAGAACGCAATAAGGAGACTGTGGTCAGGAAGTGTGGTCAGGAAGTGGGTCCATCTACTTGTAGATAGAGTAAACGTGGCAATATTCTAGAGAAAACTGCTCATAAACAGTTACGGGGGCCAATTGTTGCTAGTTGTGTGTTTCCAAGATACGAGATGGCGCAGAGTTTGTTTGTTTAGATAGCGCCGGGCGAATGAATGAATATTCACGATTTTAATTTTAATCGACATACATACAACTGTTTTCGCTTGTCTCATTTCCAATACTTATTTTTATTATATTATTATGAATTACAATGAATATAAATATATAAGATATATAATTGATGTATATAATTACCGACTTCATTCAGACTCCAGTTCAAAGGCACAAATTCATTATTTGTGTTGAATCGAATTAAATTAAAAGGTACACTTAACAAAGGCTGTAGCAAGAGGGGGGGAATATGGGGTTCAACCCACCCCTTCCTGAAATTTAACATTTTAAAAATTACGGTAGGGGTGGGTTGAATTTATTCGCAAAGCTTCAATGTACAATATGTATAAGTTTCAAAGATCTATTTTCATTACTGTGGAAGATTAATCGTTGTTCGTTCTTATGGACAAATAACATGTAAATTTCCGACCTTACGTACACAAACGCGCTCGCTCTCATTTCTTCATGTAATATGATGCCGTCTACACAAATTTAATAATAAAATTCATGACCTTCACAAAACTAGACTATTCGAAAACATTTCGTTTATTTTTAGATTTCCAGCTTATTCGAAATTATGGACTTTGGGAATGAAATATATAAAAAAAAAATAACTAAATAAACTTACAATTAAACTAAAAGTCAAATACTAAAATTCAATAAGTTTACTCAGAAGTAAATGAACTGTATCTTACATAGTACAGAATTCATTTGATATTATCAAGGGTAGCCAATACTTATGGAAGAACTGGACTCCGAGTTTTGGAGAATAGAAAAGGAGAGACTGTGGTCAGGAAGTGGGTCCATCTACTTGTGAATAGAGTAAACGTGGAAAAATTCGAGAGAAAACTGCTCCGGTTCCGTATACACACACACAAACACCAAAACAGTTACACAAACGTGCTCGCTCTAATTTCGTCGGGTAATTTGATCCCGTCTTTACCACTTGTACGATGATGACCTATACAAAAAATAAACTATTGCGAAACATTTCTTTTATTTTCGGATTTCCAGCGTGTTCGAAATTATGGACTTTGGGAATAAGATATATTTAAAAAAAGGTAAATAAAAATATCTTGACTAGTTTTGTTTTTCTTCATAAAATCAATTAAAAACATACCGAATTTGGCAAATAAGTATTAAGAGGGATATAAAAGCGAGGCCTACAAATCGTGTTAAAAAAATCAGCATAGTTTGGTGGAGGACAGAAACATACCGAATTATGCCGAAGGTTTCACGAACACCCCGGCCAAATCACATGTACACTCAGAGACGCAAGCGGCCGCGTGACGCAAGCGGCCGCAAGCGTTGCCGGTTTTTTGCTTGATCGCGTCTCGTGTTTCGTATTTCAGAAGTGAGCGAGTATTTATACAATGGGTCTATTATTTAGACATGCAAGTCAATAAAATCATTACCGCATTATAAAAATACATATGATAATAAACGATTTTTTCAGATGACAATTTTTATGTTCTTATTATGCATTAATTATTATGAGCCGATTTCTTTACTTTCTTATGATAATTAAATATTTTTTTATAAAAAGTACTAAGTTAATAAATATGATAAGGGAGCTCTTAGATGGACGTTTTGAACGCGAGGCGGAACGGGAGCAAGCGCAAGCGTTTGCGTTTTAACATATAGGTTTATATGAGAGTCCGTAGACGGACGGGTGCGAGACGGAGAAAACGCCAGCACTCGCGCCTGTTTAAATTTGAGCGGAGCGGGACGGACGCGTTTTTCAGTTTTAACACATGGTTTCTTATGCGCCTTCTTATACGGGCGGGTGAAACGCGTTTTCAAAGCGGGCGTTTTACTCAATATTTTTGTAAAAAATTGGCCAAAGCGAGTTAAATTCATAATATTTTCCGTACTATATTTAGTCGTATCGCAAAAATAAATATTTTTGCGTTTAGATAAGTGTCCAAAATTTAAAAAAATAAACAAAAAGTATAAATTATAAATTTTTAGGTAAACTTCCACCTCTAAGATATGAGTATAATTTTATTAAATATTTAAATTTAAATCTATGATATTTTCTAGAAATTGGGAAAAATTAAATAACTAACAATTTAAAATTGCCCCCAATCTCTTGTAAAAATAGTGTGATAAGAACAAAATAATAAAAAAAAATAATAATAGTATTTTGGAGAGCGGCCTCTGTGCTCGTAAATTTTGTACCGCCAGCAGCTTCACTTTTCCCTTACTCTCCAATTGGCCAACAGACTAGGGAAATGCCCATTTCACAGTTTATTTTTAACATACAGGTTATTACCCATCAAAGTGTGTGAAATTTTTGACAGAAATTTGTGTACCGGTTACGGGTTAAATAAAAGGAAAAAAAAGTGAAAGTCTATATCCTAGCGCTAAAAAGTGATTTTATAAGTATGTTTGATACAGAAAGATTTATCTTAGAAATCCATTTAAGTAATATTTCATCAACATTAAAACAATGTTTTAATGTAACGCTATATATAACGTTATTTGTTTATTTTTTGCTCAGTGGGCGGAGTACATGTGGAATTTAGGCAAGTAATATTCATATTTATAAAAACATTAAATACTTAAATATAGTAATGCCTATGTATAATAAAGGATAAATAAATAATAATTTGACGCAATTAAATCTATTTCGTTCATGCTTATTACTCAGCGTAACACAACCGAATGATAGACGGCACCGAAGGCTCGGCGGCGAACTCGCCTAGCACCCGCTTGCAAAACGCGTTCAATCCGCTCCGTATAAGAACTAAAAGAGGAGCGAAAAAAACGATCCGCCCCGCTCCCGCTTAAAACGTCCATATAAGAGCGCCCTAAATATCCAACAGAGATACCTCTGAAACGGAAACGTAAATATGCATATTTAATTTAAATTATTTAAATATATTAAATATATTATATTAATTTGAATATTATTATATATTTTTGCTTGCTTGTCTAGTAAACATCGCACTAATGTTTGTTTAATCTCCATATGTTCCCATAATAACAACAAATGTTATGTTTGAAAACAACAAGCAACAACAACAACAAGCTTTGCAGTTTACTTTTTAAGTTAAATCGTAAAAAGTTGGTCCAAGAATGTATTACAAATTTGGGAAAATAGCGGAGTATGGACATTTTCTAAATATCGAAAATGTCCTTATTTCTTTTTAAATTAAATCGAAACAATTTAAGATATTTCAAATGTGAAAGCAGATTATTTTTATTAATGATTCTCTATTACTAACTTGTTTCTCACTGATCACTTTGTAAAATATTTCTATTAATATATAAGTTTTTAATCGAAATTTACTTAATTTTTTTTAACAATAAATTATTTAAAAACACCATAGATTCTCCATCTCTTCAAATAAGCGAGATCCTGTAAGTAACTACGTAATGCATGACTATTAGGGTTTCGAAGTTTTTTGAGCAAACCTGTTTTTTTGGTTCTTCAATGTGAAATAAATAAAATTTTATATGATTAATCATTTGAATTAAAAAAAAAACTGTTTGTTTCATTAACAAGTGTTTTTTGATTCAAATTATTATTCATATCAAATATTTCAATATTTTCCGGATTATGTTTAGTGATTAGTTAATTATTATTAGAAAATTACTAAATTACTTAGCATTTTACATCTTGATTTTTTTTCTTATATAAAATATGAACTTTACATTAAGATTATTAAAAGTGAGATTTAATTTTGTTTAAATAAAGTTAATGTTCCATCATTGCTGTGTGATTTCTAATTTCTTGATTATCGTAGATTTTTTCAAGCAAAATATTTCCTATATTGAATAACCATCTTCACAAATGCAATTCAATTTTGATTTAATATTTAAAAAATCTACTGTAGCCAACACAGTACAGTGTGACAGCGATTGCTCGCAAGGGCCACTGACTGATTTCAAAGCAAAACTATGAATTATAAAAAATTACTTATGGCATTCTATTTGAGACATTTCAGCGCATATAGCAATGAATCAGATTTTTGTGTATGCACTCCCTGAGGCACAATTTACCCTCAAAGATAGAATATTTCTTAAATACGATCAGTTCGCGAAACTAGCGTTATCTTTAAAAAAGCACAACTTAACAATCACGCATTTTATCATCACCATTTTTTGACACAGTAATAACACTATATCCTCCTATTAGATGCCATATAGTTTGATTGAATTTAATAATTAGTAACATAATAAAAAATCATTAAAAAGAATAATTTTCATTACTAAATTTTATCTTTAGATAGGCCATAATGAAATCTAAGTAATAGTAGAGGTCCGGCAGTACCCGCAAAAAATTGCCCATTGTAACCCTATGTAAAAATCTCATTCATATCGATCTGATCCCAAAAACAATTGATTTTCAGCGGATCAGTCAATGCAGCGAAATATCTGATGCGCGTAAATAAAATTCTTTCCAAAAAATGGATACCTTTCATCACAGAATTTTAACTGTAGTAATACCGTGATTCTTTTTAACAAAAGTAGACATCTTGTACAACCTACAAAAAACGGGCAATGTCTCCTCTATAATCTTATGTAAAAATGTCTATTGGTCCGACCCCAAAATTAAAATATTTGTATTCTATTAACTGATCAGCCAATGAAATACATAGTTGGCGTGCTGAAGAAAAAACCAATAATTCTTGAGGTTGGATCAATATAAATATGATTTTTAAACAGGGTTAATAGAGGAGGCATCAAGCGATTTTTTGCATGTAGTGCTAGACCTTACCTTTTAATTAAAATTTATTACGATCTTGCTAAATTTACCACTTTGTTATAAAAATGATTTACTTTTAATAATTTGTAATATCTCTTTTCATTAATTTAATCAACAAAACTGTATGGTATTTGATAAGGAGATGTAATGGGTTGATAGTGTCGAAAAATGGTGACGATATAACGAGTAAGCAAGAAGATATGAATTTTTGAAAATAATGTAACTTGTGCGCGCCAGATAATGTGTGAGTATTCACTAATCCGCTGATAGATAAATATCAATTATATACGGGGTCGGACGAACACAAATTAGATTTTTAGATAGGATTATAAAGACGATTTTGGACAATTTTTTGCAGGTAGTGCCAGACCTCTACTGTTTTTAAAATTTTATTAAGGCCTACCTAAAGGTAAAATTTAGCATTTTTAATAATTTCTTATTATGTTCATAACTATTTAATCAAATCAAACTATTCGGCATTTAATAGCAGAATATAATATCATTGCTGTGTCAAAAAAATGGTGTCGATACTTTACTTTATCGTAAAGTTATGAAATTTTCAAGATAACGCTTATTTTGCGCACCTATCGAATTACATAAATATTCCAACTTTGGGGGTGAATTGTGCCTCAAAGAGTGCATAAAAAAATCTGAAGCTTTGTCTTTATGCGTTTTGAAATGTTTTTAATAGAAATCCACTTCAACACGTTGAACTGGTTTAACTCTGAACTTTAGTTTAGTGACATTAGAACAATAGGAACTGTCATCTTGAACACGATTTTATCGTTTTTGGTGCAACTATTGTTTAGTATGCGGTCGGTAAACAAAGAAAACATGTGTTAATCATATTAAGACAGAATTCTAATAATACATTGTTCAATAAAAACGCTGTGCGCCGCAAAAATACCATCACACGGGCCCGCGTGGAGTTATCATTGCTAGATGTAATATCCCCAGTAATAATAAATACATCGGTATCAATATTGTATGACGATGTAAGCCTTTTAGGAAGAGCGTTTCTGAAGGCCAGACGCCGATGAATGTTTTTGCAAAAGTGCAATAAAATTATTATTATTTTGGTGTAAGAAAATTGTTTTAATACAACTTTGCACCTGGATCCCTTTTTTTTATATTGAGATGAAAATTTTCAATTTCTTTTTTATCTTTGATTTTGAAACAGATTTAATAATAATTCAGTGTTAAGAAACGTAAAAACTGCAGAAGATTATAGAGATATTTCGTTCGTATAATGATCATTCTATTCTTAAAAACAACATTAACACTTACATATCCTAAACACAGAAGCCAACAATGTTATGCTCCTGACTAAAAACAACAAGTTTATATAATATTATATATTATTAATAATTAATTAATATAATTGTAATTATACATTAATTTAAAGTGCCGTGTCCTATAATAGATAACAATATTCAGTACTAAACTGTATATTAAAATTAAGAATACTTATTAAATGCGAAACAAAAAATAAATCATAACAACTTGTATTTAAATACACGGAGCGCGCGAAGAAATAAAGTGGTGTTTTTACATAAGAGTGTACTGCGCGCCGGCCGAGTTGTTACGTAAATTTATCCGTTTGGTGGCAGCAGAAACAAGGGCGATTTTTAGCGGTTATCGATCATCGCATCACCATACAATTTACATTTGTTTGAAGAATACTATTATATTCCGATCTATGTTTTATTTTTTTTTATTTTACAAGTTGCTACTTTTTTTATTGATATCTCCGAAAATACTAAATTTAAAAAAAAATAAAACATTGAACTGCAGAAAACTGTATATAATTTATGCTGTCAAAGTTTCAAATGTTTAGGAAATCTACTGCTCAAGAAATATCACTTTAACGTTTTCTACCCATGTTATATTTCCCCTAACATTTATATTATTGATTAGTTATACAGAGAGTTTTTTAAAGTATAAATAACTCAAATACTGAATACATTGTACATTTTCAGATATTCGTCGTTTTTTAAAAAAGTTCAAATTCAGCATTTAAACGAGTGTTCAATGAATTAAGTAAAATTTCGAGTTTAAAAAAGCATGCAGTTTTTACTTTATGCGCCACGAGTATAAAACACTGATTTCAAGTGAAGTTCTAAATATACTACTAAAACAGTATGCTAAAGTTATATATTTTTAACTTTACACTAAATCAGTCTTTATACGCGTGGCGCATGAAATTAAATTTCAAATTTAAAAAAGGTTAAACTTTTATTTATCGCTCTGTTTCGCTACGCGACCAAGCCAAATTTTTAGGCTTTTCTAAACTAGACGTTTTACTTCATGCTTAATCTGGGAGTGGAAAACACTCGTTTATAGCTTCAATTTTACATCTTTTAAAATAAAATTAATATTTAAAGATTAACAGTGCATGCATATGCATACTCTACAGAAATAGAGTATCCCTAGATTATAATTTATTTATTTTACTTTAATTTATTGCAAAGAAAACACATTTGGTTACAAAATAGTAGAAAATTTAACACTGAATTCTTTGATTCCTGTTAGTGAAAGTGAGAATAGTTCTTTTTAAAATTCAATGATTTCTGTAAAAAATGTTATGACTTCTTGGTCTAGGTAGCCAAAAATAGCTTTAACAATGGTTCCTACAAAATTGAAAGCTCCTCTTTTCGTTATAAGGGTAGGTACTGCTTGTTTTAGGTTATCATTCATTGATTCTTGATTTGTTTTTAAAGATGAAATATTCCTGTTAATTCTTACTTATTTGTCGAATTTTTTTTCCGAGTTTTCCAGTATTTTATGAAATTCTTCACATCTGTTGTTAATTCTGTCAATATCATTTATCATCGGTTGTAAATCGTATTGAGTAGCGATTGTCCATGACGTTAGCTTATTTTCAACTGTTCCAAGATAAAATAGGAACAGTACATCTTTGATCGGGGTGATTTTTACTTCTCCTATTGTCCAGAGAACGAAGTATCTGTAACAATACCGTGTTTTAGATGCCGTTGATAATAACGTCGCTTTCCTCGTTTCGTTTTAAAGTCTACTGTATTATCGTCATTTATTTTTGTAATTACATAGGGTCCAAAATTAGGTTTCATTAGTTTACTTCATTTTGTAATATTCTCAACATACACTTTTTCTCCAATTATCTATTCAGTATTATTGAGATTTTTCCTTTTTTTTTTTTGTTTTTTCCTTTCTTAAAATGTCTTTTCTTTTTATCTAATCGTAAAGAAGTTTCACTCTTTCTTGATATTTACTAATTTGTTCTTGATAGGCAATATTGTCGTAAAATAAATCCATAGGATCTCTTGTTTTGGTATGTCCTAAGAATAGTTCTAATGGTGTGAAACCTGTTGCTTGAGTCATGCTATTATTATAAGCTACAATAGCTAATTGAACTTGTTTTCTATATTTGTATCTCTGTCTTTATTAAGACATCTTATGTGTTTCAGTAAAGTAATGTGGAATCTTTCAATATTTCCTTGAGATTCGGGGTTTTTGTTGTAAAATGAACATTAATTTTGTGGATTGGTAATGTATTCTTTAAAAATATCAAAAATATTTTGATCGACACTTTTACGTGGGATTTTGCATTCATAAATCATGCGTCCGTCATCGTTGCGATGATTAACTTTTAATTCAGTATTTATTCCTGTACGCAACATAAATTGTATGTGTTTATTGTTCAAAATTGTATCTTGAATTTCAATTCCTTTCGTTGGTTCTTATGTTGCGTTTGAATGAATAGTGTTTTCGTCAGAATCTCCACTTTCTTCTACATTTTGTTCTGTGATTTTTATTTCTATTTGGGCTATTCCTTGTCCAAATCTTGTTGTTTCTAACTCTTCAAAATCGATCCCAAGTTCTCTTAGTAATTGATCGATTTTGTAACTGTCAACGTTTATATAAACTGATTGTAAATCATTATTTTCTTCGGGTATCATAAAATTTAGTTGCTCTGACTGAACCTATTGTTACTGCAGGTGCAAACACACGTCGTATAAATCAGTTTATTAGTACAATTAAATCGCGTATATCTACATACAGTGTTCCGGTAAACGCGTTAGTGATTGAACAAATTACGGATGTTATTCCCGCGCGCGTAATCGAGTTCGACGAATCAAATATTCCTTCAAGAATTAAACTAGCCGATCCGGAATTTTATACCCCGCAAGATATTGAACTGTTAATTGGAAACGATCACTATCAAGATAGTTTGTGCGACGGTCGAATTCGGACTGATTCGATCACTCTCTTCAACACACGGTTTGGATGAATAGTTAACGGGCAGCTGCCATTTCGTGATCAAAATAGACATCAACATAGCGCTATTGTTTTCACAGTAGACATCCAAGAAGTGATATCGAAACTGGAGAGTCATAAAAAGGAATCCCTAGCACCTGTCGACGAGAGATGCGAGCGTTACTTCTTGCGCAACACCACCCGTGGCACAGAGGGCCGATTTCAGGTAGCGCTTCCCTTTAAGGATGACCCTTCACAGCTGGGGAATTGTAGTGAGTCAGCGAAACGCAGGTTTCTTTAGCTTGAGGAAGTGAGAGTGTACATAAGTCGAGTAAACTTATTACACTTAATCCATTTTTAGACTCAAATAATTTAATTCGCGTCGGTGGGCGGTTAGCCAACAGTGAACTATCAAATCAACGACGTTTTCCAATTGTGCTGCCATCAGATCATAAGCTAACGCGGCTTATGATAAGCAGTATTCACAGAAACAATCTACACATAGGTGCTCAAGGAACACTTGCTGCAGTAAGATTGAAATTCTGACTAGAAGTGTAGTGAGGACATGCATTCGTTGCATTCGAGCCAAACCTCAATTTCAAGCTCCTCTGATGGGCGCCTTACCACCGTATAGAACTCAGCAGTTTCGTCCTTTTCTGCATACCGGCGTAGACTACTGCGGTTCTTTCATCATCAAAGACGGGACTAGACGATCGAAGAAAACCGTGAAGGCATATGTGTGTGTATTTGTTTGTTGTGCTAAAAAAGCTGTGCACATTGAGCTCGTGTCCAACTTGACTACTGAATGTTTTATGGCTGCATTCTACCGGTTCATTGCTCGCCGAGGCTGTGCTAGCGAAATATTAAGCGACAATGCAACAAATTTTGTTGGAGCGCGAAATAATCTCCTAGAATTAGGATTGTTTTTACTAGACAATGGAAACAAACAACTAATTCAAACAAAATTGACGAATGGACCTTCATACCACCCAGAGCTCCTCACTTCGGCGGGCTGTGGGAAGCCGCAGTAAAAAGTGTGAAACATCATCTGTGTCGAGTAGCAGGAAAGGCTCTTCTGACAGCCGAAGAATTGCCTACGCTGCTGGCGCAAATCGAGGTAAGGGCGCAAATCGAGGCTGTGCTTAATTCAAGGCCGCTTTGCCCGCTCAGTGACGACCCCAATGATTTCAGCGCTTTAACTCCGTCTCATTTTGGTGATGTCATAACTGCTCCAGTAGATCCTGATTATAAAGAAACCCCAGACAACAGGCTGTCTCGATGGGAACTCATTCAAAAAATGCAGCAGGATATTTGGAAACGCTGGAGTCATGAATACTTGTCAGGGCGCCCTTACAGTGGAAATTGGGACGCATCGAAACACTACATCCCGGACCGGACGGCATTGCAAGAAGTGCCACAGTTCGAACAGGTTTATCTTCAATGGTGCTCCCTATGGTAAAGTTATCTCTTCTACCGATAGAGTAACAAGTGTAGTGGTTTTAAATTATACGCTAGACGTTCAATGGGGGCGGCATGTTCGCGATAAACTGACCGCGAAAATCGGAAACCGTTAAAGACATTTTAACCATTTATTTTTGTGTTTTCGAAGTGGGTGCATTTTATGACGACCGAACGAGCCGAGTTCCAGAAAATCTTTTGTGTATGAATTTCTAATGTAACAATGGATTCTCGGTTCTACGTGCCTAACAATAGGCAACAGGAGATGATCCACCGAAGCGAGTTTTTCGCCCAAGGTCAAAAATGCACCCCACTTCGAGAAATTCTAAAAAAATTACTTTCCACTTTCTTCTCTCTTCTTTGCATGCCCTTCGATCATTTATCTTTATCTGACTTTTCTCATACTCTTTATTTTAAACCAATCAAAACTATTTCCTATTTTCATCTTTCTAAAAATGTAAGAACGAACAGCGACCGAGTAAGTTCTTACATTTTTGTCTACAACGTAAATCTTAAACTTCATCTTGAACTTTGTCTTTGCCTTTAACTTTTTTTCTATCACTTCCCTTTTTTATCATTTTGTGTTTATAATCAATCATTTGTGTTTTTATCATTATTCTGTATTTGTTTTTTTAGCTTTATTTATTAGTGTTATTTATTACTTTTGTAAATATTAATTTGTAAATATTCCGATGCACAGTGTTTGTTGAATAAACCTTTTATTAGGAATTATCGTGTCTAATTACGAAAAATAAAATCGCGTCTCTCGCGTAAACACATACCTAATCAAAATAATTCCACAGCGTTGTGGACGTAACGTGCGGATTACTGAGCATTTAACACGAGTGCAAAATGTACGCGGGGAAAAACCTACTAATCCTAAGAAAAAAAACCTATTTAAACTTAAAATTTACAAATCAACTCTCAATGTATGTAATACGGACTTTCCTCATTTTATAATTAATATGATTTATGAAGCTGATAAATAAAGGCAATAAAAAAAACAAATGGGTGCCGCTGTAAAAAAAATGAATTAAAAATTATGTTGCCCGAAAAATTATTAAATTATGCTGATTAAATCAAAGTTCCGGCGTTTGCGGTAAAACGCCGGTAACAGCACGACAATAACTTGGTACACACAATATCCAACTACGCAGGAGTATTCCCCATCGATACTGCTGAAAGATTTTGCCGCAAAGAAAAACAACGAATACAAGTTCCTCGATAATTTTCAAGAAAGTTGTACAATCAACACATAGGAGGTGTTGATCTTATGGACTCTCTAACATCCTTATATACCAACCATACAAGAAACCGCAGGTGGTATATGAGAATATTTTACCACCTAATAAATGTAGCTATAGTAAATTCTTTAATTTTATGGAGTTGGGATAAGAACAATTTAATCGAGAAGTTGGATTTACTACAATTCAAAAATCGCATTGCAGCTGCTCTAATTTTCCGTGAAGATGCACAGATGACACGACAAAAGGGTCGTCCAAAAAAACTTGAAATAAAAAATGCGGCACGTTGCAAAAGTGTAAATTGTTTAAAAAGAACACGATATATGTGCAAAAGATGCGAAATATTTCAGATTCTATGTGAACAATACATTTATAATATAATATTATATGTGTCTTTATTTCTTACCATGGGTGCACTGTGTACACATATGTGTACATTCTATTTTTTCTTAAAATAAATGAAGTTTTCAAAAATTTTCAACTTTTTTATTATTCTTATCAAGCTTTGTTATTTCACCACAAAATCTAATTTTAAAAAGTTGCGCATGAGAGGGTTAAAAGAGATAGAAACAAATTAAAAGACACTTAATTTTCAAAGAAATCAAGGGTTACTAGATAATTTGAAAAAAGTGAAAAGTGTCGATTTTTTCAAATCGATTTTTCTCGGCTATTAAATGAGATAGAAAAAAACTGTAAATGGGAAAGTTTTGGATAATTTTACACTGAATAATAAAATTCTATTAGATTTTTTCTCTTGACATTAGTTTTTGATATATTGAAGTTCTACATGAAGTTTCGGAGATTTTCGTCAATTTTCTTGAATTTTTAACAATGTTAAAATTTCAATAACTCGACCATTTTTTTGTGAATACTGTGAGTTATACTACGTTTTCTTTAATTTTTTAAATTTCTACACTTCATGAATTTTTGCCAACTTTTTAATCCTGGCAGTTTTCTTGAATTCCCAAAAATGTTATTCAATTTAAAAATCTTAATACTTTCATGAATTTTCAAGATTATTGTCAATTTTTTAAATATTGACGCTTCGCGTGAAATTACAAGATTTCCATTAATTTTTGAAATTGTTTATGTAGATTTCGTAAATTTTTAAATAGCGTCCTCAACATTCTTAAATTTGACTAACATTTTGGAAATTCACGAAAATTACCAAGATGTTAAAACGTGACAAAAGTCTTGAAAATTCATTCATGAAATGTATACCATTTTTTAAAAGTAACGAAAATCTTAGAAATTTGTGATTTTTGATAAATGAAAATCTATGAAGTTTATGAAAGTCATTTAACAATTTGAAAGTTAACGGAAACCTTTGAAACTTCACAAAAAGCATTAAGATTTTGAAAACTGAAGAAATTCACAAGCGACCGTCATGATTTTTATAATAAAAAAAAATCTGAAACGCGTCAAAATGTACAAATGAACAATTATTTTGGAAATTCACGAATTTAAGAATTTATGACATTTCTTTAATTAATGATAATTTTGAAAGAAATCACGATTTTTAAAAATTATCGGATATCTTTAAATTTAATGGAAATATAAAATATGCGTGTGAAGTATCAACGTTTTTAGAGTCAACGTTTAACCCAGAAAATTCACAAAAACCGTAAAAATTGTGAAAACTACGAAAATCTAAGAAATTTAAAAATCTTAAGAAATTCTCAGATTATTGCGAATCTCATAAAAAAAATAATTTTATAAATCGAGAAAAATCTTAAAATATTAAAAGCTTAATGAAAATTGATGTAATTCACAAAAACTGCTAAGCTGTCAACATTTGAATGTTACTTAAGATCAGTGTTTTATACACGTGGCGCATGAAGTAAAATTTCGAGTTGAGAAAAGCCCGAATTTGGATTTTTCAATATTATCAAAATTTTAAAAATTAACAAAAATCTTGAAAATTTAAAGAAATCTTGGAAGTTCAGAAATAGCGCTAAGATTAATCTAAATCTTGGCAATTCGCCAAAAGTATTGACATTTTTAAAATTAACTATAATCTAAGAAAAAAAATTCATGAAAAGTATCAATATTTTTAAAATTAACGGAAATCAGAGAAAGCGACGAAAATTGCTAAGATTTAGAAATCTTAGAAATTCATGAAAATTGTAAGGATTTTAAAAACTGATAAAAATTCATGGAAAAAAAGTCACGAAGAATCAAGAACATTTTTAAAATATTAAAAATCTGATGAACATTTTATGAATCGAAATATTGAAAATCTTACGAACATTTTTATGGTAAAAATTTTATAATTTGATGTAAACCTCGACATGTTAAATATCTCACTAAGATTTTATAAATTGAAAAAAAATCTTAAGAAATTTTCGAAATATTAAAAATCTCATGAAAATTTTATGAATTGACGAAAATATCGAAATACCGAAAATCCGACAAAAATCTCGAAATATTGAAAATTTCATTAAAATTTTCTAAATCGATAAGAACTGAAAAGTTTACAAACATCTCAAAAATATCGAAAATCTTTATAAAAATTGATTAAAATATTGAAATATTGCTCTCATGATTTTTTTCTAAATCGACAAATATCACAACATATCGAAAATCTCATGAACATTTTATAAATCGACAAAATGAGTATTTTCCATTCCCAGACGAAGCATGAAGTAACATTTCTAGTTTAAAAAAGCCCCGTGAAAATTTGTCTCGGGTCGCTGGGCGAGCCTCGACAAATTTACTTAATGCACCACGGGTAAAAAACATTGGATCAAAGTGAAGTCCGAATTTTTAAAATTGAAGTATTTGAATATGTTTTCCAAGCCACACTAATTTTATTTTTTTTTTAAATATAATTTTAAATAGAAGATTTATTTCAGTTTATTTTCGACGATAATATTTTTGAAAATCAACATATTGGGTATTATTAGATTCAGAAAAATAGTGTCTAATGTAATAAAAATAAAAAATTACAGGCAGTTGTTTAAAGTTTTTCAGTTGGCTATTATTTAGCAATGAAGTTATTATTGAATTTTTTATCGAACGCACCCACCAGAACATCGGCCCGGAACCTTTTTCTCGGAGTATTTGTTTTTTTTATGTCTGTACCATTATTAGGTAATGCGTCGAACAAATCGAGCGTGATCTGATATATGTAGCCATCCTTTGGATTTTTAGAGTGTTGACCACTGTATGTAAATTCATATGTATGAGAATTATTTATCGAAATTAAAAAAAAACCTGCAAAAGGTTATATAGATCCGTATCGCGTGCATATAAGAACGCATGATTTTATTTCGGTAATACTACGTGGCGGTTGTACGAAACTGCCATAAGCGATTCGACTAGGAACAATTTACTATTAATTCATTGATGTAATTAAGCGTGGTGGCACCGGGTGTTACTCACTATATTGCTTTGTGTTTAGTTGTCTATCTTTTTACATCAACTATGATTGATCAACCTATCGGCAACCGTCTGAACTGAGAGCTGCTATTAGATGCTGAAAACCATGGCGCTTTTTTTAAACAAACCAGATTATTCATATTAATAGTTTTAATACATTTGAGGGTACAGAAATATATCATTTCAATTTATTTAAGTGTAGATTTAAAGAGGAAGATTTTCCACATGAATCGACATGTGTTGAATGGTAATTAAAAATTCTTTTCTGTAATAAATTCATTTTTGTAAAACATTTTTCATTTTTTTTGTTTTTTTAAATATATTATTTTGCGTTTTGTGGGTTATTAAATGAATTAACATTTTTTAAATTTTTTTTTTTAATAAATAGTTTAAGCGCCAATCACCAATGTTTGAAACCTACGAGCGGGATTATAGCCTTAAGCAAAGCGATTCACGTGTTTTCACACAAACACCAACATTCAACAAGTTTGGATTTTGTTTGTGATGTATGTTGGTATCTGATGACCGATAATCCGGCCATTTTGATTGTGTGTGTTGTTTGTTTTCGTTTTAGTTGTATATTAAATACATTTATCGATGGATAATGCCCAATTATACTTTATTTTATTTGATGGCAAAGAAAATGTAGTTCCATTGCTGAATATAATTAGTTAAATACTCATCTACACGAACAATACTCTATGTACACAAACACTATAATTCTCTGACCTCACAGTAATTTACGAATCTCCTTACGTTAAGTAATTTCATAATAGATATTACTAAATACATAATTTCGCACATCCATAACCTCGACTAGCTTAAAAGTTTATCCCGCCAATACCAATCGCCAACATCAATCGGTTCTAAGTAGGAAGTTTTCTGTAGAAAGTTGGTTTTGTTTCGAGGTTAGGGATGGGGTCAGGTTCTATTGCAGTAGATATGTAAGGGTGGTGGTAAGGAGGGATCGTTCTGTTCCGGAGGGGAAGCAGTTGAAAAGATTATTTTGTTTAGAATCAGTTTGGGATAACCGTTGTTTTCAATAGTTGAAAATTTTTTTGTAATAGGATGGGGTGTAGGATCCAGGTTATTCAGTTTTTTAGTGAAGTGAGCATTCGTTGAGTTTCATCGTCATGGGGGCATATAAGTGATAATTGATGTATCTTCCGGAGTTGGTTGGTTTCTGATACCAATCAAGTATAAACTTATTGCCGGTTGTGCGGATACCTCTTGTGTCCAGAAAGGGAATCGATGTATTCACTTCCTGTTCAGTTGTGAATTCAATGTGAGTATTGTAGCAGTTTTTACTTGAAACCCTCGACTAACATCGGAGCGGCGAGAAACCCGAACCAATGCGATAATAATATTCAGAACGCTGAATTAAATTAAACAAATTAGAATTAGTTTAATTTAATTCAGCGTTCTGAATATTATCATCGAGCGTTTAAACTAATAACTGACACTAAGTCTTAAAACAAAATGAGATCAATGCCCGTATCAATGCAGTAGAATTAATAAATACTGACGTCAAAACCGGCTTATGGTTGGCGAAGTCAGTATATATACAAGTTCTGCATATCAAGTGAGTGTGTATGGGATGATGGATGTGGCGGCCTGAGGAGCTCATAAAAAGAGTGAAACGATCGTCGTCTTCTGTCCTCCTTGCACACTCACTTGATAAAATAATATTTTCAACATGACCTAATTCGCCGTTATTTCTTATTTACTACTTATAGGTGGGTCGTTTATTCTAATATTTGTTTAATTTAATTCGGCGTTCTGAATATAATCATAGCATTGGTTCGAGTTTTTCGCCGCTCCGATGCTAGTCGAGGGTTTAAACTAAAAACTGACACTAACTGTTGAAGCAAAATGAGATCACTGCCCGTACCAATGCAGTAGCATTAATAAATACTGAAGTCAAAACCGGCTTATGGTTGGCGAAGTCAGTATATATACAAGTTTTACATATAAAGTGAGTATGTATGGGATGATCGATGTGGCAGCATGAGGAGCTCATAAAAAGAGCGAAACGATCGCCATCGTCTTCTGTCCTCCTTGCACACTCACTTGATAAAATAATGTTTCCAACATGACAGGAGAGATGTATGTAATCTACTTTATTGTAATACCAAGCTTCCGAGACTCATTTTGTCCCTTCCTCAGAGTTAACACTATAAACAATGAACAAACAATTAATATTGTAAAAAATTTTACTAATTAGTTACTGAATAATTACATAAAATTACTTCCATATCATAACAAATCGGCGGTTGTTTGTTGGTGTTGCAAACTAATATTGAAGCTATGTTATAAAAATGCAAATGCCTAGTTGGAGTTGATGTAAAAAAAAACTTTTGAAATAAAAAAAACGGCACCTAAACACATTAAAATTAAAAAACGGCACCTAAGTTATTGGCTTACTTGGATAATATCACCGCACATATTTAAATTTGATCTTTTTATCTTTCTGTGATCACATCGCTAAGCGAAGCGATTCACGTGTTTTCACACAACATCAATGGCTGGTGCCCGTCCACAGTCGCCATTCGTCTCTCTCCGTCCCCACGGGGTGTCAACAATATAGGGAATTGCGAAACCAAAATTTCTTCCTTGTCTAACAACAGTAAAATGCCTATAGCTCTATTTCGCCGATGGTTTACCCAAGGATTTCAGCGCCGCAGGCAGCGCTACTAGAAAATTATAATAGGAAACTGTAAAAATGCTCTAACAAAAATGCACTAGATGTGTCTACATCTGTCTGCTTGCCTCCAATTTTGTGTTCTACACGCATATACTTATTATCTATACCACTAACTCTCTATCCACTGCATAGGCCAGATATGGGATCTGTTAGAGTGAACGCACCGCCAAGCACCAATAAATTTAAAATTTGTAACATTTAAATATAAAATTTGTAACATTTCGATATTATGATGACTGTATATCTCATTAAGCAAATAAAAATAATATTTCTTGAACACCACCAGAACATACAATGTAGTAATGTTAATTAAATATTATTCAAATGTGATTGTTCAATATAGGTATAAATAAATGTCTACAAAAATTATAATAAATATTTAGATAAAATACGAGTGAGTATTATGTTTAATTTAGTGTAATTAGACATGTATAGTTTGCCAATAAAGCTTATTTTTTTCTATGATAATGAAATATTTGTGTGTTTTTTTTTAATTTTAAAATACGCAGTACATACGCAGTACAACTCAACACATTTTAGAAAAAATGGTATTGGCTGGTCATGTGGTGGTCCATGCCATACCGCCCAGTGTCACTGCATCTGGGTGGAGTATTTGCAGGGTAGTTTTATTTTTAGAAAAATTAGTAAGCATATATTCTGTCTTGATTTTTTAACTAGTTAAGTGCTTCTCTGATCTCTATTTTATATTACTTACTTGTTATTTTTTTATAACTTTAATTTATAAGTATTTTCCATGTCTTTATGTTTATTATGTATATATTATTTACACTATTTATATTGTATTGTTTGTTGTTTCTATTGTCACTTTAATAACCCTCTAAAATATTATTTATTTATTCAATAGATTTGATTTTAAAAATTTTATTATTAATTTAATAGTCACCAATTTTATAAACCATCACCTACAGCTAGGTGTTATTTTATTGCAAAATATCATGAATAACAATCAAAATTACACTATAGTAAAGGGACACTAAATGTTTAGAAAAATATTTACTCAAAGATAATTGAAACTGAAGTTACAGAAAAAAAACTATTCAAATTTTGGAAAAAAACATGAATAATTTATTTTAGTATTCAGTCGGTTTAAAACCTGAAAATAATTAATTAATGTTGTTTTTAAATTTTGATTTTCTATTTCGGCAATTTATTAAACAAAATTGAATTTGTGTTCAGTATTCCGGCACCAGATACCCACAGACGTATTAAACAGCCGATCAGTTTAAATTTCTCCGAGCAGTAAATCTGGGCATGTGCATTATTAGAAAACGCTCCTAAAAGTAGTGCATCCGAATGGACGGTTTTCGACCAGAAGACGCGATATAAACTAATACATATATGTCTACACGTGACACGCCATTTGTAATTAATCTTTTGCTCTAATCAAAATTTGAGGTTGGGATCGCGATTTATACATAGTAGGAATTGCACAACAAAGTCACCTTTTAATAACGGATACATATTACCTTGGGTCTTTGGCCTACCCTGAAGTTAGGCTGCGAGCCGCCGCTGCTAATCAGGCTCGCTAGCTTCATATAAAATCGGTCCACTAAAATCTGTCTCTTTCTGGTCTCTGGTTCTCTTTCTAACTCACGGGCCTTATGGGCCACATACTAAAGCGTGGACCGCAGATGGCGATAGTGTTGACGTTGAAGATTGCACATCTGCTTTTATATCGTTTGGTTTAGGTGAATATGTGTTTGCCGTCAAACACGCCATTTTATTTAGTGTTTTCGCACTGGTAAGTTTATCGTGTAATTTTTCTTTTTTAAAATTAATTTAATTATTCGTAGGATTATGGCTAGCTTATGCATAATTTGTGGTCGTAGCGAGAATGAAGTGAAGAAATTATTTTATTTCCCAAAAAATCATGAAAAAATGCGTTTGTGGCAAAAAGCATTTGGCGTTTTTTTGTTACAGCTTTCAAGAAGAAAACAGATTTGTAATTTTCTATTCTCAGATTAAGCGTTTGTTATCGGATAAGCTGATTTACAACTAAATAAATGTGGTCATCCCAATCGGTGGGTTGTTTGTCCTCTGACTCCACCAGCAACAGATAGTGAGGTTAAGCCTACCATTTTTGTAGAATATTCAGGTGTTGTTTGCCCCCTGGCAAACTACAACAGACAGTGAATTTAACCCTAACGTTTCTGCGGAAAATGCATTAGTTATTGAACAATCAACGGCTCAGGTTATTAAATTTTATAAGTAAGTAAATCTATCAACAACTATTTGTTGTTTTTTTTAGGATGTTGAAATTGATTTCACCTAAGAAATTAAAAATTCTAACACTACTGAGATGGAAAAAATGCACATGTAAGTAATTATACTATGTTTTGTACGACCTAGCAAAAAAAATCCAAAATAAAATCATTTATTTTTCTTCAAAGGATCTGGACGTTGATTTGAGTCAACAAGTTTTAGATACAGATACAGAGCAGGTAAGTACTATAGATTTACAACCAAATAAAAATCTACATCGAAAGAGCGAAAGTTTGTATTGGACTCTTTAGTTAGGAAAGAGGTCAACTCATCACCCAGGAACAAAATACTGATGAAGGTAATTTAAAACAAGGAAGATCATGTACGCAAACTAAGAAGGAATTTAAACAGACTTCGCAATCATTTTCACTCTCCCCGGGGATGCTTGATTCAAGAGAATATACATTTATTTTAAAGGTAAAAATTAAAATGTTATTTAAGACACATTTAGTGCATGAATTATGATTTATTAGTCTCATCGTTTTGTTAGTCACAGAGAGCGAGTTTGAATTTTTCTAACGGGAAATACTCGTCCCGGGTTGTTATTTGTGTTGTCCACATTTCATTCAATTAAATTAACAAAATTGCAAAGTTACGTGGCTGAATGGCTAATGCCTAAGTAAATTCCCTAAAATTCATATCATCCCCAACACAAAAAAAAACTATAAATGAATCATTATTATATTAAAAAAAATATATAATTTCCATTCATTTATAGCTATTTTTTATAAAGGAATGTCTCCATCGACAACCACATTTATGATGTCACAAATAAGATGTAAAGACCGTCATCCTTTTGGACGTAGATGGGATTTAAATGAGTGGATTGTCACTTGCTATATACAAAAGGAGTCCAAAATATTACAATCTTCTTCGTAAATTGTATATTTTGCCATCTAAAGAGACATTAAGACCTTTTCTTTTCAGAGTGCCATTTATTGTTCTTCTATTCTCTGTTTTTCTTTCTTGTTTATTCTATTGTAAATTCTTTGTTTCTTTATTATTTCTTTTATTGTAAATATTTGCACATTTTTATGTACTAAAGTAATTGTATATAATAATGTTTTGTTTAATATGAAATGTCAAAATGTATTTAAATTATTGTATGTTTGTTCATGATAGAATATATATGTATGTTTTTCTATTGTTATAAACAGTTTTTGTTCAATCCTATCACTATGCATGTATAGTGTGTGTATTTATTTTATATTGTAGCACATTATCGCCAAAATCTGATAATTGCAAACATTTCCTGTGAAAAAATTTAATTTTGAACAGAATGTGTTAAAATTATCAGCTTTATGCGATATTTTGCTACTACAAAATAAATCTGCATAATGATAAAAAGATTTGTGTGAGCGGTTGCATACCTGAAAAGGGATGTAAATGGAGGGTTGCATACCTATGAATTTTCAAATAAACAGTTTCCTGTAAATTAATTTTACGCTCTTCAGCGCCACCTGGAATCCGTCCACGATTTTTGAGTGAAAGAGAGATATTTTATTGGAAAGAGAAAGAGCTACTTTTAGCGTTCAAAATTTAACCCAGAGCTAGCTGTCGATAATGGTCTGTTTTGCTCTATTGGCAGGTTAGACCGATTTTCCTGGATATTTAGGAACCAAATTTGCAAAATGAGTCCAGAGAGAGTGAAGAAATTGTTCTATTTGCCACAAAATCCGAAATTGTAATTATTTTAAAGTATTTACAATTACTCATTTCATCCTCATTACCATTACCATTTATATTCAGCGAATACTTATATTATTACAGAATTACATAAAGTGAAATCGCGTAAGTGAGATTTGATTTTAATTTTATAATATGGGCTATAGCTTAAATATGTAACAATGCACGCTTTTGCACAAGTGATATTATTTTATAAGGTTTTAATTCAGTTATTACATTATGAATAAACATTTAATATAATGTGATGAGCTGACTCGATTGTTTTAACCAATTATAATTTGAGGTGTGATTTAATCGAACGGCACTTCATTTTTGTGTACGCATAAATGAAGTACCATTTCAAAGAGTATAACTGATTATGCACATCACTAATATAATGCATATGCATGTTGTTTCTGTGTAACAAATAAAACATTATACCAAATTACCTTAATTTATTGTTTAATTAGCACTAAAATGTAGTATACAATAGCTGTTTGCGAAAACCTGCTCTTGCTAATTTGAGACGAGATGTATTAAACTTAAAAAATCCAATTGATCTGTGAAGTTGGTAGAATTGATTTTGGTAACGGCTATAGAAATCCGATAATTACGGCTGTTAATCTTACTTATTAACAAATTGTGAACTAAAATGAAGTAGATTTTTTGTTGTTGTTGTGACGTTAATTACTGCAACCTGTGATGTTATATAATCAATCTAAAATCGGATTATGATTGTCAACATTTAATGCTGATATGATACTTGTTTGCTTGATTTCAGCTGTTTATCAAAAAGTGTTTTATTTAAATGTACCATTTTAGATGTGAGACGTGCAAACATATTCTCGGAATTGTGTCTGATGTGTCCCAATGCAATTGGAGAATCTGTGACAGGCATTTTTCGAAGGAATATTTTGTCCCCTTTAGTGTAAATATGCGATTATTACAAGATGCTATCCCATTTTTTTTTGTTGCAGACCCTAGTACTGTTTCATCAAATATTGACAGTGATTTAATTTCACTAAAGGTAAATGTGTAACAAGAAAATATGTGAATAATTATAAATGTTTTTTTTAGGTTACATGTGCGGTACCGTCCACTTTATCAACACTTCTTAGCATTTATACTCACCCTATTAGACAGCTCAGAAAACATTTGTTTATTTGTCCAAATATTGATATTACCCCTCAAAATAATACTTTAGTAAATACTATTAAAAAAAGTAACCTCATATCAGGGTATTGAAAAATAAATTTAAAAAACAACAGTTTGAAATTAAAAATGTATGTTCAGTTTCTGATTCCTTAATCTATCAAAAAGTTTTTAAAGGAATGTCTGCTAGTACCTAACGGTTTTTAATATCCCAAATTAGGTGCAGTAAACAACATCCTAAAGGAAGAAGGTGGACCATGGATGACAAAATAATGTCGCTTGCGATATTTAAAAGAAGTCCAAGGGGTTACAACTTCCTTAGTAAATTGTTTGCTTTGCCATCAAGAGGAACTTTATTATCAGTTCTAAATAAAGTTCCATTTGATGTTGGAACAATCGGAGAGGTGAGCAAACACATGATCATTTATCATGTGTTTGCTCACCTCTCCGATTGCTTGTCTTCATCTGACAATAGAGATCGATTATGCATTCTGCCTTTTGACGAAGTAAGTTTAAAAGAACACTTATTTTACAATGCAAAAACTGACTCTATTGTTGGAGTTGAAGACTTTGGCAATTCTTGCTCAGATAAAATTGCAAATTATGCTTTAGTTTTTATGGCACAAGGCATCTTTAAATCTATCTGCTAAGTAATCAATTAGAAGATATTCTGAGAGATATTCTGTCTGCTATGGAAAGAGTAAATCTTACAGTAATTACCACAGTGTGTGACATGGGACGGACAAACGTAAAGGCTTTGAAAAACTCAGGTTGTACTGTAGACAAACCATTTTCTGAACTGAATAGCAGGATTATTTATTCAATTTTTGATGTACCTCATCTTTTAAAGTGCACTAGAAATTTATTTCAGAAATATAATATTGAAATGCCAGTTTTTGAAACGGTCACTAAACTCTGAAAAACAAGTTTTACAAGCTCGTTGGTCAGATTTAAAGACTGTTTAAATAAATGATAAACACAGTCCTCTTCTTTTTAAAGCACTGTATAAATTGACAGATTTTCATCTAGCACCCACAAGAGAAAAATCTATGAAGGTGAAGATAGCTGTTCAGGTTTTAAGTAAATTAGTATCGATAGCGATTTATCAGTCAGCCACACGTGGCATTCTACCTCCTAGAGCTGTAGCTACAGCTAGTTTTGCACTGTCAGTAGATTCCATTTTTGATAGTTTGAACGGTACTGCTAAAGATGCTCCTGAAGGCAAACCATTTAAATGTATGGTGGCTAAAGGATCGGGTCACAGTAATTACTGGCGATTGTCTAGGGAGCAAATAAAGTAGTGTCGTTTCATGAGAAATCTCAATTCAAGTCAATCAATGTGGAAGCCACCTAGTCAAAAAGGTTGGCTACGTAAATTGGAGGTAAGAGAACATTTAAGTTATATTTGAATAATTTACGTTTAACATTTACAATTTCCACAGAAAAAAATAAATTATTTTCACCAAGAAGTGGAGATTATAGTTTCCTAAATAAATGTACAGCTTATTCTTTAATTATCAGAGATCATATTATAATAAGTACTTGTAAAATAGGTTAAAATAGGATTAAAAAAACCATAACAGACAAGAAGCTTAGAATTCTTTAACACATTTAATCCAAAAGATATTGATGAATGTGGACGGTTTAAATGTATATATTTTTGTAATTTATTTGTGAATTATCATTTATTTCTTGGCTTAAATCTCAATAAACATAGAAAATGCTCGGTCTCCTTTTAATAAATCAATATAATATTTTTAATGTATTATTAATTATAATGTTTCATTATTTATAATGATTGTTGAATTGTTAGAAACGGTTCAGATTGGTTGTTGTGGGTTTTCCAATCTTATATGGCAAATGTCAGAACCGTGTATTTGGATCCCATAATTAAATAAATGAAATTAAATTAGTAGTATTTTATTTATTGTGTACCCTTGAATAATATTCATAATAAAATTATTACTTACAACAGCGATAGCAATAATTTTATTATGGACTTAGATTTAAATTAAATAATATTAAATATATACGAATTTTAAATAAACCGCCATATTTTGCATTATTCGACTGTCGCGCCACCACAGTGTGGTTTGTCTTGTTTCTTCCGATAGTTGTGCATCTGTAGATCTGTACTCCGTCGCCACGGGGTGTCAACAATATTGGAAATTGCGAAACCAACATTTTTTCCTTGTCTAACAACAGTAAAATGCCTATAGCTCTATTTGGCCGATGGTTTACCCTAAGGATTTCGGCGACGCACTAACTAACAAAAATGCTCTAACAAAAATGCACTAGATGTCCGTATATCTGTCTGCTTGCCTCCAATTTTGTGTTCTACGCGTGACACGCCATTTGTAATTAATCTTTAACTCTGTTTGCAGGTTAGACTGATTTTCCTGGATATTTTTTGAACCAATTGCAAAATGAGTCGAGAAAGAGTGAAGAAATTGTTCTATTTACCACGAAATCCGAAATTGTAATTATTTCAAAGTATTTACAACTACTCATTTTATCCACATTACCATTACCATCTATATTTACCAAATACTTATATTATTACAGAATTACATAAAGTGAAATCGCGTAAGTGAGTTTTGATTTTAATTTTAAAATATGGGCTATAGCTTAAATATGTAACAATTCACGCTTTTCCACAAGTGGTATCTATTTTATAAGGTTTCAATTCAGTTATTACATTAGGAATAAACATATTCAATATAATGTGATGAGCTGAATCGATTGTTGTAACCAATTATAATTTGAATTGTGATTTAATCGAATGGCACTTCCTTTTTATGTACGCACAAATGTAGTACCATTTCAAAGATTATAACTGATTATGCATATCACTAATATGATGCATATGCATCTTGTTTCTGTATAACAAATAAAACATGATAACAAATTAACTTAATTTATTGTTTAATTAGCACTAAAATGTAGTATATATTAGCTGTTTGCGAAAATCTGCTCTTGCTAATTTTAGACGAAATATATTAAACTTAAAAAATCCAATTGATCTGTGAGGTTGGTAGAATAGATTTTGGTAACGGCTATAGAAATCCGATAGTTACGGCTGTTATGTTACTTATTAACAAAGTGTGAACTAAAATGAAGTAGATTTTTGTTGTTGTTGTGACGTTAATTACTGCAACCTGTGATGTTATAAAATCAACCTAAAATCGGATTATGATTGTCAACATTTAATGCTGATATGATACTTGTTTGCTTGATTTCAGCTGTTTATCAAAACAGTGTTTAATTTAAATGTACCATTTTAGATGTGAGACGTGGAAACATATTCTCGGAATTGTGTCTGATGTGTCCCAATGCAATTGGAGAATCTGTGACAGGCATTTTTCTAAGGATTTTTTTTTTCCCTCTAATGTAAGTATGCGATTATTACAAGATGCTATCCCATCTCTTTTTGTTGCAGACCCGAGTACTGTTTCTTCAAATATTAACAGTGATTTTATTCCACTAAAGGTAAATGTGTTACAAGAAAATATGTGCATATTTATAAATGTTTTTTTTTAGGTTACATGTGCGGAACCGTCCACTTCCTAACATTTATACTCCCCCTATTAGATAGCTCACAAAACCTTTTTTTGTTTGTCCAAATATTGACATTACCCTAAAAATAAAACTTTAGTAAATACTATTAAAAAAAAGGAACGTCATATCAGGGTATTGAAAAATAAATTTAAAAAACAACAGTTTGAAATAAAAAAAACGTTCAGTTTCCGATTCCTTAATCTATGTCTGCTAGTACTTTACGGTTTTTAATATTGCAAATTAGGTCCAGTAAACAACATACTAAAGGAAGAAGGTGGACCATGGATGACAAAATAATGTCGCTTGCGATATTTAAAAGAAGTCCAAGGTGTTACAACTTTCTTAGTAAATTGTTTGCTCTTCCATCAAGAGGAACTTTATTATCAGTTCTAAATAAAATTTCATTTGACGTTGGAATAAATGATCATGTATTTGCTCACCTCTCTGAATGCTTGTCTTCGCCTGACAATAGAGATCTGTAATGCATTCTGTCTTTTGACGAAGTAAGTTTAAAAGAACACGTATCTTATATCGCAAAAACTGACTCTATTGTTGGAGTTGAAGACTTTGGCAATTCTCGCTCAGATAAAATTGCAAATTATGCTTTAGTTTTTATGGCACAAGGCATCTTTAAATCCTGGAAACAACCACTTGCATTTTATTTTCCTAAGGGGGGAGTTAAAAGTAATCAATTAGAAGATATTCTGAGAGATGTTCTGTCTGCTATGGAAAGAGTAAATCTTACAGTGATTACCACACTGTGTGACATGGGAACGACAAACGTAAAGACTTTGAAAAACTCAGGTTGTACTGTAGACAAACCATTTTCTGAACTGAATAGCAAGTTATAATTTTGAAATGCCAGTTTCTGAAACGGTCACTAAACTCTGAAAAACAAGTTTTACAAGCTCGTTGGTCAGATTTAAAGACTGTTTACATTAATGATAAACACAGTCCTCTTCTTTTTAGAGCACTGTATAAATTGACAGATTTTCATTTAGCACCCACAAGAGAAAAATTCATGAAGGTGAAGATAGCTGCTCAGGTTTTAAGTAAATCAGTATCGATAGCTATTTATTAGTCAGTCACACGTGGCATTATATCTCCTAGAGCTGTAGCTACAGCTAGTTTTGCACTGTCAGTAGATTCCATTTTTGATAGTTTGAACGGTACTGCTGAAGATGCTCCTGAACGCAAACCATTTAAATGTATGGTGGGTAAAGGATCGGGTCACAGTAATTACTGGCGATTGTCTAGGGAGCAAATAAAGCAGTGGCGTTTCATGAGAAATCCCAATTCAAGTCAGTCAATGTGGACTAGGTGACTAGTCAAAAAGGTTGGTTACATACATTCCGGGTAAGAGAACATTTAAGTTAAATTTGAATAATTTACTTTTAACATTTACAATTTCAACAGAAAAAAATAAATAATTTTCACCAAGAAGTGGAGATTGTACTTTTTTATTTTAGTCTCCTGATTTAATATCTAAAATACATAATTTAATTTTAGGCTTTCATTGGAATACAACCATTGCTTAAAGAACATGGAGTAGAGTCATTTAAGCCAAGACCGTTCGATCAGGATCCATTAGAAAACCTTTTTGGAGCCATTCGTTCTGGTTATAGGTGCAATAATAATCCAACAGTGCCTTAATTTATTAGTTTATTTAAAACACAAGTTGTAAATACTTTGGCCTATCATTCATTTAAAAACACTAATTGCGAAAAGGATGACTTTCAGATATTGTTTAACTTAAGATCACTTTAAGAAACAAATTCAAAACAACATTCACAAATAAGTTTAAATGAGCCACGTTTTTCACCAACATTTCAATTAACTCTTGACAAGATATCATTAGATATTGAAGGATTTGTTAAAAGTGGAGCCATGGACTGCTTGTTAGTAGCTTATGCTGCCGGCTATATTGTAAAAAGGTTGTTTCTTCAATTTTTCTGCGATATTTGTTCAACCGTGTAATGCTTTGATGAATTCGAACCATGAAAAGAATTTCTTGAATTAATTTCTCATCTGGCACAAACACAAGTAAAATAAAATTAGGTACTTTTATGAATAGATTAATTAACATCCCTTTTAGTGAATCTGATTTCAGACAAGAATTAAATATTATTGACAAAATTGCTGAAAATCATGGTTATAACAAGGACGTTATAAATAATTTATTAAAAAAACAGAAACAAAAACATTTAATTAAATACTTTTACGCACCTAAGCAAAAAATAGATAGTCAATGGTATAAAATAAGTTTTGTTAATGACCTGTCATACTATATAATTAGTCAATTTAAGGGGAAAAACTGTAATATTACATGTTCAAATCCAATAAATTTAGGCAAATTATTAAATAACAAGAAGAAATCAGAGAATTCGAAGAAATGTAGAGTTTATGAAATTCAATGTGATGAATGCGATGCAATTTTTATTTTGAGCAAACCGGCAGATCATTCGAAACCAGAATGAAAGAACATAGAAAATCTGTTTTAGATAATAAACCAACAACTTTGCTTTTCAAGCATTGCATCGCATTCAATCACTTCTTTAATCCGCATAATTTTAAGATTTTGCATTTAGGTAATAAGGGATAAAAACTAAATCTAAAAGATGGCCTGGAGATTAACAGGGCCACAAAAATGGGAAAAAACATAGTAAACGACAACGAGGAGATTTGGAATTCCCCAATTTTGACTTCCCTTATTACCTGAAACAAAAATATGTATATATACCTAGACAATAATTTTTTCTGTACATTCCTTTGAAAATGGTCTAACAAACCGAAACTAGTCGGAATAAAGTTTAAATTTGTGAAACAATACCAAGTGTTTTTAATTTAAATAACTTTACATATGTAATGAATTGATTTACGCTAAAGAGCCAAATCAAAACAATATCCAATTTTTACTATCCATTAGAAAATGTAGTTATTTTTGTCGGTAATGCTATAACAGGCATCGAGGAATATTTGAAAAACAACAGATCACAAATTAATTTAACCAAAAAAATGTTACTCTATGCGAATCAATTGATTATAGTTTCCTAAATAAATGTACAGCTCATTCTTTAATTATCAGAGCAGAAAGCTTAGAATTCTTCAACACATTTAATAAAAAAGATATTGATGAATGTGGACGGTTTAAATGTATATATTTTTGTAATTTATTTGTGAATTTTTCATTTGTTTCTTAGCTATAATCTTGATAAAGATAGAAAATGTTAGGTCTCCTTTTAATAAATCATAATATTAGTTTAAATGTATTGTATCTTTCATTGCAAATGTCAGAATCGTGTAGTCAGGTTCCTTTTTTTTATTTTGTAATAAATTGTTGATAATTTAATATTGCTATAATTGATTTCTCTTCATTTGTATTAATATTTTGTTTCAGATAGAAGTGGTGGCTAACTTTATTGATACAATTAAATAAATGAAATTAACTTAGTAATGTGTTTATTGTGTACCCTTAAATAATATTCATAATGAAATTATTGCTTACATCAGTGAAAGCAATAATTTTATTATGGATTATTTATTTGTATTAATTCTAATTCTATTATACATTATTTATAAGTGAGTGTATATGGGATGATGGATGTGGCGATTAAGTTCATATTTTAAAATTTTTATAAAATGTGGAAACCATGGAATGAAGAGTTGTGCGCAGAAGTCGAAAATGACAGACATGGTGATCTAATCAAACGTCATGAAATTTTCCAAGAAGATCATAGCCCAAATGACCGAAACTGTTTACCAGACGAAGCATAGAAATAAGTTTGCAATGTTTATAACTATCTTAAAAATAAAGAAGAGGCTGGAGCGATCTTAAAATCTTCGAAAATGATACAGATTCCATATACTGCTGTATGAAAAATTATTACGAATAGTTTTGAACCAATAAAGCCACGAGCCGACGTTGGTAAGAACAGAATAATCAAAATTACTAATTAGGATATAATAAGAAAATATACGAAAAGTACACAAAAAATGTTCTTACCATTCACACTTTACATCAGAAAATCAAAGAAAATTTAAATATTCAATGCTGTGAAGAAACTGTACGAACATTTTTAATTCAGATTGGGATCGCTATAAAACAATCGGTAAAATTCAAGTTTTAATGAAATCGACAAAAATTTCAATATGGCGAATTAAGTATTTGGAAGAAATTAGAGAGTTACGCAATCAAAATGTGAAAATATGCCAGTGTACCTAGATGAATTATGGTATGCCACCTATGACACTATTTCAAGGGAGTGGACCGATGGCACTAATAGATATAATTTGGACGTTCTACCATCACGGGGTAAGCGTATAATAATTCTACACGCGGGCGGCGAAAACGGATTTATCGAAGATGCCCTGCTTCTCGCTGCAAAGATTTAAAACGGGCAAAGCTGATTATCATGAAAATATGACGACGAATTTATTTCAAAATTGGTTCCAAACAAAATTATTGCCAAAAATTCTACCACATAGTGCTATTGGAATGTATAACCCACCATATCATTTAGCACAAGTTAAAAAAATTGAAAGTGATATGTTTTTTAAAGAGACATAAAATAAAAAGCAATTATTAGAAGTGTTGAAAACCAGAGATCATAATAAAACCTACAAAATTCGTCTACCCCCTTATCATTGTAAATTTAATCCTATTGAAATGATCTGGTCAGAGCTAAAACATCATATCCGCCGGAAGAATACCGCACCGAAAAATGAGCAACGCAACGATAGTTAATTCGACAAGAAGTTGGCAATATAACAAAAGATTAGTATAGAGACCTCTTTGGAAATGTTCAACAATTGATAATAAATGTGGAAAATGAATATTCAGATGACACCGATTTTCGTTCAAATTAAATTTAAACTGTTTTTATTTCATAAAAAATTGTATCTTCTGTTTATAATATATATATATATATATATATATATATATATAAATATTTTTGTAACATAGTGTATTCATTTGTTCATATAATCACCAAATTCTTTTTTTAAGAACTATTAGTTATATTATTAAGCTAAACAATAACGCGCAAATTATCGGTAATATCTCACTCCTTGTCTATCGTTGTATCCGTCAAACCTGACCGACCCGAAAAAATAGGTGGTAAAAGGGGCTGTTTATGAAAATTATTTTATAGTTCAATAAGTGGGTGCTTGTAAAAATTACCGCAAGTAGGGTATACCATTAAGAAATATTATTCCTCTAAACCTGGGAAGACTATATACCAGTCCCGGCATCTAAACGCGTTTTCCCAAAATTTATATGGGGACGGGCTAACTAGATATATATGAACTGTGTGTGAAGTCTCGGCTGTCCGGCTCAAACCCAGACATGTGGCAGCAATGATACAAAAAATACCAAAATGTTGTGGTATTTTAAAGGGATTGTAAGTTTACCGACTATTCAATATCGGTAATTCGGTAAATTTGTGAATCATACCCGGTTTACTGATAATTTACCGGTAAATTGCAATATTGTTGATTTTAACACTTTTACCCCTAAGTAATTAAGTTCATAAATCGATCAAATAGCTTTATTTTATTTACCTAAATACCAGTGATAACATTTTTGACAATTTGCCGGTAAATCGGTAAAACGGTATTACAATTCCTAGTGTTTTGTTCAATCTCCAAAATCGATAATCATTGGACGATTCCGAAATTACTTTCGGGCATCTTTTTTCTAGTTATAAAAAGTTATCCTGATTTCATTCTTACCAGCAACATAATTCATCCTCATAGCAGGATCAGTCTGCTCAGCAGCCAATCTCAAAATATAAGAATACTCCATGTACTCAGCCATGCGCTGAAGGAAGCTTAGTGGTTCGTTAAAAACAACAGGCATCGTTATTTTGCTTAGTTCCTTCCCAATACAATTTTTCAAAACTGACCAGATGTTGAAATCACCATGGTACATAGGTACTGGTAATATGAGCCTAAACATAAATATACAAAAGTAATCAACAGTCACATCAAACTCGAGATAAAATTACAATCACCTGTATCTATGTTCCTTCTGATCTGCCATCGCAAATTACCGGTACAGTTCCTACTATTAACACTTGAAACACACATTCGTTCGTCGATTTGAATTTAATTTATATCCCAGTTATTTTCAGGAACCTACCACTATAAAATAATATATACGATTAATGCGAATAATAATAAAAGAACAAGATAATTACATTTACTTATATGTTACATATTTTATACACCCTAAAAATAAATAATAATATTAATAAACCTTAAATTATAGGTTTGTCTAAATGCAAAAAAAATCTCTACATTAGATGAAATTCATTTGAAGCAAGTATTATTTTGTTAAAAAAACTGACTAAATTTGAATATATTGATTTTAACATTTTTTAGATCCATTTATATTAGTTTTTGAATAATTTTAGGTATTTTTTAGTGCCTTATTTATTTATTTCTCAATTGGTATATTTGGTTTATGCTCACATGAAAACAAAGCTCGATATTTTCGTTTTGGAATTCCTCAAATGTGTAAGAAGTAGTAGAAGCCATTTTAATCATTTTTTAAGAACAATATGAATTTACTGTATTCATACACTCAAATTTCTTTATTTAATCATAACAAAGCAACCAAACCTGCAGTTTCAAAAAAACTAACAAAGATTGTGTAGAAATAAATGACATTTGTTTTAACGTTGGAAAAAACAAAATAAAATTACTGAAGCTTGAGTAAAATTATGAAAAAATTGCAACCATTAGATTAAGCATTTGCAAAATAAATAAAATGTATGCTTTCCTAAAAAACAAATTAAACTAAAAGGAATTAATCATAAAAACAAAATTGTTATAAATAAGCAAACTTTGTTTTAATCTTGACAATAAAAATATTTGTGGCAGAATTCTTGTGGAAAATGATTGACTTTCGGGTCTATAATTGGCAACACTGATTTTGAGATGTTTGAGATTTTTCTATAAATCCTAGTCTTTACAAAAATCCAATTTTGTTTTTTTTTGTTTAAAAAAATCTCACTCGAAACAGTAAACAAAACAGTTAACAGTAAAATGTCATCAAATTCACAGATATTCCCATTAATATTAGCAATAATTATTTATCTCAGACCACAAAGACCTACTTTGCCTTAGTTTATGTACATTTTTGATCTATTTACAATTGTTTTTGTCCGATACAGCTGCGACCCTGAGATAAAGTTGATTTTAAATTCATATGCATTTTTCAAATTTCATGTCATGTGCAACAATTAAACATGTTTTATAATAGATATTGTATTATAATAATTAATTATTGAAATAAGATCAAAGGAGATACTGTTAAATATAAAAATAAACGATTGATAAATATATCCAATTTTAATAACTTAAAATGAAAATGTTCGACAGAAGTTAAATCAAACATTTGTTGTGATTATATATAAAATATATTTTAAAATATTATTTTACGGTAAGCTTTTATTCATGTCAGTACGTAAAGAAATACATTATGAATTTAATGTTGTTTATAATGAAATAAAAATTGCCTGAGGTTTTGAAATAACTAATTATAGAATTTTATTAAATTTACCCAACGTTAATGAGAAAAAGCTCATTACTTAAATCAACAGGTAATCATTTTGACGAATAAAGCAATAATAACCCCTCTTCACAGTTTTATTTTAATTACCAAATATACATTTCGGACACAAAGTGACCATTATCAATCGATTAACACATTGATAATGGTCACTTTGTGTCCGAAATGTACATTTGGTGTGAATAAAGGTTATTAGTGCTTTATTCGTCAAATTAATTTGATCTTCACGTAACTCACAATCAATTTATTTAACAGGTAATCAATTTCATGTATTCCATGAATATCATTAAATTTAGAATTACATTTTTAATGCGTATTGGATATTTATTTAAACTTTTTAATTAGGCTAGGTATTGTAGATGAGCTATGTGCTTTAACTAATAATAATAATAATGTGTGTATTTGCTAGAAGTTTTATGAGCTGGATGTTTTTGTTTATTAAACAAGTAAACTATTTATAAATGAATATATGAATAACAATAATAATTAATGTTAGATTCAACATTAATTATTATTGTTATTCATATATAGTTACAGATTTACAGAACAAGGGCGTACGTGTTAGCAATATCCTTTATAAATTCGTAATTTTCTACACATGCTACCACTAGTTTGATATGTTTTTCTCATGCTTTAAACCAAAATAGGGCTGTGAATAAATCGTTCTAATAGGAATGTTTGTTTACTTACCAATCGTATAACAGGATGGTTTTCCTGAGTTTAGAAAATGGCCATTTGGAAAGGTTCGTGAGACGTGCGGCAGAGAATAATCGATCGCCTACTCCAAGTCCAACACCAACGGCAGTCCATGCCAGTTTGACAGACTACACCCTTGCACCCTCACATTACCCAGATACCCACTGCCTTGTTTTCAGTCGAAGGACGCCGGAACTCGAGAAAATCGGAAAATGAGGGAAACGGCAAAACACGGGAATATCTGTGGATTGTATGGCTGGAAGTGCGCAGCGCATTTCAATTTAGGTCTACCATTTCGTATTAAAATTGTGCGTTTCGCAAAATATGAAAATATTTATTATCCAATATCTCAGGTAATTTTAGTACTCGGAACGGAAATGTTATTATGTGGGGAGAATAATACACGTCGACGTTTTTATTCGTGAAAAATCTATATTTTGATGTTGTCATAAAGTTGAGGGTAAAATAAAATGCAATCAACATAAATAGTCCACAGTTTTTTTTATAAATAGTCAGTTTTGGTGTTCACATTCGACTCAGTAATTCAACAGCTTAAAGAAAATAAAAAGCATCTATGACATGCACGAGACAAAAATATGTCAAACTTAATTAAACACTTCAAAATGTCAATTGGTTTAGCAAGTGTCGCAAAATGATAATTATGAAAAATTAAAATGTGTATCAAATATTGTGCTTTATTAAGTTGGTACAAATCTTATGCATCATTATGACGACAATAATGACTATTCTCATCAATTTTCATTAACGTTGTTGACTTTTGTCAGTTTTAGTTAATTTTGTAATTTTGTCTGTTAATTATGACGATTCTTACCAATTTTCTTTAACTTGGTGGTTTTCGTCAGATTTAGTTTATTTTATAATTTTTGCTATCAAGAAAAAATGAGGAAATAAATCTTCATTAATTTTTAAACTTTGACACTTTAGAAAACACTGAAAATGTGCATTTGTCGATCGCTCCGCTCAGCAAGCAAACCGAATTTTCAGGCTTTCCTAAACTCGAAATTTTACTTCATGCTTAACCTGGGATTAGAAACACTCGTTAGATGCTTCAAATTGAAAGCTTTTATAAAAACAACGAATGTCTGAAAATGTACACCGAAAAATCGTAATATGTATACATAAAAGAAAAATTCCCTGTATGCTTTTTTTGAAGGGGGGGTCACGACGAGAAATTATTTTTCAAATTAAATCTCGCCGTGCAGAGGAATCGAACCCGAATTGTGGCTCACCGAACGATATAGCCCGGCGACGTTACTGCTCGACTACCACCTGCCCTCCCTGTATATGGCCAGGCCTAGATACAGCAAAAATAGCTAAATTGGTATATCAATAAACAAACGACTGAAACTGATTTTAGAAAATTAGGACTAAAAAAACCGTCAAAATTAAAAAACAGGAAAATGCATGAAAAGTGATCAAAATCAATTATATTACATTTTCTAAAAACACCCAGAAAACATACATTTTAAATAAAATCTTTAAAAGCAACAAATCTACAAATTTACTAATCAATAAAATTCGTAAATATTGGCAATTTAAACCAAAAAGAAAATGTAATTATAATTTTTTTGATGTATTTAATTTTTGATATAAATCGATCGAATAAAATTTATTTACAAGATCCATTTACAATATAAAATAGTACAAAAATGGCGAAATCAATAAAATAAAAAGATAAATACTAGGAATTTGTCTTTTAGGTATAAATATAAGGATTTTTTTGACATTTTGAGACACTCGTTAACGAGTGTTTCCAATCCCAGATCAAGCCACACGAATAAAACACTGAATTAAAGTGAAGTTCAAAATATACTGCTTAGGTTTAATCATACGTTCATTCATTTTACAAATGTGTTTGTATAACATATGTGAAAATATACGTAAGAGAAAATATCCAGAATTACTAATTATTACAAATTAGGGCAAATTGACAAAAATGTTAAAATTTACCAAATTAACAAAAATCTAAATTTCAAAGTAGAATTAAGCCTAAATTTTAAAACTGTCTTTGAAGGATAATCGTTCTTGGCAAATGCTTCATGTCTACTTAATTCAGTATGTCATACCAAATGAAACAACTGAAAAATTAAAATCAATAAATATGTTACACATAACTGAGATGCAGTTTAATGATATGTATTCGTCATATACTTCCATTTAAAAAACAAAAGTTGGTATTAATAAAACAACAACGATTCGCCATATGAATTAAAATTGATCACTATGTGTCGCGTTATAATATGGTTTTACAGATTTAAAAAATACTCACAAATAAGGTAGATTTTGACGATTTCTACTATTTTCTCTATATAATTTAAAAGTTTCCTTATTTTGTCAGTAGAATCTGAATATAGACATAAATCTGCACAACTGCCCATTTAACCAAATCTCTGTCATTAATAATAAGAAAAATACTCCTACTGTTATCCTCAAAGCTTGAAACCCTGTAGAGAAAGTATTGGAATCGTCAAAACTTCCCTGAAGCCAAAAATACTTGTTTTGAATTAATTTCCGTGTGCCTGTGTCTATGTTTTAGTTCACACGATAACTCAAATACAAAATGAGTTAGACTTATGAAATTTTATATTTAGCTTCTACTCGGACACTGTAGATAATCAAAAAATATAAAACTTCCATTCTAATACTTTTTGTCGTAGCTCTTTTCTTTTAGATCTGCAAAACTGTTTGAAATGAAAGTTTTAGACATTAAATCCACAACTGTTTTATTACACAGCTCTTTTGTTTTTCAAGGCATCTTCCAAAATAAGTTAATTTTTGCCTTATAACCTGTATATAATAGTCTAGGGAAGAACATTCCCAAACAGCAATGTTTTTTGATTTAGAAACTACATGATATTCATTTAAATGTCAGTAAACTCCGAAACGGTAGGATGGAATTTAATTTAATAAGATGACACTCAATTGTTATGAGGTATACAAAAATCAAATAATGATCAATTTAAAATAAGAAAGTTGCATCGGCTACAGTCTTTATGTTAAATAAAGTCAAGCAACTTTCGCGATCAAACTGTGTTCCATCTTTAACGAGAGCTAAGATATCCTCCAAGACGCACGAATGGAACACCCTATATAAATTAAAAAAAAGACAATTTATAAATGTAAAATATATTTCATAAGATTTATTGTACGATACAATTGTTTTGTATCTATACTTAACTTAACATCACGATTGTTTCGACCGTTACTACGTGGTAATTCATATCAAATTAAATGAAACTATTACTATGTTTTTTACCACTTTCATTAATTATATATATATATATATATATATATATATATATATATATATATATATATAAATAATAAAAGTGGTAAAAAACATAGTAATAGTTTCATTTAATTTTATACTTAACTTATTTTTGTACTAAATAATATTTACAATAATATCATCTTTCATATTTTGCAACGGAGGGATCATAGATAAAAAAATGATGTTGTAATTTTTAGATAAACTATTGTTATAATAATGCCATTTTAATCAGTATAATTAAAATTCATAAACACATGTCAGTTTATAAAATAAAAAATATTTTGTTTTATTGTACAGGGTGGTGCATTTTGGAAGTGTCACATATGGAAAAAAATGTATTTGAAGAAATATTGAAAACCCGTTTTCACGAGCGAGGATCACTGTTTTGTGTTTTATTCAATGGCGAAAAGAAAATTAAACCATCTCTAACCGTTTCCGATCTATAACCGAAAGTTGATAAAATGTCATTTTTATGAAGTTACTGTGACTCCTTTGTTTTAAAAGTTATAACCAAACGGTAAAAACTTTCATATGGCAACTTTTTACGCACATTAAAATGACTTACGTGTTTTATTTCGTGGACGTTTTGTTTTTGTTTTCCTACACCAAATTCACTTTTTTTCTTATGGGCGCATATGGAGATATGCATATCGTTGAACAGTGCCACTTGTGTTCCTTTGGGAAAAAACATATTTTTGTTATATACGACAAGCAATATAGCAGTTTATGTCAAAAGTGCTTATTTATAAAACAAAATATACCACATCGATAGTAGTCATATTTTTAAACAAATTGCAAGCATCACTTAGTAACGAAATTGTTTACCGGTTATCATGGCAACTTTGCCAAAGACTATTTTTGACAAAAGTATGCATGTGGCATATAATTAAAATCAGGGTTATAAATGCTGTTCAAAGATTTGCATATTTCCATGTGCGCCCATAAGAAAAATGTGATGTGAAAAGTTACCATAAGAAAGTTTTTACAGTTTGATTATGACTTTGAATACAAATGAATTATAGTAACTTCGGAAAACGACATTTTATCAACTTCCGGTTATAGAGCGGAAACACGAAAAAACTCTGACTCGTGAAAACGGTATTTCAATATCTCTTCAAATAAAAGTTTTCCGTATGTGGCACCTTAAAAATGTACCACCCTGCAGATACGAAGTCTTACAGTAACTGAAAAACAACTGCAAATTTTAAGTGCAATCAATAAAATGAGAAATGTAAGCTATAGTTACAGTACCTGAAAAAATGGTGTATGAATTAATTTATTGTGTGCCTACAATACAACTTTTTATATGTCAATTAAAAACTAAAGTATGCAAATAACTTAAATTATCATACTGTTTTATTTATCTTTGTTTTTATTTCAATCTGGTGTCTGATAGTTTAACAACGCCAAAGAACGACTTTTCTTTTTCAAACAGCGAGTATCTTCCATCGGACAGATCTTGAATGTGCAGCGTATCGCCCTCCAGAAAGTGTTCGACTCCTGCTGTATGACACGTGTTGCTCTTCATCACCGGCTCAGTTGAATGTGTCATCGTTGTGCACTGCATTATCGAGTGACCGTTTTTGTAAATCATGTATCCGTTTAAATCATGTTTATCCAAATAATATATCTACAAAATTTAAAAAAATATACTTTGCGGGGAATTGTTGCCTAAACGAAATATTTTTACATGCAATAGATATTGGCATTCTCATCGCACATCTACCTTTAAGGGGATTATAACATGGGTATAAAACTTTGAAATGATATTTCTTGAGAAGTAATATTCCTAAAAATTTGAAATGTTGACAACTTAAATTATATATAATTTACTGTATTTCTATGTTTTAATTTAATACTATTAAGTGTTAATAGTGTTCACATATCGGTTTGATATAGTAAGAAATGTTCAGTATTCCTCAGCACTGGGTCGGGACCACACTGAAGAGGACCTTGAAGTCCGGAATACTGAACTCAAATACAATTTTAATTTAATATTTTCGGAGATATGATTAAAAAATAGCAATTTTTAAAATTAAAAAAATGAAAACATAGATCGTAAAATAATAAAATTCTTCATACAAATGTAAAATTTTATGGTGATGCGATGATCGATAACCGCTAAAAATCGATATAAAATTTTGCCCTTGTTCCTGCTGCCACCAAACGGATACATTTACGAAACAACACGGCCGGCGCGAAGTACACTCTTAGTCAAAAGCCCGACTTTATTTCTTCGAGCGGTGCGTATGTTTAAATACAAGTTGTTGTGATTTATATTTTGTTTCGAATTTTAAATAATAAGTTTTCTAAATTTTAATACACGGTTTAGTACAGATTATTGTTATCCTTTATAGGACACAGAAGTTTAAATGTATATATTTTTAATAATAATACATAAAATTACATAATCTTGTTGTTTTTAGTTAGGGGCAAAACATTGTTCGCTTCTATGTTTATATGTACGTGTTAATATTGTTTTAACAATAGAACGAAGATCATAATACGAAAGAAAGCTCTCTATAATCTTCTGCAGTTTCTACGTTTCTCTACACGGAATTATCATTCAATCTGTTTCAAAATCAAGGGTAATATTAAAATAAATTAATACACTGATAATATTCAATTCTAATTTTTTTTTCAGTTGGATTAATAAATAGGCTGGCTCCGACAGTAAAAGAATCCAGGTGCAAAATAGAGTTGAAATAATTTCCTTACACCAAAATAATAATATTTTTAATGCATTTTTGTAAAAACAGTCAGGAATTCAGAAAGGGCGCTCTTATATGGACATTTTAAACGCGGGGCGGAACGGGAGCGGGCGCAAGTGTTTGCGTTTTAGCACATGGGTTTATATGAGAGTTCCTAGATGGGCGGGTGCGAGGCGGAGAAAACGCCAGCAACCCATGTGTTGAAACACAAACGCTTGCGCCCGTTCCCGGTCCGGCTCGCGTTCAAAACATCCATGTAAGAGCCCCTTAAAAGGCATACATTGTCATACAATGTTGATATCGATGTATTATTACTGGCGATATTACATCTAGCAGTGATAACTACCCGCCGCCCGTGTGTGGCGTAAGATAATTTTTGCGGCGCGCAGCGTTTTAATTGAGCATATTAACCATTTACTAATAATTAATTTGTTATTGGCAGTAAATATTCTCATAATTATAACACAATTTAGCATATTACGTAACAAATTAATAAAAGCATTAAATATTTATATCATTTTGATTGAAACATTTTTTTTTTATTTAACCCTTGGTGAATGGATACGGAACATTTTAGGCGAAGACTACTATTCGCCTGCAATCTAAATGTTTTTTTTCCGCAACGCTTGCGTTCGGAATAGGCTACGAGCTTAGAAGAAACGTGTGACGTGTTATTCATGTTATTTTCAAAATACTTAGAAAATTAACTACTCATCACTTTTCAAAAATCTAGACTTTTGGTATCCAGGACAGTGTACTGTATTAACAATTATAGCACTGCACGGGCCAGGCTTTAGCCCGGCAGGTCTCGAATTTTCTGAAGCGGGCCGGGCCTGACTGATTTATTAAAGTTTGTTTTTATTTTTAATTGAAAAATATATCTATAAACAAGTAAATGCATATGTAAAGTGCACTAAAGGCGAGGAAGCATTTGTAACAGGTGTGAACAATTTAAGATATATATATTAACCGATTAGTAGTTTTACCATGACCCTCAAAAACTCGCCGACTTCTGTAAAAAATAAATAACGAGATATACACTTCATTTTGTTTAAAATTCAATCACTCTTTGTGTATAGAGGATATTATCATTCAATGTGTATTTAATCCATTTGTTAAATCACCTGTGAAAATTAACGAGCGAGAAAATAACCATAATGCAAGAAAAAGCAAGTGAGTCAAAGTCTTAATGTCATTACCGAGAGTTTAATTTAATAAATAATAGAAATGTTTGCGCAGAATAAACGCCGAAAACAAGCATAACAGGCAAGGGAATAAATGTTTACCACGATTATAACAGATTACCATTCAGACTCTGAAGTCTTTTGTTCACTTGGAATGACGCAAGAAACGTCTAGAATAAACGCCCAAAACAGGCATGGGAATAGATGTTTACCACGATTAAAAAATATTACGATTTGGACTCTAAAGTCTTTTGTTCACTTGAAATGACGCAATAAACTTCTAGAATAAATTCGCAGGGGAAACAGAGGTTACTTGGAAGGGAAACGCGAAAATAGAAGTTAGTTCCGGATAACGGTTTTTAGAGTTAGAGTCGAGTTTGAGAAATTTAAATGGGAGGGTCAGTGCTTTAGATACAAGTTGGTTTTGAAGTTAACAATGGGTAAAGTTATAAAGTAGAATGAATCGCGACGCGAATGGTAAACATCTCTTCCCTTTCTTTAAGGTATGGGTGAGGTAATTTACAAATGTACAGATAGACCTGGTTTTGAACGTAATTGATAAATGTTTAAGTTTGATAATTAAGTTGTGTTTTATTCAGTGAGTGATTTTAATGCTGAGTCGAATTTAATGTAATTATATTTATGTTCTAATTAAAATTCCGTACCTAAATGATTAAATAAAATGTAACTTTCTTTGTAACTGATTTAATGAAATGTGTTGTTTTAAATTCTTTATATTAAATATATTATTTCGTAAAAGTAATTAATGCAGTTCGAGTACATTTTTGGATTACTGGTCACCCAAAATCCGTTGACGTAAACAAACCCGATAACGATACAATGAACAGATTAGGACCGATAAGTTAACGACGCGACGCGGTCAGCGCTAAGGATGGTCCGATGCAGAACAACAGGTGCAAAGGTAAGTGAAGAATAGAAGATATAAATTACTTTCCGATAAGCTAGGTAACGATTTCGAGCTAGGCCAACCCTTGGATGTCTGATCTGGCAACCGCTCGACGGATCAGGCATCCGCAATGTATGCTGGTGACCGGCAGGTTAATTGTTAGGAATTAGGTTAGCGAATAGTTGAGGGAAGGGCGCCACACATATTTACAAGTCTAATAAATCTTCATAAACTAGTGTTTTGAAACTCAGTAAAAAAATTAAATTATTCAGACTAAATAATGACCAGACCGGGCGGGCCTATTCTATTATTTACCTGGGTTGCGTGGGGCCAGGTCAATTCAATTATTTCATGATCGGGCCGGGTCGGGCTTGCCTTGCAAAATTTGCTAGCGGGCCCATGCAGGGCTTTAGTAGCAATCCCACTCAGGACCAATAATTATTATTAGGTGAAGAAAGCAAGCAGTTACTTGATTTCTTCGCCTAATAATAATTATTGGTCATTTCGAAGAGCTTTGGCAGTTAATTATCATGTTATATATTTTATTATTCAATAGATATATTATTATTTGGCATAAAATTAGTAATTATAGCCTTATTGTTAATTGTATTTAAGCTTTAATGTGTATGTAATGTAAGAGGTTTCTCCTAAAATAAATAAATAAACTGTAGCAAACATATTCAGAATTAAAATATGAAAAAATGATTTCAAAGAATAAATATTCGTTTTTCAATGAATATTTTGGATTCACAAATGTTTTTCATAAAGTTGACTATTTAAACATATATTATATATTTTTCTAACCCGTATACTAATAAAATGTATTTATCTTTTACTATATGATCATTAATCAATTGGCGAAATCTAAAACACTCGTTAGCGAAACGAACAAATTGAAATTGTTTTTGAATTGAAATTATAATTTAAATTAATAATCATATAAAAATGTATTTATTTCACGTACACTACAACGTACAAAGTACACTACATGGTTTTTGCACAATGGGGATCTCGCTTATTTGAAGAGATGGAGAATCTTAAGCTTGGATTGTTTTAATTTCAATTAAAAACTTATACTGTGTGGATTACGGCCGGACAGATTTTTTTTTATTTTTCATTTCTGTTTTTAGAAAAAGTAATTTGTAATCGAGAATTAAGTCTAAACAAAAAATGTTTGAATTATTCCTTCAATGTTTTTTTGTTTGTATATGTTTTAACATTTATATATACAAGGCTTCCTCCAGGCCATTCAGATCTATTGCCTAGGATCTTCTATTCTGAAGGTTTCGTTTCGTCCTTCCATCTCCTCCTGTCCTTCGCTCTCTCTCTCCAATTCGTTATGCGTTTATTCCTGATATCCTCCATGACTGCATCTCTCCATTCCTTTCTTGGTCTTCCCTGCTTTTTCTTACCAATTGGCTTTCCCTCTGTTATTCTTCTTACTGCCCTTGAGTTCTCCATCCGCTCCATGTGTCCCAGCCATTGCAGTCGCCTCGATCTTATCACTGCGTCTATCGTGGGCTCATTCAGAATGCTGTACACTTCTGCATTTGATCTTCTCTCCCACACCCCGTCTACTTTTCTTCCTCCAAAGATTTTTCTGAGGATCTTCCTTTCCCATACTAGAACCTTCGTTTCTTCCTTCTTTGTTAAGGTCTATGTTTCGCTGCCGTAAAGTAGGGTTGGCCTAATTATTGTTTTGTAAATTCTTATCTTCAGTCCCCACGATAGTTCTTTGTCTTTTAATAGTTTTTGCAGCGCTGCAGTGCATCTGTTTGCTTTTACTATTCGGAAGTCTGTTTCGGGACCCTCTTCACCTTTGTTGTTTATCCAAGCGCCCAGATACACATAACTCTCGGTTTCCTTCTCTCTAACATTTATTTATTTAAAATACACTGCTCCAAGAAATTACTGCATTATTTGGAAATTCTCGAAAATTTTAGGCATGGGTACTATTTTTATGTATTTCACATTAGCTATTTTGAAACAACGAAGAACTCTTAAAATCTTTTGACAGGGTGCAAAAAAAATTAAACTAAATAAACACAAAGCTGAACTTTAAAAGATTATATTTTTAGGAAATTGTAAGGTTGTGCGTTAATTTATTGAAAAGTGTAATTGCATTTCTATTAAATTACCTCGTAACCAAAATTGTAAATTTAATAAGAAGTGTTTATTATTGTAACAAGAAAATAGCTATCGTTATATTCCTATCTTTTTTTTTTATTGGAGCGTCATCGATTCGAATTTCGATGCGTAAACCCATTGAGCTATCGGCGATTCGACTCTACATAAAAGAGTCATGACGGTTCTTGAATCCGACTGAGTGGCTGAACCGACTGAGCTAGCTCACTCATCGCGACCCAGTTCTGCTTTAAGGAGTTGGATCGCGATGATTCATGATGGTTCTTGAATCCAATTGAACTAGTTCGTATTACGGAGTTTCATAAATCCAGGTCCGAGAGTCGGAGTTGGATCGCTGTTTTCGTGCTGAATGTATGTGCGCACACGTATTCAATATATATAAACACATTTGAAGTGTGATCACACGAAATTAATACCCGATTGTTATAATTTTAATTACATATTTATACTCTTACGTATTTATATAAATTATTATTAAATTATTGCAAAGATGACATATTAGACATGATGCGCGTAAGAAGAGACAATCCCTATTATCTCTTTACATGTAGCGTTCCATTAGAAGTTACCATTTTAAGCGAAGAATAGATTGAATTCATTAAACATTAATTGTTAAACCCTGCCTTTCTAGTACTCTATGTTAACGCGACTGGCTCAATTATTAAAAGACCTAATGATCAATCTAAAAGAATTTTGTATTATGTTGGCATTGTAAGAAGCGTCGAAAACAAAGTATTGCCCCTATTTGAGTTCATTTCCAGTAGGCACGATACAGCAACTATTGCTTTGGTCGCCTGTAGATATCATTGGTCGAATTATAACATTTGGCCGTGTTTTAATGTTGTGGTAACAGATTTTAGTATAGCATTGATAAAGGCTATTGTTGAATCGTTTAATCAAATTAGTTTATTGAATTATTTAAATACCATTTATAAAACTTTACGAAATAATGAATCAGTAGAAAATCTAATCATTTGAAAAATTCGTAAAAAAAGTATTTTCCTGTTCATCTTGACATTTAAACCGCATATAAAAAATAATATGGCATTTTCTGAATCTTACGGATTTCCATGCATTTAAGGAACATTTTAAACACTTATACATAATAATGAACCGCAAATGTAGAACACAAAATGTGAATAAATCAATTTTAACTTTATTAACATCTTCACCCGATAACGAGAATTTAGAAGTAGATAATACAGAATATATTCCAGATCAATCATTTAATAAAAATGTAGCTAATTGCGAAAATAATCTTTGTTTTCAACATTTTACAAAATTAACTCAATCAATAGATCTTGATTATGATAGTTCTTGCGAGCGTAACCATTTTTTTTTTTTCAAGTAAATTAAGTAATGAATTTATCAGAAAGTACATCCCATTTGTTCCAATGTGGACAAACATTTTAACTGCAGAAAGACACAGTAACGCTCCGGTGGAAGGTGGAAAACTTGGGAAATATGTCGTTGCAGAATACAGACGCTTAAAGTTGAACGAAAACGGTGTTCATCTAAACGGAAAATTATTCCTTGTGAAAAATTTGAAGAAACATGGGGTAAGAAATTTAAAACAGGAGTATAGAGACAAAAAACCAATACTATCAATAATTTATTAAAAATTCATAATAATACATCATGTTCAATACCAACCCAAACATCAATTCCAACTAGGTCATCTTTTATAAAAAATAAGCCAAACAAAACTTACATCTTACCAATCTTTCCTCATTTAAAGTACAATTATGTCGTTGGTAAATTTAGCGTCGAAAAGTTGTATTACAGCAATTTTTGCACATTAGAGAAAAGGGAATAGCTTGATAATATTACAGTCGATTATGTTCTAAACATATTCAGTTATAATAAAGATATCACAATAATACCAACCTATAGAGTTGAAAATATTTTGGACTTTGGACTGATATCATACATAGAAAATACGTTTGATTCTATATTATTACCTATTACCCTATGCAAATCATTTCATGTTGATGCATATTGATTTAATTAAAAACGAGGCAAGCTTCTATGATCCTCAAAATATACGTTATAGAGCAGAGACGTACTTTTTAAAAATAAAACAACATTTTCTGAAACACAAACAACAAAACTTGACATTAAATATTCCTTGCGATTTTCCACAACAACAAGCTATAGATTTTTGGAATTAATTTTAAAAATTAATCCTCAAACATTCAGAAAATAACTACAACATTTAATCATTTTCGTATCCGACGACATCAAAACCGCATGTTGTGGTATTGTTAATAAAAATGATAAGGCAATTTTGCGTATGACCATCTCATATGTGCAAAATATAAAAACAGAAGAAGACGAAAATGTTGAATACATACATATTAGCGAGATGTGTTCCTTTAAAAATAAACCATGATTATTTATTTTAAGGATAATTGAAGTTACTGTTGTTCTAATTAAATCAATAAAGATGTGTGCGCAATGATTATTATTCAAAAATTTATAATTGCAATTTTTTTAATTATCAAAAATATCGCCATTTCCTCTGAAGTAATTAATTGCTATAGTAAAGCATTTTAGTAAAAAATATTTACAAATAAGATTTCTTTTAATTTTTGTTTCTTTATCTCTGTTTAACCATGATTACCAACCATCTTAATTTGGAAGTATATAAAACGTTTTCTTTCTACATTGTACCAAACTGCAATTACAATAAGGATTTATTACAGAACTCTAAACACATCTAAACGTTTCATTATTATAAATGTAACTTTTTATTTAAGACCTTTTTCATCCAGCAGACATAGAGCATTTTTTTTTAAATCTGCCTGTCTGTTCGCCTGTTACTCTTTTACACACAAAACTTCACATGCGAAAAGACAAATAATAATAATTCATTGTTCGAATGGATTCAGTTACTTAAAGATAACAGAAACTTAGATTAAAACAGTTCTAACCTTTTTTGAACATTTATTTCTAACTAGATGTATATTTCGGACACAAAGTGACCATCGTCAATGGTTTGATACTTAATGTATCAAACTATTGATATTAATCACTTTGTGTCCAAAATTTACATCTGGTAACAAATAAAGTGTTGAGGAAAGGTTCCAAGTGTTTTAATCTAAGTTAATAATTCATTGGTTTTTTGTTTGAAAGTTTGTTTTTTATCCTAAAAAAATAACTGGGGCGTAAGGAGGAACTCATTTGACGAGTGGCAACCCTGTTTAATCCGAATGTTCCCCACACGTTGTAGATGCTACAATTAATAACGCGCATTTAGTTAATTTTTCGTATTTTTAATTTTTTGTATTATATTTGTTTGATACTCTTCTCTAGACATTGTTTTAACAATCGCTAAAAAAAATAACTTCAAATAATGCCGGCCAAAGGTACTTATGATTTTTTGAATTATTTGTTGCATCCGAGTCGCATCCAGCCCAGCAATAAGCTGATTTTTTGTATTATATTTTTAGATATCGTTGCTGTCAGTAGTTTAATACTATTTCTTAGACATGGTTTTAACATTCGCTGAAAAAATTAACTCAAAGGAACGCGGGCCAAAGGTACTTATGATTTTTTAAATTATTTTTTCCATCCGAGGTGCATTGAGCCCAGCAATAAGTTGATTTTTTGTATTTTATTTTCAGATATCGTTACTGTGGATAATTTAATACTCTTCTTTAGACATTGTTTTAACAATGGCTAAAAAAAATAACTCAAAATAACGGGGGTCAAAGGTACTTTGAATTATTTTTTCCATCCGAGGCGCATCCAACTTAAAATAACGCGGGCCAAAGGTAGTTATGATTTTTTGAATTATTTGTTCCATCCGAGGCTCATCGAACCCAGCAATAAGTTAATTTCTTCTGTTATATTATACTACTGTCAGTAGCTTAATACCCTTCTTTAGATATTGTTTTAACAATCCCAAAAAAAAAATAAAGGTATTTATGATTTATTTGTTCCATCCGAGGCGCATCGAGCCCAGCAATAAGTTAATTTTTTGTATTTTATTTTTAGGTATCGCTGCTGTCAGTAGTTTAATACTATAATTATATATTGTTTTAACAATCTCTAGAAAAATTAACTGAAAATAACGCGGGCGAAAGGTACTTATGATTTTTTTAATTATTTGTTCCATTCGAGGCGCATAGAGCCTAGCAATAATTTTATTAAATTTTTAGATATCGTTACTTTCAGTGGCTTAATACTCTTCTCTAAACATTGCTATAACAATCTATAAAGATAATAACTTAAAATAACGCGGGCCAAAAGTAGATATGGGTATTTTAAAATGGTTATAATAGAAAATCTTTTATATATGAAAAGCAACAATTACAATGGACAAATATTGCTTTGTGGTGCTAATTTACCTCATAATATATTTAAGAGGTTGCGAAATGAATATTTTTTTTCTTATTTGTCACTAAAAATAATAATTAAATTTTCTGGATGGTCATGGTGGATTCGCCGGGGTTTTGCTGGAAATATTGCTAGCTTCCCACACATATTTTTCACGGATAACTTATATTAAAAGATTGAGTTTTAAATGTCAGCTAGACCTCTCAAATGCATTCTAACCAGTGCTGTGGATTCGCTAAATGAAATTTTCGACTTCAACTCAATTTACGACTTCTCTATTTTTCGAAATCCTACGCTAACTTCGACTCCTGCTCCAGATCATGTAAACATTTTAAAACTTCACTTAATAACGCGATTATTTGCAATAGAAATAAATGTTTGATTTGATTGTTTGGTACTATATCTGCATAATTGCAATCTAGCAGTTTTTTGAAAAAAATGAAATTTTGGTTTATTCTTGTATGCAAATTACATACATTTCTATTGTAATTAAAAACTCTGTTTGGGTTTTAGAAAGAACACGAAAAATGTTTAGCACAATTACATTTAAATATTTATATTAAAAATCGCAGTTAGAATTATACAAAATTTTCAACTCTACGGTTCCGATTCTCTCATCACAAACACTCATCACTTTTCACTTTAAATCCAACTCCGACTCCACAGCATTTGTTCAAACTGTTTCCTATTTACTTCTAAACACTGTTGAGCTATTCTGGTCCTAAAACCAGTAGCCCTAAGTATCTACTTTTAAAATAAGGGAGCCATGAGATATTGATATCTGGTAACTTCAATCCAATATTACTCAAAACCGACGTCAGCAACTAAAATATTTTTCTTACAAAAGTTGCTTATTTTTCAAAAACCTTTTAAATGATACTACTTTTGACGTATTATGCCATTTGAAAATCTTGAGTTTTTGACATTTTTAGGCAAATTCTCAGGGATGCCAACCTTTGTATGAAAAAACAATATCAACATTCGATTCTTTAATATGGCTTTAGTAATAATTTGTGTTATCCCAACTCTTTAGGACTAGCAGTTTTCTTAAAAATAGTTTGATACGGGTGGTCTGGGACCACCTGTATAATTTAAATCAGGATATATTTTCTATTGGATAATAAAAGGTAGTCACCTATGAAAAAATCATGAGGTTTTCAAATAATCATTAATTAAAATGAATACATTTTTAATAAGTTTTTGAACAAATGTCTACAACAAAAATAATTATTTTAAATAATTTTTATTTGTGAATTCGATGCACACATTTCGGACAAAATATTTTTGTTTCCATAATCAATTACAATAATCAATTTTAAAAAAGCCCTGATTATTAAAACAAAATTTAAAGGAAGATAATTTATAATTAATTTTGATATTAAAACCTACAAAGAAATAAAATATTTTCATATAATATTATGTTTTGATTTTAGAGTCTTATAACTATGACATTTTAAATAATTTGGTTTGGTTTGGTTTTGTGTATTAAATAACAAAAAATGATTATTTATAAACGGATACTAATATTGAAGAAATTTCAATAAATAAAAAGATTGGAAAAGTCGTCAATATTTAAAGAAAAGGGAAATTTGTGGATTTTTATGAATAAAAATCGTATAAAGTAAACAAAATCAATTATAATACATTTTTTAAAATCATAAATTTAAAATGAAATCATCAAAAGCAACAAACATAAATATTTTTCGTACAAATCGATCAAATTAAATGCATTTATTTATTTTCGAGATACATTTACAATATAAAATACTAGTACAATTTTATTGAAACTAGGTATTAGAATTAAAAAAAAAAAACATTAAAAAATAATAATTGAAATAGCATAAAAATGTTGAAATCAATAAAATGAAAAGATAAATACAGGGAATTTTTCTATTAGGTATATACAGGTTGATTTACCACGTTTTCCCACCACTTGAAGGGTGTATTCTAGAGGTCATTTTAAGCAAAAAAGTTCGTATGAATACAAGTCCGATTCTCAAAAATAAGCGAGTTATGGGAAACTTTAGAGTTTTGTACTTTCGCACCGCGCACGGCTATCTTCGATAATAGTAGCAGCGTTCAATCAAGGCGGCGTGATGAAATCAGTTTTGACGTATCGACTGCTCAAGTCTGTTTGTGTGTAGGATAAAGTGCCTTGTTTGCATTTTCTGTAATGGCTTTTACATTTACTACGGAGGAGTACGCCCATATGGTGTTTATTTTTCTTTTTGCAAATGGAAATTAGACTGAGGCCGCTGCTGAGTACCGTGAACGTGTTTGTAAATTGAACTTATAATTGGGTTTAATAAAGTAATATTTGTAATAAGATTTGTTATTAATTTAAAAATTAAATGAAGTGTAACAATAGAAAAAAGAATAATCTTAGGTTTCGAATAACTCGCTTGTTTTAGAAAATCGGACCTGTGTTCATAGAAACTTTTTTGCTTAAAATGACCTCTGGAATCCTTCCCTTAAGTGGCAGGAAAACGTCGTGAATCACCCTGTATATCACAACATTATGTACATTTTCAGGCTTTCCTAAACACGAAATTTTACTTCATGCGCCATGCGTGTAAAATACTGGTTTTGAAGTGAAGTTCAAACTATACTGCTTTATTAATTTTACAAATGCTTGAATGGAATATGTGAAAGTATAGTTAAAAAAATAAATCCCTGTATGTCAATATTTAACAAAAATCACAATATGTATAAATAATTATTACTTTTTTAAATAAAATCGTCAAAACCAACACATAAATTTAACATATTTGTAATATTTAACAAATACTTTAGAACTGTGAAAATTAGGACAAATTGACAAAAATGTTAGGTTCCAAAAAGAGTAATTGATTAGTGGAATGCAACCTAAATTTTAAAACTGTCTTTAAAAGAACCTAAATAAATTAGTTTACAGAATATTACATGTAATTGCTAAGAAGAGCACAAATACACACTGAAAACAAGTTACCATGTCAAAGGTTGAGTGTATGGAACATTATAATTGCACCGCGTGATTGAGTAAGATGTTTCAGAGGCTCACCTCATTAGCGTAATAAATTTGCGATTTCAATACGACGATCAACTCAGGCGTTGCATACAAGAGCATATTGGGTTGCATAAAAACTGGCTACGCGAATTAAAAGGTTTGTTCGTTTGTACTGCACTAAGTTGAACTAAGTTCAAGTTTGTGACGTTACCTGTTCAGGTCAGTTCATGTCAGTGTACATGAACTGAACTGAAAACAAACGAATGCATTTAGTGTAAAACTAAAACTAAAAATATGTCTGCAATACACTACAAAACAATTTAAGGAAACACTAATAATAAACTGTTGGTACTGTATTTTATAAACAAATAAAACTAGGAATACTGGAAGAAATCTGTGTTGCATAATTTAATTAAAAAAATAGGGTTGATGGGTGCCGATTTCAGAATGTTTGCTCGTTAATTCAAGCATTGCACAACCATAGACATGTCTCGTATCTATCTGAAAATTGTATATCTCCCACCCTCTCCTTTTTCTAACCTGCACTAGTTACACCTACTCTGGACCAGGGGCAAAAAGTGCAGGTTCGGTGCAAGTGAACTGACGCAAACGAACACAGTTCAGTTCCACTTAGTGCATGTAACGAACGGTTTCGGTGCTAAAAGTGTAAAAAGTGCTGCACCAGTTCATGTAACGAACAAACCCAAAATCTGCCTCTGAAGAACGGAAGCAGCTAAATGCCGCGTTTGGCGTTCATTCCATTAGTTTAATTAAAAATAAATTGATTTGTGCTCGCGCAAAAATATTTATAAATGATTAATATACTAGTAATAATTTATTATACATAGTATTAAATCTATCGGTCAACTACCAATAATGTAATAAATAGTATATTTATTTTTATCAGACCAGCCGCCACTGCTTTATAAACATTTTATTACTTTACAAAAACCATTCTCCAGATATTTGTAATTCTTAGATTTTTTAAATTCGTTTGTTTTAACCGAATTTCTTGAAACATAAGCAATACATTCGGATTACGAAATTTTCAGCAAGTACACATCTGCGATAGTCTTGTTGGAATCTACAATCACAATTAGCATAATTTTCCGGCGAATCTGGACTAAACCTAATTTTTTGGTGCGATGCATTTTAAGAATCGATATATTATTCGACTATTTTTAGTAGGCGAAGGACAAAAAATGTCCACCCATCGTAAGTAAAGAGCAAACAAAGGTCTCACTTCCATTTCCAAAACTAAAAAAACTCACTTCCAAAAACTATCTCCAACTCATCATAGGTTAAGAGAAAAAAAATTCTCGTGCCCCTGCTGCCGGAATCCTATTTAGTTTTGGTTAAACAATAATTAATATATTTTTCAAATTAGACAAAAAACTTTGCGATGGCCCGGCAAAATATGTCCTGCGGACAGCACCGATCTGCGGACCACCACTTTGGGAAGCGCTGCTGTATGGGGAAAACTAATCCTGGATATAATACAGGTTTCACTGGTATTTCATAGGCACAGAGAAACATTAATAGACTTGTTTAAGGGCTATTCATAAAAACTGCCTAATTAGTTACGTGACCATAAGAAGAAGAAAAAAACATACCTGCGCATATACTAAATACAGCCCCGGTTCCTTCAAAGTCAAGATACCTTTGTTCATACTGAAGTATTGATTCATATGCAAAGATTCGACCCAATCTGATGGCTGCCAATCCACGTAAGTTTTGCTCAAATGCCTCATGTGTCCATTTCCTGAAAAAGCATAATTACAATTTTCAACGTAGTCTAATAATGCCGGGATTATAAGACGTTTAACGTTTAGCGTTTGGTTATTATCGTTTATTGTTTCACGTTTAAGGAAATATTCCGATCATAATTTTAGGTTATGTGTTTGCGTGTCGACGTTGCCAATTATTTAATCACAAATTTGTGAAAATACTGTTCTAGAAGTAATTCTCATAATTGACAGAGAAAACATTTAAAATCATTGTTTAAAATTCTCAATTCCTTCTTTTTTGCCGTTAAAAATTCGGTCTAATTGTTCAAATCACCCTACTATTATGTTGTAACACTTATTCATTAAATCTGGCATCACAGTGCTTGAATAATAGAGTATACATTCGGAAAGTGTCGGCGCAAAAAATGTGCGCAGAACCATTTAAAAACGTTATTTCCTAAAATCCTTAAACGGCATATGAACGCGTTCGTAAGAACGCCTACGTTTTACTACACTTAAAAATCTTAGACACGCTTAAACGTTAAACGTCTTATAAACCCAGCTTAAGATATTTAAGGTTTAAGCGTGTTTAAGGTTTAGCGATTAAGCTTAGTTCAACTCTTATACACTTAAATCCTTAAACATCGTATGGACGCGTTCCTACGAACGCGTCCATACGATGATTAAGGATTTAAGTGTATAAGAGTTGGCTATTATTCTTACACAGTAGTAAAGAAATATTTATAATTTGTCCGAATTGTAACGTTATAAAAAAATGGAAAATTATAAAGAATTATTTTCAATGTCTTCTCTATTAATTAAGAGAATTACTTGTAATACAGTATTTTTACAAATTTGTGATAAAATAGTTGACAACGTCGACACGCAAACACATTACCTAAAATTATTAAACCTTAATTCTTGTATAAATGGCATTATTTCCTTAAACTTTAAACTCTAAACGATAACCACTAAACATAAATTAAACACTTTTAATATTATTAGACAGTGATTGAATATAGCGTAAAGAATGTTTTTAGGGGCGCAGCTATCAGCTGTAGCAATAATACAGGGTCCCCAACTTTAGGGGCCCTTAAGCTATAGAGACAGTATCGAAACTACAATGAAGCAGACGGGACTACCAACTCCAGGCCAGGGCGCTTTGGGGGCTCCGCAAGATGGGCCCCAATAATGTTATAATATTATGCCTATTCTGTTAAATGCGCTTCAAAAATAGACATTAAAGTGTATAATGTTATATCACAAAGAAAACTGGAGATCAATAATTGTCATTTTTTCACACATGTATAGAAAAGTGTAATTTCCGGCTTCCGGTTTTTTTTTACTTCATGCGCTGATGTCTGGTTACTGGTGTCGCTCATCGCACTTGACAGGCCTATTGTCGAATGCAAGACAGGGAAGTTCCGGTGTTCGTGATATTATATACGCATATTCGACGCAATCGGTGTATGTGGTTTAGTGTGGCACTGTAGAAAATATGAGCGGACAACAAAGAGTTTATCCCAGTGGCGCTATTAAAAAATTAAACAGAAAAAAGATAATATTTCTAAAAAATTGCCAAAAATTTCGTAATTTTTTCAACAGTCAAGTAGTGTGACTGATATGGGTATTTGGATTGGTAAGTACTTCAAATATATATGTATATTATTTGAATTAAAATTTGCTTAAAATTATCAATTCAACAATTTGTTGTAAAGATTCATTTTCTTAAGTATTGCTGATATAAAATTCCATTATATTGTCAATAACATAACTCAATAATAAACACTATAATATTAGTGTCAATATATTTAATGTTTAATTAAATAACAATGTAACAATGTTGAATTTTAATGTTTTCAAAACTGAGTTTGCAGACTATTAGTAATGGAATTTAAAGGATCAGTGAAAAGTCATTTTTTCTTACTCACCGTCTAACCAAATAGGTTCGTTTCCAAAAGGGCGCTAGACGCGCACTGTTTTTGGGAACAAACAGTGATCTGGGATTGAGGAGGGACAGACACTCGAATTAATAAATTGTAAATTGTTGTACATTGATATACAGGGTGAAATATCTTTAGAATGACACGTTGGATTACAACTATAAAATACACGCGTCTCTTTATTTTTGAAGTTCTATTCAGACATGATATGCAAAACTGACCCCCACTCCGGTGGGTGGGGGTAAGTTTTGTAAACTTAAATGGAAACGCCCACTTTTATATATTTGTTTTGTAATCTCCATAAAAAACTGTAATGGTTTTGCATATTGACCCCCTTCCACTCTATCCCCTTTGGGGGTTAAAAAAATTAAAACGATGGAAACGGTGTAATATGTTGAGAAGGACACGTTAGATTATAACGATAAAAAAAACACGTGTCTCTTTATTTTTAAAGTTCTATTCAGACATGATATGCAAAAAACAAAAATCGTCTCCCTTCCTACCGACACGTGTTTTTTTTATCGTTGTAATCCAACGTGTCGTTCTCAAGAATTACACTGTTTTCATACTTTTTATTTTTTTTTACCCCCAAGGGGGTCAATATGCAAAACCATTACAGTTTTTTATGGAGATTACAAAAAAAATAAAAAGGGGCCGTTTCCATTTAAGTTTACAAAACTTGAAAGCGTATATCTTAGTGTAGGTTAGCTAAATGATTATTTGTACTAAATATATTTAAATATTGTGACAATATTTCTCTTCGGTATTAAATAAACATTTGCAATATTTAATTTAATTGGATTTGTATTTTCTAGATCCTTCTGAAGTACATGGTCCATTATAGCCTCCACAAATAGAAGAAATTCAAAACGAAGATGTTGAGAAATGTGATGAATATAATAATATATCTTGTTCAGATAGAGGAAATTTTGGTGACAGCCTTTCAGAATACGAAAAAAAAAAATATTTTCAAATGTTTGCCATTTTAACCTCAAGAACCCTTTTGGCCGTTTTCAAGAGACCCGAAAACTAAGCGATGTTTTTCAAAGTTTCATTACTCATATTTAAATAAGGCTGGTATAAAGGTTGTAAGGATATGGTTATGGTATTCCATTATTTTAAACAAAGCATATTGCCACTTTTATTGGTTGTTTGCACATTATCAAAGCAAATCGTATTCCTCCTCATGGGTTAATGGTGTTTCGGTTAGAAGCAATTTTACACAAAATATTAATAATTTCGATAGCTAACGCCATCTAATGCTTCATAGTGGCATCGTCAGTGACACGAATGCACAAAGTGCATATACAGGTCACTGTTTTGTCCACGAGCGAGCAGAACTCTGTTTGTGAAACCAGAAAACAAATATCAAAATTAAATTTGTGTTCAGCATTCCGGCACCAGGTACCCACAGACGCGTTTCGGACTTCAAGGTCCTCTTCAGTGTGGTCCCGACCCAGTGCTGAGGAATACTGAACATTTCTGACTATATCAAGCCAATATGTGAAAACTATTAATGATTTCGATAGCTAACGCCATCTAATGCTTCATAGTGGCATCGTCAGTGGCACGAATGCACAAAGTGCATATACAGGTCACTGTTTCGTCCACGAGCGAGCAGAACTCTGTTTGTAAAACCAGAAAACAAATATCAAAATTGAATTTGTGTTCAGCATTCCGGCACCAGGTACCCACAGACGCGTTTCGGACTTCAAGGTCCTCTTCAGTGTGGTCCCGACCCAGTGCTGAGGAATACTGAACATTTCTGACTATTTCAAGCCAATATGTGAAAACTATTAATGATTTCGATAGCTAACGCCATCTTAAATCATTAATAGTTTTCACATATTGGCTTGAAATAGTCAGAAATGTTCAGTATTCCTCAGCACTGGGTCGGGACCACACTGAAGAGGACCTTGAAGTCCGAAACGCGTCTGTGGGTACCTGGTGCCGGAATGCTGAACACAAATTCAATTTTGATATTTGTTTTCTGGTTTCACAAACAGAGTTCTGCTCGCTCGTGGATGAAACAGTGACCTGTATATGCACGTTATGCATTCGTGTCACTGACGATGCCACTATGAAGCATTAGATGGCGTTAGCTATCGAAATCATTAATAGTTTTCACATATTGGCTTGAAATAGTCAGAAATGTTCAGTATTCCTCAGCACTGGGTCGGGACCACACTGAAGAGGACCTTGAAGTCCGTAACGCGTTTGTGGGTACCTGGTGCCGGAATGCTGAACACAAATTCAATTTTTTTTTTACAAAATATTATATTTATTTTGAAAGTGAAATCAATAACAAAATTGCTTTCTGGCGAAATGTACTGCATCGTATAATTAACGTTATAATTACTTTAGCGCCGTATAATTTACCTTTATCTGGAAATTTTATGTTCATTTTACATGTTTATTATCTAATTATGATCCCGTTTTAAAAGAACTTCTTTTAGAGCCAAAGGAAGACATAAATTATCTAAGCCCAACGCACAGTAGGCCAAAGCATGAAAAAACCAGGTCAAAATATGAAGATGCGTAAGAATACGCTTTAAATTGGTTCGTCTGTGGTTTTTGGGGTCGCTGATTGCGAATTTGATGTCAAAAATTCAAAATTCAAAACGGCTTATCCATTATATCAGATCAAATATTAAAAAATCTGTACATAGATAGTAAATGTTCATATTAGTCTTCTAAAATGTGTACATTAAGGTTTTTGAGGTCTCTGATTACGAATTATATGTCTAAAATTTAATCGGCGGATCAAATATTTAAAAGTCAATGAAATCGTACAAAATTTACAACACACAGGTTTTCGAAGTTGCTGATTGCGATTTGATGTCAAAATTTCAAAATTTGAAATGGCAATATTCAAAAACCTGTACAGAATTAGTAAATGTCTATACTGATTTTGCAAAAGGTGTACATTAGGATTTTCGAGATCACTAATTACGAATTAAATGTCAAAAATTCAAAATTCAAAATGACGTATCAAAATTTAATAATCTATGAAATCGTACAAAATTTGCAACACATAGGTTTTCGAGGTCTGTAATTACTAACTTGATTGTTAGTAATCAGTTAGTAATCGCCAGAGATAACGCGATTCCCATCAACGATACCCGTGAAAAATATCAGGTAGTAGCAGCTAGTTCTTGGTTTTTCCTCTTCAGTATGAAAATACGAAGCAAGGAAGCTATTTTTCCAAGCGGAGTAACGCGGAAATTTTTGTACGCCATAATTTGTAAATATATTACACTACGGAAATAACGTTAAAACAAACGCGAGATTTGTGAAGATATATTCAATATATTCGTGTGTATATCTGTTAAACTTACCTTCCGGAGTGCAATCCATTATTGGAAGACGCGAATCGAGGCCAGGATTGCAAATTATTCGCGCAACATACTCGCAATTGCAGCTTTCAAAACGGCCACTTTTCCCTATTTTTATTTCACTTATCTTCTGTGGGTTATTCAAAGGAAATCGGCGACTGGAATATCTTTCCAGCGCTGAATCAGTGTACACTAATGCCATTCACATCTAATTTTATAAACTATAATTCGGTCGGTAACTTTTTTTCTCTTCATTTTGGCCAGGTTTTTTCATGCTTTGGCCTACTGTGCAACGGTTCAGAATGAGATTATTCATTTGCTTGGAACCACAATTAGAAAAAAATATTGTTTTAGAAATTAATAAAGCTTATTTTCTGTCAATCATTATGGATACAACACAAGACCTCTCAAAAATTGACCAACTTTCAGCAGTTTTTATATATATTTCACTAACAGAACATATTGATGTACCTATACAATTAAAAATCTGCGAGTTCTTTTCGGGGTATAGATCTGTAGCTGATTGTTCAGCAGTAGGACTTTAAACTGAAATTTTAAATACAATTGAAAAATATAATTTTAATTAGTCTAAATGCAGCGAGCAGGGTTACGATGGTGGTACAAACCCTAATAAAAAATAATTGCACCAAATGCTGATTACGTTCATTGTGCAGCTCACTCGCTAAATTTAAATTTAAATGATGCTGCTAAACACATTTCTGAAGTGTTTCCGTATTGTTGGTTTTCTTATTTTTGAATTAAGTTTGTTTATGCGTTTTACTTTTTCTTTTTTTATTTTCCTAAAAATGCCTCCTCACAAAGTTTGGTACAGGGCCCACACAGGGTTAGCTCTGCCACTGAGTGTTTTATTTATGAAATAAAGAAAGTTAAACAATTAAATATATTTTAATACAAACCATTAAAATTGGCATGTTGTCCTTGAACATATTTCGAAGAATCTCCAATAAAATGAACAGCTGGCACATGTTTTCTAGTCGGTTTCAGCACTGTAAACTGCTGCTCGTCAAAGGTTTCGACCATTTTCTGCCTGTGCCTTGACCTGTGTCTCGGTCTTGGAGTTTCAAATACTATTGATTGATCCTTAAATGATTGATTATCAAACCTAAGATTATTTTTATTAAAAAATTACCTGAGGATTTCTCAAGCTGAGGGATTTCACGATCGGCTTTACAGTTGGAACCAAATTTGGTCGAAATATATTTACCTCAGTTGGATTTGCTTCAATTGGTGTTGATTCCACACTAAAACAACATAAAGTAAATATTGTTACTAACCTACTAAAAAAAAGCTTTAACCCGCCGTTACACGCTACACGGTCCTTTAGACCGGGTCATCAATTATTTTAAATAACTTTGTTACACATTTTGTTTTCTTGCTGGGCTGCTAGATGTGACTCAAGCACATTGTTAGCCATAATTATGAGCGTATTCATTGAAATCAATGTACACGTTTTTATGCGATAAATAAACTTCGAAGTGCCTGAAAACAAAGAACTAAGAATCTGTGCGATCAATGGCAGACGCTACATCTGTTCGTGAAAGAACAATAGAAAAACTGAAACCACCTACAAAAAATACTCAAAATACATTTGTAAATAACACACAACACCATATTGTGTATTTTGTGCTATAATTGATGAACCAAGTACATCGCATACGTGATTATTTGTAGTAAATGTTAAACTCATATTTTTTTGTAGCATGCTAATTTATTTGTCTTTCTTGTGCAGAATTATAATTATTAATGAATAAAATAAGCTCAGACGTTAGAAAAAACAATTATTTTTAACCACAACCCCCTTATTCTAATTAAAATATTAACACGGTCTAAAGCACCGTGAGCGTGTTGTTAACAGCGTGACTTTCTGGACTCGTGTAACGGCGAGTTAAATATTGTTTGATCAACAACACAAAATTATGTACGCAACAACTGAACATTTACAGAAACAAGAGATTTTCTGTTTTTAAGATGCGCCCCCTTTTTCTCAGAAAAATAATTTCAGTAATTTAGTGCATGAGGCAGTTACATCATGAATCTCAATAATATCTTTTCATACATTCAGTATATACAGGGTGAGTTTTTTATGTTCTCTATGGGGATCTCAGAAACTAGAAGAGTTAAAGAAACTGTTAAATGGGCAAAGTAGTGCAGTGTGACGGGCTGAATAAAAAGACATTAGTAACATTTTCGAAAAAGTAAAAGGTAAGTACATATTTCGAAAAATGTGAAAAGTGTCGATTTTTTCAGATAAATTTTTATTAGTTATTAAAAAAATAGAAAATAACTATAAATAGCAGAGTTTTAGATAACACAAACATGCATCTTTTAAAACGGAAACCATAATTGGCTATGTCCTCAATAAGATGCGATTTTTTTCTCTTTAAATTGATGTATCACTTGACATACTTATTTATAAAAATAATTGAGTTATTAACAGTTATCAATTTTTTTACAATAAAAAAATTGTTGGCCATGAAGAGTTTGTTAAATTTTTGTCAAATAAGTTATATGTAGGAAGAAATGGAAATTGGTAGGAAAAATTTTCCATAAAAAAACAGTTGTTTTTAACTCTAAATTATTTGAAAAAAATATTATAATGGAATTAACTGTTACAAACAATTGCAATTGTTTTATTAGAATCATTATTTTATGGCTAACAATTTTTTTGCTATAAATAAAATAAAAAATATTTAATAACTCAGTTATTTTTGTAAATAAGTATGTCAAGTGATATATCTGATTAATGAGAAAAAAATCTCTTTTTAATGATGACTATGGCTTCCATTTAAAAAAAATGTAAGTTTGTGTTATATCTCGAAAACTAATGTCGATAGAAAAAATCTGAATCATTTTATTATTTAGCGTAAAATATCTAAAAATTAGCTATTTACAGTTATTTCTATATCTTTTAATAACTAAAGAAAAATCGATTTAAAAAAATCGACACTTTTCACATTTTTCAAAATATTTAGTTACTCTTGACTTTTTTGTAAATTTTGCAAATGTGTTTTTATTCAGCTCGTAAAACTGCACTGCTTTTCCCATTTAACCGTTTATCTCTTATACTTTCACAAATCCCCATAAAGAACATGAAAAAAATCTCATCCTGTATAAAACACTTTATTTAAAAATACAGTCATTTTTATAAAAGCATTCAATTTGAAACTTCTAACAAGTGTTTTAAGTCCTTGATTAAGCATGAAATAACATTTTGAGTTTTGAAAAAAAACAGGCTTTTCTAAATTCAAAATTTTACTTCATGCGCCAATAAACACTAAAATATTGTGAAGTTAAATTATAGTGCTTGTTTATGATTCATAGCCGCCTTCAAAATTCGTGGACCGGAGCTCCTCACACAACCATTAAAAAGTTTAAAAAGGCAAATCCAAGGAGTCGATTATAGCTATTCTAAATACAACTATATCAATTATGTCAAATATTTGTACCAAATTAATTTGTAAATCTTTATTTATTATAAATATTCAATATAATTGCATGGTTGTATTTGGAATAATATTCATAACAAGCATATTTTTTAAATTTTTTAAATCATCAATAATTAAATTGCGAATTTATGCAACTAGCTAGACAAGAATAAACTTTTCTAAATATCACCTTTAATCGATTTTTTCAAACAAAAATTATTTATCACTAACTGCATTGGAAATATCTTGAATCCCTCTTAAGCAAAATCTACAGAAAAGTGAACGTTCTACAAACCTTCAGTTAAAAAAAAAATGGAATTACTTATTAAGCATACCTCAACAATTTCAACACTTTTAAGTGGTTGTGTTCCAGCTCCTTGGTAACTTCGTGCTCCGGCACAAGAATTTTAAAGGCGCAAAATTAGGTTAGACACAAAAGCACAGTAACTTTGTCTAATTATCAGACTTATTGATACCTGTAGTAGCTCGTTAAATCCAACATTAATTAGTTTATAAGAATTCTATTTAAGGCACTAATTGGCTACCAATTCGTATAGTTAGTTAAATTGCTAATTAGTAAATTATTTCAGATAAAAGTTATTTTAATAATAAAACAAGCTTAAATTGCAGAAATACTTGTGTTTAAATATATCAAATTTATGGAATGGCTTCTATAAATTTGTGCACACTTTTTGGGGGTATATCAGGGATTTTAACGAATTTCATATATATTATAAAGGCTATCAAGACATGGCTTTTGGTTGCTACTAGAGGTTAAACAAATTATTGTGTCAAAAATTATAACAATATAAACTTTTAGTACACTTTTATTTTGAACTCAAAAATATCGGGAACCGTTACCAATACAAAAAAGTTATTTTATACTTTTTTGTGCTTAAATGTTCAAAGTTTAAAATACATTTTCTTCAAAAATGAAAAAAAACTTTTTAAATAAATTTTAAATAAATAAAACATATCTCAAAAAATAATCAAATACTCATGTTTTAATTTTCTTTATAAAAATATATATTATACCCTGATCTTTCCTAAGATTTTCTCCGTTTTCAAAAGTATGGGCACTTTAAAACTTTTTGAGATATGACTTTTTTACCCGAGCGGTGCATTGACGTGAGGCGCTCCCGCCATTGGTGTAATAGCCCGGATCGCGGTGTAAGCTGCAAGTCCCAAGATAACTTTATTTATTCATTGTTGAACCTGAAATTAAGTCACTAATATAGTATATTTAATATTATAAAGGATTTCCTCCACTCTTGGCCGTAAAAATTATATAGTGATAAGGTAGTGAAAAAGGCTCTATATATCGCTATATAAGTTTTTTTAATAGCTCGATGGATATAACTTGAATATCGGAAAATGAAATAGAAAAAGATTGAGAAATGGAGTTAGATCACTTGCAAAATAAAAGGCTCATAATACTATTTTTTTATGTTGTATGTACATCATTCTTGAACATGACATTAAACCGAAACTAGTTGAAAATAAAATAATTTATTAGTAAAACAAACCAAGTGAATTCAATTAAAAACCTGTATATTAAGAGAAATGTTACCAAGGGATCAATGAAAAACAAGTTAATGATATATATTGAGTAATTATAGATTTAATATCAGTATGAGTTCATTAAGATTTTGTTGTAATCCGCAAAAACGCGAATCATTATAGAGTAAGTAAAAACGTTCGTAATTTTTCATTAACCTTATCGGTATATAATTTTGATAGCTAACAGTGGAAATCCTTTATAATGTTAGATACACTGTAGAAGTGACTTTATTTCAGGTTAAACAATGAATAAATAAAGTTCTTTTGGTTTATTAAAAGGGACTCGCAGCGCACACCGCGAACCGGGCTATTACACCAATGACGGGAGCTCCTCATATCAATGCAGCGCTCGGCTAAAAAAATCTATCTCATAATGTTTTAAAGTGTCCAAAGATTTGAAAACGGAAATATTCTTAGAAAGGATCTGGGTATAAAATAAATGTTTTTTAAGAAAATTAAAACAGAATTTTTTGATTATTTTTCGAGATATGTTTTATTTATTAAAAAAATGTATCTAAATAAAGTTTCGTTTTGGAAAAAAATGTATTTTAAACTTTGAACATTTAAGCACAAAAAAGGATAAACTAACTTTTTTTGTATAGGTCACGGTTTACGATATTTTTTAATTCAAAATAAATGTGAACTTAAAGTTTATATTGTTATAACTTATGACACAATAATTTGTTTAACCTCTAGTAGCAACCAAAAGCCATGTCTTCATAGCCTTTATAATATATGTGAAATTCGCTAAAATCCCTGATGTACCCGCAAATAGTGTGATTTATGGAATGGCCCATATAACTATGCTTCAAAATGCACCACAGTGAAATCTGAAACGAGTCTGTGCTGAAATACTGAATTCAAATTAAATTGTATCACAAACAGAGTCACAACTGCGGCTAGCATACTCCAAACCACAAACTTACTATAATTTAACTTATTTTGTTTGACATGAACAATGTACATTTAATTTATATATTTGAAATAAATATAATAGGTACTTTTTATCCTCAGCGCTAATTTCCTCATTTAATCCTGATAAATCTCTTTTAAAACGAGATTTTCCTGAGCGTGTATCTGGCTTGATTACATTTTTCTTCAGATGATAAGAAAAATCCTAGAAACAAAAAACAGAAATAATTCACAAATTCCAATAAATGTTGATATATATTTACGCTAAAGAAAACGTGCATTCTTTATTTCACTTGAACATATTGTATCGCGCTTTCAAACTAGATTATTTTTAAATTTCAATTTCAGCTACAATTTTTATAGAATTACATTTTTTCTTATGTTTTCTGAATTTTCACATATTTGAAAACAGCATATCTGCTCAATATTCACATAAAATTTCATAAAAATATTGTATTGCTTTTTGAAATTGGATTTTTTTATCTATATTTTCTTTAAACTATACCCTTTTCCTTATGTTTTATGTTCAATTAAAAATAATTCAAAAACTACAAATGGAGTATTTTTGGATTTTCACATATTATGGCAGAGCTATGAATACCCACAGAAAACTTCACAAAGATAGCTAAATGATTTTTTAAGGTCTGGTCACAATTTGACGAGACGAGCACGAGACGTTCACGACACGAGTATTGTATGAGCTTCAACTAAGTATCGTGAAAGTATCGTGAAAGTCTCGTGCTTGTGTCGTGTTCGTCTAGCCATTGTCTAAAAGAAGATAAGTCTACAATGAATGATCGAAAAATATAGGAAAATTATGTAATCTGCGCAATAAAATAATTAAATGTATTTATTCTTATCATAACTTGGTAAAAAGATAAAAAATACCTCAAATTATCGTCTGATGTAACGCACGAGCCCGGGACGATTACAACACGAGCACTACACGTGCACCAGAAAACGTAAAAAAAACTGATCTACTAAAAGTCGTTGTCGTGACGTGTACGTGACGTGTTCGTCTCGCACTCGCAACGTTGATGTGAGGCTGAACTTATTTAAACCTGTTCGCTTACTTTAAAACTGACGTCGTGCGAATCTCGTGTCGTGCACGTCACATCAATCTGTGGCCAGACCTTTAAAAGTTATGATATTTTTTCTCGCTACCACTTCTGTAAAATGACACTACATTGTCAAAAAGTCGACAATAATGGAAAGTAAAACAACCAGATAACCAAATTATTAGTATCTAAGATCATATCTAAGGTCAACAAAGCCGATTTACCGCGCTATTTCACTTACCACAGCAGGTAACTTTCCGCGCATGGTGCATTGTAGTATAAAAATGATTAAATAATAATAATGGATAGAACAGGTTAATTTATTTATGTTTATTTCACCAGTTATCGAATTATTTTTATTATTTGAAACAGAAATAATACGATTTTCTCTTTCTTCAGTCATGTCATAGTCAGTTATGTCAGTTACACTAACGTTTGCTAGATTATCTTCTGCTATGAGCCCTCGAGATGAACTTCCACTACCTCCAGTGGATCCATATGAACTTCCAAGTCCGTAAAATCTTCAACTTCTTCTGAATCACTCATCACAATTTAAGTCAAAACGGTTGCTCGATTATATTTTTAAAAGTGTGACATGTATCAGGTTATCAATTTTTAAGAGTAATAATTTATAATTATTGTGGTAGCGAGAAAAATTTAATGCGTATCCTTGTAGGGTAAGTTTCTTCCTTTATTCTCCGTGTCTTACGGACCTTAGTTCCGCTTCGGTCCACAAACTGCCATTTCGAATAAAAAAGTACACTTACCCTTCTTAGGAACGCAAATACTATTTTGATATCCCATTCTCCTTGAAATCTCAAACAGAGAAGAGCATTGTTTTCTTAAAATACGTATTTTCATATGTTGACGCGAAAAAACCACAAAATACCAACCGGTTTTGACATAAATCGACATTATTAACTTAAATAATTATAATTTATGTTAACTAACATAAATTAAAATAATATATTAATTAGTGCTAGTAATAAAAGCTTTACATTTAACTTAAATGTAGAAATGTTTTACAGGGTGTTCCATTTTATATGATATGACAATCACTATTTTAATTTGACATATGTGATTTCCAACTCATATTTCCTTATATATTTAATGATATAAAAAAAATGATGTCACATATTAAAAATGGGACACCCTGAATAAAATCCATCTATTTTGTAGTATTTTTAGGATATAATTTGTTCTACATTTTAAATTTCAGCTCGTTATCTTTCCAATTAGCAAAGATATGACAAAAAGATGTTTTTGTCTGTTTTAACTTTTTTCGCTATACCATAAAAACACATTATGCCAAAATGACCAGCGTGTATGCTATAAATCTTTAGATATTCATTATTTTTGTAAGAGTTCAATTTAAAGTTTTAAACGAGTGTTTTTCACTCCCAGCTTAAGCATGACGTACAATTTCGAGTTTAGAAAAGCTTTAAAATTTTGTTTGGCTTTAGGCTTTTCTAAACTTCTAAAACACTGAAATATTGTGAAGTTCACAATATGCTACTAAAGCAGTACGCTGGAGACTTGTATTTTAAACTTCACTTAAAACCAGAAGTTTCGAGTTTAGAAAAGCCTGATTATCATTATTATATTTTGCCCCCCCCCCCCCCCCGCCCCATTCTATTCATTTAAATACTCATAAAATCACAAATATTTCTACATACAGGGATTGTTGTTTTTGAAAAGCGTTAAATTTTATATCTAACGAGTGCGAGAATATATGCAATATAATGCTCTATTAAGTATGGACCTAAAGAAATATAATTTCTCAAAGCCGTTCCTAGGATATGTGGGGGGGATATGTGGGGGTCCATCTACTTGTGAATAGAGTAAACTTGGAAATATACACTTGTACAATGATAAATTTGATTCAGAAAAAATAAACTATTCCGAAACATTTATTTTATTTTCAGATTTCCAGCGTGTTCAAAATTAGGGACTTAGAGAATCAGATATATTTAAAAAAATATTAAACTGAAAATCAAAAACTAAAATTCAATGAGTTTACACAAAAGTGAATGAAATTTATTTTACTTTGCCAGAATTCATTTGATATTATATTTATCTTAATTAGTTTTTTTTCTTCATCAATTCAACTAAAAACATACCAAATTTGGCAAAAAAATTATATTATTGATTAGTTATACAGAGAGTTCTTTTATAGTATAAGTAACTCAATATACAAAATACACTACATTTTCAGATATTCGTTGTTTTTGAAAAAAAGTTCAAATCCAACCTTTAAACGAGCGCTTAATACATGAAGTAAAATTTGGAGTTTATAAAAGCCTGAAAATTTAACTTTATGCGCCCCGCATATAAAACACCGATTTCAAGTGAAGTTCTAAATATACTACTAAAACAGTACGCTAAAAGTATATCTTTTTAACTTTACACTAAATCATTGTTTATACGCGTGGCGCATGAAGTAAGTAAACGCGTATTCCTAAATTTTATACAGAGCTGGCTAACTGGATATACAGGGAGTTTTTCTTTAAATTTTAAGCCTTAAACGAGTGTTTTCTACTCCCAGACTAAGCATGAAGTAAAATTTCGAGTTTAGAAAAGCTCCGTGAAATTTTGTCGAGAGTCGCGCAGCGACCCGAGACAAATTTTCTGGACTTTTCTAAACTCGAAATTTTACTTCATGCGCCATGCGTATAAAACACTGATTTTACGTGAGGTTCAAATATACTTAAATTTCACAATAATTTAGTGATTTATACGCGTGGCGCATGAATTAAAATTTCGAGTTTAGAAAAGCCCAGAAAATTTGGCTTTTCTAAACTCGAAATTTTACTTCATGCTTAGTCTGGAAGAGGAAAACACTCGTTTAAAGCATCAAATTGAACTTTTTTAAAAACACAACGAATATCTAAAGATATAAATAAAATAAGGTGAATTTGAATTACGTATACTTTGAAGAAAAACTTCCTTTATATGAACTGTGGTAGACGGATGATAAAATTTATTATCGCCACAAAAAGTCTATTCGAAAATATTTCTTTTATATTAGGATTTCAAGCGTGCTCCAAATTATGAATTTCGGGAATTAGTTATATTTTATAAAAACTTAAATTCACAATGAAATTAACAATTCTAAAATATATTTTCAACGTTTTTAGTTGTTCTATCTATTTTTAATAAAAACATTGTTAAAATTATTAGATTATTATTATTATTGTTTCAAATATTCATTATTTACATAAATAAACAGTCATTTTACAATGAAAAAATGTAAAATATATTTCCAACATTTTTAGTTATTATATATATTTTTAATAAAAATGTGTTTAAAAATTTACAGATTTTTGATATATTTATGTTATTAAACATTTTTTATTCAAAAGTTAGATAAATACAAAAATCTTTTACAATGAAAACATCAATTTGAAAAATGTTTTATTCGTATTTTTATTGGAATTGATAATAGAAAAACAGAAATTATTTGAGTAAAATAAATAAATTATTTACGAATATTCAAAACTAAAAACATAGAAATCTAGATACATATATACAAACATTCATCTATACAAAAAGTTAAACAAACATTAAAAACCTATATTAAATATACATATAATTGTTTTCTTATTTAATAGCGATATTTTAGAAGCAGTTTTTCATTCAGTAATAATTATATAGAATAAATCGAAGTGTAACATAAAATCAACAGAAATGACATTTTAAATCAAAAGCCAACAAATCAACACCTCATCATTTGTTTGTTTAATTTCATGACACCCCGGTTTTTATAAATGCAATAAATAGCAACGCTCGATGTATATATTTTTACTCTAACCAAATGAATATTATAATTTCCCTAAAATAATTAGAGAAGATAATATTTTAATTTTGAGAAATTAAAATTAAAAATGCTACGTTCCGTTTCATCCATTTACACTCTAAATGACGTGTATGGATATCGAATTAACTGTTTTTTTTTTTGAATATTTTCTTATTGGACAATATTCATTATTTTAGTGGGGATAGCTTTATAGAAGGGATAAAAAATTAAATTCTTCGAAATGATCTATCTGTTTTTACCTATTTGTAGGCATTTTTTCGACCACGTTTTTATTATGGTGTATAACCTCAAGTATTGCGCGACCAGAACAATACCACTGCAACTTACAGATAATCCGCAACCTTCTGAAAACCATAAATATTTTGGGATTTAAAAAAATTATTTACTGTTTACACATTTAATCCGTATCCGCAGAATCTAATTCGGTAATTCCTTATCATGTTTTTCACTAACCGATATTTTAGTTAGACACCTTTTGATCGGGTTTTCTTAAATAATTTTGAATTATTTTTACTTACCTATTTAGTCTGTTACATAATCCCATCGGTACCTTTTGTAAATGTAATCTGACTAAGAATAAAACCATTCAAATAATTTAATTAACCTGACATACAAAACATTGTAAACTGGAAATAGAGTATTCAATAATTTTCGCAATTACACTTGTCAGAGAAAATCTATTATACTTTCTGTGTGTTGCATTATTACATTAAAAGATATCTTGTTGTTTTCTAAATGTTTTTGATTATCATCACTTGGCAAGACTTTTCAACATATTTCAATATTTAAAATTTCGAGTTTAAAAAAGCCTTAAAATGCGGTTTTGCTTGGACGCGCGAATCAAGCGAGTCGCGCCCCAGCAAATCCAAATGATCAGGCTTTTCTAAAGTCGAAATTTTACTTCTCGAAATTTAACTTCTACATTAACACTTTTACACTTACTTCCAGTGAAATTTCCAACTACTTGGTTAGAGTGAAATATAATTAGTATGTGAGTTATCAATTGTTCAAATTACTGGGAATGTTCTATGATTAATACATCTTTTTTTTAATTTGTTTAATATTATTTAATGTATCCAATTCGTGCGCCGAACAGAACTAACAAGTTGTCAAATTTTTAATTGTATCATATTAAAATTAATGTTTAAATACTATAATATATAAAATTACGAAAATGTTTTTCGTGTAAAATGCAAACAGTGTGTCTTAATTGATAAGACAACTTAAGACAATAAATATCCATTGAAACAACTACTTTCCCTGCAAATACACCTCCGGATATTGAATTATACAATGAAATATTTAAAATCTTATTTTATTTGATAACGCCCTATCAAAGTATATCTAAAATTTAGGTCAAATTCTCTTCAAACCAACTAACAAATAAAAATTAAAAATGAAAGGAGAAATTACAAGAAATTAGAAATTAAAGGACTTGGATTAAAACTAATGTCTTAGGCTATCTATAGACGCGTTTCGAGATTTATCTCTCTAAAGTATAGCTTTGCTTGTGACTTTTAAAAAAAATTAGGAATATAATTGAAATAAACTTACTTGGAAAAGTGTTGTGTGTGGAATAAACAGGTACAGGTATTGTATTATTTGACCTGAGTTGAGAATGTGTGAAGAAAAATGTAAATGTTTAATTATTTAAATATTTTGATTATTACTTGTTTAAAAAAATATATTTTTAGGTGTATTTCTAACTTCATAATATTGCAGTATTTTGTACGCGTGGCGCATGAAGTAAAATTTCGAGTTTAGAAAAGCTTGAAAACGCGCTACGCAACTAAACCAAATTCTCAGGCATTTCTAAACTCGAAATTTTACTTCATGCTTAATCTGGGAGTGGAAACCCCCGTTCGAAACTTCAAATTGAACGCTGTTATAAAATTGACAAATGCCTGAAAATGTACAGGGTGTATATTTAATAGAAAAATTCCTAGTATGTAATACAATAAGCCATTCATAGAAATCATCAAAAGAAGTTACCTAAAATCAACTATTAGAGTTAACTTTATAATTGCTCGGCCGTTGATGGGTCTTCTAATATATAGCGTTTTTTTAAACTCATATATTAATGTAACTAAATTAATTAGTTTTACAACAAAATCCGAGATTTATAAAGTAGTTCAATAGCACATTGAATTTTCGCAAAGTATTTTTTCTAAATTGGGGGATTTTCTTAGCAAAATTTCAACACTCGCACGAAATTTTCATTACTGATTATTATTCATGAATTTTTAAATTGTTTGTTATTTTCAAAATATATAAAAAAACTCACTCTTTTAATTAAATGTCGATCGTTCAACAAAATTACAGAAAAATCTACCTAGGTTAATTTTTCTGTTATTTTAAAAAATCTTAGCTGATTATTAAAATACCTCTAAAATTGTAAACATCAATATTTTTACATAGAACCAAATTATTATATTATCTGGGAATTTTAACACAATTGTATGAAATTAGTGAAATCAAAAGTTGCTGCTTTGTTATATAAATAAACATGTGTTAATATCAAATTATTAGTTTTGATAGAATTATATCTTTACATTATTATACAATAAGCAAAAAATGGACAAAATTACGCGACGTTTTAATAAATGTTCAATGACAACAAAATTTTACATTTTACATGTTATTTGTAAGTTCTAGTTAGTTTTTGCTTTACATAATTTTGATAAATATTTCAATATAATTTTTATTCGTTTAAATTCCTTCTTGATTTGTGTAATATTTTGCCAATTATAGATTGAATTTCAGTGACGGATCGTCAGGGGCAGCAGGGCCGTGCCGTTAAATTTGATTGAACAAAATTTATAACTTTTTATTTTCTTTGAATAAAATATTGTGCACTTTTTATAATAAATATATAACAGGCTAGTAGGTAGTAATATTAATAAGTACTCAGTATAAATAAATGGGGGCATTTATTTTCATTTAATATAAGCTTACTAAGAAACTTCGCCGCAAAATCGGCCAGACGTAGGTTTTCAAATTATAAAGATTAATGTAAGCGCTACGTCGTCACGAGTGTCAGTGCAGTTTCTGTCGTTACATTTCTTCCACAGCGTGAACGTACGTCCGCAAATGGTTTACTCAAGTACGGCAAATTTACTGGGGCCGTACTCGCCGTTCTTTCACACAATACACCGATGCCTATGTGTCGATGCACACTTTAAATTCGATTACGTTACAGATTTTTATTCTAGAACTAGTGGATTAATTTATCAATGTATTTCTGATTATTTTCCTTTTATTTAATATTTAAAATAAAATAGGTATTCACTTTAATACAAATTGGTCATTAAGGCTAACAATTGACCGGTATTAAAAAACAGTTAACACATATTCTTCTAAAATTTGATTTCAGAAATCAGAACATATCTCACATTTTTAAATATCGTTAAACAATAGATGTAATTTAAAAATGCAAACAATAATTAAATAGTTACCTAATTGTAATTTACAAAATATTACCTAGGCATTTTAGGTAGATTATGTGAAATATATCAGTGTACAATTATAATTAACCATATTATGCATTTAACATGTTTAAAAATGTTATTGTAACTCCGAGAACATCCTCTTTCTATTTTTGAAAGTCGGGCGAAATTATTTAATTTAAAGTATCGCCCTAGCGCTCAGTGCGGCCGACCCATTCTGCCGACCCACATCTTTAGATCACGAGCTGGATTTAAATATACTTGTCAAATTTTAGTTACTTTCAAGATTTCCTTAATTTCGTTTATAAAAATAGATAATCGTAAATAATGAAAATTATAAAATTGATTAGAATATTTATAATGGAACATATAATGAAAATTTGTGGAAATTAGTCAAATTGTTAAAATAATCGTGAATTTAAAAGAATCACTAAACTTGTACGTTTTTGTTAAAATAAATAATATCACTAGTGTTTTTTACTCCCAGATTAAGCGTGAAGTAAAATTTCGAGTTTAGAAAGGCCTGAACTCAGCCTTTTCTAAACTCGAAATGTATATTCATGCGCCACGCGTATAAAACACTCTTCTATTCTTAAGTTTAAAAGCAGCTCATTCATCTTATATTGTTGCCAGAAGTGGAGTTAAAGAAGTCAAATAAATATGCAGGATGTTAATAAATGATTACATTTTCATTTGCTTTAGATCAGGTTATGCTTCATTTATTATACATCTCATTAAGAGAAAAACCATTTTAAACAAAACTGTTTAAAACACAATACTTGTTTTCAAATATGTTTAAAACACTATTTTAAAATAAAATGTTTTAAATATAACTGGTTAGAAATGTATTTTGTTTTTATTTATATTACATTTTTATTTCAATCTAAGTATAAAATAGAACCATTTTAGTACTTGTTTTTTAAGAACTAACCCATTTGGCTTAGTATTTTGTTTCATAAATTTAGTTCTTAAAAAACATCGCAAATAGCTATCTACGCCACTGATCCAAACAGTACATACACAGATAGACAATTTCCACAAATGGTCTTAATCGACTCAGGAGACCTCAAAACAGATATTCCCGTAAACAGTTTTGATTTAAAAATGTTCGCAAAAACAATACTCTTGTATTACATATGGGGTAAGTAAAAAGTATGTGCTAAAAAATATCCAAACATATTTCGACAAATATTAAAGTTTGGCCATTATTCAGGAAATTGTTAAGATCATAACATTTCACTTAATTTTCTTTGATTTTCAATGTTATAAGACCAAACTACATGATTATCGTCAATTTGTATTATTTCGGCAACTTTTTGTTATTTTGCAAGTAAGTTTTAATTTTTACTTCATGCTTAATTTCAGTTTCAAGTTGACTAAAGTTAAGTGTTTTAATTTTAATTTATTCTACAATTAACCATCGAGTTAAGTTCTTCTGCTTGTTTTTCTAATAGTTTCGTTATTAGCTATTATATCAACAAATGTTTAATAGATACATACAATTTCTTGCAATTTGGAAGCGTTCATTTGAGATTATTGAAACTTGGAGGCATTCATTTCAATTTCTCAATACATCGTACGAATATATGTTTTGTACTTACAGCGTTATTGTTGTTTTCAGATCCATGCATGATATTATTGACGACAAAATTCCTCAACAACTGGAGCTCATTTTCCAAATCACTTATCTTCCTGTGATTATAAACAGAAACACCAATTAAGAGCACGGAACACAAACACAATGTGAAGTTCAAACACTGGTTAATGTTCAGCGTTTTTTGTTGTGAAATGTGTTCAATCTTAGCCATTATGAACTTGAATTGAACCCACAACTTCTCCGATAGTCGTGACACAGACTGATAAACTGGTACACTGATAAACCTGATCGTCTTCAACGAAACACACCGAATCTACAGTAGTGAAATAAATTATAATAAAACTCTAACGACCCAATCAGCACTGAATTAAACAAATAATTAAAAGAAAAAACACTTCACTAAAATATTATTCCACTCTAACAAATACAATCAGATTTAAACAGATAATTAAAACTAAATTATGATTTTAATCTCATAAATATATTTAGAGCTGATCTAAACAAAGAATTAACACTAAACGCACTGAACAAAATGATTATTCTACTCGGCAATACTGATGTAAAAGTTACCGAACTGAGTTACTTTCAACGTAGCAATCGAATCTTTGATGTGGACGGAGATTTGATAATAACTCAAATTACGAAAAGCAAAAGTTTCAACAGCATGTTTATCTTCCTGCGGTTTACGTTTGGATGATAAGTGATAACATGCTTCTGTTTTAATAATTTCGTATTTACTTTGAATGAATAGGACCGTTTAACGTAATAAGGAAATAACAATGGACACCATGAGTAATGAGTGCATCATTCAATTTCCTCGTAATCGTTATCTTAATGGAACTATTATTACACAATTAGCGAATAACCAAAAGAATGCATATTTGTAACTGTTTAAATACTACATAAAGTATTTCTTCTTGAAATTTTAATTTATTTGTTTAAACGATTATTATTTATTTAAGTGAGTTAGGATCAGTATTATTTACCATTAAGACTAGAGACTGTAAATGTATCGACTATTTCAATGACCCGTAATTCGGTAAAATTATGTATCAAACCGGTTCACCCAGTAAATCACAATATAAACAGCAATATTGTGATTTAACGGTAAAAATCATTAAATACAAAGAAAATGAATAGCATTCAATAACTTACCTTTACCTTAACCGATGGTTCTTACCCCTTGAAACTGGTGGATTTGCCCATTCTATTACAAGTAAAAAATATAAACATGGAATTTTTCTTTTAGGTTTACAGATCCCTAGGACAACAGTGTTTTGTAAGTTTTCAGAAATTCGCTGGTTTTATAAAAACGCTCAATTTGAGAATTCTAACGAGTGTTTTCATTTCATGATTAAGCATGGAGTCAAATTTCAGGCTTTTCTAAACTCAAAATTTCACTTCATGCGACACGCGTATAACAGTTGTACAACAACTTTTATACCTAACTTTCATTGAATTATTATATTATTGGCAACTGTAATAGTTATTTACAAGACAAGTGCGGGAAAACAATTTTCACCAAAAACGAATTCTGCATGGATTTCGTTAGGGTTTTCTGCAGTGCGTAGCCTAAAGTGTGCCGTTCGTAATTCTGCCGCTCCACCAACGCCCTCTGATGCCACAATAAACTAAACAATATCATGCGTCCGGCGCCCGACTAAATTTTTTATTGGCCGATTTGGGGGTCCGGGGTGGTCGCATTGTGTCGGCGGGGGTAATTCACGTGACACATTTGCGATTGGCATGAGCCGCGGGGAACGCAAGGCGAGTATTAAAAAATTTGAAATTTACCGGCGTTTGTCAGATTTAGTCAGCCATAATGAAAATTGTATTTATTCTTCCGTTTTTCGAAATCCCTTGATACCTGTTTGCATTGAGCATAATTTTGGATTGAGCTACATAACACAAAATTGAGAATTTTTATATAAGTGGTCTTTCACATTTTTCATGACAGCATTATTGTGATGATTTTGCTTGTTGAAAAAATATTGTACAATTAAACGAGTTTTTTGCACTAACCTAGGAGTGCAAAAAACTCATTTAAAGCTTTAAATTTTTAAATGTGTTGTAAACGCTACTTTCGGGGCAATAAGTTCAAAATAGTTATTTACAATACAAGTGCAGGAAAACAATTTTCCCGAGAAAAAGCCTGAAAATTTGATTGAAGCGGAGCTACCGAAGGAAATTTTCTAGCTTTGTGAACTAAAAATTTTACTTCATGCGCTACGCGTATAAAACACTGAAAATATTTCAGTGTTATCAATGTTTAATATTCGTGGCGAAAATAAAATTTCAAGTTTAGAAAAACCTGAACAATTTGCAGGCTTTTCTTAGCTCTAGGAGTCATCGACCCCCTTTTGAGGCACACAATTTGAAATATTGCAATATTTACCGTATTTTACCTTGAATGATGACATTCTTGTATTTATTGAAACTGATTAATGATTCTGATCATAATGTTATTGGATTTTGTCAGTTTTATTAACTAAAACTTATTTTGATCCAGAAAAAAATATGGAAAAATAAATTTAAATTTTTGTTTTCTTGTAAAATCACTTCTAATTCAAATATGTTTTGAATTTAACTTTAAATCAATGTTTAGTACGCCTGGTGCACGAAGTAAAATTTCGAGTTTCGATAAGCCTAACAATTTTCAAATTTTCAGGCTTTTCTAAACTCGAAATTTTACTTGTTTAATGTTTATTTACGGAAATTCCATTTAAAGTACATAATGCTTAATACTAACAATTAAATTAAAAGTAATAAATAAGTTAAAATATAAAATGACAAACAATATACAAATAGAATGAAAAAACATTATTAAAACGAGAATTCACTAATTTGTCTCACGGAGACGCGATTTGAGTTTTTTTTGTCGATGATGGCAAAGTCAATGTTCGGCGAGTTGCAGTTCGTGGCAACTCTTGCCATACCATAGTTTCTCCAGGAGTTCGTTCTGTGAAATGGTACGTTGAAGAGGTCGAAAGAGCGCAAATCATTGCTAGGGACACTGATTTTAAATTGTCAAAGAATTGAAGGACAGTCGATCCAACCATTTAATAGATTGAAGTATAACATAACGTCTCTGCTCCAACGTATCAATTCCCACATCCCTTAAAATGTTATGGTAGAAACGAGAAAGTTAAAATTTGTACTCAATAAAGGGTATAAATTTAATCTAAACCCTTTCAAGTAAATCTATCTCACACCTGCTATGGGGATTCCATACCATGCAACAGTACTCCAAATGCGGTCTCACAAGAGTAGAATATAATGTAAGAAGAGTTTTTATGTTAGTGTACTCTATGGTGTTTCGTCTTATATAACCTAGTATACGACGAGCGATATATTAGTTAGATGCGAGTTGAAATTCCATTGTTAAGTCAATGTAAGCCTAAGTCCCTGACCGACGAGACAAGCAACAACTATGTGTTATTAATGCTTACAACAGTTGCTCTTCTCTTAGAAAAAAAAAAATAGTGTTACATTTCCTCAAGTTCAGTATCATGTTATTTATTACACACCAAGACTGGAATCTAACCAAATCATCTTGTAATAACAATGCCGAATTATCAGGTATTTCAATGAAAATTTTTATATCATCAGCAAATAACAGGCAATCTGTATGATAAAAGCAATCTGTGACATCATTTATAAATATGTTAAACAGAAGAGGCCCTAGATGTGACCCTTGGGGAAGGAACCCCAGAAGTTACTGCTATGTCAGATGATAAAACACTACCTATTCGTACTGCCCGAGTCCTCGCGGCTCCAGTTTCCGAAGCAAGATGACATGCCTAATGGTGTCGAAGGCCCTGGAGAAATCTCTATAGAGCGAGTCAACCTCATACCCCCAAGGCAGACACAATATAGTGACTATAAGATAGTAAGTTAGATGAGGTAGAACAACTGCCTTTGAAACCATGTTGCATCTCAGACAAAACCTTTGACAAGGGATATTTGAATTTTTCAAATATTTTGGGAATATGGGATAAGAGGGATATTGTTCTATAATTTGAGACGATCTTCTTCTTGCCACTCTTAATAATAAGTGTTATTAAGGCGTTCTTTCATAATTTGGGGAAACCACCGGAGTGGAGTGATTGATGAAATAGTAGCCACATTTTTGATTTGCAGCGTCTTAAATTGGTGAATAAGGCGATAGAAAAACTGTTAGGCCATTTATCGGGCTGAAGAAAGCGATCACTATCACGTTTATTAATTCCAACCTTAAAGGAGCAGTACAAGTTAGTGTCAGTTTAGACCAAGAGTTTAAGTTAGTTATTCCAGTTTTATCTATAATATATTTATTAAGTTTATCAACGGATGTTCCTGGGGCACAGTTTTGTATATGGTAATAAATTCGTTTGTTAGCCGCTTTAACCTCCGCTTCTGGGACAGTTCCTCGATTTTTGGTTTCAATGCTTTTTTTAGTTATTAAGGAGGTCGCAACATTATTTATTTATTTATTTATTTATTTATTTATTAACGGAATCTCCATTTTAATAACAAAATTATTTTTATTACTATTATCATTAATATTCGCATTTTTATAATTTTTCTTTTTATTTGTATTACCATTATCAATATTAATTTTATTGTTATTAATAATGTTATTAACGTTACCACTATCAACATTTATATTATTATTAATATTGTTTATGTTTTTATTAATAGTAATTATCGGTTCTACGCTAGTGGAAAGTTCAACCAACCTAGGCAATTCCACACAATCGGTTCTGTTTGATTTTGTGGAAACAGGTGATTTACCAGTTTTCAACAATACTAAAATGTTTCAAAGAAGTTATGTTATTATTTAATTCATTGTGATTTTGCATAATCAGTTCCTTGATTGAAGATAGATCACTAAGTTGCCTAATTTCAGACAGCTCTACTTTTAAACTGTCTATGGTGACATCGCAATGACAGCTGCATTTGTTGGCCTTGTCATTTCTATTGTCGGCACGGTTGCTACACGATGACTTACAACCAGGGCAATTCGATACAGAATCCTGTACAGAATCAAGAACTTCGTGCCCTTTATATTGGTCGCGTTCAGGGAACTGTAGCCCTGCAGCGCTTTACGAAAGCGGTGTCGCTGAACGGTACCGCTTTATGTATAGCGCTGCAGCGCATTATGAAGCGGTAAAGCATATATTTTTTCCGCTTGATCGCTTTTCAAGCCGTGCAGCGGTAAACAACACCGCCATATTTTCGTGATATAAACAGCTAAACATGCTTATGAGGTTATAGAAGCTCATTGTTTTTTAATATTTTGTTCGTTAATCATAGGTATTATTATATCAATTTCCTCCTAGAAGTCAACAATTTATTCGTTACATAAACAAACACAATTTTTAAAATAGTCTTCAATTACTTGATACATTCAAAATCAGCGTTTAAACTAAACTTTTATGTTAATTCAATCTTCAGAAAATACCTTTAGTTTGTATGTTATGTATACAAACAGAAATGAATATAGCAATTCTACTAACTGAAATTTTGTCCGTTCAAGAAACATCAACCACTTACCGCTGCAGCGCTACATGTTTCTGGGATACGAGATGGGGCAGAGATAGTAAAATTGCAGAAAGTAGTTTTGACTATGTATTGGTTTATAGTGCCTGCCGAATTTTATTACAACGAATAATAAAAATTATGAGTGCGCAGCGCGTTGTTTGTTTGTTTGTTTACATAGCGCCGGAAGAATGAATGAATGGGTATTGAATTACAGTAGACCCAAGGAAACTGGGTCTACTGTAATTAATTAATTTATTGATTTTTTATTTAATTTTTATTGACGTACATACAACAGTTTTTACTAGTTTCATTTCGAATACCTATTTTTATTAAATAATTATGAATTACAATCATTATAAATACATTTTGCATATAAAGATTTCATTATGAGTATATATATAAAGAAAATATAATTGATGTATATTAATACCGACTACAATCAAAAGGTCGCCTTGAAGATAATCTGACTAAGGTGTTGCTGTCAAAATATTATAAATTGAAAAATACTAATTTTATATTGATTTACAATGTTAACAATGATTTTAAAATCGACTGTATAGATAAACAACCTAAAGTATAGTTTTAATGAAGTAATAAAATTGAATTTTGAAAAAGAGTGATATTTAATTAAAATTAGTTTTGTAGGTAATAAGGAAAACATCGATAATTTAGAAACTTGTATTCGCTTAAAGTTTTTATTTTATTATATTATAAAAAAACAATCTTATCTTAAAAATAAAAATATACAAATCCAATAGCTATTTTGAAGTTTACCTTATAAGAATATAGTGAATTTGGATATTATATGCAATATATTTATAATTTTGTATGGATAACTTTATTATTATTAACAATACAGATGTAGTTAAATGGGTAGATTTGTACAGTTTTGTGTATATACTATAAATTTCCCAATACAAGAACAATATATTTGTATTCCTTTTTTAATAATCCCTGATAATTATATGGTATTAGGTTGGGTTAGATATGAGTTGCGTAGAATATGTTTGGGGCCACTAATGACTATTTCCCAAAATTTTAATTGAACTTGATCAATATGTCAATAGATAAAATGATCAAATTCGTGTTCAGTTACAAAATATAAAAAAAAGTATTATCAAGATTTTTGCAAGAGAATTTTGGTATTGCATTGCCTTTAAATTTATTAATTTTCATCAATTTTTATAACTTACAACATTTTTAAGACTAGTAACTATTTATCTAAACATGTTTTGAATTGTTTATCATATTTTTTGCAAATGACTGGACTTAGGGGATGAATTGACGTTAACGTTAACTTTGAATATTGACAAAATGTGTGATTTTTTGACAATCATCTTTCGTATTTTTTGCATTCATGTTTTTTCTCAATTTTTTAAATTTACAATTTCGACGAAATTTGTAAAAACTATAAACAAAAAGAGTGTGTGCGCACACATACAGGGAATTTGTGATTCAAGAATACTTATCCCGATGCGTATGCATTTTGAATCATTTGTTGTTTTTATAATGAGTTCGATTTGAAGCCACTAGCGATTGTTTCATGATTAAGCATAATGTAAAATTTTAAGCTTTTCTAAAATCGAAATTTTACTGCATGCGACAGGCGTATAAAACACTTAAATATTGTTAAATTTAAAATACTTACGTTTAGCAGTATATTTTTAATTCTGCTTTAGCGGTTTATTTTTAATATCGTTTTAGTAGTATATTTTGAATTTCACAATATTTCAGTGTTTTACACGCGTGGCGCATAAAGTAAAATTTTGAGTTTAGAAAAGCCTAAAAATTTGGTTTGGTCGCTCCGCTTTGCTCCGCTTCTCTACGTCACAAAACCAAATTTTTAGGCTTTCCTAAACTCGAAATTTTACTTCATGCTTGATCAAGGAGTGGAAACATTCGTTGAAAACCTTAAATTGAACGTTAATGAATTAATAAATGCCTAAAATGTTTACGGAATATGTGCACTTAAAATACAAGTTTGCTTTATTTAGATAAATAGTAATACATAGCGATTATTAAAGAAATTGCAAAAATCATAAAATTGAACTTCATTTTTATGATTTTTCTTGGTTTTCAATGTTTTATCAAATTACATAATTTTGATTTCATTTCGGCATCTTTTTGTAATTTGTCAAGTATTTTTTTTCTACCTATACCCATAGGCTTTGATTCACAAATTTACCGAATTACCGCTAATTAAGAGTCGGTACATTTACAATCTTTAATTACTACGACCATTTGGGCGACATTGTCCCAAAAGCCAGACGGGAGCAGTCATATTCAATGGCGCGTAAATGTCTCAATTGGAAAATATTTTTGATAAATTACTCAATAGGTATTTTGAAACATTCAAGGCTGAAATACATACAATGATCGGCTCATTTGAAGAAAAAATTACCAAACTTCAAAATTATATGGAGATTCTAGAGTCTCGCGTATCCCAAGTTACAAACCACGGCATAAATGACCAAACGATATCTGCTATATCTGATACAGCTGTTAGCGATACAGTGTCCGAGATAATGGAACGTAACAACAGAAAACATAACTTATTGATGTACGATATACCTGAATCTACAGAAGATGACGCTAAGCACAGAATCAAGCACGATTCTGATAAGGTATCATCTGTATTAAAATCACTGGGTAATTTCCCTCCCCCAAAAGTACATTATAGGCTGGAAAAGAAATCTGAATCGGCATCGAAAACAAGACCATTCAAGTTAGTCTTTGAAAATCCTAACACTTCCCTTGAGATATGGAGGTCATCTCGTAAGTCGTCTACTCTTAAACAAACAATAAAAAAGGATCTAACACCTATGCAGCGTAGTCACCTGAAGCTGTTATATGCTGAACTTTCCGATCGACAACAGCTTGGAGAGAAAAATTGAAAAAACAAATTCGTAAACGACGTACCCGCCATCGTATCCCATGGGAACCAACAGTCCGTGTCAAAAAACCTCCAGCAACAAATATAAGTGATGTAGATATATACTACCAAAACGTTCGCGGTTTAAGAAGTAAAACTCATTTGTTATTGGAGGGAGTTTTGGTGTGAGATTACGATATTTTTATATTCACAGAGACATGGCTTGGTGATGGTGTATTCGACACTGAATTGTTTCCAACTAAATTTTCTGTATTTAGGGATGACAGATCTTTAAGAAAAGGTGGTGGCTGCTTAATCGCGGCGGACCACAAATACTTGCCTAGAAAAATTAATAATGTTGTACATAATAATGCTGAAATGGTTAGTGTTAGATTAGTTATTAACGGTACCTTCATTAATATAATTTGTCTTTATATTCCTCCAGGGTCTACCCCGGAATGTTATAACACAGTACTTAATTCTATTGAAAATAATGTTGATATCTCAAGTCACACTATAATTGTTGGGGATTTCAACGTACCCCACTTTATTAATCATGATGCAAATGCAGTATCGACAGCACCTTGTACACAAGAATTAGTTAATTTCATAACTTACAATAATTTATGCCAGTCTAACACGATCCTTAATTGTAACAACCGACTTTTGGATCTGATTGTACACACTAATAACATCACATGTAAATCGTCCATGGCACTAGATCCCCTTGTAAATGTTGACAAATATCATCCTCCTTTAGTTATCACAGTTTCTATTATTAACTCAGAGTCTGCGGTATTCAAACCTAATAAAGCAGATAAGCAATTTAACTTCAGAAAGGCAAACTTCCCTCTGTTATACGAGAAAATATGCGATTCCTCTTGGGAGGATGTTATTTCCACAAAAAAACCAAGTATAGCCTGCGCCATTCTCTATTCCAAATTAAACAATATCTTTGAGATCAGTGTCCCGAAGAAATCAGTGAACAATAGTAAATATCCGAAATGGTTCTCTAAATGCACCATAAACTTAATTGTTTCTAAAAACCGTTACCTAAAACTTCAAAGGCGGAGTAGAATTAAACGGCATTGTGGTTTTATCAAGATACTCAGACGATCCATAAAAATTGAACTTGCCAAAGACTACCAGCTATACATTAACAATATAGAGCTCTCAATAAAAACAGATCCCAGAAAATTCTGGATTTTTCTAAATGACAAAAAATCTTCATCCCGAATTCCAGGCATTATGCACTACAATGAAACAACTCTTGAAAAGGAACAAGATATAGTAAACAGCTTTGCAGATTTTTTCAAAAGTGTATTCAGGACAAAACTAAGTTCGAGTGTCACTAATTCTACGTCTTCTCTCGACAGCGTTGGATTTCATATTGATGAGATAACTGAAGAAGATGTGTTAACTGCCTCTAAGACTCTGAAACCAAAGTTTACAGCCGGTCCTGACAAAATACCCTCTCTTATAGTCAAAGACTGCATAGCTTCACTTGTTACTCCGTTGACTCATATATATAACTTGATCCTAAAAACATCATGTTTCCCGGATGTCTGGAAATCTGCTCGAAGATGCCCAATTTTCAAGGCAGGTGATAGGAACTTAATCGCCAATTACAGGCCAATTGCGTTAATAAACAACTTCTCAAAATTATTTGAAGCCATTCTTTCAACGAAAATCTACCAGCACGCGCAGAATTACTTTACACCTTTCCAACACGGTTTTATCCGAGATCGATCCACAACCACTAACTTGTTTAACTTTGTACAATTTGCCTCTGAAGTTTTAGATAGACGTGGACAAGTCGATGCTATATACCTAGATTTCAAGAAGGCTTTTGATAGTATTAGCCAAAGCATTATATTGCAGAAACTGCCTAATTTCGGATTTTCCCCTTCCCTTTGTCTTATTGGAATCCTATCTATCCAACCGCAGCCAATATGTTGAATTTAATAGTTTTAAATCACCGAGTTTTACGTCTACAAGTGGTGTACCCCAGGGGTCGAATTTGGGCCCACTCATATTTATCTGCTTCATTAATGATGTCGTAGTGGGTATTAAGTCACACATACTTATATATGCTGACGATATCAAGCTTTATCGAGAGATAAAGTCAAAAACAAATTGTGATATTTTATCAAGTGATATCAACCAAATTCATGAGTGGTGTATCATGAATGACCTCCCTCTAAACCTCAATAAGTGCAATTTTATTAGTTTCAATAGAAAAATAAATCCCATCAGTTTTAGTTATGCTATTTGCAATGACATCATATCAGGTTGTTGTACAATTAAGGATCTAGGAGTGCTGCTCGATTCCAAATTAACCTTTCATGAACACATTGAAAAGGTATGTAAATCTAGTTACAAAATGTTAGGATTTATTGCACGTAACTCAAAGGACCTAAGGAATATCGACACGTTAACTAAAATGTACGATACATTTGTACGGACCAAACTAGAGTACTGCTCTATTATCTGGTCGCCATACCTCGCTTGCTCAATTAACCAACTAGAGAGCATTCAACGCAAATTTCTAAAAATGATTTATTTCAAAAAACACCTAGCTTATCCTGTTCAAAATTACAATCACGATAATTTGCTTCGAGAGTTCAATATGCACTCCCTTGAAACACGTCGGAAACTAGCTTCTCTGTTATTTCTACACAAACTACTAAATAATGAAATCGACGATATCCACTTAATGTCAAAACTTAATTTCTATGTACCAAGATTGAATTCGCGAAGCAGATGTACATTTGCATACACCGTGTCGAGAACTAATGTTCTCCATTATTCTCCCTTAAACTGCATGGTACGACACTGTAACAATGTTCCAGACATGGATATATTTAATGTAACCTCCCTTGATATCAGAACCTCATTGTCACCGTTAATATAAGTCTTTTCTTTTGTTTTTTTGTTATCAAATATGCCATATAATTTATCCACTACTCTACTTTAATTCTACCATTTTGTATTAATGTTTATTTTTAGTATTAATGTTTATTTTTAGTTAGTATATTTAAAAAAAAAAACTGTATTTTTCTCTGTAAATAGAATTTATTCTGCTGAGAAATAAATGATTATTATTATTATTATTATTATTATTATTATTACAAGATTTGTAATGTAAGGCAGATTTGCAACACAAACCTTGGGCGGCCAGCGAGAATTTTTCTAAGATATGGTAAATAACATATAAGTCCTACTTACCGTTCTGTTATGTGTTGCAACTTTTAATTACAACCTACTAATGTCGCAAAAAAGGATCGATCATGAAAAAATATATATATATATTTACATAAATTAAACACTATAATTGCATTTGTATAATATACTACAACACATTATGGGTTAATATTTAAGTATTTAATTAGTATGTATAACGAAATAGATGCCTTCACCATTAATGATTTTAGTTTAATATTCTACATGAGCATATATTTATAATATTGTAGACAAGCAGTTAAATTCTGGCAACATAAAATATATATTCATGTTATTTGCAACTACATAGGTGATTTAAATGATTACTATCAAAAATCAAATATCAATTATAATCATACATGACTGTCGCGTATTGCACTCCTTAATTTGGTAAATTGCAATGAAGCACACAAAAAGAATAGATGCGAACACGAGACGACGAGACCTCCACACTCTAAGCTGGGTAGGCGACACTCCAAGCTAAGTAGGCCCTACAAAAAATAAGAAATTACAATAACCCAATTCGACCTCTAGACAATAAGCTGACTTAGTGCCTCGGTAATCAAATAGCCGAGTGTCGTACATTCAATTTGGTAAATCAATAAAATAAAACACTTTAACTTTGTTTGTATAACACAATATATTGTGTTATACAAACAAAGTTAAATTGTTTTTTTTTATTGAATTAACATGTATAACGAAGTAGAAGCCTCCGCCGTTCATAATTTAATTTGGTAAATAAATGAAAAAGGCATTTTTCCGACTCATCCCTTGAATAACCATCCACATTGCTATTCAGATTATGAATTCAGAAATGCAGTTATATTTACAAAATGTATTAGGAAATATTTTAATAATGTCTTTCTTTGTTGTCTTTCAATAACATCATCAATGAATGGTCCGCAGCAGAAAATTTATATTCGCAATTCAAGGCCGCGCACCGGGAGCCGGGAGCCTGCGTCGCGACAAATGCCGTACACGAATTCTACATATCAAACCCAATTTCTTTTCACATGTTTTCGGAAATCACAGTATATTTTCAAGATATTACTAAAATGACACGATTTATGACAAACATAATCAAAATTTACATTGCTCTTATGGAGATTTCTAAGCAACGATTCATTTTATTTATCATTTATTTTAGATCAATCTATTTAATACAATATGTTTATAATATTTACTTCAAAAAATTAAAGCAATATATAGAAGAAATAATGTTTTCTATGGAAGTACTTTACGGATTTATGTGATCATTTGAGAGCGTTCCATTATTTGATTTATATAAAATCTAAGAAACATTTTTTGAAAAAAAAAATAGTGTCAATTTATTCGGAAAGCTTCAATGTACAATATGTTTCAACGCTCAATTGTCATTATTGTGGAAGATTATTTGTTGTTCGTTCTTAGGACCAAATAACATGTGAATTTCCGACCTTAAGCAGCTCTTCTGAAATTTAAACCACAGTACCATACCCTGTCGACTCCATATGATTCTGTAGGTTCACATATATAGTTGACCGACCCACTCGATGGGAGGGCGCATATGTCGAAATTTTACATTTCCCGCAATTTCGAACGTGGGCTCTAGTTTCCAATCAACAGCTGTCTCGAGATGAGCATTAATAAATATAAATAATTACAACCGTAAGTATTTCTATTTTTAAGTTTTAGGCTATTGTGTATTATTTTCAACAAGTCTACAGTTAAACAAATTTTAAACCAGGGTGTTACTACATTATTTCTCTTTATTTCTTCGAAGCACATGTTGATGATCTTCAAGTATACCAAATACCTATGGTCGTGGATATTTTTATCATACTGGACTAGGAGCATTTTTTCATGGAGTATATCCCCGTTGTTGTTGGATTAAGCTATTCTAAGTCTTTGGGGATGGGCGTTAACATAAATCATTAAAACCGTAAGCTTAAATAATATTTCAAGTTTTTAAGCTATTGTGTATTCTTTTAATTAAGTCTGCAGTCAAACAAATTTAAAACCAGGGTGTCTACATCATTTCTCTTTATTTCAACAGCCACGGACGTGGAGATTTTCTTCACACCGGGCTAGGAGCATTCTTCCATGGGCAATGTTCCCGTTGCTGTTGGATTAAGTAATTCTGAAATTCCATCTAGTCACAAAGTACGATCCCAGAACATAAAGTAATGTCTTAAATTCAATTAATACTTTTTAAAATATACATTTAACATGTTCATTATGTCTTTGTTATTTCTCGCATCGCACGGTAATTTAATACCGTGCGGTGTTCCCCGCACCGCACCCTCCCTTCAAAGCTCCGAGCCCCCCGCTCACCAAGACGCCCGCCCACTGCCCGCCCCGAATGACGTTATTTGCGATTGCAGCGCCACCCCATCGACTGGGTCGGTCAACTAAAATCATGATACGTGAAGCCCCCTAGGAGTTATCAATCTAAGTTAATCTATGCACAGTACGTACAAGTAATACCGGAAGTTACAGTCGCTTTGCATTTGTAACACCCCATGATAAAAATAGCACCGAAAATGTACCTTAAATAACCGAGGTTAAAAAGGGATCAAAACAAAGGAATAGTGTACAATTAAGTGAAACAGACGTGGCCACAATCTTCACAACACGCGGTCCGTCGTGTTGGCTGAAAAATAATGAGCACGGAAATGGCAGACCACGAAATGAAGGATATCATTTTTTATAGGTTATTTTTGTAAAAAATACTGTAAAATTCGACTAAGCTTAGTACTAACACTAAAAACGCGTCAACAGATTCTAGTCAAAGGCAAGACATCACTAAAGCTAGTACTAACTAACAAATTGATTAAGTTAAGGGTTAAAATCAATTTTATAAATAACACGAAACAATCGACATTACAGTTGCGAGTTTAAATAAAAAAATTATGCTTAAACAAGGAGTGGAAACACTTTTTAGAAACTCATTACATTTTATTATTAAAAATATTGAAATGTCAAAAATGGAAAAATGAACGTACTTTAAAAATTGACAATTAAATGTTTTTAGATTGTTTAGTGCTACATATGTTCACCACTTTTAGGAAATTGAAAATGACATTTAAACAAAATGGTAAAAATATATATATTTTTTTGATTTAGAAAATTAACTAAAATTGTGCAAAATTCATGAAAAACGTTGACATTTACATGTAATGAAAATTTAAAAAATTGATAGTCATGAAGTGTCCAATTTGGAAAATCTAGAAAATGGACGAAAAAAGTTGAGGTTTAAAAAATTTACGAAAATCTTAGTAATTTATGAAAAGTATTAAAATGTTAAAATTTAACGAAAATTTAAGTAGTTTACAAAGACTACCAAGATTTAAAAAAACGACTTAAAATCTTTGAATTTTTAGGAAATTTATAATTATGGTAAGAATTTACTATACACCCCGTGGGTATTATAGACAAAAATGATATTATTCTAAAGTACTCGACGAGTACTATCTAGATATGCATTAATTTCGACCGGAAATGTTAAATAAATAAAAAAAAAATAGTTTGACAATTTTGAAAATATTGTGTCCTAGCAGTATGTAAAATAATCATCGTGCGCAAATAGATTTCCGGAATTTATTCTATTGCACAGCTTTCTCCTAACCTAACCTAACCTAGATGTATGTGGAATATTCAACGTGAGCAAACATTTTTTTTTCGGAAAAATATAGCCATTGACACAAATTAGAATTCAGCCCAAATGAATTTCCAAGAGTGTATTCATTTATGTTAGTTATTCTATAAATCCATATGAGTCCAAGTGTAATGTGCTAATGTGTTATAATCGTCATCCAGTTAAATCTAACTTTAAGTTGAAGTTAGATTGAAGTCTTTAACAAACATTTCTTTCGACTTCCCCAATGTCTCCGTATGTAACGTTTTCGAATTTCAGTCCGTTTTCATTGAATAAAAGGGATAACATTATATTCGTTTTTCCGCAATTTGATGGACCACATATTAGAGTTCTAATTGAATTTAGCAGTAAATCACTATGTCTCGGTTTATTATTTGAAAATCCTTCACCAACCCATTCATCTAAATTTGAAACGGAAAGTGATTGGTTTTGCTTTACAACGTTCATCGTCACACTAAAGGGTCGGATGCCGTTCACCAGCATATATAAAGCGTTGTAAATAATGACATGATGTCACAAAACTGATCAGCTTCTTAGCAGATACAGTATGTTCAATTCGTTACTAAATAAACTCCCTGTAGAATTACATATACCCGGATATCAACACTGTGGCCCTGGCACCAAGTTGCAGAAACGTTTAATAAGAGGTGATCCCGGCATTAATCCTCTAGACGCCGCTTGCAAACAGCACGATATCGCTTATTCCCAGAACCACGATCTTAACGCTAGACATAAAGCCGATAATAATTTAGAAGAAGCCGCCTGGCACAGGGTGAAGGCTCCAGGCACAAAATTAGGAGCAAAAACTGCAGCGTTAGCAGTCACAAGTGTATGAAGAATAAAAAGAAATTGGGAATGGGTATAAAGAAACAAATCCCCTTGAGGAGTGGTGTGGTAATGAAGGTTAGAAAAGCTATAGATAAATTTAAACGTAAATTAAAGTAACCCGAGGGTATTAAGGAAAGTGCTAGCGTGGCTCTGGTTGCAGCCAAGGCTGCTATACGGGAAGATGGCGGAAAAAAAAATTAAAAATCCAAGAATTATTCCAATTCCGAATCATGGAGGTATTTTGCCACTCATTCCAATGTTTGCTCTACTTAGCGCTATCGGTTCGTTGGCGGGGGGTGCTGCTGCGATTGCAAATGCCGTTAATAGTGCAAAAGACACTCGATTATAACTGGATGAAGCTAGACATCATAATCAAACAATGGAGGCCATTGCTCTGGGTAAAATCGGAAAGGGGCTATATCTGAAGCCGTACCGAAAAGGGATGGGTATTTTTTTTTAAATTAGTGCAACCAAAAAAACTATTAAAACCGCTGCCCAAACGTAGTTTAACCGACGGTAAATATTAAAATATGCAGCAAGTCCCTACCGCCTGCTCCACGTTATCGAGAGACGGGCGTCATCAATTTAGATTCTAATGACGGTCCTGGAACGCATTGGGTAGCGTATAAAAAAGTAGGCAAACAAGTTTCATACTTTGACAGTTTTGGAAACTTATCACCACCACTGGAAGTAATGAGATATTTTCAAAATTGTGAAATTCGTTATAATTATAATCAATATCAGAAACTTAATACTTACAAGTGTGGGCATTTGTGTTTGAAATTTTTATATGAATAAATAAAGATGGTAACATTTTTACAAGTAGTATTAGTCATGTCTCAGACCTTTACCCTGCAAGGTGCAGAAAGTATCATCTCCGTTCACTATTATCCTTCAATCGAACTAGATGCGAATCGACAATATTGTTTAGGATTGCTTGGTTTTCATACGTACAATTCGATACCGAACTTCGAAAACGGCATCAACAATAAGTTCATTTACGACGGCGATAAGGAAATTACTATACCAACAGGTTCTTATGAAATTAACGACATTGCGTCATTCTTACAACGTGAATTTGTTAATTTTCGAGGTGAAAATATTTTAGTGTGACTTGAATTAAAATCTCTTTAATAGGCATCATCTTTAATAATAATAATCATAAAAACCATAATGCAACTGAAAGCAGTATCACTTCGACATCAACTTCCCGACAAGTTACACGCGTGAATCTCTCCAGATTGCGATCTCTCGGTTATAAAACTAAATATATAAAAAGCGCGGCAATGGAAAAAATGTTTTTAGTAAAGTGCAGTTTGACAAAAGCATCTCTAAAGAAGAATACCACACATATCAGCCGAGAACCTCAAATTATGGTAACAATGATGAGATACGGATCACGATTTAAAACACCTGTCCGTCAAATAGTTACATTTATTTAAGCGGTGATGTAGAAAACAACTTAAGCGCCGGCAATAAATTTGAACTTGTTACGAACGCATTTGCTCACCTGTTTGAGGAGATTAGGCGAAATCGAAGTTGACCGGACTAGAGATTTAAGAATTACCACCACTTTAAAAGGATATCTAACTTATCGCAATACCGAGTATACCGATTTGGTTTTGTCAATTGCTGGATGGGCTAATACCGGCCAAATTAAAACGTACTTTACTAACAATAAGAAATTCTTTGCACTAATTCCGTTGAAATGTCTCCTCGGATTTGCTGAAGATTATAATAAAATCATAATTAACGCAAAACAAGAATTGATATTGTTACGTGCCTCTAGTGACGTCAATTGTTTTAAATGTGACGACAGCGACGCAGTTGTAAATAAAATAAAATGTAATATAGATAAAATAGAATCGCGAGTATCGCATGTCGAATTGAATGATGAATTAAAATTGAAAATGTTCGAACAGATAAAAAATTATCGAAAAATTCAAATACCCTTCCAAAAATAGTAAAAGTATGAGCTGCCAACTATGAAAAAGTCAAAAGATGATTTGTGGGCCGTAAGAACGTCTAGCAGTTTGGAGAGGCCGAGGTACATTATTGTGGCTTTTCAAGAAAATAAAAAAGGACAAGCTAACGCAGATTCGTCGAGTTTCGACCATTGCAACATTCGAAATATACGAATTTACCTCAATTCCGATTCATATCCGTACGATCACCTCAATACAGACTTGGTCAACAATAATTATTTAACATAAGTATAATTGAAATTGCCAATTCTTGGTTGCAGAATACTTCAAACATTAAAAGTGCGATTCTTTTCGCAATCTACAACAAATTAGTCTTACAAAGACTATATCAAACACTCATTGAAACAACTACTTCCCGAGCTAATACCCCGACGGACATTGAATTATACAACAAGTGTTTGCTGTTACATACAGTAACCTACTGTAAATGTAACAATTTGGGTCAAATTGTTCAGGCCATCGAAACGCGTCTATAGACAGGCTGTAATAACTATTTTACCATTTTATTTCAAATAATACATAATAATTAAATAGAAATAATAGAATACGATATGATATGATAATAATAATAATGATCAGATAAAAGCATTTTTTTAAAATTTAATATTTATTATTGTTTTTTTTTTTTTTTAATTGAATTAATAACAATCTAGGAACAATACAATGCAATATAATAATTATTGTTATGAAATATGTTTAATTTGTTTATGACCCCATGCTAACGTTTTTAAACCATCGGTGCAAATGCAACGTTTATCATCATGCGGAGATAAGGCCACTTTATTTTGCGTAATAGAATAAATTGTGTATTTTATAGATTAAAATAAATTTTGTGGCCGGCTAATAGTGTTTTATCGACAAGGATTTAGAAACAACATATTTCTTTATACCTTTGGCTTTTTTAATAATTACTTTAGTATCATCGTCGTCAATTTCAGAGCAAAACGCTTGAATCGAATACATTTTGGATCGTAAACCGACAAATTCAGATATTATTTTTCCAGCAAATTCGTCTTTAAATTGTGCCAGCACTCCTTTGTTTTGCAACGAGATGTTGTATTTATTTTCCGGGTCAAAATTACTAGTGTCGAACATGTGTAAATTTCTGATTATATCGCCATATAGATCATCTTCGGTTAAGAATAAGCTAAAACTGTCTGTATCCAAGAACACAGGCGTATATTATTGTAATATTTGGGCATTAAGTAATTGTAGTAAAACTCATAGATTAACAATTTGGATATTTCCAAAACTGTGAAACCGATATAAATGGGTTTGTTATAGACAAATTTTACTCGATCTATCTGGATTGCTACTAAATTTTCAGTGAATATTGATAAACAATTAAAATTTAGTTTGGCAATCAAACTCCGTGCACCCCGCCGATTTGCGATATCCTCCCAATGATTAACCAAATTTATATCTACACGTTTGTCCACATTCTCCATTGCTTTTCCGAAAACACTGTTATTCATTAATTTATCAAAAATTCTTCTCAAAATCGTTGTGTGCACGTTGTCTCATAGAGGTGTTTGAACCAATATATTTTTTAATTGTAAAACGCGGTGAGTGATTATTATTCTTAGACCATTTCTTAAAGCTTGTTTTAAATCTCTATAGTGGACAATATATTTGATGTTATTGTTTAAATTTGCAATTAACTTGAAATGTTAGAATTTGGAATCTGGGGAGAATATATTTTCCAAAGAGCATATCGTTGTGCTTGTCATAAAGAGCTTCAGTATATTCAATATCTACTTTGAGAAAATAACCGATTGGTGAATCATCGAGGACATTCTCCAAATTTAAATCTGTAATTTCCGCATCAGAAAGCCATCTAAACCCTCCGTGTGGCATAAATTGCGACATTGCCCAACCGTACAAGTTATTAGCGTCCCAATATGCCAAATATGAAGAAGGTTTATTCTTGTCGTACTTGTCTCCTATACATTTATTATTATTCGCTTCGGCTTGGCGCTGGGAGCATTGGCTGATGCCTCCTCGTATTCCTTTTTTGATAAAATGGTGCATATCAATATCTGTGAATAATTCTAAATTACTAGAAGTCATTTTCAAAATAGCATCCCATAATAATCCGGGGGCGGTATAATAGTGAGCAGCGTCCAAATTATATGCTTGCATACATACATCTCGAAAATTTTCATAAATATCGGCTAATAACAAAACATCTGTTTTCAAATACAACTAGGAGTACTTGTGCAATTAAAATGGGTCCATACGTTCTTAGCATATTCGTACTCTTTATATGAAATGCGGGTATTTGTTAAACTGTTAAAAAATGAATGTTTCGGTGGTAATTGGCATTCACTCAATTTGGAAAATAAATTCATGTACTGACAAGGAAACACGCCCTTTTTCTTTACTAAATCAAATTTCTCCTTAATCGGAAAATGTTTGGAGATATTACGTAATTGATTATTGCTTAAATTATCTGCTAATTTGTCCAATGACGTCGGCATAAATCGAAAAGAATCCAAACATTTTAATTTAAAACATATGTCGCGATCATTTCCGTGCTTGCCAGAATATCGATCTACTTTGATTGATTTAGAAAATGATATATATGTCTCTTTGGTTTGAGCAATTACGTCGATTTTATCAGTATCGATGCCGAATTGTTTAATGAATAAATGAGCATCGTAATTTGTTAAATTATGAAAAAATACAGGTAATTTATAATTTAATTTACACGTAAAATGAGCTGCCCCGGCCCATTTACCAGTGAAATGAGAGTGATCAGCAACTTTTTCACGTTAATCTAATGATTTTCCGCAAATGTGACACAATACGGCGGACTCGAATAAATCTTAATTTAGATATTGGGATGATTCGTTTTATATAATTGTCGTATATAATCTTTGCGTCAATAATTAATGTATTAATGAAAACTTCTGGACAATCCAAGCCCGTGTACAAGACGAATTTGTCTAAATTATGATCAAAATTACACTTTATATAATATGCAAAACTGTACGGAGGTGTGAACATGTGTCGCGTATGTGTAGGATTCTTTTGGATTTGGTTCAGCCGTTTGGAGTGGAATTAAGAGGGATTCGAAATCTGCATATACAACGAACGGGACTCGCGTTTTACATGAAAAATTACTAAAACTCAATATATTACCGGGCACTAGCTGTCCACTTTTGTTTCTAACCCATTCTGTTGTGCACATTACCGTGTACATTTTATTACAATCATGCTGACAATGATTTAATAATTTTAATTCGGTTTAAAAAAATGTTAAACATCCGTCACACAAATGTATTTTATTTTCGTGGGTCGATACTTGATTTGAAATTAACCGCGATAAATTCTTAATCAACACATTGTGACTTTTTCCACTGTCCTCTAAGTAAAGTAAATTGATATGAGTGTTGCGTTTAAATTTTGTAAAATAAATTGGACCTATCACTTCATGAATTTGTTTATTAATATTTAATTCTAACCCGTAAATGTTTATACGTATATTATTCGACTCTTCGAATTTACAAATATCCCTTAGTTTAATTGAAAACTCTAAACCTGACCAATCCAATACGTCGTTGTAATGAGAATACGATGTGGATCTGTCCGAATTCTTATCTGCTGGATAAAGCTCCGCCGCAGTGACCCATGCAAAACAAGCTACATAGTCATTTCTCATGTTCACACATGCGTGTTTATTTTTAATATTTGCAGGTAACTCGAGATATGAAGTGGCCCAGATTGGAATGATGTTAATTTCGAGATGAGACACATTCAACAGAGCCCAACCGCCATCTCTCTCTTAAAACAAACATAAAAAAATACATTAAAAAACAATTTTTATTTTGAATTTAAAAATAAACAATTTGCCATTACTCTCTCGCCATCAATTCTTTAAATTTGATTTAATTGAATATAATAGTGAACAATTATAATATTACATTTTTAAACTAAATACTTTACTCGCTAATCTAACTTTATTTTATCTCACTTTCAATTTTCTAAAAAAAAAAAAATTATGCTCTTACCTGAAATTCCTCGCTTTTAATTTTGACAATATCACAAAATTGACTGTATTCTTCGTCAAGGTTTCTCGTCGGGGTAATTACTTTAAATTGTGTGTTAAAAGACTTCAATTCGGGCTGTTGTGTCTCGTTACCAGTTTAAATATACATCCCAAAAAGCTCAATGCTAACTTTGACATTTTGATTTTCACCTCTTACTGCATTAACCAAACGAACGAACGCCTCACTATAACTATCAAAAAATGACGGAATATCCGTTACAGTTGATGTTGCTGCCGATATCTATCGTTCTATCGTAACTTACAATACGATTTTTAAATGCTTTTGCAATCTTGAAAACACCAGGCTCGATCTCTAAAGATTGTGTCGTACTAGTAGGATGATGAAACTGCTTGCTTGTTGATGTCATCAAATTTTTATCAATATTGTATTCACTAGGATCAGGTAGGGGGTTGCTATAACAAAAATGTTCATGAAATACTCGTCCGTCCTCAAATGTTACACCGCACACTTCACAAAGTAATTGTCGATGTGTGCCCAGATGACGATTTAAACTATCTGATCGCGAAAACATTTTCAAACAAATGCTACATTTGAAAATATTATATATGTAGAATTGTTCAGAGATTGTTATTGATGCTAAAAAAAACGTTCTATTTTAGGTTTACTTTAACAAGATAAACAAATATATTTGTACTCACAATTAAATTAATATTTCGCTATTATTATTTTCAGGGCTTTCCCGTTTGTTAATTTTTTTCATTGCCGTTACGCATATATACGTTTCTTCTGCATGATTTTCATTGAAGTCATTGCAAGCGTCCTCTGAAAATGCTTCTAGAAACCGTGCCGACAGCCAAACGTCGAACTCCTTCAGTGAGCAGAGCACGGCTTTGCCATATCGAGTATTTTTCACTTTTACTTTATGAATGTTATACTTTTCACCAATTTGTAGCTCAGAATTTTTTTTTAATTTCACGAACAGTCGCCAATTGTTTACTTTGGTAAGATTCATTTTAATTCACATGCTCTTATCAATTGTAGCGAACGTCTGATCATTATCTAATTTGTGCGTGCGTTGAGAATTAAAAATACTGATGGTTTCTATTTTTATGAAATGCTGATAGTGCATATTAATTACACCGAATGCAATCGCATTTTCGCATCATTATATTTAAATAACATCCACATCCATCCCAAACATTATACTCAAAAGTTTGCGTATTGTTATCAAAATTAACAGTTTTGTGAACACCAATAAAACGATAGCCGTTTTTATCCTCTTCCTCGATGTACATAAAACAATTTGCACAATACTCTTTAATGGGATAGATAATCGGGTGCATCTAAATTACCAATCTGTTGTATAAGCGTAGAAATTATCTTCAAATTCGTACGGATACATGACGTTTCTAACACTTTGAAAATTTTGAACAACTTCTTGATCTTCTTCGCAATATTTGCTTCTTCTAAATTTATGGTGACACAAAAACCACGTCCAAACTTGTTTTGTATCAGTGTGTTTCAATTCAACTTCCAAATAACTAGATTCTTCAGCAACTTCCACACTTTCTTCATAACTGCATCGATATAACATAATGATAACACTTTAATTTTTCTCCCCAAAAACTTGTATTACCATGTTTATCGGAGTTCAAATCGAACAACACTTAAAAAAAATTCACTGCATCAGTTTCACTATAATACTGATTGGGAAGATGCATCTTGAACAGTTGTTGAGACTTAAATGCGGGACAGATCGAGAAGCCTCGACTCCAGCGCCATCTGCGATATATCGCTCGGCGGCGTTTGGTACTAAATCTGCAATTCGCGCTACTCGAGAAACTTGCTGAGTCATTCTTGAGTTCCATCTGAAGAACCGCAAGAGATACGAAGAAACTAATACCAGATTCCCTCGCGCGGAGGGACGCCCGCACCCGTTGATAGTGCATACTACCCCATCACCCCCTCCTTTCCCAGCACCGCTACAAAAACCATCCCTCACTTCACTTCTTCAGCTTATTATTGTTCTTGTATCTTGCTCTTGTCACCCCCGCCCCCCTCACCTTGCTTTCCCAAGGGGCATTAGGTTAGCAGGCGTACAAACATAAACTTAGCTATGGGACAAACCAAACGAACTCTATGTTACCGATTTGTGTTTGGTGGAGCCAGAATCGGCTGTTTTCATATAATGAGTTGAGTTTTGTAATATGTATTGTTGGTTTTTGTATACATACGGATTTGTACACCGAAATAAAAAATTCCCTTTATATATATATTATATTACAGCCAAGTCATTCTTTCAAACTTAAATTGAAAGTATAATTTATATGTGAATGCATATGGCCTTACTCTTCAAGCATCATTAAGTCTAGTTCGGATGATATTTCGAAGTTATGTATATATTGTGGCGAACAAAATAGTAAGATACAATGTCAACGGTGTGATAGATTTTGCTGCAATATGTGTGTAACAGATCCCTTATTCTTTGGGTTTAATTAGTTATGGCTACATGTGAAATATGTCAAAATTCAATATTTATATCACTGAATTAGAATTTTTATTTAGTTATAGCTATATGTAAAAATTGTCAAAATTTTATATTTATTTCACTGTGTATGGATGTCTGCGAGCGCGGAAAATTATTTTTTTGGGAATGAAGTAGGGCCCAAAACGTTTTTTAACTTTTGATTATGAATGTACCCTTATGTATGATAACAATTGCAATTTTTATTTAGTAATGGCTATATGCGAATATTGTCAAAATTCAATATTTATTTTACTGTGAATGTCTGCTAAGCGCGAGAGAAATTATTTTTTGGGGGATAAAGTAGGGCCCAAAATGTGTTTTTGACTTTTGATTATTAAAGTACCCTTATCAATAATAAGAATAAAAACTTTTGTTTAGTTATGGCTATATAAGAAAATTGTCAAAATTCGATATTTATTTCACTGTGTACGGATATCTGCGAGGCGCGGGAGATATTACTTTTTTTTGGGGATGAAGTGGGTCCCAAAACATTTTTTGATTAATTAAGGGTACTTAATTAATCAAAAAATGTCATCAATCAATGATAAGAATAAGAACTTTTATTTAGTTGTAGCTATATGCTAAATAAATTTTTATTTCACTGTGTATGTCTGCGAGGCGCCGGAGATATTATTTTTTGGGGGATTAAGTGGGTCCCAAAACGATTTTTTTTTACTTTTGATTATTAAAGTACCCTTATTAATGATAAGAATCAGATTATTTACTTAGTTACGGCTATATGCGAAAATTGTCAAAATTAGATATTTATTTCACTGTGTATGGATTGCTGCGTAGCGCGGGAGATAGATATTTTGTTTTGGGATGAAGTGGGTCCAAAAACGTTTATTTGACTTTTGATTATTAAAGTACCATTATTAATGATAAAAATAATATTATTTATTTAGTTATCGGTAATTGTGGAAATTGTAAAAATTCCTGGTTTTGCCAGTACTTGGAAAATAGACAAAATTTTGTTCGCATTGTAAGTAACAGCAATATATCAACCTCTAGCCCTCGTAGCATTGACCTTGGTGTACCTCAGGGGTCAATTCTTGGACCAATGTTATTTATACTATATATAAATGACATTGTCAATATCATCCCAGACAATATCTTCATATATGCTTATGATATGTCTGTGGTTACGAGCGGAAAGCATGAGCAAGGTTTGATTGATAAATCCACTGAAATAACACAAAAATTATGTTCCTGGTTTTCAAATAACAAATTATTGCTAAATTACAAAAAGTCAAATTTCATTCTATTTAAGACAAAACAGTCTAAAATAAATATAAATAATAATATTAGTACTGACAATATAACAATAGAACAAACTGCAGTAACAAAATTTTTGGGACTCCAGATAGATCAATTTAGTGATTGGAAATTACAATGCGAACATGTTGTGAAATGCCTCAATAAAACAGCTTATCAGATGAGATGTCTAAGAAAGGTTTTGACAGTGGAACAATTGATAAATGTATATTTTGCAAATGCACAATCACGAATGGTGTACGGTGTGTGCTTTTGGGGCACATCCTGCCATTGGCGATACGTATTCGTAGGACAAAAGCGTATAATTAGAGCAATGGCAGGGGTGCAACCAACACATTCTTGTAAGCCTTATTTTAAGAAATTTCAAATCTTGCCTTACCTTTGTCTGGTGATGTACGAATTAATATTATTCACACGTGAAAATCAACATAACTTTACTAAACATGGTGACATTCATTCGTACAACACCAGACACATAGGTGATATGTATGTAGAACGTTGCCGGCTTAATATAAGACAAAAGTCACCAAATGTATTAGGGCCTAAATTATATAATAATTTGCCGAATGATATAAAATCAATTAAATCTATTCACATATTCAAAAAGAGCTTAAAAACCTTTCTCTTAGAAAAATTATATTACGATATAAATCATATTATCAAATAATATTTATTGTATAACATAATTATAAGAAACTAATTTATATTATGTAACATTTCTCTTTTTTGACGCTTCTAATACTGTACGATATATGTAACTATATGTATCTATTCAGTCAATGGAATAAAGAATTATTATTATTATCATTATTATTATATTGTACAGAAATCGAATATTTATTATTGTTGATACAATATTTAAAACTAAATTATTTTTATACCTAATTTGTGCAATATGTTGCGGCATTAGTTACTTGGTGCATTAATTACTTAAACATTTATTTGTGTTTTTATTTTAGATTTTATACTTATGAACATTTATTTGCATTTTATTCTAGATTTTAAATTCATACTTGTATATTTTTCTTCGAAACATTTTAATCTTTTTACAAGTTTATTTAAGTGCATGTTTGGAATATTTCTAGATAACAATAGCCTTCAGAAATTCATTTAGTTTATTAGATTGTTGTAAGCCGTAAGAGACCCTTTTTTCACTATATGGGATGTTTTTTGGTCCTAGCATATTTTGTGGAAAGTCTTAAGTCTTCTGCGAAATCTCAAATTTGGTTTGCTACAAGCGCGTCAGTCATTTCTGAGAAAATCATCCCTTTCTACAGACGTTGGAAGGGGTGTAAAAATCACAAAATATATCTGACCAATAAAAACGCGCCCCCTACTTGATACTCATTTTTTAATGTAAAAAGCACTCTTGTCAAAAACTTAAAACTGTAAACATAGCAAAACTCAATCTCTAAAATTCTTAAAACAACTTTATCGTAAAGATATTTGTATATAAAAGTTTGTATAATTTGATTAACGAAGCATCTTCCCGAGCAACATCTACATTCATTGCGACTCCATACCAGAAGTCAAAGCGGGCGTCCACTGCCAACAAGGGAAATTTTAGAAGCGGGCGACCACCGTCATCTTTGGATATTAAAACTTACCGGGAGCCTTTAATCCGGAAATCGACAGCAGGTCCACCCGAGGCGAGCATCCCCGTCAAGCTAAAGTACAACAACACCGCGACACTTCAAACTCACGGGGAAAATCTACTCCGGAAGGCGACCCCTGGTCCACCTGAGGCGAGTTTCCCCGTCGAGCATTAAAGCCAGCGATTCAATCAAAAATCCTTCGTAAGTCCACTCATTCTATTTAATACACTTTTTATTTAAACATTTTATTAATCAATAATGACAGACGAAGATAGATCTGCCGTTTTGTTCACTAATCGTCGCACGTTAAAAAGTAATGTGACTCGAGTTAAAACCGCCTTTACTAAATTTTTACAACATGCTAAGGCAAATCCGAACGAAACGCGCATAAAAATAATGTCAAGATACATTAGAACCTTTTTTAAGACAATATAATAATCTTATAGACGAAATAGAATTATTACCTCCAAAGAACTTGAAGCTGACAGGGAATCATTTGAAAAACATGCTATGATTTGAAAGCAGAAATGAAGATTCATGTCGAAAAACGAAATTCAAAGCCGATCGCCCTCCAAACAACTAATTCTAATAAATGTATACTTTTTATATTTTATACATACAGGGTGAGTTTTTTTTTCATGTTCTCTATGGAGATCTCGGAAACTATAAGAGACAGAGAGACGGTTAAATGTGAATTTTTTTTTATAAAAGTCAAGGGTAACTAAATATTTTAAAAAATATGAAAAGTGTAGATTTTTTAAAATCGATTTTTCTCAATTATTAAAAGAGTTAGAAAAAAACTATAAACGGCTAACTTTTATATAATTTTACACTAAATAATACAATTTTATCAGATTTTTTCTATAGTAATGAGATTGGGCAATAATTTCCAACTTCATGTACTGGCTTTCTTGTGGACAGGTATTACTAGTGCTGTTTTAAGAATATTAGGGAATTCTCCTAGTAGAATTACCTTATTTAGGATATCAGTAAGAATTGGTGCAATTAGGTTAGATGCTTGTTTTACTATTTGCAGGCACTTCGTCAACACCAGTAGATTTTTTATCCAGGAGTTGTTTAATTATTTTAATGATATCTGTTTCAGTTAATGGGTTAAAATTTTATTTCTCACATTAGTTGAAAAGTGTTCGCCAAAAGTATTTGCAACCTCAATATTATTATCAACAACTTTATGATCGTAACGGAGAATGATGTCATTCTTCTTTCTTTTCCTGTTTTTATCCCGGTTGACCAAATTCCATAGCAGTTTTGATTTGTTTGAGTTGTTTATTTTGTTAACATAAAAGTTCTGGTTTTCAGTTGCGATTTTCTTATCGATGGATATCTTCTTAGCTATGTATTGGTTTTTGATCTTTTGATTGTAATTCTTTCTCTCCTGGCCATTGCAACATTGAAGCACCATTTGAATTGGCTCCAGAAATGGAGGACTAGTTCATTGACATTATTTAATTCTTTGACAGGATATTCGTAATTTTTGTAAATTAAGAATAAGAATTTATTTATACTATTATTATTGATAATACGATTATTAAATTTTTCAAAATGACTACTATGTAAATTGGATTTACTTAGATTATTAAAAGTAGTCTGATATTTTGTTAGGGGTATTTGTAATGACGTAGTGTATTGAAGAGGTGGTTACAGTTACTAGCTATTCTGGTAGCATAATTTATTATCGAAAATAGACAACCATTGAGAAGATCAAAAAGCACATCTCTTTCATGTGCTATTTTTAGTTTATCAATATTGAGATCACCACAAATGATAATCTGTGCTCCAATAGGAAATTTAGTTTTGATATCAACTTACTTAATTGATTTATAAAGATGTTTAGGTCTTCATCCCTATAAATTGTGACTATACTCACATACCCACCTATTGCAATTGCGCAGGATTTAAACATTATTTCTGTGGACATATTTTTCACAAAAGTATTTGTAGGAAGCTAGTTATATAGATTTACGTTGTTTGTTTGGTGAGTTTCGAAATTATAATAATTTAAAAACCGCAATGGTATTGCAATAACCCACACGCCCCCCGTGAAGATTTTCATGAGCACAACCTGAAAAAGGTGTAGAACACCTGAACTAGAGGGTCCACAGACCACAGACTAGAAAATTGTAATTTTTATTGCTCAATTTAAAACTATATGCTATCGCAAGGAAGGGCAGATTTACACAAATTTTTATTTATACAAAAATGTTGTTACGATTTAAAAAATACCCGACGAGAAATAATTGAAACTCGGAAATTGATATTTGTTTATATTATAAATTGTATTTAAATAATTGATCTTTGAATAAGTTGATCTTTGTATAAGAGTTTAATAATTTAATTAATTTTTAAATTGTTTACCTTTTATGATGGAATCATTCCATTCTTTAATACTATATATACCATGTTGCACATCAGTTACATGTTCAATATCCTTAAAATGTGTAAACCACAACGTTGCTTTACAGCAAAAAATGCAACAATTATACAGTGTAAAAATGCACTATTACCATTTTAATATTTATCCAATGTACACAATACAATGTGGCATAAAAGTAAAATTGTAATGATTAGGCAACGCTGTGTTACTTTGCCGCAACATTTTCCAAACGTTATACAACAATGTTCAATTTTAGTATCATTTTCAACATATAAGCAATGTATATAAATCAATAGTGACCGAAACGTTTATACGATGTTTGTAACTTTACTACAACATATCTGTAATATTTTAATGCAATGCTTAATTTACGTATCACGTATAATATTCGTGCAATGTCTAAAATGTTTCCGTATTCAGTGTGGTTAACGGCTAGCTCCACTTGAAAAAGCTTACAACTCGTTAAATTAAAAAAAATACAACGTCCGTACTTACTTTATAATTATATTTGCATTTTTCTGGAAAATGTCTTTATGCAACATAATAAAATATTTATACTATGATACTCAAAAAGATCTTTCACTTTATCATCAAAAAATGCGGTTTCGTTAAATATTTTAAAAGATAGTAAATGTATAATACTCTTTTTCGTACGAAACAGTATTTTGCAAGATATTTCATGTGCTCTAGACTTTATTACCACACTGTCTGTATAAGAATTGTTAAAAATGATGTTGAATATATTTACTTAAACAAATACATGTATTATGCTGTGTGTTCTTAAACATTTCAAAATAAAAATTATGATTTTGAGACCGGGATTAAATGATAGCAAAGAACGGGCAAACAAGACGGAATTTATCTACGGTAGATACATTATTCTATTCCTGAAATAGTAAGTTGTGCTAAGCACCGTATAATCCGGTGTTAGTTAAGTAAACAGTTACATAGTTTCGAATTTCAGAATTGCGAAATGGACGAGAAGAACGGGGAAGTGGGCGAAATGGCCGAAATGGCCAAGAATGGGTCGTTTTCATTTTTCACCAAGTTTTTTTCTGTCAATAAAAATTTGATTATGTTAAAGGTTACACTTTTCTTCTTGTATGGAGGTAAGTAATAATAATGTATAGATTATTTTTTTTAGAATTTGATGTAAAAGAGCGTTTTAAATAAACATACATGTAATTGGAAGTTTCTTAATAATGTGAATTTAACATAAGAAATTTAGCATTACTTTAACCCTCTTGTTTCTGTGTCAAGCAATTATACTAAGTTAAATTGAGATTTACTCCAAGATATGTAGTTTTTGGCTCGTGCAGCGTGTAGAAGATGCATATTTACTGTTCGGGCAAGCAAAAACGTTGGTTAGTATAATTTTTAAAATAACTTTTGTTTTATCTGCCTCGAGGCGGTTTCGGGTATTAGAGGATTAAATTAACTTATTTTCAAATAAATTATTTAATACGAGATTTATGCATTTTTGTAACTAAAAAATGTGCTTAGTACAAAAGCACGTTGGCTGTCGTATTTTATCAATCAGTCCTGTGAATCATCATAGTAACTTACTGCATTAAAATAAAAAGGTGACTGGAAAGACTCAATTTTATTATCATTGCAATACACAACGTTTTTTAAATTAAAGTGTTTTTAAAACTTTATACTTACCTACAATGTTGTCTATAATTTTAGCTAACTCATCTTTAATGCCGTATTTAACAGTCCACATGCAAAGTATAGGCCTAACAGTGAAACAAATCAGCATAATCTACCTAACTCTCCCCTTGACAACATTTTTGACACCGCCTGTGACTGGCTTCCTAGTTGACAAATTTGGACAATACAAGCCTGTGATTATAATATCATTTTTGCTAACGGCAATCATTCATCATGCAATGTTCACCATACCTCCTCAGGAATTGCCAGGAGTTGTTCCTCCTGGTTTCGTGATGAGGGATCCTCAGGGAAACGTTGAAGTTTGGTGGAGTCCTTGTCCTAGCAGGGAATGCCCTGATGACGAGGAAATTGATGTGGTTTTAGATGGTTGCGTCGATCATTGCTTATTGAAAAATGATACGATTATTGTTTCTAATGCTGAATATGATCCAGGGGAGGAAGATGATCTAGTTTTTCATTTAGGGAGTAAAGATAGGTAGGTAGTTTTTTTTAATTTAGTCTAAAATTCATTGCATCAAAACTAAATACAAAGTCCAGTATTCCGTATACACATATTGCTATCTTTAGCCACATCACACTTTTTGTTTAAATCTTACGTTTTATTATCAAAGATAATTTAACATTAATCTTATCATGTTGTTAATATAACAGGATTAGATCAGCTGTACAAATGGTTCTAGACATGCATCCAGATCTAGGTGATCCAGTTGAAGTCCTGGGAATAGAAATTGAATCAAAAGAAGACGACACAGCAATTAGCTTTCAAAAACGATTCCCTGCCAAAATCCTACTAGAAGCCGGCGTGAACTTCACCGAATTAGAAGAAAGCGATCTGCGATGTGGAGGCGGAGTTTTGCGAGCTAACTACACCATAAAACAAAGACTTCAGGATTGGACTAACGACTGCATGATCCAAAAATGCAACTTTAGATCCGGGGGCCCACACACTTGCCCCCCTGATTACAGAGAAAGTGATGATAAGACTTTCTGGATGTACTTTGTCTTGCGTTTCGTTGGAAGCATCATGATGACAGTAGGTGTAACCATCATGGATCCTATAGCTTTAACGATGATTGAGAAATACGGAGGGGATTTTGGAAGGGAAAAGCTTTTCTCCAGTTTGGGAATGGCTTTATTTTCACCCATCACTGGAGTCCTGATTGATTACTTTAGTCAAAATAAGACATATACTGATTACGCACCTGCCTTTTACACATATGATTTTCTACTGATTATCTCAGCAGTGTCTGTATATCTTATGCCTCTGGGGACTAAACTACCAGCGGATAATATCTTTAAAGATTTGTTGAAGATATTTACGATGCCGCATGTTATAATTTTTATAATTTTTATGTTGTTGCTTGGAAATCCGTGGGGTTTTATAGAAAATTATTTATTTCTCTATTTGAAAGATCTAGGAGCGCCGAATGTGCTGCTTGGGATCACTGTTACTGTTGGAACACTTAGTTCCACACCCTTTTTATATGGAGCTGAGAAGATTACTAGGAAATTAGGACATATTAATATTATAATCATTGCATTTTTCGCTCATGCTGGGAGATTAATGGGATACTCATTTATCGAGTAAGTATTATACAAGATTAAATTATTACAAGAAAAAAAATGTTTTCATATGAAAAGTCTAAATAGCTAATATCTTTAGCAAATGTTGGTCCGTCGGGTATCTTGGTGGGGAAGTACCTTTAACCCCGTCCTAATATCTATGTAGCTATACCACTGCTTGAAAATGAATAAAATAGCAAATTGTAAAGGGAAGGTTTTCGTGCGCGATTGATCTTGTTGGCTGCAAAAAGTCTAAATATCCTCAGCACATGTTGGTCCTTTATGCATCCTAATTAGGCCTGGTGAAATAGAGAGTTGTTGTATATGATCAAGCGTTTTGGCTGTAAAAAAGTCTAATTATAGCATTAAATATATTTTGCAAATGTTGGTCCTTCGGATGTCTATGGGTTTCTTTTGTATGAAACCAAATCATGTTGTCGTGAATTTAATAATGCGACTGAGCAGTGAGAGCAATAAACGCAGGGTTTGGATGATTTGTAAATATTCTTTAGAACAAGCTAAGGCGTAAAATACTTGACAAATATCAGCAAAAAATTAAAATTAAAAACAATTACTACATTTAGTTGCCCAAAACCAAATTTCATCATGCGACTGGAAAAAACGCTGCGGCAAACACATGCAATCTGTCGATGAACCCAGTCACACATTTGGGTAGGGGGTTGGATTCAACCAACCACTAATCCCTATATGGTTACGCTACAGACAAAGCTACTGCCATTCGTTACGCAAGAAGAATGCGAATAAACAGAAAAAATAAAATCCTTTGAGACTTGTTTGAGAAAATCTTATTTTTTGTTTTTAGGAGTGCATGGTGGTGTTTTCCATTTGAAGCTATGGAATCATTATCTGTTCATCTGATGTGGGTGGCAGCAGCAACTTACTGTGCGTTTATAGCGCCGAAAGGATTGCTCGCCACTCTAATTGGAGTCATTGGAATGGCTCATTTCAGTATTGGTAAGTATACACGTTGGATTTATTTAGAAATGCCTCAAAATTTGATTTAGGTAGAGGAAGTGGAAGCTTCATAGGAGGTAGGCTCATGGAAGCTTTTGGTATTCGGGAAGCTTGTCGAATCATGAGCTTAGGAGCTGTTCTATCAGGAACAGCTTATGGTTTGCTGCATTATTTTTGGCTGAGGAAAATTGATATGAAATTCGAAGAAGCAGCTGATGATGAATTAGGTACGCTATTTTATAAAATGTAAACGTACCTTTTAAGAGATTCCCTCATTTCTAAATCAGATTATTTATTACTTTTAGAAGCTGCATCGGGTAAGCAAGATGATAGACCAGTAATGCGTGATCAATCAACAATGGTCAGCTTCGAACGCTTAAGTTTAGTTATAGAGTACAATCAAATTGGATCTTTGACGTCTCTAGGCAGAAAAATAGATGCTGAGGTTCTGAAAGGAGCTAATTTCAGAAGAGGTAGTGATAGTTATGGGATGTACAAAAGATATCGTAGTAGTGCTTCAAAGGTGGATCTTTTAAAGTCGACTGATATTAATAATTCAAGAATTTCGTTTAAATATTCCGCTGGACAACTTACCAGACCTATTAATACCAGCAATTCTAGAGTAAGTAAAACCTTGAATGTTTATTTTATGTAAAGTGTAACTTATATTAGAAAACGTGCCATCCTCTGGATGGATTCCCTCTTCCCTCTTCCATTATGATTGAAATGAAAGAAGCAAACACTCGTGTTGCGTTTGTGGATTATCATATATAGAAAAAGTGGATCATATTTTCTTAATGAAACACCGTTTATCACTATTATATAATTAATCATAGAGTTTTTATTTAATTTTAAGTATAAATATTAGAGTTGGTTGCAAACAGCGGATTTTCGAATAACGAATTGTAATATTGCGGGAAAGTTGCGTATTAGCTGGTGGGACCCTATCAAAACAACACACTATTTTTGCCACCCGTAATGCTGGTCTCTATCTACTTTTTTGACATCATTTTGATAACTGCTTTTAAAAAAAAATTAAAGTACCTACTTGTATGTATTAACTATTAGTGGATTCCCTCGTTCATTATGATTGGAATGAAAGAAGCAATCACTTGTTTTGCGTTTGTGGATTATCATATAATTGAAATATTTGGAAAACTATGCATCGGATCCAAAAAGTTCTAAATAAAATTTGTTCGCCTGAATAAAATTTGTTCACCTGGAACTTTACAAAGTTGTTCAATTCGAAAAAAGGAAAAAGCTTGTTTAATTTTTCAAAAAGCTATTCAGCGATACGAAACTCGATCCACCCTCTCCATATCTCTACCCCATTATGGTGAAAATGGAAGTTGCTTCAAAATCATGATTGGAAAACCCTATTTTTTATAGTAAATCCTGGCTTTCCAAGACAAAATCCATTGATTTCACTTTATTATTGATATTACATTTTTTCACACATGGCACTGCGATCGTAACCATTCTAACCTTGACGCACCACTGTGACCGAATGGCGAACTACAGGGTATAAAAGCTAGTGCAGCGCTGTCAAAGATTACCTTTATGTCAAAATGTTACTGAAAACACCTCCAACATTTTCAACTTGACTATCTTTACCTTTCATTCATTAAACTGAAGTACGATTGCGAAATAAATGCTAAAACCGTAGAAGAAAAAATTGAAATGATTCTGATTTTCGGTGAATGTAGGCGGAATGTTGACGATGCTGTATGCTAAGCGTTTTCCAGATGATGTTCTCACGTTCTTTTTTTACAAAGTTGGTCAATCCTTTATGTCTGACGGTAGTGTACAACCCAAAAAAGAAAACGAAGAAACACTATCACAGGAGAAGCTAATGAAATTGCTGTGGTAGCAGCTGTTCCACAAAACCCTCATGTAAGCACTCGGCAATTACATAGGGATTCCGGGATTTCTAGAGATAGTATTCTTAGAATATTGCATCGTTACAAGTATCACCCATACCACATTTCACTGCATCAGGAACTTTACGGCTATGATTTTCGTTTGTGAGTAGAATTTTGTGAATGGGCAGTTCAGCAAATACAAATAAATCCCAATTTCTTTGCTAATGTACTATTTTCAGATTAGTCCACATTCACAAACCATGGTGCCGTTAATCGGCATAACATACATTACTAGAGTGTACAAAATCCGCACTGGTTACGACAAGTTGAATATCAACGTTGATGGTCGATTAACGTTTGGTGTGAAATTATAGGTAACAAACTCATTGGTCTTTATTTTATTGATAATTCTTTAAATGGAATCAAATATCGACATTTCCTGGAACATGAACTGTAACCTCTACTTGAGGATGTTGTGTTACCCATTCGACAAATGATGTGGCTTCAGCATGACGGTTGCCCAGCGTATTACTCAATAATAGCACGGGAAGTATTGAACCATGATTTCAATGTCCGGTGGATTGGCAGAGGTGGCCCGATTTATTGGCCTGCTAGGTCGCCTGATTTAACATCGCCGGATTTTTTCTGTGGGGTTATCTAAACGATAAGGTTTTTAAAAAACGAAACGCTTGCGCTGAAATTTCCGCAGATATGCTCCTCTCCTGTGTACAATCATTCGAGAAAATAATAAATAAGTGCATAGAAGTTCAAGGTCATAATTTCAAACATTTAATCTAATTTATTGAACAGTGAGAGGCAAAGGGACTCACCTAAAACAAGCACCCTGATGGTGAGAAGCAAGGGGACTCACCCCTGTTTTAAGCACAACGATGGGAACAAAATACTACTACGTACACTTCGCTGTTCTTGGGTAACGCTAACAGTAGTTGTTAACTTATTAATAAACGAATACATGCTTTCGATTGCAGCGCCATGTGTGAGAAAATGTAATATTAACAATAAAAAGAAATAAATGGATTTTGTCTTGGAACGCCAGGATTTGCTATACAATCACGATTTTGAAGCAACTTCCATTTTCACTACAATATTGTAGGGATGGGGGGAGGGGGGATCGAGTTTCGTATCACTGAATAGCTTTTTGAAAAATTAAACATGTGTTTTTCCTTTTTATCCGATGTGTAATTTCTCGAGATATTCACAAAAATTAGGTTTCTGACGATTACAGGGCCATCTGTCAAGAATCAAAAAAATTGTTTCAAATAAAAGTTAATTATTTTTTTATGGGGAATCCGAATCTGCAATAAACAATATTTTAATGTCCAGATAAATCGGCCACCCTATATAGAAAAAGTGGATCATATTTTCTTAATGAAACAACGTTTATCACTATTATATAATTAATCATAGAGGTATCTTTTATTTTAAGTATACATATTAGAATTGGTCGCAAACAGCAGATTTTGGAATACCGAATTGTAATAGTGCAGAAAAGTTGCGTATTCGCTGGCCGATTAATGGAAAAAATCTTATCACGAAGCCTGAAAATTAAAAAAATCATAAAAACCACCAAACATTGCCCCAACGTTCAAATTTGACATATTTAGTTATGCGTATTCAAATAGCGTGAAAGTCTCTTATTTAAGCTCCCAAATGCCAAATGCCAATTTTGATGAACATTTATGTTTTTACGGTTTAATGAACAGAGGAAATATTGTATTTAAACTGCGCTCTGTCCATCATAATACATTTCTTTTTTTTGTAAAACAGGGCCCTCTAATCGAAAAACGTTTAAATGGGAGGAGTTTAAAGCATATCAAATATTTCCGACAATCAAAAATCAATTTACTCACAACATTTTTATCTGACGTTTTGCGCTTCTAGTTGGATACCAGATTGAAGGCCATGCCATTTTACTTTGGAATCAGTCCTCTGTGGCGGGCATGTCCCCCTAGACCGCTTGCATCTCGCCTTAGCGACCACACTTCACTCCTGCAACGTTGCGGCTATACTTCAATACCCCACCCGAAAAAACCGTTCTTATCATTTTTTTGTGCTATATGATGTTGCGAAAATGTTGCATGGACCATCATTAACATGTTTTTTTACTATATTTGTAGTTTGGAATGAGCTATATGTTGATTTAAGTCTGAAAAAAATATATGGGGAAATACGACACAAATGGCATCTTTTGAAAAAAAAATCACAACTCTTTTAATTTAAAAAATAAAGGGCTAACAACTTAGATTCTTGCAGAAAATATATTTAACTTTTATAGAAAAATGATGCTGTAGATGTTTTTTTGAAAAAGTATATTTATTTTGCAAATTTGATATAACAAAAGTTGGAAACATTTTAATATTGAAAAATATTGTATCTAATGAGATAAATTAATTTTATAGAACGAATTTTATAAAAATATCTAATAAACTTTAATTTGAAAACTTGAAAATTTGGAAAATAAATATTTTCCACAGCATTTGTGGCACAAAGCAAATGATCTTTGCAAATTGGTTTTATACAAGATGAGCAACCTATTTGCGTTTTTCCATCCTTCTTCTAGTTTTTTTAGTACAGTAATCGCGGTCGTTGATGCTCGGCCGTATTTCATTTTTTGTTTCCACATTATACGGGAATTCACCGCAGCCTGATCTAATATGCCGAAAAAAGATCGCATTGGCCACCGGTTTGTTCGGCGAGCGACAGAGTATGCATGGCAAAGTTGATTGAAGGTGTCAGTGCCACCTTTTGTATCATTGTAGTGGTGTATTATATTTGGTTTTCCAGCTGTTATATCTGTTGTATTTAGATAAGTAGAAGCCACTAATACGATTTTATCCTTTTTTCGGAGAATAAAAAAGCAGCGTGATGTTTTCCGCGTGACAAAACTTTGTCTCTGCTGGATTTTTGGAAGCAATTTTCATTTCCAAAGGTATTTCTTTTTTATTCTTGTTTATGGTGCCTGTCATTGATATTTGATAAGGTTCTTCCAACATTCTTAGCACAAGAGGTACTGAAGTAAACCAATTATCGCACGTCACGGTTCGGTTCGTACATTCTTTCCCAAGTATGGAATGGCATAGATCAAGTACGCCGTCAAGGCATCATTGAGGGTGAACAATTTTAAACCATACTTGTCAGGTTTTGATTTGATTTACATGCGAAAAACGCATCTACCTCTAAAACCTAACAATTGCTCATCTACAGTGCATTTAGAATCATAGAATTTTTTGCAGTTGTCGATGAAAATCGTCCAAATGTATCTTATTGGGAAGAATCTGTCTTTGGGATGTCTCTCTGCTCTTTTATCAAATCTTAGACAACATTGCAAGAATTCAAAGCGCATCCTCGGGAAAACGCACCTATAAAAATTCATCCCATTTTGTTTACTCCAGAGTTCGTTCTTATCGACATTGCATGCTTTCCATAAGCCGGCATAGTCCAGGACTCCAATATATGCTTTTATTTCAATGGCGTCTGTATAATGATGATATGACTCTGCTTTGTCCTCGGCCACTAAAACTGCCATATTTCATTCAATTTCATCATTCGTACACTCAACGATCGTATCTATAATTTTATCATTAAACAGAAGTCCCCAAAAATCCTCCACTGATTCGAAATTTTGAGCTTCTCCGACTAAATTCGGTTGACTATCACCTTCAACGTTGCGGTTCCGGTCCCAGTCTGATCTTCTCCGTGGGAACTGCGTATCCCATGCGAAGTTATTTTTCACATATAACTTTGTAGATGGGCGACCCCGAGAACGGGCATGAGAAGACGACGATTGAGCGTTATTGCTATTATCTCGACGATATTGAGAGGTGGAAGCACGTTGATTCTGTACTGAATCCTGCATATCAACATCACTGATACTTTCATCATGATAATCATCCGTTCCCGATGATATTTCATCTTGCTCAGATGCTGAATCTGATTGCTCCTCATAATCAGAGGGTTCACGAATTTCCTCTTCAAAATAATTATGGCGATTGCTTGTTGTTCGAAAATTGTATACCATCTGAAAAAAAATATGAGAAAGCTGTGTGGAGGTAGAAAATATCGTATCACCTGCAATAAGGTTATTTATATGATGCTGATTATATGGTTCACAAAACAAAGGAACATTTTTTATTTTCTATTTATTGTTGGAGCACAAAAGTTTTGAATTATTAAAAAAAATTGTACTTACCTTTTTTCCACTCTCTGACACGAGAAACAACTTAAAAGAATAATTATACGTTTGACACGAACAACTGTTGCGGCCACACTGGGGTACTGAGAGATCCCACGCTCAGAAATTTGTCACTAAATTATTTCTAGTATGTATCGCATGAGAAAGTTAAATTGGTCTACTGTCCGTAAATGTCACGATTAGTATCTTTTTCAAAGATTTTGTTACAATTTTTTTCGTCTGGGGTACTAAAACACCCTAGGCGGCCGCTAAGGCTTAACTTTTCAGAATTCTGATAACTTTTGTCAGGTATCATGTCCACAGCATTTGATTTACAAAATAAACAATACCCTTTGTATTACGAGCGGCGATCAAAAAGTAAGGTTACATGTACACGTTTCATTGCAAGCGTTGTATGATCACCCCTCATACTAATGGGAAAAGAAAAAAAACGCTCCAACTTTTAAACTATTTAAGCTACAGAAAAGTATAATACAGGATACCCACAAAGGGTAGGGGGTATTTGTAAATGGAATAAAAAATAAATAGAAGTCAGAAAAAATTAAGTTTTATATTAATATTTTCTCACTCAAAACTATTCAATTTAATGAGCTCATTTTACAATATGAGCACAAAACAATTTTATTGTTTAACTCAAAAAGCATTAAATTTAAATAATAAGTTTTTCAAAATTACTTGTTCTTAATTACTTTACTAACTAAATAATTTTGCTCCAATTAGGAAAACCAATAATAAAACATAATCACCCTAATTCCAACTGTATAACTAAAACAAAAGAATAACGCAAAACGCTATCAATCGATTTCAGCAATAACTTTTTACTCCTTAACGTAAGCGCAGTTATATTTTGACATAAGTTAATTTACTTGCAGTTACTTTAGAAAGTAAAATAACTAAAACAACACGGTTATTATAACTTTTAAAAATTGTGTGTGTAACGTGTATTATTTTAATTTAGAACGTCGATCAACCTCTTGAAAAATGAATTCAAACATGATCGGTTTTACTTATCACGGCATTAAAAAAATAGAAATTTATGAATGACTTATCCTTCTACTACTGTTCCATCCTGCTCCCGATTCAGACAGAATTCGCAATTTCGAAGGCAGCGCACAGCATTTATCGAGCCCAGAAGAAATCCGCAAAGATACGACCGCCATCCGACTACTGTATCACTGGATTAACCCGTCAGAAGACTTCGTTTGAACAAATCAGGACAACCATTCCAGCAGGAATTCAATAAGACAGGAAACCATTACTACAATATATAGGCCTGAGCGGGAAATAAATGAGTAAAAACTGATTAAATTTTGAATTTGAAGAAAATATAAATGATTACCTATAGATCTTAGGCGGCCTTAGTTATAAGCGTTGAGCTCAAAATATACATTTATCAGCGGTAACGCTCATGCACCAGGATTTTGCGAAAACTCAGCTCCACGTTATTTCTTTTCTCAAATTCACACAGACAACGTTTCGTTCCACGCGCCCCCACCGCTTAGTGGATAATGAATTAACCTCTTCTACTCCGTTCTAGCGCCAATTGTACTAATCAGATTTTAGCGGACTTTTTTTTAAACTAAATTTTTTTCAGATGGTATCCTATATCCGTTTAGAAAATTAAGAATAGAGAAATACCGTAACCAATACACTAGATTAACGTATAAGATAAAAAGTAACTAATTCGTGAATACAGGTAATTGATGAAATAATTGATTAATTTTAACTAATTAATCATTGAACAGCTAGGCATTTTTGGTTGTCTATAATAAAATGTTGGATTTGAATTCAAGATACGAACGTTATACTACCTTCTTTCTCCCCTTAAAAAAATAGTGAACACTCTGCAACAATTTTTTTATCTTTTAACCTCTACCATTATCTTAAGTTGTGTGGCCACCACAACGTAAGGCGGTACCGTGAAAATCGACAACTTAAAGTAAATCTTTCAAAACTATCCTATACCTAAACCTATAATCTAATCGAGTTTTACTTAGGATGCGAAAATGGAAATAAAAAAATTGAAATAATCTAAACCGTCAATGTCCTTAGTCAATCTCATCAACCTGTTCACAAGTATGGCTTGAAATTTTTGATATGCTAACATCTAACATCTTTACTATTTATGTCTTTCAATTGATACACTAGTGCCGAATAAACTTTTGTAATTTCGCACAGTACGTAATTAGAAGCCAACTTCGCTGCAAACTTACTTACTTAATTCTTTTTCCAAACAAGATCCCTGACATTAAATTTAAGTTGTGTCTTGCGAAGATTATAAGTTTTAGCATTTTTTTATACGCTTTCTTAGGTCTGCCTCAAATGTCAGTATATATATTGCGGAAGTTTTGCTAACTCAACTGAAAAGGATTTTAGATCTACTTCCTCCACTTTCATATCCTCAACAGTATCGTAAAAAGTCGCTTCTTACCGGAATATATCTTCCAAAGTTAAGAAAATTTGGGGTAAAACCTGTTATCTCGTACACCGATGATCTAATTGCATAACCGATCTCATGTATATGAGCATCCCACTCATTGTGACTATTATCCGATAAATATGATCTTATAGCGGTCCCTATTACACGATTATAGCTTTCGGTAAAATTTACCTGTGGATGGTATTTCGCGTTGTACTATGTATGTTTTACGTGATACGTTTCAGCCAACGTCCGAAATTTTGATGAAACAAACTGTTTACCATTATCCGTCATCATTATTTGCGGAACACCAAATACTAAGAAAATTTTCTTTTCAATAAAATCGCATACTTCATTATTCGTGGATTTCCTTAAAGGTCTTAGCAGAACGAATTTAGAAAACCAATCGGTTACTACTAGCAAGTAACTGTTGCCTTTCTTAGACCTAGGTAAAGGACCTATCAAATCAGTTGATATGATTTGGAACGGGAACTGAACCCTTTTTAATCTCCCCATAAATCCAGCTCTAACCACGTTAGCACATTTTTGTTCCCCACATATTCTGCAACCACGAACATATCGTGCTACACAATGACGCATTTTTTGGCTAATAGAAAAAATCACAGACCCTACTTAAAGTTTTGTAACTACCAAAGTGGCCTGCAGTGGGTTCGCCATGTGCCCCTTTAAACACTATTGACCTCTGAGAACTAGGGACCACAAGTTTCCGTTCTGACAAATTAGACCTCACTGTTGTTCGGTTAGGTGAAGATCCAGCATAACACCTAAACAGGAGGCGTCTGGGACAGACCTGAGTCTTCGGACGATGGATTTTTGAAGGGGACGATTGTCCAAGTCGGAGCTGTAGACCTTCTTAAGGTAGCCTCTGTGTCCCTATCTTGGATAGGGCTAACTTACACATGGCGGGGTTGACTCAGCCCTGGTGCTTGTCGCCACTAAATGAGGAGTCGGCGGTGGGCCATAAAAAGCCCAGGGGTGCCTACTCGCCCCTCCGGTCCACACATGGGTAGGTCTCCGGCGGGCAGTGGTTCGCAGATATAGCGGTGATCCACCGGTCCTTAGACGGACGCTCGAAAGGTATACACCGAAAGGTAAAAACCTGAGCACACCAAGTCTGTTCGCTTAAGTGCCCGTGTTTATAAAACAGGATAGATATTTTTCAGAATGAGATGAGATCAGCCCTAACATCTTCTTATACCATGAATCTACGTTTGGAAAGTCAAAAAGGTTCGTCGGAAACGATTCGCTGGTATTACATAACATAACCTGAAGAGAATGTTTATCTTCTGTTGATGGCCCGCCGTGCTGATCTCTCTGTCGGGTCTTTAAGTCATTGAAGCCATAATAACAAATAATGGTCAGTCACCGCAATGTAAGGACGAAATTTCTCCATTGCAAAAACTAATGCTACGTATTCCCTTCCCGTCGCGCTGTAAATTCTGTCTGCCCTAGACAACGACCTACTTGCAAAAGAAATTACATGCTCTTCTTCGTCCTATAGCTTCTGTGTGAGCACAGCACCTAGACCAACATTAGATGCATCACACTGTACACTGATTATTCGATCAAAATCAGGGCTGACGAGAACTGGTGCAGTAGTTACAGTATTTTTAATCTTTTGAAAATATCTATCAGCTTCGTCATTCCATTGAACGGATTGCCTTTTTTTCCTGCCTGTTATGAGCAAATTGATATGAACCACTAACGTCGAGAACTATGGTATAAGCCGTCTGTACCATGAACAAAGTCTCATGAAACGCTTTATTTCCGTCACATTTTTTGGAACAGGATAGTTGACCATGGCTGTAACCGTATCTGGGTATGTCCTTAAACATCCTCGATCGATGATAAAACCTCAATATCTGAGATACGCCCAGCGAATTTGCATTTCTCAAAATTAATTGTTAAGTTCGCATTCTCTAACCGATTGTAGATTTCTTTGAGAATCTCCAAATGTTCTTTAATGGTCCGGCTGCAGACTATAATATCGTCTAAATAGACCAAAACATTCGGCTCTAACTCTCAAATATTTTGTCCATCAGCCTTTGTTGTGTTTGTCAAAGGGCATCACCCTAAATTCGAAAAGTTCTCTACCTGAAACTGCGAACGCTGTGTTTTCTCGAGACGCTTCTTCTAAAGGAACGTGCCAAAACGCATTTTTAAGGTCGATAGTAGAGATTATCCGATCATCATTCATAATTTTTTGCATATAAGGCGACAGGTTATAACGCCTCTGTTTGACAGGCCCGGCATCTTCCGTATCGATGACGTGAGTGATTTGATTCGTGCGCCCTAATTCTGATTTTGCTCAGCCTTTGTGCATTTGAATTACTTTCTTCCGATTTCTTTCAGTGTCATTAAAACTTGACCAATCAAGAATCTAAAATGGGATCTCTGAGACAAAAACGCAAACCAAAAATTCTCATAGCATCTGCCATTAAGATTAAAGTAGATTTTATCTCAAGCACTACCAAAACACTAACTTGATGACAGATATTAGCTACGCCAACAGGTAGTTCTACTTGACCTAAAACTTGGATATTTTCGCCGCTAGCTGTCGAAACAAATGTTATCGCAGAGGGATCGATTAGTCTATGAGACTTACAAATGTACGATTCGCCCAGGAGTCAACTAAAGCCGTGATGATAACTCCAAACAACGACACCTTTAAATACAACCGATTGTCTTTACGCAGCCTAACAAAAATGGAATTAACTACAGGATTCGCATAGAACGAGTTTACAGTATAAAGCCACTGCTTCCATTTATTGGTGTGGGTCTTACTTCGAGATGGACTGAGGCTACCCTTTTGCAGTCTACGCTTTAGTTTTTTAGAACAGCTTCTCTCTTGGACGTATCTCGCCAAAACCTAGCAATGTGTCCCTTCTTACGACATTTATAACAAATAACGTTCGCCTGGCCAGAATAATTCTTAGGATTACCTATCCTGCTGCTTAAAAATGGATCTTCAGCCTCCAGTCTTCGACATAGATCTGCTAGTTGTTTGATGCTTGTTATCTCTTGAAGACTTAATCTGGACCTATACGATTGAAGTAAGTTCTGTCGAATTCTCCAAATTTGTGAAACCTCATCCGGTAGTTCTGAAAGTAGTGAAAATTTTTGCTGCATTGCAATATAGATAGCTAACTTCTCGTTACGCCCCTGTTTCCTATTCATTATTTCTTCTAGTAGACTGCTTCTGGGGTAGAAAATCTGCTTTCAACGCTTCCACCAGGGAATCCCAATTCGTGATAAGAAGTCGTTTCGCACGTAACCATTGCAGTACATCACCTGCAAATAAATCGACTGCCGAAAGACAGAGTTCTTTCTTTGACACGCCTCTGGCAACCCTTAACTCCTCCACTCGTTCCAGGAATTCTAGAAGAGGTTGGTCTCCATTCAATGTGAGACCCCACTTATACACGAGAACATAACCGCTAAGTCTTTCACTGGGTGCTGCTCTAGTTTTAGGACTAGATTCTGAGAAACCAGCTGGTTCTACTTCACCATCGCTGAAATCAAATTCCTCACCCTGTTGTCCGAAAATAACAGTGCGCTGTTCACCCTCGATATATGTAGAGGCCATTGCTTTTATTATTTTACTTACTTTATGAGCCAATTGCGCCAATTGAGCCAAATTTAAATGTTAATGAGCAATATTTATTATTCTGATTTTGAAAATTGGTGGGATATACTAATTTCAGGGCTTGTTGTTTTTGTTTTTTAAAAAGGATGTCTAAGATAAGATTTTGACGGCTTTTAATTCTCATAATAGCTAATAACAACGGCTTTCATCAAAAGCTTATCTTAGACATCCTTTTTAAAAAACAAAAACAACAAGTCCTGAAATTAGTATATCCCACCAATTTTCAAAATCAGAATAATAAATATTGCTCATTAACATTTAACGGTCCCCCCTCGATTGCCATCAGCAAAAACTCAAATCCTTAAACCTAACTCCTTCCTTTAGAACGGTCAATTCACTTACTAAATTCATTAATAATTCTAAAGACAAATCTGATAAATTACGAACTCTGGCGTGTATTTGCTGGAGTGTGGGGATTGCCCTAAAGTATACGTTGGACAAACTGGACGTAGCTTCCCAGATCGCATTTCAGAACATCAAAAATGCTTTCAATTTAAGAAAACCTCCTCAACCTACGCCAATCATTTAATCGAATACCAACATAACTTTAACCCTAAATTCAAAATTTTGCACGAATGTAACAAAAGTCGTAAACTAAACTTATTAAAAGAATTAGAAATTAATAAATATAACAAAAAGGGTATTCTATTAAATGACCAAATAGAAGTAAACAATTCACCCTTAATCAATATTTAGTCGCTCAAAATTGTTTGTATTAGTTTCAGCCTAATTACTACATTCCCCCCCCTCCTATTATCCTAATTGCATTACTATATAAGCTTTTACCTGTACTTTGTCAAATCATTAATTCATCTGCCTGATGAAGCCACTGTGGTGAAACATGTTGCAGTGTTCAACAATAAAAGTGAAACCCTCCCAACTGTGTTGTTTTATTTAAAAAAAAAAAACAAAAGAATAACGCAAAACGTCATCAATCAATTTCAGCAATAACTTTATACTCCTCAACATAAGTACCGTTATATTTTGACATAAGTGAATTTACTTGCAGTTACTTTAGAAAGTAAAATAACTTAAACCGCACGGTTATTATACCTTATAAAAATTGTATGTATAACTTGTATTATTTTAATTTAGAACGTGGATCAACCTCTTAAAATATGAATTCCAACATGATCGGTTTCACTTATCACGGCATTAAAAAAATAGAAATTTATGAATGACTTATCCATCTGCTACTGTTCCATCCTGCTCTCGATTCACACAGAATTCGCAATTTCGAAGGCAGCGCACACCATCCCTCGAAATTCACAAAATGGACGAGCAGAAAAAATCAGCAAAGATACGACCTCCACCGATTACTCAACTTCGACTATATCACTGGATTAACCCGTCAGAAGACTTCGGATTTTGCGAAAATTCATCTCCACATTTTTTCTTTTCTTAAAGTCACACAGATAACGTCTCGTTTCACGCGCACCCACCGCTCAGCGGATAATGAATTAACCTCCCCTACTCCGTTCTAGCGCCAATTCTACTAATCAAATTTTAGCGGACTTTTTATTTAAATAATCCACTCCAATATTCGTCTAGAAAATTAAAAATAGACAAATAACGTAACTAATACACTAGATTAACGTATAAGATAATAAGTAACTATTTCGTGAATACGGGTAATTAATAAAATAATTAATTCATTTTTGAACAGCGAGGCATTTTTGGTTGTCTATAACAAAATGTTAAGATTTGAATTTTATTTTTATTTCAATTTTTGGGCGGCGGCAAATACGAACGTTATACAGTAGTTCTGTTTGAGTGCACAGGCTAGTGAGGATGTCTTGGTATTTATCCGCCGAAAAATGGTGTGGAATGCGGATGTTATTGAGGAATACGTGCCGTTAAAAAATATTTCGCTCAAAAATAACTGTTGCAAACAAGATAATTATTTCCCGCGAACTCTTAAATCCAAACAACCGTTAATTTGTAATTTAAAAGAAGTAGACTCATCTGTAATCTCTCTTCTTTCAAACTGCAATGGTGGCCGTTTGCAATACGTATTGTTAGAAGATTCGAACGATAATCCGCCAGCCCTTGGGCAGGTAAAGTGCTGTCCAAAAATAATTTTATAAGAAATAAAAATTGAAAATTTAAGTTTTGTTGCAGACTATTAAAAATTAATCGTTGGTAACATACAGAATCCGCAGATATCCATAGAACTTAGACACACTCGACATACATTTTTCAGAAATGGTCTTAAGAGGGATTCACACACCAAATGCGCCATTAGAAGTTACATGGTAACGTAGAGACAAGATATCTCCAATACTGTTAATGATAAAGTATTTCTTTTTGAAGGAATAGATTATAGATGATATTTAGAAACATGTATTAAGAGCTATTTTTTAACTAGTTGCATAACTTCGTAATTTAATTTTAAACCTTAATTTTTGACTAATTATAAAATCTGCTCCCAATATTTTTTTCTAAATAGTATTCTAATTCAATCCTGAAATTGTCTTGATCCGGGTAAATAATTAATTAATAAATAAATAATTTAACAATTTTACGGAGTTTTAAAATACTAGTTTATACAGATTTGTCGCACTTGTAAATATATATTTAATTTTTTATAGATATAGTTTTCAATTAAAAATGAAAACAAACTTAAAAAAATCAGTCAGGCCTGGCCCGGCCCGGCGAGTTATCATATTTTGAATTAGTAATCTATTCTTATTAATTATAATCTCGTTTTGTTATTTTGTGTTATACGTGCACTTAATTTGTGTCTTATCGTATTACTACAAGAAGTGAATTTGGTCTGTTGTTTAGTAGACATTTCCACTTCTGCAGTTGATCTAGATCAGTGATGGGGAAACTACGGCCCGCGGGCCAAGTCCGGCCCGCGGAAAGGTTTAATCCGGTCCGTTTAAGAGTGCCGTCGTGAGAATGTTTGAACGCGTTCTTACTTCGTAATGTGACGACCCGTATAAAAACTACCTACCTACGATTAAGCATTATTCTATGGCCCGCTACGATTGTCTAGTTATTACAAATGGCCCGTCTTAAAAAAAGTTTCCCCACCACTGATATAGATCATAGGTTCTCAACCTTATTTTGCTCACCACTTTGAGATTTGTTTTTTCTAGAGCCCCCAATTTTTTTTTATTTACCATTGTCTCGAATCTGAAACAGCTATTGCCACGATTATATTTAAACGTGTAATATTATACGCCTTCTAATTTTCTCTGGGTTTTCTACTGCCCCCCTGAAAGTCTCAAACGCCTACAGTAGGGCGTTATCGCCCACGTTGAGAACCTATGATCTAGATAGTCAAGTCTTAATTGCTCTAAATTCTAAATTACTTCATTTATTGAGAAAAAATCATGTGAGTAAGATTTTTTTTGGCATAAATACTAAATTAAAATTAACATATCGGGCACAATTGGATTCAAAATAAAAATTTCCAATCCAATAAAATTAGAAAATGATATGCATCGATTTAAAAATGCTAAGGCGGTTTTAGGTACTCCTAGGAACAAATATTTTCTAGGCATTTTTATTGAAATGTTATTTAAAATAAGAACAATATAGACATGAATACATATTCTACTTAATTAGATTCTTTCGGAATATGAAATATTTGCCCACATTTTTATGTGGTTTAATCACAACTTTATTTCCAAAAATGAAAGTAACATCTAAATCAAATGAATGAAATATCGTCATGGCCCCACTTGAATGAGATAACATTCTGTTTGCGAAGATGCTGTGCTTGTGGGCGGACTTTATGGACATTTTCGTTGAGAAAAGATTTGGCAATTAATTTTCAATAAAAACTGAATATAGTTTCAGAATTGTATTTCAAATACTATTTAGAAAAAAATATTGAAAGCAGAATTTTTCTGTCATAAATATTAAATTAAAATCAACGTATCAGGCATAAATAGATTCGAAAAAACAATTTCTACTATAATAAAATAAGAAAAGTATATGCAGAAATTCAAAAAATTTAATTATTATTTGTCAATGAAGTGTATTATTTGTCAATGAAGTTAATTTTTAAAAAATATATATTTACAGTCATTTTATAGTGTTTAAACGGCCCTTAACTTTGTTTTTTAGTTAATTCAAATCGGACAATAATTAACAGAGTTATGGCGTTGGGCATTTTTTTATCGAATACCCGGTATATTATTCCATAAATGGCTGAACTATCTTTAAAACCTTTATGGTCTATTCCACTTTTTGAACTTGACGAAATTGAGTCAGCTTTCCCTGGCGGATTATTTCGTGCATTATTTCGACTGAAATAATTACATTTTAATCTGTACATTACAATATATTTCATTGAAACCGGTTGGTTGTATTTTATCTCTAGCAGCGCGGGTTAGGGGAAGTAGAATGGGTATGCATTTATTTATTTTCTTGATAAAATGATATTTTTAGCCAAACAGCGATTTCTCTCATCCTTCTCTTTCTAATTTCAACGCTCTTTGTCGTTTAATTTCGCCATCTGTCAAATCGATTTCATTTACTGGTTTTGTTGATAATTTTCAAATTGTATACGAACACAAGTGAAACTTAATTATAACCTCTAAAATTGTATGTCTTACAAATTGTTGTGATTGTGAATCTTTCTTTACAACACGAGAAAATTGCAAGGGTGTGTTTATGTTGAAGCTGTGACAAATTATAATCGTAGGAACGTTAATAAGAGCGAAACAGGGATAAAGATTAACTTAAGTTACTGCAGAATTGTGGGATAATTACCATGTTAATTGCGGTATGTGTCCTCGGGGATATTTGTGTATCCTAAAACAAATGCATGTACAAAAAACATGCCAAAGTTAATGTGTTATTATGGCGTTTAGGTTTATCATGTTTTGGAAAAATGGTACATGCTATTATGGGTTAAGTGAAATTTAAACTCGGGAGTTTCTCGGCTAGCTAAAGCAGAATTAGGCGGTTGGGCCACATTAAGATAGTTTGGACCGCTGGTGTATGCGTTACGCATATGCTACTGCGCATAAATCTGAAAGCCCGCATATAACATTTTCGACGAAAAATCATAAATACATTTATTTGTATTATTCAATTTAATTTATTAAACTATACAAACTTGCTAATTTTATTAAATTAAAATTTATTTTTCAAGAGTTTTTGAGAAGTTACTATCAAAACGTAGAACAAACGGATTATTGAACAAACGTTAAACTGAACGGGTAAATTCACTTTTCCGTAAAAGTTTACATCAGATATTGAAACACGTTATTGTCGTATCATCTGATACGGTAAACTTAAATTTTCTGATAATAATCAATTATAAAAACATTTTAATATTTCAAGTACTCTCCGAGAAAGATCAGCTGTTTCATATGATATGATTATTGGAATATGTACTCGAGTAATTAAGTTGTTTAATAGTGTTAATGCAGAGTTTAAAGTCTTTTTGTTTAGAGTAAATAAAATAAACTTTGTGAACATGTTTAACATCTAAGAAAAAAAAAAGTTAATACACTTTTAGTCTTAAGATTGAAATTATAACAACTGTAAATTAATGAAATGATATCTCTAATAATCACGGGAAGGTTTTCTCAATAAAAAAAACCTTCCAGTGATTATCAGAGTATGTTCGATAAATCTACGCTGTTGAATTGTAATTACGTTTTACGTTTTCTTTGTCCCACTGCTTTTATCGTTCATCACAGCTCCAAATTACTTTTTGTATAAAACCTTTTTTTTACTTTTTACTGAAAATATTTACTTTCATACGTGTTTATCAGTCATGAAAATAAAATATATGTGATAAATATCATACAACATTTATAACTGTAAAGTTAAACGTTGTATATCATTTATAGAACGTTTATGACTTTAGTCTTAGACGTTGTATTAGTGACAGGATCATTCCAATGAACATAATTTATTCGTTTGATTACGAAAATATTTAAGCATTTCGAGAGCTTCACGAGATAACTTAAAAGATTGCTCAAATAATTTCTTAAATGATCGACTTCATCACGCGTATGTGCATTTCATACACATAATATTCGTATAAAGTTTTAAGCCACGTATTTCTCTCCTTGGAGATTATTTCTTTTGGCATAATTTTATTGTAATAGATTATTATCTGAGTTATCATTCAAGTGATCTTCGCTAGCAACCATTTGAGTGATAATTTGAGAAATCATATGTGCAATATTTTCAAAGTTTTTTTCTCCAAATGTTATTTAAAATAAGAATAATATGGAAATAAATACATATTCTAATTAATTGGATTTTTTCTGAATATGAAATATTTGCCCACATTTTTTTAAACACAACTTTATTTTTAAGAATGAAAATAACAGTTAAATCTGTGACACAGTAGGATTCTGTGGGCGAAGATGCTGTTCATGTGGGCGGAGTTTATAAGCCGCGCTTACCGTGTTCTTCGCCGCGGCAGCACTTTATGGACGTTTTCGTTGAGACAAGATTTGGCAATTATTTTTCAATAAAGACTAAATATAATTTCAGGATTGTATTTAGAATACTATTCAGAAAAAAAAAATAGGAGCAGATATAATAATAGGTCAAGAATTAAGTTTAAAAATTTAATTACGAAGTTATGAAACCAGTTAAAAAAACCGCTCCCAACATAGGTTTCTAAATATAGTTTATAATCTATTCTTTCGAACAGAAATAATTTATCATTAACCGTATTGGAGGTATCTTGTCTCTACGTTAGATACTGCAAATCATATATTTATATAACATAAGTATAAATCAAGTTTGTTATACTTGGTTGTAGATATATTTATCCCTACACTTCTCTCATCCACATATAACTTATATTAGTTATGTATCTAGAAGATTACGAAACACTTGGTTTGTTTCACTGATTTTATAATAACTCTTATTCACTCAGATTTTATATTATTTACTAAGTAAATATAAAATCAGTGAAACAAACCAAGTGTTTATATTATATATATATAATAATTAGATGCAAATACGTTTACCGCGTTTTAGGTGAGAAATTAATTAAATATATATGTAATATGTTTCATTTCTACTATCCACATACAACACACTTATATCAGTCGTGTATCTAAGAAAGCGTAAACAGAGCATATTATATAACACTTACTAAAATTACAGCAATGTTTCATATTGTTGCAATGTAGATTTAACGTTTTTTTTTTAAACTAGAAAAAGAAAAACAATTACGTAACTGTTATTTAAATCTAAGATTTATTTATGTTGATTCCTTCTATTTCAGATTGTTGAAGTTAGAACATCAAGTGCCCCAAGACTTGTTTCTCAAAAAAGCCTTAGTCCAATTGAAGATCAAGAAGATCATAAACTCATTCCAGAAGAAAAAGAGGAGATGCTATACAACAATAGCAATAATAATAAATAAATCAACTTCATAAACAATAATTTATATTTACAAGTACATGTTAATGCTACAAATTATCATTGAATATATTGTACTTTAATTTCATTGAATCTATTAGAACTTCTGTACTATTTATTGTATTAAAATATTGTATAAATGTATATAATGTGCCATGAGAGTGATCTCAACACCAACCACTATTTTTTGCGAAGACAAAGTAAGCATACTCCTGTAAAAATAATTGAATTATAAATACGATTTAAGCTTAGACAAAATATTTACCAATAAAAATGCAGCACCCACTAATAATGCTTTATGCTGTGGATCATCTCTGCGGCTGGGGAAAACTACATTCAAATTATAGTCGTTGTTTACTCGATCCCAAAAATGATTAATACTTCCAAGTTGAGTTAAACCATCCCTACTATATATCTAAAAAAAGGTTTTTAACTGAGGAATAATTACACGCGTAAGTAACACTTTCTTTAACATTGTTTAATCACTTGACTTGTGACCACAGTTTTAACTATCTAGTAGTCATCGTGTCCGTCAGGTTAACCTGGCCATTAACAAGGGAGTTCCTTAAATTATTTAATAGCCATTATATGCGAGTTATACACTATACTTTGTTCACGACAACAATAATATACAACACAACATTTATTGTTTAATATTTTAATGTTAACAATTATATAATTTATCCAGTAATCCAGTAATAACATGTAATAAAATAGTAGGTACATGAGCTCCGAATCTCCCGAACCGCCGGAGCTAAAAATACCAAAAAATAGCCAACAAGCGGCCGCGCGCCCTCTACGATCTATTAAAGTTTGAAAGTTTCGAATTGACGTCTTCAGGGTAAAAAATATTTTCGAAAGTCGCAGAAATGTACATGTGTTCTTATCAGAAAAGTGTCTAGATTGTTTAAATTTAATTTTAAAGTTTCGACCTTTCAATTATGGCGGCCGAACAGTAAAAGGTAAAAATATGCCGAATTCGGCGCTCCGCAGTAAAAGTTGCGCCCGATCCGCTCCGAACAAAACCGAAGCGAACCTGCGCATGCGCAGTGGCGTACGGGCGCCAGTTTTGCCTATAGTTTAACCAAAAATAATCGCCACCCTAATTGATCATTATCTGAGACGGCCTATTTAATCCAAAAAAAAATACCAATATCGCACCGACCATTTTTGCTGAAGGGGGCAACTTTTTTTTAAATTTACTGATAATTTTTTTTTTCTTTAAACCCATACAGATGCGGCGTAGAGTACGACAAAACCAATCCCACTTCAGTGGTGTGTCGGGAAAAGGACAAACGGGGTCCCAACTTTTTTATTTGCGGCGCTAGAGCAAATCGACTAAATCTAGATGGTCCTTTTTGGCAGTTGTTGGAAGAAAGTTTTGGAACACGCTTGTCTACAAACAGTGGCGTTTTTCTCCGGAGGGGGCTCAGAAAATCGAAAAAAATATTCCGACACCAGGGTCATTACCTGAAAAATAGTTAAAAAATCAACGGGTTCGCAGAAGCAGTCTAGTGGCATGCGCAGTACTACACCGTTGTCAATTTTAAAATTATTTTTCCGTAGCCTTCATATAGATGTAAAACGGTTAAAAAGTCCGTCGTGCAAAGTCAAAAGCGTAGCAAGTTGGCCGAGATCTCGAGTCTAACTTCGTTATTTGAAGAGATATCGCAAAAAACCTGAAAAGTCAGACGTTTGGTCTAACGAAGTTACCCTAAATAACTCGAATTTCGGGTCCCGGTACCAAATAAAAATATACCACTCCTCTACTAACCACAGTAAAATAACGGGACTAAAACCAAAAGATATTCGACAAAAAGCTCTTCAACCTGTTACAATTTTATTGTTCCAGCTTAATACCGAACGGAGATATGATTTTTCAAATAGTAGTTTTACCCTATTTTCGTTCGGCTCTTGTACCAATTAAAAACTCCCCACTCCGTTCCTAATTTTACTAAAACAACAGCACCAGAACTAAGAGATAGACGACAAAAAGCCCTACAAACTGTCAATATTTGATCGCTTCAGCGACCGAACGGAGATATGATTTTTTAAAAAGAAGTCTTATCCTATTTTTGCTAATTTTTTATTGGTACGAGGACCTACCAATAAAAAAATCCCCACTCCTTTCCTAATTATACTAAAACAACAAGACTAAAACCAAAAGATAGACGATAAAAAGCTCTACAAACTGTCAAAATGTTATTGCCCTAGCTCATCAACAACTAGGGTTATGAATTTTTCAGAAATTTCACAGTTTAAAACGGAAACAGAAAATAATTTTTATTTTTTAGCTTCGCTCTTAATTGTAGCGTAATAACGGGACTTGACAAATGAATAGAGAATACCAATCTCTATAAACCGTAAACATTTCATCGAGTTAGCTCAATTTGAACGGTAGATATAAGTATTTTTTGGTTTTTCGCTGATTCAGAAATGTACGATTTTCAAGGGCGGGAAACACGTGAGTAGGAGTGAGATAGACTTATGCATGATCGAGGGGTACGATTTAAAAAAATATATTTTTTATGCTATGAAAAAATGTCTTCTTTTTTCTGTAACGTGTGTGCGTTTTTTTTAACAACAGGAAGAGTTTTTTTAAACGACAAAGTTGAAAAATAATGCATTTTACCAGTGGCGCACATTTGATTGTAGTAGAAATTAATAACAATTTATACTAAAAACATTAAGTTATAATTATAAAAGTGGCAATTTGCAATAATACATTTAACTTAAACGTAATGCCTTAAAATGACAATTTATATAAATTCTAATAGTAGCCATTTATTTGCTTTTTTAATTTAATTATAATATAAATATGCCGAAAATTATCCATATTAAAAAAACTTCATGCCAAAAGTAGTCATTAATGTAATTGACTATGAAGTTTCAATTTTCTTCAAAAATAGCAAATCTCAAATATAGTTTTGTCCCAATTTTTTGATTTATTTTTTGTTTATGATAGAATATCAAAGTAATTTACTAAAAATAGTCATTTCTTTTTAAATGGCATTTCGTCAAATTTAACTTCATGACAAATTTTCAATGAAAACACGATTTATCGAGATAATTTACTAAACATTTTAATTTTTTTGCAAAAATAGCAAATTGTCAAATTTAACTTCATGCCAATTTTTCGATAAAATCACGATTTATGGACTTAATTTACAAAAAATGTAATTTTTGCAAAAATAGCAAATCGTCAAATTTAACTTCATGCCAATTTTTCAATAAAAACATAATTTCTGTTTTGTTTATGATGGAATATCGATTTCATTTACTAAAAGTAGTAATTTTTTGCAAAAATAGCAAATCTTTAAAACCTGAGTTATGTATTGTTTATAATAGAATATCGATTTAATTTACTTAAAATAGTCATTTTTGCAAAAATAGCAAACCTTCAAATTTAACTTCATGCCAATTTTTTTATAAAAACACGACTTATCGAGGTAATTTACTAATAATAATCTTTATTTATTTTACTCAATTTTTTGACTTGCAATTATAATAAAAATATATTATGTTTGAAACAATAATTGTAAAACAATTTTATAAATACAATCGGAAGGTAATATAAATGATAGCAACTTATATTTCTACTTTCAAATTCATAATAAATAAAATAACAAAATTTAAGTAAATTCTAATATCGCCATATTGTGTTTCAATTAAAATATAATATTGAAAATAGATTGAGTTAACTATTTCTATGTAATAGTGTCCCTTTATGTAAGAGAGTACCGCAAATAATAAGACCAATGTAAGAGCATCAACGTGTCGTCATGACTGTTCCATCACAATGCTTAAAACAGTCATGTGTATATCCAGTAAAACATTAGATGCATTATATTTATTAATAAAAAAAAAGTACTTGAAATCACACTCTCAATTCATACCAAAAATAAATAAATAAATAATAACTACGATTTATTATGTAACCTTTATCGCTTCCCAACTAGCTTCTCACGAAGCGAGTCTCGCAAAGTCCCCGGACCCTTTCGCCCCCGACTATCTTCTCGCGAAGCGAGCTATAAAAGTCCCCCGGGCTATCTCGATTGCGAAGCTTCTCGCCAAACGAGTTTCGCAGAAGTCCCCGGACCCTCCCGCCCCGAGACTATCTTTTCGCGAAGCGAGCTATAAAAGTCCCCGAAGCTATCTCTATTGCGAAGCTTCTCGCAAATCGAGTTTCGCAGAAGTGCCCGGACCCTCTCGCCCTCTGACTATCTTTTCGCGAAGGGAGCTATAAAAGTCCGCCGAGCTACCTCTATTGCGAAGCTTCTCGCAAAGCGAGTTTCGCAGAAGTCCCCGGACCCTCTCGCCCCCCAACTATCTTCTCGCGAAGGGTAATTAAGATGTACCACAAAGTTAACGCATATATAACTCCCCGGAGCTATCTCTATTGCGAAGCTTCTCGCGAAACGAGTTTCGCAGAAGTACCAGGACCCTCTTGCCGCCCGACTATCTATTTGCGAAACGATATATAAGTCCCCGGAGCTATCTCTATTGCGAAGCTTCTCGCAAAGCAAGTTTCGCAGAAGTCTCCGAACCCTCTCGCCACCTGACTATCTTCTCGTGAAGCGAGCTATAAAAGTCCGCCGAGCTACCTCTATTGCGAAGCTTCTCTCGAAGCGAGTTTCGCAGAAGTCCCCGGACCCTCTCACCCCCCGACTATCTTCTCCCGAAGTGAGCTATAAAGGTCCTCCGGGCTATCTCGATTGCAAAGCTTCTCGCGAGGCGAGTTTCACAGAAGTCCCCGGACCCTCTCACCCCCCGACTATCTTCTCGTGAAGCAAACTATAAAAGTCCGCCGAGTTACCTCTATTGCGAAGCTTCTCGCGAGCGAGATTCGCAGACGTCCCCGGACCCTCTCGCCCCCCGACTATCTCCTCGCGAAGCTACTCGCGAAGCGAGTTTCGCAGAAGTACCCGGTCCCTCTCGACTATCTTCTCGCGAAACGAGCTATAAAATTCCTCCGGGCTATCTCGATTGCGAAGCTTCTCGCAAAGCGAGTTTCGCAGAAGTCTCCGGACCCTCTCGCCCCCCGACTATCTTCTCGCGAAGCGAGCTATAAAAGTCCCCGGAGCTATCTCTAGCAAGCTATACCTCTATTGCGAAGCTTCTCGCGAAGCAAATTTTGCAGAAGTCCCCGGACCCTCTCGCCCCCCGACTATCTTCTCGCGAAGCGAGCTAGAAAAGTCCTCCGGGCTATCTCGATTGCGAAGCTTCTCGTAAAGCGAGTTTCGCAGAAGTCCCTGGACCCTGTCGCCAACCAACTATCTTCTCGCGAAACGAGCTATAAAAGTCTCCGGAGCTATCTCTAGCAAGCTATACCTCTATTGCGAAGCTTCTCGCGAAGCGAGTACCGCAGAAGTTCCCGGACCGTCTCGCCCCCCGACTATCTTCTCGCGAAGAGAGCTATAAAAATCCTCCGGGCTATCTCGATTGCGAAGCTTCTCGCGAAGCGAGTTTCGCAGAAGTCCCCGGACCCTCTCGCTCTCCGACTATCTTCTCACAAAGCGAGCTATAAAAGTCCCCGGAGCTATCTCTATTGCGAAGCTTCTCACGAAGCGAGTTTCGCAGAACTCCCTATACCCCCTCTCCCCCCGACTATCTTCTCCCGAAGCGAGTTTCGCAGAACTCCCTATACCCCCTCTCCCCCCGACTATCTTCTCACGAAGCGAGCTATAAAAGTCCGCCGAGCTACCTCTATTGCAAAGCTTCTCGCAAAGCGAGTGTCGCAGAAGTCCCCGGACCCTCTCGACCCCAGACTATCTTCTCGCGAAGCGAGCTATAAAAGTCCCCGGAGCTATCTCTATTGTGAAGCTTCTGGCGAAGCGAGTTTCGCAGAAGTGCCCGGACCATCTCACCCCCTGACTATCTTTTCGCGAAGCAAGCTATAGAAGTCCCCTGAGCTATCTCTATTGCGAAGCACATATAAGATTGTCGTGAACAAAAGTGTTTTACTTACAAGTGTAATTAAGATGTGCCACATAGTTAACGCATATAACACAAAATTAGAAATAATTATTTACAAGGACAAGAATTATACACACTTTCCTATTTTGTAAATTTTAATTCAGGCTTTTCTTAATTTGAAATATCACTTAAAACTTTAACGAGCTGTTTAAGTAAGAATTGAATTTACCTGGAAATGAGCTTCTTTAGTAGAGCCAAAACATCCAACTTTTGATGAACCTTCAATTCTGTAGATAATAGATCCATGTTTGTTGTATATTGTAAATGAAGGTATTGATATAGAGAATTCCTTCTTTATTTCTCCAATGTAAGTATCGCGTGGTAGATACACTTTTAAAGTCTAAAAATTATAATTGTTTAAAACTTTTTGAAATGTTGCCCTTAGCCTAATTTAGGTTTAAGTAAAGTAAAACGTCCTATGCATGTACTATGGACAAATATTTACGTACACATACATTTGACACCACACTGTGCGAATTTAGAACATACACAAACTTTAAACTGGATTACTGAAATTAGTCACCTGCGCGATAGTACAACGTATTCCGAACAAAGGCAAGACCGTTCTAATAACATAGCGATGATGTACAAACATCATTCGTTTAGCGCATCGAGGTGCCTAATTTTGATAATTGGACTATAGGATACGTAGTGTATCCAGAAAGTAAGTTCCGTTTGTATTTCTTGCCACCGCAGCGCTGCGATCGCAATTTCGCGCAAGCGCGGTTATAGTAAGTGCCGCGCATGCGCGGCCCTTACACATAACTTATTGAGAAGAAGTTGACGTTAATATGAGTTAGCTATGTGTTGTGTACGCTTGGTGCTGCTTGCTTATAAGGACGAATAAAATTGATAGATAAGGTCTGCAATTCCTTTCCTCAATGTGAAGAATATTAAATCAGTCCACATTAATCAACAGATCTATGAGGTCTGTGAAGAAAATGTGATAAATAATTTAATGGTAAGGAAATCTTCACCCATCTCCTGACCATTAAATCACATTTCGATTTCACTTTAATATAATAATAATAGTAAACTATTTAGAATTTTCAACTTTTTATTAAATTTACTACAATTGTTTTGCTACACAGTAGTTTCTTCAGGTGAAGAAATATAATATTATATTTCTTCACCTGAAGAAGCTACGGTGTAGCAAAACAATTGTAGTGAATTTAATAAAAAGTTGAAAATCATAAATAGTTTACTATTATTATTATATTAAAGTGATAATAGATTTTCTGCTCTATCTATACTTCTTGCTGAAAAAAAGGTTTAACAATGACGATGAGATCTAAAAACATGTTACTTAGTTGACATTATACGCGGCACCGTCTTATAATGAGGAAATACAAAAGCTTGTGCTTAGTTATGACAAGTGTCTACAAGATGGTGGTGTTATGTCGAAAAATAGTTTAGGGTTCAAAGCTTCTTTCACTATTTTTTTTTTTTCTGAATATGCGTTTGTTTTCTTTAACCAGTCAAACGGAACTTTGTGGATATACCACGTACATAGTATATTGCCTATTTAGCTAAGGGGCATCGTCAATTGCTGATTGACCATTGTTTCGTCCACAACATGAGCAGAGCTCTATTGATATATAACATTGAATTTGTGTTTAGTATTCCAGCACCGTCTAACAGGCTTCAAAGTCTATATCAGTGTGATGGAATACTGAACGTGTCTGACTTTTTTTAAATCTATGTGCAAACTAATTAACATTTACATAGCGAAAGTGCCATTTATTGCCCATAATAAACTTACATCCATTTATGTATGTACTGTTGACGTATATTGTACAGTGATGTACGTACCATTGACGTGTAATTTTGTATGGTGCATTTTGGAGATGCCACATATGGAAAACTTTTTTATTTGAAGAGATATTGAAAAACCGTTTTAGCGAGCGAGAGTCAATTTTTTGTGTTTTATTCAAAGTCGAAAGAAATTGATCTATCTCTAATCGTTTCCTCTCAATAACCGGAAGTTAATAAAATGTCATTTTAATGAAGTTATTGGAACTCATTTGTTTTACAAGTTATAACCAAACTGTAATAACTTTCTTATGGCAACATTTAACGGTCATTAAAATGAAGTACGTATTTTATTTCATGGGCCATTCGTTTTTGTTTTCCTACATTAAATTTACTTTTTTCTTATGGGCGCGTATGGAGATATTATTGAACAGCATTTTTGATGCCGATTTCAACAATGTGTTACTTGTGTACCTTTGTGAAAAAAATATTTTTTGTTATACAGGGTACCCGTATTTCAACAGAATCAGTGACGGCTTGTCAGGGACGGCAGGGTCGGCCGGGCCGTACCGTTAAATTTGATTGAACAAATATTATAATTTTTTATTTTCTCAGCAATAAATATTGCGCATTTTTTGTAATAAATATATAGCAGGCTAATAGGTAGTCATAATAATAAGCACTCAGTATAAGGCCGATAAATGCAGGAATTTATTTTCATTCAATATGTGTTTACTAAGTCGTCACGAGTGTCCGTGCAGTTTCTGTCGTTACATTTCCCCTGCAGGGTGAACGTACGTCCGCAAATGGTTTACTGACAATACACCGATGCCTATGTGTCGAGGCACACTTTAAATTAGGTTACGTTACAGATCACAGATTTTTATTCTAGAACTAGTGGATTAATTTACCAATGTATTTCTGATTATTTTCATATTATTTAATTTAAAAGTAAAATAGGCATTTACTTTAATACAAATTGGTCATTAAGGCCAATAATTAACCGGTATTAAAAAAACAGTTAAAACATGTTATTCGTCTTCAATTTTATTTAACAAATCAGAATATATCTTGCATTCTTAAATATCGTTAAACAACTCATGTAATTTAAAAATGCAAAAAATCATTAAATAGTTACCTAATTGTAATTTACAAAATATTACCTACTTATTTTAGGTAGATTATATGAAATATATTAGTATAACTATAATTATTTAATTATATAACATTATTATGTATATAACATGTTTAAAAATGTTACTGTAATTCCGAGAATATTCTCTTTCTATTTTTTAAAGTCGGGCGAAATTATTTAATTTTAAGTATCGTTCTAGCAAAGGTGTATGGTTGGGTACGGCAGGCCGTTTAGTCTGAGAGCGCGTGCGCCAAAATACATTCGGCCGACCCACTTCCTTGGATCACGAGCCGTCACTGAACAGAATATATGGGGATCTTAGTTATTTGAAGAGATAGAGAGTCGGTTAAATTGGGGCAAAGTTGCTTATTTTAGGGCCCACCAATAGTCTGAAAATAAATTTGAAATATCTGTTTTTGTTTTCGAGATATCACAAACTGATTTTTTGAAATATCGTTTTTATTCATTTATTCAAAAACGATTCAATCTAGACATTTAGAACTTTGACATTTGTAACGCTCTTTTTAGTGGTTCAGCCGAGATGACCTACCTATCTCTTTTTATTGTCGATCAGCCCAACCTTTCCTAATAATAGTGACCTCTTTCAGTTACCAACCTACCACGACTAAGCTTCAGTGAAGACGGGGTGGGAAAAGATATAAAGAGCGAAACGAGCTTTGAAAAATAAGATTGGGTAACGAAAATGTCGTAGTGAAAGCTCGAAACCTAGGTGGGAAAAATAAATAAGAGTGGACCAATTATGACAACAAAGATTTAATCCTTAACCTCGCAGTAAAATAACAGTAAATCATAGCAATAAAATTAGATGAGTATCCCAGGTATAAAAATAAAATATTCCCAGATAAATGACGACATACGTAAGAAAATATTAACTCCCCTTGAGGTAATTTGTCACCACCTCAATTATCTAATATAAACACCACTTAATATATGCAACTCAAATAACACATGCCTGTAAATAAAGTAATCTATAAAACCTGAAATTCAAAGTGCATAATAATAGTCAAACCGGAAAATAATTATTTGACGACCCACGAGATCTCCGATAGCGCTAACGAATTCGATTTCGGGTATATGAATGGGTATCAATAATAACTTCGCGATAAATGTTCGTATTTCGACCGACATGTGAAATCTTCACAAATAAACGGAGTTAAGTGTTGCAAAATATTAACCGTGACAATTTCCCAGTTAAAATTCAAATAATCTGACGGTTCACAGAATGATTTGAATCCACCACGATAAATAACAACGTATCAGCTCATGTTACGCCACTGATCAGATAATATCTAATAATACTCGTAACTTCAAATCACTCGGTGAATACCGTCTCAATAAAAAAACACAAACGTCACCACTTAGGTGACTTTAACATAAAGTGATACATAGCTTTAGAAATCCCTCGATGAAATAACTTATGCGGCCCTGCATAAATATCTCCTCTCCAACACTCCTTCTGCAATTCCTGCCTTCCGAATTCCAAATACTTCTGCAGCTACTGTACAGCAAATTCATTTTCACTCCCTCCAAACAACGGAACTTCTAACCAAGGACTGCGACACTCCTTCGAAATCCAGGCTCCTCCGGCCTCCTTTTCCTCAACCGTGTCTCCTGCCTTGATACTACTTGAAATGTACCCTCCCTGCACTACTTTAAATGTACCCTCCCGGTACTACTTCAAATGTACCCTCCCGGTACTACTTCAAATGTACCCTCCCGGTACTATTTCAAATGTACCCTCCCGGTACTACTTGCGATCCAGGTGCGAGATCTAGTCGAACAACACAAGACACTTGTAGAAACATTCATACCACAAACTAGGAATGATATTTTTGAGAAATTATTACCTTGGACCGCGTGCAAATGGGCTGCGTATTGTATAAAAAACCGTCCCAAGACGTTCGTCACCGGCGAAAATCCAGTTAAACAGCTACCCAATCCAGAGATGTTCAACGCCACCGCATAACACAATTAAAGAGCGATAAATCCCAGCCTGGTACTTAACACAAGTAAAATCGACTCTCTTCAAACACAACAATACCACTCGTCTGCTTCATTCCCAAGCTAATAAATCTCGAAATGAAACCCGGAACCAAAAAAGTTTTCGTCCACAGGAAACCCATATCCGGATGTGAATTCTAAACCAATCAGGTTAATTCATTTACGCACCAAATAATCACATGACATCTTAACCTGGCGGTTAATTCAAAAACTCAAAAACACCAAATAGGAAAACAATAAGGAGAGTTAATAAGAGATTTGTAACGGTTCCACATACGCTTATTACACCGAACCCCATTCGATGATTACAAAAAAAAAATCGCTGTAAATGAACGATCCACCCCGCAGTACATTGGAAACGCCGCACGGAAAATCAGTTGGCCACACTGCGCCGAACAGAACGCCTCCCCGACAATTTAGGTTGGTCACTCCGTTGTCAAACGCGATGTAACCAATAACCGGAATAAATGCCTCGGTGAATAACCTTCACAACGATGCAACAAAACACAATCAACACACTTTCCATTGTAAGAAATATGAGCATTCTCTCCCAGTAATTTTACATAAATAACAATAGTCGAATTCGTCTAAACATCAACCGTTACACAATATAGAGGCACATTTTTATGAGGAATCTAGTGGCATATTTTATTTTAGGATAACTATTACATTTACCCGGGAACCATAGCCAACATTTGTTTTTATTATGGGCGCCATTTTAGGTTTTCATATTTTTTAAAAGAACATTTTTTTCTGAACTCAGTGATGTAGCACATTAATAATTTATTTTATATTTGATATTTAATACTTATTTTCTTTTTTGTAAGGAGTGCCTTGGAGACAATGACGTCATATCTATTAATCAACAAAATCTTGACAGCAGTCATTCAATGGTAACAGTGAAAATGAATAAATAACTGTCAAACTTTTATAATAATAATAATAAGTATCAATTATCATACATAACATAAAAATCTTGACAGCGGTAATTTAATGTTAACAGTCAAAATAAATAAATAACTGTCAAACTTTTGTAATAATAATAATAAGTTTCGATTATCACACATAAAGTAAAAAAAGTGTTGTGTTCAAATCAAGAGCAACGATAAAAGTTATTATTTTTCACACAGGAACTGACGAATTTCATTTGAAGTGTTTCTATGTGTCAGAATTAGGTTATAGCGCTACCCATTCTGATAAATTTTTATGAATAATTATTGTTACCATCTTTGAATTTGTGTCTAATTTTTGGATATACGTTACGAATCTAACATATACATTTTATGTCAAGAAAAATTAATCTCTTTAAATTTGTATTACTCTATTGAAAAATTAAGTTTTATAGTTATTTGTAACACTAACGCATTACTATTACCAGTATTTCGTTTATAAACAAATAAATTTTCTATCAGTACAGTAATGAATCAGCTGGATGCCCGTCCTCAGCGGTGATATGTAAGCAAATTATCTGCCCTAGTTGTCAAATGAGTGAGTTACTCAACTGTTTCCAAAGCACTCTTTACAAAAAACAAAAGTTCAAAATTTTAGATATTAAATGTACAATAAACTATAATTGTGATACATCATTATATTCAGAAAAAAATACTCTTTCAAAAAATGTGAAAATCCAAAATGGCGCTCATAAGAAAAACAAAAGTTTACTGTGATCCCCAGGTAAATGTTATTGTTATCTTAAAATATAATACGTTATTAGATTTTTCGTTAAAAAGTGCCTCTATAATGTAAAAGTTGTAAATGTCTACATTCAATAGTTATTGAATAAAAAAATAAAAACGAAGTTTCAAAAAATCAGTTTTTTGACAATATCTCGAAAACGAAAAAAGATATTTCAAATTTGTTTTTAGATTATTATTGAGCCCTAAAATATGCAACTTTGCCCCAATTTAACCGACTCTCTGGCTCTTAAAATAATCGAGATCCCCATACATTCAGTTGAAATACGGACACCCTGTACACGACAAGCAGTTCATGTCAATCAAGCAGTTGATGTCAATCAAGAGTGCTTATTTATAAAACAAAATATACCACATCGATAGTAGTCATATTTTCTAACAAATTGCAAGCATCACCTAGTAACGAAATAATTTACCGGTTGTCATGACAACTTTGTCAATGACATTTTTTTGACAAAAGTGAGCAAGTGGCAAATCATTGAAATCAGGATTAAAAATGCTGTTTAATATCTCCATATGCGCCCATAAGAAAAATGTAATTTCGATATAAGAAAACGAAAACGAAACGTCTTTAAAATAAAACACGTACGTCATTTTAATGGGCATAAATAGTTGATACAGGAAACTTTTTACAGTTTGGTTATAACTTTAAAAACAAATTAGTTACAGTAACTTTAGCAAAACGTCAATTTATCAACTTCCGGTTATAGAGCGAAAATGGTTAGAGGTAGATCAAGTTATTTTCACGATTGATTTAAACACGAAAAAATGACCTTGGGTCTTGAAAACGGTTTTTCAATATCTCTTCAAATAAAAAAGTTTTCCATATGTGGCACCTCCAAAATGCATCACCCTGTACAGTAACATATCTACCCGTACGTACATGTTACGTCCATGGACAAATGTAAGTCAAAAGAAGCTAAAATGTACGTACTCTGGGTGAAAGGTGCTACATAGGATGTGAAAAGGTTTATCAACTCGTACAATAGCTTCAACATTTTTCATGAAAGCAGTGCGATCTAAAACCATCAGACTAATACGCATTCATCAAACAAATCAGTTGGGTATTTGCTGTGAGCTATTTAAACAACAGTGAAATTGCATGTATGTTACATCACAATTGATAAAAGCGGCATTTAAAATCATGCATCGGAGATTACCTAGGTTGGATTTTGTTGGTGTTGCAAGTAACTCTAAATCGCACCACAATTGATTCATCTGAATTTTCTTATCTTTTTTTTTACAGATTTGTAAAAAGTTACCTGAGTGCAACATAACAATGAGCAACCACAACAGGACATACTCCTCTCCAAGTGTAAAGCTTCTTGCCTCGTTTGATCATAAAAGTACATAGAAAAAGCCCTGTTTGATCCGCAAAACATCCTCTGGTTGCTAGACGACGTTTCACTTGCGTAAAACAGAGTTTCCCCGTGCGGGATCTTCACAGTGTATCTGTTTTCTGATTGTACGTTGGACATCGCTAAAATATCAAGTTTCAAACAATACACCAAGATTTTCAAAAAATGATTTTACAATCATTTAATTCCACGGTTTGCTGTATCTGCAGCTGATCTGCTCCTCTTAGAAGATCGATGCCTTGTCCTGTGATTATTTGAAGATCATCTGTGCTTTGCCAGTCTATTGTGGAGATTGGGATAGGTCTTCTTGATTCATAATAGTCATCTTAAACATAAACATCAGAAAATGTGAATATTTGGTCTTTAGCATAAATAGGTCTTCCACTGATCATTTAATAATAATCCATTGATAACGGCCACTTTGTGTCCGAAATGTAGGTACATATGGAAGCAAAATTAAAGTGTGAAGAAAGGTAACTAGCGCTTTATATATCAATTAAATTTGATCTTCGCGTAACTCACTCAATCAATTTAATTTCATAAAAGTATTTGCTTCGACTACCTAGCGGCCGTATGACTTTTCTGGAGCAGACGGTAAATTACACAGCGGTCCGTAGGGACCGCCCTGGCGGTTAAAGTGTTAAGACTGCACATGTTCATCTTTCAGGACCATATGCGACATCAATCCGGTTGTGGACCCAAGTTTTTCATTCATTCAGTTGGAATAAAATATAATAATTACACAGTGTGGAAATTAAGTAGCGGATAAATTCGATAACTCCGTTAATATGTATAATAGAGAAAAAATCTAAGAGGGGTATAGCGAGTTAAATTGTTTTAAAAGTTGTGACGTCATCAATATTTTTTATAAATGACAACCTATATTTTTAAATTTTGATTTCGGTAGAGGTTTCTTACATAAGAAAACAATCAAGAAAAACGATGTTAATGTTCAATTCTTTGTTTCTCTGTCAGCTATGCTATTTTAGTCAAACAAGATTCTTGCTACGTATAAATACTCGTACTATCCACAAAGAATAAAAACCGCACTGTTTTGTTTGTTTTAAATCCCTATAACTAGAGTTAGGGCCAGTTGCAGCAAACATTAACAACTGGTTCAACTCTGAGCTCGAGTTTAAAGTGACATTAGAACAATAGGAACTGTCATTTTCAACTGCAGTTTAGCTTGAACCCAAGTTTAACGTTTTTAATACAGCTCGCCTTAGTCTGTTAATTTTATTCATCTTTACTTTTTTAACTTTAAAACCGTTTTTCTTTAATTTTTCTTTTGTAACCTATTCCAAATTTTGTATGGTTGAAAACAGATTTTAAAACTCTATAGAAATCAAAAATCAAAAATATAGGTTGTTATTTAAAAATAATATTGATGACGTCACAACTTTAAAAACAAGAATCTGATTTTTTTTTCATATGCGCAGTAAATTAAATCGCTATACTTCTTTTCGATTTTTTTCTCTATCATACATATTAACGGAGTTACCAAATTTATCCGCTACTTACTTTCCATACTGTATAATCTAAATAATATTTAAGTTTATAAATTATCCTCAAATACTTACAAGAAGGATATGGCTGCACTGTGATTGTTGCAATTGATTGGTTGCTTTCAATCTCACGAAGAGGAGGTGAAGGAATATCTGAAGGAAATACATATGTAATATCTTATTAATTTGGCAAAAAAACAATTTTAGGGTTTCATTCAATATTTTTGTATAGTTAAATCTATAAGTACTGTAATTTAATCTATAAGTACTGTAATTCCACTTCATTCTTTCAATATTAAGCCCATTTTATATGATAATATTTTATGAGACAGTGTTTGGATAAAAATTCGGGCTGATTCTGTAAGAAAATGTAAAATTTAACGTATGTCCATAGTGAGTTTTTTGTATGTTCTCTATGGGGATTTCGGAAACTATAAGAGATAGAGAAACGGTTAAATGCGGAAAGTAATGCAGTTTTTCAGGCTAAATAAAAAGATACTTGTAGAATTTTCAGAAAAGTTAAAGGGGTAACTGGATATTTAAAAAAAGTTAAGTGTCGACTTTTCTCACTTATTTAAAGAGATACAAAAAATACTATAAAGGATACTTGCAGTTTTTCAATGGAAACTATAGTTGGCTATGTCATATTTTTTCTCCTTAATCTGATATATCACATGATATACTTATTTATAACAATATAAACACGATTGAAGAAACACGATCTTTGCATTTCGAATGATTATTTATTAAAACGAGCCAACGTTTTTAAATCGTTATAACCTTTTTATGCTATACTGACTCATTACTATTAGAAAACATTAAACATATTTAATTATTGACAAATCAGGGCACGCTTTAATTTTATATTTTTTATAAAATGTTATAATTATCAATCGATTGATTCGAGACTACTAAACATAATATTGTACTAAGAAAGGTACTAAAAACAAGCCCTCATGTCAAAGGTTGACGACTAAATTCAGTATACCGCCGCATATTCACCTCGCGTTTAAATAAGATGTGCCTGAGGCTCGCCTCACTAGCCCGAATAAAACTGCGATTTCATTGCGACGATCAACACAGTCACGCATATCGAGTTGCATAAGAACTAGCTGCGTGAATTGAAATCTGCCTCTGAAAAGTGGACGCCATTAGTGCCCTTTACACGTACACTATTGAATGCCACACGCCGGGAGTCAACGCAAAAGTGTACGTGTAAATGCAACTTTTGCATCGAGGAAAGAGTGGAGTAAAAACTACACGTGTAAATGCCACTCCTATGTCGAGGAAAGAGTAGAGTGCCTTTAATTTCGCATCACGGTTTCCAACATGATGGAACCGCCATACGTGGACGCAAGAGTCGACGCAAAACCGGTGCGCTTAATTTCGTTCCACTTTCGGATCGAGGAATGAACGCCACTCATGAACGGCGTTCAATCCTCGACGCAAAAGTGGAGTTAAAAAAGTACATCTTTTAGCTGGCGCGCCACGCTTTCCTCGACGCAGAAACGCAGGCAAAAGCGTATAAAGAGCCCTATTAATTTTCCTAAAAATGGATCGAATATCGCTTGCACAGAATTAATTAATTGTATAAATTTCTATTAAAAATGAAGATAGTATGTATGTTATTTACTAATATGTAATATAAAAAATACAATTAAAGTGAATTAAATATACAATTAATACATTATATTAATGTGCCTCACCTGACTACCTTGATCAGCCGCCACTGGAATTTGTTTAATTTTTGTCAAATAAGTTTATTTGGAAGTTATGTGTAGAAAGAAGTGAAAACTGGTAGGAAAAAATCTTCAAAATAAAACAGTTGTAATGATTTTTTGAACACTAAATTAATTGACAAAAATGTAACGATTAAAGTAACTGTTACAAACAATCGCAATTGTTTTATTATAGTCAGTTATTTTTGTAAATACGTACCGGATTACCTAGGAAAAAATCTCATTCTAATAATAACATAGCCAACTATGGTTTTTATTTAAGAAAATGTAATTTTGTGTTATATCTCGAATAGTAATGTCGATAGAAAAAATCTGATTACATTTTATTATTTAATGCAAAATTATCTAATGCCATTTATAGTATTTGTCTATCTTTTTCAATAACCGAGAAAAATTGATTTAAAAAATTAATACTTTTAACATTTTCAAAATATCTAGTTGCCCTTGATTTTTACGAAAATTTCACAAATGTCTTTTACTCATTTAAGTGATTTTCTATATTTTATAGTTTCCGAGATGTCCGTAGAAAACATGACAAAAAACTCACACTATGTATGTCATACTTTAACTTTATCTTCTAAGTGGATTTGGTATTTGTAATGTATAAAAAACACACTTCTTATATGATACTCGTGAAGAACGATTATGTTATTTTTAACGTTTAGCTTACAAAATCGGCTCACATATCTATATTAGCACTTATTTCTTATGCTGGTAAAACAAGAGACGATTATTTGTTCTTTAAACATAGATAAAACAATCTAAAACAGGTTTTACAAACTATTTTATCATTAGGTAGTTTAAATCACTTAATTAACAATTTGTTTTTGAATGGTAATCATTTTATTAAAAACATGTTTAGTAACTAACCTGGTGTTCTATCTTCCATCATGATGAATTTACGACAAATTCTCGTTTCTTTGTCAATCGCACTATCAGTTCGACTGGCTGTAAACTAAAATATTTCGAACACCTTATCACGGTGATAACAAGATCACATATCTCTTATCGGGTATTGATCATCCTCAATCAAACAATGAACAAAAATATGTCCTTATTATTGCATGTACATTATTGCATTGATTTGCGTAAACATTAAAACCAGTTATATTGAAATGTATTCCAGTACTGAGCACAAGTAATTCTTACAAAATGTACTCGAGTATCAAGTACAACTAAGTAACAATAACCTAACTTAAGTATATATATGAGAATAAAGTACTGAGTACAATAAATGAACACATGAAAAAAATGTTTTTGTTTACTGTATATTGAACTTCACAATATTTTAGTGTTTTATACGCGTGACGCATGGAGCAAAACTTCGAGTTTAGAAAAGCCCGAAAACTTGGTTTGCTTTGCCAAATTTCCAGGCTTTTCTAAACTAGAAATTTTACTTCATGCTTAATCTGGGATTGAAAACACTTGTTGGAATCTCAGACTCAATCTGAGTCTGATGGACTTGAATACAAAAATGTGGAAGATTTAATAAATTACCACCTGAATCTGATCTAACATACATTATCGTTAGATCTATTTACTCCACAAAGTGATATCTATCCTGATCTAACACAACTCTACTACATGACATCTAAAACAGATACACCTCCACAAAATGAATTCTAACCTAATCTAACTCCATCAAATAACATCTAATCTGACGCGACTTCACAAAGTGATATCTAACCTAAATAAACCACAAAATTAATTCTAATTAAACGCGATAATATAACATCTAAACTAACCAAATCCAACTCCAGAAAATACATCTAACCAAAACCATCCCAACTCCAAAAAATGAATTCTAACCTAACTCCACAAAATGACATCTAACCTAACCAAACTTCATAAAATGTCGTCTAACCCAACTCCACAAAATGACATTTAAACCAAACTTAACTTCAAATAAACGTGAATATTGTCAATTTTCATTCCATTCAAAATAACAGTTTGGAATTAAAATGCAATTCTGTCATTGTCATCATCATACCGATAGTACACCACCAATAAAATGACATTATTGGCATAAATTAACATTTGTCTTTTATCATGACCATACGAACAATACACCACCAATAAAATGACATTATTTGCATAAATTAACATTTTCAACGTAATTTGCCGTTTTTGACTATCAAATTGATATTTTATAATCAAAAACGATAATGTTATTTTATGCTGGTGTTGTTATCTCACTTTGATACGTCAATTTATGTCAATACTTTAAAAAATGGATTTGATTACTTGTCTATTTAATAAGGTTAGGTTAAATATATATGCAGTAACTAAAAAACCTGTCAATTCCCAAAATGGTTCTCCAGCGAATTAAAAAACCTGGTATTTTTAAAAAAGAAATTGCATAAAGCGTACAAGATGTCGCATTCCAATTACGACTACTCACTTTACAGTGAGGTTCGTGACAAGTGTAGCTAATTAGCGAAAACCTGTCATTCAAATTACATATCAGATGTTGAAGGTGCTATAAAATATAAACCTAAAACATTCTGGAAGTACATACATTTCAAAAGATCCCGCGCACAAATTCCTACATCGTTTATCCATGGTGAGACTCTTATAAATTCTCCAAAAAATATTGTGGATCACTTCGCAGATTTCTTTGGTTTAGTCTACTCGTCCAATATTCAATTACTCTCAAATGGTATATTTTGTGCTGCACTGTTATATTCTCATATCAATTAACTCACGCCTTCTACTTAAAAATTACTTCCATCTTAACTGAGTTGCTGTCATTACAAACAAACAGCTGCCCTGGTCCAGATGACTTATCCGCATTATTTCTTTCTAACTGTGCATTTGCGCTTAGCAGGCCTTTATGGCTTCTATTCAATACCTGTGTAAAGACAAATTTCCTAACTGCTGGAAAAGCGCTTATTGACCTCCCATACACAAATCAGGCGCTCAAAATCATGTTGATAACTACAGACTGATCTCTGTACTATCTGTAATTTCGAAATTATTCGAGAAGCTGTTTACAGAATATCTAACTGACATTCTTGATTCTTCAATTCCGTGCAATCAACATGGCTTTCGAAGTAATAAGTCCACCTGCACTAACCTACTTGTGTACCAGACTTACATCATCGATGCGCTTGAGTGTAAGATGCATGTGGACTCAATATACACCGATTTTTCGAAAGCCTTCGACAGTGTTGACCATAAAATATTAATCAATAAGCTACGTGTTTTAGGTATCGGTGGTATTCTATTGCAGTGGACCAAATCTTATGTATATCTCGCCAAATTAATACCACGTCAGGCGTGCCGCCACAAGGGTCGTATTTGGGTCCCTTGCTTTTTAATATTTTTATTGATTACGTTGTTAGATGCTTTGCTAACACACAGTGTCTTATGTACGGATGATATAAAAACATTTTAAAACATTCGTTCATTGAATGATGCCTTGCTGTTGCAGGATGACCTTAACTCGTTTAGTGACTGGTGCACCACTAATAACCTTAGACTCAACCTTGATAAATGCAAGGTGATCTCCTTCTCGCGCAGACATACCACCCTCACTTTCAATTACTGCCAATCATCCCAAGATCTGTCGCATGTTACAGCTATAAAAGACCTCGGCGTTACATTTGAAAGTATCTTATCATTTTCTACGCACATTTCGAATATCGTGTCAAAGGCTTACCAACGTGCTGGCTTTATAAAGCGTAATTCCAGAGAATTCTCTGACACTCGGACAGTAATCACATTGTACAATTTTCTCGTCCGTTCCCAACTTGAGTACTGCTCTAGCATCTGGTGTCTCTTTACTGATGTTGAGAAAGACGAAATCGAGATGGTACCGAGGAATACAGCTGCCGGCAGTTATAACGTTCTTTTTAAGGTCTTCAATATTGCAGGCTATTGATTGTCCTGAACTGCTCAATAGTATAGGTCTCCATGTCCCATCTCGGTCACTCCGAAACAAGGACTTCTTTCATATTTAGCACAAACGCTGTGATTACACAAAGCACTCTGCTTTTGCTAGAATGCTTCGGCATGCAAATGAACTTTCTATCGATTTTTTGCGGATTCTCTGGATGTTTTGAGAAGTGCTCTACAATGAGTTTAAAAATATTGTTTTTACCTTTGTGACGTATGTTTTTAGTTAGAATCTATTTTAATTGTGAACATGTTATTTATCGTAACTTTTAATTGTTTTTATATTTATTTTTTTAATTATGTTTTAATGTGTAATTTTATATTTTTTGTTGTACACAATATTATGTATTTTTTAAATGCACTAGGTTGAATGAGTAAATAAATAAAATAAATAAATATTAATTAAGTCAAACAATGACGATCCGAACCTAACATTAGTGACTGTCATAACCTAACCTAACCTCACTTTTTTGTGTTGTGTGAACGATGTTTATTGACAAAATTTAAATGGAGGGAGTGTGAAGCAAAAACAAATATATTCAAAGACCAACAATCAATTTACTCACAACATTTTTATCTGACGTTTTTGCGCTTCTAGTTGGATTCCAGATTGAAGGCAATGTCATTTTACTTGGGAACTTACACCTCCGCGGCGGGCACGAGCACCTGGACCGCTTGCAGCTCTTTTAACTTTTTACAATTCTGTCAGCTTCTGTCTTCTGCTATAATGTCCATAGCCTTTCCCCTACAAAACAAACAATTACCTTTGTATTACATATTGAATAAGTAAAAGAACGCTCCAACTTTTAAACTATTCAAGCTACAGAAAAGTACAATATATGAATTTGATGTATTTTGACGAGCTCTATAACTTATCGCTAAGAGTAAACTATAACTTCCAGTTTCGCATTTTCACCAAAAGCATTTCAATACCTTATTTTGTGATATAACGTTTAAAGTTAAATCTCAATATATTTAGTGCTTTTTGCTGTACATAATCCGCAGACACACATCCGCATAGACAGGCAGGCATTTTTCAGGAATGGTCTTAATCGACTCAGGGGACTTCAAAACGGACATTTCGGCTAAAACTTTTGATTTGAAAATGTTTACGACAACAATACTTTCTCTTTGTATTACATACGGAAAAAGTAAAAATGTTGATGTGTTTTCTTTAAAACAATTTAGCTTTATCACAGACGAGGCAGACATAATTTAGACACAATTTAGGGTACGTACACACTGCCGGCGTGCCGGCACATATCGCGTGTTGTTTCTAGCCGATCTGTCTCTTGTTTGCATGATTTATTAGAAAATTCACTAATTTCATAAACAATTTAAAAATAAAAGGATATTGTGGTGTCATAACATAAGCATAACATAAACCCTTGAACGTACCTACTATGAGACATAAACAAGGATTATATCGTTATAGGATTTTATGAAGAGGAATTAAAAAGAGTTCAACATCAGAATGTGTATCTGGTTGAAAAAGTAATAAAAAAGTAGAAAAATAAACCTATGAAGGAAGCTAGAATATCATCGACGTATCTAAACCACATGTTTGTGTGCAATTTAACAAACATTATATTAGAGTCCCCGTTAGGCAAAAAGCACATAAACATGTGGTTTACATACGTCGATGATATTCTAGCTTCCTCCATAGGTTCAGATAGGCAACTTTCCCAATTCCTAAAATTTATTAACAACATACACCCGAATATAAAATTCACAGTAGAGACAGAAATTAGTAATAATATCAAATTCCTAGACCTTTCAATAACCAAAATCAACGAATCACTAACATTTGAAATTTATAGAAAACCTACATTTAGTGACCGTGTAATCCCTAATTCCTCGAATCACCCACGAAAACATAAATTGTCCGCGTTCAATTCAATGATATACCGTGCTTTCAACCTGTCATGATATAATTAAAAGTCTGGCCATTTCAAATGGCTATACTTCAGCATTAATAGACTCATTGATTAATAAATATAGAATGAAAAAAGTAACTAAGTATATATATGCAGGCAAGGATACATCTAAAAAAGAACAAATATTCAGATCCCTTACCTACTTTGGTGACATCTCATTACAAAATAAAAGCATTTTATCTAAACATAACATTTCAATAGCCTTTAAACCTACTTGTAGCGATTGCAAAGGAGAGTATATTGGTCAATCTGGTCGTAATTTTAAAATCAGACTCAAGGAGCATCTTAGCTCTTTTCGGCTTAATTTGATTGATAAGTCGTCATTCGCTAGACATATGATTGAAAACAATCATACTTTTGGCGAGGATGTACTGTCAATAATACATTTAGCCGAAAAGGGTCGTAAGATGGACCTCCTGGAGTCTCTGGAAATTCACAAAGCACGCGCTAATCCAGAAATTCCCGTAATAAACGGCCAGCTTGACCTAATATACACCCCCATTTTTAAAGCCGTTTTGTAACCGTAATTTTTTTGTCTTATTTGTGTAAAGTTTTAAATTGGTTACATGATTCGAAGCAGCAGTCGCAGTTGGCGTAGGATGTGTGGGTATGTGGGGGGTATATGGGTGTGTGCGTGTGCGTGTGTGTGTGTGAGATGGTGTGTGTGTGTGTGTGTGCAAGTGCGCGCTCGACTCGAGCGTTTGGTACTAAATCTTCAATGCGCGCTACTCGAAAAAGAAACTACGCCCGCACCCGTTGATAGCGCATACTACCCCATCACACCTTCCTTCCCCAGCACTGCTACAAAAACCATCACTCACTTCACTTCTTCAGCTTATTATTGTTATTATTATTGTTCTTGTATCTTGCTCTTGTCACCCCCGCCCCCTCACCTTGCTTTCCCAATGGGCATTAGGTTAGCAGGGGTACAAACCTAAACTTAGCTGAGGGATAAACCTAAACTTAGCTGAGGGACAAACCAAACGAACTCTATGTTACCGATCTGTGTTTGGTGGAGCCAGAATCGGCTATTTTCACCTACTCAACTCAAACAATAGAAACAATATTGTAGTGGTTACATTGCTACTTTTCTTGCTTTTTTGGCGAATGTATTTATTAAATCGTCCATAGCTGAACAAGATTTTAGTTTCGTAAGTTTTACTTTTTCTGTAGATAATACTAAGTCCGATAGCCTTTCTTGGCCTATAGATGTTCTAAGATGGTTTTTTATTAGTTAAAGTTTGGAAAAGCTTCTTTCAGCTGTTGCCGTTGTAACTGGAAGGGTCAAAAATAATAAGCACCCTATTAAAACCTCCGGAAAACAAGACGCGAGGCTATTGAAATTTATTAGTAACAGGTCTACAAGTTCTTTAATGGTATTAATTTACTGAATTTCTGATTTCAAGCAGTTTATGAAAGTAATTAATTGCTCATAGAGATCATTATTTTTAAAGTCATTGTGGTATTTAGTAGCCAGTTCTGATGCTCCAATTTTTATGACTTAATTTGAAAAGGTTGTAAAATTTGAAATAAATCATTTAGATCACATGAGCTCTGAAATCGTTTTTTAGTTTGAGAAATCAGTACATCTAAACAGCAATAATATATGTTGACTCTGAAGTATGATTCCGGATCAGAAATTCTCAAAACTGACTCGCAGATTTTGATTTGTATTGGTACTTCATTATGTTCTGTTATTGAAATATATCTAAAAACTACTGAAAGTAGTAGAGGTCTTGTGTTGTATCCATAATTATCAACAAAAAGGAAGCATTATTTTTGCGAAAACAATATTTTTTTAATTGTGGTTAAAAGCAAATTAATAATCTCATTCTGAACCGTTGGGCTTAAATAATTTATGTCGCCCTTTGTGTTTAAAAGTAGTTCTTCTAAAACACGATCATAATTAGATAATAAGTGTAAAATTGACATGAAATTTAAAGATTTTGAATCATAGCCTCTTAAAGGTAAATTACATGACGCTAAAGTAATTCTAACGTTAATTATACGATGCAGTACATTTCGCCAGAAAGCAATTTTGTTATTCATTTCACTTTCAAAATTAATATCAATTGTATTTTTCTGAAACCAATTATCATAAGATAGAGCCGATGTAATATGCTGCTGAGATTTTTCATTGTCAATAATATTTTGTGTGAAATTGCTTCTAACCGAAGCGCCATTAACCCTTGAGGAGAAATACGATTTGCTTTGATAATGTGCAAACAACCAACAAATGTGGCAATATGCTTTCTTTAAAAAAATGTAATAGCATAACCATGGCCTTACAATCTTTATACCAGCCTTGTTTAAGTATGAGTAATAAAACTTTGAAAAACATCGCTTAGTTTCCGAATCCCTTGAAAACGGTTTTTAAGGTTAAAATGGCCTAAATTTGAAAAGTATGTTTCTTTCGTATTCTGAAAGGCTGTCACCAAAATTTTCTTTATCTGAAGAAGATATATTATTATATTCTTCACATTTCTCATCATCTTCGTTTTAAATTTCTTCTATTTGTGGAGGCTCTAATGAACCATGTACTTTAGAAGGATCTACAAAATACAAATCCAAATAAATTAAATATTGCAAATGTTTATTTAATACCGAGGAGAATATTGTCACAATATCTAAAGAAATTGAAATATTCAACGAATACAGTCAGCAATCCTATAAATCAATATATTTAGTACAAATAATCCTTTAGCTCAGTGATGGGGAAACTACGGCCCGCGGGCCAAGTCCGGCCCGAGGAAAGGTTTAATCCGGCCCGTTTAAGAGTGCCGTCGTGAGAATGTTTGAACGCGTTCTTACTTCGTAATGTGACGACCCGCATAAAAACTACCGACCTACGATTAAGCATTATTCTTTGGCCCGCTACGATTGTCTGGTTATTACAAATGGCCCGTCTTAAAAAAAGTTTCCCCACCACTGCTTTAGCTAATACTTACTAAGGTATACACTTTCAGAATTAGAAGAAACAAATGTACTGGATAGTTCAAATTCTATTGTGCTTGGCAAATTAAATATACATACTTGGTTCCCATGCTTTAAGAGAATCTACAACAGAAAATATTTAGTGTAAAAAATAAGTACTCTTGTAATATACTTTTCAAGCCTCATACATAATCAAAATGGATGCATAAAATCAAAAATTTTATAATTTAAATTTGTTTTTACTGAAAAATAGCACAACCAAAAATCTCGAAATAATTCACATGCCCTAATAATTTGTTATCACCCTTTGCGTGCAGGAGTTCATTCAAACACCTTGCGGATAAGTGAGGAATTCGAAATATTAAATAATTCCTTGAAATTAAACAAAACTTGCACTATTTGTATTATTCAAATACATACAGGGTATGCAGAAAGTATAGAAACGATATACGATAATTACAACGATAAAAACACGGGTGTCTTTATTTTTGAAGTTCTATTCAGACATGATATGCAAAACCCAGCCCCACCATCCTGGGGGTACGGTAAGTTTTGTAAACTTAAATGGAAATGCCCACTTTATTTAATCTCCATAAAAAACTGTAATGGTTTTGCATTCCTCTTGGGGGTTAAAAGAATAAAAAGTATGGAAACAGTGTAATATTTTGAGAACGACATGTTGGATTACAACTATAAAAAAACACGCGTCAGTAGGAAGGGAGAGGATTTTTGTTTTTTGCATATCATGTCTCAATAGTACTTCAAAAATAAAGACACACGTGTTTTTTATCGTTGTAATCTAACTTGTCGTTCTCAAGATATTACACCGTTTTCATACTTTTTATTTTTTAACCCCTAAGGGGGATAGGGTCGAAGTCAATATGCAAAACTATTATAGTATTTTATGGAGATTCAAAAAAATTAAAAGTGGTTTAAGTTTACAAAACTTACCCCCATGATTTTGCATGTCACTTCTCAATAGAATTTCAAAAATAAAGAGACACTTGTTTTTTATCGTTGCAAGTTATTTCACCGCTTCCATACTTTCTGGACACCCTGTATATCAATTTACAACAATTTACAATTCAATATTTCGGGCGTCTGTCACTCCTCAATCCCAGATCAGATCTTATTTTTCTTACAAACTTAAAACTTCAACTACCCTATGAAGTTATAAATTTTCTTAGATTTTTGTTCGATTTTGGTCCCAAAAACAGTGAGTAAGAAAAAATAACTTTTCACTGATGCTTAAAATTCCATTACTAATCGTCTGCAAACTCGGTTTTGAAAACATTAAAAATCAACATAATTTGATTTAATATTAAATATATTGACACCGATATTATAGTGTTCACTATTGAGTTATGTTATTGACAATATAATGGAATTTTAAATCAGCAATACTTAAGAAAATGAATCTTTATAACAAATTGATGAATTGATTATTTACATTGCTACATATTATTTTACAATAACATTATAATTTGCAGAAAATTTTAATTCAAATAATATACATATAGATTTGTAGGTACTTACCAATGCTCATGTCCATATTAGTCACACTACTTGACTGTTAAAAAATTGACGAAATTTTTGGCAATTTTTTAGAAACATTATCTTTTTTCTGTTTAATTTTTCCTTTAATTGCGCCACGGGGGTTAACTCACTGTTTTTCGATCATATTTTCTACAGTGCCACACTAAACCACATAAACCGATTGCGTCGAAAGTATATAATATCACTGACACCGTGACTTCCCCGTCTTGTATTCGGTAATAGGCGTAATAGGCATGAAGTAAAAAAACAGACATTACACTTTTCTATACATGTGTGAAAAAATTACAATTATTGATCTCCAGTTTTCTTTGCGTTATAACATTATACACATTAAATTTCACCTATTCGGCATAATATGCTACGCCTCTGTCTATACCCAGATAAAAAACGCATTCGAACGTTCGTGTGTAGTATGCTTTATGTTGCGATTGTAGGCAACTAAACTTATCCATTAAATGTTAATTAGTAATAAAATTTGTTTCCATTTTGTACGCGTGAACGTTCCCAGTAGTAATGTATTCCATAGAAGAAAGACTTGAAATGGTAACCTGGCAACTTGAGGAGTGTAAGGGACCTAGTTTCTGCAAAATATCCTAAACGACCAATTCCGTGTATAAGAAAAATCCAAAACATCACAAAGTTTTCTTTAAAAGGCTGTATAGTTAATTTGCACTCAAAGTGAAAGAAATTGAATCACGTTTTAAGTAATGAGTTTAAATGAAATAGTTTATGCTTTGTGGAAGAAAATCATGTTTCTGTAGTACAAGAAATTGCAAAATACTTTGCAATATCCCGAATCTCGGTATTTAAAACTATAAAAGTAGGTGGTGGTCATTTCCAACACTTGTTGTAACTTTATTTGTGTTGTTTTATATTGTTCAAATAATATTGTACTTATAATTTATTAGAATTTATGATATTTTTCTCTTTAACAATATCTGCCTTATTATTAGATGTAAAAATAAGTTTTTAATGCCCCACTACACATTATTAATAAATTCCGATAACTTTAATTATTAATTATTTACAGCTACCTGAAATAAATTTATTAAGGGTCTTTTTCACTTTTTGACCTTGACGAAATCGAGTCTAAAGGAAAATGCGCCCCTGGTGGCGATGGTGGACATGGAATTGGTTTTACAACACAGTTGTTCATCATATATGATTTCTATAAAATTACTCGTCATGCGATACTTCGTTTGTTAGCGGCATCGAACCGGTTTTTTACGCGTTGACTGGTTGAGGGGAGTAAAAGGGAAAAACATTTATTAATTTCTGAATACATTTTTATTTTCGAGCCAGACTAGCAGTGCATCCATCTCTTTCTAAAGTTTTGCGCTGTTCTTTTAATTTTACTTCTGTCAAATCATTGCAATTTCATAGTTGGTTATTTTGGATTGTGTATCCGATTTTATATAAAGTAAAAGTGAAAAATAAAATAATATGTGATCGTAATGTGATTTCGATATTTTAGGATTCATGTTTGACTCAACTTATTAGTACTGGGTTTTGCTGTATTAATCGCATAACTGAGAGGCAAATGGATAAGGAGGTTACGTAATATTTGTTATTATTTTGGTATTTGCAAAAATACTCGGGGGATATTCACAGCACCCACGCAATTTGTCATCAGTGAGAAGTTGCACTGAAATTACTCTATACGGTTTAGTAAATTGTTTCCAAAACGACGTTTCAGTGCGACTTCTCACCGACGACAAATTGCATCAATTCTGTGAATAGACCCCCTGATCAGTAAGATCCATCACTTTTACTTGTACTGGAAATCAAAAGTAGCAATACTAGCAAATACTTATGTTATTGGTATTTTAGTAGGCAGAAACGGTGACAGAAGAGTGTGTTATTCAGGCTTTTGCCCGCCTGCACCGCAGGAACTTAATCGTGGCTGAGAAGTTAACCACAATTAAATCAACAGCTGGCAAAATGTTTTAAATTTGTAAGATATCTCAAGCATGTCTCTTTTATCGTAATGCAAATGTATAAACAATTTGTGAATAAAATTACTTTTCTAAGAAGTTTAATCGCTGACTGATTAAAGTAATCAGCACTCGCAATGTAACACTCGATGAATAATGCATTCTATTTTATTGCTTATGGAATACGTCTAAATAGGAAATGCAATTGTGGTTATTATATCCATAACTACAATTTGTTTTCTCCAGCATATAAGCCCATGCTTCAATTCTCCAGGAATAAAAAAGACAAGAATGGTTACCCAAATAAAAACCTTTATTTTACGTTTACATCTATAAATAAATGTTATCGTAAAAAATTTCAAAAAGTTAGCTACAGGAAATTACAGTAAATGTTACAAGTACTATACATACAGAGTCCGCCATAAAAATGTATACACTCTTTAAAGAACGAAAACTATGTATTGTGAGATTCTTTTACATTAAAATACTCATCATATATGTAGTACAGTCTTCAGTTAAGCACATGGTTACTTTAAATGTGCCAAATGTTGGCCCTTGGCGGCCAGTCTCATAAAGGAACGCCGCGGTCCTCGCAGTTATGTCGGTCAACGTATCAATGAAGATCGCTGCACGAGCCGCGGTAATCTGCTGCCGAAGTTCCTCCAGTACCAACAAGGCCGTAGTCAGGGGGAGGGATAGGGGAGCTTAAACTCACTCCCCGAAATTTTCAATAATTCCATTTTGGAAAATTACAGCGAAGATTTTGAAATTTTAAAAAATTTTAGTATTTGAATATTTCGGGGGGATTTGTAGTTAAAAAAAATACCTGGCTACGGCCTTGTAGGTGCTGGAGGACCTTCGCCGGGAGATTACAGCGGCTTGTGCAGCAAGCACCATTGAAACGTTGACCGATGTAAACTGCAGCGACCACTTGTCATTCTGTTATCTGTCTGACTGCCAACGGCCAACATTTTGAACATATAAAGTAACTATGTGCTTAACTGAAGACAGTATTACATGTGTGATCACTATATAAATGTAAAACAAACACAAAAAATACATTTTTTTGGTGGAGTCTGTATATAATTAATAAGTGGCATAATATTTTGTTTGAGTTAGCATTAAGCAATATATGAGCAGTTATGTTCTAAATATTCTAAAACAATATTTTCATAGCCAACTCTGAACCAAAAATTGTGTCCATTAGATACATACAGGGTGTCCTGATTATCTTTTAAACGGTAAGAGATAAAGAATCGGTTAAATGGGTAAACATTTGCAGGACAGTTAGTACTATCTATGTCCGGTGTAAAAAAAGTTATTTTAAAAAATCATCAATAATCAAGTTATAAAAGAAAAGAAAAAATCGTTTTTTCACTGTGTGCTCTGAACGTTCAACTATTTTGTTTATACTGTTCATAGATAGTACTCATTGTCCTGCATATTTTTTTCCCATTTTTTTGTATGTTTTTTGAGTTTGTCGCACTTGTTTATTTCTTTCCAATAAATTATTTGTAAAAATTCCAATTTTTTTGTTGCAAATGTTTTTTAAATAATCTTCTTTGTCATTAAACATCACAGCTGCACAAAAACATCTTAATTCATAAGTAGAACCCATTTTTGAGAAATTAATCCTTTTTCCTCCGACGATTTTGTTAATGCCACTAAAGATTTCTTTATTTAAAAAGCATGATGATGAATTCTTAACTCTCTGCAAAATGTTTTTAATTTCTATGTGCAGTCCATATCTTTCAATATGTGGCATAATATTTTCCGTTACTTTACCTTGACGATTACAAAAGTATTGATCACAATTCGTATGGTCACCAAATATATGATAAGAACTATTATAGACATCGTTTTTAAATAATTCTAATTTGGTAACAAAGTCATTATTTTGTGAGTGTCTATAGATGGCTGCTTTTTTATAGCAGTTCTAAATTTTAAAATACTTCCCTCGACCATTTTCCTGTAGAAGGGTGGAACAATTTTTCCTTGAATTCTTGCAGACCTACTTATTTCTCTAAGTTTATTGCAAACATTTCTTAATAAACGATTCATGCACTCAATCTTTTTAACTACTTTTAATCCATATGGTTTGTTCAAAAGCAATTTTTTTGTAACACTGCTATCACCATCCGAAGTCAATGTTGTATATTTTAATCTGTGTAACTCAATGCTTCTATTAAATCCTTCAACAATTATATCAGCTTCTATAGATGACCAATTTTTAAAACATTTATGTGACTTTGGTGCTTTATTTGAATTAGACACTTTCATACAAATAGTGCAATATTTATTTCGAACACAAATGAATAAATTTTTTTTGTAGCTGCTCCAATAATTACACCAACCCCCGACAAAGCATTATAAGCAATAACAGTAATGCAGGTATGACCATCTTTGTCTACATCACCCTTTTCCTTTGCAATATTTGCTTCTTCTTCGCCTGCTTCTTTGATCAAATGCCACATAATACGTATATTGTTTTGAATTTTATTATATTTAAATTGCGTTATTGCTGGCATATTTAAAATACTTGTTAATGTATTTAATTGGGTAAATCCTGTACCTAGAGACAGTTCATAATAATTACAACCACAGAACTTTCTTAGCAAATTATCACTCATGCATTTCAATTATTAATACTATTAATGTCCCACTAGACTTATGGTTTTATAATGACCTAGTGTTTTGATCATTTACCATATAAGTAATTCTTACACATGTTATTTTTCTTATAATGCACCTATGGGTCATTTAGTTAGATTAAAACAGTGATTACACTTTAGCTACTCATGGTTAAATCGTTCATGCCCTCCGGCTGAGAACCCCTGCCTTAGGGTGTTATAAGGAATTAAAGCCTTCGTAAAAATAAATAAATAAATTATTATATAGCCCATAAAAGCCCTCAGTTGACATACACTCCTCGGGCTGTATTCTGTCGATCTTTGGCATTATCATTATTATAACACTCGAAAGAGACAATGTACAATCCAAGGGCCTGTGAACATCATACAATGATGTAGATATTACCAAAACATACCTGTAACTATTGCTCCTAGTACCGAACTGCAGTTAACGTCCATTTAATTGCCTTCATCATCAGTATTTATTGTTGTTTCGGCATTACACATTTTACATTTTATATATAAAAGTGACTTGTTCCCCTTGCTTCTTTTCATTTATAATACTACATAGATCTATTGAGCAGTTAAATCCATGTACATGTTGTATATTTTGGATTTGTTTCCAAAATGAGGCAATGTTCACAATCCGTCTGCCAGAAACATCATACGGATCTTCTCTGTTACCTCTCTCCACCAAGAATGGCATGTCCTCATCACTGGTCAGATCGATCTTCTCATTGATGCTCAAACCGTCCATCTTGAAGTGGCAGCTCTGCAGTAAATGTTCTATTAAGGCGATTCTTTACAAATTGCAGAATTAGCTCTTAATTTTGAACTTAATAATAAATAATTAATGATATATTTATTTATTATTAAAATGAAATAAGAGTTTCATATCTACAACTATATGGCAGAAGTAGTAGTTAGCAGTAGTGATAAGATCGTTAAATAAAAATAATCTCCCAGAAATTGTATAAAACCATAAAAAAAATGAATTACAGAAAAATAAAAACACAGCGAATGAAAACGTGAAATGTACTGAATGAATTAATAACGATAAATAGTGTAAATGCAGTGGGTCACCACAATTCATTGATGCCATACTTTTCATTTATAATTAAATTTTGTTGTCCAAAGTTTGTTTCACCAATGTTAAATAATTATAATTAATAAATTTTGTTCCTGTATATAAACTATTGATAAATGTTGTTGTTATTACTCATTGTTAATTATTTTATTTTATAAACCTACCTTCATTCACGCAACCCTATTAAGAAAGTTACATTGCATGAAATTGAGCTATTAAATCGTAATCTTTTATATTTTATGAACACATATCAATATGTTCTCATTAATAAATTTTGGTACAACAGAGTTACCTGAATTTCTAAGAGATATTTTAAATGTTATAACAGACATGCAATTTTCTTATTAAAAATACCAAAAGCATTATAATTCAATATTGTGTAATTGTACCTGTCGATCATTTCCGTTTTGTTCCTCTTCTGCAGATTTCCCTTTCAAAGTTTTTGTTATAGTGTAAGGTATATAGTCACCATTATATATTTTTGTCAAAATCGTTCATAATAAGACAAATTGACAAAAATGTCTCTTAGAATGCCTATATACATTATTACTACAAAAAAACTGTATATCCTGTGGTCGCATGTAATGAAATATATATTTGATTTAAGTTAATCGAAAGTTTATTTATACTCGAATATTATTAATAACATGTTATACACTTAAACACTACAATACACACGCATTCATCTTACAAGAAGAATTAATTTCGTAGTGACAATAAATGTTCTTTTCGTGTATTTATTTGCACTCACCTGATTTTAGCCTATTGCACAATACGCTTGCGACCCATTCTTTTTGAATTTCCGCACACCCTCACACTGTTGGCCCTACAAAAAAAAAAACACACGTGTAAAAAAATTCTATAATAAAATAATAAAAGTTGTGAAAACAACTCAGAATTAAGATAGCAGTTTCGTAATAAGTTTGCTGTATAAACAGCAGTTTGAAAAGCAAAGATTAGAAAAAGTGCAAAATATCTAAAAAGCCACGAGAACAGATCATAAAAATCTGCGAGCAGTGGCTTAGAATCGTTAAGATAACGACTTTTTCAAAGAAATCCCGCAAATTGTTGTCACGTAAGATCGCCATCTATTAAAGACACCCTGAACTGAAAAATACCCCATTTCCGCTATACAACCACTAGGTGGCGTGACGGTATGCGGAAAATTGCAAAACGAGTGAAAATTTTTATTTGAGCCTTCCCAGGCCATTTCGTGAAAATCTAACTTTACAGAAATGTTCAGGTGGTGAAAATAGGTCCGGTGTGCATCGGTTTTGCAAATCCGTGAGAAATTTTGAAGATTATTTCGTGATTAAAAATTATTGCAATTTTTATGATTTTTTTTCAGAAAAACGATAATAGCTAGAATCATAAGCGATGCACACAGGTCTTAAAATGGGGTCAAGATTATGTATGAATTTTTTCGTAACTCTAGCTTTTCTGGGAAGGCTGGAATAAAAAATGACTGTTTTCGTTCATCAAAAGAGACCCTTAATATTTTTATAAAATAGCAATATTTTAACAATGTTGGTTATAATAAATACTCTTCCTAAATTGTTTAATCCAAACCACTATTTTGTTTAATTGCGTTGCAATTATATTAAATTAAAATTTGATTTGATTACTGTTTGACATTTTAGTATGTGTATGAAAGTTTGGTTGCCTATAATCGATACATAAAGCATAATACACACGAACGTTAAGTGCGTTTTTTACATAGGAACCTGAACCTGAAAGAAAAATTCCTTGTACATGCCACAGTTCCATGCATCTGTTTATAATGGGAATGGATAAGTATTATTCGTGAGGTTTTTAACGGATTTATCTAATCCAATTGTATACAGAAATGGGGAAAATTTTCTGAACACTGTTCCTCCTCTACAGCTATCTCTTGATAATGGATCGAAATATAAACATTCGTTTTTTAGAATGTTGACATATAAAAGAGTCCAGTGGTCACATAAAAGAATTGGAAATAAATATTCAGATGCTTTATTATATCTGTTTAAAAATGTACTAGCATCTTCCACTAAGCTTTTAACTTCATACTGCAAAAATATTCTAATACTTTGTTGGACTTTTGATTATAAAAGTACGTTTATCAATGATAAGAATAAGAATATAATTTTTATTTAGTTTTGACTATATGTAAAAATTGTCAAAATTCGATATTTATTTCACTGTCTGCAAGGAGCGGTGGAAATTATTATTTTTTGGGGGATGAAGTGGGTTCTAAAACGTTTTTCTGACTTTTGATTATAAAAGAACCCTTATCAAAGAACCCTTACAATAGGAATTTTTATTTAGTTATGGCTATATGTAAAATATGAAGTGATGAAGTGAATCCTAAAACGTTTTTTTGACTTTTGATTATTAAAGTACCCTTATCAAAGATAAGGATACGATTTTTTTTAGCCCAAAACGTTTTTTTTACTATAGATTATAAAAGTACTCTTATCAATGATAAGAATACGAACTTTTATTTAGTTATGGCTATAGGAGAAAATTGTCAAAATTCGACATTTACAATGTGTGTGGATGTCAGCGAGGCGCGGGATATATTATTTTTTTGCTGATGAAGTGGGTCCTAAATCGTTTTTTTCGGCTTAGGATTATTAAAGTATCCTTATCAATGATAAGAATACATGTTTTATTTAGCTATATGAAAACATTGTAAAAATTCGATATTTATTTCACTGTGTATAGATGTCTGCGAGGTGCAGGAGATTTTATTTATTTTGGAGATGAAGTAGGTCCCAGAACGTTTTTTTGACTTTTGATTATTAAAGTACCCTTGTCAATGATGAGAATAAAATTTTTTATTTAGTTATGACTATATGCGAAAATTGTCAAAATTGGATATTATTTTTTTGGGGATAAAGTGTTGACTTTTGAATTTTAAATTACTGTTATCAATAATAAGAGTAATAATTTTTATTTAGTTATGGAAAATTGTTAAAATTCGATTATTTCACTATGTATGCATGTCTGCGAGGCGCGGGAGATTTCTTTTTTTTTGGGAGTCCCAAGCGTTTTTTTACTTTTGAATATTAAAGTACCTTTATTAATGATAAGAATAAGAATTTTTATTTAGTTATAGGTAATTGTGGAAATTGTAATAATTCGATATTTATTTCACTGTGTATGGATGTCTGCGAAGCATGAGAGAAATTATTTTTTGGGGTATGAAGTAGGGCTTAAAACGTTTTTTTGACATTTGGTTATAAAAGTACGTTTATCAATGATAAGAATAAGAATAGTTGTCAAGTAATGGTAGAATGCAGAGACTTTAATAAAAATGACAGCATTTTAGTTACATAATTTATGTTATATAGGGGTAGTTACTAGTTTTAGGGTCGGTTTCAATCTTCTGGTAATAATAATATTGCATATTTAATGCTAGTGAGTAGAGTAGCCGGCACAGAGTGTTACCGACAGCGCGCATAAAGAGACTGAAGAGCAAGAATGGCGACGGCAAAGAGGCAGAAAGAGAGAAAGGAGGTGGAGGGATGGGAAAGGCAGGAGGAGGAGATCCGGAGGGGGGTGTTTGGTCGAGGAGCGGGAGTGCAGAGATCGCCGCAAGGAACAAGGGAGTTGGGAGAGGGAGAGGGAGGGGATAAGAGGAAGGTGGCAGACACCTCGTTTGAGACGGGAGGAGAAAAGGGAAGGGATGAAGAAAAGAGTGGTGAAGGATGCAATGGGAATTGTAGAGAGATGGTGGAATTAGTGCTAAAAAAGATAAGGAAAGAGAGGGAGATGTGGAAGGAGGAGATGAGGGAAGCAAGGGAGATGTGGAGAGAGGAAATGAGGGAAATGAAGGAAGCATGGAGGAGGGAAAGAGAGCAATTGCTACATAGAATAGTGGACCTGGAGGGGCAGGCCGAGAAGAGGGAGAAACAGGAGAGGAGGAATAACATCGTAATAAAAGGGAAGGTGTTAGAGGGGAAGGGAGAAGTAAAGGATTTCCTGAAAGAGGCGCTGGGCATAGACGCGGAGGTGCAGGAGAGTTATGTGGTGGATAGGGTGGGAAGATTGGTGGTGGTAAAACTGGGAAAACTGGACGAAAAACTGAGTATAATGAGAAGCAAAAGTAAATTGAGAGGAATGCAAGAAAGGATTTTTATAGATGAGGACCTGACAAAGGAGGAGAGGAGGGTGCAAAAACGCCTAAGAGAGATAGCGGGACAGGAGAGGGAAAAGGGGAAAGTGACAAGAGTGGGGTACCAGAAAGTGATAATTAACGGGGAAGAGTGGAGATGGAACAAGGAGAAGGAGATGTTGGAGAGGCAGGAGGTGGCAAAAAAGTAAGAAGGAAGGAGGTAGTGGGAGGAGAGGAAGGTGAAAATAGGATGATGGAGGAGGAAGTTGGGAAAAGTGCGGAGATGGAGGAAGGGGGGAGGAGAGATGGGGAGAGCGGAAATAGAAGGGTCAAAGGGGGGAAGATAGGGCAGAGGCGGAAGAGCCGTGATAGGAGCGGGGGACGAGGAAGCAGGTATGGGGGAGGGGAGGAAGAAGAGGCGATAACGCTAGGGTTTTGGAATGTGGCGGGAATAAAGTCTAAAGGGCGGGAGTGCAAGTGGAGGAGAGATTTTGAAGAGTGGGTAATCGGGAAGGAAGTAGTAGGGATAGTGGAGACGTGGATGGTGAAGAAGGATTGGAGGGAGGTGAAAGGATGGTTACCAAGGGGGCTTAGATGGGAGATGAAAGAGGCGACCAAATATGCGAAAAAGGGAAGGGCGAAGGGGGGAATGATTGTTGGATGGAAAGAAGACAGGAAAGGAAGCAAGGGGGAGATGATGGAGGGATGTGAAGGACTGGTGTGGGTGAAGTACCAGCGAGGGGGATACAAGATGAACGTGGGGGTGTTATATGTGAGTAAAAACTGAGGAGACGTAAGGAGGGAGATAGATGAAAGAGCAGGAGAAGGAGGAAGGTGGACGGTGGGGGGGGATTTCAACGCGAGAATAGGAGAAGCGGGGGGAGGACTTAAGGAGGACGGTTCAATGAGGAAAAGAAGCTCGCAGGATAAATGTATAAACGGGGAGGGAAGGAGAATGAAGGAGTGGGTGATGGAGGAAGGGTGGGAACTGTTAAACGGGTGCACGGAGGGGGACTGGGAGGGGAAGAAAACGTACATAGGGGCAAGAGGGGCATCAATGATTGACTATATAGTGGTGAAGGGAATAGCAAGAGGATGATAAGGAGTATGGAGGTAGAGGAGGTGTTGGGATCGGATCACCTACCGTTAAAGGTGAAGATGTGGATAAAGGAGGGACACGGGAGTGAAAGAGAGCAGGAAAGCGAGGTTCTGGAGTGCGGGATAAAAGCGATGGAGGATGTGAGGAGAAAGTTGGGGAGGGCTAAATGGGAGGAGGTCAGCACGATAGAGGAGATGGAGCGGATAATAGTGGGGTGTGGAAGAAAGAGAAAGGGGGAGAGAAGACGGGCGGATGCGAGGTTTGATGAGGAATGCAGGCAGAGAAAAAAGAAGCTGAGGAAGGCGGTGAGAGAGTGTGTACAAGGCGTAGGGGGAGAAAGGAGAGTGGCGGAGGTAAGGAGGAGGTATAAGAATGTATGTGAGAGGAAGAAGCTAAAGGCGGTGGAAAAAGCGAGCGAGGATTTGAGGGAATGTAAGAACGATGCGGAAATGTGGAGAATATTGAGGAGAGGGGAGAGAAGGAGGCAGGTAGGGGTGTCGCTGAGGGAATGGGCAAGGAAATGCAGAGAAGGGAGCGGAGTACCAGGGGAGATTGGAGAAAGCAGATGTGGAGACAGAGGGGAAGAGTTCACGGAGGAGGAGGTGGAGAGGGCGTTCAAGGAAGTGAAGAGTGGAAAGGCGGCAGGGAGGGATGGTCTCAAGGCAGAGATGTGGAAGGAGATTGGGGAAAAGGGGAAGAAAAAATTCAGGGAGCTGTTGAATCAGATGTGGAGGGGGGAGGTGAGCTTTCCAGAAGAGTGGAGGGTTGGGATGATGTGTCCGGTGTATAAAGGAGGGGATGAGAAGGAGGCCAGTAGCTATAGTGGGGTAACGGTAACGAGCATTGGATATAAGCTGGCGATGATGATAGTGAGGAATCGCATGGAGGTGGAGGTGGAGGAAAAGGGGATACTACCAGAGACGCAGGGGGGGTTTAGAAGGGGGAGGGGGACGAGGGAGCAGGTCTTTACCCTGGAGCGAATGGTGGAGAGAGTGATGGAAGAGAAAGGATGTGTGTATGCGGTATTTATGGATCTGAAGGCAGCATATGACTCGGTGCCGAGGGGGAGTTTGATAGAGTGCTTGAGAAGGAGAGGGGTGAGTGAGGGGATGGTGGAGTGGTCGAGGAGAGTGTTTGAGGAGACATGGGTGGTGGCGAAAGTGGGGAAGGAGGTGTCGGGGTGTTTTAGAACGTGGGAGGGTTTGAGGCAGGGGTGCCCGCTGAGCCCGATGCTCTTTAATGTATATGTGAGTGAATTGGAAGAGGTGATGAGGAAAGGGCAGGCGGGGGGAGTGGTGATGAGTAAAAGTAAAGTATGGATGTTGGCATATGTGGATGACGTTGTGTTAGTGGCAAGAGAGTATGAAGGGATGAACGAGATGTTGAAGAGAGTGGAGAGGTTTATGGATAGAAGAGGAATGAATGTGAATGTAGTGAAAACAAAGTGGGTGAAGTTTAGAAATAAAGGGAGAGAGGGGAAGGTGAAAGAATTGGAGTGGAAGGGGGTAGTTATTGAGAGGGTTAAAGCTTTCAAGTATTCAGGGTTTTGGTTTAAAAGAACGGGAGGGTATGAGGAGCATGTGAGGTGGGTGCAGAGTAAGGCGAGGAAGGCGTGGGGAATGGCGTAGGGCAAGTGGGGGAAGTGGATGGGGAACAATATGACGGTTGCGTGTAAAATATGGGATGCGTGTGTGAGATCGGTGCTAATGTATGGAGTGGAAGTGTTGGGGACGAGAGGGTTACGAGCTGATAGAGAGGGAGCAGATGTGGTTCCTGAAGCGCATGTTGGGGGTGGAGAGGTCCACGCCCAGCTACATAGTGCTTCAGGAGACGAACAGAGAGAGGCTAGAGTGGGAGGCAATGGTGAGGGTGGTGAGGTACGAGATGAGATTGTGGGAAATGGAGGAAGAGAGATTGGTGAAGGATGTATGGGTGACGAGTGTGTGTGGGGGTGAGGGCAGATGGAGCGGGGAGAGGAGGAAAATGTATGAGAGGGTAGGGCTGTCGGAGGCGAAGGTAAAGGAATGGCTAGGAAATGGGGTGAAAGTGGATGAGTGGGTGAGGGGGAAAGGGAAGGAGGTGGAAGGGCAAGAAAGGCAAGGGCGTATTGAGAGAAGTGAGTATATTGATATGTATGGGAGGTGGCAGGTGTATGGAAGAGTGCCGAAGTATTTGATAGAGAAGGGATGGGGTAGAGAGGATAGGGTGATTGTGGCAAGGGCGAGGTGTGGATCGGAGGAGAGAGGAAGGAAAGTATGGATGGGGGAAGAATATGGAAGGTGTGTGTTGTGTGGACAGGGGAAGGATACGTGGGGACACTTGGCGGAGGAATGTGAGGGGGTGAAAGAGGAGTGGCTGGGAGCGAAAGGGAATAGAAGGGTAGTGGAGTGGATGAGAGAGGATGGGATCGGGGTAAGGACGTTGGAAAAGCTGGGAAGGGAGAGGGAAAAGAGAAGGGAGGGTAACAGGGATACGGGAATGGAGTAATAACGAATAAATTGTAAATAGTTTGTAAGATATGCCAATAAAGGTCTTTTTTTTAATGCTAGTGTGACTTATTATTAGTGTTAGGAACCTGTTTATAACAATACGCTGATAATTGAGGTCTCAGGGTAAACAAATATTTTAAGGGTGAACAGGGTGTCGAAAGGTTTTTTTGATTTTAAATATTGAAAGAGCATTAGATAATTTGAAATAAAAAACAACTTTATGGAAAACTGCAAACTAGGAAAAAAAAAGCATCATCTTTTTTTAAAGGGGATGCAAAAATATAAGTAGTCAAAATATGGGGTTGATTTTTTCTGTAGTATTAATTTAGACCCTTCCTAATTGCATATTAAACATTTTCATGGATTTGCTTTTTTTGTACGAGATATTAATGTGTGAAATCTATTGCTGGATCCATGGCTAACTTCACACTCGTGTACTTATAATACATAAATAAATACATATGCATGAGGGAAGTCCGATGTGGTCCAGGGAACAACTCAATGTGCAACCAATCCGTCGGCGATTGCGTTAATCATTAATCACTACATATGCATGTAATGCAATAATTTACTTATTTATTTATTTACTCAAAACCCAACAGGCTAGACGTCCTATTACAGGGTAGTTACAAATTGCTTACGTTGTCACAATTGGCTCAGTCAAGTTAGCCCCCCGAAGTTACTACGGGCCTTAGCTAACGCCAGCCTGCGCCACAAAAAATAGAGCTAGCACTATTTAGACAAGAAACCAATTTAAAAGCAAGCGCCACTCGCACAACCTCAAAAAATAATAAAACAATCTTAACCCCTGCCCCCCGAAATGAGATTTTTTTAATCAAATTAGGTGGAAAAAATAGCTTAGAGTTGCGCCAGCAGAATAAAAATATTCTCTAAAAAAATCCGAAATATTTTTTGGAAGCGGTATTTTATATGCTAAACATAATTTTGCATTGAAATTCACCAAGTAAATGGTAATACACACACAGGATCTGAAAGCTCTCGCATCCAAATTCGGATGTGAATACTTTTTTACTTGATATTTTTGAGAGAATATTTTTTTCATATTCTGCTGGCGCTAGCTCTAAGCAATCTTTTCCACCTAATTTTATTAAAAAAAATGTAATTTTTGGGGACAGGGGTTAAGTTTGTTTTATTATTTTTTGAGGTTGTGCGGGTGGCGCTAGCTTTCAAATTGGTGGCGCTAGCTCTGTGGTATCCGAATAGTGTAAAAGGAATGGAAAAATCTAAACTAGGGGGGTTAGCATCAACCTAGCCCCCCGAAAGTTTAAACCCCCTTAACGTTCTTGTCTAAATGGCGCTAGCTCTAATTTTTGTCCCGCTAGCTGGCGCTAGCTAAGGCCCGTCTAGCGCAATAGTTTTTTCAAAAAAGTCAAACTTTGGGGGGCTAAGTTGACTGAGCCGTCACAAATAATAATACATAACTTAAAATAAAACCTTTTTGTAGATGAGTTGCTTGCTTTCTTGCAATTTGAAATCAGCTATAAAGGAGATGCGTTATTTAATGTCTATAGTCATCAGCTTAAGATGGACGCGGATTGAAACCCTTAACAGCTCCGCTGGCCACCATAGCCGAGTTTCACCAAATGTCACAGAAGAATCTACCAGGATAGTCAACAATTTGGAAGATGTGGCAAAGACTTCCTTCCTTAGTTTCAAAATAACAATACTATTGTTTTGTGGGTATTTACCCTAATACAAATGAAAAATTGTCTAAATAGCAATTTTTACAATCTTATAACAATAATTGTATGCTAACACGAGATCATATTGTAACAATATAGAATTAAAATATGAAAATCGTTATTGAGAATATATTTGTATTAACAATGCATATTGAGTGTATCAATATGCATCATCCTGATACAATAACTTTTCAATATAGAATATATTCTCCATAATCCTTTTCATATTTAAATTCTATATTGTTACAATATGATCTCGTGGTAACATTTAATTGTCGTTACAGGATTATAAAATTGTTTTTTATTATTTATACAAGATTAAATGTATTCTAGGGCAGGTAAACTCGACATTTTACAATATTTTATACGTCTATTGACCGGACGACCACCCACCGATTTAATGTGAAGTTTAAAACATGTATATTGTATTTACTTTCATTTATAGATTAAGTGCCCTTCCCTGCCTCCCGTAAGTTATGATAGTAAATAATTAACAAAATTGCAAGAAAAATAAAACGCTAAAAGTTTATGATTCAATAATCACCGGATTGAATCTCTGAAAAATAGACATACGTGCACACACACTTACGCGCATACACACACTTACGCGCATACACACACTTGTTTAAAACAACATCGTTTTTATGTAATTCATAAAAAGGTTAATACGTGATAAATATATTTGGTTTGAAATTCATGAGAGTTCATCGATTATAAACAAACCGATTTGTTTAATATACTCGATATACTCATTTGAATATTTCATCAATTCCGATTTAGATAGTAAAATTTAAAGAACGGTTATTTGACACAGAGAAAGGAATTAATATTCATTTCCAATTATTATCGAATTTTATAATAATAAATGTGCTGCACTTTTATTTCTCAATAGTTAGATGCAATAAAGTTCCCACTAAACATTTATGGGACAACCTTAATGGATAATAAAATTTTAATTTAAGTAGTTAGCGACTGGGTGATTTTCCTTTAAAAATGTTGGCTGTTTTATAAAAAATTCACAGAATCTAACAAATATCACGTATTGACAATTTTATTTATACTTATGTTTAAAAATAATGTAATTATTTGCTGTAGGATTTTCTGTTTTAGTTTATACATAATTGTAGAAAAACATAATGTTTATTTATTTTTAATTAAATTATATCTTTTTACAAAATTAAATTTATTTTAAGCTAAAACCTCAAGTTAAATCTGTTGAAGATTTTGTCAATTTTATAATAATATTATAAAATGTAATGAATAATTGATGAATTTTTCTGTGATAGTTTTGGTAGATTTATAAAAAATCACGGAATGATCATCCTTATTATTTATTAGGTGTGTTCTAAGATATGACTTTAGAGGCACCCTGACCACAGTACACTTCTCAATTCCAATCTATTATTATTGTAGCTGTAACCCTAGTATAAATTTGATCTATATAAATATTGAAAAACTATTTTACAATCCTGTAGGGCAGGTGGTGGCCGAGCGGTAACGTCGCCGGACGATATATCGCTCGGCGAGCCACAGACCAGGTTCGATTCGCGTGCACGCGGAGTTGTTATTTAATAATAATGCTATTGTAAAAATATAGAATTAAAATATAAATATCATTATTGGGAATATATTAAATAATTAATGTATCAAGATGATACTTGTTGATATACTATTGATTCAATGTGAATACAAATATAATTTGAAAACGATTTTCATATGTATGTTCTATATTGTTACAATATGATTTCGTGTTAACATTTAATATTTGTTAAGATAGTAAAATTGTTATTTATACAATTTATATTTTCTACTACGGTAAATGGTGTTTGGTAAAACTCGGCTATGTCCCTGTCTTTGGCCGATGATTGAAGACATTTAATAACACGCCTCTTTTATAGCTGGTAACAAATTGTAACAAACCAAGTAACTCATCCACAAAAAGGTTTTGTTTTGAGGTATATATTATTTTTTTGTGTCAAAGTTCGCAATGATTGCATTACATGGTCACACTAATATGTATTATAAGTACCTACCACAAAAATAACTAAACAATAAAAATGTTGATCACACAGAATCACTGTTGCACAAAAATCAACAAACTCACAACTGCGCAATCGTGGCCGATATCTGTTATTGAATGATCAATGTTATTCGTTATTGATACAATGTTGATATGTATTGAATATCTATATTGAATAAAGCCATTTATACATTAATGTACATATATTGAATGTTTATATTAAAGGATAAATGATATTCATTATTGATACAATATTGGGCAGAAATTATGTAATTGAATGATACCGTTAACACAATATTGTACATATCTTTAAAGTTTATATTGAAGAATATCTTATTGAATTTTCATTATTGATAGAATATTGAAATCTAAATATTTTTATACTGGATTTATACAATATTGTATCTATAATAAATATTGATATAGTATCAATAACCGTAAACTGTATTGTAACAATATTGTGTGCACATTAATTAACAATTTCAAGATATAAATGAAAATACAATATTGCTACAATGTAAATATAAAATTCTTTTCTACTAGGGAAATCATTCTTAAAACACTTGTTAGAGATGTAAGTTTTGTATTGCTTAAAAGCTATATAATGTGACGTTCACGGAAGTTTTCTTCCGATTCGATACGCGACTAAGCTAAATTTTCTGAGTTTTCTAAACTCGAAATTTTACTTCAAGCTTGATCAAAGAATGGAAACCCTCGCTAGAAGCTTTCAATTAAATCCTGTTATAAAATCAATGAATGCCTGAAAGTTTATAGCGTATACATCGGGACATCTGCACAAATTCCCTGTATAAATAACATAGCTTCTAAGTCACATCTAGGAACGCATCTAAAGGCGCTTTTATCATTAAATGTGTCTTTATTAAAATATCTTTATTAAAAACACACTTAAAAGAGAGAAATTATACAAGGTAATTTATTTTTTCATTTTGAATAATATGCCAGTGTTGATTGATGCTTTGGTAATGTGAAAGAAAAACAAATGTTATTACTTACAAAGAATCCGTTAATTTTCAATCAACTGCATTATTTGCAAATCATGCTATGAACCCATTTATAGTTAACAGTAACACAAAAATAAACCATAAACTTGGTTTGGCATACAAACCGAAAAATCCGAATTCGGACGATATTCCAAACACGAGCCAAATCCTGATTCTTGCGGTCACTGATCCACACAGCCTTATCCACCGTCAAATGGAAAAACAGTTAACTGTTGGAGAAAGAAGATCTCGAGATATGAGGAATAAAAAAGTGCAAGCCACAAAAGAATTCGCTTAACACCTCCGCACCAGTTCTGTAGGGGAATGACTTTGTTAATATTAAATATCAAGATATAGATGCAGCTTTGGCTTTTACGACTGATATTTCTTAATTATTTTTGCAATCGATTTATATGCTAATAGGTGCAGATTGCATTTCTTATCTACTATCAGGGTTTATGGGGTAGTTCATTATAAATTGCTATTAAAAATTGTTAATAACCACCGACACTAACAATTGCAAAACAATGGAAGCAATATTTTCTGTAATCTAGTAGCATTAAGAAATATACAAGTGCCTTTTTTTTAATCTGCGATTAACAATAAAGAATATTTTAGGTTGATATGGAATTTATAATTATTATTTTCTTATTAAGACTATTATTACTATCAATTGAAACAAATAGTTAGCTAAAAGTGGCCTTACCATGGAGCCACAATTTAGGAGTTCTATACAGTGCAAACTAAGTTTACCTATTCTTTTAAGTACGATTTTTCCGAAGTACGATTTTTCCGAAGTACGATTTTTCCGAAGTACGATTTTTGACGCTTACTTTTTATACCGTTTTTCTCGCACGTACTTAATTGTTAAACACAGTACATAAAACTATGCTTCAACTTTATTAATAAAGTAATTGTTTCCTTTATCTCTTTCTTGAATTAAAGAACATTTGAAGAGCTTAAACAATTTTTTTTGGCGTAGGAAGCTGTGACCATTTAGCCAGAGGTTGAATTTATTGATTATTGATTTCAGAAGATTTATTTAATTTAATTACTTATCTGTAATTGTATAAATAACAGTTAAGATATCACAACACACTCACACTACATCCATGGACCCGGATACAATCATTTATTAATTATTAATGATTCCACAAGACGGGATTGGAACCCGTGACCTCTGGGTTAGTGAGCAGGGTCTCTACCCATTAGGCCACCGAGGTAGTGACGTAGATAGCTATTTGGCTTAATATTATGTTTTATAAATTTAGTTTTCAAAAGTTCTTCAAAACCAAGCACCAAAATAGTTTAATTATTCACTTAGATGGAAATAAAAATGAAATATTAATAACAACAAAATACATTTCTAATCAGAGATGTTATGTTTAAAACACTCTGTTTTACAATAGTGTTTTAAACATGTTTAAAAACAAGTGTTGTGTTTTAAACAGTTTTATTTTTAAACGTTTAATTTGTTTAAAATGGTGTTTATCTTAATGAGATGTATAACAAATGAAACATAACCTGATCTAAAGCAAATGAAAATGTAATATTGTTTCAACATCCTGCATATTTATTTGACTTCCTTAACACCACTTCTGGCTACAATAAAAGATGAATGAGCTGCTTTTAAACTTTAAAATAAATCAGTGTTTTATTGGCGTGGCACATGAAATAAAATTTAGAAAAGCGTAGCGTCCAAATCTAAACATTCTAAACTCATGCATAATCTGGGAGTCGAAAACACTCGTGATATTATTGACTTCAATAAACAAGTATTAAAAAATATAGAAACGCAATAAAATTATATCGACTTTCTGCAAACATTTAGTCTCACAAATGTTATTAATTACAAAGAATCCGTTACTTTTCCATCAACTTTATTACTTACAAATCATGCTATTAACCCATTTATAGTTAAGAGTAACACAAAAATAAACTATAAACTTGTTTTGGCACACAAACCGAAAAATCCGAATTCGGACGATATTCCAAACACGAGCCAAAAGCATGTAAACCTGTTTCTTGCGGTCACTGATCCACACAGCCTTATCCACCGTCAAATGGAAAAACAGTTAACTGTAAAAGAAAGAAGATCTTGAGATATGAAGAATAAAAATGTGCAAGCCACGAAAGAATTCGCTTAACACCTCCGCACCCTCCTCTCAACCAGTTCTGTAGGGGAATGACTTTGTTAATATTAAATATCAGGATAAAGATGCCGCTTTGGCTTTTACGACTGATATTTCTTAATTATTATTGCAATCGATTTATATGTTAATAGGTACAGATTGCATTTCTTATCTACCATCAGGGTTTATAGGGTAGTTCATTATAAATTGCTATCAAAAATTGCTAATAACCACCGACACTAAAAATATCAAAAAAAATTGAAGAATTTTTTTTCTGTATCTAGTAACATTACGAAATATTCAAGTGCCTTTCTTTTTTCAATCTGCGATTAACAATAAAGAATATTTTTGGTTGATATGAAATTTATAATTATTATTTTCTTATTAAGACTAAACAAACATCAATTGAAACAAATAGTCAGCTAAAAGTGGCCCGTAGCCCGGGCCTTACCATGGAGCCACAATTTAGGAGTTCTATAGTGCAAACTTAGTTTGTGTGTTTTAAGTACGATTTTTCCGAAGTACGATTTTTGAAGCTTACTTTTTTAAACGTTTTCTCGCACGTAGTTAATTGTTAAACACAGTATATTAAACTATGTTTTAACTTCATTACTAAGGTAATTGTTTTCTTTATCTATTTCTGGAATTAAAGAACATTTGAAGAGCTTAAATAATTTGTTTTGGCGTAGGAATCTGGGACCATTTAGCCAGAGGTTGAATTTATTGATTATTTATTTTAGAAGATTTATTTAATTTAATTACTTATCTGTAATTGTATAAATAACAGTTAAGATATCACAACACACACACTAAATCCATGGACCCGGATAGAATAATTAAATAATTATTCATTAATGATTCTACCAGACGGAATTGGAACTCGTGACCTTTGGGTTAGTGAGAATGGTCTCTACCAATTAGGCCACCGAGGTAGTGGCGTAGATAGCTATTTGACTTAGTATTATGTTTCATAGTGTTTAAAAGTTCTTCAAAAACAAGCACCAAAATAGTTCTATTTTTCACTTAGATGGAAATAAAAATGAAATATAAATAACAACAAAATACATTTGTAACCAGGGATGTTATGTTTAAAACAATAGTGTTTTAAACATATTTAAAAACAAGTGTTGTGTTTTAAACAGTTTTGTTTTAAACGTTTAATTTGTTTAAAATGGTTTTTCTCTGAATGAGATGTATAATAAATGAAACATAACCTGATCTAAAGCAAATGAAAATGTAATCATTTTTCAACATCCTGTATATTTATTTGACTTCCTTAACTCCACTTCTGGCAACAATAAAAGATGAATGAGCTGCTTTTAAACTTTAAAATAAATCAGTGTTTTATAGGGGTGGCACATGAATTAAAATTTCTAGTTTAGAAAAGCGTAGCGTCCAAATCTAAACACTCTAAACTCAGGCTTAATCTGGGAGTGGAAAACACTTGTGATATTATTGACTTCAATAAACACGTATTAAAAATATAAAAACAAATTAAAATTAATATCGACTTTCTGCAAAAATGTAGTATTGAGGCAACTTCTCGAGCTAATACCCCGACAGATATTGAATTATACAATGAATATTTGAGTTACACGTCATATTTACTGTTCTATGCAGAATTTATATGCAAAATGCAACATCAGGTCAAATTATACTCTTAGCACACTAAATGAACTAACAGGAAATTGTAATAAATTTTAAAAAAAATACAGGGAATGAATATTAATTGTCTTAGGCCATCTATAGACGCGTTTCGAGTTTTATCCCTCATTAGTATAGCTATGCTTTAGACTTTCAATACAAAAAGAATTAAAATAATCAAAAAACTTACAGAAATGTTAAAGTGTGTCGTTGAAACAGGTACACAAAACTGGGGCGAGTGAAATTGAAGGGATTTTATTTATAGGTAAAGGGATTAAGTCATTAGTAGGTGCGAACAATTTAATACCTTTAACGGTACATTTTAACATAAAGAAAATCTAATATAAATAAAATTTAACATAATGAAAAATTGAGTTTGTCAACAGTTTGTAGAGTATTTACAAAATATGAAAACGAATTAAAATTAATATCAACTTTCTGCAAAAATGTAGTCTCACTGAGACAAGTTTCCAACTATTCATTGGAACAACTACATCTCGAGGTAATACCCCGACAGATAATGAATTATACAATGAATACTGTTCTATGCATAATTTATATGCAAAATGCAACATCAGGTCAAATTGTGCTCTTACCAAACTAAATGAACCAACAGGAAATTGAAATAAATTGAAAAAATTACAAATATTTATTGTATAACTCAATATCTGTCGGGGTATTAGCTCGAGAAGTAGTTGTTCCAATGAATATTTGGAGACTTGTCTCAATGAGACTAGATTTTTGCAGAAAGTCGATATTAATTTTAATTCGTTTTCATATTTTCTAAATATTCTGCAAACTATTGACAAACTCAATTTTTCTTTATGTTTTATTTTCTTTGTGTTAAACACGTATTAGTTTAGCTTTAGTGTTTCTTTTTTAATTCACGATTAATTTAACTATTTCACTAATTTCTACAAGTTTTCATTATTTATTCCAATATAAATATTCTAATAATTTTCCATATTTATGATTTTGTATTTTTATAAGATAAATTAAGAAAATTTTGGAAGTAACTAAAATTTGACAAGTATATTTAAATACAACCTGTATTTGGCAGAATATTACAGAATATTAATAATCAAATAAAAATAATATTGTGAACATTCTTCAAAATAATATACAGTAAAAATAACGAGTAGTCAAAAATATACACGTACAGTTTAGAGCAAAAAACGGAAACCCTAGAATTTTGTTCTAATTGAACAATTATTAAAACGTCACTGTTAGTGAACGAATTAAAGTTAGGAGGAAGATGAATAATTACAGCACATTTGGGAAGAATTTACTATACACCCCGTGGGTATTATAGATAAAAATGATATTATTCGAAATTACTCGACGAGTACTATCTAGATATTCAATAAATTTCGACCGGAAATGTTAAATAATAAAAAAAAATTGTTTGAAAATTTTAAAAATTTTGTGTCCTAGCAGTATGTGAAATAATCATCGCGTACAAAGAGATTTACGCAATTTATTCTATTGCAAACCTTTTTCTTAACCTAACCTAACCTAGAAGTAGGTGGAATATTCAACGTGAGGAAACATTTTTTTTTTGGCGAAATATAGCCGTTGACACAAATTAGAATTCAGCCCAAATGAATTTCCAAGAGTGTTTTAATTTATGTGAGTTATTCTATAAATCCATATGAGTCCAAGTATAATGTGCTAATGTGTTATACTCGTCATCCGGTTAAATCTAACTTTAAGTTGAAGTTAGATTGAAGTCTTTAACAAACATTTCTTTCGACTTCCCCAATGTCTCCAGTAAAGATTGTAACGCTCGTTGCTGTTTGATATTAACAGATGTTTATTCATATTATAAATCAGCAATTTTTGATTTTACTGACTTAGTAAAACATTTAATTTAAAGAATGCGTTTTTTTTTTAATTTTGAAAATGACAAACAACCTAAAAATATACATGTAGAATAATAATCAGTAATGAATATATCGTGTCAGAGTTGAAATTTTGTTAATTTATAAAAATATTTTGTTATTTGTGAACATTCAATGGGCTTTTGAATTACTTTAAAAATATCAGATTAATTTTTTAAATTAATTAATGTTATTTATTTATTTAACGATAAGATATACAGTAATGGACAAAAGTATACAGACAATTATATTATCTTTATATTTTAAAGGTATTCAAACTTGAAATAAATAAACTTTGGAATAAAACTATGTTGCAAAATATTAACAATATATATTCACAATTTTTAAATATTTCTATAAACTAAGTTATTATTGTTAAAAATGTATAAATTGGTTGGAAAAAAATATAAAGACATAACTAAAAACATCTTTATTATAACAATGGTTGTCAAAAATTAGATGATTTCTTTTAAAATACGTATTGGGCACTTAGTAAATCTCTTATTGTTAATTACTCCCTGGCATCTTCTTGACATTCAATGAAAAAGTTTGTTAATGTAGGCACCATCAACACTATTCTATTTTTCTTCTAATCCGTCCTTTTCGTGAATGTTTTTATTGAACTCTAATTTATCTGCCGATCTGATACCACAAGTATTCAACCGGATTTAGGTTGGAAGTGTTGAATACAGTTTGAACTTATTTTAAAATAGGATTTATCTGCTTCACTAACGTGGACGTGTATTTGGAGTCGTTGTCATGTTGAAACGAAGATCGTAGTGGCATATTATCCTGCACATAGGAAAGAATACCCATGTTTTAATATATCCCGACACATAAACCTAGCCATAATGCCTTGAATTTAATTATGTGTATGAGCCTAAGCCTGAGAAAGAAACCCAAACCTCAATGTTTTATTGTGGGTAATGTAAACTCAGGGTCTAAACTTTTATTAACAGGGCATCTAACATAACGTGTGTTATCAGATCCAAGCGTATTAAACTTGAACACGCTAAAACAATCCATTTTCCAATAATTTGAAGTCCCCTGCAGATAACGGTGAGCAAATTCTAAACGGGCCTCTGAGTTTTAATTTGAAAGCAAAGCTTCACGTCTTGCAAATTATTTCAGTTCATTCAATCTTCGTTCAATTGTTCTTGTTGAGATATAAGGTAATCCTTAAGCTTATAATTCACTTTTGATTTGGATATTGTCTCTCGATGGAATCATTTAGCCACTCTCACTCATGCTTCTTTCGTTGCATTTTCTGGGATGAATACTTTTTCCTTCACACTATAAACCTACTTGTATTTTTGTTTGCTAATTGCCCACACTGCTTTCAGTTCAAATTTAAATTGTTTGCAATTTCTATGTGACGTTGACCATACTTAAATCGCTAATAAAGACTGTTATTCCTTACTTCACTTTTTATTTTTATCGTTAGATGTACATTTCGAGAGACAAAGTGCTCGTTATTAATAACAAACTCAGTTTGTTATTAATAATGAGCACTTTGTGTCTCGAAATGTACATCTAACAATAAAAATAAAAAGTGAAGTAAGGAATAACAGTCTTTATTAGTGTAATAATCACTTCACGTACACTCAAAAACATACAGTCATACTTAAATAATTTAACAGTGTGTTTTTTAATAGCAAAGGTTATTTTAAAACCACTAGGTATTTAAGAAGAGCCTAAACTAACGCTTTATGCTGTTTACGTACACTTTTTCGATTGCATTCAATTGAAATATTATTTTTAAATTGTGTGTCTATATATTTTTGTCCAAATATAAATTATGTTTTTGTCTTTATCTGTTTGTATGTAATTGCTGAATGTCTAACATACATTTTATTAATGCCGTTCGTTGGCGTAGAGTTATTAGTAATTTAATGAATAATTAAATAAAATTATAACAAACTTTAGAGATGTTTCATTGTTTGTCTATGTAATTTTGTCCATCACTTTACATGTACAATACAATACATTTATTTATTTTGTTACAATAAATTATTAGTTAAAAAAATCGCTCGTTAATTAGAAGATATTAACGCAATGACGGCCGAGCAATTATAGAGTAAACTCTAATAGTTGATTTAATTAAATAAAATTATAACAAACTTTAGAGATGTTTCATTGTTTGTCTATATAATTTTGTCCATCAGTGTACATGTACAATACAATACATTTATTTATTTATTTTGTTACATTAAATTATTAGTTAAAAGAATCGCTCGTTAATTAGAAGATATTAACGCAATGACGGCCGAGCAATTAGAGAGTAAACTCTAATAGTTGATTTTAGGTAAAAATGTGCACTTTTTTATGATTTCTATAAATGGCTTATTACATTATTATATACTGGGAATTTTTGTTTTAAATATACATATTGTATACATTGTAAATTTTCAGGCATTCGTCAATTTTATATCAGCGTTCAATTTAAAGTTTCGAACGAGTGTTTCCACTCCCAGATTAAGCATGAAGTAAAATTTCGAGTTTAGTAAAGCCTGAAAATTTGATTTGGTCGCGTAGCGCTACACGACCAAATTAGATTTTCAGGCATTTCTAAACTCGAAATTTTACTTTATGCGCTACGCGTACAAAACACTGAAATATTGTAAAGTTAGAAATGCAGTTAAAAATACTTTTTTTTATATGATGATTTATAATTAAATAATAAAATATTCAACATTTTCTTCACACATTCTCAAGTTACTCTTAATTACACAAAGTATCAAATTAACTTATTTAATAAGTAAAAAATGCACCAATCGCGTTAATTTTGAAAGCATTTAAACAATAATTATTTTAGATCACTTTAATAATAAGTAAATATTATATTTCAAACATCTGAACTGATTTTGTCTGTAAGTTTGAGATAAAGTTGAAAAAATTGGGCAATTTATAATTTTAAGGCTGCTGGATTTTGTTTGAAACGATTTTAATAAACCTACTCTTAATTTGCTCTTATATAAAACACTTTCAAATATACATGTACTACAATTGTTTCGTCACACTATGTCTTCTTCTGGCGAAGAAATGGTAAATAACATTTGTCACTTCGGGTATATATACAGAATTTTGGGGGGGGGGGGGTTAAAATTTAAATTGAACAGTGCTGAATTTGTGACGTCTACTTGATCGCTAAGAAGATGTCCTGTGTATTTTCTATTATTTATTTTCATGCTCTCCATAATGTTGAGTTTCCGGGATTTTTGTTCTCTGTGTAGGATTTTAAAGTTTTCATCAAAAAAATCGAAATTTTTATTAGAACAACTACTTCATGAGCTAATATCCCAGTCTGCTATGCATAGTTTATATGCTATTAGCTCGGGAAGTAGTTGTTTTAGTGAATATTTACGAAAGTCTCAATGAGACAAATCTATTACACAGAGAGGATAAATTCGTTTTTTATATATCTGATATTGTGATTTATCGAATATCGATTTATTGAATAGTCGGTAAATTTACATTTCCTAATATCTATAAAAATGTCAAGTCAGTCTTAAATTTATAAAAAGCAACATCAAATTTATAATAAGGTCAAACACACCACAATTATAACACATGAACAAACTAACAAAAAAATCCTTAACATCACCACAGCTTCTACTATAATTCGTGTCTTGTTTTAAACTTGAAAATATTTAACAAATTGACAGAAAGAATTATAGATTCCATAAATAAGTGCACATTTTTTAGGGGTACATCAGAGATTTTAGCGAATTTTACTATCAAGACATGGCTCTTGGTTGTTACTAAAGGTTAAACAAATTATTGTGTCAAAAGTTATAACAATATAAACTTTTAGTAACCTTTTATTTTGAAAACAAAAAATATCGTAAACCGTTACAAAAAAGCTATTCCGTGCTTTTTTGTGCTTAGGTGTTTAAAGTTTAAAATGATTTTTTTCCAAAAAGAAAAAACTTTATTTAGATATCAACATATCAATTCAATATTCATGTTTTAATTTTCTTAAAAAAACATATGTTGTACCCTGATCCTTCCTAAGAATTTTTCCGTTTTCAAAAGTATGGGCACTTCAAAACTTTTTGAGATATGGTCTTTTTACCCGAGTGCTGCATTGACAGTTCCAATTTTAACGGATTCCTCACAAGAAAATATAACACTTTGGAACCTGCGATTTTTTCTTATTTCGAGATATACGCTATTCCAGGTTAAATGAATCACCCGGTATATAACATTTTTCACTGACCTTATCGCTACATAAGTCTTTTTTAATCGCTCGATGAAATATTTTGTTCTGTTGTTTTATTTAAAAGTGTTTATATTGTCTGTTTATTATGGTAGATTGCCTTATATACACTATTGTATTTAGGTTATACACCTAGCAAGTACGTTATATATATATATATATATATATACAATCTAGCCAATACGTTTTTTTTATTTATACTATGCAACTATTTTAAATTGACATGCCTATACATGTAAGATTGTTCTTCCTGGAAATGAATAAATTGATTTCATTTGATTAATCATTAAATAATCTTTAATCTAAAACATCTTTCATTATTCTAACTTAATTATTGCATTTTTGCGGACTCTCAAAATTGAAAAATTGACAAGTAAAGTAAAATCGCTATAGGTTTGGAAAATTAAAAACAAATTTGTTTGGTTAATCCTTTCGCCTGTATTGCTGCGGACTAAGGATTATATATGCTTTTATTTAAGAAACTTTTCATTGGCCTAACTTGATAATTGGGTATTATGAGGACGCTCTAAGTTGACAAACGTTGGTAAATTAAAGTCAAAACAGATTTTGTATTGTGGAGGCTTCTACTTCGTTATACATGTTAATTTATCAATAAAAAACGTTTTAACTTAGTTTGTTTACCACTATTTATTTTTACGTGACTGCAGTTTCGGTAAATTCAGCCTGTCATTATCAAATATGAAGTTTGATAATGGCTAACTTCATGATATTCATGTTTGATAATTGCCAGCTAAATTTGCCGAAACTACTGTCACGTAAAAATAAATAGTGTTATACAAACAAGTTAATACGTTATTTGTTGATAGATCACTAAAACAGGAATAATCTTATTATTCTACCGAGTGTCTTTAACTCCATGATTAAGCAAATCCAAATTTTCTGGCTTTTCCAAACCCGAAATGTTACTTCATGGGCCAGGCGCATAAACCACTGATTTATTATGAAGTTCAAAAACATTTTTATTTCATCTATAATAACTTTAACTTTTGGTAACTTTAGGTACTTAACCTAAAGTTACCAAAAGTAAAGTTAAATATGCATGCAAAATGAAAGTAGTGGAAATTGATAAGAGAAACAAGACCTAATTCCTTTTGATAAAATACATGATTTTAAATAAACTGTTGAAGGGCCTCGAAAATGTTAGTTAGGCAACTAACATTTTCGAGGCCCTTCAACAGTTTCCTCTTGCATCTCGTGAGCTTATCATGAGATGCAATTTTTTAAATGTAAATTGTTTTTTTTAAATAAAACGATAGAATTATTTAAGGTCAAATTAACCTGAGTGCATTCAGAATATTTTTGTGTTGGTGTATGTATGTTTATGCATATTGTGGTGAATACATTGTTGACTCATATTCAAATAAGCCGCGTTCTTCAGTGGGGATGAATGTCCTCTCTAATGTCACCACTATGCTTTTCTTGGATGCGATTAACACATTTGCAATTCACGGTTTACACATAAAACATTGTTGCAAATGAGAATAACAGACCGTTTTAACACTTGAGAGAGAATGAAATAGAAATACGAGAACAATGCTTTGTTGGAATGAAAATGAGTTTGGGTTTTGAAAACGAAGCATTATTTGCGATGATTTTATTGACATTTTAAAATTAGTGAATTTTATTTATTTATTTAGATACGGGAAACACCTTTTAGAAATACAACTGACACTTCATTCATTTTAATTTTACCAAGCTTAAAAGAAAGTTTATTAATTTCTTAGCAACTTCGAAAGAGTTTAAGTAATTTAAAAACTAAAATGTACATTTTGCATATAGAAAAATTATATAACTATGAACTATTAATTATACACTATGTATTGTTATTTAAACTTTCCGAGTAGTTTTGACAATAAATTATAATAATTTTACTTAACTTTGAGCTACTTTAATTTCATTCGAAGCCAAACGATTTTGTTTCTGCAACAGTTTCAAATAAATCTATGTGAAAAAACCTGATGTATAATTGATTTTATTACATTTATATTTAGTCATATCTTTCATGATTCGTTGAAAATGTTATTTAGAAATATGGACTAAACTTTAAATAATCTTTTTTTTAAATTGGGTGTTTTCATATTCCTAGGACACGGATTTATTTATTCAATTATTAATTGATTATTGTAATTATTTTTATATTTTTCTTAGAACCAGCTTCTTTAATTTGTATGTATCTTGTAATCAGGAAATGTTTCCTGTTGGACAATGAATTATTATTGTTATTAATTAATTAGAAAAACTGCAATTGCAGAGTTTAAACTGTTGCTCATAGTTGATCGATTTTGTTTTTCTTTTTAACTTTAAAAAAAAATCATTGCATTTGTAAATATGTATAAAAATATAACACTTTAAAAATAATGTTTGCTAAGGTTTTAATTTTGAAGCATAGAAAGTAATTTTACATAGCTTATTTAAACGTAAAATATCCTGTTGTTGGATTTTATTTTTTCCTAGTTTCGAATTTAAATGTCTACTTACTGTAAGAAATAACTAGTCCAGTTAATTATAACAGGTTATTGTATCTGTCTTTCAAATAAAAAGAAACCGTTATATTTTAATTACTCATCGCAATTATTGTATCTTATCTTAATTATGAACAAATGATTCATTATTTTTCCGGTATATTTTTCAAAACGCGCACACACAAATAATAAAACGTATTTGCACAATACCAGAAAAAATTCTTAAAAAGCAGGAAATTCTTTCCGGAAAAATATTTACTCGTTATTAAAGTCAGCGTGCTTTCGAACAATTTAAACAAGCACTTCTTAAGAAAGAGAAATTTGCATTCATTTATGGACGCAATTAATAGACATTTCTATTTTTTTAACTGCTTACTTAATTGTAAAAGTAATTTTAATTCATATATTTCTAAAATATAATACTTAAAAATAAAATAAAAACTACCTTATTGTTAAATGATAAGATAAACCTAATGGATTACTAGAATTTCATTCTCAGAAAATTAAACAGCCCACATTGTTATTTAATATTGATAGGAATGTCTGAGCATATTTAAAGATTTGTTTGAAAAAAGCAAGTTTTCATCCAATCTATTTATTTGCATAGAAAAAAATACATTTTTCAAAAATTAATAAAGTCAGGGATATTTTTCAACCAATATAAAGAATATTGAATATTTATTTTTACAAACAGAATATGTACAAGTCCACCAAACTTCCAGCACTTAAGCCAAGTTTATTTTAAACATTACAAACTAAATCAGATTTTACGTTCAGTCGACAACCATGGGCGTAGCCAGAATTTTGACAAGTGAAGGGCACGAGACTAAAAAATATGCCGAAGTTAGTTTAAACCTTAACAAAAGTAAATTGTTAGTGTTTTATTTTAATTTTTAACATAAAGGGAATTATTCTTTTAAATATATATATCCCGATTATTAGAGTCTTGTAAAATTTAAGACATTGTTTGTTTTTATAAAAACATTCAATTTGAAGCTTCTAACGAGTGTTTGCACTACTTGGTTAAGCAAGAAGTAAAATTTCAAGTTTCGAAAAGTGAGGAAATTTGGATTTGTTGCTCCACTGCCAAACAAAATATATAAATTTTACAAATATTTATTTCGTCTAACCCAGGGGTCCGCAAATTCACTTATTGTGAGTTTAGTTCTTCACTTACATAAAAATGAAAAGTAGTATATGAAACCTATGTTTTCTAATGCCCATATTTTTTACAAAATGATCTTGATTCTCGACTTATTTCCCCGATATTTTTGTTTATTTCAATACAATTTAACAGTATTTTTAACTGTAAAATGTTAGTCTAAATTTGATCGAGTATATTTTCTTTTCTTACAATTTTTAGGTTTTTAATTTATGTACTAAGATTATTTCACAAATTTAATAAAGAATTTATTACATTTGTGAAATAATCTTAGTACATAAATTAAAAACCTAAAAATTGTAAAAAAAGAAAATCGCTTCACTTTACACAAATAATAATAAATATGTACAGAAATGTGATTAGTTTCTGTTTTTATTTATCAACAATATTTATTAATTGTGCCAGAATCTTTAGTTTTGTTCATGAGGCTACAAAGAATACACAAATGTTGTCCAAATAAAAAAATATTTAATCAACCTTAAGCTTATTTAAGTTATCAAAACTACAGAAAATGAACATTTTGCTTAAAAAACAATTAAACGGCAATTTTATATATCAAATGAGGAAAGAGTGGTACAATTTGTAAATGTTAACAGGTTTTGTTGGTTGTTTGGTGGTAAAATAATAACTGTTGAAATTGTACCATTCTTTATTCATTTGTCAAAAAAATGCCGCTAAATTGTTTTTTAAACAAAACGTTGATTTTCTGTAATATCCATAATTTTAGCCATCTCCGAGTTTTTGTTATTTTATTTATAACGGATTGATTTTTCTTAAATTAAAACAAAAACAATGCATGTCTGTTATATCAAATGTCGATATTGACTTTACTTTCTTGTGCAAATCATGAAGTAAAATATTGATAAATAATTTGGGAATTTCATTCATACTTTATATAAGTATAAAATATCGATTTTTTGCATTTACATAATTTAAGTCAACTTTGAATTGTTTGTAATTTAATTTTCATCACGATATTCGTGATTAGAAAATTAAGATTCGAATCCTTTAATTCGAATAAATAATATTCGTGATTTAAATCATTTTAATTATAAAGATTCGGATTCCTCAATCATTTTTTTATGAGGGTTCCACTTTGAGTAGGACAGTATGGGTAACTTTGTTATTATAAATAATAGAGTTTGGTTAAATAGTCTAAGTTGCGCAATTTTTATGCATACTCAGATGGGTAACTTTGTAGTTATTATTGACAGAGTTTCGGTTAAATAGGCTAAGTTGTGCAGTTTTTTTATGCATACTCAGATTTTGTTGATAACAAATGGGAATTTAAAAAAAACTAAAAATGTTTGTAAAATCGAACATATCCTTCTTAATAAATATAATCTTGAGCTTTGTTGTTATAAGGGATACATTCGGCATTTCTGTCTGAAATGTTTGCCGACCCCCTATTCTAAAAAAAATATTGCGCTTTCGATATTCGAGCAATTTTCTTTGGGATATGTTGTTGAGGTCAAACTAAAGCAGTCTATTTTGAACTTTACTTTAAATCAGTGTCTGAAGCCTGAAAATTTAGATTGGTAGCTCCGCTTCGTTACAAGAGCAAGCCAAATATTCAGGCTTTTTAAAACTTGAAATTTTATATCATGCTTAATCAGGGAGTGGAATCACCGATAGAAGCTTTAAATTGACCGCTTTTATAAAAACAAAGAATTCCTGCAAATTTACTAAACGCTTTAATTGTATGTATACATCCTAAAGGAAACATTTCCTGCATATGCAATATTTTTAAAATGTATGATTTAAATGCCGACTTACTAAAGATTACTAATAAAAGTAGTATATTTTTATGGCAAGACACGTAAAACTTATTGGACTCTAACATAGTAAACAATGCTCTTCATGTTAACATAAATAATTTTATTAAATGTTTGAAATAATGTTCATACATAGTTTTGTGATCGTGTAAATTATTTAATCTCGAGTTTTAAAAAAACATAAAATGAAGAGTAATTTACAACACATACATAGATAAAATATGTTAGCATAAGACAGTTTGAGACAAAGCAAAAGCAAACGTGAATAACAATTCGGCTAAAATTCCCTTGACTAAGTTCCAAACAAACAAACAGGGTAAATGCACACAATAAAAATGCTTAATTGTAATTCAAAGACCTCCTCCTGTATACCATCAGTGGTGAATATTTATTAATTTCTCAGGTCGCGACCGTTCTTTTTACTAAGAATGCGAAGGCGCATCAATAAAACGTGAAGATGTATGTTTTGAAAGCCTCGCCGTAAAGCGACTCGCTCATTTATTGGTCGGTTCGGGAAGATAAAGAAGACACAATCGCGGGCTATAAAGCCACAAAACCGACTCGCATCATTCGAAGAGAGCCATTCTTAAAAGAGAGTCGCACCAGTTCGAATCGTGCACTTAAGTTTGTTTTATTATTCAAAATGCGGTTGTTGTTGCTTTTGGGGGCTGCTTTGTTTCTTTCGGATCAAGCTTTAGGTACTTGAATGCATATTGAAAATAAGCTGTGAGTGCGATTTAATTTGAATAACTATTTTTGCAGGAACGCCGGCGAGGATTGTTTGCTACTTTAGCAATTGGGCAATTTACAGGCCTGGAGTTGGGAAGTATGGGCTTGATGACATTCCTGTTGATCTTTGCACACACCTAATTTATTCATTTATTGGTGTAAATGATGCTAACTGGGATATTTTAGTTCTTGATCCTGAGGTAAGTTTCACATTTATCCTTTTAAAATACCGTACTTGTTGGTTTTTCCATGAACTCTTCCACTGAGCCAAAACTATGTAAAAATAATCTTGTATCAACATTACAAAAATATAAAACGTTGTAAATCAGCAATCATACTTCAATGCATTTAATACGTACTTAAACGTATTTGTTTTTTTCCCTAATGAAATTGCTCAATACTGAAAATTATTTTTCTAAAAACAAATTTGTACAACTTAATAATGTGAGATCAAATTTAAGCAGTATATTTTGAATTTCACTTTGAATCAGTGTTTTATACGCGTGACGCATGAAGTCAAATTTTGAGTTTAAAAACCCTGAAAATTTGGATTGGTCGCTCCGCGAAGCAGAACGACCGAACCAAATGTTGCGAGAATCCAGTTTCACCCACGGCCATTAAGGTCGGAAATTTACATGTTATTTGGCCATAAGAACGAACAACGATTATTCTTCCACAATAATAAAAATAGAGCATTTAAACCTGTACATATTATACATTGAAGCTTTGCGAATAAATTGACAGTATTTTTTTTTCAAAATCCATAGGAAATATTATTTCTTCTTCAAATTGCTTTAATTTATTAAGGTAATTATTATAAACATGTTGTATTAAATAGATTGATCTAAAATAAATGATAACTAAAATTAATCGTTGCTTAGAAATCTCCATTAGAGAAATATAAATGTTGATTATATTTTCAATATATATTGGGCAGCATCGTGCCTTTTTAGTAATAATCTAAAAATATACTGTAATTTCTAAAAACATGTGAAAAGAAATTAGGATTGATATGTTGAATTCGTGTACGACATTTCCCGCGACACGGGCTCCTGGCTCCCGGCTCCCGACCTTGAATTGCCTATGTATTTTTTTCCGTCGCGGACCGTTCATTCATTCATTATGTTATTGATACACAACATTAATAAAATATTTCCCAATACATTTTGTAAATATAATTGTATTTCTGGATTCATGTTTTGAATAGGAATGTGGAATGCCAGTAAATGTTGATTCAAGTGCTGAGTGGGAAAAATTCTCTTTTCATTTATAATTTACCAAATCAAATGTGCGGCTCTCGGCGAGTTTTGAATATTGTCGTTTCTGTAAATTATACATACTTCTGCTAAATTAAGCAATTTTTTTAAGTCAATTTTGACGACTTGTATTTGGATTTACTTGAATTTATTTAAATTTTACTATTTTATTTTGTATAAATAAATACCTATAGTATTATTATTTGTATTGTTTTGTTTTCGTTGACATTAACAATTTTTAATGTTTTTGATGATTTGCAAAATGTTTTGGGTTTTCTCAATTTTTGTTATTTTCGACGATTTAAAAGTTTTTAATTAATTTTTATTATATTTATTTAAAATAATAATAATAATCATAATTATTGGACCTCGTGAATTTACAAGATTTTAGTTCATTTTCAAAGTTTTCAGAATTTTTAATCAATTTATAAAAGTTTAGTTAGTTAATCTTTAACGCTTTTCGTAACTTTTCCAAGATTTTCTATAATTTTTCAAATAAAAAAATAAAATAAAATAGAATTGTTTACATTTTTCTTAATGTTAAAAATGTTTCGTCAATTTTCAAGTTTTTATGAATTTCTCCAAAATTTTTATTAATTTTATAAAGTATTGACGCGTATTATGAAATTCCAAAATATTCGTTAATTTCTAAAATTCTGATAGTTTTTGTGAATTTTGTGTTAGCAATTTTCGTGAATTTAGTAAACTTTTTTTTTCATCTCATTTTAAAAATCTAACCGCTTTTCATAAATTTTCAAGACCTCCGATAATGTTCATAAAAGTGTAAATTTGCAAGAAGTTATCAAAATTAATTATGAATTTTTAAAAATTTTTAAAATTTATCTTGAATTTTTCAGCATCGATCAATTTAGAGGTTTTAAAGAAAGGCCTCGTATTTTTTTGTCAAATAAATTTCTTTAAAATTTGCGAACCCGAAATTTTATCACGAATTCGAACTGTCATTTTTTTAGTCCCGGTTTTTGTTTAGAAAAAAATAACGGTTTTTGCGGTTTTCGGTTTTAGTTTCAGCTCCAAGTAATTGTTTTAATTTATCAAATATTTTTATTTTATAATGAAAAAAATGTTGATGTGTCCATCATAACACTGTCCTCGTTATAGATATGATGATTTAAATATTAAGAATATGGAAATCGTTAACGATTAATAAACGTTTTGAAGAAAGGCCTCATATTTTTGTCAAATAAATGTCTTTAAAATTTGCGAACCCGAAATTTTATCACGGATTCGAACAGTCATTTTTTTTTTAGTCAGGGTTTTTGTTTAGAAAAAAATAACGGTTTTTGTGGTTTTCGGTTTTAGTTTCAGCTCCAAGTAATTGTTGATTTGAATTTATCAAATGTTTTTATTTCATAATGAAAATAAATGTTGATGTGTCCATCATAGCACTGTCCTCGTTATAGATATGATGATTTAAATATTAAGAATATGGAAAGAAAATTTAGTTTGAGACACTATAACGAGGAGTTCTATGATGGACACATCAACATTTTTTTTTATTATGAAATAGAAACATTTGAAAAATTAAAACAATCACTTACTTAGAGCTGAACCGAAAACCGCAAAAACCGTTATTTTTTCGAAACGAAAAAAATAACATGTAAATTCTGCATTAGCGCTTTTTATTTCAAACTCAGGAATTAATTCGCCGAATTTGAATGAGGTTTTCGGGTTTGCGCAACTGTGGAGTACTACAATCGCTTAGCTACCGTACGGCGCGGCTATTTCAATCGGAAAAGTTCGAAGCAACGGATTCGTTAGAATTAGAGGGGAGGATTTTTTTGTGGTTGTCGTTTTCCGCAGTCGTCCATTTTGGTATTGTTGTACCTTTGTTCACGTGAAGATCAAATGTGTTTCTGTGATTTAGTCTGCGAATTAATTATTAATTACCACGAAGTGGGATTATTGCTGAACACACAGTTCAATCAATCCGTGGTTATTGTTAGTGTTGGATCTGAGAGGTTGATAACCAGATTGTCGGCGAATCCGGATTTTCTAAGCACGAGGATATCTTCACGGGTCCGGAAAACGTATCTTCTGTTTTGTGGATTCATTTACTACGGAAGGGCTTTTTATCCAGGACGCTTTTCCTGGGATTCTTTATTAGGACGCTTTTCCTAGGATTCTTTTCCTTGGACTCATTCCTGTTACGACTGTTTTGGCTACTTCTGCTAGACTTCTACTTGTTCCGGTAATTTTGCTGCGGAGCGGAAGAGTGATTCGACTGATGTTACGGTTCTACGTTGCTGGTTCCGGTTCGACTACCTGGGAAGTTAGGAAGGAGGAATTCCTCCAAGACGCGCAGAGAAGATTAACAGATAAGGCGAATATATTTTAATTTAAAGGGTAAACCAATTTTCTTTGTCAGTTTACCATTTTTATATGATTTAGCGTTATCCAAGTTAGAAACAACGGTATTCGTGTTTTATTTTTATATACAGGGTGAATCAACAATATTTTATATACAGGGTGAATCAAAGATATTTTATATACAGGGTGAATCAAAAATATTTTATATACAGGGTGAATCAAAAATATTTAATATACAGGGTGAATATTTTATATACCGGGTGAATCAAAAATAGTTTATATACCGGGTGAATCAAAATTATTTTGTATACAGGGTAAATCAGTATTCTTTATATAGGTTGAATCATAATTATTTTTATATTCAGGGTGAAGAGGGAGAAGCAGAATTATGATATGATTATTGTGTTTAAATTTTAGAATCGTAATTACTGGTATTTAGACAGAATTATTTCAGAAAAGAAATTAAAGGGTTGATTTAAGTAAAGTGACTTTCAGAGATAATTTATTTTAGGATATCAGATCACTTGTGATTCTGAAGTGCACTACAGAAAGATCTGTCCATTTGATATTGTCTATGTATACGACTCGAATACTTTTATCTGTCCATTATTTTTATATTATTATTCTGTCAGACTGCTTTTGTTTTCCATGAGTAAATATGCTGTTTTGCGTTCAGTAGTGACAATAAAGCTCTGTTAACCACGACTTGGAATTTATCTGTTTCGTAATTTGAAGGTCATTAATCTTTCTTACCTTCTACTGTGTCTTTTTACGGAAAAATTACGTGGCGCCCATTTTAATTTAAAATAAGAAGCACCCCGTCTTCACTGAGTCAACTGGGTAAGGCACAGTTGGTTAGTTTAGGGTAAGGTAAGTGTAAACATCGTTCCGTAAAGAAGTGACGTCACAAACGGTCCGAATCCCTTATTAAATTTCAGGTTCCCAAATTTCAAAGAAATTTATTTGGCATAAAATATGAGATCTTCCTTCAAAACGTTTATTTATCGTTAACGATTGATATAACGTCTAAATTCATTAATCGATGCTGAAAAATTCATGATAAATTTTAAAAATTATTAGAAATTTATAATTAATATTGATAAGTTCTTGCAAATTTACACTTGAAATTTTAAAAATTAACGGAAATCTTCGAAATTAACGAAAAGCGATTAGTTTGAAAATTTACGAAACATGAGATTTTGAAATTAAACTAAAATCGTGGAAATTAATGAAAAAAAAAGTTTAAGAAATTCACGAAAATTGCTACCGTTTTAAAAAATGACGAAAATCTCGAGAATTCATGAACAGCATCAACATTTAAAAAAATTACGACATTCACAAAAACTGTAAGAATTTTAGAAATTAACGAAAATCTTGGGATTTCATAACACGCGTCAAAATTTTAAAAATTAATAAAAATCTTGGGGAACTTCACAAATACTGGAAAATTGACGAAATGTATCAACATTTTTAAAACTAAGAAGAATTTAAACAATTCAGGAATTTCAAAAATTAAAGGAAGTCTTAAAAAAGTTACCAAAAGTGTTAAAGATTAACCAAAATTTTGGAAATTCATTAAAAATTCACGAAACTTTGTAAACGAACTAAAATCTTCTAAATTCACGGGGCCCAATAATTATAATTATTATTATTTTAAATAAATATAATAAAAATCAATTAAAATCTTTTAAAATGTCGAAAATAACAAAAATTAATTAAACATTTTGCAAATCATCAAAAACACAAGTCGTCAAAATTGTTTTTAAAAGAAAAGTATGTGTAGCAACTTGCTAAATACAACCTACCACCGTGATGAGGTAAAAAAGACAATGATTTATTTTAATCTTAATGATTTAAAACCTTAGACTTCAAGTTTAGCAGTTGACATAGTAAGCAAAATTGCTGCGAGCTGCACACCTTAATTTGATATATTGTAACGAATCACACAAAAAGAATAGATGCGAACACGAGACGGTCCACACTCCAAGCTGACTAGGACACTCCAAGCTAAGTAGTCTAAACCGCTGCGCGCAGCACAAAAAAAGGGAAATTACAATAATCCAATTCGAAATCGGGACCTAAAAAAACGCTAATCTGACTCGGTGATCAAATCGCCGAGTGCCGCACATTCAATTTGGTAACTTATAAATGAAATAGGAATTTTTCCGACTCAGCACTCGAATCAACATTTACTGGCATTCCACATTCTTATTCAAAGCATGAATCAAGAAATACAATTATATTCACAAAATGTATTGGGAAATATTTTAATAATGTCTCTCTCTGTTGTGTATCAATAACATAATGAATGAATGAACGGTCCGCATCAGAAAAAATACATTCGCAACTCAAGGTTAGGAGCCGGGAGCCAGGAGCCCGTGTTCCAAAAAATGTAGTACACGAATTCTACATATCAATCCTAATTTATTTTCACATGTTTATAGAAATCACGATATATATTTAACATATTACTAAAAAGGCACACTGCTGCCCCCTATTTATTGAAAATATAATCAAAATTTACATTGCTTATCTAGATTTCTAAGCAACGATTAATTTTATTTATGATTTATTTTAGATCAATCTATTTAATACAACATGTTTATTATAATTACCCTAATAAATTTAAGCAAAATGAAGAAGAAATAATGTTTCCTATGACAGTAATACACGGATTTGAGTAATCATTTAAGAGTGTTCCATTATTTAATTTATATTTAACTTAGGAAACATTTTTTGAAAAAAAAATACTGTCATATATTTATATGTATAAGTTTCAACGCTCTATATTCATTATAGTGGAAGATTAATCGTTATTCGTTCTTTAGGCCAAATAACATGTAAACTTCCGACCTTAAAGACTTAGGTTCTTGCGGTTAACCTCAAGATTTGCGTGGGGTCTGCAGGGAGTTTTAAAGCTTTGTCGGGTAAATTATTGGGGTAAAGGAGTAGGTAGTTTTCGGCAATCGGAAATTATGGTAATACAACACATTCACAAAAATAGCCAACCCGCACAATCATTAATAACTCAAATACATGGTGTAATTAAACTAATATCCATTTCAAAAGTTTTGGGCCCTAAGATTGAAGGGTAATAAAAAAAGTCCGTGGAGCAAAAGACGTATTTTTTACAGGTTAATAATTAAACATTTTCCAATAACATACTGACGTTTTCATTTCTTTGAATAATTTGATAAATTATTATTTTTAAAAGTGTTTAAAAAAGTAGATATTTTTAAGTCGTTCCACGACCAACCCAAGTTTAACCTGTTGCAACTTCTTTATTTATAAACAAAAATAAATAAAACTTTACAAATAAACAAATTAATATGTTGTTATTCCATTGGTGTACATCAAAATTATAAATAATTTCTATTTTTGAAGTTATTAATTTATTTATAACAATACGATATCTTCCTTAATAATTATGTAATCATGTTTTATTACAACAGTCGCTGATTATAAAGAATTACGACAAAATAAAATCATATTTTTTATAAAACATATTGCGTTTTAACACAATTTAAATAAACGCCTCAAACCATAAGCAGCGTTCGTTTTCTAAATGTATTAAAAAATCATAGTAACTATTCCGCCGAAAATTATTTTTATTTTGAAAAGTTATTGATTCAATTTAGGAATATTAACAACCCAGGCTAAGAATTCGAAAATTATCGTAATTACCATAATACGATGTTGTAATATATTAAATATTTAAACAAATATTATAGAATATTTAATCTTCAAATTAAGGGATCTTATACAGGAAGATACTATACATTACATATGAAAAATAGTTATTTACAAAACAAGTGTAATAAAACAATTGTCCTAAAAAATCAATAAAAACTCTCGTGATAGTACTAATAATATTTTTACCGATCGTTAGAATTAATTGTTAAAAGTTGACCGATGAACTTATTATTTAAAAAATGGAAAAATGTTTGGCTTTAGGAAGTTTTACTTGTTATTCTTAAATCAAAAACCTTTTCGCAAATTTTTTCCAACGTATTTAAGAGTACACCTTTTTTTTAAGTCATCTTTTCTTTACATTTTGTTTCTTTTTATTGACCAACCAGATCTGGTGAATTTTTATATAATGTTAGATATTTGGTTGGATACTCTGACTTTTGCCTTCAAAATACATTTGAGGTTGTGTTTTTCACATTGTTGCCATGTACTTAATTACCCTATCATAAAGATTAATTAAGTGGCGCAACATTACTTTCGGCATGTTATTACCACTTTTCTGTCAAATAATGAATCAATTGCAACAAGGCATTTATATATCAAGCAGCAGGGACATCCAAATAATTAAAGAACCTAAGAAAAATAAATACCAAATAAAAACCGAATATACTTTGCATAATCAATCGTCAATCAATTCTTTTGAAATAACACCAATTATTTTTCTGTGAATTGATTTTATTACTTAATTTATTTGACAAACCTGTCATTCAGGTTTGACAAATAAATTTGTCAAATAAATTAAGTAATAAAATCAATTCACAGAAAAATAATTGGTGTTAGGATTTAAAATCGTAAGCGCCAGGTTAAATTCTAATTTCAAATATAACTAAAACAGCCGTAATATTTTTATGCAGCACCCAAGTAAAACATTCATTCGTCCCTGTTTCAATTTGTTTATCGTCCATCCACTCGCTTTTCCCTATTATACTTTCTATTTGCAAGATTACAAATTAATTTTCACTGTTTTATTATATCCGTTTGCAGTGGTTTTAGTTAATTTATGATGTACTTACATTGCAAATTACATCACACACTTACGGTAAACGCGCTATATGAGCATACTTCAATCCACCGCATAGGTTATGTTATAGGTAGTTTAATGGAGATCATCAGAATATTTTTCTGGCAACCATAAACCATTTTAATATCGCTACCAGTTTTTATTACCAAAAATGTTCAAAACCTAATTAATTATTATTAACACTGAACATAATTGATAACAGACTAAATCTCTGAATAGTGTTATGAATGTTTTTTAAACTTCACGATAAATCAGTGTTTTATACCCGTGGCGCATGAAATTCAATTTGATACGCCACGCCATGCCTACTTAACACTGAAATAGGTAATTCAAAAGATATTTTGGCTAATGCCTTTAGGTGTATATTTTGTTATTTATAATATTTTAGGAAATAAACTACTGACAATATTTTGTATAAGTTCAAAATATAACTTAACATACTGCTTTAGGAGTATATTTTGAACGTTTAATACACATGACGCATAAAGTAAAATTTTGAGTTTGATTCCAAAAGACAGTTAAATAAATAAATTGCATTATTAGTATTTATCATTATAACAAATAGATTCAGACAGGGCAGACAGACCGCAGGTCGATAGCTCAGACAGACTAACCTATTATATTTATAAAACTGTATATAAATTAAATATAAATGTATATATTGTAAAGGTCTAAATAAAAGTGTGAGAAACACACACTTTTATTTAGACCTTTACAATTTTATGATTAAACTGCATGCGTGGTTTCTTCGTAGCTGTATAAGGATAGTAATGTAATTGCATATATTATACATTTGGTAACTCCTTTACCCCAATTTAAATTACATAATGATTGCGCGGGTTGTTGGGTATTTTTCTGAATGTGTTGAACTAGCATAATTTCCGAATGCCGAAAACTACCTACTCCTTTACCCCAATAAATTACCCGAAAGAGCTTTATGACCCCCTGCAGACCATCTGCAAATCTTGTGGTTAACCGCAAGAACCCCGACCGTCTAAGATTTTAATGGCCGTGGGTGAAACTGGATGCTCCTCAAATTTTCAGGCTTTTCTAAACTTGTAATTTGATATCATGCTTAATCAAGGAGTGAAAACACTCGTTAGAAGCTTTAATTCGATAGCTTTTATAAAACCAATGAATGCCTGAAAATGTACAGAGTATATGATGAAATACCGAAATACCGGTAATAAATCGATAAATTACCGATAAACTTTGCTGAACATTTTTTACAGTTTACTGGTAAATCAATCCCTATTATTATTTGTAACTATATGAGTTATTATTATTATTATTAGAACTAAATTAATTGCCCTTAATTGATAGGTTGATGTAGATCAAGATGGTTTCAAAAAATTCGTCAGTCTAAGAGAAAAACACCCTGGTGTCAAATTCCAAGTGGCTTTGGGAGGATGGGGAGAAGGCGGCGAAAAGTACTCTGCGATGGTTTCTCAAAAGTCCAGAAGGGATTCCTTCATAGCTAGTGCTGTAAGGTTCATGCAACAATACGGTTTTGATGGGTTCGATTTGGATTGGGAATACCCTGGAGCAACTGATCGTGGTGGCACCTTTGCTGATAAAGACAGATTTTTCTATTTCGTCGAAGAGTTGAGGCGAGCTTTTGATAAGGAAGGAAAGGGATGGGAGATTACCATTGCTGTACCAGTAGCTAAATTCAGATTGGATGAAGGTTACCATGTACCAGAACTTTGCCAGTAAGTATCTTTACTTTATTCATTTCTTCTTTATCACCATCAATATTCAACATATAATATTATATTGGTGATGCAATATCCATATTGCAGAAAAGTATTTAAAGATACATTGGACTAAATTCTAACGCCTAAGGAAAATAATGATAAATATTTTTTGACAATTAGGAACTTTTGACCATGGCTGGTCGAAAAGCCCTAATTGCCAAAAATATTTATTTATATTTCGTTATTGAATTAACAATGCAGTTATTCTAATGATACTATCAATTTCAGAATGTTGGATGCCATTCATGTGATGAGCTATGATTTAAGAGGCAACTGGGCTGGCTTTGCCGACACGCACAGTGCTTTGTATAAGAGAAAGCACGATCAATGGGCTTACGAAAAATTGAATGTTGTAAGTATCCAACAAACAAAAATCTTTCTGATCAAAAATAAAATAATGCAGAAGAAACTACAAAAAGTATTTAAAAGTTTGATCGTTGCTATTTTTCCCTACTTAAACCATTACATTTGTCTCTTGGTTGTATATTGTAAAATCTGTTATATTTTTTGACCAATTTCTCAAGAAAATCTTTCTTTGATAAAATGTTGCATATTGATATTGACTTTCTAAAAATGTGATTTATACAGCATGATGGATTACAATTATGGGTAAATTACGGATGTTCTCCCAAGAAACTTGTAGTTGGTATTCCATTCTACGGAAGGAGCTACACCCTCAGCCAAGGCAACAACAACTACGAATTAGGTACTTACATTAACAAAGAAGCTGGTGGAGGTGATCCAGGACCTTACACCAATGCTACCGGATTTTTGGCTTATTACGAAGTAAGTACACAAAATAAAGATCAACAGCAAAACATAAAAAGGGTGATTAGGATTTTACTTGTCCTATTTAAAAACACACATTAGCCTGCTCCATTAATAGATTTAAGATTTCTTCCTAAAAACATGAGCTTATAGGAAAAAAATCTGCTGTGGCCAACACAGGTACCGACCGCAAATTAAAATAATATAGGATTATTAAATTCATTATTCCAATTACTTATTGAAGTTAATTTGTACAATAAAAGGTCTGCTACTGGTAAAATGATTTTTTTTTAACTTTGTCTTAGCTTAAAAAAAATGCTTTTCATCGGCCTAATAAAAAATAGCATACACACCGTAGACAAAAATAAGGATTTTATTTGGTAGCCTTAAATCAAAATTTAACATTAAAACGTGCATCAGTCTATCTCTCTTCCAATCACGTGTGTGCTGACCCACTTCTTTAGATCACGAGCTGTCACTGGTCTCAAGAGCAGTAACTCTACTGGTTTACGAGGGACCGCAAAATAAAATGTGTTTGATACAAATCGCCCTTGCTTGCTTCTTGTTAATGGACTTATAATTTCAGAAAAATATTAAATATAAATTGGCAAGATTACTATATTAGTTTTTAATTTCAGATTTGTACTGAAGTCATGGATGATAGCAAAGGATGGACAAAACGCTGGGATGAACAAGGAAAAGTACCATTCACTTATAAAGGTATAATAACTAGTAAATGCTGTGCAGTATTTACATGTGCTTTTGTGATATTTTTACTTTCGTACCTTAGGAACTCAGTGGGTAGGATACGAAAACCCCGAGAGTGTCCAAATCAAAATGGACTACATCAAACAAATGGGTTATGGAGGAGCTATGACTTGGGCTATTGATATGGACGATTTCCACGGACTTTGCGGACCCAAAAATGTACTCATGGAAATCTTACACAAAAACATGAAGTCTTATTCAGTTCTTGAACCTACAGGCACAACTACACCCAGGGTAAGTACGTGTAACTACAAATACCTGGACTCTTGCTGTGGATTAAGTATCCAACATCCGTCTAACAACTTTCTTGGTATTGAATTGAAATTGCTACTCAAAACAAAGTGTTAAGGGTAGTTTAACAATTTTCTTGGTATTGGATTGAAAAGTTCAATGAAGTTATTTTTAAGGAAAAATCAGGCTAATTCGTAAAACTGATTTTTATTGGTCTGAAACTAATTCATCAAATGTCTCGCTATTGATCTGAACCTAATTTATACAATTTCTAACCCTCGTGTGGCTATGACGTATACAAAGTAAAATTGTATTGCCAATTGTTTGCAGAATATTTACATAATATAAACACGCATTAATAACGACTTTCTGCATAATTGTTAGTCTATTTAAGTCTTAAATAGACTAGAATGTTTGCAGAAAGTCGATATAATTTTTTTTTATATAACGTATATATTTGCATTTCGATTTGACATTGATACCGCTTATGACCGACTTATTCGCCGGATATATTTTGATATAGCCTTTTAAGGCCTGTATACCGGGTGATGCATTCAACCTGGAATAGCGTATATCTCAAAAAATACGCATCGTACAGAAAAATATGCTGAATTTAAAGTTTAATATTTTCGTGTAAGGAATCCGTTAAAATACTACATGGGCCTAGTCGTTCTCTGTCACCTTCGAGGTGCTTAATTAACGTGAGCCCCCAGCCTTTGGAATGGTTGATTAAGCATTTACAATAGTGAGTCATTTCGCCTCTTACTATTCTAGTATATGCACAAATTGTTGACCTAGATCTTCAATACATTTGTCGATCCGCTTTTCAAAAGACCGTACACAACTGAGAAGTATGTCTCTATATAAGGGTACAAGCATTTTCTATTCGTTCTATCATATTCTCATGAGTTGTTGGTACTTCCTGGTAAGCTTTGCTTTTCAGATATCCCCATATAAAAAAAATCCGATCCAGCGTCCGTAGAAATTACGATCAAGTATTTCGTGTGCTAATAGAGAATAGTGTGCTGGACAACCATCATGTTGAAATCACATGTTCTGTCGGTAAATTGCCTTCAATGATGTGAGGACCAATCAGTTTGTCGCCAATTATTCCGCACCACACGTTAACAGACCAAGGGCACTAATGCTTAACCTGACGCAGCCAGTGTGGGTTTTCAACACTCCAGTAATGCATGTTATGCCGATTAACAGTTCCATAGTTTATGAAAGTTAATTTGTCAGAAAATACTACCGAGCGAAAGAAATTGGGGTTCATTTGTATTTGACTAAATGTAAGCGATTTTTAAAATCATCAGCACCATGAAGATCTTGATGCAAAGAGACGTGGTAAGGATGATATTAATGCTTTTTTTTTAATTCTCCAACCACTGCTCTGGGACACACCAGAATGGTGATCAATTTCCCGTGTACTGACATAGGGATTATTAGCCACTGCATCCTCACCGATGATTTCCTGGGTTACGCTAAAGTAGTTTATGTACGGTTACTTCGTATAAAAAGATAAAGTTGTTTAGTCATTTGCAAAATGTCAAACATGAATAAATAAAAAGTACATAGTTTTTGGCGTAGTATCCGAATATGAGATAAAAAATGGGGGTTCCTATTTAAGTTTTCAAAGTTGCACCAATATCCGGAGGTGTATTTCGTAATTTTATATATCCTGCTATTTTTTCTGTACGATGCGTATTTTTCGAGATATTCACTATTCCAGGTTAAATGAGTCACCCGGTATGCATACGTTGGTTTTAAACACCTCACACTGCTAAGGATTAATATGTACGCAAGTGATAATATTTCTATCTAAAACTGTTTTATTCTCAATGTATCAGCCAGTCATTTACTAACACTTTTTCTGTTATTATTTTAGCCTGAATGGGCAAGACCACCAAGCACCCAATCGAGTGAACCTGGACCAGCGACCCCAACAACTACAACGACTCAAAGACCAGCAACCACAACAACCCAACGTCCAACAACCACTACGAGATACACAACATCAACTCCGAACGAAAACGAGTTGCCAGAGAAGCATCCAGAACCGACCCAGCAGCCAGAACATACCGGAAATGACATTGAATGTGACGGAAAAGACTACTTGCCACACAAGGATTGTTCAAAGGTTTGATTTTTACATTGATTTTTGTATTGTTGAAGCTTTCATTGTCTTTTTGTGCAGTATTACAGATGCGTTCACGGAAAACCAATGAAGTTCGAGTGTAAGCCGGGTTTGATCTATCAACAACATAGCCATATTTGTGATTGGCCGGAAAACGCTGACCGTGAACATTGCAAGAAATAAATTTAGTGATTGTACTTAGTTTAACTTTAAATAATAAATAATTTATATATTTTGTCATTTTCTAAATTAATAACCTACATCAATTAAAATATTTGGAAGAGCTTTTTGTTTTCTTCTCAATATTTTACCATATTATATTACAGCGCAGTGTTAATCCGTCGAATTCGAGGCTAACTTTAAATTGTTTTGAGTCAACTAAGAGTTACCTTAAAAAAGTAAGTTCTGAAACCTATATAGAGCATGCTCGTTCGAGTATTTAGCAATATATTTTCGATATATCTATCCCAATTTTGATAAACTTTCACGATTTCACCTCAAACCTCTCATCACCAGTGCAGTTTCAAGCAATGACTATATAGCATTGGTTTCGAATAAGTTTTTATAGATAAAGCCTTTACAGGGTGCCCGTTTTTCAAACTGCACTATGGGGAATCTCGGTTATATGAAGAGATAGAGAATCGGCAAAGTTGCATATTTTAGTGCTTATTAATAATCTGGCTTCATGTTTGAAATATCTTCAATTGTTTCGATGAACTTCGAAAAAAAAACTGAAATTATGGATTTCGGAAAATCGGCCATATCTCCGTTATTTTTATTTTAATTCTGTAAAAACTTTCTTAGGGCAACTTTTTATAACTAATCGAATGGAAAATTTTTAAAATATCAAAATTGATTTGTTTTTCCTATGGAAACATACAAATTTATGCACATCATTAAAACGCATTTTTAATTCTGATTTCAACGATGTAGGCTTTTGTTTAATTATTGTTGTTGTTCATGTGTACCAAGTTGCTATGTAACAGTTGAAATGTTATTTAACAAGAAGACTAGTATTGATTGGTTATCTGTTTTTGCGGAAATAAATTGTTTTTGTGGACTTTGCGTGATTGTTTCCATGGCAACATACCATAAAAACAATACATTTTTTAAAAGTCAACATGTGGCACATCATTGAAACCAGCGTAAAAAATGCTGTTCTATAATATGCATATATTCATATGCGCCCATAAAAAAAATTAAAGTTGAAACGAATTAATTTGCAGTTTAATAACTTACTCCATAAGTCGAGTCGTAAAAAGTTGCTCCAAAAATGTATTCACCAATTTGGAATAAGATCAAAAATAAAGGAGATACAGGCAATTTTTGAATATCGAAAATTTGAGTTTTTTTAAATTACATCGAAACAATTAAAGATATTTAAATTGTGAAAGCAGATTATTAGTAAGTCGATTCTCTATCTATTCAAATAAACTAAATCCCTATACGGGCACCCTATATCCCTAATACACTCCGAAAAATATTTCATAGTAAAATTAATGAGCAATCTCTTTAAAATAACAAGACCGATCTTTTTGATTCAATAATACACATAATATAATTTCTCATACGTGCAATATTAAAATGAAGTGATTTCAAAGAGACAATCACTTTAAAATTGAAAATACATCACAACGAGTTATAGGATAAACTAATAAAATGAAAAGATGTCGTTTTATTATAACAGAAGGTTTTTTTGCGTTTCAGTATCCTCAAATCGTCCTTTGAAATTAAAGGTAGATGAATATTGTCGATTATAAAGAACATCTTAATATTTTAGTACGATATCTTAACATTTTAAGTGTGTTCAAACGCGAGATTTGATCCAGAGGTGGAAGTATTTAGGATCATTTTTGATGTACGAAAATCGTCATTTTTTATTCCAGCCTTCCCAGAGAAGCTAGAGTTACGAAAAAAATCATACATTATCTTGACCCCATTTTAGGACCTGTGTGCATCGCTTATAATTCTAGCTATTATCGTTTTTCTGAAAAAAAATCATGAAAATTGCAATAATTTTCAATCACGAGAAATCTTCAAAAATTCTCACGGATTTGCAAAACCGATGCACACCGGACTTATTTTTGCCCCTGAACATTTCTGTGAAGTTAAATTTTCACGAAATGGCCTAGGACGGCTCAAATAAAAATGTTCACTCGGTTTGCAATTTTCTGCATACTGTCTCGCCACCTAGTGGTTGTTTGGCGGAAATGGGGTATTTTTCAGTTCAGGGTATCTTTAATAGATGGCGGTCTTACGATTATCTTAACAATTCTAAGCTACTGCTCGCAGATTTTTATGATCTGTTCTCGTGGCTTTTTAGATATTTTACACTTTTTCTTAATCTATGCTTTTCAAACTGCTGTTTTTACGGCAAACTTATTACGACATTGCTATCTTAGTAGCAATTCTGAGTTGCTTTTACAACTTTAATTATTTTATTATAGATTTTTTTTTTACCCGTGTGTTTTTTTCGCAGGGCCAAGTGTGAGGGTGTGCGGAAATTCAAAAAGAACGTTTCGTAAGCGTATTGTGTATTGTGCAAAAGGCTAAAATCAGGTAAGTGTTTAAACACAATTTGCAAATAAATACACGAAGAGAACATTTATTGTCACTACGAAATGAATTCTTATAAGATGAATTTGGGTGTAATGTAGTTTTATGTAAGTGTGACAAGAGCCCGAGTCAGCGACTATTAAAGATTTTGAAACCCTTTCTGGAATTAAAGTAGACAGTTGTGTATACATCATGGAGTACAAAATAGATAAACTTCTTACAATATAGAGATGATAGAAACCTACATTTAAAAAGAAACCACAATTTTTTTATAAAGCGCAAAGCCAATTACATTTAACTAAAATGGAAAAGTGCTACTTCATAGTATGGACACAAAATGATTCATACTTAGAGGTAATTGAAAGAGATAACGACTTTTGAAAAGCTAATATGAAAGAGCAATTAGATCATTTTTACCATAAAATGTTATTGCCTGCAATTGCAAAAGCAATTTAAAATATTAATATTAGAGGTGAGTCAGTTGCTATTTTCCTCATTAGTTTAAAGTGATTATTGATATTTGCTTTCAGGAAATAAAGAGTGAGGATACATAAAATCTGGAGGGAGCTCTGATGTTCAGTAAGTGTTACCATTAAAACCCAAATTTTATTGTTATTTGACAAATGACATCAAATATATAAAGGCGGGTGCCCGGCACCTTAAAACTGGGCCCCCTTGGTTAAGAGTAGAAAATTTTAATGATGAAGTAATGTATTTATAAAAGAAAGTTGCATTAATAATAAAACTCCATATTTTTTTCGATAACTCAATTGATATTATTGCACTAATTTATGAATGCATCTGCAGAAAATTAAAATTAAAAAGGTAATACATTATCAATGTTTATGAGATTTATCTCTGTGACGATTTCTTTTATTTTTGCACTGGTTCTAGAGATCGCCACTAGTTCTGATGCGGGTGAATTTAAGTGGAATAAAACATTCGTTGCACTTATTATTTGTATATTCACCTTAAAATGTAGAAATATTTACAAAATATTTACATTTCTCACTTATTGCTAATATATGTTGACTGTTTGTAGATTTTATTTAGAATGATTACAAAAATGAAAATAGAGTTAAAAATATGAATATTTACAAAGTGGGGAGAGCGTTGTAATTGGTCATTGACATTTCGTGGGTGTATTTTTGGCATCCCTTCCTTCAAGTGAAGTAAGGGATAGCTTTTCTTGATTTTACTTACTGTACGGTCGTTCCGTACCTGCTTTAAGAGTTTCCAGATGTAAATGTTTCCACGAAACATCGAGTGAACAAAACAACACCCCCCGGCGTGAGGAAGGGTCTGCTCAATTTTACAACAGCCCATTAAGAATTTGAATGAAATGAATTTCTAAAGAAATACAAAAGTATGCATGGAAAAATAGAAAAAATATAAATATATAAATGTACATATGAGCCGCAACAACATAGATAAATGAACACAAAAGTGTACATTATATATTTATGATTGTAGATAAATATTTGACGGCTACAACTAATAATGAACGTTTTGCACCAATGTGTTAAACGTTTCATTGATTGACTAAGAGAAAATGCAATGAAATTTAATATAATAACATAATTAACAAAGAAGTGCATTTTTTTATTTTTCTGTCTTTTAAAAAAACATCTTAATACTGTTTTTTTTTTTTTAGTAAAGTGAACATAAATATAATAATTTTTTGAATTTTATGCATGTTATGTTTCAGCAAAGGTAATTTTATTTTAAGTGTTAGATGTTTTTATTAAAATGGTATGATTTCAAATTTTAGAAACTCAAAACCACAGCAAACACCACCAATCACCACCCTTGAATTGTCTAGTTTTGTCTTTGTATTTTAATTAAAGATAAAATTAGAAAGTACTGAGGTTGTGATATTTAAATCAACCGAGATTTGTCATAGGGATTTTAGATATAAAATTATTATCTCGATTATTAGATTAAAATATATTTAAAATTTTGACATGTAAATTCCTTATTATATTAGAAAAATATCATGTACCCTGTATAGGTACAGTCGATGCATGAGTATCTTCTAAACGGTGTGAGATAGAAAATCAGTTAATTGGGAGAAAATATGCAGGACAATGAGTACTATCTATCACCAGTGTAAACAAAATAGTTGAAGGTTCAGAGCACACAGCGAAAAAAATGATTTTTTATTTTCTTTTATAACTTGATTATTGATGATAGAAGAATTATTTTTTAACATAACTTTTTTTACACCGGACATAGATAGTACTAACTGTCCTGCAAATGTTTTCTCATTTAACCGATTTTTTATCTCTTACCGTTTAAAAAATACCAATGCATCGACTGCTTGATCAAGACACCCTGTATGTATTTAATGGGCTCAATTTTAATTAAGAGTTGGCTATGAAAATATTGTTTTAGAATATTTAGAACATAACTGCTCATATATTGCTCAATGCTAACTCAAACAAAATATTATGCCACTTATTCATTATAACAGACTCTGCCAAAAAAATGTATTTATTGTGTTTGTTTTACATTTATATAGTGATCACACATGTAATACTGTCGTCAGTTAAGCACATAGTTTCTTTAGATGTTCATAATGTTGGCAGTCAGACAGATAACAGAATGACGAGTGATCGCTGCAGTTTACATCGGTCAATGCTTCAATGGAGCTTGCTGCACAAGCCGCTGTAATATCCCGGCGAAAGTCCTCTAGCACCTACAAGGCCGTAGCCAGCAGAAGGGATTTTTTTTAAGCTACGTATCCCCCCCCCCCCCGAAATATTCAAATACTAAATACTGAAAATTTCAAAATCTTCGCAGAAATTTTCCAAAATGGAAATATTGAAAATTTCGGGGGGTGAGTGTAAGCCCCCCTATCCCTCCCCTGACTATGGCCTTGTTGATACTGGAGGACCTTCGGCAGCAGATTACCGCGGCTTATGCAGCGATCTCCATTGATACGTTGACTGAGATAACTAGGAGGACTGTGGTGTTCCTTTATGCGACTGGCCGCCAAGGGCCAACATTTTGCACATCTAAAGTAACCATGGCTTAACTGAAGATTGTACTACATGTATGATGAGTAATTTAATGTAAAAGAAACTCACTATACATAGTTTTCGTTCTTTAAAGAGTGTATACATTTTTCTGGCGGACTCTGTATGTATAGTATTTGTAACATTTACTGTAATTTCCTGTAGTTAACTTTTCTAAATTTTCTACGATAACATTTATTTATAGATGTAAACGTAAAATAAAGGTTTTTATTTAGGCAACCATTCTTGTCTTTTTTATTCCTTGAGAAAACAAATTGTAGTTATGGATATAACCACAATTCCATTTCTTATTCAGACGCATTCCATAAGCAATAAAATAAAATGCATTATCCATCAAGTGTTACATTGCAAGTGCTGATAACTTTAATCAGTATCAATCAGCGATTAAACTTCTTAAAAAAGTAATTTTATTTAGAAATTGTTTATACATTTGCATTACGATAAAAGAGACATGCTTCAGATATCTTACAAATTTAAAACATTTTGTCAACTGTTGACTTGATCGTAGTTAACTTCTTAGCCACGATTAAGTTTCTGTGGTGCGGGGGGGCACTCTTCTGTCACCGTTTCTGCCTACCAAAATACCAATAACATAAGTATTTGCTAGTATTGCTACTTTTGATTTTAATTTTAATTAAAGTGAAAGTAAAAATACAATAATGTGATGATAGTAATGTGATTTTGATATTTTAGGGTTCATGTTTGACTCTACTTATTAGTACTGGGTTTTGCTATAATAATCACATAACTGAGAGGCAAATGGATGAGGAGGTTATGTAATATTTGTTTTTATTTTGATATTTGCAAAAATACTCGGGGTCTATTCACAGCATCGATGCAATTTGTCATCGGTGAGAAGTTGCACTGAAACGTCATTTTGGAAGCAATTTACTAAACCGTATAGATGAATTTTAGTGCAACTTCTCACTGATGACAAATTGCATGCGTGCTGTGAATATCCCCCGAGTATTTTTGCAAATATCAAAAAATAAACAAATATTACATAACCTCCTCATCCATTTGCCTCTCACTTATGTGATTATTATAACAAAACCCAGTACTAATAAGTAGAGTCAAACAGAATCCTAAATATCGAAAGCACATTACGATCACATATTATTGTATTTTTCACTTTCACTTTAATTAAAACCGGATACACAATTCAAAATAACCAACCAAACGATGAAATTGCAAGGATTTGACAGAAGTAAAATTAAAAGAACAGCGCAAAACGTTAGAAAGAGATGGATGCACAGCTAGTCCGGCTCGAAAAAAAAAATGTATCGAGAAATGAATAAATGTATTCTCCTTTTACTCCCCTCAACCCGACAACGCGCAAAAAACCGGTTCCGTGCGACTAACAAACGGAGTATTGCATGACGAGTATTTTATAGAAATCATATATGATGAACAACTGTGTTGTAAACCAAATTCTATGTCCACCATCGCCACCAGGGGCGCATTTTCCTTTAGACTCGATTTCATCAAGGTCAAAAACTAAAAGACCCTTAATAAAAATAAAACTTAGCCCAAATAAAAATACCCATCACTTCTTAAAAAGTCTGAACCTTCCGAATCTGGTTCATTTATATTTTTGCATCAACACAAGCGGTTAATGGGGTAATGTTGCAAATGTTCATGCCGTGAGCTGAGCCTGAAAAATGCACATTTTTTAACAATTTATTACTTTGTTCTTATTTTATAAAATGCTATAATTTTAACAGATATTAATTAGAAAAAAATGTTACGATTATTTTAAAAAAATACATTTTATTTTTAATATTAATTTTCACTAAAGTCGAATTAAGTATATCAAAACGTAACAAAAAACGACTACCATAAAAAATTCCTTGATGTAACCTATCCACGTGCGAGAGCTCGTTAACTCCATGTATAAAAACTTTTCCGATCCGTCCTGTTACAACCCGCCCTGCCGGTAACTGGCTCGTGTGCGAAAAGGCTTAAACGCTGTTGCACACGGAGCGGGTTGCCGATGGGGCGGGACGGGTGCGGGCGCCACGGAAAGTTTCAACGCATGGAATTAAGCAAGCGGTCTTAAACGCGGCGGGTTATGACGGGATAGTAAGGGTGTTAATTATAGTTATTACTTATTTGTTGATAAAATTGATCGATAAAACTAATTTACCTCGGCGGAAAACCCGGTCAACTTCGTCCGAAATCCGAGCGTGTGCGAACTCACGGCGTGAACAAAAAAACCGACCCGTCCCTCCCCGCAACCACCGGTAACCCGACCATGTGCAACCACACATACTCCCAGTGTTAAAACTTTCCATCGGCGCCCGCACCCGACCCGACCTATCGGCAACCGGCTTTGTGTGCGACAGCGCTCAACACATTTCAACCAAATTTTACCAAACATCTGTAAACAATGATCAATATTCATCTTCGCAGGATGGATCATAACATAATAAAAAGTCATAGAATAGTTGAATAAAACACTTACCGCCTATCAGAATCTATGTAATACTTCTCTGCCTCATCAAATTGTTTGAAATATGTTGCAATGCAAGCTTTCCTAATGCCTTTATTATTAATTACTTGTAACTTTTTCACAAATAAAATACCACAATAATCAAGAGAACGGTTGAATGCCGATTCAGCAACTGTTAAATTCATCTGTTTTGTTGCTAGCAATCACCTGTTTATGTAAATAAATTAATCACTTTATATAATACACCATTAAAAATATGTGTATGCCCTTTTTCTATAAAAGTGGAAGATTTATTTGCCATAACCGAGGATGTGGATTGTCTTCAATAAACTCAGCAGCTTCATTAATCCCTACTTTTTCCAATAACTGTCTAGTATCCCTCAAGCTGTTTACTTCTAATTTCAAAAGGTAATCTTTGTTTTGTTTTTCGGGAATTTCCATTACTTCATCTAATAATACAGCCTCTATTTCTAAATCCTAATATAATAAATATTAATCATTTATTAAATTATGAACGGTGGAGGCTTCTACTTCGTTATACATGTTAATTCAATAAAATAAAACACTTTAACTTTGTTTGTATAACACAATATTTATATTGTGTTATACAAACAAAGTTAAAGTGTTTTATTTAATTAAATCATTTATTACTTTTCTTAATATCCGGCATTGATAAATGTATAACTTGTAAGAATAAACAATCTTACATGAAAGCTACAAATATACCCGGAACTTGAAATAGGTTCTTCTCAATTAACCCCTTTGAAGATATACATTCTCGTTTTTTCCATGATGGCCAATGATTGTGGATAATCACTTGCCCAGCACATTGCCCAAACATCTTTTCTTTACAATTTACCACCATCATTTGGATTCAAGCGTGGGACTGTTTCTGATATGTCTAACACAAACATTACACCAGATACATCAATAATTGAAATTCACCTAAAAAAATTAAACTCAATAAATCGTAGATAGCCTTCTGTAAGTCTATTTACGTTCAATAAATGGATTGAATCATTACACTACAAATATTATTAATTTATCTATTGATCTCCAATAAATAGATTAATGAGAGATTAAGTATTAAATTGCAACATCGCGCGTAAGCATTTATAGGAAACCACTGTTTTGTTTTAGGTCAATATACTTACGTAGAATTACAATTAATAGCTATCTTATGTGGTCTAGTAGCCAATTTATACCGATTACATAAAGCAGAATAGGGCCAAGCATAATGTTGAAGCACCCCAGACTCACGCCCTATTATTAAAGCTCTGTCTGAAGCTGCAAATGCAGCAAATTTGATCAGCTGATATGTGTGTGATAACAGGAACATCAGCATTTTGTTCCAAACCTTGAATAACTTTTACAGCTCCCGAAGGATTGTCATCAATATCATACAAACGACACTTCATCCTATGTGCTAAAATATTTTAAAATTATGTCTACTTACTTACAAGGCTAATTTCAATTTACTTAATAAACTGTAAGATTTTGGATTCTTATATTGCCAGATTAAGAAGTGGTTCTTTGAAGCAGCTATCACATGAGTTGAATTTATTGTAACATATTGGTTCTATATCAACATACTTTCCTGAAATTACAGAAATACAAACTTCATCACAATTTAATCCGTAACTTACCATCAACTGGTGTTCCAAGAGTATTGCCCATACTGCTCTTGATTATCGTCACTATCACTTTTTGTAACAAAAACACAATGATCTCCACAAGCGGCAATTCCGAGGAAAACAGGTACATAACGAGAGTGACACCGTTAAATTAATTTTACATCAACAAATGAACTAATACAAAAAAGTAATTATAACAAACCTGATTGTTAGTGGTGTCTCAAAATGAAATACAAACTCCAGGTTTCTGTGGTCGATACGATGTATAAACTATTGTCTTTTTAAAATAGCACCATTTATAATCAGGACGAATATTTGAAAAATAAACATAAGAATCAACAGCTAGTGCAACTTTTAATGAACCACCTTCCCACACACAACATGAAATTGAATGTCCAGGTACTTTTAATGTTCTTAAATGCTACGAATACAAAATACTTAACTATAGTTTTGATTGTATATAAAACAGAACCCATCTAAATTAAAAAGTTTTATAACATTTAAAAATTTTTTTACATTCGAAACTTACATCACCAAAAGCACCATTGCACCATATTTGACTCTTTCTCCCCATCAATTTGTCGCCCAGCAACTGCTATTAAAGTACCATTATGATTCCAATTACAATACACAGCCAGCATGTTTGTATCCACAATAACGGGGTCTGCAATTTCATCTTGTTAAAATAATTGAAAACCTTTTAGTAACATAGGAAGCACATACTTGTATCACTTTCATTATACATGAGCTGCATGCGTCCATTCTCATAGCAAATTGATAAACAAGGACATAAAACATGCATGTTTGCCATTATACCAATCCAAACCAACAATTGGAACTGGTAGATTTGGTAGATCCAAGCAATGAATTTCTAAAGGCATCTAGTATTATAATAAAAAATGGTGATGTGTCCATCATAGTACTTTCCCCCGTAAATTGCGTATTAAATCACTTTTAAAATATTTGTAGCATTATTATTTTCAAAATGTCTTCAACTTTTTGATAACTACAACACATATTTGAAACATTTTTCAATTGTATCAACACATACACTGAGACAAACCAATAACTAGATAAAAGAACATTATTTATTAATTATCTCAAAAACTAAGAGTGCTATAACAAAAAGTGAATATACAAAAAATCTAGTTTTTCATTTCCTACAACTTTTATTTGAAACATTTTTCAATTGTATCGACACATACACTGTCACACACCAATAACTAGATAAAACACACAACTTTTGAAATATCTCAAAAACTAAGAGTGCTATGACAAAAAGTAAATGAACAATACATCTTCATTTTGTTATTATCTACAACTTTTATTTGAAGGAATTTTTTGTTTGATAAACATTTATTGAAAAAATCTGAAAAAACTGAAAAACGCTACGAGTAAAGTACCACTTCCGGTTTTCCGATTTTCATCAAAAGCTTTTCAGTTCTTCCGATTGTATCAAAAAGCTTAAGTTTCAAGTCTCATCTCGATATCTTTAGCGGTTTTTGCGGTACAGCGCACACAGCGTATAAAAAAAGTAGGCAAACAAGTTTCATACTTTGACAGTTTTGGAAACTTATTACCACCACTGGAAGTAAAGAGATATTTTCAAAATTGTGAAATTCGTTATAATTATAATCAATATCAGAAATTTAATACTTACAATTGTGGGCATTTGTGTTTGAAAGTATCATCTCCGTTCACTATTATCCTCCACGAACTATTCGATACCGAACGTCGAAAACGGCATAAGGAAATTGCTATACCAACAGGTTCTTATGAAATTAACGACATTGCGTCATTCTTACAACGTGAGCTGATACGTAGCGGTGCACATCTCTCCAACGACGTTGAATCGTTCACAAAACGTTCGCTTCTTGAACCATCGGAGACGGAAATTAAAGAGGTTGAGACCCAATAATAATACGCTAAAATGTTAACTCAAGAGTAAATTTGATGTTGACTTCTCGCCGCAGAAAGGTACGATTGAAAGACTATTGGGATTTTCCGGGGATCATACCTTAGAGGCCGGAAGACTGCATTCATCAAATTTACCCGTGCAAATAATTAAAGTGAATAGTATAAGAATCGAGTGCAATATCACTACCGGTGCATTTTATAACGGAAGCTCGTCGCATACGTTGTTCGAGTTTTGTCCGTCTGTTGACCCTGGCTTTGCAATAAACATAGAGCCCAAGAATATATTATATCTACCTATAAACGCTTACAAAACAATAGACAATATCACATTGAAGGTCATAGACCAAGACGGTGAATTTGTTAATTTTCGAGGTGAAAATATTTTAGTACGACGAATTAAAATCTCTTTAATGGGCATCATCTTTAATAATAATAATCATAAAAACCATAATGGAACTGAAAGCAGTATTACTTCGACCTCAACTCCCCGACAAGTTACACGCGTGAATCTGCCCAGATTGCGATCTCTCGGTTATAAAACTAAATATACAAAGGACGGCAATGGAAAAAATCAATGTGTTTAGTAAAGTGCAGTTTGACGAAAGCATCTCTAAAGAAGAATACCACACATATCAGCCAAGAACCTCAAATTATGGTAACAATGATAAGATACGGATCACGATTTAAAATCAGGATATTTACACCTGTCCGTCAAATAGTTACATTTATTTAAGCGGTGATGTAGAACACAACTTAAGCACCGGCAAGAAATTCGAACTTGTTACGAACGCTTTTGCTCACCTGTTTGAGAAGATTCGGTACAAATTAAGCGGAATCGAAGTTGACCTAACTAGAGATTTAGGAATTACCACCACTTTAAAACGATATCTAACTTATCGCAATGCCGAGGATATGAGGGTTTTGTCAATTGCTGGATGGGCTAATACCGGCCAAATTAAAACGTACTTTGCTAACAATAAGAAATTTTGTGCATTAATTTTGTTGAAATGTCTCCTCGGATTTGCTGAAGATTATAATAAAATCATAATTAACGCAAATCAAGAATTGATATTGTTACGTGCCTCTAGTAACGTCAATTGTTTTAAATGTGAAGACAGCGAAGCAGTTGTAAATAAAATAAAATTTAATTTAGATAAAATAGAATAGCGAGTACCACCTGTCGAATTAAATGATGAATTAAAATTGAAAATGTTCGAACAGATAAAAAATGATCCAAAAATACAAATACCCTTCCAAAAATAGGAAATGTATGAGCTGCCAACTATGAAAAAGTCAAAAGATGATTTGTGTGCGGTGAGAACGTCCAGCAGTTTGGAAAGGCCGAGGTTCATTATTGTGGCTTTTCAAGAAAACAAAAAAGGAAAACCGAATTGGGTACAGGAAGCTGTTAACAGATTCCGATTCATGAAGAGAATTAAAGAAACTGAAAAAATATTAGAATCTGTTCTACAAAACCGGATTACACCATATCAAAGACAGCGGATACTAGTCGTTGATATTTAAGGCTTCTTCAGTACCTCCACGTTTACGCCAAAGGAGATTGCTGCTACATATGATGGGTACAATATAATGACTAGAGTCCGGAATTATAAGCAATTGTTTTCCAATTATAAGCGCTTATAAAAAGCACTTAAAAATGAATAAAAAGCACGAAAAAACATGAAATATGCACAAAAAGCAGAAACATGCAAAAAAGCACAAAAACACAATAATATAAAAATGTTTATGAAACTATTCTATTCAGTAAGTTTGTAACTATTTACAGTTATATATTTCTCAAGGTTTTCCGTATTGAAATTTTGTCTTCTATTCGTTACAAAACGATATAAAAGCAGATGTGCAATCTTCAACGTCAACAGTATCAACGATTTAGTTTGTGGCCCATAAGGCCCGTGAGTTAGAAAGAGAACCAGAGACCAGAAAGAGACAGATTTTAGCGGACCGATTCTATATGAAGCTAGCCGAGCCTGTTAAAATTTATGTTGGCAGATAAATTAAATAACCAACATGAATTTTACTTCTTCAATATTTCAAGAGATGTCGTACATTCTCTATAGCGTCATCTATTAATTTATTTACAAAATTAATTGAAGTTGAGAATTCGTGAACGGATCGCCAACCTAAATATTCCTTACGGTAAATACTTTGTTCACTGCTCTCTTGATGAAACGAAATTGTAATATTAGGTAAATTAAAACACTTGTTTGGTTTCATATTTGTATATTCAGTTTCCTGACACGTGTTTCGGTCAATAACGACCATTCTCAAAGGGATTACAAGAATAACTAATTAAAATTGAAAAATGTTACAATATATATAGGGGGTTAATTACGGGAGAGTCCAGGGATTAAGAGATTCGAACTTGTTAATAATTCGTTTTGGTTGTTAAGTATATTATCACCTTTCCTAATAGCTCTCTTAATCTCTAGCCCTTCGAGCAGATTTAATTTGCGGCCTTTTTCTGCGAAGCGGATTGGTTTTATGTCGGCTAATTGATCTCCCGTTGTGACGCAAAGTTCGGATAATCCTGTTCCCGTGGTTCGTTTTTCTACTGCTTTTCTGTGTTCATTGAGCCGGATCTTGAAATTTCTTCCTGTTTGTCCTATATATTTTCCGTCGCAGTTCTCACATTCCACTTGATAAACACCGGATTTTTCTAATGGATCTAATGTCTCCATTTTGTTGTTGACTAAATGTTTCTTCAAATTTTCTCTATTGATCTCTATTGCTTGGACGTTGTGTTTTGATATTTCTTTGACTATTTTCTGGCTGAGATATGGGATGTATGGAATGGCTGCAAACTTGGTATCTTCTTTGATTCCTTCTCCATTGAACAGAAGTTTTTGAACTGCTTTTCTTCGTTTACGTTTCAGTATTCTGTCTACCTTATTTTTCTTGCATCCAACCTCTCCACTTGACTCTTCCTTCCAGACTAAACAAAGATAAAGACGAATATTAATACACACAAAGAAAAATACGAAATAGATTTACAAAATTATTATAATTATATAGCGGATTTAAATACTTTTCGCAAGCATCCCGTCATAATATCACACTATTGATAATGAGTATATAGTACCCAAAATGTACATCTGGCATCGAAAAATAAAAGTAAAGAAAGGAATATAACTGCATTTTAATTAAGTGGAAATTTTAAGTTAAATCAAGATTAATAAATATTAATTACCTGTTATAGCAAATGAATCAGACACACCAGTTAATTCAAGTAGATGAGCCTCAGTTTGTGGTTCGCTCTCTTGCTTTATTTGTTCGAAAACTTTCATTGCATACTGAGGATCTGAAATTATAATAAAAATATGTAATTCATGATTTTTTTCCTGGTATCAATCAAGATGTATTTCTGTTTGTTTTGACTTACCGGTTAAAATTCTTTGGTGTTCATTTTCATCTTCAATGATACTTTTCTCCACGATTAAAGAACAAAATATTATTTTTGAGAAAATTTACTATTTTTAGTCAATTACTTGGATGATTACTTTTGGCAAAAAGTTTTTTTAAATATAGATAATTTTGGATGTTTTTGATGAAATAGCATATTTTTATTATATTTAAATTTGTGTTATATTTAAATGTTAAAAAGCAAAATAAATGGTTACTGTCGAAATTGATTAAAATTGTCATTTTAAGGCATTAAGTTTAAGTTAGGTGTATTAATGTCAATTGCCACTTTTAGACGTCACAGAAAAAAATAAGGAATTGGTTAGTAACATAAAAAAGATGTTTTTTTTGATCAAAATTTTACATTGAAACCTGCATAAGTCTATCTCAATCCCACTCACGTGTTTCCCACCCTTAAAAATCGTAAATTTCTAAATAACGAAAAACTGAAAAATAATTATATCTTCCGTTCAAATTGAGCTAGCTCGATGAAATTTTTACGGTTTATAGAGATTTGTATTCCCTATCAATTAGTCAAAGTCCCGTTATTGTGCTACAATTAAGAGTGAAGCAAAAAAATATAAATTATTTTCTGAACCCGTTTTCTAGTGTAAAAAACCTGTTTGAAATTTCTGAAAAATTCATAACTCTAGTTGTTGATGAGCTAGGGCAATAAGATTTTGACAGTTTGTAGAGCTTTTTGTCGTCTATCTTTTGGTTCTGGTCCTATTGTTTTAGTATCATTAGGAAAGTAGTATGGAATTTTTAATTGGTATTAGGACCCGAAATTTTTGCAATAATAGGGGAAAACTACTTTTTGAAAAATCATATCTCCGTTCGGTATTAAGCTGGAACGATAACATTTCGACAGTTTGTAGAGCTTTTTATTGTCTACCTTTTGGCTTTGGTCCCGTTGTTTCACTGTATATCAAATTTTTATAGTTTGTAGAGCTTTTTGTCGTCTATCTTTTGGTTCTGGTTCTATTGTTTCAGTATAATTAGGAGAGGAGTATGGAATTTTAAATTGGTACCAGGACCCAAAATTTTTGCAAAAATGGGGTAAAACTACTTTTTGAAAAATTATATCTCCGTTCGGTATTGAGCTGGTACGATAGAATTTTGACAGTTTGTAGAGCTTTTTGTCGTACATCTTTTGGTTTTAGTCCCGTTGTTTCGCTGTAATTGGGAGAGGAGTGGGACATTTTTAATTAGCACCAGAACCCGAAATTTTAGCAAAAATAGAGTGAATCTACTATCTTTTGGTTTTAGTCCCGTTGTGTCACTGTAATTAGGAGAGGAGTGGGGAATTTTTAATTGGTACCAGAACCCGAAATTTTTGCAAAAATGGGGTAAAACTACTTTTAAAAAAATCATATCTCCGTTCGGTATTGAGCTGGAACGATAAAATTTTGAGTTTGTAAAGCTTTTTATCGTCCGGTTATTTCACTGTACTTACGAGAGGGGTGGGAATTTTTTAATTGCTACCAGGACCCGAAATTCGAGCAAAAATGGGGTGAAACTATTTTTTGAAAAATCATATCTCCGTTTGGTATTGAGCTGCAGCAATCAAATTTTCACAGCTTGTATATATTGAGTATCGGCAACCAAAATGCCATTGTTCTATTGTTAATAACAACCCAATTTCAGGTAAATAATAGTTGGGACGCCACTGACATATTACTGGAGTTATTTGGGGTAATTTCCTTGGACCCGACAGGCTTTTTGCAATCTTCGAATAACGAACTTAGAGCGGAGATCTCGGCCATCTTGGCACGCCACTGACTTTGTAGGACGGACTTTTTAAGCTTTATGCATCTATATGAAGGCTACAGAGAAATAATTTCAAAATTGTCAACGGTGTGGTACTGCGCATGCTACTGGACCGCTTCTGCGCACCCGGTGATTTTTTGACTATTTTTGACGTAATGTCGACTTCATTGAGGCACCGACCCCGGTGTCGGAATATATTTTTCGATTTTCCGAGCCCCCTCCGGAGAAAAACGTCATTGTTTGTAGAAGAACGTATTCCAAATGTGTTTTCCAACAACTGCCAAAAAACCCAATGTGAATTTGGTCGATTTGCTCTAGCGCCGCAAATAAAAAAAAATTAGGACCCCGTTTGCCCTTTTCCCGCCACGCCACTGGAGTGGGATCGGTTTTATCGTACTCTACGAGGCATCTATACGGGGTTTGAAGAAAAAAAAATTTCATCGGTAAGTTACTGGTGAATTTTTGGGATTGAACAGGCCGTCCTACCTAATGAACAACTAAGGGGTGGCGATCATTTGCGTCATGATAACTAAAAAGTTGAGCCTCCGTGTGCGCCCCCTGAGTACGCCACTGGACCGCCGTTACGATTTTCGTATTCATCGTAGTTTTTATGTGGGAGTTGAAAAGCCTCCGTCAATGCGCCATTTAGCCCTCGACGCACACTGGTCAAAGTGCTCATTCTAGCTGAACATTTCGCCAAAAATCAACTGCTTAGAAAACAGATTTTTTCTTGGAATATGGGTAGTTTAATATCCAGAGGGTGCGCAGGTAAAGTCATACAGTACCCAAAGTGCGCTCCAAACGCCCAAGTTTAATTTCTTTTTTTTCATTTGTGTTTTGAGCAAAATATAATTTAAAATGAATATATATTCTACTGATATGTATACAACATAGTTTTAAATACTTTTTACATAACTTTAGTCAACATATAGATACACTAATTTAAATAAAGTAAAGAATCCTACAGTAAAATTTCAAAACGTTAAACTTGAAAAAGGTTAAAGTATACATTCTTAGCCGTTCTTAGTAATGAATCTTTTTTTATACATAATAACTAATTAGTTTAATATATAAATAATATTTAGCTGCCCGTTTACAAGCAGTGATTTTTTTTTAGGTAGCGTAACCATTTCTCGGAGAACATTATTCGATGTTTGGCGCGCTTAAAAAACGCTAGAACAAAAAAATAAAGCAGTCTATCTCTTTGTGATTGACATTATGAATATTGATATTGTATCGCACACTGAAAATTTAGATTTATTGATAAATAAAATAAATAATTTTACGGCACAATTCACAATCAAATGGCAAACCTCTCATAGAACAATTTAAATTTTTGAAAATCAATATTCTAAGTGGCTAAACGGAATGGATGTGTTCTTTACTGAAGGTTTACCAAATGGACTCCAACCTGGATGTTCTAATGGTAAATCCAGAAGTTTCACGACCGCTTACCATTCAAAAATTGAACACAGAAGTGTTAAAGTTATCAGTAGAACCAGAACAAGCATCTTTACCAGAGGATTCTGACTGCTAATAATTTCTGGCTTTAGTGTAAATTGTTTGTATGATGTACCTAGATTCTTTATACTGCTTGTGTATATTGTATATTCTTATTTATAGATATGTGTGTGTGTTTCTATTTGAATAATTTTATAATTAAATATAACATAATTATAAAATTTTAAATGTTTATTTTTTAATAATTGGAAGGAAAAGGATTGTAATATTATTACTATTTTTAGATAAAAATTGTATAACAAAAATGCGAATAGTGAAATTATCTTCAAGCTTTGTTAGCAATTTTTCGTAAAAAATTAAAATAGGGGCGGTGAAGGGTGGAAGGAAAGAATTATTTGATATTGAGTAATTTATACTTTTAATCAACTATTTTCTTCGACTCCGAACAATTTAAAGTAGACTAAAACGCTTTATAGCGAAATGTTCAGCTAGAATGAGCGTTTCGACCAGTGTGCGACGCACAATGTGGCCGATCCGAACGAACGCACCAGCGGTAGTTCGGGATGGAAAAATAAAAGTCAAAATTGACGAATAAAGAAAATATTGTATTGTAGATACTCCAAACCTCATAAAATTTGAAGTTAACGATTTTTTGGACACACTCCTTGTGTGCAATTAATGTTTAAAGTTCATCAATTTCAACAACATTCGAAAAGTGGATGAGTTTTGATAATTGATGACATCGCACTTACCTAATATATCAATACAGTATTTTTAAAAGTTTATTAAACATATATTGTTCTATAATATACCACTAAGTGTGAATTCATCGATGATGTTTACCGATAGTTATAATTATTTAAACATAACAACTTTATTTTATTGTATTTAAACTTCTAAGTGGCCTATATAAATTTTATAGAACCACGGAGGGTAGGGCTCATCACCGAAAAATAGCTCAAACTTTCCTCTATTATACCTCATAAAAGTCAAATTTTTGTCGATCCGTGTAAGGGACCGTTTTTATTTTTTTTATTTAGTATATCTTTTAATATATCTTTTAACTACCCTATAAAAATTACTTTTTTTATCGACTCGTTTCTAATGGTTTGTTTGCTTTTATATAAAAAAATAAGTGAGAAATCTTATAATTTGCTCAAGTATTTACAAGATGATCAATATCTGTGATTTTATTGACAATCAATTCTTGGTCGTCTGTTCTGTCAACGCCTGTGAGAAATGGGGTGAGTGTATTATTATTATAATACGCCAAGTACTTGAAAACTGATAATTTCAAGAGAAGGGATTTTTAGAAGAGAATTAATTTAGTTAAATCTCGTTTTTTGAAGAGTTCGGATATATATTTTTGAAACCTATCGGAGTGTTGGACTTGTACTATTTAATTTTAAATAATCTTAGTTCTGTTAAGTGTTAACTTAATTTGTGTATAAAACAATTTTTGTGTTTAGTGTTTTTAGTTATTAATAGTGTACATACAGGGTGAGTTTTTTTCGATGTTCTCTATGGGGATCTCGGAAACTATAAGAGATAGAAAAACGGTTAAATGGGGAAAGAAGTGTAGTCTTATAGGACGAATAAAATGACACTTTCAAAATATTTGAAAAAGTCAAGGGTAACTAGATATTTTGAATAAAGTAAAATGTGTCAATTTTTTGAAATCAATATATCTCTATTATTATCATAGATAGAAAACAAACTGTAAAGGACAAAGTTGTAGAAAATTTCGCCCATATTTTGGGAGATATGACACATACTTATCTTTTATAAATGGAAACAATAGTTGGCTATGGCCTCATTGGAAAGGTTATTTTTTTCCCTTTAATCCGATATAACATATGCCATAGTTATTTTTAAAATAAAATAAGTTATAGTCGTTTTAATTTTTCCATACACCAAAAAATAGTTAGCCATGAAAAAGACAAAAGTAAAACAATTGCGGTTGTTTATAGCAACGAAATCAATATTTAATTTATTATCTTTCTTTAGATTTGTCAAAAGCAACATAAAGTAAAATAATTCCAAAATTATCAAAATAATAATAGAAGAAAATTTTAAATATTACATAAGATGTTCAAAAAGTCAACCATTATTATTATGGCATAAAGTACATCTTTTTAAAATCGAATTTGTGGCTTTTTTTACTTTTCTTCTGTCAATAGAATTAACTGTTTCAAGTACAGCTAGTCTAAGATCCTCCACGGATTGATATGATTGTTGATACACTTTGTTCTTCACATAATCCCACAGAAAAAAGTCTAAAACGGATAGGTCGGGTGATCTAGGTGGCCATAGGATTGGTCCATTTCTTCCCACCCATGAATTAGGAAAAGCATCATTTAAATAGTTTCGCACAGCCAACTTGCTATGAGGTGCATATCTTCAAATGTTTCTTGAAGAAAACGAAGGTAATCATTTCCATTCAATGTGTTATCAAAAATATATGGGCCGAGAATTCTCGATCCGAACACACCGCACCATACATTAAATCCAAATTTAATTTGTGGTCTACGTTGTGCAACTTCTCGTGTATTCTCCTGACTCCAAACATGTTCATTGTGCCGGTTAAAAATCCCACAATTAGTAAATCGCGTTTCATCTGTCCAAATTATTTTTGTAGGGAACGTATTATCCTCTTGGCACATGTTTTTGTACCACATACAGAAGACCATTCGCTTATTGGTATCACCGTCATGTAAATTTTGTGAAATTGATACCTTATATGGGTGATATTTGTGTTTTTTCAAAACTCGTACTACAGTCCGTTGAGATATGCTTGCTTCTGTTGAAATTTGTCTGGTCGATGTGGATGGATGTATCATCGCCAATGCTAATACGTTTATTTCCGAAACTTCATTAATTTCGTTTTTTTCAAGTTTCGGCTTTGTAAAGGATCCGTACTCACCCAAATTGTGGTAAATTCTTCTGAATGTTGGTAAAGATGGCTGCCGACGATCGATATATTGATTATAATATTGTTCTGCAGCATCCGCAGCGTTTTTATTACACTGAATGTAACAAACAAGCATATCACGCTTTTCTTCGTTGGAAAAATTCATTATCACTTTAAAAAACTTTCAACAACAAATAAATACAAAACAAACTTATCGAAACAAACCAAATATGGAAATGAATTATTATGTGTTTAGAATAAACAACTGCAATTGTTTTACTTTTGTCTTTTTCATGGCTAACTATTTTTTGGTGTATGGTAAAATTAAAAACGACTGTAACTTACTTTATTTTAAAAATAACTATGGCATATGTTATATCGAATTGAAGGGAAAAAATAGCCCTTTTAATAAAGTCATAGCCAACTATTGTTTCCATTTAAAAAAAGGTAAGTTTGTGTCATATCTCCCAAAACATGGGCGACATTTTTATTTTGATTTTTTGTTATTAATCTGTGTAAAATTTTCTACAACTTTGTCCTTTACAGTTTTTTTTCTATCTATGATAATAATAGAGATATATTGATTTAAAAAAATTGACACATTTTACTTTATTGAAAATATCTAGTTACCCTTGACTTTTTCAAATATTTTGAAAGTGTAATTTTATTCGTCCTATAAAACTACACTTCTTTCCCCATTTAACCGTTTTTCTATCTCTTATAGTTTCCGAGATCCCCATAGAGAACATCGAAAAAAACTCACCCTGTATAATTATTGTGTAATCTATTAAATTAGGATGAAAAATACATCTATTTCCAATGAAGATCTGTCTAAGATATGGTATAATTTAGAAGGTAAACCAAATGTTACTTCGGATGCAACATATCAATCTTTAGTTAAATATCTTAAAGATCATTTTAATGTTTCTACGCCAACTGACCAAAGTAAAATACGTAAGAAAACTAAAGGTTTCTGTAGCACTCTTAAAAAAATGGATTTTTGCATCATATTCTCACGTAAATTTTACTAAGTTACATAGCGATTGGAATCAATTGATATTTATGAGTTGTGTAAAACCAAATAGTGGCAATTTGTTTGCTCGAAAGCTATCGCGGTAAAAGGTCGCGTTGAATAAAAAATAATTAAAGAACCCTTACGCGGATTAATAAAAAAATTAAATTAGTAAGGTGTATTAAAGGAAAGTGTGAGCGAGTTTTTTATGGCGAGTCTTAGCCCCTGCAATTCGATATATTTTATATAAGCCACTTCAAAGATAAAATTTATTTAAAAAAAAAGTTGTTTCTTGCAAATAATTATAATTACAATTCGAAAGGTGTGCTATAGTTTTAAATAAAGTGATGTTGTAGAGATATGTTATCTTAATAAAATTCGTGAATAAAAAAATATATGAACTGCGTATGAAATCTATGCAAAGGAGTGGCGCGTTTGAGCGCTTTCGCGATAAACGGTCGCGCTGAATAAAAAAATAAAGATAGCCTCTTACACGGATCGACAAAAATCTGATTTTGATGGAGTATGATAGAGGAAAGTTTGAGCTATATTTTGGTGGTGAGCCCTACCCTCCGCGGTTCGATAAAATTTATATAGGCCAATTAGAACTTTTAATACAATCAAATAAAGTTGTAATGTTTATATAATTATAACTATCGTTAAACATTATAGATTAATTCACACTTAGTGGTATATTATAGAAAAATGTATGTTTAATAAACTTTTAAAAATACTGTATTGATATATTAGGCGAGTGCGATGTAATCAATTATCAAAACTCATCCACTTTTCGCGTGTTGTTCGCGATCTGAAATTGATCAACTTTAAACATTAATTGCACAAAAGGAGTGGTCCGAAAAATCGTAAACTTGAAATTTTATAAGGTTTGGAGTATCTACAATATAATAGTATTTTCTTTATTCGTCAAATTTTGACTTTTATTTTTCCTTCCCGAACTACCGCTGGCGCGTTCGCTCGGATCGGCCACATTTTGCGACGTATGGAAGCGACCGGCGAAAATTCGAAGTTTTTCGGTAAACTATAAGCGAATCGGGGGCCCGTACGGCACTGCGCATACGCGGGTTCGCTTCGGCTTTGCTCGGAGCAGGTCGGGCGCAACTTTTACTACGGAGCGCTGAAATCGGCATATTTTTTCGCCGCCATAATTAAAAGGTCGAAACTTTAAAATTAAATTTTGCGCGAAAGTTACTGTGGATTTTCGGAGATTACCCCATATGACACTTTTCTCATAAGCACACATGTAAATTTTTCCGACTTTTAAATAAAAATTCGACCCTGAAGACGTCAATTCTAAACGCCGAGATTTTGATAGATCGTAGATCGGGTTTCTGGCTCGGTTATTTTTTTGGTATTTTTAGTTCTTCCGGTTTTTCCGATTTTGGCGTTTCCGTTTCCCCCATAAGAGCCCAGGTAACCTACTATTTTATTACATGTTACGGATTACGGACTACTGATTCTAGACATTTAGAACTTTGACATTATACAGGCACTTTTTAATGAGGAATCTAGAAGAATATTTTATTTTAAGATAACTTTGTCGTTTCATATTTTTTGAAAGAATATTTTTTCTGAACTCAGATTAGATTTGATATTTAAAATGATAATATTTTCTTATTTGTTAAATGTGCCTTAGAAACAATGACGTCATATCTATTAATCAGCAATATCTTGAGAATAGTCATTCAATGTTCAATGTTTAGGTTATAGCGTTACGAAATTCTGATAATTTTTGGAGAATAATTGTAACTCATTTTTGAATTTGTGTCTAATTTCTGGATATACGTTGCGAATCTAAGGTATGCGTTTTATGTCAAGAAAAATTAATTAATTTTAATTTAATTTTGTATTACTATATTGAAAAATCTAGTGTTTTGTAGTTATTAGTAACACTAAGACATAACTTATACCAGTATTTCGTTTATAAACAAATACATTTTCTATCAGTACAGTAATAAATCAGCTGGATGTCTATCCTCAGGGTTGATATGTAAGCAATTTATGGGCGCTAGGAGTTGTCAAATGAGTGAGTTACTTAACTGTTTTGAAGGCACTTTTTAGAAAAAAACAAAAAATTAAAATTTCACATATCAAATGTACAATAAACTATAAGTTTGATACCTCATTGAATTAAAAAAATAAATTTTTCAAAAAATATGAAAATGGAAAATGGCGTCCATAAGAAAAACAAAAGTTGGCAATGGTCCCTGACTAGCGAAGCAGCATCTGGTGTGGGACCCTGTGCAAGTGTAGGCTCGGGAAGTTTTTCTGTATTTTCGGCCGGTTCAATTTCTTCCTGGATCATGTCTTGACCGTTTAGTGGGCCGCTACTGTCCATTGATATATCCTGAACGTTCTCACCAGCAGGAGCTAAAAGCCTAGTGGATACTGTAGTCTCTCTGCCATCCAATCTTATGTGGGCATATTCGGAGTTACCTTCCAACAGAGTAACCTTGTCAACTATCGGGTCATACTTCGATTGACGAACAGTTCGTTTCAGTAAAACAGGTCCACGCTCTAGTACATTACATTAAAATGCTATATTTTGATTTTTTATTGAAATAATTTATTATAATTATAACGATTTATTTACAATAATTTCAAAAAATATCTTAAATAAATATTAGTGTTATAGATCGGTTATTTGAACATAGTTAAATCTAGTTAGTTTAGTTGTCAACATAACTCTGTCAACATTCGCAATTCTGTAGTACAATTCTAAGTTCAATAAAGCCTTTAAATAGGTTAATTATTACAACAATTTATTGAACTTAGAATTGTATTTATTTACAGCATTCAAAAATTTACTAAGATTTAGGTCATGATCTTCTTGATTTAAGCCACAAACAGTGACATCATCGAGGTAAACATATGTATCTTTCAGACCTTCAACACGAATAACTTCATCAATGACTCGTTGAAAAGCAGCCACTCCATTTGTAACACCGAAAGGGATTCTTGTAAACTGTAAAAGTTGTCCGCATGCTTCAAAAGCTGTATAGGTTCTACCTGCTTCGATGATTGGCACCTGGTGGTACGCACTTCGCAGATCAATGGTGCTGAATACTTCGTACTTAGCTACTTTGTTTACAATATATTCTATTTTAGGAAGAGGGTAAGCGTCTAGTTAGGTAAACCAATTTATGGTCCTTGAGTAATCTATTACCATTCGTCTTTTATGATTTTCGTTTGTAGTAATAAGCACTTGGGCTCTCCATGGGGAAAAACTTGGTTCTATTATACCTTCTTTCAGTAGACCATGGACTTCAATTTCTATAAACTTAGCGTCCCTTTCAGATTGCTGACAGGATTTAATAGATACGGGCTTACATTCAGGAGACAGATCAAAGAATAGTGAAGCTGGTTTTACTTTGGCAACAGCAAGTCCACAGATTATTAGGCGATCTTTCTTTCCACTAAAAGACATCTCGATGCCAGAATGTGATTTCAGGAAATCATGACCAAGGATAATGTCCGCGCAGAGGTCTGGAAGGACATTGAGCTGGATATTTGTATAGCGGCAACCAACAATTTCAAGATTTATATTACAGATTCCAATAATATTTGAAGTAAGCGTGGTCGAAGCCATAGACACCTTCCCTTGTGAGGGGTTGATCTTGAACTTAAGTCTTTGGGCTGTTTCATAGTTTATAAAACTCGAGAGTACTTCCAGTGTCGATCAACGCAGATACTGTGATTCCGTTTAGAAAGGCAGATACAGTGGCTGAAGTTAAACCAGGTGGTGCAGTGGCTGTACAATTTATAAGACCAGCTAGTAAGGAGGCTGTTTTATTGGAAGTCGAAACTTTATTTCTGTTACCGGAAAATCGGCAGACCTTAGCGTAGTGCCCCTTTTTCAAGCAACGCCTGAAAACTTCATTTCTAGCAGGACATTGGTTTCTGGGATGGAAAGTAAATCCACAAAAATAGCACGGCGATGAGCTGCCCGCTAGAGTCGAATTAGAGGGGCCAATGTTTGCTAAATTATCGGGAGTAGTCCAAGGTTGATTAAACTGCATTTACTATAGGTGGTGTAACGTACGTCTGAGATTGTTGTTGGGCTAGCTCTAAGGAACGTGCTTATGTATAGGCTTCAGCAAGTGTAAGTGAGGGATTCTCGAGTAGTCTCTGTCTGATGTGATTTGATTGTAGGCCGCCAATGAATGAGTCCCTGATGCAGTCATCTCTGTTTATCTCGGACGTAACAGCTTTAAAATTACAATTTTTGGCAAGAAGCCTCAGCGCCTCGAGATACTGATCTATGGTTTCGCCAGAGTTTTGGTGACGATAAGCAAGTTTATGACGAGCGAACACCTCATTGACAGGTTTTACATAAATACTTCTAAGTTAGCTAATCGCTCCATCGAAGGAACTAACATCACTCACCCGTTCATATACTTGCGGCGAAATAAAGTTAATCAATATCTGTAACTTATCTTCATCACTGGGATTTACCGACTTGATGAAATTCATAAAGGTTTTATACCAATGCCATTGTAGTGCAGCTGAGCTTGAGTCTGGATCTAAATCGAGTTTATCGGGTTTTAACAAACGGTCCATACTTAAGAGAGTCTAAGTTCAATAAATTGTTGTAAACAAAGTAGCTAAGTACGAAGTATTCAGCACCATTGATCTGCGAAGTGCGTACCATCAGGTGCCAATCATCGAAGCAGATAGAACCTATACAGCTTTTGAAGCATGCGGACAACTTTTCCAGTTTACAAGAATCCCTTTCGGTGTTACAAATGGAGTGGTTGCTTTTCAACGAGTCATTGATGAAGTTATTCGTGTTGAAGGTCTGAAAGATACGTATGTCACTATTTGTGGCTTAAATCAAGAAGATCATGACCTAAATCTTAGTAAATTTTTGAATGCTGTAAATAAATACAATTCTAAGTTCAATAAATTGTTGTAATAATTAACCTATTTAAAGGCTATATTGAACTTAGAATTGTACTACAGAATTGCGAATGTTGACAGAGTTATGTTGACAACTAAACTAACTAGATTTAACTATGTTCAAATAACCAATCTATAACACTAATATTTATTTAAGATATTTTTTGAAATTATTGCAACTAAATCGTTATAATTATAATAAATTATTTCAATAAAAAATCAAAATATAGCATATTAATGTAATGTACTAGAGCGTGGACCTGTTTTACTGAAACGAACTGTTCGTCAATCGAAGTATGACCCGATAGTTGACGAGGTTACTCTGTTGGAAGGTAACTCCGAATATGCCCACATAAGATTGGATGGCAGAGAGACTACAGTATCCACTAGGCTTTTAGCTCCTGCTGGTGAGAACGTTCAGGATATATCAATGGACAGTAGCGGCCCACTAAACGGTCAAGACATGATCCAGGAAGAAATTGAACCGGCCGAAAATACAGAAAAACTTCCCGAGCCTACACTTGCACAGGGTCCCACACCAGATGCTGCTTTGCGGTTGAGTCTGAATCCTGCTATAGATCCCCCTTCGCGGTGTAGCTCTTGTGATCGTCGGCCTCCGACTTATCTGCAAGACTTCGTTAGCTCATAGGGAGGAAGAATGTTATAGATCGGTTATTTAAACATAATTAAATCTAGTTAGTTTAGTTGTCAACATAACTGTGTCAACATTCGCAATTCTGTAGTACAATTCTAAGTTCAATAAAGCCTTTAAATAGGTTAATTATTACAACAATTAGTAAATACTATTAAAATAAAGAACCACTGTCAACATTGCAATTTGCGTAGTCACAATGAGCAAATGATATTAACTAAATTTACTTTGATATAATTTCATATTTATAATAATTATTTCTATTACATTATAATTATTAATGTAAATGAAAATAACTATCTAAAATTAAATAGATTCATTATTTCAAAATTAAATCAAAATATATCATTTTAAACAGTAAGATTCTCTTATAAACACGAAATTCAAACAACGCGATAAGGATATCTAATTACACAGTATTCGGTTTCAGCGAAAATACACCCGCAATTCCCTTCGAACGAACGAACAAGACCGTCATTCTACCGCGAATTTAGCGAAATACGCTGACTCAGGTTGCGATCGCACTTCGCGCACGCAAACCCCGCATGCCCCACCGAACAGTTTCCCCCGCATGCCCACATTTTACATCGCTTTCCCTAAGTAAATGTTAAAATAAAATATGTTACTAGATTTCTCGTTAAAAGTGCCTCTATAATGTCTAAGTTGTGAATGTCTAGATTCAATAGTTTTCGAATAAAAAAAAAAATGCGTTTTTTGATATCTCGAAAACAAAAGTAAATATTTCAAAAATGTTTTTAGATTATTTTGGGCAATAAAATACGCAACATTGCCCCAATTTAACCGACTCTCTATCTCATCAAATAACTGAGAGTCCCATACATTCTGTTGAAATCCGGACACAAAGAGAATATTTAACAAAAAATACTCCAAATCATACATGGATAGTGGAATTTTTCAAATTAGGCACTCATGCGCAGAACGAGCGCCGTTATATATATCCGCTGCTCAAAAAATGAGACAGTGAAACCTGACTACGTTGGGCGCACATTTATTTGAAAGAATGGACCTCGCGAGCACATGCCAGGTGGTGCATCGGAGGAAGACCCTTCGGGATTTCAATGGCGTTATCTCTGCGAGAGTCAGCGCCGAATGGTACATTTACGGCCCAACGTTTTCAGGACTGTCTTGCCTACGTTCAGGAAATGCTAGTCTACCGCGCAAGTGCCTAATTTGAGTAACACATCTATAACTATGCGCCAATGTGCGAGATATACTTTTCTACATCAGCTAATGGCTGTGATCAAAATGCCGCCATTGGTAGCTTTAGAGGCCAATACATTTAAAAAATCACAGAAGATTTTGATAAACTGTATTTTTTCAAAGAGTAATTTTGTCTTATATAATAAAAATAAATATTTTGTATAAATTTAGTTTATTTACAGAAAAATAAATCATGTCATTAAAAGTTATATATTACATAACTTACAATTCATATCAGATGATGATCCATCTGACTGATGAAAAACACAGATTAACTTATTAGATTAACAACTATATATTAATTAATAACTTATATGAACAAAAAATAAGGTATGAAATACTAGGATTATACCCGAGTTACACAACTCTGTCTTTGTAAAACATCATTACGTAGTGCGTGATGTTAAAACCGCAAATGAGGCTGATGACGTAGAACAGGAAAGCCAGCGGCAGGGGTAAGAGGAGGAAATGTGTCCGCTGGAGAATTTGTAACGAACTGTATCCAAGAAACGTGATGTAGATATAATAACAAAAAGCCACCAGCCAGAACGTGTTTCCTAAGAATCGTGATATAAACCATTCATGACTAATTAATCCTAAAAATAATATAATTATAAATTAATATTGAATATTATTTTGATACAGATATTGAATTTGTTCTGATTACAGGTCACAATTGTATAGTCTTATTACTGAATCCAGCCACTTATGTGGCCAACATTTGTTGAATGAAGGCAACTCTATTTCAAAAATAAATAATAACAAATGTAGCACTAACGTTGCCACTTTCCACTTTTTCAGTTTTGGACCATCGGAGATATGCAAGCGTCATTGATTCTGCACATCAAAGTAACTGTATTTGATAATTCACCTAACCACTACAAGATACTATATTTCTAAATATTTCAAAGTTCTTACCATTATAAAAAAAGAGTTGGCAAAAATGCAGAAGAATCAGGGGAGGGAAGAATGCATTTAAATGTATGTCGAAGGCGTAACCCCATTCCACGTCTTGATCATGGATATTTACTCTAAAATATTTATTCAACACATACCTACAATTAAAATGAAATTAAAATTGTGTTTTAAAGTTTTATGTAGTGACATACCAATAAAGTGTAGCCACAATTATTCCTGAACCTATGCAGTCGATGAAAACTTCGTAAAGTAAAAAATTTAGAAACTGTAAGAATCCTAAACGTAAAACAATAGCAAATCCTATTGATGTTACTGAAATAAAAACGAATATAAACATCATCATTTCTTAAATAATAAAAATACTGGATTCAATAGCAAAAATAATTAATTTTTAAACAAACTGAGTTTATTTGTTTAATCTTGAACAATCACATAGGCTCTAAAATTCTTTAAGGGAATATTCAAAATATATGTTACCTAAAAAACTTTTGTGAGATAAATGATACATAAGTATATTAGAACGAGAAATAGCTATGTTTGAGAATTGCACTGCCAGCTTATGTAAGCGGCCCAGCATTTTGTACATTGCTAGAAGAGCAGACATGTACCAGTACATTTTAATTATAATATCTAACCTAGAAATCCTCGGAGCACTATAACCAGGAATGGACGCTGTTAACAATGTCACGTCGACAATGTCATGTTCGACGTGTCGAAAAATTATGTCGACTATTTGTAAAACATTACCAATGTCGACAGTTATTTCTATAAGTATAACATTCAAAGTATTCAGCAAAATGCGATGCAGCATTAACAAAACGTTTTGAAGTTTATAGAGTATCTAAAACACCCAAAAATATCCATAACCTCAACTTATACATTATAATTACAAAACCTATAAATAGGGTTGTTGACGTTGTCAACTTTGTTGACATTCTCGACGTGACAGCACGTCGACAATTAAAGTCGACACGTTAAGGCCCATCTCTGACTACAGCACAATCATCTCTTCTCGCAATGTCTCATATCAGCCCAATATCAGCACACACTTATTTAACTTAACATGTTCATTTATGAATACAATGATGCTTTAATGACTTACCGCACAGCCACGCTGCAAATAATACTAAAAATGCTGGATCGTCCCTAGCAAACTGGGATTTGGTTTCTGAAAAACAGCAATTGTTACAAAGTCCTTAATCGCAAATAGTGAACAACAGCTTACGTTTCCTATATTGAAAGTTCCTGTAAACTTTCTGTGGCGAAATAAATAAATACAGCATCTGCCAAAAGGCGAACTCGAAGTCCATCTGGTTGAACTTGAACATCCTTCGGAGGTATTTGTAGCATTTCGTCGCTGCGGACATGCAGTCCTTCTGGTGGTATACAGGCATTGGCAAAGAATGTCTCTTCGAACTCATTTTGGCTATTCACATAACCTATAAGTCACAACCACAAAATATCCACTGTCAGGTTTTAAACACTGGACATCACACTAGTTTACACACATATTGTTGAAATATTTAGAAAAATAGATTATTTATTCATTATTTGCGAAAACTAAAATTTAGGAAAAATTCAGCTGACAACTGTTTATGCGATGTTGCCGGATTTCTTTGTTATGTTGGCAGTGTTGATGTAAACATAAAAATGAGTTGAATAATATTTCGTTATTTTAATGAAAACATTATATAAACGAGTATAGTACTTATTAAGTGAATAATGTAAGTAACTAAATCGTTCTTTTTCAGTATTTCTTGTTAATGTTTAAATATTTTTAATTACCTACTTATTGTTTACAAATTAACTATAAATATAGAGGTTTTTAAATCCTTTTTTGTTTTTAAAATCAATACGGATTAAAAATAAATGAACATCGGCATCGCTGCTCATTAAAGTCTGACATTTTGCCACACATAACCTCTAACCATAATATTTTTAATAACAATATGATAAAGTAAGTGATTTTAACTGAAATGGATCGTAATAATCATATCAGCAGTAACGTGAATGGGCAAAACGAACGCAGCAAAAGGTATTTACAAGGAAACAGTTTACAGTCTGACGTATCGAATGGTTCAATGGAATCTTGTGAGGATTCCACACCTCTTCACTACATATCAGCCGAAGACGTTGCAGAAGAAGACGTTGCACAGAATGTAGATAGGGTTTTAGAAAATGAGAATGAAAGCGAGGTAATGTTCATTATTCTGCAGGTTTTAATTTATTAGGCTACATCTGAATGGAACACGATTTTGCACATCATAATGTTGAAGGGCTGTCCGATGTGCACAGTTTTCACAGTGCAATAAAACATCGTCTATCATCAGACTGTAACAGTATCCCATCCATTAAGTTAATGTACTATCATGAAAGTTCAGACAAGCATCAATTGTTATTTTATGTGTCTACGAATGAACGACAACCGGTAGTTGGTATGGTGTGCCGTTCATACTTGATAAAAGACTGTGTTATGTTACGGTGTTTTTTTTTCCATATGGACGGAGCCTTAGATTATTTTATAATTGCTCTGATATTTTTTTTTAGTATCGGCCATGTTTTACATGTAACGGATTTTATGGTCCTAGTTATGAAGATCCAATTTGTCCCGTTTGTCATAGTTTTTTGTTGACAAATATTACAGCACACAATGTTTATCAAACCTGTTTACCTGAGGTATGTCATCATAGTTAATTTGACAATTTTTTTTATCAGTCACGGTTGTAGGATAAAGAAGATGAAGATTCAGGTAACGATGAGCCTGATGAAGATAACGATCGTTTGGGTGTGTCTGAAACTACTGGAAACGATGCCGTTGTTAATGTACAGCAAAGTGAAGCAGATCCACCTGTTCGTATCGTGAATATTGAAATGTTACCTCCAGAAGGTATGTTGCTGTTTCAGTTTTAAATAACTTGTTTAAGGGTTTTAGTTAAAGTTTGTTAGATTTTTATTTTTCTTATAGTTATGATGCTCACGTTTTCATATCTTGATGATTTATCCATGTGGGCGGCTGCAGAAGTGAATGATAGATGGCGAGAAATAATACTTAGACGTGTAACAACTCAGCAGTATTGGAATAATATTGTGAAAATTAGATGGCCATTATTTGAAATGGGAGGACCAGTGCGTAATTGGTTTGAGGTATAACTATATAATAGTAATTAAATTTTGTGCTATAGTTTTGAATTTTCATCAAGTTTTACAATTTTTGTACACATTTTATTATAGGTTTATTCTTCATTAGTGAAAAGTAGTTGTTGTTTAAAATGCTTACGCCAAATAGCTTTAAGAAAACTGCCAATTGAGGAAGAATCTCATTGGAGGCAGCACCGTTTGTGCACGGAGTTGCGTACATTAAAGATAGACCCACCAGACGGGATTAAAGCGAATCCATTGGATTCCATGTATTGTCATTGGATAGCCACTATGAAAGGACCTGGAGGGAGCCCTTACGAGGGAGGGATATTCTTTTTATACATTCACATTCCTTATACGTACCCAATGATGCCGCCAGTCGTTCGATTCATTACAAAAATATACCACCCGAACATATCGAGGCACGGCGACATCGGAATTGATTGCATTTTAAATAATTGGTCCTTGGCACTTACGATATGCAAGGTTTTGATTTCAATTCAATCACTTTTGACTGATCCAGATTGTGTTGTGAGTAATTAAATAAATATTTTAGTTACATTTATTAACTGAATGTTTTTTAATACTTTGGATATTTTAAATTAATTCGGATTTAATTTTTTTTAGGTTTGCATGGAACCAAAAATTGGTAAAATTTATATGAAAGACAGGACAAGATATGATGATACTGCCAGGGAATGGACTTGGCAGTACGCCATGACACAGTTACTTCCACATTGAACTTTGTACTTCATGATTTCTCCTTATTTGTAAATATGATATATTTATGACATTATATAAATAATTATCTACTCAATTTAACTAAAATGAATAATTAATTGAAATATTTATTGTTTTCATTGAAATTCTATGTCATGTATAAAGTTCGTAAAATAAAATTACATTTGTGATAGAACCTATTGTTGGTAAGTATTTTTCTCTGAAAAAGTCTATTATGAAAACGTTCTATTCAGTCGATTATGAAAATTACTAACTTTTTGAGATCTTTCAGGGATTGCTTGACTGCGCTCATTGGGTCGAGTAATAAAAATTAAACAATGTTATCTTTACGCCAGTCAATGATCTTTCTCATGATGGCTCAAATGATCTTTCCTGTGATTATTTTACAATCTATTAATAAAAAAACGGTTTAACTTTGTATAACACAATTTATTTTTATGTGACTGCAGTTTCGGCAAATTTAGCTTGCCATTATCAAACATGTAGTGACTAAAACTATTTACAAAACAGGTATATATACAAAATGGTTAGAAAAAAACACAAACAAATTACAAATTACAAAACGGCTGTAAAATGGGGGTATACACTAGGTCAACCTGGTCGTTAATGAGAGGGATTCCCGGATTAGCGCGGGCTTTGTGTATTTCTAATGCTTCTAGGAGATTCATCTTCCGCCCCTTTTCGGCATAGTGAATGATGGAAAGTACATCTTTTCCAAAAGTATGGTTTTCATCTAACAGATGTTTTGCAACAGACGACTTATCACACTGTCTCAACCGAAAAGACCGGAAATGTTCCTTGAGCCTAATATTAAAATTACGACTAGATTGACCGATGTAAACTCCTTGACAATCTGTACAAGTTACTTTATAAATTCCTGATCTATTGTTTACATCTATTTTGGTTTTGTTATTCAATATATCATTGTTAATTTTGCAAAAAGGTTTGAACGCTACTTCTATGTTATGCTTTTTTAAAATATTTTTAATTTGGAAACTAACATTGCCAAAATAAGTGATTGATTTGTAGTTTAAATTATCTACTTTATATGGGATACCGGCATATAATATATGTTTAAATTTTGAAAATTTATGTTTTTTTATAAGTTTGTCAACCAAGTCATGCCCATAGTCATTGTTAATGGCTATAGCCCTAATCAGGTCAACCTCTTTTTTAAATGAACTTTCTGATAAAGGAATTTGAAAGGCTCGATTGATCATAGAATTGAACAAAGCTATTTTGTGTTTATAGGGATGTCTGGAGTGGATAGGAATTATTGAGTCGGTAATGGTTGGTTTTCTGAAAATGTCGAAAATTAATTTGTTATTTATTTTTGTAATAGATAGATCTAGGTATTTTATGTTGTTGTTAATTTCAGTTTCTACTGTGAATTTTATTCTTGGAAACAAGCTAGTATATCATCGACGTAACGGTGCCACATTTTAATATGTTTTTTAGCTTGCGGTGAATTTAAAATAATTAAAGTAAAGTGGTGCATAAAAATATCTGCTAACAATAGACTTAAGGGGCACCCCATTGCTAGACCATTTGTTTGTTTATAAACTTTATTATTGAATGAGAAAAAATTGTTATTTAAAATGATTTGTAATATGTTTAGAAATTCTGTTTTTATAGTGATGTTTGTGTTACACTTATCAAATGTTTTTTCTATTAATTCAATACACTCTGAAGGAGGAATATTAGCAAACATATTTGTCACGTCGAATGATACGAGCTTGTATCCAGGTTCCATTTTAAATTTTGTGAGTTTTTTAGTTAGTTCAATAGAATTTATAACTGAATTTGGGTCTCTAAAATCTGTTATTTCTTTGAATATTGAATTTAATTGAATGAAAAAATAAATTGTGTTATACAAACAAAGTTAAACCGTTTTTAATTAATAAATTAACATGTATAACGAAGTAGAAGCCTCCACAATACAAAATTTATTTTACAATCGTTTGAATGATTATTCTAGTAATAATTTGAGAGATTATATCAAACCATTGGAATCTGAATAAATGATTATTGAAATCGTTTGATTACATCCATCACTAGTTTATATTATAAACAACCAATGAAAAAAAAAAACTTTCAACATTTTGATAGAAATTAGATAATTTCAACCATATATCTAGATAGTATATGTTTTGGAATAAAGAAAAACTAAAGTGACAGAAACAATTTTCATCTTTCCTGTGATTATTTTAAAATTGTTTGAATGAATATTTTTATAATAATTCGAGAGATTATATCAAATCATTGGAATCTGAATAAATGATTATTGAAATCGTTTGATTACATCCATCACTAGTTTACATTAAAAACAACCAATGTATAAGAAACTTTGAACATTTTGATAGAAATTAGATAATTTCAAATATATATCTAGAGATATACATGAACTGTGCTTGGGAGTAACTATGTTTTGGAATAAAAAAAACTAAAGTGACAGAAACAATGTTCATCATATAAATTTGATAGCTTGACTCTTTAGCTATTTTTCCACGTAATCCCATTTCACATTGAGGCACTTGTTGTAGCGGTGTACTAGTTTCTTAATACCATCATCATAGAATTCTGCTGCCTGAGCCTTCAACCTCAAACTTCAAAATGCAAAATACGAGGGCTATCCAGATAGTAACTTTTTACCTCACTGACCCCTAAGGGTCGACTCTGAACTGCAAGGGGTCCATGTCAGCGAAATCTAAAATTGGGGTGCATGAGATGAATCTCATTTAAGCAGGTCATGACCGAAATATTGGCTACTGTACTGATTAACTACTGTACTGATTAACTTACATAATACTTTTTTCTTATAATAGACATAAAGGGAATTCTTTTTAAGTATACATATGAATCAACTAGAAGCAGAGGGGTGTGAGTAATAAAAAAATTAAGAAGGCTAGTTTTAAAGTTCAAGTTATATTAAAACCAACAAACAAATTAGCAGAGTGGTTTTGTGGAGTAACAGAAAATCTATTTAGTTTTAATTAACAAAGAACTGTTCTCCTTGCATGTACTCCATTTTTTTTCAAATTGGCACTTACACTCCTTTAGTTATGTGCCTCATATGCATATGCTATTTTTGAAAGAAATCAATTTGAAGCTTTAGCCGAGTGTTTTCCAGTCCCAGATTAAACATGAATAACCCAAAAAAAATCATTTTAAGGGTCATTTTTGATGTACGATAATCGTCATTTTTTATTCCAGCCGTCCCAAAAAGCTAGAGTTACGAAAACATTCATACATAATCTTTCACCAATTTTAGGTTCCGTGAGCATTGCTTATGATTCTAGCTATTATGATTTTTCCGAAAAAAAATTATGAAATTTGCAATTATTTTCAATCACGAAATAATCTTCAAAAATTCCCACGGAGTTGCAAAACCGATGCACACCGGACCTATTTTTGCAACCTGAACATTTCTATAAAGTTAGATTTTCACGAAATTGCCTGGGAAACCTCAAATAAAAAGTTCCACTCGATTTACAATTTTCGGCATGGCCCCTCGCTATCTAGTATTTGAGACTGTATTTAAACCAATTCAACAGTGTACACTTATTTGCGTAGATGGCGCTAAAAACATGGTGGGATAAAAAGCATAAATTGAACCATTTTTAAGTGTTTAATCACTGTACAAACCATATTTGATACCATAAATTTGTATAAAGTGCTATTTTAATAGAAACGATACTCAATTTTAAGTCAACATAAAACAAAACTTCTGTAATAATTGATAATATAACCTACTTGTTTTATTTGAACTAAATTGTCAAGCTAACCCTCATGACAAATTAATAATCCAGAGAAATCAACAGATATGTTCGATTTTCACTATATAAATCTGATAATTTAAAGGCATGATAAAATACCATTGTATTGTATAATTATAAAATATGTATTGGCAGAATATTATTACATTACAAAACAAGTAGGTTATGTTATCAATTACACATAAGTTTTGTTTTATATTGAATTAAAATTGAGTGTTGTTTCTATTAAAACAGCACTTTATAAAAATTTTTGATATCAAATATGGTTGTAAAGTGGTTAAACATTTAAAATTGGTACAATTTATGCTTTTTATTCCACCATTGTTTAAGCGCCATTTATAGATGGCGGGAAATTTTAATTTGAGCTTTCCCAGGCAATTTCGTCAAAATCTAACTTCATAAAAATGTTCAGAGGGCAAAAATAGGTCCGGTGTGCATCGGTTTTGCAAATCCGTAAGAATTTTTGAAGATTATTTCGTGATTGAAAATAATTGCAATTTTCATGATTTTTTTCCGGAAAAACCATAATAGCTAGAATTACAAACGATGCACACAGGTCCTAAAATAGGCCCAAGATTATATGTGAATTTTTTCGTAACTCTAGCTTTTCTAGGAAGGCTGGAATAAAATATAAAAATCACAATATATTTCATTGAATCCGATTGGTAGGGTTTTTTCTCTGGCAGCGGAGGAGTAGAATGGGTACGCATTTATTCCCATTCTGTCAAATCGATTTCATTTTCTGGTTTTGTTGACAATTTCAAACTGTACACGATTTTAACACAAGTGAAACATAATTATAATCTCTGAGATTTTATGGCTTACAAATTGTTGCGATTGTGAATCTTTCTTGTACTACACAGGAAAATTTGCCAATGGTGTGTTTATGTTGAAGCTGTGACAAATTATAATCGCCGGAGCGTTAAAACTACTCACTTGGTTTGTTTCACTACTATTTTTTTATTCTCTCCGACTAGTTTCGACTTATCGTCATTCTCAAGGAGTAATACAGAAAATTATTTTACAAGTTATATATACATATTTTTTTGAAGGTCAGGTAATAAGGGCTATAAGAATTGGGGAGTTCCAGATGTCTTCGTACTCGTTTACTATGTGTTTTCCCTGTTTTATTGCCTTGCTAATTTCCAGGCCTTCTCTAAAATTCAATTCTCGTCCCTTATTACCTGAATATAAAATTTGGAAATCGTCTGAATTAAAAAAATGATTGGATGCGAAGCAATGACGGGCCAACCCCGTTGTTTGTTTGTTATTCAGGATGGATTTTTTATGTTCATCTAGTCTTTTTTCAAAACTTCTACCCGTTTGTCCAATGTATATTGCATCGCATTCACTACATTTGATTTCGTAATTTCGTAAATACGATTTTTTTTTTACCCGAGCGCTGCATTGACATGAGGCGCTCCCGCCAATGTTATAATGGCCCGGATCGCGGTGTGCGCTGCGAGTCGCGCTTAATAAACCAAGAGAACTTTATTTATTCATTGTTTTACCCGAAATGAAGTCACTAATACAGTTTATCTAACATTATAAAGGATTTGCAGTTTTAGCTACCAAAATTATATACCGATAAGGTCAGTGAAAATGTTTAACTTACTCTAGAATAATTCGCTTTTTTTGCGGATTACAACAAAATCTTAATGAACTCATACTGACATTAATTCTATAATTACTTAATACATATCATTAACTTGTTTCTCATTGATCAATTGGTAAAACATTGTTCTTAATATATATATATGTTTTTAATTGAATTTACTTGGTTTGTTTTACTAATAAATTATTTTATTTTCAACTAGTTTCGGTTTAATGTCATTTTTAAAAATGATGTACATACAACATAAAAAAATTGTTATATGAGCCTTTTATGTTGAAAGTGACTTAACTCCATTTCTCAATTAATTGTTGTTGACTGAAATAATCTAAATAATTTGAGGTTTTCTGACATAAATAACAGTTTCTGGTTAAGTATATTCAAACTATATAATATATATTGTAAATATACACAACCAAAAATTGTTTTTATCACTGAAAACCTTAAATTATAAAGGTTATTACAGTCAACAACAAAAAATTGAGAAATGGAATTGGGCCACTTTCAAAATAAACCCCTCAAGTATTTAGTGCTTAGAACCAATTTTTGTCGGCATTTCAGGTATCGGGAAATTCCAAAGGTAGTCGTTTTTTTATAATTATATTTGTATTCTCTGTAGTGTTCACCCATTACCTTTACCCTCTCCCACACCTTTTTCCATTTTATTTTCCAATATTCAAGTGATTTCCATCAAGCGATTAAAAAAAAGTTATATTGCGATAAGATCAGTGAAAATGCTATATACAGCATTTTTCACTGACCTTCGCTATATAATTTTTACAGCTAAGAGTGGACATTCTTTATATAATTAAATAAACTATATTAGTGACCTAATTTCAGGTAAACAATGAATAAATAAAGTTTTCTTAAGCGGGACTCGCAGCGCACACCGCGGCACCGCGATCCGGGCCATTACACCAATGGCGGGAGCGCCTTCCTTCAATGCAGCGCTTGGTTAAAAAAATCATATCTCAAAAAGGAAGGAAGGATTGGGGTATAACATATATTTCTTTCAAGAAAATTAAAACATGACTATTCGATTATTTTTTAAATTTGTTTTATTTATTAAAAATAATCTATCTAAATAAAAATTTTTCGTTTTGGAAAAAAATGTATTTTAAACTTTGAACATTTAATCACAAAAAAGTATAGAATAACTTTTTCTGTATAGATCCACTAGCGAGGATTTTTAAAGCGATCATCAGCTGGTGATCGTCCAAAAAGTCGAAATTTTTTCCATCTGAAGAAATTAACAAATTTATTATTGAAGCTCCAGATAATGAATATCTGTTTACAAAAGTAAGTTACATATTTTAAATTAAATCAAAGTTAAATATTTACGAGTATTTTATAGGTTGTCTTAGTTATTGGAATAATGGGTGCTGGCCGTAGGGACGAATTGTATAAAATGCAAGTTACTGATTTTGAAGATTTAGTTTCAGCAGTATTAGTTCCCAAATACAAAAACAAACGTTTTCAGAAAGTTTACAATAACAGAACATTTTTATGACATTTATGATCTTCGCCCGCAAAATGTTCAGCAAACCTGTTTCTTTCTAAATTATCAAAAAGGATAAAGCACCACCCAGAGAACCGGGAACAAATTTGGAAATTTGGGAAAACTGATTGCTGTTTTCTTAAAATCTAATCCGGAATTATAAACTGAACATTGCTTTCGCAGATCTTCTGCAACAATTCTTGTAGGCAGTGGCGAAGACATAATATCTTTAAAACGACACGGAGGGTGGAAATCCACTTCAGTCGCTTAAGGATACATTGAGGAATCTTCGAAAAATAAAAACCATGTAGCAAATAAAATTATAAACTAGAAACAAGTGAACCGCCATCCACTTCATAAACTAACATTTCATTGACTTTAAAAAATATTTTTTTTTAAAAAACGGAAAGTACAATCAACACCCCATTTACACAATCTCCAAAAATGATCTTTAATAATTGCAATAATATTACGTTTAATTTCGTTAATAAATAAACGTTATATATTATAAAATTATGTTAGATTTCGTTTTGATAATAAATAAATGTAATTTTTGAATACAGTGTATAGTCGTAGAAAAAGTACAGTGTAGAATTTGCATGGAATGACCATTTTCCACTCGTATGATTTGCTTTATACTCGTGGGAAATGTCATCATTTCATGCTCATTGTACAATATACTATTGCGTACTCTTTGTATATAAATTTTCTTATTATATCCTGATTAGTACTATTAATTATTCTGTTCTTACCAACGTCAGGTCGTGGCTTTCTTGGTTCGAAACCATTCGTTATAATTTTCCATAGAGTAGTATATGGAACTTATACCATTTTCGAAGTTTTGAAGATCGCTCCAGCCTCTTCTTCATTTTTAAGGTAGTTACAAACATTGCGAATTATTTGTTTTGCTTTGTCTGGTAAACAGTTTCGGTAATTTAGGTTATGATCTTGGAGAATATCATGACGTTCGATTAGATCACCATGTCCGTCATTTTTGACTTCTGCGCACAACTCTTCGTTCTATGGTCTCCACATTTCATAAAGAATTATAAAATATGAACTAAAATCAAGTAACACATAATATTACTATATTATAATATTTTTGGTAATTCATACCTTTATCCAGTTTAGAAGGAAGTCTCGATAACGTCTTATCAATAAGATTTAATGTAAAACTTCAGTGAAAAAGAAATACACGATAAACACAAATGGCGGAGGACAAAGTAATATTGCAGTATTGAATGTGGAGCTCGCTTAAATATATTAACCTTCTCACCTCTTTTAGAAATAACCAATCAAGAAATGATATTTATTGATGACGTAAGTAAGTATTTTATTAATTCTTCGTAAACAAGATTAACCACGGGACTAACAAAAAAGGGATTAAAAGGGATACAAATACAAATGCAAATTTTGTAAGTAATGCAATTTAAACAGCTACTTATAATAATCATGCCCTCCCCGTAGAGAACATTCAAAAAATAAACCGATTGCCGATTAAGAAAAAAATCATTACAGCTATTGCGCCTGATTTCATAACACATTCCTGCAGTGCGACCGGAGGAGATTACCTGTCGTTCAACGGTTGTCACCCACCGTAAATCTGCCGGACTCCCCTCAACTTAGTGATTTTATTGAGGTAATTGTTAATGCCGCTGTAAACCACTCGAAAAGGCAACGCAATATTATTCCTCTAAACCTGGGGAGACTATAACGGGGAAGTTTAACCGCATCTGCTAAGAAAAATGGTCAATATTCATGTAGTCAAGATCTAGCCAGTATATTCAAGGTTATCAAATAACAGTCAGAACGTAGTCTATTTAGTCAAATGACAGTCAATATAGTTAGTATTATCAGTAGACAATTTATACTATACAAAATTTGTAAAAAATCGTCAAAATTTAAAAAAATTAATTAAATTCGTGAAAAATAACAAAATTATGACATTTTAAGCAACTAGCAATAAATGTATTTATAATTCCCGAATGTGATTTCTTTCCGAAATTGCTATTAATGCTACGCCTAATTTCAAGGTTTAAAAACTTTAGATCAAAAATTAAATGTTAACCAGTTTCCAAACATAAGACCAACAAAAAATACAACAATTTCAAATAAAACTGAATGTTAATGCATTTCCAACTGACATAATTAATGTTTGCTTAAACTCTTATTAATTCTGCGCCTAATTCCCAATTTTTGAAGCTCCAGATCATATTTTTTTTTATACCATTTTCCGAATATCAGTCAACTAAAAACGAAATAATTTTACCTAAAATCCCAATGTTTTTTTTAATTCCCTTAATTAATGTTTGTATATATTAACTTATACTCTGATTAATATTTAATTCTACGAATAATTCTAACTTTTTAAAGTTATTGAGCAAAAATTGATTTTTTTCACAATTTTCAAACTTAAATTTAACAAAAAATAATTTTAATTTTACGTAAAATCTCAATGTGCACACACTTCCATTGATTGCACAAAATTTCTAAGATTTCAATATATATTATATTCATTATATAATTATATTATATATTTGAAAAATTACAAATGTCACAAAATTGACGAAATTTGTAAATTTTGAATGAAAATTTTAATATTGGACAAAATTATACGATATGAATTTATTCGTTTATTTAGCGACAGAATTCATGAACATTGATTAAAATTATTGTTTTTTTTTTGTAAAACAATTTAATGATTTTCGTCAAGCGATTCTTAATTACAACCGTTGTGATTTCATTAGTTTTGACGACCAAATCTATAAAAACGTTCAATTTAAAGCTTCCAATGAGTGTTTAGACTTTTTGATTAAGCATAAGCATGAAGTAAAATTTTCAGGCTTTTCTAAAGTTAAAATTTTACTTCATGCGACACGCATAATACGCGTACATATACAATACAATAATTTTAAATAAAGTTTAAAATATACTGCTTATCAAATCTTTTAAAATTCTATGGATTCTTGCAATTTACTTTGGGATACAGGGAGTTTTTCTTTTAAGTATACATATGTCAATATATTCTGTGTACATTTTCAGATATTCCTTGTTTCTGAAAAGATTTTAAATTGATGATTTAAACGAGTGTTTTCCCTGGGAGTGGAAAACACTCGTTAAGCATAAAGTAAATTTTCAAGCTTTTCTAAACTCCAAATTGTACTGTATGTGTTACTGGCGTTTTGAACTTTGATTTAATCAGCATAATTTGATAATTTTTTGGGCAACATAATTTTTGATTTTCTTTTTTTTTACAGCGGCCCCCATTTATTCTTTTTAATTCCCTTTATTTATCAGCTTCATAAATTAAATTAATTACAAAATGAGTAAAGTCCGTATTGCATACATTGAGAGTTAAATTTGTATATTTTGTAGATTTTAGTTTTAAGTTTAGATAGGTTCTTTTTTAGGATTAGCAGGTTTTCTCTTGTTACATTTTGCACTCGCGTTAAGCGCTCAGTAATCCGCACGTTACGCCCAAAACGCTGTACCCAAAATTGTTCTCTAGAATCCCCAGGTACAGGGATTTTGGGTACTGGAATTTTTTGTAATCCCTGTTTATGACGCTCGGGTATTCCAAACACACGGGCTATTGTTAAGGGTAATGAAGGGAAAGTACGCGCAAACACGTCAGCGGGTACAGCTGTGGGATTATTTCTATTTGATACGTATGATTTAAATTATAAATAAAACACATATACCAACTAGTACCACTAGTATATATATAATCAGATGCGTATTAAAAACGATTTACGGTAGAACCACATACAATTTAATCGTAATTAATTAAAACCTAATTGTTACGCCATTCATATAGGAAACAGCGGCGTTTAATTTACCATACATTGTAAAAAGTCCTACCGTTGGTACGGATGCTACAACCTGAACATAATATCGCGAATATTTTAATTTAAGGGGAATATAACAGTGGTCTGAAATTTAATGTTAGGTTTATTTAAAAACTAAAGGTCCTAGAAAGTTGAAATTTTGACAGCGTATATTAAGCCCAATTATCTAGTAAAATATCGAAGTACTTTTTTTTTAAACAATTTGCTTTCAGAGGTATGAAAAAAATAATGTTAAATTTTTCAAAATTAAAAAAAATATTCCCATATCTTACTAGTTTATACTATAAGGAATATAATGTGAACATTTCATAGGGATGCGATAGCTCATGCCCGAGTCAGGTTAAAATAAAAATCTTGAAAAATAAGACCGTAAAATACCGCCGCCTTGCGGATCTTCTCTTAGTTGAACGCGTTGTACACTCATCTGCACAATTATTGGAGGGGCGAGCAGCATGCGGCCAGCGTTTATCTCTGTGCCGGTGAACGCTGTGCGGCTTCGCGTTTGTTTTTCTTTTCTTTTTTCAATCATAGTTAACAAAAACGGCTCGCGTCGTTAGCATTTATTCTCGTAAAATTAATATTTCGCAATTATAATCGATATTTTATTGTACTAGTGTTTTATTTTCATGCTTTCTGACTACTAATGGAATAAGTATTTTTTTATACTGCATGTTCACTAATATAGAAAACACGAAATGTTTCACTAATTTAAATAAAGATGTGTAATATACCTTTAATATTGGCTTTCCTTATTATTTGACAGTGTCGGTATTATTAAATTATGTTTAAAGTTTTTTAAGCTGATTAATAAGCCAGAAGCAATCGAATAACAATCAGTCTTGTTCAAATCATTATTTCGTCTTAAATATTTCGTTATTAAAGCAGTTGTTAAATGCCATTAAACTTCTCGCAATAAAACTATTAAAGTAAATTGTAAAGTTTCTAGCAATCGGACCTATTTGAACCAACTGCGACTTCATCAACGAATCAATGATATCAAAACTATAAGAATAGTAAGAATAACACCAATATGACGTTTCGTAGATTAATGTTACAAATCAACTATTTTTTACTGAGCACAGGTAATATTTGTTTGACGAATGTTTAAAAAAATGTAGGGTTTAACTGCGTGCATATTCATTGTTAATTATTTTAGAAAAAATAGAACTATAATAATAATAAGGTAGTTATTATAATGCATTTCAAATAATAAGCTTCTTGCTCAACATTGCACCGAGCCCAATATATTTTTTTCAAATTTGGCTGATTTATGATGAGTCATATTTTGATAGTAAGTAAATAAGGAATAAATGAATTGAAATTGAATGTTATTGCAATCCTCTATTTATACGGCTCAGTCAACTTAGCCCCCCGAAGTTCGACTTTTTAAAAAATAACTGTTGCGCTAGACGGGCCTTAGCTAGCGCTAGCTAGCGCCACAAAAATTAGAGCTAGCGCCGTTTAGACAAGAAAGTTACGGGGGTTTGAACTTTCTGGGGGCTAGGTTGATGCTGGATGTTTCAAGTTTTCTTACAGTATTCGGATTCCTCAGAGCTAGCGCTACCAATTTAAAAGCTAGCGCCACCCCCACAACCCCAAAAGATTATACAACATTTTAAACCCTAGCCCCCCGAAATGAGATTTTTTTAATCAAATTGGGTGCAAAAGTTCAATTCAAGGCTTTAAACGAGTGTTCTCCACTCCCAGACTAAGCATGAAGTAAAATTTCGAGTTTAGAAAAGCCCCGTGAAAATTTGTCGAGGGTCGCGCAGCGACCCGAGACAAATTTTCTGGGCTTTTCTAAACTCGAAATTTTACTTCATGCGCCACGCGTATAAAACGCTGATTTCAAGTAAGGTTCAAATATACACAAATTTCACAAAATTTTAGTGTTCTATACGCGTGGCGCATGAAGTAAAATTTTGAGTTTAGAAAAGCCCAGAAAATTTGTCTCGGGTCGCTGCGCGACCCTCGACAAATTTTCACGGGGCTTTTCTAAACTCGAAATTTTACTTCATGCTTAGTCTGGGAGTGGAAAACACTCGCTTAAAGCTTCAAATTGAATTCCTGTAAAAACAACATATATCTAAAGATTTAAACAAAATAAAGTGAATCTGGAATACGTCTACTTTAAAGAAAAACTCCCTGTATATCGTAGAATCAGGATATTGAGATAGATTGTGTTAGAATGAAAATAAAGTCAATTGAATAGCAACGAAAGGAGCTTAATCACAATTTTGTAGCATCGAAAAGATACCCATGTTTTGATTAGGTACATACATAACCCGATGTGTACTAGGTAAATTTTCAGGCATTCATTGTTTTTGAAAAGCGTTCAGTTTGATTGAAACTCCCAACGAGTGTTTTCCACCGAGTAATAATGATTTAAGTTATCATAATAAAAACAACCGTGAGGTACGCCACTGTCTTGCTAGCACTAGCTATCTCTTGAATAACTTTCTCATTTATCACTTGGTGAAACATTTTGAAATAATAATAAAGGATAAATTAAAAACACTTGGTTTGTTTCACTATTTGTTTCTATTTACTTGACTAGTTTCGCTTTTTACGGCATTATCAAGAGTGAATCAAGAGTGAATCAAGAGTGAATCAAGAGTGAACTTTGATAATGCCGTAAAAAGCGAAACTAGTCGAGTAAATAGAAACAAATAGTGAAACAAAGCAAGTGATTTTAATTTATCCTTTAATATCACTAGCTATGTCGTTGTTAGTGTTTATAGACTTCAGTATAGCAATTACAATGCCAAAAAAAAATTTGAAATCGTACGGTTAGTTTCCGAGTTATAACGATTTCAATTATCAAAAACAATCGTCAGTTACGCCACTGTCCTACTAGTGCAAGCTATCTCGTTGCCAGTGTTTATAAATATTAGTATAGTAATTACAATGCCAAAAGAGTTTCTTAAATCGTACGGTAAGTTCTTGCGTAATAACGATTTAAATTAGCTAGGAGTGAAAACACAATTGTCAGTTACGCTACTGTCTACTAGGCATCATGTTTCTAATAGCCAGTGTCTATGAACATAAATAAAGTAATTACAACGCCGAACTATTTGTTGAAAGCGGTATATTATATGCCAAACATCATTTTGTATTAAAATTCAGGAAGTAAATGGTAATACGCATACAGGATCTGAAAGCTCTTGCATCAAAATTTGGACGTGAACTTTTTTTTACCTGATATTTTTGAGAGAATATTTTTGTCATATTCTGTTGGCGCTAGCTCTAAGTTATATTTTCCACCCAATTTGATTAAAAACATCTCATTTTAGGGGGCCAGGGTTAAAAATGTTTTATCATTTTTTGCGGCTGTGGGAGTGGCGTTGGCTTTTAAATTGGTAGCGCTAGCTCTGAGGAATCCGAATAGTGTAAAAAAACTTAAAAAATCCAAACTCTGGGGGCTAGCATCAACCTAGCTCCCCGAAAGTTCAAATCCCCGTAGTTTTCTTGTCTAAATGGCGCTAGCTCTAATTTTTGTGGCGCTAGCTAAGGCCGATCTAGCGCAATCGCTTTTTTCAAAAAAGTCGAACTTCGGGGGGCTAAGTTGACTGAGCCTATTTATACACATCATCATTTTGTAAACCCTGTACTAAACATAAAAAAAAAACAGGGCAGCTTTCCGTTTAATTTTTTTCAATCTATTATTTATTTGTTGCATTCATAAAAACTAGAATATTTGACCGAATATAAATTGAAATTCTCCCCAAAATTGGGGGTATTTACCCAATTGGGCAGAGGCCAAATTAATACACATTATTTTCATGGCAATAGCAGTTAGGGAAGATAATATTCCCATTTAAAAAATATGATTGAAAATCCTATGTTTTTTTTTCATATATGTGCGGCATATAAATATTCACAATGAGCTTATGAACATGAATTATTTTATTATTATATTTTTAAGAAATAATCTATAATTTAATAAAATAAAACACATAGTTTGTTCGGCTGTCGAAACTGGAGTCTTAAAAGTAAAAATAATGTGTTATAATGACAAGAATAAGAATCATCAGTTTTGTAAATACCGAAAAATAACACAGGATCCGATAACGCTTTCTAACGAATTGAAAACAATACATAGCTTGTATGTATTATCAGCGTGTTTAAATAATACGAATCGACACTTTCGTTCGATCCGTCTTTTTTATACGCTTTGTTTCTTTCGTCTATTCCACGCGACGCGAGACCCCATCCGTTCATGCCAAGGAGCAATGCACAAATGCACAGCGAACTGCCGCTTTTCTCTCTGACTGTATTCTCCCCACTTGTGCTGTAAATTTGGCATCGGATGAGCTACTCTAAACTATGTGGGTCTTTCCAACACGATCGGCGTGTTACACTGCAATAATTCCCTTAATTACGTGTTGTACATCCGTACTGGTTCCCGGCGGTAGGCAATTTAAAGAACGCATGCGCGCGCCTCTGCGCTTTACAGTTATTCTCGAGAGGTGTTGTGAACTTTCAAGTCGTGTTACTTTTTTTTGTGTGCGGTATTTATATTTCAATTTAAGTGGGGTATTTAAATTTATTATTATTTTAACCGACTTACCATATATATAGTTTTTTATATTATTAACTTTTACATAAATCAGCTATTTTTCTTTAACGATTATTTCTTTAACTACACTGGTCGGCATGAAAATCGGCCCTGACACCATTTCTGCTGATTCTTATGTAAAATGACCTCCTGATATGACCCCCGTTTTCCCCCATCACCCACCGTTTTCGGGGGAGGCCCCCCCCCACCTATTTTTATCACTTTTCGATAATTTGGAGGGTTGAAACTTATTATTTTAGCCTTTACGTTTCTTCTGAGGGGCTAGAGAGGTGAAAAGTTCCAAAACATGAACATTTGTAGGAAGGAGGTAGATTTGGGGGGGAGGATTTGCCCCCTTAAATTGTAAAAAAATCCTTAATAATGATCGATTTTTCCGTTTTTTTCGCAGTTTTTTCACTTATTTTCTACATATTCCAGCTTCCATCCCTCCTCATCCTCCCCCAAACAATAAAAATATATAGCAACAATATATAGCAACAATAATAAAAATATATAGCAACAATAATAAAAATATATAGCAACAGTTCGGAAGATTCACTGTACCACGCTGGCGCTCTCAATACCTCGCGCGCACAGGTTTGCCCAGGAATTTTCATGCTTTGACAGGTTTAAACTTGCATTGCTCTTGTCACTATAGACCTGCACTGTAATCCTTATCTTTCCTCAGTACATCTCTAGCGATCGTAGAGTCAACTTGTCGGTGCTCTAGGCGGGGATTCTGTGTTTCCAAGTTGTTTAAATTGTGTGTAACGGTAGAAATTTTTTAATTCCGGCTTTTTCCAAGTGAATTACAGTACGTGAGTGTGAGTTGTGATTAATATCGAGCATTTATTTACTGTTTAATTATGCCACGCGATTGTAAAAATCATCCCGATAGCTTCTGCTATGTTTGCGGGAAATTGACTTTAAAAGCGCAACGAAAACCCCTTTCTCCGCTTCTTAAAACTGCTTATAAATTTTACTTTGATTGCCAAGTTGGCGATGAGGACAAGAATTGGGCTCCAACAGTTTGCTGCACTACTTGTTACAGTAGCTTGACCAAATGGCTCAAAGGTACCCGTAAATCAATGCCATTTGCTGTGCCCATGGTTTAGCGCGAACCTCGCTGTCATCTCACAGATTGTTACTTTTGTATGACTTCCACCGTTGGGTTATCTAGCAAAAGTAAGCATACAATTCAGTATCCTAATATCCCTTCAGCTCTAAGACCAGTTCCTCACAACGAATCTTTGCCAATCCCAGTGCCCCCAAAAACCTATACTCTAGAGCCAGAAACGGATTTGAAAGACTTTGAGCCACAGCCTGGACCATCTTATGATACGTTCACCGATGATGAAGAGTGTTCTGCTGATTCAGCTCATCGAAAACCTCACCTCGTTACTCAGTCGGAATTGAATGATGTCGTCAGGGATTTGGAGTTACCTAAGAGTAAATCTCAACTTCTTGGATCTCTACTTCAGCAGTGAAATCTCTTAGAAAAGGGTGTAAAAATCTCTTCTTACAGGACTAGGCAGTCAACCCTGAAATTATTTTTTTCGGCAGATGAAGGCTTAGTGTTCTGCCCTAATTCAAATGCATTGATGATAGAACTGAAGATGCCATGTGACCCAGACAAATGGAGACTGTTTATAGACTCATCGAAGACAAGCTTGAAAGTTGTCCTATTGGCCAATGGGAATGAGTTACCATCACTCCCGGTTGCATACTCTGTGGATATGAAGGAGACGTACGAAAACATCAGCCGGATCCTTGATAAAATCAAATACCATGATTATAATTGGAAACTTTGCGCTGACTTAAAAGTTGTTGCTCTACTCATGGGCCTGCAATCGGGCTTCACAAAATACTGCTGCTTCCTATGCGAATGGGACAGCCGAGCCCGAGACAAACATTACATCGTACGGAACTGACCTCTGCGAGAAAGTTTTACTCCCGGTCAGAAAAACGTCGCTCACGATCCTCTGGTCCCGAAGGAAAATATTTACTTGCCGCCTTTGCAATCAAACTCGGATTGATCAAACAGTTTGTGAAAGCAATAGACAAGACCGGTGATGCATTTCAATTTTTGAAAACTAAATTCCCTCATCTTAGTGAGGCTAAAATCAAGGAAGGAGTTTTCGTGGGCCCCCAGATTAGACAATTTTTCCAAGATTCGACGTTTATTGAACACCTGAATCGAAAAGAAAAACGAGCTTGGATTGCATTCCAAAACGTGTGTGAGAACTTTTGGGTAACAATTAAAGTGATGATTATGTCGCTCATGTCGAGGAATTGCTGTCAGCGTACAAGGCCATGGGGTGTAACATGTCTCTTAAAGTGCATTTCCTTCACTCACACCTGGACTTCTTCCCTGAAAATTTAGGAGCAGTTTCGGATGAACACGGGGAACGGTTTCATCAAGACATCTCTAAGTTCGAGAGGAGATTTTCGGGGAAGTGGAATGCGAGCATGTTAGCAGAGTACTGCTGGTTTTTGATACGAGAAACTTCTACCTCAGGGTACAAAAGGAAAGCAAGCCCCAAATGAAGGTACTTATCTTAGTTATTTATTATTCTTTACATTTATTATTTTACATTTATTATTTTACTTTTTATTTATTATTCTTTACAGCTAAAATAATCCTTTTCACCCCTCCAATGGATGGAGGAAACGGGGGGAGTATTGAGAGCGCCAGCGTGGTACAGTGAATCTTCCGAACTGTTGCTATATATTTTTATTATTGTTGCTATATATTGTTGCAATAAATTTTTATTATTTGGGGGTGTTTGGGGGAGGATGAAGGGGAATGGAAGCTGGAATATGTAAAAAATAAGTGAAAAAACTGCGAAAAAAACGGATCATTTTTAATGATTTTTTTACAATTTAAGGGGGCAAATCCCCCCCCAAATCTACCTCCTTGCTATAAATGTTCATGTTTTGGAACTTTTCACCTCTCTAGCCCCTCAGAAGAAATGTAAAGGCTAAAATAATCCTTTTCATCCCTACAAATGATCGAAAAGTGATAAAAATAGGTGGGGGGGCCTCCCCCGAAAACGGTGGGCGATGAGGGAAAACGGAGGTCATATTCGGATTCAGGAGGTCATTTTACATAAGAATCAGCAGGAATGGTGTCAGGGCTCGAAAAACAATTTTTTTTTTTGCAGACCAGTGCTATTATTGAGTTCTGTTTATATTTTACGCGAGTTTTTTTTCATTTCAATTAGTTTTTGTTTTTTTTTGTTTATTGTAAATATTAATTATTAATTCAATTTTTTTTGTGAATAAATCCGTTTTTTTCAACTATTTGAATTTTATTTCTATCAACTTTTTTGCACTCCTGAAGTAATCAAACTTTAAATCTAAACCATAAACAAAGTGTTAGTGTTTGTGTCAACCAAGTTCCCGACCCAGAGAACTCTAAGTCAAGGGCTTAGAGCAACAGATGTCAGAGATAAATAACTTTTTTTATAGCTTGCCGATCAAGTCAGCCAAGCTGGAGGTGTCCGCCTGTTACAATTGCCCCACACCCTGAGAGAGCAAAAAGATGGTCCGAACGTTTCAAGATTAAATACGTGCTGGCATGTTTAGATAGGGAAGTCCTAAACCAGTGCAAGGATTTATTCAGAAACTAGTGCAGAAAATGGGAAATACTAAGGCGCTTTCTGGTAAGCGAGTGCGGAAAACATGAAGACATCTGGTTTGATTTCGACGTACCGAAGCGTGAACTTTACCAGAACGTCAAATACACTGCAACTAGCGTACTGGAAGAAGTCCATTGGGAAGATACAGCTTCACTAGTCTCAAGCCCAGAAGAATACGCGGAAGAGATTCGAGTTGCCGAATCAGGAACAGTTTTCAAAGACCAAGTGGTGTTCCCGTTGGAAGAACTTCTCCCGGCATTGGTTACCTTACTAGGGGACAGGACCAATCGTGATTTTAGAAATCGCCTTGCCTCGCACTAGTCGAAATGCTCATTCTAGCTGAATATTTCGCCATAAATCAACTGTTTAGAAAACAGATTTTTTCTTGGAATATGGGTAGTTTAATACCCAGAGGGTGCGCAAGTAATGTCATAAACCCCTCCGACCTTTGGTCGAGTGGTTATCAGTACCCAAAGTGCAGGCATCGTTCACGTCATTCAGTTGTGGATTTGACTCGCTCCAAACGCCTAAGTTTAATTTATTTTTTTTCATTTGTGTTTCGTGCAAAATATAATTTAAAAATGAATATATATATTCTACTGATATGTATACAACATAGTTTTAAATATTTTTTACATAACTTTAGTCAACATATAGATACACTCATTTAAATAATGTAAAGAATTCTACAGTCAAATTTCACAAAGTTAAACTTGAAAAAGGTTAAAGTATACATTCTTAGCCGTTCTTAGTAATTAATCTTTTTTTTATACATAATAACTAATTAGTTTAATATATAAATAATATTTAGCTGCCCGTTTTTGCCCGTTTACAAGCAGTGATTTTTTTTTTTTTGGTAGCGTAACCATTTCTCGGAGAACATTATTCGATGTTTGGCGCGCTCAAAAACGCTACAACAAAAAAATTAAGCAGTCTATCTCTTTGTGATTGACATTATGAATACTGATATTGTATCGCACACTGAAAATTTAGATTTAATGATAAATAAAATAAATAATTTTACGGCACAATTTACAATCAAATGGCAAACCTCTCATAGAACAATTTCAAATTTTGAAAATAAATATTCTAAATGGCTAAACGGAATGGATGTGTTCTCTACTGAAGGTTTACCAAATAGACTTCAACCTGGATGTTCTTAGGTTTCACGTCCGCTTACCATTCAATAATTGAACACAGATGTGTTAAAGTTATCAGTAGAACCAGAACAAGCATCTTTACTAGAGGATTCTGACTGCTAATAATTTCTGGCTTTAGTGTAAATTGTTTGTATGATGTACCTAAATTCGTTATACTGCTTGTGTATATTGTATATTCTTATTTATAGATATGTGTGTGTGTTTCTATTTAAATAATTTTATAATTAAATATAACATAATTATAACATTCTAAATGTTTATTTTTTAATAATTGGAAGGGAAAGGATTGTAATATTATTACTATTTTTAAATAAAAATTGTATAACAAAAATGCGAATAGTGAAATTATTTTCAAGTTTTATGTTAGGAATTTGTCGTAAAAAATTAAAATTCAAATGGGGGTGGTGAAGGGTAGAAGGGAAGAATTATTTGATATTGAGTAATTTATATTTTTAATTAACTAAACGCTTTATAGCGAAATGTTCAGCTAGAGTCAGCGTTTCGACCAGTGTGTGGCTAAGCCCCCTTGTTGTCGTGACAATATTCCTATTGCTAAGCTACGTAAGAACATACACCAAGCGATAATATCCGATAGTGCCACGCCCGGAAATCATCATTGCCACGCCCGGAAATCATTTTTGCCACGCCCGGAAATCATCAGCCAGCCTCAAGTAACTCCCGACCTCGGTGGAAGCCGCCCTGAAAGAATACATGTTCCCAGGACTTTAGGGAAACCAAATGTGAAACCCGAACAATACCAACTCAGTTCGCATCTGGAATTCACAGCCTTTCTTGGCCGCGAAAGAAGCCGCCCTGGTCTACATATCCGAATTAAACATTTTGTTTGCAGTTTAGCCCACGAAAAGACGCTCGATTAGTTATAGTGTACATTTATGTAAACTATAGTATAAATAAATAGTGCTCCTCATGAACATTCTGTGCGCAATTGTACAAGAAAACACCCAAATCAGAACCACCTACCACCATCCTCGTACGTCAGTAGGGATGAACTCATTTTACGGGGCCGTTTGTTACCAGCGATTCTTCAAATCATCGACAACCAAAGTTAAATTTCTAATTTTAATATTTTTGTGTATAAAATGAGTTTATCAGCAATTATCTAAGGACCGACCGAACACCTGGAGTGGAATCCGAGCAGACCTCTTAGAGGGAGGGTTGGTAACCAGTGGCAGTCCGTTTTTTGGAAAAGAGATTTGTATAATCTTTTGCATTCTTCTTTCCGAAGAACAGATTAGATGAGATTCCAAAAATCTCGAGACTCGTCGAATACCTGTAATTGCGATGGATTCGGCGAATTTCGGCGGACTGGTCACGTCCACCAAGGAAACTATGCCCCTCCGCCCTCCTTTTCGGCATATAAATAATGAAGGACGGCACTTTTTCATAAGTAGCAAACCAGTAACAAAAGCAGCAACAAGTCCAAGTGAAATGTAGTCAGTGGTGTACAAGTTTTTTTTTTAAAACGCGTGTTGTGTTTTTTTTTTCTTTGTCAAATTGTTTTTGATTAGTGCAAGTGTGCTAATCAGCAGATCCGGAATAGCTGCCAGTGCTGCCTCTCGTTGTTCGGTCTTCGTTATTGCAAAGTCGATGTATTCCCGACTTTTCTCGATTTTGTTATCTCCCCGGACCTGTCGACACCCTTCGCACTTTTCCGACACCGCTCGGACCTTTCCGGAGTTTACCGGTGTTTTTATGGACCTCATTAACGCCTTCCGGATACATCCGGATTTTTCCGACGGCGTCTAGACCTTATTGTTTTGCACCGGACTTGTTTGCTTCTGTCTGGACTTTGCTGCCGCCATTCACCACCTCTGACGACCAAGCTGCCACTGCCAATGCCCGCTACGCCCATTAATTATTATTTGCTGCTGTGTTGTTTTTTTTGTGCTGTGCAATTTGTTGTGTTGTTTTTTTGTTGCTGTGTTTTTTTTGTGTAAATAAATTTGTTGTTTTGCATTGGTGTTTAAAGACTAGTTGCTCGTGCTCTTTGCAAATCCCAGAGTTAGCTGGAAGTGCATTTAGTGTACCATCCCCCTTTGGCGCATGCGCCACAAGTATACAACACTGATTACAAGTAAAGTTTAAAATGCTACTAAAGACGTATATTTTGTACTTTACATCAAATTATTGTTTAATACGCGTGACGCATGAAGTAAAATTTTGAGTTTAGAAAAGGATGAAAATTTGGTTTGTTCGCTCTGCTTTGCTACGCGATCAAACCAAATGTTCAGGCTTTTTTAAACTCGAAATTTTACTTCATGCTTAATCTGTGTGTAGATAGAAAAAATCCCTGTATATATTTTATATTTTTACTTTTCGGTACTTTCAAATAGAAATGCACTTTACGAAACACAGATAATTACCCTTAAAAACAAGCCTAGATTTATGCGCAAGTACATTTTTACTTTATGTAAAATGTGTTCAATTTCTTTTTTAATACAATAGATGGTATTTAATAAATAACTAGTATCATATGATATTGGTATTGGCGATATATCGGAAAATAAAATATCGAAATAAATATCGATCATTTTGCATGAAAATATTGATATTCCAAAATATCGATATATCGAACATCCCTAGTTCACACAATTGAAGGCACTCGCTACTTCGTCGCTCGTGCTTCAAAAATGCGTTCACCCATGAAAATTGTGTTCCCTTACTTGTTTTGTAAATTACTATTAATGTGTACGTACAAGTGTTCAAATAAATAACTGACATTATTGGCATAAATGGACAGTTTTATCGTAAATTGACGTTACTGACGCAAATGCATGTGCAATAAGCTGCGACGGTATCATTGTTTACAAAAATCTAAACACAGACGTAAATTTGTGAGATTTGCTGGATTAGAATGCGATGGAATGGGGGCCGGTCTCCGGTCCTATGACGCATACTAACACGCAAGGAACTACATTGTCTACGTCACAGAACCGAGAACTCTGTGCGCGGGGTAAGCTGGCTGATTCTGATTCTGGGACAATTCATTCCCTTCCCGGAAGTTCCGGTTTCCACTTCCGGTTTCCGGTTTCCGTTTCCGGTTTCCGCTTCCGGTTTCCGGTTCCGGTTTCCGCTTCCGGTTTCCGGTTTCCGCTTCCGGTTTCCACTTCCGGTTTCCGTTTCCGGTTTCCGTTTCCGGCCGGATGTTGATTAGATAAGATAAGATAAGGTGTTTCCGGTTATACAGGATGCAGATAAGGGTTTCCTGTTATACAGGAAGTAGAATGGGTTTCCGGTTATACAGGATGTAGATAAGGGGTCCTGGCTGGTAGGAGAAAGTGGTGGTGGGAGAAAGTGGTGGAAGGTGTGAGCGTTGAATATACATTGTCGCAATAATGCAGTTTACAAATACGGAACGAGAGCCTCTAATGGATCGCATTAACAGTGCCATAGAAGCATACCACGAAAGTAAATTAACCTCCGAACACTTAAAATATTTACCAGAATATTACTTGAAGAGGTTGGAAGGTCTGGAGCTTTTAAACATCTGGTCATTTTTGCCGCTGAGATTCAAGGACAAGGAAAGATTACCCTGTTTTGAACACTACAATACGGGAAGGACCCACATCGATGGACCACCCTCACCAAAATATAAGTGTCATCAGTGTTTGAACACATCGAAAATTTCATTCCCAGGCAGTGAGAACTCCACATAGCAGACATTTCATTCCCAGGTGGTGACAACTTACCGACAGTTAAAATGAATTATACCACCTTTATATTATCATCAGGATTTGTGCTATTTATTGTAATAGTTGTATGTGTTATTTGTGGGGGTATTAAGGTTCCTGGGATGAACATAAAATTTAAATAAAAATATATTTAAATAAAAATTGTTTTTTATTTTTTATTATTCTTTACATAATTAAACAACTTTTCTACATTTACAATACTACACATACTAAACCTAATCCTATGTGATTGACAAGCATGCAGAGTTTTACTAAAATTAGGACATTGATCATCAAATTCTAAATTTACAACATTATCATAAAATTGTTTTAGGTAAGTAAATTTTTGACTACCCTTTACATACACAATATCCGCAGATAGCTTTTTAAATAGTTTTGGTAATTCACTTAAATCACTACCATTTGTGCTGTATGGGATCCCGTGATAATTGTTTTCCAGCCATCTAACTTGTTTCTGTGAATCCAAACTGAGTTTACGAAATGGTGTAGGAGGCTTGAAGACGTAAACGATGGGGTGTTTACCATCATAGGTGGCAGCAAGTTCTTTCGGAGTAAAGTCGGGTATGTTGAAACCCTGGATGTCTATAAACAAGACTTTTGGCGGCGGAGGTGTTGGTGGTGATGTAATTCTCCCTAAGAGAATTAGTTCCAATACTTTTTCCATATTACGAACCCGTCTCTTGAAACGAAGTCTGTCAAGAGCAACTTGCATCCAGTTTATATCATCGTCACTGCCATCTAACGTGTATGTAAATGTTACAGGGATCAAGTCAAAGCATACTCGATTTGTGGTAGACATCGTTGAATGATTCTGGATTACTAATATTGTATTGAAAAATGTTTGCTTTTATAGCGATAGACTTATCTAACCGCAAGCTCAAACTTGTTAAATTATCTTTTTAACAATTCCCGAAATAGGTGTGTACTCAAGAAGAGAATCACTCAAAATGAGGCAGTATGCTCGGGTATTATCTTTAAAATTTTCAGTGGCCTCCATCTCAATGCGCAGGTCCACCGCTGAAGATTTTACACTCTCGTTTTGCTTGGACACGTCAAATACAAACATAGCACAATTATTGAAATCAGTGAATGATAAATAGGGCTTGTTTATTTGATTATAATAACTCTGCTGGAATTGACAGTACATGTTGTAGACAGTCAAGTAATCATTACTTTTAAAGTCCAAATTCAAGTGATCATATGGAAATGATTCCGAATTGAGATAAACTCTTATGTTCCTTATATTGTTGTGATCAAATTTTGTTGCATCCGCATTAGCTACACCTTTTTTATTTGTTTGAAAGGCTACAATTACATATCTTGGTTTCTCCAAACTACTCGAGGTTTTAACGGCCCATATATCATCTCTAGATTTTTTCAAGGTTGGTAATTCATGTAATTCCCATTTTCGGAATGGAATTAAAATATTTGGATCATTTTTAATTTGTTCCATCAGTTTCAGTTTTAAATCATCATTCAGTTGAATATGTGGTACTCTCCATTCAATTTTATTCAGTTTAAATTTAATTTGTGAAACAACTTGAGCACTATCATCACACACAAAACAGTTTACATCACTAGAGGAGCGAAGTAAAACCAATTCCTGTTTAACATTAATAATCAGCTTTTGATAATCCTCAGCAAAACCCAATAAACATTTTAGAGGTATCAGTGCATAAAAATTTTTGTTGGGAAAATATGTTTTAATATGTCCAGTTTTAGCCCATCCAGCTATCCCTAATTCTTTCATATCCTCAAAATCATTATAGGATAATAATCTTTTCAAAGTACTCGCGATCCCTAAGTCTCGGGTTCGATCGATTTCCACACCATTTAATTCATACCTTATCTCTTCAAATAGGAAAGCAAACGCGTTTGTAACCAACTCAAATTTTTTACCAGCAGTGAGATTGTGTTCAACCTCACCACTCAAGTAAATATAACTGTTTCCAGGAAAGGTGTAAATGTCTTGATTTTGAATTGTTATTCGAATTTCATCGTTATTTTCAAAGTTTGTAGTTCTAGGCTGATAAGTGTGGTATTGATATTTACTGATGCGATCATCATACCGCACTTGTTCGAAAACGTTTTCCATAGTTTTTAATTCTATATCCAAGGGAGGTTAACCTTGACAGATTAATACGTGTTATCTGTTTGAGGGATGAACTCTGAATAACGGGATTGACAAATGTCCTATCGTTTTTATCAAAAACTATCCCCATGTTTTTAATTCTAGTCTAATCAAAATATTTTCTCCTCTAAAATTAATTAATTTGCCTTCTTGATCGATAATTCTAAGAGTAATATTATCAATCCTATCACGAGTATTTAACGGTAGATATAATATATTTTTTGGTTCTATATTTATTGCAAAGCCAGGATCAACTGAGGGGCTAAATTCAAACAACGTATGTGATAATTTTTCGTCGTAATAGGCACCTGAAGTAATATTACACTCAATTCGTACACTATCTACTTTAATTATTTGCACGGGTAAATCTGATGTATGTAGTTGACCGGCCTTTAGTAGCTTTTTCGAAAACCCTAATAATTTACCAATAGTTTTATCAGATGTAAAATCTATATCGAATTTACTTTTAAGTTCACACTGTAAGGTGTTATTATTGGGTTTAAGCGAAAATAGTTTATCAACTTCCTCTTTTTTCTTATCACCAAACAGCTGTTTTTGCAAATAAGTTTCAATGTCTGTAACCTCGTATGAGCCCGTAGGTATATTAACTGTTTTATCGCCGTAAATAAATTTATTATTAACACCGAATTCAATATTTGGTATTGAATTATATGTATGAAGTCCAATTAACCCCAAACAGTACTGTCGATTTGGTTCAAGTTCTATAGGAGGATAATAGTTTGTGGAGAGTACACTGCTTGTACCTTGTAAGGTGAAGGTCTGAGACATGACTGACACATTTAGAAAAAAATTATTTATTTATATAAAAATTCTATACACAAGTGTCCACAGTTGTACGTATTAAAGGTCTGATATTGATCATGATTATATCTAATTTTACAATTTTTAAAATATTTAATTACTTCCATAGGTGGTGGAAGATTTCCGAAACTATCAAAGTACTGAACACTATTGCCTACTTTTTTATAAGCCACCCAATGCGTACCGCGACCATCCTGGGAATCCAAGTTAATAATACCCGCTTCTATATAAAGAGGTTTAGATGGTAGTGAATCACGCATAAACACTCCTCTAAAATGTTTCACGTTTCGAGCCCCTTTTAGCAAGTCTGTATCGGTTAGTGCGCGGTTGGGTAGCGAGTTTAACAGTTTTTTGTCTTGTGCTGTTTTAGAAAGAGTCCCATTCCTTTTCGATATGGTTTTAAATATAGACCTTTTCCCTGCTTGCCTAGAGCTATAGCCTCCATCGTTTTATTATGCCGCTGTGATTCCTCAAGTTTCGATCGAGCGTCCTTGGCACTGCTTATTGCCTTTGCAATGCCGGAGACTCCACCAGTGAGGGCTCCGAGAGCACTTAAACCGGCAAATATCGGGATAAGTGGCAAAATACCACCCTGCTTTGGAATAGGTATAATTCTAGGAGTTCGAATCCTCTTTTTTCCACCAGCAGCTCTTACAGCAATCTTTGCGGCCGATAATGCAATCTTGCTACTTTCTTTAACACCTCCAGGCTTATCAATTTTTCGACGAAAATTTTTTATAGCTTTCCGAGCCTTCATAACTACTCCACTTCTCAAAGCTGTTTTCTTAATACCCATTCCCGTTTTTGTCTTAATCTTCATCGCGTTGGTAACTGCCCACGCTGCTGCTTTTTCACCGAATTTAGAGTCCTTAGCCTTTACTCTACTCCACGCAGCTTCCGCCAAGATTTTATCCGCTTTATGTCTTTCGCTAATATCCTTATTCTCAGAGTAAGCAATGTCGTGTTGTTTGCAGGCCGCATCCAATGGATTAATGCCGGGGTCACCTCTTTTTAACCGTTTTTCCAAGTGTGTGCCAGGTCCACAGTACTGATAGCCGGGGATATGTAATTCAATGGGTAACTTGTTGATTATGGAATTGATGAATCCTCTGCCGCTGTACGCAATCATTTGAGCGTTCATCAGGACTGCTTCTCTATATATAGCCCCTGAAAGATGTCGTTGGTGACAGTACGATGAAAGTTGTTAAACAGAAACAATCTCTTACTGTAACAAATTTTGACAACGTAGTGGGGGATGTGTTAAAAAATAATAAGAAAAAACATGGTGATCTATTACCAAATTCTATTAGAGCAGTTATTTGCGGCCCATCTAACTGTGGCAAATCGAATGCAATGTTAACACTCTTGTTTAATGTAAACGGATTGAAATTTGAAAACATTTACATTTATTCAAAGTCTCTTTATCAACCAAAATATAAATACTTGCAAGATATTATTAGTGGGATACCAGAGATTGAATATTTCCCGTATAGAGAGAATGCTGAAATAATTAGCCCTGAAGAAGCTAAGGAAAACTCAATTTTTATTTTTGACGATGTAGCATGTGATAAGCAGGATAAAATCCGTGAATATTTCAGTATGGGTAGACACAATAACATTGATTCGTTCTACCTTTGCCAGACATATACTCGCATACCTAAACACTTGATTCGTGATAATGCAAATTTAATTATATTATTTAAACAGGATGATCTTAACCTAAAACACGTTTACACTGATCACGTAAGTAGTGATATGACTTTTGAAAAATTCAAGTCTTTGTGTGCAGAGTGTTGGAAAGAAAAATATGGTTTTATTACAATAGATAAAGATTCTGATGCGGGTAGGTACCGCAATGGATTCGATGAGTATATAATCATAGACTAAGCAACCACTCTCATCATTATAACAACAAACGTTGCGCGTGTTACGTCAAAAGGTTCATTAGGAAAAGAGGCTCATTCAGAAAAGAGGCTCATTCAGAAAAGAGGCTCATTCAGAAAAGAGGCTCATTCAGAAAAGAGGCTCATTCAGAAAAGAGGCTCATTAGAAAAAGAGGCTCATTCAGAAAAGAGGCTCATTAGAAAAAGAGGCTCATTCAGAAAAGAGGCTCATTCAGAAAAGAGGCTCATTCAGAAAAGAGGCTCATTAGGAAAAGAGGCTCATTAGAAAAAGAGGCTCATTAGGAAAAGGGGCTCATTAGGAAAAGAGGCTCATTCAGAAAAGAGGCTCATTGGGAAAAGAGGCTCATTAGGAAAAGAGGCTCATTCATTAAGATGAGCAATATTCAAAAGAAACTAATACAAGTTCAAAAGGATATCAGAAAAAAAGTGCTGGCTTTAAAATTAAATCGTAGTGAAGATGATGACAGATTGAAAAATTTTTTTCAACCAATTACGGAACCTTTACAAAGCTTAGTTAAGTCTAACGAAGAAATAATTAAGAGTAATGAAGATATAAAACGAGAAAATAAAGAAATAAAACAAGAAAATGAGAAAATCCAGGAAAAATATGATTTCAGTAATATTATTCATGTTGATAAGATTGCTCATTCATCTCCCTTTTCGCAATACAAACAAAAGCCAAAAAGGTTGGACTTTATAGATGATGGAGACGTTTTTACACACGAACCGTCGGAACAAAATATTTCAACAATTTCTCAACCTGATTCTAAGATAATTCGGGAATATTTGGACCAATTCGCCACATTACCAAGACAATATGTGGAAAAATTAATAAATGAGGGGGGTGATGACTTTGACACTATTCATGGTATAAATTTCAATCAGGATAATGCTAAATTTAAAATTGGCAATACTGACATTGATTTAGATGAAAATGATTTAATCATTGACGGAGTTAGATATATCGGCACTTCTGGTCTATATGAATTACTGTTCAGAAAGGATCCTGTAGCATACAAGGAAGCAGATCGAATAAATTATGTGGATATTCTTAAAAGAACCAATTCATTACATCGACATTTTGATCCTGGGCAACAACTTCAGGGCACTCGGTCACACAAATATAGAAAAATTATTAAACCATTGTTGCCACATTCACAACACAGATCAAAGTCTGAAGCAAGCTCACACAGGTCTAAAGGCGGTCGTGGTTTCGATTCAAATTTAATAGTAGAAAATAAAACTCACAGATATACATATTGGGATGATCCTAATGAATTAATTGAAAGATTATGGTTATTACATGCGTCACGACGAGCTGGAAATAATTCTCACGACAATGAAATTGTATCGATCGAGGAAGAACTGAGAGAAGCTGATATAATTTATTAATTTAATTGTTGCACATCATTCACATAATGTCTGTCGATAAGTTTGGACGTCATTCCAACACGTCTTTGACCGGTGCTCGCGGACCTCCCGGTCCAACAGGCCCTCCCGGTCCAACAGGTGCTCGCGGGCCTCACGGTCTGACAGGTCCCCCCGGTGATCGCGGGCCTCACGGTCTGACAGGTCCCCCCGGTTATAAAGGTGATAGAGGCCCTCCTGGTCCGATCGGACCTAGCGGCCCTCCCGGTCCAGGCTTTACCATTACTTCGGACGGTCATTACAATATACAGAAAAAGAGGCTAAAACATGCTCTAGAACCAGATGAATTGGATGATGTTGCAACTAAATTATACGTTGATAATAATTATGAAAAGATTTCTAAAATCTTAACTCGAATCGAAGATAAAACTGACTCTATGGAAATTGAAAATAAACTTAAGTTAATAGTTAAAGATACTGAAAAAAATTTAAAAACATGGTTAAAACTGGAATTTAATGAATCGATAAATAATAAAACAAATATTTTAAAGGGTGAATTAGAGACAATGTTTAATAATAAAACAAATACTATAAAGGATGAATTAGAGACACTCATTACTAATAACAGAAATATTATAAAGGATACATTAGAGAAAAACATGGCTAATAGAATGAATATTATAAGGGCATTAATACTCGGCACGGCCGTTGATTTAAAAGATTTGAAATCGTTCATTGTAGAAGTTAAAAAATCAAATATTGCTGCATGTACGAACATTCAAGAGAAATTGGATATGTTTGATATGGTATTAAATAGTATGAACAAGAACCTGGAAGGAGTTCGTCGTCATAACCAGAACCCGGAGGGTGTTACTGGAAACCTTAGAGTACCTTCTAAAATAAATACTGAGTAAGATAAAAGCTGATATAGTCAATGAACTACACAAACCTGCAAGAAAAAAATTCCCACGACGACGGACAATTATCAAAGGATTAGACGATTTGTGGCAAGCAGATTTAGCCGAATTTGGTCTTTATGCAAGAGAAAACAAGGGTTTTAAATTCATATTAGTAGTGATTGATTGTTTCTCAAAATATCTATGGACCGCTCCGTTAAAAGATAAATCTGGTGTAAATGTGGCTAATGCATTTAAAAATATTTTAAAAGATGGACGAACGCCTACAAACTTGCAAACTGATCAAGGAAATGAATTCTACAACTCACATTTTAGGAAGGTAATGCACAGCAACGGAATTAACCACTATTCTACTTACACAATCATGAAAGCCGCAATGGCAGAGCGTGTGATAAGAACTTTAAAAGAACATCTTTATCGCGCATTTAGTTTGCGTGGAAAGTATCAATGGGTAGATGTTTTAAGTGAAATTACGTCCAATTACAATAAGCGGAAACACAGTACAACTGGAATGCGACCCTGTGATGTCACGAAAGATAAGGAGAAGCAGTTGTTAAAAACAATTTACTCACATATCAAAGTAGCAGGAAAGAAGATTTTAAAAGTGGGTGATATCGTCCGTATTAGTAAGCAAAAAGCATTATTTAATAAAGGCTACACACCGAATTGGACAACTGAATTATTTAAAATAGCACATGTAAAAGTTTCAAATCCTACCGTTTACCTATTAGAAGATAGTTCGGGGGATCCAATCCAGGGGGCGTTTTATGCTGAAGAACTTTTAAAAACTAAACATAAGGATGTTTACCTAGTGGAAAAAGTGTTGAGGAAAAAGGGAAATAAAGTGTACGTCAAGTGGTTAGGATTAGATAAATCGCAAAATAGCTGGATAGATAAGTCAAATGTATTATAACTACATAAATGTAAATGTTTGTATTATTAAAAATATAAATATGTTTAATGATGGTAATTATTATCAGTTTTTCTATTAACCTTCAACACAACAAGATGTTTATCAAATTAATCACGCTTTTAATCTTTATCAATGCAAGTTCTGAAATTGATGTGAATAAATATTTACATCAGTTTGGATATTTAGATGAAAATAATTTTTTAAATTTTTATTAAAGCATTATTCAATATTTTGTTTTAAAAGACAGACAAGTTTAACCTTGACAAGTTTGAACTGATTTGAACAAGTTTGAACTGGTTTGAACAAGTTTAGGCATGTTTGAGCTTGTGGTTAGATAAGGGTCCGGATGTAGATAAGACTATCGCTATATAAGCACACATTTTTGTAATAAAATATTAGTTTACCAGAATCATTCAACGAAAGCAAACATTTTCAATCAAATATTAGTTGTCCAGAATCATTCAACGATGTCTGCTACAAATCAAGAAATAACTTTCAATGATGTCATTGACAATCAAATTTCAAATTACGATGATGCGTTCAAGATTGAATTAACACTTTTGGGTCAATCAACATATCCTCTAAACAAATCGGCTACAAAGAACGTGAGCATCGGAATAAGCCCAGCCCTAGGATTCATTCCAGTTGTGAAAATCTGGGGCGCTCATTCATGTATCTTCTTCACTGAGGAGGAATGGCTACAATTTATGAACATCAACCTGAATAATTTACAAAGGCCCATCACCATTGGAGATCACAAGATTACCAAGAATGAATATAAAAATATTATGGCTATATGGATTGAGCAGAGGGAGTTGAGTGTTATTATATCGGAAGAAACATTTTGTAATTTGATGTGTTTGAAACAACTTATTACATGCAAATTGAATAATTTAAAAGCGTTACAATTTTATTCATATTATTGTTCAATTTTATTATCTTGTACAAAGGATTCAAATAGTAATGAATTATATAAAAATGTGTTAAAATGGATTTCTATTTATAAGCATAAACAAAATTCATTTTTGATGTTGGAATGTTTGCATATACATTTTAATAAAATTTGTATTGATTTTGAAATTAAGAAACTTACTCAATAAAATATTTTATAATACTCTACTGTTTTTATTTAGTATTACTCACATCTCCCCTAATAGTTAAAAAATAATGTTAGTGATTAAAACTAATACGTAGACCGATGGCTTACAATGCAAATATGTTTCATAAATAAATTGTTGGTCCTGAAAAGGACCGTTTTTAAAATGATGATGATGTCTACCAACTTTCATCATACATGTCATCATCATATTGGGGGGGATTGTATAGGTTGGGGGCCGTTGGTTCCTCATCCGAATTTTCAATCTCCGTGTCTGCATCAAAGATCCCTTCATCGTCCGAAATTTCAATCTCCGTGTCATTATCGGATATGTAGGGATCTTCGGATATGTACGGTTCCATCCCTAAGTATCCCCTCCTCCAATCTAACCATCTTTGTCTTTGACTTATCCACTCTTCCCTCCACTCTTCCCATCTTTGTCTTTGTATTAGCCTCCTCCTCTCTGCCACTCTTCGCTCCCTTAGCCTCCTCCCCCTCTCTGCCACTCTTCGCTCCCTTAGCCTCCTCCCCAACCACCCAAATTCCCAGTCCTGGACATTCTGGTTTTGTGGAGTTCTTGGCATGGTAGCAAAAGATGTTGATGCGAGCGGAGTTGATGTGGAGGTTGATGGTGTAGGATCCGTACTTGTGGAGGTTGATGAAGTAGGATCCGTACTTGTGGAGGTTGATGGAGTAGGATCCGTACTTGTGGAGGTTGATGGAGTAGGATCCGTAAGTGTGCGATCTGTTGAAGATGCACTCGGGCTGGAATTATTCAAATAAATCCTCAGCACGTTTTCACGGTAGATCCGTCTCCGACAGATCGCACACTTACGGATTTTCGCGATGCAACCCCCACAAAATAAATGACCACACTTCAATGCAAATCCTACCCAATTTGTTAAGCAAGTTGGGCATTCCCCACACCTCGTACCCTCGGTAAATTCGTCACACATTATTTTTTCTGAGGTTAAAACTTAATCGTAACACTGAATAACTTTCAAGTGTGAATCGCATTATATATTGCGAAAATAGGTGGAGGTGGTGATTACATTCTTAATATCAACAACAATTCAAGATTAATCTTGAATTTCCGTTGCTGATATTAATTAATCTCCACCACAACTTCCATCTAATCGTTGATGATAAAAATTAATCTCCACCACAACATCCACATAATCTCGAATTTCCTTTGATGATAAAAATTAATCTCTACCACAACTTCCACATAATCTTGAATTTCCGTTGCTGATATTAATTAATATCCACCACAACTTCCATCTAATCGTTGATGATAAAAATTAATCTCCACCACAACATCCACATAATCTTGAATTTCCGTTGATGATAAAAATTAATCACCCCCACAACATCCACATAATCTTGAATTTCCTTTGATGATATTAATTAATGTCCACCACAACTTCCATCTAATCGTTGATGACAAAAATTAATCTCCACCACCTATTCTCACATTATATATAATGTGATTCCAACTTAAAAGCTATTCAGTTTGCTAAGAACACTAGTACGGTTCCGTTCGTCAATAATAGTATTACTAAAATGTTTCCGTGTGAGTTTTGTTCCGCAACGTTCGCTCAGAACTTTAATCTAGTGAAACATACAAAAAAATTTCATCCGGAAAAACAAATACCTCTAGCACTTAAAAGAGGTCCAAAGAGGAAGAATGTGAATCCCAGTGAAAGTGTCCCTACACCAAAGAGGAAGAATGTGAATCCCTCTACTAGTGCCTCCACACCTAAACATGCTGAACTGTTAAGGTGTGTTGAATGTCAGGAGGAATTTGCCACACCCCAACTTCTTGCGGGACACTCGAGGTCCCAGAGACATCTTAACACTGTTGCGCGCTATGACGATGAGGGGGTGAAGGTACTTATGTCGGCCTTTAAGAACCGTATCGCCAGCTATGCCCTTCAAGTCATGGTGGATGAAGAGGTTGACATCCCAACATTTCTCGAGAAGTGTAAAGAGAAGTTTATCCGTCTAGTGGAACGTCAGCTGCACACGGTGTTGAAGGTCAACATTGAGCTCTTTGGGTTGTACACCAAACCCGGTGATGAGTGTCAACCGGAGCTAAAATCCTTCAACACCCGCTTCGTGGTGGTAACCCCAACCGACGACTTGGAGGAGGTATACGAGAATTTGTGTAACATCGTGCTAACAAAGAGTGAAGAGTTCCAAGTAAGTTTTCTAAAATATTTTTTTATTGTAAAAATCATTGATTTAATTAATGTACGCATTTACTTATAAGCGCTTTTTATCGCTTGCAGGAGCGAGACAGCGGATGGGCCTTGATAAAGGTGTCCCACCTGGAGGTGAACATCAATAAGTATACCCCCATCCGCGGCTCTTCATACATAGATCTTCCACCCAACATCAAAAAGAAGCATTCATGTATTAACATCAAAAACAATGATGATGCCTGTTTCGCGTGGTCAGTGACGTCAGCACTGTATCCAGTTGCCTACGGAAACGCTCCACATCGTCCCTCTTCTTATCCGCATTACAGTACGGTGTTAAATTTGACGGGTATGGAGCTACCATTTAAATTAAAACAAATCTCTAAATTTGAAATTTCTAATAATATTTCAATCAATGTGTACGGGTTGGAGTTTAACGTTGAAAAACATGTCCACGAGGTGGTAGGGCCGATTTATTTTACAAAATCCAAGCGCGACAGACATGTTAACCTCCTCTACATCGAGGATGGATTAAAAAGTCATTATGTCTGGATTAAAGATATGTCCAGATTAATAGCCACCCAAGTGTCTAGCCATGGGCATGAAAAATTCTTATGTGATGGGTGTTTGACGTTTTTCTCTACCGATAACGCGTTATCGGTTCACTCTCAATATGACTGTAATAAAGTCTATACAGTAATGCCAACCACCAATTTAATAAAAAATAAAAATGGTGACATGATACCAGGAAATTTATTATCATTTTCAAATTTCAATTCTAAAATGCGGGTACCATTTGTAGTTTATGCTGATTTTGAATCTCTTCTCATCCCGATTCAAACCTGTGAACCGGATCCACAAAAATCTTATACTTACTCTACACATATTCATACTCCGTATAGTTTTGCTTATTATATTAAATGTAGTTTTAATCAAAACTTAAATAAATTTTTTACATATACTGGTTTGGACTGCCCTAAAGTTTTCATGGAAAAATTGAGCGAAGATGCGAAATTAATTTATGATCAACATTTAAAGCCGATAATTAAAATATCTAAATTAACTCCAGAAGAACAATATTTATTTAACTCTTCGACAGAATGTCATATTTGTAATAAAAAAATTCAAGTGTGTGACAAAGTTAAAGATCATTGTCACTTGACGGGAAAATTTATTGGAGCCGCCCACTCTAAATGTAATTTGAATTATAAACTACCGAAATTTCTACCTATATTTTTCCATAATTTAAGTGGGTACGATTCGCATTTATTTATTAAAGAGTTCGGTTTAGATACGGATAAAATTGATATAATCCCTCAAAATAAGGAGAAATACATTTCTTTCTCAAAGTCAATTAAAGTCGATAAATATACAAATAAACGAGGTATTGATCGGGATATATATTTTAAGTTAAGATTTTTAGATTCTTTTAGATTCATGGCGTCAAGTTTAGAAAAATTGGCTAAAAATTTAAACATGAGCCAATTAAATACAGTTCGCACACATTTTCCTAATCAAGAACATTTTGAATTGTTAACAAAGAAGGGCGTTTTTCCATATCAATATATGGATGATTTTTCTAAATTGGTCGAAACAGAATTACCGCCTAAAAAATCATTTTTTAACTCGTTAACAAACGCAGATATTACTGCTGCGGAGTATGAGCATGCTGAAAACGTTTGGTCAAAATTTAATTGTCAAAATCTCCAGGAATATTCGGATCTATACTTAAAAACTGATGTTTTATTATTAACAGATATTTTTGAAAATTTTCGCGATGTTTGTTTGAACGCATATAATTTGGATCCCGCTCACTATTACACAGCTCCTGGCTTGTCGTGGGGTGCTATGCTTAAACTGACAGATATTAAATTAGAACTACTTACGGACTTGGACATGCATCATTTTATTCGGAAAGGTATTCGTGGGGGTATAAGTCAATGCTCATTACGTTACGCTCTAGCGAATAACAAGTACATGTCTGAATTTAATGCTGAAAAATCCTCCACATATCTGACGTACTGGGACGCGAACAATTTATATGGATGGGCTATGTCTCAGATGTTACCATACGCGGACTTTCAGTGGTTAAGCGCGATGGAAATTGCGACTTTTAATGTTTTAAATGTGCCCGATGATTCACCAACGGGATACTTTTTGGAGGTGGACATTGAGTATCCAGAAAATATCCATAATCTACACAACGATCTACCTTTTCTTGCGGAAAACGTTGTGCCTCCCACTTCTAAATTTGTCAACACTAAATTAATTCCAAATTTAAATAATAAATCAAAGTACATTATTCATTATCGTAACCTAAAACAGGCTCTACGTAACGGGTTAAACTTAACTAAAATTCACCGAGTAATTTCTTTCAAACAATCGGATTGGTTGAAGAAATATATTGATTTAAATACTGCCATGCGTCAAAATGCTAAAAACGATTTCGAAAAAGATTTTTACAAATTGATGAATAATTCAGTGTTCGGCAAGACGATGGAAAATGTAGATAAGCGTGTAGATGTAAAATTGGTGAATCATTGGGAGGATATCGGTCACCGTAAAGGCGCGGAGAGTTTAATTGCAAAATTAAACTTTAACTGTTGTTCAATTTTCACCGAAAATTTGGTAGCGATCCAATTAGATAGATTGAAGGCTGTTTACAACAAGCCCATTTATATTGGTTTTTCCGTTTTAGATCTTAGTAAATTATTAATGTACGATTTTTATTACGACTATTTAAAGTTCAAATATGGTAATAAAGTGAGGTTATGTTATATGGACACAGATAGTTTGACACTTAAAATTGATACTGAGGACGTTTTTGATGACATGAAGCAGGACTTAACAAAATTTGATGCAAGTAATTTTGACTCACACAATCAGTATGGTATCCCACAGCAAAATAAGGCCGTTTTAGGTTTGATGAAGGATGAGAATGGAGGCAAAATTATGGAGGAATTTGTTGGGCTCAGGGCTAAAATGTATGCCAATAACGTCGAGGGTGATTGGTCCAAGAAGGCAAAGGGGGTTAAGAAAAATGTGGTGGTCAAGGATATTTCGGGTGATGATTACAAAAATTGTTTAAACAATTCTGTCACCATCACTCGGAAACAAAATTTATTCCGCTCTATTAAACATACTATTTTTTCAAACAGTCAAAATAAATTGGCCCTATCACCTCACGATGATAAGCGCTATATATGTAAAGACGGTATCGAAACTCTAGCCTGGGGACATATAGATATTGCGGCAGCTCCATATCCTTAAAATTATTTTTATACATCACCTCCTTCACCCAAAATATTTTTCATTAACAACTGTGGATTAAAAACGGTCCTTTTAAGGAACACCATTTTATTTATGGAACACATTCACACCGAACTGTATTTAATAGCTGTGATAAATTATTATAATGTAAGGAGAATTTAAAATAAAATATGTTTAAAATATGTTTAAAATTATTTATTTTTTATAACCTTTACATAAATGTAATATTGTATAAATAATAATAAATATAATTACAAAAATTATCGACCAAAACGGAACCCATAAATGCTGTGTAATGTTTTCTTCTGACGCTACTGAGGAATTATTGGTATAATTCATTTTAACTGTCGGTAAGTTGTCACCACCTGGGAATGAAATGTCTGCTATGTGGAGTTCTCACTGCCTGGGAATGAAATTTTCGATGTGTTCAAACACTGATGACACTTATATTTTGGTGAGGGTGGTCCATCGATGTGGGTCCTTCTCGTATTGTAGTGTTCAAAACAGGGTAATCTTTCCTTGTCCTTGAATCTCAGCGGCAAAAATGACCAGATGTTTAAAAGCTCCAGACCTTCCAACCTCTTCAAGTAATATTCTGGTAAATATTTTAAGTGTTCGGAGGTTAATTTACTTTCGTGGTATGCTTCTATGGCACTGTTAATGCGATCCATTAGAGGCTCTCGTTCCGTATTTGTAAACTGCATTATTGCGACAATGTATATTCAACGCTCACACCTTCCACCACTTTCTCCCACCACCACTTTCTCCTACCAGCCAGGACCCCTTATCTACATCCTGTATAACCGAAAACCCTTTCTACTTCCTGTATAACAGGAAACCCTTATCTGCATCCTGTATAACCGGAAACACCTTATCTTATCTTATCTAATCAACATCCGGCCGGAAACGGAAACCGGAAACGGAAACCGGAAACGGAAACCGGAAACCGGAAGTGGAAACAGGAAGCGGAAACCGGAAGCGGAAACCAGAAACGGAAACCGGAAGCGGAAACCGGAAACCGGAAGCGGAAATCGGAAACGGAAACCGGAAGTGGAAACCGGAACTTCCGGGAAGGGAATGAATTGTCCCAGAATCGGCCATCGTTATCTACTCTGGCTGCTGACAATGAAGGAGACTGTGGTGAAGAATACCTTATACACATGTGTCACTAGAGGTACTTTGGGTCTGAGGTTAATTCTATACAGGGTGTCCCAGAGCACATGTATCAGCCTTTTTTGAAAAAACGGCTAGTCCTAGAGAGTTGGGACACAAAAACTTATTACAAAAGGATCGAATGATGATACCGATGATACCGAGAGTTTGATTGAAAATGTCAATAACTCAAGATTTTTAAATGGCATGGTAGGTCAAAAGTGGTATCATTGAAAAGGTCTTTGAAAAATAAGCAACTTATACAAGAAAAATATTTTTGCATCTGGCGTTTGTTTTGAGTAATTTTGGATTGAAGTTACCAAATATCAATCTACCTTATTTTAAAAATAGATACTTAATGCGACTGATATTGGGACCAGAACAGTTCAACAGTGTTTAGAAGTCAATGGAAAACAGTTTGAACCAGTGCTGTGAACTCTGAGTCGGAGTTATACTCAAAACTGTGGAGTCGGAATTTAAGTATTTTTGTGATGAGGAAATCGGAGCTGCGGAGTTGGAAATTCCGTATAATTCCGGCTCTAATTTTCAATATAATTATCCAAATATAATTGTGGTAAACATATTTTGTTTTTATTTTCTTCTAAAATGTGAACCCAGATAGTTTTTAATTACAATGGAAATTTATGAAATTTGCATATGAAGGAAACCCAACATTTAGATTATTTTTCTATTAGATTGCAATTATGCAGATGTAGTAACCAATAAACATTTATTTGTGAAATATTGCATTATTAAGTAAAGTTTTAAAATCTTCACATGATTTGAAGCAGCAGTCGGAGTTGGCGTAGGATTTTTGAAAAATAAAATGGATTCAAATATTTCTTTAGCAACTCCTCGGACTTGGTTAGAATGTATCTGAGAGGTCTAACTGACATTTGAAACTCAATCTTTTAAAATAAGTAAGCCATGAAAAATTTAAATTTAATAACTTTACTCAGATATTACTCAAAATTATGTTTCCTGCAAAAGTTGCTTATTTTATTAAGACCTTTTCAATAATACCACTTTTGACCTATCGTTCCATTTGAAAAAATCTGGAGTTATTGATATTTTTAAGCAAACTTTCAGTGATGCTAATCTTCCTACGAAAAAACAATATCACCATTCGATTCTTTATTACGGCTTTTGTATTATTTTTTTGTCCCAACTCTAGAACTAGCCGTATTCTCAAAAATGGGCTGATACGGGTGGTCTAAGACACCCTGTATAATAAAGTTAGATTTAATCTGAGGTTATGTAGTAGTGTAACATAAGTTAAGATTCTGAATTCAATCCGTTTTCTTTTATAACTATAAATTAAAGAAAACAGATTAGGTTCAGTTGGTTAATTTTTGAAGAACTAGAAAAATGAAAAATTTCAAATTAAAATTGAGTATTTGAAGTATATTTCATGAAGCTCTGTTAATATAATTACATTTTGATTTTTCTCTGAATTAACCAATATTATTTGGTGGTTCAGGGTTTTCTAAAATGTGCATGTGCCAAGGCGTAAAATACTGACGTATTTTCAGGTTAAAAATAATATACTACATTTTCAGTTATTGCAATATAAAACATTTTATATTTTCTGCAATTGCTCTTGTCTCTGTCGTTTATAATCAGCACACATTTCAGAAATAAATGTAATATTTTAAATATTTGTTGTATAAAATCATGATGTAAACAATAAACACGCATTATATATATTTTAATTGCGATTCCAGGAGTCAATATCAGTTCAAAATAATATGTTTTCCTAGTATTCATATTATTACTTCCAGGAACCATATTGGGTATACCTTAATATAAGTGATTTTTCATTTTGTAATTAAAAGCACCTAGAGATCGTATCTTATGAATATAAATAATAGACACGATCAGAATTCATATTAAGAATAAGAGGTCGTGTTATTAAATTCCTACTAGTTATAAAATATCGATCGGTCCTGCCGACATTGGCGCCGGCGTTGTTCACCAAACTGCTGGTGTATATATATCATCCAGTATTTGCAAACCTTTTGTAGAATATTGTCTCTGACTCAAAAAACAATCCTAGTGAGGTTATTCGATGGTGAATTAAAGGTAAGTGTTTTTTTTTAATAAAGCATAACTTCACATTTTCAGATCATTTCAATAAACCCCACGCATTTGCATAAAAAAAGATGCCCACTTTATTGATTGCGGTACATACTTAAGAGTGATGTAATGGATGTAATGGATGTTAGTGATTTATTTTTGTTGTTACTTTATTTTTTAAATGTTTAATTTGTGTGATTTATTGATTTAAATAAAATTTTTAAATAAAATTTTAGGTTTTTAAGATAATTATCTCTTATTTAATTCATGTTATCGACTACTAAAATGGGTGATAATTACTTTAAAAGCACTTTTAATAATTAACACTGTGTAGGTGTATGCATGCATATAAAATCACTTACTTTTTTTATGAAATAAAGCAATCGAACATTAATTACTCTCTTTTCAAAATCAATTACCTAATGCAACACTTTCCTCTTTTAAATATTTACAAAATGTTATGTAGCTTCAATTTAGCTTAGCTTTTCTATTGGGAATAATTATAAAAGAACTTGTTTCTAGGGACTAGTATATTGAGTTCAGTAGAAGCAATTAATTTTGCCACCTTCTTCTAAAAAAAGTATCGCTGGTATTTTTTGCTTAAATCCAAATTTATCAATAAAATCTAAAAAATACAGATATAAATCAACAATTATAAACGATTCACGCATTTGTTTCTGCAAGTCACACATAATTCAACAAATGTATCTACTTTTTAAAATCATCAATAATAAATCAATGGTTTTATAAAAATTTGTAAATGAAAAATATTAGGTTATTTTGTATCTTAAATTAAAGCTTAATTACGGATTGTAAATTTACCTTTTTAATCACCCGTAAATTCGGTAAATGTTTCAATGAGAACTGGTACAAAATGTTACTTAATGCGCCAATCGTATAAAACACTGGTTTAAAGAGTAGTTCAAAATATACTGCTTTAGTTTGATTTGTTAATAAATATTAAAAATGTTTATTTCGTGTAACCAAATTTTCCAAAATTTGATTTGCATTTGTAAAATCTATTGATGTAAGATGTGGCTCATGAAGTAAAATTTCGAGTTTAAAAAAGCCTGAAAATCTAAAGATTTTTTTTCTAATGAAAATAAGAATTTGAATTATTCTTGTTTGAACTGTACCGTGAGGTGATTATTTACCTCTCACATTTTTATACCTGCTATTGACATAATCTCTTTTTACCTATAAATACCGACCATATTTTTCACTCAATTCATTTCTGTGTACCTGCTTATACCACACACAGCATTTTCTTCCAAGTAAGTTTATTTTAATTTTATTCCTAAATATCTTTTATAAGTCATAAGCAAAGCTATACTGAAAAGAGATAAATCTTGAAACGCGTCTAAGATGGCATAAGACATTAGTTTTGATCCAAATCATTTCAATTCTAATTTCTTGTAACTTTTCCTTTCATTTTGCATTTTTATTTGTTAGTTGGTTTGAAGAGAATTTGACCTAAATGTTACAAATACTTTGATAGAGCGTTGTAACAAATCAAATAAGATTTTAAATATTTCATTGTATAATTCAATATCCAGAGATGTATTTGTACGGGAAGTAGTTGTTTCAATGAATATTTATTGTGTTAAGTAGTCTTATTAATGAAGACGTATTGTTTACATTTTACACGAATTTTCGTAATTTTATATATTATGTTTAAAGTGTGCAAACTATAAGAAGCGTAAGCTTATTTTTTCGAATTCAAATAGTATTGAATTTGAATTATTTTTATTTGAAGAATACACTGTTTTTTAATACTGATAGAAATGTCTGTGATTTTTGTCGAACAATTTTATAGATGCTAGTAAACTGGCCATAATAAAAGGTCAAAGAAGAATAATTGTTTTATATCATCTTTTTTAAGAAATTTTATTTTATGTTGAATATTTCAAACACTGTTTTATTAAAGAAAATACGTTTTATTTTAATACTGATAGAAACATCTGTATATGTATTTTAAACTTGTGAACTAACGATTCGGAAGTTCTAAAAAAAATGATTTTTTTTTGCATATTATGATACTTGATAGTATCTAGTTTCATGCCACAAAACCGTTTTACAATACGCGAATTCGTTAGTTAGTTTTTTGCTTGTGAAGTAAACAATGCTGAGTAGGTGGCTGGGTGGAAATACGCAGAACTTAAACGAAAGTTTGAATGCTTGTGTCTGGAAGCTGACTTCGAAGCACCTCAACTGTTGTACAAAAACCGTCGCTATCGCATCTTTCATAGCTACCAGCATCTTCAACGACGGATACTCGGCAGTTTTTAAGACGATGGAGACACTGGGAACTGGGTGCGGAGCGCGAGACGTGGGACGAATTTTGCCTGACTTCAGCAGCTCAGAAGGCCATCCAACAACACTGGCAGGAGCAAATCATTCAAACCCATGATATTTTTCATAGAGCCTTAAAGTTAGAAAAAGGGGGGCAAAAAAGCGACCACTTTTTTCGAATGGCCTCCATTTTGTTATTTATCGAGATTTTTTATTGTCGGTGGTTCAAACTCCAGATAATTTAATACAGATTAATGACTATTACTTCATTTTACGTTTCAAATTACAGAATCAAAAAAATCTTTCCAGCCATGCGGAAAAATACGGCGTACACGGACTTATTTGAGGCCAGATTTAGAGGTCAAGCCGGACGATTGAAAAGAATTAAAATTCATTTTTTATAGTTCATGAATCTATAAACAAGTTGTAATAAATCGCAAGATCGCATGTATTAAATTTACCTAAAAAAAATTTCTGAAAAACCGTAAAACAAAGCTATCCTAGTGGTAATACCCCCTTAAAGTTGAAAGATTCTTTTATGTAATCTTTTTCAAGAAATTTTACTCCAACATCTTAAGATGCTTTTCTGGGGAAAATAAGTTCATTGCAATCGATAAAAGGTCAGAGTTGAAAAATCAGTTTCAATCATGTCTTTCAGATAATTTTAATTCAATCTCAATAATATACATACAGGGTCTTTCAGCGAGGACAAAAAGTTCTATAGCTTACTTAATATTAAAAATACTAAAAACTCTTGTTGTCCAGAATTACTGAGCGCAATACAACTTTGTTATTTTAAATGCGACATAAGAAATCTAAAAAGTTAATGATATATATGGGGATTTCATTAACTTTTTAGATTTCTTGTTGAAAAAAAAGCTAGTTTATTGATACCATTTGATCTAAGTCGAATTATTTCGTATTTATAATGATATCTGTTTATTTTTTTTTCACGTTTGGTCCTTTTTTAATTTATTAAATATGTAATTTGGAATTAATAATTCCGTTAATAAATGAAATTAAATCAAACTAAAGTTATTTAATAAAATTATGAAAATTTATTAAAGAATGTATTACTAATATTTATTGCACATGAAAATGACAAGTTGACGTTGTGGCAACTATAATCATATAATAAAATCTCATTTATACAAACATTTGTGACTGATGATATATAACAAAGTAGAAGCCTCCACCGGTAACAGTTTAAATATTTTGCTCTAAAATTGAAGCTACTAACATACATAACAATAAAACAATCGAAACTGCCCTAGCAAAAGCGGGATTATTGTTATTTTTATAACTTATTGGAATGTTAATTTTCTGTGCGAAAAAAATGTTACTTGTCCAGTATGTCGTGAAGTAAAATATGGTCTATATCATGAATGGCCAACCTTTTTAGCAGCCGGTCCAAATTTTTAGTAAGTAAGTAATCTTAAAAGTAAGATTTCCCGTCAGGCCATACCACCATTTTTTTTATCAATGCAAACAAGAAATACAGGGTGTCAGTTTTTGAGCTACACTATGGGTGTCTCGCTTATTTGAAATTGGAAGTTACTAACAAGTGTTTCCAATCCTTGATTACACATGAAGTAAAATTTCGAGTTTAGAAAAGTCTGAAAATTAAATGACTTCTTACCAGTTAATAATTTAATATAAATAAAATACAATTTATAAAAACTAATAAACAACTGAGATTTAAATTTAATAAAGTCTAAGAAAATTCATTTTGGTGTGTTTTAATTTGAACTCATTATAATTGATGTAAATGTAAATGTAAATGCGAGTTTAGTAAAATTTCGGGGGGTGGGGGGTTATACCGCATTAAATTCATTATGCGATTTTTTTGTAATTTTTTTTAAAATTAATCTTCACCAAAATTAAACAATAATTAATAAAATCCAGAATTTAAACCAAGTAATAAAAAAGGAGGTATTGGCTTTTTTTAAATTACATCAAAACAAAAGATATTTTTAATTTGAAAATAGATTTTCACATGTATAAGCTTTTCCAAATAGTGATATCATCGTAATATGAGTCATTCTTTTACAAATCGCACACCTAAGTGGACTTGACATTTTTAAATTGACTGAAAATTTGTTTACGGCTAATATAAATAAAATTAATCGACACGTATTTCAGGATTTGGCTCAAAAAATTTTTTTTTTCAAAATATTCACATCACAATTTTTGTCCATTTGCTGGCTTTTGTCCGTTTCTCTCATATTTGAAATTTTTTATCTCCACTTGTACTGATCCGATTGATTGTTTTTTTTAATTTACACGTTATTGCGTTAGATAACCGCTCTTATTTTATTCATGAAGTTTATTGTTAACTAATCAAAGTTAATAACAATTTTATTTTTAATTGCGAATTTAAGTACTTTACCCCAACTAAAATTGATTGAGATAAATGCTATCATGTTCGTTCTTTTGTTATCTGCAAAAATCATTTTACAAAAAAATGGTATGTATCTTGGATCGGAAATAATTAAATATTTCCGAGCGCGGGGGAGTCGGCGCGCATAACATGTAGCACGCCAAAACGTGTCTGAACTTGCAGTCCACCACGCTGTAGTGTGGACATGAATGTTTTTAGTGTGCTGCCGCAAGTCGTATCATACGCATGTCTTTATAATATTATTGTTTACATTTACATTTGGCTAGAAAGTTTTGATAAAATGCCCAAATCATCTACATTTTTAAGTGCTTCGAAAATTCGACTGGATAGATGTTTCAATCCTTTCAATAAACCTTCTCATCGAAAACTAAAAAATCTTCGCCGAATTACGAAGGAACATTTGACTGCTTTAAATTTATCAGTAACGGATGTCTCTTTAACAAAAGATCTGCAATACTTGCCGCATTGAAGTTCTTCAATTCGACAAGGATTTTGAAGAAAAGGTAAAATAATGATTTCGTTACTTGAATTTCATTGCTGATGCAATATTTGTTCTAATTTTCATGATATCTTGGAATAATCTGTTGAAAGACAGGTTTACTGATATATGTTAAAAATATATTTTTTTAGAATGAGGAAATTCATGATAACGATTTTTGTGCGTTGGAAAGTGATGATGACAACACGGAACATTTTTCGGACAGTCCGGATGTATCATTTGAGAAAGACAAAGTAGTCGTGACTGAAGCAATTGATTTATTCAACCAAGGTTTACATTTGATGGGAGTTTCACCTATTCAAAAAAAAAGTTTCACAAAAGCGTTATTCGATTGAAAAGGTAAAAAATGTAACTGAGATTTTTACTGAAACAATTTTCCACCCTGTCATTCACGGTAATAATGAAAGTATTGAGGAAAATGATGGAGATTTTTTATTGAAAGTCTTGAAAGACGAATTTCAGACGACGACAGAACGTTCAAAAAGAATGAAAATATTGACAATATTTAAGGACTGGTCTTATCGGAAAATCCAACGTCATTTTCCTCTTGCTACAGATCATATGATTAAAATTGCGAAACAGATTGCAGAAGAAAAAGGAATAATGTCAGATGCAAATCTAAAAAGTCACCCGACTTTGGAGAAAGGAGTGATCGATTTAATAATAAACTTTTTTCAATTGGATGAGAACAGTCGTAAAAAGGATTTCGTGTCTGTTAAAATTGATGGGAAGCGCATCCAAATGCAAAAAAGGTTATTATTAATCAATTTGAAAGAACTTTATGAATTGTTTAAAGAAGTCCATCCCGAAGCTAAATGCAGTTTTTCAAAATTTGCGTCACTACGACCTAAATATTGTGTGCTCGCGGGTGCAAGCGGCACGCATTCTGGTTGCGTCTGTACAATTCACGAAAATGTTAAATTATTGATTGATGGATGTAATTTGAAAAATCTCACAGCTCATTCGCCTAATCCATTTGCAAGTTATCATGACTGTTTAAAATATATGATTTGCGTTGAACAGACACATGATTGTTATTTTGGTACGTGCTCTGACTGTCCTGGTACAGAACATCTAATCGAGGAACTAGAAACAATTTTTGAAGCAAATTACATTGATGAAATCACGTACAGACAGTGGACTCACGTTGACCGAACTACTTTGCAAGTAATGATATCTCAAGTTGATGAATTTATCCATAAATTGTCGGCTAGTTTGGAAAAATTACTCCTTCATTCGTTTCTTGTGAAAAAACAAAACGAATTCATGAAAAATAAAAAACAAGATCTGACAGAGAATGAGTGCATTGTAGTCTGTGACTTTTCTGAAAATTATGCTTTCGTAATTCAAAATGCTGCACAAGGCTTCCACTGGAATAATGATCAGGCTACAGTGCATCCATTTGCAATTTATTACAAAGATAATGACGGACATATTCAAGTGAAGAGTCTCGTGATAATATCGGAATGTTTGCACCACGACACCATAGCCGTTTATGTTTTTCAAAAGCAGTTAGTTAATTTAATAAAAGAAGAATTAAATAAAATTTCGAAAATCATATATTTTTCTGATGGGTCGGGTGCGCAATATAAGAACAAAAAATTTTTTGTCAATCTCACACATCACAAAAATGAATTCGGTCTGGCTGCGGAATGGCACTTTTTTCCGACATCACACGGCAAGGGTGCTTGCGATGGATAGGGTGGGACTCTGAAAAGATTAGCTGCAAGAGCTAGTCTTCAAAGAACATCCAATCCAATCCAAACGCCGAAACAATTATTCGAATGGGCAACTGAATCTCTTCCTAATATTACATCAAAATATGTAACCAATGAAGAATATAATAAGGGAGAACGAAAATTACAAGCAAGATTCAAAAAGGCCATGACCGTAAAAGGAACATTGAAATTTCATTGCATTATTCCTATTGGAAAAAACAAAGTTAGAGCCAAATACTTTTCTCTGCAAAGAGAAAAGGATTCCTTCGAAATTAAAGTCATGGGATAGATAGTAGGCATTTCTTGTATACATAGTTGTAAGTTAATAAAAAAACTGTGAATGTTTTAAGCGACTTGTATTTTTTGACATCATAATACTCGATACTATTGATCTCATATTTTTGTGTCTCGAAATATCTTGGTTTAACAGTTTTCAATCACTTTGCCATTGTGACATTTATTTATATTAATAAGTATAATCAACAAATATTGCGGAGTTAGATTAAGAATGGTTCACATTCACTTAAAAGTGGAAAATGATGTGAGCGTCTGAGATCACTGCCGCACGTGACGCGCGCTGCGTGACTTGCGCTCGGAAATATTTAATTATTTCCGATCCAAGATACATACCACTTTTTTGTGAAATGATTTTTGTAGATAACAGAATAACGAACAAGATAATATTTATCTCAATCAATTTTGTTTGAGGTAAAGTACTTAAATTCGCATTGAAAAATTAAATTGTTATTAACTCTAATTAGTTAACAATAAACATTATAACTAAAATTAGAGCGGTTAGCTAACGCAATAACGTGTAAATTAAAAGAAAACCGACATCAATCGGATCAATACAAGTGGAGATAAAAAATTTCAAATATGAGAAGAACGGACAAAAACCAGCAAATGGACGAAAATTGTGATGTGAATATTTTGGAAAAAAAATTCTTTTCAGCCAAATCCTGAAATATGTGTTGATTAATATTATTTATATTATTTGTAAACAAAATATCATCGTATTTGGAGAAGTCGCATTTTTTTCCTCAAATCCGTGCGGTTTGTAAAAGAATAACCCATATAGAAGAAATTATGGTTTTATCTAGAATTAGGATTACAATTTTCGTACAACTGCCCAGTCCCGCGAGCCACAAATTAACACCCAATAGTGAAACTCGAGAAGTCCGAAACGCACCTCTGGATTATTGAACCTTCTTCGATAGTTGAAGGTCTTAAACCACATATGGGCAACCCCCTGCCCGCGGGCCGGATCTAGCCCGCTGTAAGATATGATCCGGCCCGCGAGACATTTTGAAAAAACCCAATTAAAAAAATATTACATTAGGTACTTATACTCATGGGAGTGACAGTGAGGCGGCAAACATGAAATTCTTTGATGTTTGCCGCCTCACTCTTTGATAATCGCCGCCACTCGACTTGCTCGATCAAATTCTTTGAGGTTTGCCGCCTCACGGGCAAACATCAAAAGATTTATTGCTTCTCAATTATTCTAAACTAGTTTATTCCAGATTATTCGTTCATTTTGCCTATATAAGCGGGTGAATGGCCCGAACGTTAGTTCAGTTCTATTTGAGCTACCGAGGTGATAACTTGGACAAGCGATATCCTAGCGAACTGCTCGAGCCGTCAACTTGCTTTGTGACTTTGTGTGTATCTTGAGTGGTTACTAACTATAGTTTGTTATTAAGTTTATTGAACGAAAAGTAAACAAAAATGATGTCTGGTGGAAAGAAACGAAAAGTAGATACAGAGGGTCGCCATTTTCAAGAAAAATGGCCTGAAGAATTCTTTTTTATCTTGCACAATGGTAAGCCTATTTGTTTGCTGTGTAATGAATCCATTTCAGTAATGAACGAATTCAATATAAAGAGGCATTACTAAACTAAGCATGCTACGCTGCACTCACTCACAGGACAATTAAGAACAGACAAAATCCAGAAGCTTACCGCAAATTTGGAAAAACAGCAACAAATGTTTCATAAACAAAGAACACAACTTGATAATGTTGTAAAAGCTAGTTTTATAGTTAGCTGAAAATTGGCAAGGGCATTAAAACCATTTACCGAAGGAGTATTTATCAAGGAGTGTATGTTAGAAGTTTGCGGTATTATGTGTCCTGAAAAGAAAAAAGAATTTGAAAAAATTAGTTTGTCAAGACGAACTGTTGTTCGACGTATAGAAATGATGGCTAATGATATAAAAACAACATTGACTGACCGTATGGCTGGTTTTGAATCATTTTCCATAGCATTAGACGAGAGCACCGATTTGTCTGACACAGCTCAACTGGCTATATTTATTCGAGGTGTTGATAAGGAGTTCACTGTTACTGAGGAATTGCTTGCTTTACAGCCGCTAAAAGGAACCACTACAGGAGAGGATATTTTTATTGAAGTTCAAAAGGTATTCACAAGTTTTGGCTTGCCATGGTCAAAATTAATTGGAGTATGCACTGATGGTGCACCTTCTATGGTCGGCTTACGTAAAGGTTTCATCGGAATTTTGAATGAAAAAGCAACAGAATTAAATGTGCAAAAAGATGATTTGATAGTCTTTCATTGCATTATCCACCAACAGAACTTGTGTTCTAAGTCCATTCGACTCCAGAATGTTATGAATGTGGTAGTAAAAACCATCAACTTTATTCGATCCCGAGGGCTTAACCATCGTCAGTTCAAGGCGTTTTTGGATGAAATATCAGCTGAATATAACGACGTAACATATTATTGTGAAGTCAGATGGCTGAGCAAAGGAAAAATGTTGAAACGGTTTTACGAGCTTAGAAATGAGATAGCAGACTTTATAAAAATAAAAGATAAACCACTATCTGAATTAAGTGACCCAAAATGGATATGTGACTTAGCATTTCTGGTCGATCTTACAGGCTATTTGAATGATTTAAATTTGAAACTTCAAAAACAAGGACAGTTAGTAAATGATTTGTACAGCCATTTGAAAGTGTTTCAGATCAAACTACGCTTGTGGGAGTCACAGATACTGTCTGGTAACAGTTACCATTTCAACACGCTCTCTGCGTATGAAAATATTGCTTATGCTCAATATGCTGAAGAACTCAAGTTACTGCCGGAACAATTTTCGAACAGATTTTGCGACTTCAAAAACATGGAATACTGTTTCAGTTTATTTGCTGCTCCTACAACATATATTGTACAAAATGCTCCAATACACTTACAAATGGAGTTGATCGAGATTCAAGAAAACTCACTCCTAAAATCCAAATTTGAAGACGTAGAGTTGTGCGATTTCTACAAAAAATACCTAGAAGAAGACAATTTTCCGCAGCTTAGAAAATTCGCAAGAAGATTGATTTGTGCGTTTGGCAGTACTTATAAATGCGAACAGTTCTTTTCATTGATGAACGTTATTAAATCAAGACTGACTGACGATAATTTGGAAAATTCTTTACGTCTTTGTGTCAGTGGAATTAATCCAAATATCGATGGATTAGTTTCCCAAATTCAAGCTCAAGTGTTTTGTTATTTTAATAAATTGTACTATAATAACATTGTCGTATTATTTCATGTCTAATATCTATCGCAAAAAATATTATCACTACTTTAAAATGCACTACTAAGTACTTTTAAACGCGGCCCGCGAACGTATTTGCACGCTAAAGTTTGGCCCTCAACGTGTCAAAGGTTGCCCATACCTGTCTTAAACAAACGATGTATTCTTAAGTAAAATAAATCATTAGTTTTAAAAAAATCGTAAAAATTATAGAAATTAATCAACTTCAAATATATCATAATTTAGTGATAAAATTAAATATTACTAAATTTAGCGTTCGGTGTAACTGAATGTGGAGAAATCATCACAAAACATTATAAAATTCGGATCAGATCTCGTCCGAGAGTTTAAATTTGTATAAATGGTTTTATACGAAGAATTTGATTATATATCTCAAAAAATATCTAACATTCATATCAATATTACAAAGAAGCTACTGATTTTGTCAAAAACATCATATTTCCTCCAACTCTTACAACTTTTGTTAACAATTTAAAGTTTTGTTTCGATAAAACGTGTTTTCAATATTAAAACGTATTGTGTCACTGTTATGTCGACAACACATCATTTAAATCTTATTTGCTCAATGGCAGTAAAATCCAACTTACAGTACTTTACATAAACATTGTTTTTTATTTTTAAATGTGCAATATTCTTAGATGATATAAACTTCGCCCTATTATGAATCCAGAATGTAGAACAAAGCCATTGTAAGGGAAAAATTCCAGTGCTTTAGTAGTAAAATCAGCAGAAGGTTCAGCAGTTACTTAATCATGTTTTGAATTTTTAATAAGAAAGGACAGAGTATACGCTATTCGTTTCGATCGTTTCGATCGATGGTAATTCGGTCTTTTTGACGACCGTGGTGGTGTAGGTAATGGTTGGTTTTTCGGGAAGTTTTGCCTGGGGTTGCGGCTTAGGAGACGGTTTTTGGCTAGCCTTCAGAGTGACGGAGGAGCGCACCAGGCTAGCGGGCGGAGGAGGGGTGTTTGTCGGCGAGCGGCGCTGTCTTTTTTGGACAGGGATGAAGTCGCCTTCCCCGTCGTCTTCGTCGAGGACGTCCTCGATGAAGGCGGGAGAGGGAGTGCGTGGTTCGCTAAGGGCAGGCGAAAAGGATGGGCTGGGGGATCGGGTTCCCTCAGGGGCCTGGGGGGACATTACGTCCATGATTTCCTCGCTGTAATCAGCGGGACGTGGGTTGCGGAGTTGCTGATTTGCAATGCGGAGTTGCTCGGCCAAGACGGCGATTTGCTCATCTTTGGAGCGGATTTGTTCGGAAAGGGAGGTGACTTGCTGAGCTAGGACGGTGAGTTTCGCGCTAAAAGCATTAATTTCTAGACGAATTTCGGGTGTGGTTTGGTCTTGGGGTTGCTTGCTCCTGGAGGAGTAAAGGGGGTCGGAGGAATTTTCGGGGTCTGTGAACCGTTTGCCACGCCTGGACTTACCCATGGCTGGAAAACGGGGGTTGGGTAGGCACCGGGTTCAATAAAGTCCCCCGGGCCTGCTTATTATTAAGCGGAATCAAGTTCTGAGTTTGCTGAGTGCAACACTCTAAATCTTGACTGCCTCCCGACAATCTCCAAGCGTTCCTCGCCTAAATCAAGGCAGATTCTCGGTAGCGTGCTATGATAAGCGTGCTTAATTTCTTAAAACCTAAACAGGTCCCCCTGCAAAGGTCGTAAGAAATTTTCTCGTTCGCGCCTTCCGGTGTCAGGGCAGTATAAAATACGCGCTAACCACGGAGACGTTCTCCACACTGAATGGGAAAAGATTACAGGGTGTTGGATGTTCTGAAAAGAAAACTACTATTCTAAAAAGATCAGCAATTTTCCCCAGAGCACCTTTATCAGTAATATAGCTATTAAGAATAATTAATAGCAAAGAAAGCAGCTCGAAAGCGACGGAGAGAGCTTCAGAGAGGAGAGACGAACAACCTGACTGTTCGCCGTCTCAAGTCTCTGATTAATAATTCAATCTCCAACTCCTTTTATTTCTTCGGTCTTCCCAACCACCGATGTCTTCGCCCCCGCCATGTATCTTGGGGGTGACGGTGATTGGTCGAAGATGGTGGTGGGGATGGGGTTGGGCCCTGGTGGTAACTTCTCCCTGAGGCCTCTGGTTTGGGGCCTCTGGTTTTCGACCGCTGCGGCGTGTCCAAGTTTGTGCTGCAGATGTTACGACCATATGCCTTATCCCTGAAATTTTCCAAAATCGGAAGAGATTTCTATAGGCATTGTTCCATGGTCGTAAAACATCTACAGCTCGCCGTGGAGTTTATGATGCCAATCCTCGGAGGCGCGGAGTATTTTATGACGGGCGTCCTCGGGGTGGTAAAATTCGGTCGAAGCTGGTCGCGCGGTTTATGATGGGGTTGTTTGAAAAATTCGTAAGTCGTATTCTTGGTCACGTTCGGGCGGAATTGAATGTACGAGTAATTAACATATTTACAAAGTAAAAAATATATACAAAAGAACATCGAATGAATGGTTACGAACTTGAGTCATTTGGAATTAAAATGATTATGAAATGAAATGAGCAAAACAAATGGAGTCCGATGTTTTCGCGAATGTGAATAAAATAATCAAGTTACGACGTTTTAGATAAAACGTCGGTAACATGTCTATTTTGTTCATTTCTTTAATTTTCAATAATTTTCCAATAGTTAACTGATTTGTTAATGTAACTTGACACTAAAAATAAAGATTTATTCTATTCTATTCTAATATTTTTTCTGAGTCATGATTTTTATCGTTATTGTAGGATTACTTAGTCTAAGTTTTTCATCAATTTTCGAAGATATCAGTTAAATATTTATATTTTAACCAATGTCTGTGATTTTTTTAAGTTTCCTTGAATTTTCTAAGATTTTATTAACTTATGAAATGTTCAATCAATCTCACTTATTTATTGCATTTTAATAATGATCGGAAAATTATACAAGTATCTTCAATTTAATTAATTAATTAATTTGATCAATTATGCAATATTCTAGGATTTTCTAAACTCGAAACAGGCGTATAAACTCTAAAATATTGTGAAGTTCAAAATATACTATTTAGGTTTGATCGCATGTTGATTATTTTTGCAAATGTTTATATGGAATATGTAAAAGTATATTTAAATAAAAAAACAGTGTATGGTTCGTAATATTATAATTTACATAAATTTAATGAATGTTACCGTTTTTATTTACATCACATTGGATATTTTCAACAAATTGCTTAACAGTTGATATTTTTTCCCAAGTCTAAACATTAAATCTTTCTAGAATCTCAACTTTATTGAAAATACTACTTACAGAATCGGTTTGATTTCGACCCCTGTGCAAGATTAAGAAACGTACAATAATTATGAAGTTAACAGAGAAACATAACATAAGAAAAAACTAATCCGTATAATGAATAGTATACATATCCCAATACATACGCTGTCAATTTTCAGGCAATTGTTTTTGAAAAATCGTTCAACTCGAAACTTTTGACTAATCTTTTCACTTTCTTTTTTCTAAACTAAAAATAAGTAATGCCCTGTAATTTAATATATATATTTACATTTATTTTAACATTACATTATTTTACCTTTGCCATATGTGCGGGCGCTCATCATCATAAATACGTATTGAAAACTATTGGAATTAATTATCACTGTGTGTCATTTATGGCTATCACTTATTATTACATTTTTAAAATTATAGGATCACGATGCTAAGGAAAATAATAATATGGATGAATATCGCCATTGTTTTACTACCCAATTTGAAAGCGGAAGACTCCCTAAAAAGTGCTTTAAATGCTGTGAATCGCCGACAGAGAGATTTGTCTGAGTATCGGAAAACTGAATACGATAATTATGGATTCTCTAGAGGTGACGATGGTGACAATATAGCTTTCTTAAAACCGACAAATTACAATGGTAAGTTTAATTACATGTTGTTAACACATAACACTAGTTTACAGCCAAAATGTACATTCAATGCCACTATATTTTTCTTATGTATTTTAGCCCGCTTAACTCGATAATCACATTTTTTTATGGGTAGATTTTCGAGATATTTTTGAATTTTTCTTTTGTTTTTTTCGGAGACAGTTTTACATGTTAGGACATATCTTGAGTTAGAAACGTCCAATTGGGTCACACAAGATATCAAATTAAAGGTAATCGAATCTTCAACAATCGTTTCGCACATTGATTTCCAATCGGTTTACAAGTTTAAGTGTTAATGGCCAAAAAATATGAGAACCACTATGCAAAAACATAAACCGTCAGTTTCTTATAGTTTACATATAGATCATATTTTAACCAAGAAAACTAGGTATTGAAGAAGAACATCTATGGATAAATACTGGAGTTATAAGCAATTGAGTGAACGCACAAACATTAAAATTTTACTCTGGTTTTGTATTTTTCCCCTACTTACAGTATATTGACGTATCAAATATAAAATAAATTATAAGTGTGATACATCACTGAATTCAGAAAACAATTCTGTATCAAAAAATATAAAAATTCATAATGGCACCCATTAGAAATGCAAAAGTTGGCTATGGTTCCTGGGAAAGTTGTAGTGTTTTAATATAATAAAGTATTGTACTAGATTGCTTATAAAAAGTGCCTGTATGATATCAAAGTTGTACATGTCTGAAAATATAAAATCGAAATTTCTAAAAATACATTTTTTGACAATATCTCAGAAACAAAAGAAGATATTTCAAATTTGTTTTCCGATTATTATTGGGCCCTAAAATACGTAACTTTTGAATAATTTAACCTACTCTCTATCTCTTTAAATAACAGAGATCCCTAGGCATTCAGTGAAATACGGACACTATATATGGTTTTTTTTATCAGAGAAACGGACCCAGAGAAGAGCAGAAGACAAACCAATGGCCAAAATCATTTCTAAAGTACTAATACAATATTGAAATTCAATAATAAAAATGAACGAAATAATTTAAACAAACGTTTTCTACATAAATAGAGGAAACATTACAAAAACAGAGTAAAATTTGAATTTTGACACCTTTTAACTCAATTGCTTACAATTCCGGTAGTTATCCATATATTTTCATCATCAATACATTGTTTTCTGTGTAAAACTGCTATCTATACGTAAACAATGAGAGACTGGCATTTTCTGTTTTCTTATGTCGATAGAGTGAATTTTCGATTTTTATTTTGGCCCAAAAGTAAACACTAAAACTATTGAACCGATTGGAATACTATGTTTGATGCGATTGTTAAAGATTCTATTACCTTTAATTTGATATCTTGTGCTAGGCTAAAATGTCAAGCTACCTCCTAAAAAAATGAAGAATTCCAAATTTCATATCTCGAAAACCTCTCCAGAAAAAAAATCTTAATGTGATTTTCGAGGTTAGCGGCCCAAAACAAATAAGAAACATATAGTGGCATTAAATATACAGAATTTTTATTTTATTTTGTAAACTAGTGTAATTAATATTTAATTATCAAAATATAAAAACATTATTACAGTATTACAGTATTTCTATTCTATGGTAGATATTTTTTGTTAGAAAAATTATTCGCCCCAGGTGAGACCTGAACTCGCATTTCTGCAGTGGACGATTGGTCCACTCTAACGACTCAACCGCTCGGCCACCGCGGTACAAAAAGTTATAGCAGCATAGTACGAAATGCAGTCAAAAGCATTCTAAGGTCTAAAACAGAGGAAGTAGAATACATTCCATCCTCAAAACCCTTTAATATTTTCTCAGCAAAAAAAAAACAATAGCCCCATGAGTTGACCATCCCTTATAAAAGCCATGCTGCATTTTTTAAAACATATTGTTGTTTATGTCACATGTTGACATAAGTTGTTTACGTCACACGCATTACTCTTTTTTGTACAGGAATAACGGAGGAGTTAGTGGATTATTAAATATCAGTGACACTCTCCACAAAATCCAGATTAATCCCAAACATATCGGAACAGTTCGTGCTCTTAAAATGTTTTATTATGTAATTGATTTTACTAGAACTCACATCCCTAAATAAAACATACGGGGATTTTTTCTTTTTAAGTATACATATCTCGATAATTACAGCGTTTGGTTAATTTGCTGGAATTCGTTGTTTTTATAAAAGCGGTCAATTTCAGCCTTAAGTTGAGTGTTTCCACTCCTTGATTAAGCATAAAGTGAAATTTTGAGCTTAGGAAAGCCTGAATATTTAGCTTGGTAGTGTAGCGAAACGGAGCGACCAATACAAATGTTGAGACTTTTCTAAGCTGGAAATACACCTATAAAACACTGATTTAAAGTGAAGTTCAATATATACAGCTTAGGTTTAAGCAATTTTCTTGGGGACATGTAAGTATAATTTAAAAAATAAATCCAACCGAAATCACTTTGCTCCAGGGGCTTGAATTCTGGAAGATTTGGTTACACGAAACAATTTGATCTTCACTTCAAATCAGTGTTTATACTCGTGGCTCATGAAGTAAAATTTTGAGTTTAGAAAAGCCTAAACATTTGGATTGGTTGCTCCGCTTCGCTACGCAGGTAAGTCAAATTTTCAAAAAGTGGAAACAGTCGTTAGAAGCTGTAAATTGACCTCTTTTATAAAAATAACGAATTACTGCAAATGATCCAAACCCTGTAATTATCGGGAAATGTATACTTACAAGAAAACGTTAGCGTTATTATTTTTGGTGAGAATATTTAATCGAATATTACGAGTTTTACGGAATCAGTATGTGACTGTGATAAACTATTAATGAGTGTTTCGGCCATCTTTCCCCGTGGGTGTGTAGTTGGATTTACTAAATAATTATCATTTGTCTTTATTTTGGCATCTTTATGTTTAGAATGATGTGTTCCAGTTCCAGGCATGTATAGATGCTTTTCACATTAAAAATGTCGTCTACCTCATTTGTTTAAGTCGTTGTTAAACCATTTATTATCTACTTTATTTTGCTTGCTTATTACGTTTTTGTGTGGAAAAGATGGATAGATACCTTGCGAAATTGTTTGTTAAAATAATTTCTCCATACTGGAAAAAACAGTATGCGAATAATTATTTGATCAGGACTAAAAACGTACCAGGCTTACCAATCCATACGATGCCATAAGATCCAAAATCTGCAAAGCTCGAAGATCATTTATGTTAATACTAAAGTTTACAATGAAATCCCCACATATATCTTCTCTATGCGGATGAAAATATTTAAGAGAGGCAAAGTCGGGTATTAAATTTCAGAGTTAGTGGACTTCTTCTTTCTTGGCGTGCGGGCGAACAGGCCATAAATTACGACTCGGCCCTTCCAATATAAACAAACACTTGAGTCAATTCACTCGGTTGGAAGGTTGATTTTTATATTTCTCCGCTTATTCAGAAATATCTACTGCGAGCAAAGTGTGTAACGGGTCATGGGTACAAAATTATATTTCATTCTAAATTTATAATCATTATTATTAGTAATCGAATTAAATATAGAATCAATCAAATACCACTACTTCTTTCCAAAAAGCGAGGTATGTCACTTTTAGATACTGTATTTTAAAAACAAAAAATCAAAGAGAGAAAATGGATACATGTCTGTTCTTGATATTTTTTTAAAAAATCCCATTTTTATCACAATTATTTACCTAGATATTAATAATAATATGCAGAAAGCTACCTACTTTTTTCGGAACGAATTCCGCCTAGATTGTTTCAACAGATGGAAGGGTAATCCCGTGCCAAATCAACACAATTGATTTCTCAGATTTTAATTGAGAACTAACGCGTTCGAAAAAAAATATTAGAGAAAGGAGTTCTGTTATAAACAACGTGTGTGTGTTTTATTGTGCTTTATTTGTCTCATAAATGTTAAAATTAAACTCAAAGGGTGTAAAATCTGCAATGAGTCAATGTCATAAAAAAAAATACAATTCATACGTAGAGGAAAGGAGATGATGAGAGTTTTCGTTTGTAATTAAAAGGCGAGCACATTGAGCCTTAAAAATAACAAATTCAATACCAAAAGCAGGCAAATCCTGCTAAACAAAATCATGTGCAAGTGGGTGAATCACTATCACGCGCTAGCGCTTTCGTGCCCTTATATGGCAGTACGTTTTTAGCTCAGCTCTCATTGGTTAGGGCGCGAGCCGACGTCACAGAGGGGGGAAGAGAGCCGATAAAACCATCGCGAAACAGGGGAAAGGGGTCTTGCTTCACGAGAACCCGAACGGATAAGTTGCGAACGAGAGGGTCAAAAGCCGAAGTAACAAAGTCAGGGGAAGGGGATCTTGCTTCACGAGAATCCGAGTTAAGAGGTTGTGAGCGAGAGGATCAAGAACCGAAGTAACAAAGTCAGTGGAAGGGGATCTTTTTTCCACGAGAACCCGAACAAAGAAGTTGTAAGCGAGAGGGTAGAAATCCGGGGTGACTAACTTAGGAAACAGATAGTAAATTGGAAATCGTTTATAAGTGATTAGAATACAGTATTAAAAAAGGAACGCAGAATTAAAGTCGCAAACTATGTTCCTTACCATGTGTCTTACCGTTCATAAGAAATGTAGGAGAAAGCCGAAGTAAAGTCGCGAACCATGTTTCTTACCATTTACGACAAATGTAGCAGAAAGTCGAATTAAAATCGCGAACCATGTTTCTTACCGTTTATGAGAAATGTAAGAAAAAGCCAAAGTAAAATCGTGAACCATGTTTCTTGCCGTTTATGAGAGAGGTAGGAAAAAGAGGTATTAAAAGAGAGAATCAGGTCTGAGATGGGTTTTGAGCATTTTCCTATCTTGTAAGTTAAATGACAGGTCTAAAATTTGCTCCCACTCGTAGATTCAGATACATTTTTTTTAGTAAAGAGTGGGCAGGATTTGTAATTTGAAATAGTATTTGTTTTTATATACTGAGATATAATTTTGATTGAATAAAGTTCGCATTTGTTACTCACTTCCTGATTTTATTTCTTGTCCACACACAATCCTGATCAAAATTAATAAGAAAGAAAGAAAAGCAAACGATAATACATATTGACACAAGCAACGAACTTGTTAAATAAATAAAAGAGTTATTACATACACAACACAACGTACAATTACAAATACAAATTATATAAAATACAACACCGGGAGTCGAATTACACAGTAAATTGAAATATGGCACTTAGCATCTATAGACTTCCAAATCGTGCATAGAATTGAAGGTTATGTTTTGCATCGGTGTAGCATTAACTAATGAAAATGTTATTCTTTTTTAATAAGTGAGTTAAGTGTTAGTAAAAACGAGTGGCACAGCTTACATATTGTGTCTGAAGAAGAAAATGAAAATAATTTAAGTTTTCATTACCATGCAACGTATTGATTTTCTCCATTTATCATGAATAGCATTAAAATAATCATCTTAAAAAGGTCCCGGCACCCCTTCCGAGACAAAATTTAAGATGTGCCATTCACTACAAATATCTATGTTTCTATTTTGCACTGATATGATCATATTACTAAATTTTCCTGAATTAAAAGCCTTCTGCCAGCACCCTCATCGGTCATGTTAGTTCTTAATAAAATGTATTTCAATTGATGCCTTTATATAGATAATAAAAAATACAAACATTATTATCCCATTATAAAATTTAAGGTATCGAATTTGGGAATCAGTTCCGCTTCGCTTCCGCCGAGCAATTAAACACTGAAAGGCAGATAACAGAAAAAATGTACCATAAAATGTAAATATTATAAGTTTACATGCTGGTTTATTTCTTGTTACTACGTCGCACACTGGTCGAAACGCTTATTCTAGCTGAACATTTCGCTATAAAGCGTTTTAGTCTACTTTAAATTGTTTCAAATCGAAGAAAATATTTGATTAAAAATATAAATTACTCAATAATATATAATTCTTTTCTTCTACCCCTCACCACCCCCATTTTAATGTTAACTTTTTACGAAAAATTGTTAAAATAAAATTTGAAGATAATGTCACTTTGCATTTTTGTTATACAATTTTTATCTAAAAATAGTAATTTTATTATAACCCTTTCCCTTCGAATTATTAAAAAATTAACATTTAAAATGATATAATCATGTTATATATAATTATAAAATTATTCAAATAGAAACGAAAAATTCAAAATTGCAATAAATACTTCGTAGAACATTATCATACAATTTGTATTTTTTATAAATACAAATTGAATGATAATGTTCTACAAAGTATTTATTAAAAGTAAACTTGAATATGCTTTTATAATATGGAATCCTCTATACTGGCGTTACATGGAAGAAATAGAATCCGATTAAAGGAAATTCTTAAAGGCTATGTATTTTTGTAAATATGGTATTTACATTATTCGCGGATATCTATTGGTACCATACCAGCCATACCAGCCATTTGCTGATTCAGCTACCCATCTTTATAAATATCCAGCGCCTGGAGATAACGGCCAGTTCCCGACAGACTCCGGCAGCTCGCGCTCGTACCACATTACTTATTCAAATTAATCTTTGTATTTTCATTCTTTCAATTGTAATTCTGTTCAATAAATAAAACTTTTAAAACATAATCGTTGCGTAGTGAATACGTTAACTGGCGCAGTCGGTAGGATAACTCGACGTTATTGTGCTCTAAAATTGGTGAGTGTTAACTCTTTACGGATTATCCTCAAGAACCAACCCCGAAGGAAAGGACGCCACAATCGCTGAATTTCCGGTGAAATCTCCAAACGACGCTCTAATCGCTTAGTTTTGGATCCCCAAGATCAACGAGGTAAATGAAACACATAATAATCATACTCTAAGTACCTTTTAAAAAAATTTGCCAACCCACTCCTGTTAAAAACGAACGTTTCCAAAATTGACCGTTTCAATCTCAACGCGATAATAGAGGCCGTTCAAGAAATTGAAGAGGCAGAAGAAAACATGGCGCAAGAAATCAAACCCGTCGATCAAAATTTAATCCCAACATTCTCCGGTGACAAAACAACGCTAAGAAGTTATGTAACAGCTTGTGAATACCTAATTGATGAATTTCTCAATCCTCAACAACCCGATGTTCGCATGCAGAGAAGACTTCTAATAATGTTCATGGGAAAGCTCAAAGGAAAAGCGCGTGAAGCCCTTGATGCAAATCGAATGCCGAACACCTGGCCGGAACTCAAAGCAATTTTAGTTCACTGTTTTGGTGACAAATGATCTGAAGACGTACTAGCTTACGATTTAAGAATACGCCGATAAAATCAAAGCTACTGTTTACACGCTTTTATCAAAAATCAATTTGGAAGAAAATGACATAAACATTCGTCAAATAAAGATTGCACAATACAATTCAATTGCTCTTCGCACATTCTTATTTGGAATCGATATGATTAATGACCGAATAGGACTTGAAATAAAATTAAGAAACTCAAATGACATAGAAACAGCAGAAGGATTAGCAAGTGAAATTGAAAATTACGACCTCCAGAAAAAACGCTATCTCGACCCCAGTTATAGGCCAACATTAATAATACAACGCCACTACAGTCGAAGCCGACATTCCAGATGAACAGACCAGCGATAAACAGTGATCATCGTTTCATTCCTCCACAACGACAAGTGCCCCAACATGCGCAATTTCCACACCAACAAATGCCACAGCGTGCACAATTTCAAAAGATAAACAGCATACCAACACCCTACAATCAGTACAAACCGTATATGAACCAGAGATATGAACAACCCACGCCTATGGAAGTTGATCCGACAGCTTTTAAACGTCCCGCTTTATCTTCAATACGACGTGAAAATAAAAGACCTTGGTTAGAACACTCAATGCTTGAAAAACAAGAAGAAATTTCATCTTATGATAATGAATTTTCTTATGACGATGAAAATTATTGTACTCAACAACAGGAATGTAATGATTACAATTACGAAATTTATTAATACGACGAAAGTGCACACTTAGCAAGAAATAAACAAGAAAGAAACGCCCGAAAAACAAAATGCTGCTCTAAATTTTATCATGGCCGCCGAAATAATCGAAGAAACATAACTTACGGAATAATTACATACAACGCCCAATTAGACCCACAACTACCTTATTTAAAATTTCAAAATTACAAAATTTTAATTGATACAGGTACATCAAAATCTCTGATAAGTGAAGAGATTTATAATTTAATGCAAGATAATTATGCAATCAACGAAGAATTTAAAATTCTAACACCACATGGCATAGAAGAAGGATCTAAAGCCCCTAATGTCAAAATACCTGATATTTTTAAAGAAGAACGTGAACACGTATTTTATTGTTTTAATTTTTCAAATTATTACGATATGCTTATAGGAATGGATTTAATCAAAACAGTTAAAGCACAAATTGATACTGTTGAAGAAATACTTAAGACACCGAAAGTAAAAATCCCCTATTATACCAGTTTAGACGATATTAAACTTTTTCCAAATACTTCTCAAGTAGTTGAATACACAGTCAATAACATGACAAACGGACTTGTATATTTTCCCCAAACACGAACAAAATTAGGAGAAAAGGAATTTATTTTATCACCACCCGTATTAGTCGATTAGTAAATAATGGAAAAACCTTAATACGGATTAACAACATCACCGATAAAATTATTAAAACATCAGGAAAAACTCATAATATAAGTTTAACACCAGTTCAAGAATTTACTGAGTCATACAATAAAGGAATTCAACCAACTACATTGAAGGAAGTATTTGAACAAGAAATAAACAACATTTTAGATTAAGACAATTTAAATATCGAAGAATAAGCTTCATTAAAAATTTTATTGTTAAATTTAAGGATATATTTTATTTGGACGGACAGAAATTAACCATTATTCACGAAATTAAACATTCATTAAATATAAAAGATGACAAACCAGTGTATGTACGCATGTATCGCCAACCAAAAAAATAGAACGCGAAATTAAAACGGAAATTAATAAACTGTTATCACAAGACATAATACAAGAAAGTATATCCCCATGGTCAGCACCCGTGCATATTATTACTACAGAAAAGTACGGTAAAGTAAAGAAGAGAATGGTGATCGATTATCGACAACTGGATAAACAGAAGATTGAAGATAAATATCCAATTCCGAATATCGCCGATATTCTTGATAAATTAGGACGAGGACAATACTTTACATCATTAGACCTCGCGGTTGGATATCATCGAGTAGAAAAGAAGCCCCGAAAACAGCATTTACAACAGAACAAGGACATTACGAATTCAGAAGTATGCCCTTTGGACTAAAGAACGCTTCGGCCACCTTCCAAAGGTTAATGGACAACGTACTTTGAGGATTACAAGAAAATACCTGTCTTGTATACTTAGATGACATCATCATATATTCAAGTTCACTAGAGGAACATATAACTAAACTCAACAAACTTCTACAACGCTTAACAGAAGCCAATTTTAAAATACGCTTATAAAAATGTGACTTTCTAAAAAAGGAATTAAAATATCTAGGACACATAATAACTGAAAAAGGAGTAAAAAGAAATCATGAAAAGATCAGAGCAATTCAAAAATACCCAATACCAAAAACTAAAAAAGAAATTAAGTCATTTCTAGGACTTCTCGGATACTACGAAACCTTTTACAAAGTGCTTAAAAAGAAATGCAAAAATTGAACTAACAGCAGAATACGAAGTCGCTTTTGAACAATGTAAAACGCTCCTTATGAATGACCCTATTTTACAATATCCAGACTTCGAAAAAGAATGTATTATCACAACAGACGCATCCGACGTAGCACTAGGAGCCGTATTATCCTAAGGAACCGTTGGATCGGATAAACCAATTTGCTATGCATCTCGAACTCTTTCAGAAACCGAACGTAAATATGCTTCCATCGAAAAAGAACTTTTCGCCGTTGTCTATGCTGTCAAACAGTTTCGACCTTACATTTACTGAAAGAAATTTACATTTACATTACATTACATTACATTGATTTCGCTTTGGTCCCTAAAAGAACCGAATGGCCGTTTAATGAGATGGAAAATCAAACTAGAAGAGTACGATTTCGAGATTAAACACAAGAAAGGTAAATTAAACTATAACGCTGACGCATTATCCAGAATTCAGTTTGACCAACTAAATTTAATGACACCCAAAGAAAATACTGATTTACAATCAGTTTATGTAAACGTTGATAGTTAGGAGATTGATCAATTACTAAGAGAACTTGGAATCGATATTGACGAGTCAAAAACAATAAGCTCAGAACAACAACAAACAAGATTTGGACAAGGAATAGCCTTAAAAGGAATAAAAATCACAGAACAAAATGTAAAAGAAAGTGAAGATTCTGACAATAAACAATACAATTTATATTACACACAATACAAACACATCCAATTTATATTACGTACAGGAATAAATACTGAATTAGAAGTTAATCATCGCAACGATGACGGACGCATGATTTATGAATGCAAAATCCCACGTACAAATGTCGATCAAAATATTTTTGATATTTTTAAAGAATATATGACCAATAATAAAATAATTTATTTATATACAGAAGAAGATAAATTGTATCAGAAATGTTGTAAAGTTTTTATCGAAAAATTTAATGACAAAGGACCGAAGATAATCAGATGTTTAAGAAGAGCGAGAATAATCAATGACTCGATGAAACAAATAGAAATCATTTTGAAATACCATGAAGGACCTCATAACCATCGAGGAATAGAGGAAACTATTAAACATTTACAACGAACGTATTAGTGGAAGAATATGAAAAAAATCAATCAAGAATTTTATTGATGGATGTGACACATGTAAACTAACAAAATACAACAGACACCCTGAAGTAACGTTACTACCTGTAACAAAAACACCAAATGCCCCGTTTGAAAGAATTTATGCTGATATATTTTCAATATCATCAAAGAAATATTTAACAATAATAAAATCATTTTCACTCATAGGCCAAGCTATTAAAATTAACAGCAAAAATCCACACTATTACAATATTTTACGAACTACGGAATACCTGAAGAAATCTGTTTCGATCAAGGCACGGAATTTAATAATAAACTAATCAAAGAATTTCTCAAAATCCCCAAAATTAATATTGATTTTGCAACAACAAAAAACCCCGAATCTCAAGGAAAGATTCTACTCTACGCTACTGGAACACATAAGATGCCTTAATGAAGACAGAGATATAAATATAGAAAAACAGGTTCAATTAGCTATTATAGCTTATAATAATAGCATTACTCAAGCAACAGGTTTCACACCATTAGAACTACTCTTAGGATATACCAAAACAAGAAATCCTATGGATTTATTTTACGACAATATTGCCTATCAAGAAAAAATTAGTAAACATCGAGAAAGAATGAAACTTCTTTACGATCAGATAAAAAGAAAGGACATTTCAAGAAAAGAAAAATCTCAATACTACTGAATGGAAAATTGGTGAAAAAGTGTATGTTGAAAATATTACAAAATCAAGTAAACTAATGAAACCTTATTTTGGACCTTACGTAATTACAAAAATAAATGACGATAATACAGTAGACGTTAAAACTAAACGCGGAACGCAATGCTAACATCAACGGCATCTAAAACACAGTATTGTTACAGATGCTTCGTCCTCTGGACAGCAGGAGAAATAAAAATCACCCCAATCAAAGATGTACTGTTCCCATTTTATCTTGGAACAGTCGAAAATAAGCTAACGTCATGGACAATCGCTACTCAATACGATTTACAGCCGATGATAAATGAAATTGACAAAATGAACAACAGATGTGAAGAATTTTATAAAATACTGAAAAACTCGCAGAAAAGTTCAACATATAAGCAAGAATTAACAGGAATAATTTCATCTTTAAAAACAAATCAAGAATTAATAAATAATAACTTAAGACAAGCAGTATCTACCCTTAGAACGAAAAGAGGAGCTTTTAATTTTGTAGGAAACATTATTAAAGCTATTTCTAGTAACCTAGACCAAGAAGACGCACAGCGATATGATGTGGCCATCATGAAACTTTCTACAAGACAGAAGAAAATTATTGAATCTCAAAAAGAACAAATCTCACTTTCACAAACAGGAATCAAAGAATTCAAAGAAAATATTGAAAACTTGGAAAAGAATCAAGACCGACTTAAATCAAGAATAACGCAACTAGGACAAGTAATTAAAAATGAAAGCATATTTGCCAACGATATCAATAATCGATTGAATCTAGGAATAATGGTAATACAATTAACAAACAGCCTTACTACAATAAACAAGCTTTTGGAAAAAATAATAACAGCGAAAACTTTTGCAAGACTTGAAACTTACCATCCTACAATATTACTCAACGAAATACTTTTAAAAGAACTTCAAAACATCGAAAACAAACTAAATCAGGAAAACTACCATTGCCTGTCGAAGAAGAAAATATTTACGCGATATCAAAGATACTAACAATAAAGGCCTATCGCAAAGGAAACATTTTAAATTTCTTAATCGAAATTCTATTATGTGAACTCCTTACCTATCAACTCTATCATCTCTATCCAATTCCACAATTTATTGATAACCATCCTAAAATCTTCAATATTGAAAATCCTTACCTGGCAGAAAATAAAAAAAGGGACATATCAATGAATCATTCATGCAAACAAATCAAACAACGCAAATTTTTATGTGAAAAAACGAGTAAAAATTCTCTCAGCGAAACTCCCTGCGAATATGATTTAATTAAACACGAATTCCACGAAGAAAAATGCACCTACAAAAATAAAGAAGACATCCGACAACGAATGGATCATGTCATCCCCGAAAGAAGAAAAGTTGACAATTAACTGCAACGAAAAAGAAGAAATCCGAAAAATAACAGGAACGGTACTAATCCAGATAAGCAGTAACTGCAGTGCGGCATGGAATCAAGAAATCATGAGGACACGTCCATCATTCATCTCCAATAGAGAATTCCAAATCCACCCACTAAACATTACTACATTGAAGGAAGACATTCCACGCTGGAAAAAAACGATGATCTTCACTTTAACGAAATTCAATGGAAGCAGTTTAATGAAACAAAGACGTCGATGGAAAATTTACAAGAAAAGTTAAACACCATGAAAACTCATCACATGAGTCACCTAGGGTATTCGACCCTTATCTTTATAATCTTATCAATCATCGCATCTTTAACCATTTGGAAGCGATTCCACAGACTTAAGAACTCAACCGTTTCATTACAAGAAGAGCCACAGGGAGGAACCCAAGAAAACGTCAGTTCTCACCATTGGTTGCGAACTTCCATCTATGAGGGGAGGTGTTACCATACCAGCCACCTATCCATTTGCTGATTCGGCTACCCATCTTCATAAATACCTAGCGCCTGGAGATAACGGCCAGTTTCCGACAGACTCCGGCAGCTCGCGCTCGTATCATATTACTTATTGAAATTATTCTTTGTATCTTTATTCTTTCAATTGTAATTGTGTTCAATAAATAAAACTTTTTAAAAACAATCGTTGGGTAGTGAATACGTTAACTCTATATATTGAACTTCTCAATGAATTTGATGTTCCTGCTCTGAATAATTATCGTAAAATTTCGCTAATTACATTTATTTATAAATTAGTTTCAGGTAATATTCATGGTGGCAATTTACTTCGAAACTTAAATGTCTACGTTCCTCGTATAAATACCAGATTGCAATATTCGTTTTATTTAAATAAATGTAATACTAATCATCGTTTGAGTTCCTCATTAATCTCAATGTGCGAATGTGTTAATTAATTAGTATTGCAATGTTATAGATATCTATAATGTATCACTCTAACAATTAGTAAAATATTTATCTAATTGTATTAAATAAACTACTACTTCCACACACTTAAGGTTTGCAATTAATGATTGGTAAAATCCAACGTTTTGGGTAGTCACTAGTATCTGCACCATTGATGTTCTGCTTACGGGACAACATTGCATGATACATCAAAATAATGCTGAAAATTGTGGGATTTTAATGTCAACAATTTAAAACGATTAAGATTTTTTTTTAAAACAAAACCTGAAGATAGCTGTAAGAATTAAATAAAATTATTACTATGTTTTTTTTGAATTTCTGAAAATGTCAAGGGTAACTAGATATTTTGAAAAATGTGAAAAGTGTCTATATTAAAAGAGATAGAAAAATAGTATAAATGGCAACGTTTTAGATAATTTTACACTAAATAGTAAAATTTTATCAAATATTTTATACTGATACTAGTTTTCTTGCATTTTTGGAAGCCATAGTTTTTTATCTATTTCTTTTAATAACTGAGAAAAATCGGTTTGAGAAAATCGATATTTTTCACATTTTGCAAAATATCTAGTTACCCTTGGTTTAAATATCTTGTGGTGGAGGCGGTTACTTTGTGAAACATTGTAAATATTGAAATAATTAACACTGATTACTTTTTTGTATTCACTTTTTATTTTAAACTGTGACTACTTTCGGCTCAACAGCGAGCCATTATCAAACTAACTACTTAAACTAACATTAGTATCTTATATATACTTAAAATTATTTATCAGGTAAAAAAGTGTCGAAAAGAGGAGTATACATAAGTTCCGTCTGGTCATTTATTAGTGGGATTCCCGGATTCAGTTTTGCTTTGTGAATCGTTAATCACTCCAGAAGGTTCATTTTACGGCCCTTTTCCACACTAGTCACAGTTTAAAATAAAAAGTGAATACAAAAAAGTAATCAGTGTTAATTATTTAAATACTCTTGGTTTTTCAAAAATTTTACTAATGTAAAATGTTCAGCTTGTAAAACTGCATTACTTTTTAGAGATGAGCTTAACTGCTACTTTTGAATCATGTTGCTACTTGTGATTACTACTTTTTAAAATCAGTGATTTTAAACTGTGACTGTGATTTTTCAAGGTATTGTTATACTGCAGAAACAATTTTTTACATTTATGAAAAGATGACGTTCATCCCAGCCGCTGCTCTGGCCAGTGCATCAGCTCTCCTGTTACCCATGTTTATATCGTGCCCCTTCACCCAGCAGATTTCAATATTGTTATGCATTGTTGCCTGCCGTAGTTTTTGATGGCACTCTAGTGTTGTCTGTGAAGTAGTGTATAACTTCTTCAGAGACATCAAGCCGCAAGTCTTGATGTCTCTGAAGAGACATAGGCAACTACTGTCTGTTAGGATCAGTATGGCTTCGTTTGACATTTTACAGCTTAAAATGATGTCAGCCGCAAGTGTTATACCTATCATCTCCAGTTGAGCGACGGTCGCATACTTACCCATGGGGACTTTCGTATGGATCCTCAGGGTTCTAGAGAAAACTCCAATCCCTGACCTATCCTTCCTTTTTGAGCCATCGGTGTAGATTCTTATAGCCGACTCTCTCATATGTTTCGTGGGTTGGATATTAACAGTGTAGGGTGCATTTCGTATTGGTGTCGGTACGCTACTAGAGGTATATCGTTGCAGAACATCCTCCAGAGGTGACCTCTGACTTCCCCACAGTTGTTGCTGTTCCGAATCCCGCTACTTTGGAGGCGAAGTATGGTCGCAATAGCCTCCCTTTCCACGTGAATATCAAGTGGCGAAAGGCATAGCATGACTTCCAGTGCCATTGTCGGAGTTGTGCGCATGGCGCATGTTACGCTTAAACAGACTGTCCGCTGCACTTGCGCTAGTCTCTTTATAGTCGTTACTTGTTTGGTCCTGGGCGCACTGATTAGGTACAACGCTAAATGTATTTAGAGAAATATGATGCATAATTTAAGCCAAACGTCCTAAAAATTCAGCAAGTATAATACCACAATGGCCGAGTGGTAATAAATTCGTTCGAAACAACTGGTCGTTCACTGTAATTCAGAGGTTCGATTCCAGGCAGGGACAAAATAATTGTGCTTATGAATTCATTTCATTAATTGAAGGGCTCCGCCGTATACATTGTAAGCGACTAAACATGATTTTTCAGAAATTGAAAAAAACATATATTTTTGATATACAAAACGAATTTTTTACAGCTTTATTGACTTCAACTAAAACGTGTTTGTCATTTAAACCCTAGAAATGAAAGGAAAATTCAGTAATTAATTTCAATTTTATAATAATAATAATAATTTCAATTTTATCTAGCATATTATGGTATTTTTATAATAAATAGATCTCATTTTGATTGAATAATTATATGAAATTTAAAGGCTAATAAAGCCCTAAAACAACAGTTTTATAAATAAAACGGAATGCATATAATGTAACGCATATAAAACGATCTTTTGAAATTGTATCACCAATTGTCTTCTTATTATCACTTGTAAGTAACAGTCGCAATTTAAGTAGCAATCACTGTTTAGGTAAAAGTCGCAGTTCGAGTCACAATCACGTATTAAGTAACAATCACAGTTTAAGTAACAGTTGTGATTTTAAGTAGCAATCACGTTATAAAACACAGTCACAGTTTAAGTAGCAATTACAGTTTAGGTAGCAGTTGTAACTAAAGTAGCAATCACAGTTTAAGTAGCAGTCACAATCACAGTCACAGTGAAATGTGCCTTTCAGTAGTAGTTGAGACTTGTGATATTTTAATATCAGTGAAAAATCACTGCTACGTGAAATATCGCCTATCCCTACTACTTTGCCCATTTAACTGTTTCTCTATTTCTTATAGTTTCCGAGATTCCCACAGAGAACATAGAAAAAATAAATAAAAGTGGTAAAAACATAGTAAGAGTTTTATTCAGTTTTGATAAAAATGTTTATTCAGAGCCTGTTCATTAATTCTAATAAATCCTATACAACCAACGCGGTATGTGGTATTTATCAGTCATTTCAATGTGTTATGATTAAATTATAAAGTATTAGATTAGTACATTAATTCAAACTCATTAGACAACATATGGTGAAGGTGCCGGGAAACCCTGTTGCTTGTAATTCATTACAAACTTCTCGCTGGTATTAGAAACTTGTTGAGGAAATTGAGTAGTTTGCAAATTAAATCTATTCATAACAAATTACATACGTTTCAGATGAAAGCTATTATGATTTGGAAAGAGCTTTACTGGACTACCTAAAAAAACGAGGTATATTGGACTTACAAGAAAACACTGAAGATAGCCCATCGCTATTCCGCGAACGCATAGAAAAGGACAGGCACAGAAAAAACGTGGAGGAAGCTTTATTGCAGAAACTGTACGCCGACGACTTGAATAACGAGAAAGACCTCCAGCGAGCTTACTACAAATACCCGCAAAACCATCATAAGCGAATGTACAACGCATTAGGATGGAACAGCGTAGGAATGAGAAAACGCAGTCGTTATTTCCAGCCTGATGGTCCCAATGAATCCCTTTATCTCCTCAATTACGCGCCACGGGAAGAGATTTTTAAAAAGTTGGAAGAGGAGCAAGTCGATCCCGAATCCGACTTTGATTTCCTCTCAAGCCCGAAGGAAAGAAAAACTTATAGATACACCAACCCGTTGGTCTACAAAAGATTCCCTGTTTCCAAGCGGAGTGGGAACAGTGTGATCCCCCACCAGCACAAACGGTCGCCTAATAATAAGGAATCCCTAAAAACCGATCCGAAAGTTGAAAAAGATTTAACCAACATTTTTAACCCTAAAGATGATCCGGGAAAACCAACAACTTTAACAGCGAGTGTTGTTAAAACCACGGAAATCCCCAATAAGCTTTCAAAAGAAGAGGTTCCTATGGTTGCACATGAAAAGAAACCAATCGAGGTTAAGAAAAAGTCGATCAACTGGTCTGATTATTTCGGCCTAGACAGGCGCAAGAAAATGGATTCAGACAACAACGAGTGGTTTATAAAACAATACCAGCATGCAGCTGCGCAAGCTCAAAAGCGGTCTGAATACCCCTTGAACTTCTTCCACGAGCAAGTCCAAGAAAAACTCAACCCCAATAACGCTAGCAAAGAAACCAAAATAGAAGAAATAGATGAAAAACTGAAGAACATCGAAGAATCAATCATTGACGATACCCTGAAATTTACCGGTGCTCACGAGGATTCGGTTGATACCAAGGAAGTCCAGGAGGTTAAGGATAAGATAATTTCAAGATTAGCTGCTGCTTACAGCCTTGAGAAAATGCGGTTGGCTTTGAGGGATTACGCGGAGAGTTTGAGCAAGCAGAAGAATAACAGGCTTCAGGATGGTATTGTTTTTTTGAGTGAGGAGAAGAGAATTGCTGTTCCTCGCAAGCAGGCTTTTGATGAGCAACGGGAAGCTGGGGATGAAAGTAATGATATCAAGTGTACTGATAAGGATGATAATTGTGATGAGCAGAATTATAAACCACCGTCTGAGATTTTGGAGGAGGCTATTTGGCCAAAAGGTTGGTTGAATTGAAACATATTTAATGTATTGAAATATCTACATCAATATATCTAACCGTTTATTATAGTATTATTATCTTTGCTTCAGTCAACAAAGAAAAATTGTTTGAGCTGCATTCTAAAAAACTCACCAAATTGATCTACATTATTGCCAGATAATTGAGTATTCAGGCCTGTTTTGCTTTAATATCAATTTCTTTTTTTTGGAATTAAGTATTTTTGTTGAATGTTGATTTTAGGTGATTGTCCAAAAATTGAACAAGCTTGCAGTGAAGTATTACCAGTTTTGGGACATTACGGGCACATGCTTGAAACTGCTTGCAACATGTATCAAGTTTGCCTGCTATGCGTAAGTATTTAAAAACATTATTACAGAACAGTAGTATTCAATTATCTCTAATAGCGTTTTTTGCTTACGCAGAATCGATTTTTAGAGAGCCAAACTTCACATAAAAGTGTATAACAATATCTGAATTATTAATATTATTATTAAAATTCAATGACGTAAATATGAATTTTTAATTTCAACGACAATTACGATTTTTATCTTTATTAAAGCGTTCAATATTATTTTAACGAGTGTTTCCACTCTTTGATTAAGCATGAAGTTTAGAAAAGCCTGATAATTTGGAGTACTTGCGAAGCGAAGCGGTCCTTATCAGTGTGGTCTGATCCATTGCAATATGCATGAAATACTGAACAACTTTTCTGTATGACTATTTAAGCCTATGTGTAATCATTATTATTTAATGACTACTATCGCCATCTATTTGTCTTTATGTAGTATCTAATAACTGTTATAAGCGATTCTCGTCATCAAGTAATCTATAATTAAACTAAATCGTTTTAAATGCTATCATAATTCTTATTTAAAGGGTGATAATACATGGTACTACCCAAACCGCCAATGCAACACATTATATCTAATAAAAGCTGACGGAATTTGCGCTGGCAACACTGACTGTCAGCGCGTAGCTCGCCAATCCCTAAAATACCTTCTCCAAGTAAACCAGTCGCTAAGAAGTCAGCAGCATGAAGACCGCCCGCTCCACGAAACCTGCGAACTGGAATGCCCTGAAAAATAGACACAAATAGGTAAAACAGAAATAGACAACACATATATGTATATTTTATCGTAAATCGCTGGTATCCTACATGAGCGTGAAATAAAGATATTTTTCTAAAATCACGTAGAAAAAAATGACGGTTGCTTTTTCGTAGCAGAGCGCTTATTATTGGTCCTAAATTAAAAAAATAAAGAAAATACCACTAATAAAGATTGGTGTATAATAATTTTTTAATTATTTTTGTAATTATGAGGAGGATGGTATGAATCTACTACATAGAAGAAAAATATCTTTAAGATGTCCATACTTTGGTTGTCACTAATATTACATTGTGTAACTATATATCACATTTATATACAGGGTGTTGCTTATAAAAGATTCTTTTTTATATATATTAAAAAATAGAAACTACTAAACTTAATTAATCTGAACAGTTATGTATCTGAAAAATTATCAATATATATTAATATTATTATTAATATATTTGTGTATTTTTTGTAAAAAGAGTTAATGAAAAAACAACAACGAGCAAAACAATATTATCAATGTTTGACTAATATTATACAAAACGTTGTTGTAATGTTGATCAAAGATTACAATGTAATTGAAATGTATTGTAACGTAGTCATCAAATTGTCTGAATAAAGATAACAATATCGTTCTGAGCAAAGTAATATTAACTCTGATATTTGTTTAAAATAGGATATTCAAAATATATTAGATGAATTTCAATGATACTTTGAATCCATTTCAGGCTCTTCTATTTTCTTGGAACAGCGGTTCTGAGATGAAATGGGGTTTTTGCACAAATTTTAAAATCGTTAAAATTATTATTACAGATTATTTTAAGTTCTAATAACTTTGTCTACCAAAAAGAAACATTAAATAAAAATTATTTTAGGTGTAATTTAAAATTGGAAAGTGCTTATTTTAAACAAATTTCGGCTTTCCCGAAAACCCATTCTTATTGGAAGTACATAAAATGTCATGCTCATTGTAATATAATTTAAATATTTAAATAAAATAAAAATTCTATTTCTAATACTTATTTTCAGGTAGAAACTTTGTTTTTGAGTTGTTAGAACACATTGATACAATACAGTAAAAATAACTCATTTTAAATATTAACTTTACTGGAGTTACGTTTCTTGTATGCTATGTACAAAACTAGCCACTAGCGTGGCGTCGCGTCTGTTGAGTAAACAAACAAGTTCGCAGAATAAAAACGGATTTGTTAGGCAATTGAGAGTGTTTTGTATAAACAACTATTCCCTGTGTTATACAATCAAATTATAGGTAAATACCGAATTTAATAAGTGTCCGTTACACCTTTCTATTATTTTGGCGTCAAGATGCATGGTATTTCTAAATCTAAGGGCATTAGCATCTTACAGCGCATACGTGTACGTAGATCGCCACGTCACACAGCGTTTTCACGAGTACAATTTGCAGGAAAACTATTAATAATTTAAAAATTATGTAAAACATTTGAAAAAACACAAAGGACATAATTTTATTTGCTTCTAAAGAATTAATTAAGCCAATAAACAAAAATGTGCAAGAGCCCCATTGTTTGGTACAACTAGTTCTTACCCACTAAGAAAACACATTTAACAATACAGTAACATTTCATGTTGTTGAAATGTTGGGTAACGTTATTTAAACCTTTCATGTGAAGTAATTAATTAACTCATAAGTAAGTTTAATTACTTACTCAATGCTCAGAGGGTAAGTTCTATTCTGTCATAATTGTGTGATGGTCGAAATTGAGAGATATTGTCTGAAAATATATCTTTGCAGGATTGAAATATTAGTGCTTTCTTACCCGGAAAGCAAATCGACATAATTTCACGTAAAATAGACGTACTCACCCCGATTTGTTGTTTGGCTAGACTTTCTACTCTATATTGTACGTTGTAAAAAAGTGCATTTAACATTAATGAAAATGTTCGAATATTTATTGTACCCACTAAGCACAATTAAATAATATTTAATCAACATGAAACATTGTTGTAAGGTTGATGTAACATTACTTACATGGGTACACTCAGTGGGTACTCACTATCTAAAAGTGATTTAAATACTGTTTTATCAACATTACAACAGCATAAAACGTTATTAAAATATTGATCAAACTTTTATTAAATCTGTAGATAAGTTCATAAATTTACGGCATCCATACTTGGTTATAAAAAGATCAAACAATTTATACTCTACACCCTGTATGAATCTCGAGTATTGAATGTTGAATACTCTAGACAATGTAGGATTTAAAAATCATATGTATACTTTTTGATGATTATATAAAAACAAAAATATGGATGGTAACTTTTTTTGATAATATGAGTAATATTGACAATAAAAGCGTTCCCCGGAGATGCAAGCAATTGTAATTAATAATGGAACACTTTTGTGCTTTCATAAATGAACAATTAAAAAAAAGGATATATTTCGTCAGCAACTCGCAAAATTACCTTTATTATTATAAATGTGGTTTTCGTTGTTGTAAATACTTGAATGTTCATTAAATGCACTTTTGTGTATGAGAAATATAACTTATTGACTCAACCGAGTTTTGTTTATTCATTTTTGCCGCTAAAATGTTCCCAACGCTCCAACAAAAATACCAATGAATTAATGTTTTATTAACGTCTAAACACGTCTGTTTGGCGGACACTGCCAAACTTTTTTACACCGGTCACACTAGGCAAAGAGAATTTGTTTTGCGGCACACAAAATACAAATACGTATCGCTTTTGGCAAGAAATGATTTTCAAAAAATATTTGTCAATTTAAAAATGAATATTTGTCGTCGATTTTCGTAAGTTTTAAAATATAGATTTTGTCAATTTTGATACTTTCGTTTACCTGAATTTTCACAACCATTAAAACGTTCTTAATTATCTTTCACAAGTTTTATGATTTCCGAGATTTTTTCATAATTTTTCTTATTTTTTTTTAAATATCAAACTGTCTATACACAGAGTAAAGATTTTTTCATAATTTTTCTTATTTTTTTTTTTAAATATCAAACTGTCTATACACAGAGTAAAGAGTAAATAAGTACTCTTTACTTTGTGCTTTGATAAAACCTAGATGACGCCTATGATTACAGATTACATTTTGAAGCGAAGAAAGACGACAAAAAATGTGGAAATATATGTAAAATATCAAGTTTATCGTAAATGTCTAGATTTACGATAAACTTGATATTTTTCATATATTTTCACATTTTTTAGGAAAATAACGTTTTCGAATAGCCTAAGCGCATAAAACACTAATTTATAGTGAAGTTCCGAAACACTTTATGGCTGGAGAAATACGTTTCGTTGGCCCATAAGAAATCTGTCAATGATGTCATTTTGTTGACATCATTGACAGTTGTCAGACGAAAAGTTTGACTCGAGACGCTAATGTGTAATTGAACTTTATTATAAATCAGTGTTTTGTGCGCCTGGAGCATGAAATAAAATTTTGAGTTTTGGATTTTATAAATTCGAAAATTTACTTTACGCTTAATCAAAGAGTGCAAACCCACGTTAAAGGTAAGTCATTAAATGCTATTAATTTTCCATGTATAAATATAATAATAATAATCAGGGGTAAAACAAGGAGGGGGGCTTAAAAAAAACGAGAATATTGAAACAAATAGAAATGTATTTATTTTATTATTATTTAGTTAATAATAATACTATGAAATTTTTAAAGATTAATAAAACTGATTCGATAAATGTAGTTGAATTTAATGATTTTCGAAAATTATCGTAAATATGTAAATATGTTCGCGAAAGCAACCCGGCACATTTTGACACATAGTTGAAAATCATCGAACAGTGTTAATAACTAAGATGATCGAAAACATTGACAAAATTAAATTACATTGCAAATTTTTGTTTTCAGTCTTTTCGAAACTCGAAGTTTTACTTCATGCGCCACGCGTGTTGAACACTAATTTGATGTAAAGGTCAGAATATACGTCATACTGCTTTAGTAGTATATTTTGAACTTCACTTGAAATCAGAGTTTTATACGCGTAGCGGTTTAAGTAAAATTTTGAGTTTAGAAAAGCCTAATTTGGATTGGTCGCTACGACCAATCCAAATTTTCAGGCCTTTCTAAACTCGACATTTTACTTCATGCTTAATCTGAGAGTAGAAAACACTTGTTTAAAGCTTAAAATTAAACTCTTTAAAAAAACAAAGAATATCTGAAAATTTACATCATATACCCTATAATTGGGATATGTATACTTAAAAGGAAAACTCCCTGTAATAATAATTAAAATCCTGCTAAAGTTTCATGTTTGATTTTTCAATTTTAAAGGAGTAATACCATATGTTTTGAAATTATTTAGATAAAGGATGGCCTTGAAATTCTGAACGCATGTTGTATGTTAATTCATCGTAGTAGTTGAGCTTGATGACATTAAGTGTCAATTTTGGTTTAAAGCTTTTTTCTCATAATGGTATTTTCTCCATTGCATAAACGTTGAATCTTATTTCCGTCATTCAAATCGTGTTCATGGGGAGTGGGTATATAGTGCTCAACTTTGTTTAGCTGAATTTAGACAACAGTTTCCTGATTTTATATTCTTGATTTTTTCAATGTGGTCCGGAATTGTGTTCGATTGTTCGGGGAAATGGGAAATTTAACGCACAAGTGGAAAATATTAGTGAGAAAATGACTGACGCACCGACAACATCATTACGAAAACTCGAGCAGCAAGTACCCATATCATTTAGTACCTGTAGAGCAATTTTAAGGAAAGACATTGGGTTATTCCTGTACAGGATGCAAGCATATCATGAGCTTTTGCCGCCTGATCATAGTAGACCTATATTGCCAATGATTTAATGCTCATATATTTGCACAAAGACCTGTTGGATGTTACTTTCTTTACCGACGAGACGTGGTTTCATTTGTCGGGATACATTAATACATTAATTCGTAAACCATAAGAATGTAGAGTACTGAAAACCCTCATATATTTTGGGAAACTCCGCTACATTCCCAGAAAGTTATTTTATTTTTAAGACACCAGTTAATACACTTCCTGGGTTAATAAACCAAATAAATGCAGAATTGTGCCAATATTACACCGGAAATGATCCACAACGCATTTCAAAATATGAAACGTTGGGTAAATTTATCTTTACAGGAGAATGGTGGCCACTTTCAACATCTATTGTAATAAATTCAATAAACTATCTCTTTTATTTGACAAATGTCAAACATAATCTATTTAATTTAAATATTCTGCGAAGAATTAGGCATACAACATGCGTTCAGAATTTCAAAGCCACCCTTCATCTAAATAATTTTAAAACATATGGTATTAGCAAATTAAGTCAGGTTATTATGTAGAAACAAGAATGACGCATGAAGTAAATTTTCAAGTTTAGAAAAGCCTAAACATTTAATTTTGCCAAATGTTCTGGCTTTTTTAAACTCCAAATTTTACTTCAGGGGTGAAAATCCTCATTAAAAGTAAGTCAATAAATGCTAGAAATAATAATTTTCCATATATTTTATGACTTTTATTTAACCCTAAATGTCTATTTAGAAAATTAATAATAATAAAATTCCACAACACAAGTTTAAAAAAAACTGATAACAAATTTACATTTTGTCATGATTTATTTAATAATGATATTTGGAAACAGCCGATTTAAATTTCCTTAGACATCTTAAACGTACGAGAAAATCGGAATATTTTTGTTCTTTATATAAACCAAAATTAAATATTTTGAAAATTTTGGGACAGGGGGATTAAATATTTGAATTAGCATCCTTTTTGCCATAAAATTGTCAATAATAATTATTGTTTTTAGTTTTAGCAGCGGTAAATTATTTTGAAAATAAAAAAACACATGCTAAAATATACAAACAGTCTCTCTTTCATTTGTAGAATAATTTACCGTCCCTGAAATAAAAGAACAATAAAATAATTAAACATAAATCAATATTTTAATTTTAGAAAAAATAAAACACTATAGTTTTTTATTTTTTCTTGACTATAGTCAAGATAATTAAAATTTCTATTAGGAATATTGACACTTATTGAACTATGTGTAATTTCAATGAATTTTATGTTGTCATCTGTTAATTTTCCACATATGTTATGCTAATTTTTTTTTTTTTCTTGGAAAAGTTTGTCGAGATATTTAAATTATTTATAAAAAAAGTTATGGGTTCATTATTTCTATGTGAATTCAGTGATTTACACGTTGATTTTTTAGATTTTAATAAACGTTTGCCAAATTTAGAGAATGTTCTCTTTATGAAAATACTTTTTTTTTTAAATGTAATTTTTGAATGAATGAATTTTGGTGAGTTACGTGAAGATGATAATAACTTGAAATAAAACATTTTTTACATTTCTCTTTTTGAAGAAATAAATAGTCAAAATAAATATGATTATCACATGAATTCTCTATAAAGTAAAATACAGGTCAATCACTTTTGAGTAAACTCATTGAATTTTTATTTTTTTATTTTCCAAGATATTTTACTTATTCTCCAAAATTACTTATTTTTGAAAAACTCGTTAATTTTCTTTAAAACGCATATAAATATTTTTATTTCCTTCTTTTTAACAAGCGAATTTAAAGTGAAGTTTAAAAAATACTTCATTTTTACAATAATACAAAACCTACTCAAAAAGTATTGCCAGATTGATATTTTTTGAGTCGGCTATTTCTATTTTAGCTTATTTGGGCTAAATTTTATAAAATTGACAATACAAATAATTTTCTCAATAAATAATAGTGTTTGAGGCCGCGGGCCGCACAGAAGTACCCCGAGGGCCGCATGCGGCCAGCGGGCAACGGGTTGGCCAGCCCTGTAAACTTAAGCTTTTTATTACAATAGTAGTATCCGATCAACTTTTAGTGAAAATGCAGAAACCGGAAGTGGTTCTTTACTCTAAGCATTTTTTTTTTATTTTTCTTTAATATTGATCTTGTTTAGAGGAGGGGGAGTTAGACAAATTAGCAATTTTTTTTTCCAGCGTTGTATAAGATAATATTTTACAAATGTTCTTTTACAAAGATATGCATTGAATCTTTCGTAACAAAATTACGGAAACTGATTTTCTGTAACTGTTTTATTTAACGCAGAGATATTGTATGTTTAGAGCAGTGGCGGCTTGTGATCTAAGCAAGTGGGTCGGCCGAATGTATTTTGGCGCACGCGCACTGAGACTAAACGTATAATTTCGCTAGAACGATACTTTAAATTAAATAATTTTGCCCGACTTTAAAATATAGAAAGAGAATGTTTTTGGAATTACAATAACATTTTTAAACATGTTATATACATAATAATGTTATATAATTAAATAATTATAGTTATACACTGATATATTCACATAATCCACCTAAAATACCTAGGTAATATTTTGTCAATTTCAATTAGGTAACTATTTAATGATTTTTTGCATTTTCAAATTACATCAGTTGTTTAACGATATTTAAGAATGCGAGATATATTCTGATTTGTGATATAGAATTGAAGACGAATAACATGTTTTAATTTTAACTGTTTTTAATACCGGTTAATTGTTGGCCTTAATGACTAATTTGTAAATTATTTAAAAGTAAAATTAAATTAAAAAATATAAAAATAATCAGAAATACATTGGTTAATAAATCCACTAGTTCTAGAATAAAAATCTGTGATCTATAACGTAACCGATTTTAAAGTGTGCATCGACACATTGACATCGGTGTATTGTGTGATAGAACGGCGAGTACGGCCACGGCAAATTTGCCGTACTCAAGTAAACCACTTGCGGACGTATGTTCACTTGTGACGCTTGCATTAATCTTCATAATCTGAAAATCTACGGCTGGCCGATACGAAGTTGCTTAGTGAACACATTAAATGAAAATAAATTCCTGCACTTATCGGCTTTATACTGATTGCTTATAATTATTACTACCTATTAGCCTGTTATTTATTTATTAGAAAAAAATCGCGGAATATTTATTGCTGATTAAATAAAAATTTATAATTTTTGTATAATTACATTTAACGGTACGGCCCAGCCGACCCTGCCGTCCCTGACGAGCCGTCACTGGATTAAAGGTCTGTTTTCACATAAAGTAATTTATAATTTATATGGAAATAAAAGTTCATATAAAGGTTTTATTTTCACCATTTTTATATAATGGTCACTCTTGACACGTGAAAGACAGAAACCAATACATCGAAGCGATAATCTCTTTGGATTCGTAGTAGTTTTGCTTCCATATAACCAATTTAAATGTTCCGCCATATTATATGACGTTAAGATATGTTACTTCTTAACGTCATATAATATGGCGGAACATTTAAATTGGTTATATGGAAGTAAAACTACTACGAATCCAAAGAGATTATCGCTTCGATGTATTGGTTTCTGTCTTTCACGTATCAAGAGTGACCATTATATAATAAAATGGTGAAAATAAAACCTTTATATGAACTTTTATTTCCATATAAATTATAAATTACTTTATGTGAAAACAGACCTTTAATCCAGTGACGGCTCGTTCAAGTGACTTCCCCCCTCTTATATTGAACATTCTGCTAAGAATTTAATGCGTATTCACTTTATGTCGTAGCTCCTTTAGATATTTTATTAAAATTGTTTTACGTAAAGAAAATTTAACATAAATAAAAATTGAGTTTGTCAATAGTTTCCAGAATACTTACAAAATATAAAAACCGAATTAAAATTAATATATATATATATATATATATATATATATATATATATATATATATATATATATATATATATATTAATATAATATTGTTTGTATGGAAAATCTAAAGCATAGCTATACTGATGAGGGATAAATCTCGAAACGCTTCTATAGATGACTTAATCCCTGTAATTTTTTCAATTTATTTCAACTTCCTGTTGTTTCATTTAGTTTGGTGAGAAAATAATTTGACCTGATGTTGCATTTTGCAAATCAATTATGCATAGAACAGTAAAGCCGTCGTATAACTCAAATATTCATTGTGTAATTTAATAGCTCGAGAAGTAGTTTCAATGAATATTTGGAGACGTCTCAGTGAGACAAAATTTTTGCAGAAGTCGATATTAATTTTAATTCGTTTTATATTTTGTAAAATTGTTTTAAAAATGTAAATTTTACGAATTAATTACTTTGAGCTATTGCTATAAATGACGTTAGTTGTCAAACGTGTCAAACTTGTCATGATTAATATTTTGTAGAAAACTGAAAACATAAATTAAAATCAATTAATGTAGACGTATACATCGTTGAAATCAGGGCGAAAAAAATGGTAAAATACGAAAGACAAAAAATGGATATGTGTCCATAATACTTATTCCTCGTAATTTTCATATAAAAAAATATATTGTCTGAAAAATAAAAAGCTTCAACAAAAAGTGTATAGGTATACCATATGTTTTAAAATTATTTAGATAACGGGTGGCTTTGAAATTCTGAACGCATGTTGTATGTTAATTCATCACAATGTCAGTAGATGAAGCTTGATGACAATAAGTGTCAATTTTGGTTTAAAGATTTTTTCTCATAATGGTATTTTCTCCATTGCATAAACGATTTATCGTTGAATCTTATTTCCGTTATGGAAATCGTGTTCATGGGGAGTGCTAGTGATCAACCTTGTTGAGCTAAATAAACCGAATAAATGAAAAATGTTCAAATATCACACCTGAAATGTTCCACAGCGCATTTGAAAATATGAACATCTATTGTGATAAATTTAATAAACTCTGTTTTATTTGTCAAATTTGTTCACATAACCTATTTAATTTAAATTATTTGAGATGAATTGACCATACAACATGCTTTTAGAATTTTAAAACTTTTATCTTTATCTAAATAATTTTAAAACATATAGAATAAATTATGGTAATTTTGATGAAATCCCATTCTATACAATCCAATTTATTTATTTCCAAATAGAAGTAATGATACTTTCATGGGTGAGTCAAGTTTAGTGAAAATAATTATACGAAAGTATAGCAAAAAATTGTAAATAGATAGACTCACAAAAATAGAATAAAGACAAATAATTAATATTTTACAAAAAATCGTTTTCTGTGTTTATTTTATTCATTTCTTTAATTTTCAATAATTTTCGAATGAAGATTAAAGATTTATTCTAATTGTTGATTCGTATTTTCCAATATTTAAAGTTCTGTATTTTCTCTGTTTACGTTTTATCGCTTGTGTTTACAAACATATTTTATTACTTTTTTGTGTGTGATATTTCTAAAGCGAAACCTGAAAAAAAAATTACAACTTGTTTACGGCCGAAAGAACGATTAGCCATTGTCCAGAAATATTTCCTTATTTCTAAAGAGCGGGCCCAAAACGTGCCGAATTGGTCCCTATAAAACTTATCCGCGACCGAGACGAGCATATGTGAATAAACAGGCATATCTGTCCTGTTTATTCACATTGAAAAAACATCCCTTACCTTATCTTGCAAAAACCCTCTCCAATTAGTCCTAGCCAATCAGATTTTCCTATCCCAAAACGTTCCCTCTTACAACAGAAAAATCGGAGAGTCTTGTCTTAACTGTCAAATCAGCAACATCGTTCTTTCGGCCGTACCGCGCTTAACTTGTCATTTGTAACCTGTGGTTTTACTTATAAAACTTGTATCTTTGTATTTTAACTTCATCCATTTTCTACAATTATTTATTATCTTGCTTTTGTATATATATTTTATTTAATCAGTAATTAAATAAATCTGTTTGTTTAATTTTACTGGTATTCGTAATTTTGAATAAAAACCGCGAGACCCGCGAAATTTACACTAATCTATAATTTTTCTGACTCATAATTTTGATCGATTTCGTAGAATTACTTATTTTAAGTTTTTCATCAATTGTCTAAGATTTTAGTTAAGAGGGGTATAACAGCGAGGCCCGCGGATCGTGTTGGAAAAACACGCATAGTTCAGAGGAGAACAGAAGCATACCGAATTATGCCAAAGGTTTTACAAACACCCCGTCTAAATCACGTGTACACTCAGATACGCGAGCAGCCTCCTAAATCGGTGTTGCCGGTTTTGTGCTTGATCGTGTCTCGGGTTTCAGGCGCAATGGTTCTATTATTTATACATGCAAGTCAACAAAAGCATTATCACATTATAAAAATACATTTTCTAATAAACGATATTTTTGGATGACAATTTTTATGTTTTTATTGAATTAATTATTACAAGCCGATTTCTTTACTTTCTTATAATAATTAAATAATTTTCTATAAAAAGTACCAAAAGTAATGTATTTTACATCCAAAATTATGTATTTATTCTAGATATTGTTCGGCTTCATCAATTTTAATTAAAACTTTTTCAAAGATTGAATTTATTTATGGGTTGAAGTGAACATTTTTTCAAGTTTGACAACATTTTATTCGAATAATAACTATTGTTCGGTTAAACCGACATTGGTGATGCTTGGCAAAGAATACTAAAATCATGATTGCTGCAACAAATAAGGAAATAAATTATGAAACTTGATAATTTAACAGCTCCATATTATCTTTATATTTCGTCCTTTATTAATTCAAAGACAACTGCAGAAAAATAAAAATGTTTTAATTTATTCATCATATATTGCTCCCAAAAGTGATCATCTCTATACATTTTTTCGATGAGTATTTCGTTGGAATAGAATAGCAAGGACGTTTTTTTTTCAATCCGTTGCTATTACCATTATCGATTGTTATTGTTTTCATTATTAAGATGAAATTTGTTAATTTCTTAGCTATTACTATGATTTTGAAATAAATACATATGTAATTACACACTAAAAAACGTCCCGTCACGGTCCCTCTTCAGAAAATCCGAAATCTGACGGGCTAAAGCCTGGCCCGTACAGTATTCTGTAAGTACATTCTCCTGTATTTTTTTTTTTTCTAAGTAGAACCTTCGATGTAATTAAAAAGTTTCACCTGGATAGCAGCCGTTTAAAAATGTTAAGTTGACTATTATTTGGCAATGAAGTTATTCTTGAAAAATATCTATATTGATGTCATTTCTTAGTATTTTAACAACCATTGAAGTTCAATAAAATCGGTTAATAAATAATAGAGTTATGGCGTTATGGCGTTTATTTCTTAATTCTCTACACTTTTATTTGAAATATAAAAAAAATGCGGTAGAACCCACATACAAAATGTTATTAAACTCCTATGAGCCGTGTTCGCTGAAATCGCTCAACAAAAGCAGACTTGATTCGGATTCCTGGGACTCATTTTGAAACAGATTGAATGATAATTTAGTTGAGAAACGTAGAAACTACAGAAGATTATAGAGAGCTTTCGTTCGTATAATGATCTTCGTTCTATCGTTAAAAATAATACTAACATGTACATTTCATCAACACAGAAGTGAACAATGTTTTGCCCCTAACTTATTTATAAAAATACATCAATTTAAACTGCTGTGTCCTATAAAGGATAACAATAATCTGTACTAAGCCGTATATTGAAATTTAGAATGCTTATTATCTTAAATTCGAAACAAAAAAAAATCATAACAATTGTATTTAACGACACACGGAGTCGTGCTTTTGACAAAGAGTGCACTGCGCGCCGGCCGAGTTGTTGCGTAAATTTATCCGTTTGGTGGCAGCAGGAACAAGGGCGAAATTTTATATCGATTTTTAGCGGTTATCGATCATCGCATCACCATAAAATATAACATTTGTATAAAGAATGATCTATGTTTTAAAAAAAAAATATTTTAAAAATTGCAAATTTTTTAAGTCATCTCGGATAATACTAAATTAAAAAAAAAAAAAAACATAGAAATGCAGAAAATTATATATAGTTTAAGCTGTCAAAATTTCAATTATTTACGAAAATTTCTTCTCAAGAAGAACCACATTAAAGTTTTGTACTCCTGTTATAATCCTCTTAAATATTTCTATTTTAAATTTTGTATTGTGGAGGCTTCTACTTCGTTATACATGTTAATTTATTAATAAAAAACGATTTAACTTTGTTTGTATAACACAATTTATTTTTATGTGACTGCAGTTTCGGCAAATTTAGCTTGCCATTATCAAACATATACATACATATACACTATATGTTTGATAATGGCAAGCTAAATTTGCCGAAACTGCAGTCACATAAAAATAGATTGTGTTATACAAACAAAGGTAAACCGTTTTTTATTAATTTCTATTTTAACCAATGTCTGTGATTTTTATAAGTTTTCGTAATTTTTTTAAGATTTAATTAACTATGAAATGTTCAATTAGTTACACCTATTTAGTGCATTTTAATAATTATTGGCCAAATATCTTCAATTTAATGAATTAATTAATTTGATAAATAGTGCAATATTTAGGTGCATATCTCATTTAGATATACACATCTTGATTTTTCGCTGAAAATGTAAAGACATTCGTTGATTTTGTAAAAACTTCTAACGAGTGTTTTTAATCCCAGATTAAGCATGAAGTAAAATTTCGAGTTTAGAAAAGCCCGAACATTTGCGACCAATCCAAATTAGGCTTTTATAAACTCGAAATTTTACTTCATGCGCCAGGCGTATAAACACTGAAATATTGTAAAGTGCAAAATATGCTACTTAGGTTTGATCTCATGTTGATTAATGTTTATATGAAATATGTAAGAGTATACTTAAATTAAAAACAAACAGTATATGGTTCCTGATATTAATAATTATGTAAATATAATGAATATTACCTTTTTATTTACTCCCTTTGGTTATTTTTAAAAATTGCTTAATAGTTGATAATCTTCCTCAAGTCTAAACAGTAAATCATTTCGAAATTGTTGACATTTTTAGGTACCCCATCCACTGAGCAAATCCATTTAAGTAATATTTCATCAACTTTAAAACAACGTTTAACGTTGCTACAATGTTGATATAATGTTATTTAAATAAATTGATTGTTTTGTTATTTGTTTGTTTTTTGCTCAGTGGGTACTTACAAAAACATTGTGTTTGATTTTGACCCCTGTGCAGGACTAAGAAACGTACAATAATTTTAAATAAATATAACAAAATATATTTAATGGAAATATTGTTTTTTATTTTTATTTGAATGTTTTAACATGTGTTTTCTATCCTTGAATTGAGCATATTATGAAGTAAATATTTCGAGTATAAAAAAGCCTGAACATTTGAACTTTCAGGCTTTTCTAAACTAGAAATATTTACGTCAGGCGTATGAACCACGGATTTAATGTAAAATTTAAAATATATATATGCAGTAGGTTTATGTTTCACGGTAAACTCAGTTCGATTTAATGTTTGCTATGGCGAAAATTTGAAAATTTTTGAAGTACATTTATGTCTTTTTAAAATCACATAGTAACATGATATAAAGACGCCACTGGTCATTACTGCAATCATTTTAAAATTTATGAATTCATAATGTTCAGTGCCTTGGCCCTCTTAGCTAAGATACGCCCATGAATCATATTCTATTATAATATTTTATCGATAATAACTTAAATTAGGCAACCAAATAAACATAATTTAATTTACAAACAAACCTTTAGATGGCAGGTATCGCATTCATTTAAAAAACGTTCTTGTCCTGATTGAGAGTAAAAATCATCTGCACGTTTATTCGGCAGTGGATTGCAGTAGTTAACACTAAATTTTAAGTAATTATTCCGATATTTTTTATATAAAATGAGTTCAGATCCGCGTTTAGTCGTACAAATGAACTCCAGAAGAACGCGAATAAAATCAGAAAATATTTATCTTGAGCTTCCTAAAAAAACCAGCAGAACCAGATTACAATCAGATGGCAATCGGCCGGTATTCGCTGAATTGTCTAATTACAACAGCCACTTGAGAAATCAGGTAAGTTTTAATTTGATTTTAAAATGTAACTAGAGTTAATCGTTTCAGCCTATGCGCATTTTTTATGTCTGATAAAAGCAATATGCTTACATTCGCAGTGTTACAAATGGCCATCGACTTTTTTAATATTGATAAAAGAAAAAAATAGCTTAAATTAACATCGACATTTTTAAGTTTAAATCGAAATGTTTGATTTTAATAAAAGTGATAGCTTAAATTAACAGAATTACAAATGGCCGTCGTCTTTTTTAATTTTAATAGAAGTAATATCTCAGTAATAACCTCGGCGTTTTTATTTTTTATAAAAGTAAGGCAGCATCAGATTCAGATTCAGTTTTTACCAAGCATCAACAATTTACAGTGGACCAGTCAAATGGTACACTTGATTACATTTTTAATAAAAACAGAATTTTCGTATTATTTTTAAACTCTTAAATTAATTTTAAATAGAATACTTGTACAGTACTGTTTTATTTGAAGAGATATTGAAAAACCATTTTCGCGAGCCAGTGTTTTTTGTATTTTAATCAATGGCGAAAAGAAAACTGATCTATCTCTAACCGTTTCCGCTCCATAACCGGAAGTTGATAAAATGTCTTTTTTACGAAGTTACTTTAACTCATTTGTTTTACAAGTTTCGTTTGTGTTTTCCAACACCAAATTCACTTTTTTCGTATGGGCGCATATGGAGATATGCCTATCATTAAACAGCATTTTTGATGCCAATTCCAACTATGTGCCACTTGTGTACCTTTGTTAATTTTTTTTTCTTATATACGACAAGCAAACTAGCAGTTTATGTCAATTAAGAGTACTTGTTTATAAAACAAAATATATCACATCGATAGTTGTCATATTTTCAAACAAATTGTAAGCATCACCTAGTAACGAAATTGTTTACCGGTTGTCAATGATTTTTTTTGACAAAAGTATGCATGTGGCACATCATTGAAATCAGGGTTAAAAATGCTGCTCGATGATATGCATATCTCCATATACGCCTATAAGAAAACAAAGACTTACGTCATTTCATTGGGAGTAAAAAGTTGCTATAAGAAAGATTTTATAGTTTGGTTATAACTTTAAAAACAAATTAGTTACAGTAACTTCAGAAAAACGACATTTTATCAACTTACAGTTATAGAGCGGGAACGATTAGAGATAGATCAATTTTGTTTTCGCCACTGACTAAAATACGAAAAAGTGGCCCTGGCTGGCGGAAACGTTTTTTTTAATACATCTTCAAATATAAAAGTTTACCATATGTGGCATCTTCAAATTACATCCTACAATTAATCGATGATATAACCCCTAACTAAATTCTATTCATTAATTTTAAAATAATAGACTCATCTACATCCAAACTTTAGAGATAACCACCCCTAAAAATTAATGGGTATTTTAAACAACCCTACAAATAGCCTGAGACTAATATTGAATGATACTAAAATTATAATAAAACCACGTTTTCTTAATGTTAAAAATAGGTGAAAATAATTCGGTGCTAAACGAACGCAATTTTACAGTAGTAATAACTATCTTTTATTCATTACGACGGAGTAACAATAAATTAACCAACATGTACACTTATAATGTTTTACATTTTATGGTACAATTTTTTCTGGTATCTCATTTAGTGTATAATTGCAAATTTGATACTAATATCCATTTCAAAAGTTTTGTCTCCTGTGTTTGAAGAGTAATAAAAACAAATCCGTGGAGCAGAAAAAGTTCAATATTTTACAGGTTAATAATTGAACATTTTCCAATAACATACTGACGTTTCAATTTTATTAAATAATTTATAAATTATTATTGTAAAAAGTGTTAAAAAAGGTAGATATTTGTAAGTTCTTTCACGATAGTTGGATTAACTTTATTCTGTCGCAACTTCTTTGTTTATGAACAAAAATGAATAAACATTTACAAACTAACAAATTACTATGTTGTGATTCCATTGGTGTAAATTAAAATTGTAAATAATATCTATTTTTAAAGTTATTAATTTATTTATAACAATACGATATCTTCCTTAATATTTTGTTAATCATGTTTTTATTACAACAGTACGTTGATTACGACTAAATAATATCATATTTTTCATAGAACATATTGCGTTTCAACACAATTTAAATAAACCCTCAAACCGTAAGCAACGTTTCTTTTCTAAACGTTTTAAAAAATAATAGTAACTATTCCGTCAAAAATGCTTTTGATTTTTGTTAAATAATTGATCCAATTTATGAATATCAACAACCCAGTGTAAGAATTTTGAAAATTACCCTATCTATTTCCATAATATCACCTTGTTCTAATTTAATTATTTAAACAAATATTATAGAATATATAATACATAAAATATTAACAAAATTATTGTTTTCTATACAGCACATGCCAAGAAATAAACTCGTAAAGTTAAGTATTCTGAAAGATTGCCGAAAATTGGGTACCTTTTTTCATTTAAAAGTCAATATAAACAATATTTGTGAAGGACAAAAATCAAAGTCAAAGTCATGTTACTATTAAGAAATTCGATAGCTAACGCTATCGAATGCTCTATAGTGGCATCGTCAATAACAGGAATGCACAAAGTGTATCTACATGTCACTGTTTCGTCCACGAACGAGCTAAACTCTGTTTATAAAATCAGAAAACAAATATCAAAATTGAATTTGATCACACTGACGTGAACCTTGAAGTCCGAAACGCATCTGTGAACTCGTTAGGTGATTTTTTATTCAAATTTATATATTTATTAGTTAAAATGAGACTTGGCCTAACTTATTTGTTCATTTTATATAATGAATAATTGACACAAAACTTAACAACTACTTCCGAAATTTTATAAAAATTGAGAAATGTTTATTTCGATATCAGTTTTTAGGCTTCTGTATAGAGTTTTCAAACTACAAAAAAACAAATATTTTATCTATGCATAAATTAATCATATATTCTGCAGTATATTGGTGCAAAGGACAATTGTTAATTTTTTTGTATAAATTAATTCTTAAATAACAAAAACATAGTGCTCGACTATTCTTTAAAATTGGGGGTTAAAATATTTAATTTATATATCTATTGCCTGTATTTTTTTAAATTTTCATATCTAGTCAATAAATTTCTACGAAACGTTAAAGTTAACTATTAGAAAAATCCAGGAAAATGTAGGTACCTTTTTGCATATTATTATTAATATCTAGAATAATAAGTGTGATAAAAATGAGATTTTGCCAAAAAATATTAAGAACATTCTAAGAAATTAATGTATTAATGTTTTTGTGAGTTTTCGTTTTTAAAATACAGTATCCAAAAGCGACATGCCTCGCTTTTTGAAAATTAAAGTAATGTCTCATGTTTCAAAAGTTTTGGCCCGTGTGTTTAAATGTCAATAAAACAAAAAGTGTTTTTTCAATAATTATTATTTAAAAATAAGCGTAAAGAGCAATCAATTCTACATAATATATTTTAATTTTGATTTTTATCCTCTAGAAATAATGTTTTTATTGACCTTTAAATGAAAAAAGGAATCCAATTTTTTTACTTTACGAATTTATTTCTCGGCATGTGCTGTATAGAAAACAATCATTTTTATATATGTTATGTATATCAACTTTTTGTAATATTTGTTTAAATAATTAATCGGCCGGGCCGTACCGTTAAATTTGATTGAACAAAAATTATAAATTTTTATTTTCTCAGCAATAATTATTGCGCGATTTTTTCGTAATAAATATATAACAGGCTAATAGGTAGTAATAATTATAAGTAATCAGTGTAAAGCCGATAAGTGCAGGAATTTATTTTTATTTAATGTGTTCACTAAGCAACTTCGTATCCGCAAAATCGGCCAGCCGTAGATTTTCAGATTATGAAGATTAATGCAAGCGCTACGTCGTCACAAGTGTCCGTGCAGTTTATGTCGTTACATTTCCCCTGCAGGGTGAACGTACGTCCGCAAATTGTTTACTCGAGTACGGCAAGTTTGCCGTGGCCGTACTCGCCGTTCTTTCAATACACTCAATGTATATTATTTTGTCGTAATACTCCATAATCAACGTACTGTTGTAATAAAAACATAATTACATGAATATTGATGAAGATATCGTATTGCTATAAATAAATTAATAACATTAAAAATATAAATTATTTACAATTTTAATTGACACCAATAGAATAACAACATATGTATATGTTTATTTGTAAAGTTTCATTTATATTTGTTTATAAACAAAGATGTTGCGACAAGCTACTGTTGGGTTAATCGTGAAACGACTTAAAATTAGCTACTTTCTTAAACACTTTACAATAATAATTTATCAATCTAATGAATAAAATTGAAACATAAGTATGTTATTCTAAAATACTCAATTATAAACCTGTAAAAAATTCATCTTTTTTACTCCACGGATTTTTTTTATTTTGTATATTTTTAATCAATTGCTACAACTATGTTATATGTAAGAAAGCAACATCATTTTAAAAATGTTTTAAAGTTTTAAACGGTGTTTCAATGAAAAAAAAAACACGTTTTGTAAAAAAACTGATTGTTTTAATTAAAATGAAAAACATTTTATTTAACAACCCCGGTACAAAATAAACTTTTTGTTTAAGCATATTGCCTATTTATTTAAAATAAGCGTTTTTTTTTTATTAAAATGAAATATTTCTCAAAACTTTAAGAAAATGCTTTAAATAAGCATAATAATCTAAAATAGGCATAAAAATTAAAAATAAGCACAAAAGGACAAAAAAAGCAAAAAATTCTTAGTGCCAAATTATTACATTTGTCGTGATTCGTATACATTTATAGAAACTCTCTCGATGCTATAAGTATTAAGCATAAGCATAATAGCTAGAAATCCGCTGTCTAGTAATCACACTTCTTGTTATAGCTTTCGGTCAATAAGTGTTGTGTATTATAAATCAGAATTAGCTTTGAGTATTCTCTAGCTATAATGCGCTCTTTTATAGTGCGCTTTACCCTATGAAAACTAATATTACTGATGTTTTTTTAGTATTATTTCAAATATTTTAATTCTTTCTTTACACATCCGTCTAAAATTGATTTGCAGTTTTGATTTAATTTAATTTTTTATCTGAGAATTAATAAAATTTAAAAAATCTAAAACATAACTTCATCATGCACTCTATAATGATTTTATGATTATATAATTCTAATATCATATTCTCGTGACATCTATAGTTATAAAAACTCAACTTTTTCTATTATGTGCCTTCATAGTACAAAACGATTTTAAATTTTAACAACGGTGAGGGTTGAGCGCAGCCTTAATTTAATATTTTTTTACGTAAAAATCTGATATTATTTTGTCAAAATAATAAAACATGTAATAAAGATATTATTAGATATTAAAGAAGTGTTGTTATAAATAAATTAAAATTGTTCAATGTATATTCTTATGATTTAAAGTATGTAGAATACTACAACATAAATGAATTCTTACAATTTTTTATGCGCTGGACACGGCTCCGTCAACTTGGCCCCCCACTTTCAATTTTTTAGAAAAACATCATTGCGCAGAAAAGAAAAGTGCTAGCACAGCAAAAATTAGAGCAAGCACACAAAGGGTAAAAAAGTTATAGGCATTTCAAATATGGGGGGGGGCTAAGTTGACGTTTGCCCCCCACTTTTAATTTTTCAACTTTTTTTAATGATTTGGATTCCTAGGAGCTAGCGCAAGCTGCACAACCAATTTTAGAGCTAGCACAAACCCAACAACCCCTTAAAAATACAAAATTAGTTTGTACCCCAGCCCCCCACTTTAACATTTTTTGATTATTTCTAAGGAAATCTGCAGCTTAGAGCTAGCGCAGGCAGAATATGCAAAAATTATTTAGAAAAAGAAAATGGTTAAAAAGATATTTCTATTTTAATTATCAACTGTGAGCTTTTAAATCCTGTATGCGTAATTCCATTTATGTATTTAAATTATTATGCTAAATGCGCATTTTCTAACAAATCACAATAATTTAACTAAACTAAAGGTTAAAAAAATTGCTTTCAAATGCTGTGACTTGGAAAGCAAGCACATTAAAGACAGTCGCGTATTGAGTAATTAATGACTAACGTTCGAATAATTTAAAATGTAATTACTCCACCAAAAAACAAACAGATTTCCAAAAGTCATTTAAATAATTAATCACCAATGCATTGGTAATACATTCTGTGACCGAGAGAGCTGGCACAAGTAAGACAGTGGCGTAGTGAGTAATCAATATTTAACCCGCGAATAATTCAAAATGTAATAACTCCACCAAATACGAACAGATTTAAAAAAATCTTTTAAATTAAAAATCACCAATGCATTGGTAATAAATACAGTGACCAAGAGAGCTAGCACAAGAAAGACAGTGGCGTGGTGAGTAATCAATATTTATCCCTCGATTAATTTAAAATGTTATAACTCCACCAAATACAAACAGATTTCAAAAATTCTTTTAAATAATAAATCACCAACGCATTGGTAATAAATGTGTGACCGAGAAAGCTAGCACAAGAAAGACAGTGCCGTAGTGAGTAATCAATATTTAACCCTTGAATAATTTAAAATGTAATAACTCCACCAAATACCAACAGATTTAAAAAAATTCTTTCAAATTATAAATCACCAATGAATTAGTAATAAATCCTGTGATAAAGAGAGCTAGCACAAGAAAGACAGTGGCGTAGTGAGTAATCAACATTTAACCCTTGAATAATTTAAAATGTAATAACTCCAACAAATACCAACAGAATTCAAAAATTATTTCAAATTATAAATGACCAATGCATTAGTAATAAATGCTGTGACCGAGAAAGCTAGCACAAGAGAGACAGTGGCGTAGTGAGTAATCAATATTTGACCCTCGAATAATTTAAAATGTAACAACTCCACCAAATACAAACAGATTTCAAAAATTCTTTTGAATTATAAACCAACAATGCATTGGTAATAAATGCTGTGACCAAGAGAGCTAGCACAATAAAGACAGTGCCGTAGTGAGTAATCAATATTTAAAATGTAATAACTCCACCAAATACCAACATACTTCAAAAATTCTTTAAAATTATAAATCACCAATGCATTAGTAATAAACGCTGTGACTGAGAGAGCTAGCACAAGAAAGACAGTTGCGTAGTAAATGATTAATGGTAAAGCTTCGAATAATTTAAAATGTAATAACTTTATCAAACGCTAACAGATTTAATACATTGTTTTAAGTTATGATTTACCAACGCATTGTTTATAAATAATATGACTAAGAGAACAAGCACAAAAAGACACTTACAGAATTTAGTTTTTTTTTCAAATTATAGTGGCGTAGTAAGTGATTGAATATTAACCCTCGAATAATTTAATATGTAATAATTTTTAACGCACACATGAGTTTTGAGTTTTTTTTAGCTAATCATAAGGGTAAGTAAAGTTTGTGGCACATTTAAATAATTTAGGCATCTGAAGCGTGAATATTTTAATTTTAATAAAAACTGATTATAACTTCCAAGTGATATTTTACAGAATTCTCTAAAATAATATTTTCATATAGGTTTTAATAGTTTACTTTTATATGGCACTTTTTTTTAACTTTAATAAAGTTTAGTATTTTCGGGATTGTATTGAATTAAATTTTTTTGTCAGATTCTCACATTTTTTAAAAGAGTAAATATTATTTAATGTAGACACAATTTTTTTATGTGATTTTTTAAACATATTTTAACTAATGATTTCTTAAATTTTGAAAGATCCTAAACTCCAAGTCCAAGTAATAATAGATTTTGCCATTATTCGAAAGAATAATGTTTGTTTAATGTCTACATTACATTTTATAAACGTTTCTCAACAATGTTTCATTCTATCATTTAAAAGTTAATATTTCTCCAAAATGTCGTCCATATTCATAAATTCTTAAAGAAGGCATCAATGCTATTTTATTACATTATGGAATGTTATCTTCAGTTTTTTTTTTTAATTATTATTATTTGCTTTAGGATCCCCACTCACTTCAAGTGTTAACGAGACACACAAATATTTGGCCGAAAATGTTTTTACATGATCATTTACATAATGGTATTATTTCTTTAAAAAGCAGTTCCAATGAGTGGTAATATAACGGGTAAGATTTTCAAATCCCTTTAAAGTGAAATAGGCATATCTAGTGAAATAGGCATATCTTATAAACAAATAAATCTAGCTATTCTATTCTATATTCAGCTGTCTTTCTTATGCTTGCTCCCCCGGTAACAGTATTTATTAACAATGTATTGGTGATTTATAATTTAAAAAAAATATGTTGATATTTGGTGATGTTACTACATTTTAAATTATTCGAAAGTTAAACATTGATCACTCACTACGCCACTGTCTTTCTTGTGCTGGCTCTCCCGGTCACAGCATTTATAAACAATGTATTGGTGATTTATGGTCTGAAAGATTTTCTTAAATCTGTTCGTGTTTGGTCAAGTTATTACATTTTAAATTATTCGAGCGTTAAATATTGATCACTCACTACGCCGCTGTCTTTCTTGTGCTTGTTCTCATGGTCGCAGAATTTATAAACAATGCATTGGTATTTATAATTTAGAAGAAATTTTGAAAGCTGTTGGTGTTTGGTCGAGTTATTACATTTTAAATTATTCGAGCGGTAAACATTGATCACTCACTACGCCACTGTCTTTCTTGTGCTTGCTCTCCCGGTCGCAGCGATTATTAACAACACATTGTTGATTTATAATTTGAAAGAATGTTTAAAATTTGTTTATATTTGGTCGAGTTATTACATTTTTAATTATTCGAGGGTTAAATATTAATCACTCACTACGCCACTGTCTTTCTTGTGCTTGCTTATATTACATCTTAATATATTCGAGCCTGAGCCTTGATCATTTACTACGTCATTGTCTTTATTGTGCTTGCTCTCCCGCTCGCAGCATTTATTAACAACACATTGGTGATTTATAGTTTGAAAGAATTTTTGAAATCTGTTGGTATTTGGTCGAGTTATTACATTTTAAATTATTCTAGGGTTAAACATTGATCACTCACTACGCCACTGTCTTTGTTGTGCTTGCTCTTCCGGTCACAGCATTTATAACCAATGCATTTGTGATTTATAATTTGAAAGAATTTTTGAAATCTGTTGTTAATTTTTCGAGTTATTACATATTAAATTATTCGAGAGTTACTCATCAATCACTCACTACGCTACTGTCTTTATTAATGTTGCTTTTCCGGTCACAGCATTTGTAAGCATTTTTTTTAACTGTTACTTGAGTATATGTCAAAGTAATTGTCAACAAATCCGTTGAATTATTGTGATTTGTTAGAAAATTCGTATTTATCATAACAATTTAAATACACGCATACAGGATTAAAATGTAAACATATTTTTAACCGTTTTCTTTTTGTTAATAATTTTTACATATTCTGCCTGCGCTAAGCGGCAGATTCCCCTAGAAATAATCGAAAAAAATTAAAGTGGGGGGTACAAACTAATTTTGTATTTTTGAGGGTTTGTTGGGGTTGTGCTTGCTCTAAATTTGCTTGTGCTAGCTTGCGCTAGTTATTAAGAAACCAAATCATATAAAAAAAGTTGAAAAATCAAATGTGGGGGGCAAACGTCAACTTAGCCCCCCCCCCATATTTCAAACCCCTCTAACTTTTTTACCCTTTGTGTGCTTGCTCTAATTTTTGCTGTGCTAGCTTGCGCTAGCTAAGGGCTTTTCTGCGCAATGATGTTTTTCCAAAAAATCGAAAGGCCAAGTTGACGGAGCCGCTGGACACTGCTATTCCGAACATGGCTTTAGCGATTTGGATCAGTAAAAATATTTTTAAAATACTTTCAATAATATTATATATTTATATGATATTATTAAATACATACCCTGCCTCTTTACTGAAATTCTAGTGTTGATCAATTGATTTTGATCCATGATGAAACAATTATCCCAGGGTCGCCACATATTTTATCAAAAATAGGTAGTCGTCACAAGCAAAAAATAAACAAAATCCGTGAGAATATAAACTCGTAAGTAAAGTAGGCACAATAAGAAACAATGAGAAAACTAACACAATTGCTGATAAAATGATGAATTTTTAACCAAGCAAAACGACCTGTGCTCACAAAAATGGGGGTAAAATGAACATTAGAAGCTAATTATCAAACCAATTTACAGAAATACATTCCAAAAATGATTGAAAATGCATACAGGGTTTTCCCATTGGAAATCCAATGGACACCCCTGGATCGGTGTCGGTTTCAGGGAACATTTCGAAAAAGATTATTTTTGCTTTCCAAAAACACGCAGGTAGTTATAGATACATTTTGTGCGAGGCGAAATAGAACCGATTTAGCATCCTTGTCGGCGCGCACCAACTAACCCCCGCGCTGGTCACCCGCAGTGCCGGTAGCCGCAAGGTTGTATAATGATTATAATTTTATTAAGGGTATTCAAGTTCGATTTTTATTCTCAGCAAAAAAGCGGTGAATAGACTATAAGGGGAAAGAGACCGAGCACTCAGGGGGTAATCCATTATAAACACCAACCGCATTTTCTGGGTGTCAATGTCAACCCAATATTAGCAGGTAGTAAGAAGTCCATCTGTGTACAGCCGGCGTTATCTTTTATCCGGTTTGTTTTAATAGAAGGTATATTTGATAGTTATGGAACTATTTAACGTGTAATTAACTAATACGACATTTGTAAATTCAATTAATTATTTTCTTACTTATTAACAATAGTTTTAACAAATAATTAACATAAACTGACCCAACTTAACCAACTGAACTAACCGTATAAATAAAAAAATAAAATGGAAGTAGTGTTTTCATCACAATTTGACCTGTGGATTTATTTAGTGTAAACATACCTTAATAATATTTTTTTGTAACAAAACATTTCATAAATTAATGATATCTTTGAAACTCACCCGATATTTAATAATTGTCAAAATAATTGTATACTCTCAGAAATTATCTGAATGTAGCCTATCAATGAAGTAGTTAGAATTTTAAATTAAATTTCGCAAAAATTGTTTTAGAAATTGATCATTTTTAATCTTCAATGCTGAAAATCTACATCTCACCTCAAAATGTATTTGAAAAACATCCATATAAAAAATGTCAATCAAATAAATATAATAAAAATCAACATCAAGATTGTTGAGACCTGTACTATGTGGTATTCCAATGTGAATAGGCACATTATATAAAGTTTAATATGTTTATTAAAAGAACACTAAAAATATATATAGGGGTACTAAACTTTGTATATTTTACTATTCACTATAATAAGAATTGTTTACATTTAGAAATCTAAATGGGAAATAGAAGAAAATTAATAAGAATTATGAAAATAAAAAAATTGATATATTGATTATATTTATGAAACAACATCAAGAGTTGCTCTTTGTTTTGTTGCGTTTAGAATTTTTGAATTGAATAGGTATATAAAGTTAAGATCATATCATTTGGTTGTATGTATACATTGCACCTAGTTGCTACTATAGAGAAATAGTCATAAAATAAAGTTACTGGAAATTCCAACTGAAACATAATATTTAAAGTAAAAAATAATGTGTAAGTGTATTTAAAAAAAATGTTATGTTGCGACAAAATTGCTATTTTATGTTTAATAATTTAACAAAAGTAGTATAAAATATTTTTACTAGAGTAGTATTTTTTTTTTTCTCGACGAGTAATTCTTTACATTATTAAATCTAAAATTTACTATAGTGGGTATCCAAAAATTAAGAAAAACAAAATGTGGGGTAAGAAAGAAGTACCTCTAATTATAATTTTATAGCAAAATGTTATTGCGTAAAGTTATTTTCTTATCAAGAATTATGTCTACTAATATTTTTCTGAATGTATTAAATTAAATAAACTTAAGTTGCTCACATCAAGCTGAAATTATTTGTTTTGTAGTAGTTCTGATGCAAGGAATATATTCCTTTATGTTCCTTCTAGAGAAAACTGTTATGGCCAAATGTTGTTAAGGTTGCGGTTTACTAGAGTGAGATATTATTATTTTCACCACAAAAAGGTAAACGTAATATATCATGGAATTTTTTTTAATAAATGTCGAGCTAATTGAATGCAGAATAAACGGACACCCTTAAATTTTACGTAGTACAAGTTTTTGTTGCCTAAAAAGTAGTAAATAAATGACTCCATAAATTGCTATTTTCAGATTTTTTTTACAAAAAAACTAAATATCTTAATCGTTTTAAATTGTTGACATTAAAATCCCCCAAGTTTTAGGATTATTTTAATGTATCATGTAATATTGTCCCATAATCAGAACATGAATGGTGCTGGAACTAGTGAATACCAAAAACGTTGGACTTTACCTATAATATACCTTAAATCATTATTTCTAGTAGTATTAGTAATTTTAAAATGAATATAAGGTACCTATAAGTAGTATTTCAACAGAATATAAGGGGATCTTGGTTATTTAAATAGATAGAGACTCGGTTAAATTAAGTCAAAGTTGCGTATTTTAGGGCCCAATAATAATATAAACACAAATTTGAAATATCTTTTTTCGTTTTTGAGATATTGTCAAAAACGGACATTTTAAAATTTTGTTATTAAGTGCCCCCCCCCCTCCTCCTTGTGTGGTCTTAATGTACATTAAAACACTCTTAGAACTAAGGGTTTGTTTTAAACCCGTTATAACAATATATTAAAACGAAAAAATAACCACGGGTAAAATATATTGCAATCATTTGTTTTTAATCTAGAACAATACTTTCAATTTTTAAACAAAATTTGATTTAATAAAACAGATACACTTACAAAAATATGATCATACATACCATATTAGAGTGGCGTAGATAGCTTTTTGTGAGGGGAAGGGGGGGGATTTGAGTTAATATGTCGTTTCATAAATGTATTTTTCTCAAGTTAAATATAAGCAAGTACAAATAATGATATGTTCTTCGTAGCACTTTCTCCGTCATTTAAACAATTGATGATTGGTATATTAGACGTATTTCACTTGTTAATTGGTTAGAGATCATTTCACATTAAATCAACGTTTTATACGCGTGGCGCATGAACTAAAATTTCGAGTTTAGAAAAGCCTAATTTGGCTCGGTCGCTCCGCTCCGCTACGCGCCCGAGCCAAATTTGTAAGCTTTTCTAAACTCGAAATTGAACTTCATACTTAATCTGGGATTGGAAACACTCGTTAGACGATCAATCATAAACTTATTTTGAACTTTTATTTATTGTAAAATGTATGACTAAAATAAATACAGTTGATTTTTAATCAACTTTTGCCGTATACGACTTTTCTTCCAGTTTGACCAATTTATAATTTGATAACGTTAAGGAATAATAATAGTAATTATTATAAATAAATCAAAAGTTTAATTGATTTTTTTGTATTTGTATTTGTTTATTTAATATGGAATCTCCAATTAAACACAATACATTATAAATGTAGACAGATCAAGATAACGTGGTAAAGTTAAATACAGGAAAGTTATCCTTTAAATATACATATGCATACGTTTTTTTAAAGAATTTAATTTGAAGCTCTAAACCAGCATTTTCCACTCCCAGATTAAGCATGAAGTAAATTTTCGAGTTTAGAAAAGCCTGAAAATTGGTCTGGTCGCGTACCACGAAGCGCGGAGCGACCAAACCAAATTTTCATTCTTTTCTAAATTCGAAATTTTATTTCATGCGTCACGTGTATTAAACTATCACGTGTGTTAAACGTGTATTAAACTAACAGCTATCAGAAAAATAGAATTTTATTTCATTCTCTTCATTATCAAAACTCATGGGGAGGGATTAATTCCCTAAATCCCTCCCCACTATCTACGCATCTGCCTTATTGCACTATAAATATTATTCGTATGCACCTTTTCCCACTTACTATCACATACATCAATATCCGCCTTATGCAAAATCACAATGCAAAAACAAACAATTTATCGTACCTTAAATAAGCATCCCCACATTTAAAACGTAATAAAAATAATGTTTGTCTTTTTCAAGAGAATTAAACAAAAGTTATTAGTCGTAAATTTACACTAAACAATATTTTTTGACATTTTGATTATATTGTTATGAAAATACGCTAAGGTAACCCTAAATCGGTTGTTAATTACGGGAATTGCCAGATTAAGGTGTTTTATTTAATCGATTTGATTAAAACATAACCAAATATACCATTTCATAACATATTGATTAATGTGTTAAATTTATGGAGTCATCAAATAAATACAAACGGCCGTTTAAAACGCTTTAAAAAAGGGAAACTATCTGCTATTCTAACAGATAAGGTCATAAATTGTAACATGAACATCCCATAAATTGTGGTTTCTTTTCTTCCATTATACTCCCGCGTTTGTAGAGGGTGTCTCTCTTCAAAATTTGCTGGTTTAGCCAATTTTAAGAGGGCCTCTACAAAATCTCTAAACCAGCAAATTTTTAAGAGAGACACCATCTACAAGCGCAGGAGCATAATGGAAGAAAAGAAACCACAATTTATGGTGTATTGATGTTACAATTTCTGACTTTATCTGTTTGAATAGCAGGTAGTTTCCCTATTTGCCCTTTTTAAAGCGTTTTAAACTGTCGTTCATGTTCATTTGATGACTCCAACAATTTAACGCATTAATCAATATGTTATGCAATGGTATTATTTAGTTACGTTTTAATCAAATCGATTAAATAGAGCACGCTAATCTAGCAATAATAAAAATGCAAAATAAGGTTATGATATGGGTTTAAAACGTGTTCAAAACATGTTTAAAACACGTTTAAAACGTGTTTAAAACAGAATACACGGGGCGTTTTTCTTTTGAGTATACATACCCCGATAATTACAGCGTTTTAAAAGTTGTGGGAAATCGTTGTTTTAATGCGGTTAATTTGAGACTTTAAACGAGTGTTTTCCACTCCCAGACTAAGCATGAAGTAAAATTTCGAGTTTAGAAAAGCCTAAAAATTTGGATTGGCCGCGTAGCGAAGCGGAGCGGCCAATCCAAATTAGGCTTTTTTAAACTCGAAATTTTACTTTATGCGCCATGCTTAAAAACACTGATTTACAGTGATGTTCAAAAAACACACACTTACAACAACGGTTATAGGCAACCTAATATACGTTAGAGTTTATGGGTTGCCTATAATCACTGCTTTAAACAATTTTTTCAGCGCAGAATTTAACTCACGTTTTATCCACATTTACATATTAGATTGCTAAAGCCGTATATTTTAAACATTACGATATTTCAGTGTTTTATACGCGTGGCGCATGAAGTAAAATTTCGAGTTTAGAAAAGCCTAATTTGGATTTGCCGCTCCGCTTCGCTACGCGGCCAATCCAATTTTTCAGGCTTTTCTAAACTCGAAATTTTACTTCATGCTTAGTCTGGGAGTGGAAAGCCCTCGTTTAAAGATTCAAATTGAAATCTTGAACAAAAAACAACGAACGTCGAAAAATTTACAGTGAATGCTTATGTACACCTGAAAGAAAAAATCCCTGTATTTAAAAACCACATTTATGCAGACACAGTTTTATTGTAATAAAATGTTATGTTTGATAATGTAATTTGAAATATCTTTAACAATTTAGCTAGAATTTAAAAACAAACAAAAAACTTTAATGAAGTAATATAAAATATAATTCAGCAAATATTTATTTTTAGCAGATAAGATAACAAAAAAACGGTTTTAAATAAATCCAACGTTTAAAACATGTTTTAAACAAATTTAAGACTTAAAACATGTTTAAAACAAAACCGTTTAAAACATGACGGCTGTTTTTAAACATGTTTAAAACACTATTTTAAAACAAAGTGTTTTAAACATACCAACCCTGGTTATGATCGATCATTTAACGAGTGTTTCCAATCCTAGATTAGGCATAAAGTAAAATTTTGAGGTTAGAAAAGCCTGAACATTTGGCTCGGGCATAGCGCAGCAGAGCGACTGAGACAAATTAGGCTTTTCTAAACTCGAAATTTTACTTCATGCGCGACTCGTATAAAACGCTGATTTAATGTGAAATGGTCTATAACCAACCAATTAATGACATAAGTTTAGTACGACAATCATCAATTCTTTAAATGACGGAAAAAGTGCTATAATGAACATATATATTATTTTTGTATTAACGACGTGAACACTATCTACTGTCAATAGCACTGCTCAAAAATTGACAGCAGATGGCGTTCACATCGTCAATTTATATGTAAATTACACATGACTACTAAAATGGTTATAGATGTTTAGTTTTCTTCTAGATTTTAAACAGCACAATCAATTGACATTTATAATAGTCATTTTGTGAGTACAATAGACAAAACTATTGGCAGTAGATGGCGTTCACGTCGTCAACCTAAATGTAAATTACATATGACTATTAAAATTGCCAATTTATAGTGCAATTTGAAATCCAGAAGAAAACTAACCATCTTTATTCATTTCAATAGTCTCATATGTAATTTACATTTAAAATAACGACGTGAACGCAATCTACTGTTAATAGCTGTAACGATACTACTCAAATATTGGCAGCAGATGGCGTTCACATCGTCAATTTATATGAAAATTGCATATGACTACTAAAATGGTTATAGAAGTTCAGTTTCCTTATGGATTTCAAAATGCACAATCAATTGACATTTATAATAGTAATTCTGTGAGTACCATCGACAATGCTATTGGGAGTAGATGGCGTTCACGTTTTCTGGATTTTCTTTTGGATTTTCATATTTTTTTTAAGAATATTTTTTTCTGAATTCAATGATGTATCACACTTATAGTTTATTATACAGGGTGAGCGAAACTCGATGTCTCCGCTCTATTATATGAAAAGGAAAAACGATAGAAAAATCTGAAATCTAAAATCAAATGACAACAAAACAATATTTGTTAACCATTAGTTTAATTATTGACAGGTGCGGCTTTGTTATTTGCTTCCAAAGGCTACTTGCTTAAGTCGTGACAATTTGGAATTTTTGATAATACTTTTTTTTAAGTTTGCTTTTCATTTTTTAACGAAAGAAGATAGCAATTTTTTTTCTCTACAAAGTTCAGAAAAATTTGCTCTTTTGAAATATCCAAAAATATAGGTATGCTTCTGGGGAAAAAATATTCGATGACGTCATTACTTCACTTTCAAAATTTAGAAAAATATAACTCCTAAGACCCATAATTTGCTTACATATCACCCCTGAAGACGGGCATACAACGATACATATTTTACCAATTGTGATGTATTTTAAACTAACGAGTGTTCTCCACTCCCAGACTAAGCATGAAGTAAAATTTCGAGTTTAGAAAAGCCCCGCTTAGAAAATTTGTCGAGGGTCGCGCAGCGACCTGAGACAAATTTTCACGGGGCTTTTCTAAACTCGAAATTTTACTTCGTGCGCCACGCGTATAAAACACTGATTTAAAGTGAAGTTAAAAATGCACTGAAAACCAACAAAACTTCGATATTTTTTTCAAAATTAGATGTGTTCTTTCCTATCCATGCAGTAAACCTTAAGATTTTCGTTGTTTTCTTGTAAAAAAACTTCGATTCCCTGTAGTCCTTCGGTCTCCGAAGACCATGATTGGTCCTTCGAGCTGTAACCTTTGTAAAATTGTAATAAACTTAGTAAACTTAGTAGAGTGATTCTTTAATTTGAAACTTCTAAGAACGAGTGTTGTCCACTCCCAGACTAAGCATGAAGTAAAATTTCGAGTTTAGAAAAGCCCCGTGTAGAAAATTTGTCTCGGGTCGTGTAGAAAATTTGTCTCGGGTCGCGCAACGACCCGAGACAAATTTTCACGGGGCTTTTCTAAACTCGAAATTTTACTTCATGCGCCACGCGTATAAACCACTGATTTACAGTAAAGTTAAAATATATAACGTTCAGATGTGATGATCAATATTTACCGAGATGTTTTAAAAAATTCAACCACTCCAAGTCGGACAAAATATAACGCTACGCGCTGGCTGAAAACAAATAGACTTCTTACTACCTGCTAATATCGGGTTGACATTGACATCAAAAAATGCGGTTGGTGTTCATAATGGATTACCCCCTGAGTACTCGGTCTCTTTCCCCTTACCCTCCAACATTTTAGGAAAGAGATAGATATCTGAAAATTTTAGATATTTTCGTGTCGTCGCATTTTAAGAGGCTCTAGCTTTCGGGGTGGCAAAAACTGTGTGGATGGACTGAGGTGGTCCTAAAATCAATCTTCCAACCGAGCAAAGGAACTCAAGTGTTTGTTTAGATTGGGAGGGCCATGGACGCCGAGTCGTAATTTACAGCCTGTTCGCCAGCACGCCGAGGAAGAAAAGTCCTCTAACTTTGAAATTTAATATCCGACTCTTAATATACTTTTTAGTGTATTTGGTTTGAGACGTACACACGCGTACACACAGTTTTTTTCCTTCTCGAGAGCGGGTCGTGTACCTACTTTAAAACAAACACTTTACACATAATTTATATAGATTTATAGGTTTTCTAAATGGTCGGAAAAGAATTATACCGAATGATGAGGGTGAACTACTTTTTAATGTCAGATGTAGATATCCTCATTTGAATTCCTAATGTTTATATTGCACACTTATAATTTTAATTTAGTGATATTTTAATTTCGATTCGATTAATTCGAATAGTATTATACGTTCGTTTGTTTTATGCTCACCATTGCGATCTAATTTACTATTAGAGATACGAAAAGGGTTAAATTAGGCAAGTTTCTATTTTTATTACAAAATAAAAAGATATTTACAAATTTTAACTAGTCTCATTTGTTTTCACAATATAGCGAAGAATATAAAAATCGTCAACATTGTCTTTTTCCATAAAATTTTTAATAGGAAAGATAGCAAGCTGAGATTTGAAATGTACTTAAAACAACTGTTCAACACAACTAAAATGTCTGAGTTTATACAGGATGTCTTATTTTCAAGTTACGATATGAAAGTTTAATTGTTCTTATGGCAGCCATATTTTATTTTTACACTGTTGAAACCGCACCATACACCTTCGCTAGAATGATACTTTAAATTAAATAATTTCGTCCGACTTTAAAAATTAGAAAGATAATGTTCTTAGAATTACAATAACATTTTTAAACATGTTATATACATAATAATGTTATATAATTAAATAATTATAGTTATACACTGATATATTTCACATAATCTACCTAAAATACTTAGGAAATATTTTATAAATTACAATTAGGTAACTATTTAATGATTTTTTGCATTTTTAAATTACATCAGTTGTTTAAAGATATTTAAAAATGCGAGATATATTCTGACATGGTTTAACTGTTTTTTTAATACCGTTAAATTGTTGGCCTTAATGACTAGTTTGTATTAAAGTAAATGCCTATTTTACATTTAAATTAAAAATATATGAAAATAATCAGAAATACATTGGTAAATAAATCCACTAGTTCTAGAATAAAAATCTGTGATCTGTAACGTAACCGAATTTAAAGTGTGCATCGACACATAGGCATCGGTGTATTGTGTGAAAGAACGGCGCGAACGTACGTTCGCCCTGCAGGGTAAATGTAACTACAGAAACTGCACGGACACTTGAGACGACGTAGCGCTTGCATTAATCTTCATAATCTGAAAATCTACGGCTGGCCGATTTTGCGGATACGATATTTAGTGAAAACATTGAATGAAAATAAATTCCTGCATTTATCGGCTTTATACTGATTGCTTATTATTATTACTACCTATTATATATTTATTACAAAAAATTCGCGCAATATTTATTGCTGAGAAAATAAAAATTTATAATTTTTGTTCATTCAAATTTAATGGTACGGTCCGGCCGACCCTGTCGTCCCTGACGAGCCGTCACTGGTGTGCCTACGATTTTGAACTATAAAATAAATCCGTGTTTTATACGCGTGGCGCAAGAAGTAAAATTTTGAGTTTAGAAAAGCTTAATCTGGGAGTGGAAAACACTCTTTAGAGTAATATTAAATGCGTTAATACAAAATACAGAAAGCAATATTGAATATTTGATTTGTTTGATTAGTTTCTGTAATTTCAATGTATTTCTAAGGATTCATTTAGGTTATGTACAAAGACGTGAAATTGTAAAATTGAAAACTAAACTATTATATTTACTTGTAATAAAATAAACTATATTTTTTAATTAACTACTTTTTAATGAACTATTAAGTGTTTACATGAAAAAACTCTGAGATTGAATATAGAATAGTTTTTATTCAATTATTGAATTTACTATATTTTATTATCATTTAATGTTGCTTTAATAAAATTCAATTTAAAGGTTAACATTTTAATTCACAATCAAATAAAATATTGAAGAAAACGTGCTACGTTCATGAAACTAAAAGAAAACCAAATCGAAATAATAAGACGTTAAAGTGATACAAAATTTAGTTTAATTAATTTCTTACTTAACCAGTGGTGAAACATTTTTGAATCTAATTACGGTGTATTGAGTTAAAACACTTGGTTTCTTTGGAGCAAACATAAAATCACCGCGAAGCGAAGCGACCAATCTAAATTTTTAAGCTTTTATAAACTCCAAATTTTACTTCATGCACCACGCGTGCAAAATACCGATGAATTCTAAAGTTCAAAATTATTAACACACCCATCAATTTTGATTAGAATAACACAACAGCAGAATTATAAGTAACAATTTATTTTTTACTTTTTAGTAAATTATTAACTGATTTACTAGCGAATGCATTTTCTTGACATTTTGACACGAAAAACTCATAACATTAAATGTTGTTGCCTTAAGTTGACGTTATTTACGTAGGTACCATAAATTATAATGTATTTCTTAGTGCTAGTACTTACAGTATGAAGAAAAATCAAATACTTTAAGAGAAGAATAAATTTGTTTAGAGCTTTGGACAATAGATCATTTTAAACACAGATTGTGTGTGATTATAAAACTGACTTCTTCTAGAAAATAATTGATAAAAATATAGTTATATCAAAGTTTAAATTTTGTTTAAAGCATCGCATTATGAAATAAATAAGCTTCCATTTAAGCTGAAAACATTTTTGTGACTGAAAAACTGCATTATTTATAGTATTAGTGAAAATCTATGTAAACATTTTGAGATTTAAAAAAAAAATATAATGTTTTTTATAAAAATCAATTTTTTTGTTATAGTGAATTTTCTGGAAAAAGACAAGTATTATTCTAAAAATCTCGGAAAATTCTCAATTGTTCCTTTGTATGTAAGAAATTATGTTAGCTACTTTTTTAGGCAATAAAAAATGTTTCATTAAATTTCTCTACTTTTAAACACTACTTATTTTTTATTATAAATAAATATGTTTTGATTTTCATGAAATATTGGCATTTTCGTTGATTTTCAACCTTCTAACGGTTTCTTGAGTTTTGTAAATTTTTAAAATGTTGATACCATTCACAATTTTCGTCAGATTTTAAAACGTTAGCAATTTTTGTGAATTTCCTAAACGATTTTGGTAAACTTGAAAATGTTCCACCATTTTTCGTGGATTTTTACCGTTTTAGTCAATTTTAAAAATCCAAACGCTTTTTGCAAATTTCCAAGATTTTCGTGAAATTCAAAGATTTTAGAATTTTTCAAGATTTTCGTAAACCTTTACAATCGAAAACTTTCAAGATTTCTGTTAATCTTTAAAATGTTCATATAATTTAATTTTATTCCTAATTTTTTGTAAACGTAATAAGCAAAGCTATACTGAAGAGAGATAAATCTCGAAACGCGTCTATAGATGGCCTAAGACATTAGTTTTAATCCAAGTCCTTTCATTTCTAATTTGTTGCTATCTCTCCTTTCATTTTAAATTTGTATTGTTAGTTGGTTTGAAGAGAATTTGACCTAAACGTTACATATACTTTAATAGAGCGTTGTAACAAATCAAATTAAATAAGATTTTAAATATTTCATTGTATAATTCAATATCCGGAGGTGTATTTGCACGGGAAGTAGTTGTTTCAATGGATATTTATCGTCTTAAGTTGTCTTATTAATCAAGACATTGTTTGCATTTTCACGAATAGTTTTTTCGTAATTTTATATATTATGTTCATATAAGTGTGAATTTCCAAGAAGTTATCAAAATTTCTTATGAATTTTCAATAATTTTTAAAATAGATTAATTTAGTCGTTTTATTGATGGTTGGTTTCTTTGAAATATGCGAACCCGAAAATTAACAAAATTCTTGAAAATTCATGAATACCGAAAAGCGTCAAAGTTTTAAAACGTTACGAAGTTGAAAATCACCAATAATCTTGAAAAATTAATGATTTTCGCAACATTTTGAAAATTTTTGAAAATAAAATCTTGTAAATTCAAGAAAAGTTTGAAAATTAACGGACGTATTGAAAAATTTACGATCACGAAAATTGACAAGATTTTAAAAATTGAACAATTACTTGAAAACCCTCAAGATTTTGAAAATTGATGAAATTGTTCTAAAATGCCAGTGATTATTTTTTAATGAATGTTTTCCACTCCCAGCCTAAGCATGAAGTAAAATTTCGAGTTGAGAAAACCCTGAACGTTTTTTTTTTATTACAGATTATTACATTTCGACATACTTTAAAATGTTGTTGAAATTCACTATCACTTTTTGACATTGATTCAACATTTTCTCAAGTTTAAACATTTCATCGTTAAAACATTAAAAGTGCGATTCTTTTCGCAATCTACAACAAGTTAGTCTTACAAAGACTATATCAAACACTCATTGAAACAACTACTTCCCGAGCTAATACCCAGACAGACATTGAATTATACAACAAGTGTTTTCTGTTACATACAGTAACCTACTGCAAATGCAACAATTTGAGTCAAATTATTCAGGCCATCTATAGACGCGTTTCGAGATTTATCTCTCATCAGTATAGCTTTGCCATTCCCTCTAAGTAATTTGACACCTTAGACATACTTAGAGGGAATGGCAAAGCTATACTGATGAGAGATAAATCTCGAAACGCTTCTATAGATGGCCTGAATAATTTGACTCAAATTGTTGAATTTGCAGTAGGTTACTGTATGTAACAGCAAACACTTGTTGTATAATTCAATGTCCGTCGGGGTATTACCTCGGGAAGTAGTTGTTTCAATGAGTGTTTGATATAGTCTTTGTAAGACTAACTTGTAGATTGCGAGAAGAATCGCACTTTTAATGTTTGAAGTATTCTGCAACCAAGAATTGGCAATTTCATTTATACTTATTTCATCGTTTTTCGAGAATTTTCGATTTTTTTTTAAATTCTGCCAAACTTCAACATATTTACTTTTATTATTCTCAGAGTTAATCAAAATTAACTTTCACATTTTTTTCTATATCTTAAAAACAAATGTTGCTGGATGAAATTCGTTAACACAATTTATTATGTGTTAAAAGCGGAAAATTTTGTCTGATTTAACTGTTTTCGTATTTCTAATAAATTCCAATGGTGAGCACAAAAAAACAAATAACCTATCCTAATCAAACCTAACCTAACCTAATCTAATCTAACCTAACCTAACCTTTTCATTTTCTAAGGGATATATTACTGTCCCTAAAGACCATCATAAAAAGGTATTCAATCGTCAACCATTTGTTCATGGAGTGAACTACATTTCAAATATTATTGTATAACAAAATATCACATTCCAATATAATTCATATAATTTTATATTAGAATTAATTGAATCATAATTATGATATAATATACAATTTAATAACAAGAAGTGTCTAATAGAAACGATATTTAAAAGAGGATAGGCACATCTGGCATTGATAAGCAGTTCACCCTCATCATTCGGTGTTATCCGTTTCCATTTTTTTTTGGGTAATATAAAGGATGTGTAAAATGTTTGTTTTGAAGTGGGTATACGATCCGCTTTCGGGGTGGTAAAAACTGTGTGGATGGACTGAGGTGGTCCTATTTGGTTTGAGTTACATAACGAATTTAATAAAATAATAATAATAAACTTAATAAAACAGTAAGACTTTCTTTACTAAAATAATTATTTTCGCTAAATGTACATTTCGAGCACTACGTGTTCATTATCAATAGCTTACAAAAGGGTTCGGGATACTTATACCTAAAGGGATTATGGGAAAAAACGTAGGTGAGGTTTATCGGGGTTGTTTGTCGGTATTAGCTCTAATAAGAGATTATTCAGGGGACTTAAATCGAAATTAAGCAAATTATTTTTGTATTTCTTCATTTGTATTGCTTTCAACATATTTAATTTTTTATTATTTGATAGTTTTAATAATTTTATATTGTTTGTGGAAAATTTGTGGCCGGTAGTTATAGTATGATGAGCGATTGCTGATTTTTCTGGGTTAATGTTCTTAATATGGAAATTGTGTTTTCTTAATCTAATTGCTAATGAGCTGTTGGAACAATTAATTTTATATGAATATTTAGAAAAACCAGGTATATAAGATAGTACAGTACCTCTATTTTTGACTAAGTTTTATCAAGGACCTCCTAAGATTAAAATGTAGTAATGAAAATTATTAATTTTTAATTAGCTCTTATAACTTTCATAATCAATTTATACTAGAAATCTTTATGTCATTTGATAAAAGGATATGACGTTATCTTTGTTTCAAAAAATTAGTACGATTCAAAGACTAAGCTAAAAGTTGTACATTTTTGAAAATGATGTAAATTACGCGCGCCATTTATGTGTTTGTACTGACTGATGCGCTGATAGAAAAAAATCAATTATTTTCGGGGTCGGATCGATAAAAATAAGATTTCTACATAGGGTTATAGAGGAGATATTGGCAAATTTTTTGCAGGTAATGCCAGACCTCACTATTTTTTAATTTTATTACGACCCCACTAAAGTTAAAATTTAGTAGTCAAAATTATCCGTTTTTAATGAATTCTGAAAGCGTTACTAATTATTTAAATCAATAAAACTGCGTGTCATTTAGTAGAATGATATAATTTTATCGTAGTGTCAAAAAAATTGTGGCGATAGAACGTGTGGTCGTAAAGTTGTGTCTTTCAGAAATGTTTCAACTTTCAGGGTGAATTGTGCTTTATGGAGTTCATCAAAAAAACTAAAACTTCAGTTTTATGAGTTTTGAAAGGTCCCTAATAGAATGCCTTGTTATTTTTTCAAATTTTCAGTTTTCAATGTGTGTCCAAAAGCCGCCAGTGGACCTCGCTAACTCGCGCTTATACATTGTGCGTTCTGTCCATTTTATATTCACTGTGTATAAGTATATATGTAAATAGTAAATATTTGTAGAATGTATTGAAGTGAGGATAAAACATAAGAGGTGGGTGTATTTTGAAATTCACTAAAAATCAGTGTTTTATACGCGTGGCGCATGAAGTAAAATTTCGTGTTTAAAAAAGCCTGAATTTGAAGCTTCTGACGAGTGATTCCAATCCCAGATTAAGCATAAAGTAAAATTTCGAGCTTAGAAAAGCCTAAACGTTTGGGTTACTTCATGTTACTTAATGCACCAAGCGCGCTAACGCTAGTTTAATTTGAAGTTCCAAAAGTGATCGTTTAACAGTTTTCTAATAATTTTAAATATCAGAAATTTTGCTAAGAAAAAAATGTTCTACAAAAAATAAAACACGTTGTTATTTATAACATTATGTATTTTCAAAGATTAAAAATCTGTGCATTTTAAAAATTATAAATAATAATAATAAATTCAAACGAAAATGCAAAAATCAATATCACACATTTTATGTTTTATATTTATAGATTCCCTTTATACTTTTATACATTCTATAACAACAATGAACTTACTATAAATTGTAATTTAAGATTTCTCGTTTATTTAGAATTGTTACCATTTTTGGGGTTACATATTTTTTTGCTATACAATAAGTTTTATGTGAAACTTTAAATTATTAATTGTTTAGCATGTTTCCAGTAATATAACTGATTATATTACGCAATTTTAAATTGCCGATAATTTTAAATCACTACACATTTCCATTTCTTTAGTAACATATCTACCGTGTAAAAAAAAAATGGGTGTACATATTTGTTTTGGAGCTTCAAAATGTTTTGACTTTTACAACATGCGATTGGAGAATTCGCCTCATCACCTTGCCCTGAGAATTTTTAATAACCATCTTTTTTAAGAATACAATTATGAATAATAAAATTATTATTTGTTAATTCCAGGAATATCATGATGTGAAAATAAGCTTCAGAAAAATAGTCTCTAAATCAGATATTGCAAATACTAACATCAATAGATACAACTACGAAATGCCCTCAAACGAAACAACAGTTAACGAACAGAACATTAACCAAGTGGCCGCCTCTTTTCTTCGCAGGCATGAACATGATATACCGACAAAACTTAGTTCTACCAAGATGGCCAGTAAACCTTCCGAGAAGAAATACTTCTGTTCGACTTCAGTAGGATCGACGTGTGAGAATGAAATCCTTCGAGGGCATGAACGTGAATTCTTGACAAAACCCAGTTACACCATAAAGATCAACAAACCATGCGAGAAGAAATACTACTCTTCTACTCCAGCAAGATGTAAAATAGGATCCATCAATCCATTCTTATCGGCGAGTGGGGTTGAGGCAGAAGTACGACGATTTGCACCTAGAGCGTCTGCCAGGATTCCTAAAAGTATCCAAGAGGCTCATATAGCTCGTATGCTTGCTATGTTCAAACCGATTGACATTTCACCGATTAAACCGCATGATGCTAGTTTGTCTGAAAGGCCCACAATGATCAGACATATCATACCACAGAGAAAAATGACTTTGGCTAAGAAGACGAAGAAAGTTGATAAATATAGTAGGTTTCAATAGTATAGGATTATAATATATTCACCGGGCAGGGGCCAAAAATACCAAAATTCTTTAAAAACCTATGAAATATTGTCAATTATTTTTACATGAAAAGTCTCAAATTTCGCGAAATTATGAATATCATGAAAAATCAAAATTCTACAATTAAGCCCAAGAACGTCAATTGGGACAAACCTAATCAAGTATAATATTTATTATTATTAATGAATCGGGATTGTCTTAATTTTGAATGTGTCGCAGCAGTTTTTTTTTTTCGATTCGCTGCGATCTATCTGGTAAGGAGTACGCGTTGCTCAATCCGCATGTATTACTTGTTATTAAATAATACATACGTTCTATCTGCTGCGTATTCCGTCGACGCACAAAAATGTATTTAATAACTTGGAAAGTAATACATGCTGATTCTTTCTTTACCGGGTGTTTTGAATATTAAATCAATAAATGTTTTAATCAAGATGAATTTTACTAAATTTACATAAAAATAAATACAGTTTGTCCCGCATCAAAGAAGATTCAATTATCTCAACATGCTCTCAAATATTTTGAACAAAAGTTGAAATTGTGTGATAAAATTCATAAATATCGGCAAATATTTGGTTTAAGAAAACTATATAAACCAAGCGACTGCCGAATCAATATAAAATTAAGTGGATTTAGTTATAATTGAATAAATGTTTATAAATTTTACTCGAGCTAGTGTTTTTCCATTCCTTGGTTAGACATGAAGTAAAATTTCGAGCTCAGAAAATTTTTAAATTTCGTTTAGTCGCTCCGCTTTGCTACGCCACTTAACCAAATTGCAGGCTTATTTAAACTCAAAATTGTACTTCATGCCTAACCGAGGAACACTTACACTTGCTTAAGTAAAATTTTTGAAAAAATATAAATCTTAAAATTAACATAAGTAACTTACTTACGGATGTTTTATTTGAAAAATTTCCTTTAAAAATTATTGAAACTAACAACCAATCTACAATCTTGTTTAAGCGTGTTTGATAGATTTTTATGAAAACGAACACAGCTCAAAAATTAGAGACTAATTTTAATGAGTAATTTTCTTTAAAATATTGTTTAAAATGATTGCGTTGTTGAATTTACATGAAATTCCGGTTTTACTTAAAGTTTGAAATTTACAATACCATTACAAAATTTCAACTTTTTTAATAGTACCTACATATTTTAAAGTTCACATTTTCTCTCAATTCAATTCTATACATTTTTCTGTCATTTTTAACCAAACTATAAAATATTTCAAAACATTTTCTTTAAACGCATAATATGAAATTTAAGAGACGTCAAAAATAAATTGTACATTCTCAAATTCTATTCTATGAGCACTTAATATACTTATTTATAAAAATAAGGTATTAACAATTTTCTATTTTATTTTTAAAAAAATATTCCACATAAAATAATGACAATTAGAAAACAAATCCGGTTGTTTGTAATATTTGATTTTTTTTCATTTTTTTAAATAAATGTATTTAAAAGTTATGTCTAAGAAAATTTGGAAATTTTTAGGTAAAAATACACCAAGCCCATGGCCACCTAGATCAACCTAGCTGTATGTTTTAGACTTTTTGTGGGGTTATGGCCAACAAACAATTGCAATTGTTTTATTATAGTATTAGAATTATTATAGTTTTATGATTCCTGGCTAACTTCTTTTTTGTAAATAAAATCGAAAATTGTTAGTAACGTTGTTATTTGTATAAATAAGTATGTCAAGTATGTCTGAGGAAACAAATATCTTTCTAATGATGCAATAGCCAACTATGGTTTCTATTAAAAAAATGTAAGTTTGTGTTATATCTCCAAAACTAAGGCCGACAGAAAAAATCTTATAACATTTTATTATTTACTATAATATTATCTAAAACTTTGCCTTTTATAGTTTTCTCTCTATTTTAATAATCGAGAAAAATCGATTTAAAAACTCGACACCTATTATATTTTTCCAAAATTTCTAGTTACTCTTGACTTTTTCAAATATTTTTTCGGGTCATAAAACTGCACTACGTTGCCCATTTAACTGTTCCTCTATCTCTTATGGTTTCCGAGATTCCATGCAAAAAAGCTCACCCTGTATATACAAAAATTAATAAAGTTTGTCCTACTGTGAACAATTTTAATAAATATCACCATCTAAAACTGTAAAAAGTATAGTTTGTTTCAAACATTGTAAAAAAATCGATGAAATATTTAATCAACATAAAATTAATTGATTTTAATGAGAAACAATTAATCTTCAACCTTCTTCAAAGAACTGTGTATGAATAACTTTTGATTTTAAAAAGTGTTTATTTTCACAACAATTGTTTCATACATGTATTGCTTCTTCAGGTGAATAAAAGTTTACAATTCTTTGTTCATACTATTCAAATTTAATATGTAACTTTATATGTTGATGTCGAAAATCCATATTCACTTTGTATAGATACAATTATAAATAACTTTTTGATTTAAAAAAAATGGGTTTATTTTCACAATTGTTTTGCAAAGTTATTGCTTTTTTATTCAAATACCTTAACTTGTTTTTCTAAACTATTGTAAGAAAGAAAAAAGAAAACTATTAATTCAAGTGCATTTTTCATTTTGAAAATTAAAAAAAAATCTACTGTTGCCAACAAAGGTACCGACCGCTTTCATGTAATTACAAGGATTTCCTTATAATAAAATTAACATAAAAAAAAGCAAGTGAGTACTGTTCATTTCAAAAACGTCCGGTTACCGTTGGTCACCCTGTATAAAACATTTTAAAAATTTCTAAACAGCCACCAGCTTTGATGAAAAAATGAATCTAAACACAAATATTCTGACAAGGGATTGTAAAGTTTTTCAATTACCGATAATTCGATAAATGTTTCAATCAAAACCACTTCACTGGTAATTTACAGGTATCATTGTTTTTCAGGATAAAAGCCAACAGTTAAATTTTAATAATATCGAAGCAACACGCAGAAATAATCACTGATTTTAATTTGAAGTGTAACACTCATTTTTGTTTGAAACAGTTGAAGCTAGTGTCACACACTAGCCGTTTTTATTTAGCTATTGTTTTATTTAGATTCAAAAGTTTGAGTTTAAAATAATTTAAGTGTGGATTAACTAGTATCTAACCTAACTTAACTGAACCAGAGATGGGACTAATCCTTAAAAAAAGGATTCAAATCACGAATTCGAATCCATATTATGATTCGAATTACGAATACTCGAATTCGTAACAAAAAACTATGATTCTGTTGGATACCGGGAGTGAAAAGTCAATGTTGCACTTAAACACTTAACTTAACTTTATTCTTATAACAATAATTACAATACAGCATGTATTCAGAATGACGGTTGGGTACTAACTAACTGCTTAAGTTCTAGAAAGGGTATATATATGGAGGTAAGACCACACGCGTGAGGACAGACAGAGGCCCGTTTTTGGGGACGTTCCCACGAGGGTGGTATTTACCTATCGTCGATACAGAAAAAGGCTTTCAGACTTAAGGGTGCCTAATAAATACAGGTCTAAGACATTAATGGTAAAAGTTACTTGATGAAATTAAAAGAGAATGGTACCTAATAAATATACATATATCTACGACACTAATGGTAAAAGTCACTTAATGGAAAATAATGAAATGTAATACAAAAAGGGTGTCTAGTACACCTGCTAAACTTAAGATACTATATAATGGGGTTGTTTCCCACGAACGTTAGGGTAGATAGTCTTTATATGGCGACAGTCCGTCTAGCACTTGGGTGGTCATCTAACACCTCCCCGCTGAAGACGAAAGATGGGGGGAAGACACAGGTTTCGTCCTACAAAGGAACGGTGCTGCGTCTGGATTTTGGGAAACTCCTGTCGTCTCGTCTGGGAGCTGAGGCCGTTACTGCATTGTAACGAGGTGGTTGAAGTTCGATTTCTTCGGAGGCACGTTCGTAAATTGCAATTTCTCCGGTGTGATATTGACGTTCAGATCGGAGGTCCGATTCGAAGTTGCAATTGACGAAGTTTTTTATAATGGGTGGCATCAATTCTCCATTCCTTGGATTCCTTGTGAAGCAGCAAAGACGTCTTAACAAATTCCACCAACCACACCAACGACAGATGTTACAACACAACATTAGCGTTAATGTAACACCTAGCAGGCTAAGGATTAGTGTATACCAGCTAGTATGTTTTACGATGAACGGTTTGTTCATTTCGTGGTCTAACAACTCGTCGAATTCGTTGAGTTTTTTATCTGCATACTTTAATTCGGTGAGGTCGATATTTGATAGTTTAATGGGTTGTATTCGAAGTGGTATGGAATCGTTGATTTTCTTGTCGACACAGCATTCGTCTTGCAAAATATTAATTTTTGGAACGTAGTCGACGGATATGTTGGAGAACATTTCGCTGGTTGCTTCGAGAACATAGTAATCGGTGTATCCCTTGCAACCGGGATACAATCGGATGATTCCTGTTTTATTAAGAATTACGTCCTCCATGTGGTCATCACAGAGGATTGTTAACGTTGTTGATTTCAGCAACACATATATCCATTCGTTATTCCGGATGGATTTCCAAGTCTGGATATCGGCTCTGATGGTTCTAGTTGAACATTCTTCTGGAATCTTGGAGAGATGCGGCGACAACAATTGGATTTCGCAATTGGCGATTTCAGTTCTTCTTGTGGTGGAGACTCCTTGGCAGATGAACGATCCTTTGATGAATTCGTCGCATTTATTCAAATCTTGCATAAGGTTATATAAGGTTTTTGGTTGTGATATTAGGAGATATCGATAACTAGGTTGTATGTAGGAATATATTAGAGGATCTTGATGTTGCATAGGTAACGGGATCATTTCAAAAATAGTGTAGGATAGTTTGTCTAATAACGGAATATTCAATGCAAATATGACAATGTTTCGCTCATCAACAATGACATCTAAATGTATTAATTTGTAGTAAGTTAGAGCGTTTTTATAAGATGGTGATAAAGGAAGTTCATATTCGCCTTTGTATTTCAATAGCTCATTAATTAAGATTTTTGGAGTGACAATCTCCGGAGATAGAATTCCATGTTTAGCAATATTAATGGCGTGAATATAATTATCAAATTCCTCCATTACTCTATTTGCAAGACTGGATAATGTTGAAATATGTTGAATAATGATTGAATCCAATTCTAAATCATTGGTTTTTCCTTGATTGTTTTGTGCAAGATTTGCAATTTTGAATAAATTTTTATTTAATTTTGATTCGTTTTCCTTTAATGCAACAAAAGAGTTATTAAAATTTCGAATCGTGCTCGAAATTACTTGAATTTGTGATTTTAAGAGACCGTTGATTTGCTGTCTATCGTCTATTATCGAGTGAATACTATCGGAATAATATTTCGCATCATTGGCATCGGGTGTACCAATTAGCCAACGTAGTGCTGTAGATACGCCATTTATTAAACCACGGCGTTTCCTGTTTTCTTTGCCAATATAATGATTCAATATTTCTTGTTTTTTATAAATTAGTTTTAGTTGATCGTTAATGTTTCCTAAATTTTGTTCGCAATAAATTGACGAATGTGAATTCTTATTGCCTTTTGATAGAGAACCACAAAGATTTATTGATTTGAGGATTGAATTCTCAAGTGTTCCGCGAGCCTCAGATAAGAAAGAAATGTTTAAATGGGATAGTAATGTTATTTTTGAATTTGATATTCTAGCGTTTCCTAAATTATTGTAGTAAATTCCGCTTGTTTGGTTTAATTGATATATTTGATAGAGATCATTACAATGGACCAGGATCGGTAGGATCGATAGGATCAAGATTACAATCGTCGTCATCTGAAAACGAGGAAGGTTTCAGTAAGTTTTTATGATATTTTACCTTTTTGTTTTTCAATTGCAATTCTACTGTTTGGTTATCGAAGATTCGTGTTATTTTGTATGGTCCTTTGAAATTCGGACAAAGTTTCTTGGAAAGTTTGGGGTTAGTTGATTTGTTTTTAATGTAGACTTTATCGTTTACCTTAAATTCACACGAGTTATTCTTTCTATCGTAAAGACGTTTGCTTGAGTTTTTTGAATTTATTATATTTTCGCGGGCTATTTTGAATGAATTGTTTAATTTGTTTTGTAGTGACTTGACGTAATCATCATAAGTGTAGAGTAGTTTAGGTTCCTGTGTTATGGAAGATGGCAAATATGGTTTATGACCAAATAATAGTTCGTAAGGGGTATGATTAGTCGATTTATGAGTAGAACTATTATAGCTAAACATAGCAAAATGGATGTATTCATCCCAATCAGACTGATTAGGTTTGATGTAATGTTTTAGGTAATCTTTTAAAGTTAGATGTGATCTTTCCAATGCCCCGTTAGTTTGAGGATGGTAAGGTGTGGTGGATATATGTCTAGTTTTAAATAGTCGCGTTAATTCCTTAATTAATTTGGACATAAAATCTGGACCTTGATCGGTTAATAAAGTTTTAGGAATTCCGAAGTATGTGATTATTCGAGTGAGTGCACTAGCAATTGTTTTAGATTCGTGATTGGGGACTGGTTCGGCGAAACTGAATTTAGTTAAATCATCTTGGGCTGTTAAGATGAATCGATTGCCATTTTCTGTTATTGGTAGGGGACCTACAATATCTAATGCTAAACGTTCTAGTGGTTCGGTTGACGTAGATGTGATCTCCATAGGTTGTCTTGTTGGTTTAAAATCGGTTTTATTAATCTGACATGACTGGCAGTTCTTAATGTATTTTCTTATGTCTGATTTCATTGAAGGCCAATAGTAACGTTCTTTAATTTTTGAATAGGTTTTGTTGAATCCGTAATGTCCTGAGAATTTGCTGTCGTGATTGTCAATTAATATTTGTTTTATCTCGTCTTGATTCTTTGGAGTGATTTTAGTTGTGTTGTATATTTTTATTAAATTGTTTTTAAAGACAAATTTTAGCATTTCATACAATTGCGGTAATTTAATGTTATTATGATGATCTGGTGGTATTAAAGTGAATTCATTATCTTTAATCGTTTTTCTAAATGTTTGCAAGCAATGTAAAATGTTCTTGTATTCGAGTTTATCGAAGTGAAAATTAGTAGGGAATAGTAAATAGACAGTTTGTTTAGAATTACTCAGTTTATTACAACCGTTTATGGTTGGTTTAATATTTTCTAAATTAAAATGACTTTGAATAAAATCTGAGTATGGATTACTTTCATCGAGATCCTGAGACCAAAACATTACTATAGGAGTTTTTATTGAAGTTAGTGGTCGATTTTCCTTATCATGAATAATCACTTCTTGATTGTTATAATGGAATTTAATGAATTCTCCATAAGAATCACTGTTAACATAGTTAACAATCCCTGTTTCAGGAAATAATCTACTAAGTCCATCGGCGTTTGAATTTATGCGTCCAGGTTTATATTTTACTTCATACTCATATTCGCTGAGACGAAGTCTCCAACGAACGAGCCGTGACGAGGGATTTTGCATGTTAAAGAGCCATTGTAATGGCCTATGATCGGTGTATATGGTAAATTTTCTTCCATATAAATAAGGACGGAAATGTTCTGTGGAGTTTAGAATAGCTAGAAGTTCTTTTTCCGTGGTTGAATAGTTTGTTTCCGCTTTATTTAATGACCTGGAGTAATAGGCGATTGGGAGGTCTTCTCCGTTTTTCATTTGTGAAAGAACACCACCGACTCCTACGTTCGAGGCGTCTGTAGTTAAGATAAAGGGTTGTGTAAAATCTGGATATTGCAATATAGGCTCTCGAATTAATTTATTTTTTAGGGTTTGGAAGCTTGTTTCTTGTTCATCTTTCCAATGAAATTCGACATCCTTTTTTAATAACACCGTCAGGGGTTTGGCTATTGTGGAAAAGTTATTAATAAATTTGCGATAGTAGCCGATCATGCCTAGGAAAATTTTGATCTGTTTCGGATTTTGTGGACGAGGTACTGATTTAATAGCTTCTATTTTATTAGGATTAGGTTTAAGACCTTCGTCTGAAATTATATGTCCTAGATATTGACACGATTTGTTCAGAAATTCGCATTTGTCTGGCTGTAGTTTTAAATTGTTCTGCCGTAAGCGAGAGAATATGTTTTTTAATTTACGGTTATGATCATCGAGTGAGACTCCATAAATGACAATATCGTCGAGATAAACAAAACATTGATTGTGAGTGAGCCCCATGAGTACGTTATTCATTAGCCTCTGAAAACAACTAGGCGCATTTTTTAATCCAAAAGGCATCCTCGTGTATTCATAGTGGCCATTGGGGGTGCTGAATGCAGTTTTTGGACCATCATCAGTGTCCATTAATATTTGATGGAATCCGCTGGCTAAATCTAGCGTCGTGAAATATTGTGCGTGCCCTAATTGGTCTAAGATATCTTCGATGTTAGGTAAAGGGTAGGCGTCACCGACCGTTTTTTCATTTAATTTGCGGTAGTCGATAACTATCCGCCATTTCCGTTCGCCTGTGGCGTCTAGTTTTTTCGGGACAACCCATAAGGGGCTGGACCAAGGGCTGGTGGACGGTTTTATTATCCCTTGACTTAACATCTTCTCGATTTGTTTATTTACTTCGTTCTTGTGTACCTCTGGATATCGATAAGATTTTGTATGAATTGGAAGCGGGTCTGTAATGGGAATTTTATGACAAGTAGCGTTTGTATAACTTAAGTTATCGTTTGGTAAATAAAATAAATCTTTAAATTCTCGACAAATTTTCGTGATTGAAGTTTTCTCTTCTGAGTTGAGATGATCAAGCCTTAAATTTTGATTTAGTAGTTTTTCTCTTTCAGGATTGTTTATGCAATTTTGATTTATTTGAAAGATTGAATGAGTGTTAGAAATAGGTTCAATTGATATAGAAGGGACTGTGACAATTTGTTTTATTGATGATTTGTTTATTAGCGTAATTAAACACTGATTTTGGTCATTGATATAAACCATTGAATTTGGAATTAAAAGAGATTGATTGGCTGCGAGATTTTGATTAATAATTATACCCTCTTTGAGGTTGAGTGGATTATTTACGTTGATTCTGACGACAGTTTCCGTTCGAGGTTGAACAGTAATATTTATTGATGATGATTGAGGCGTATTACGATGAATTGGAATTGGAATAGAAATTGAATTTAGAATTAGAGAAAAAGAACTATAGTCGATTTTTGCGCTATGCGTTCTTAGAAAATCGTCGCCTAGTAAGCCGTCGAAAGGGATATTAGTGATTGCATCTATGATTTGGAAATTAGATTTTATTCGTTTATTGTGAATTTGGAGGTTGATTTCGGTTTCACCTAAGGTGTAAATTGGAATGTTTGGTGCTAATCCGTTAAGAGCAACTGGATTTTTATCGTGGATTTTGAATTTTGATAAGCTCATAGCTTTAATTAAAGATATGGAAGCGCCCGTGTCGATTAATAATTTAATCGTTTTATCTGGACAATTGGACATGTCAGATTGAAATGTAACATAAATTAAATCATTTGAACTGAAGAATGAATTAGAAATATTTACGTGTTGGATCGTTTCAACATTTGATTTTGTATCTTCATTAGTTATGGGATGCAACTTAGATTTAGGATTTGATTTAATTTTTATTAGAGATTGATTCTCTTGGATGTTTGATTTGGATTTAGGATTTGCGATTGCATGCGAGTTTGAATTAGAATTTATTTCGGAATTTGCGATTGGATGCAAGTTTGAATTCATTATAAATGGAATTGTTCCAGTGCTTGAGTGATTTGATTTTGTTGGTTTGGTATAGGAGGAGGGACTCGATTTATCAGTCGCTCCTGAAAATTTACTGACGCATTTTGATTATTTTGATTTTGTGATGTTGATTTTTTTGAATTGTTATATTGCCTTTTACGACATTCCTCGAGTACGTGACCTGGCCTTTTGCAATATCTACATTGTTTTTGTTGATTCGCTGGATTTCTAGGAGTTTGATAGTTATGAGAATTGTTAGAGAAATGTATAGATTTCGTGCGGATTTGAGGTTTATTGCGGAAGCAATCTTTTGTAAGGTGATTATTTTTTCCACAAGTTTTACATTTTATTTCAATAGACTTGTAAGTTAATCTCAACGCTTTTTCCTCGGCAATTGCTGCGGTAAGCGCTTCGTTAATAGTTTTAAATTCGCGATACCTTAACATTTGAGATAAATTAGGATTCGAGTGATAGATGAAACGGTTCAATGCAATGTCTTCAATCATTAGGAGGCGTCCTTTTAGGCGTTCTTTATCATTTTCGGTTGAATGTATAATAGCTAATGTACGGGAAGTTAAATCTTCTAATCTCTGGTAGAATTGTGACACGTTTTCATGTTGTTCGTGTTTAATATTAGTTAGCTCTTCAAGTAATTGATCAAGAGATTTCCTATCCTGATATAAATTAATTAATAATTCTGAAATATCCTCCCATGTGGTTAAGTTGCAGTGAATATCGATCTGTTCGCGAGCTTTACCCGTAATTTTACTTTTGACAAATAAAAGAAGTGGAGGTATTTGTTGATCACTAGCGAGTTCGAAAACCGAATCGACTTGCTTAATAAAACTTCTTATTTTGTATCTATCTCCGTCGAAGTTATTCGGAATAAGTTTAATTAAGAAATCAAGTGAAAGTGAGTTAGCATTGTCATTTTGTTCGGAGTTAGGCATGATGTTTTTGTTTGTTTAGGAAAAAAGAGTTAAGGATGCAAGACTGAATAAAAAGCGACTCACCGTTGTTCCAATATTTTCAGACAGTCGGAATGTTGCTGATCGCCGTTCTCTGGATCGGGCCTGAAATCTTCTTATGTTGCACCAGGAGTTTCCTCTGGGAAGACGAATTCGTTGGCTTATTTCGCGAACCGGATGAACGTCCCGACTATCCCACTTCTGACACCAATAATATGTTGGATACCGGGAGTGAAAAGTCAATGTTGCACTTAAACACTTAACTTAACTTTATTCTTATAACAATAATTACAATACAGCATGTATTCAGAATGACGGTTGGGTACTAACTAACTGCTTAAGTTCTAGAAAGGGTATATATATGGAGGTAAGACCACACGCGTGAGGACAGACAGAGGCCCGTTTTTGGGGACGTTCCCACGAGGGTGGTATTTACCTATCGTCGATACAGAAAAAGGCTTTCAGACTTAAGGGTGCCTAATAAATACAGGTCTAAGACATTAATGGTAAAAGTTACTTGATGAAATTAAAAGAGAATGGTACCTAATAAATATACATATATCTACGACACTAATGGTAAAAGTCACTTAATGGAAAATAATGAAATGTAATACAAAAAGGGTGTCTAGTACACCTGCTAAACTTAAGATACTATATAATGGGGTTGTTTCCCACGAACGTTAGGGTAGATAGTCTTTATATGGCGACAGTCCGTCTAGCACTTGGGTGGTCATCTAACAATTCGAATCAAAGATTCAAATTCTGTATTTCGAATCACGGATGCAAAACATTTGAAAATGAATTTATTATATTTTTGTAACCATTTACATTTTTACTATCGCTTATATATATTAAGAAATGTTCAAAACCTAACATTAAACATCGTTGATAACAGACTATATATCTGATTCTGTGTTATACTAATTTAAGATGATGTATGTTTTTTTGAACTTCACATTAAATCAGTGTTTATACGCCTGGCTCATAAGGTAAAATTCGAGTTTAGAAAAGCCTGAAAATTTGGATTTGGACAATTATGTGAAAAACTCATTCTTCGCTTTAATTTATTTTGTTTCGTGAATATATTGGAATTTTTTAATTAATTCCCACTTCTTTTAGATGAACTTTCATGTATTGTTATATTTAAATTACCGGTACATTTTGGAGAGATTTTTCTTGCGATTTATCGCTAAATGAACGCTAAATTAATAAAACAGTTTGCCTACAGTCAATTTGCACAAGAACATCTTATAGCGACATTAATAAAAATATTAACGAATAAGGAACAACCCTGAAGAACAGCAGAAGTAAATTAATTGATGCTTTTTTTTTAATTTAAACTGAATTGAAATATCTTTGAAAAACAAGATATTTTAATTCCCTTAAATCCTTTTAGGACTAATAGTCATGTCGGAATACCTCCAATATTATTACTATTGAGTGCATTTTCTTTTTGTTCAAAAGATTTACAGACCAGTGGTATCGTGAGGTAACCACATCCCGCAGGATAATGGGTGAATCAGTTAATATTTTGTATGCATAAATTTGACCTACTTAATCTGATTTTTTTCTAAAATTCAAAACTATAAAAAATATTATGTGAGGCTCTAAGGGTTTAAGAAGGTTGAAAATGAATTATATCTTAATGAAAAAAAAAACACTCATTTTTTCTTACAATTTTGAAAACAAAACATACCTACCTCTAATTTAATTTTCAAATGTTATTTTTGGTACGATATTTTTGAGAACCAAGTTGAGATAAACTAATATTTTTTAAATATCCGTATGTTTTCATTTTTGTATTAGCTCACTAAAAATGTATATATATATATATATATATATGTATATAAACAAAATATATTGTGAATATAAGAAAATTTCAACTTTGGCTCAATAATTTACAGAAATCTTATAAAATATTATAATGTACTTGTATGACAACATTTATTTAGTTAGTCTAAATTTAGTCTCCTTTTCATAATTGTTTACAATTTAATAAAAAATATATTTGCTAAATTCACCGAGTTTTTTTTAAATTAAATTTCAAGTCTGAATAATTTAGTTGCGCAACTAAAGACCTTTAGAATTTTAAATTTACAGACTTTTCTAAACGCGAAATTAGGCGTGTAAATCTTAAATATAAATTGACGTTCAAAAACACATACACATACATCTAGACATTAGAATGTCCTGAAGGATCCCTCCGGGACCTCGGGAATTAACATTCAAAACCAGGACAATCTCGATTCATCGAGACACTTGCTAATTCTATATTCTCGCTATTGATCAAAAACATAGTAGCATTTGGTGGGTTCTGATAACATCTCGTCTCCGAAATAAACATTTTTTTGAAAATTGCAATCTTCAAAAATTCATAAACAATAAATTTTAATATTCATTCATGTTTAATTCAATTCAATTCAATTGAGTCAATTGGAAAGACTAAACTTTAAAATCTGGTTTTTATATACATTTTATTCTTTAGTTTTGAAAAAAAAAACTATATTTTTTGTTTATATAAAATGCATTTAATATATTCAATATTTACACTAATTTTACCGTCAATTTAACCAATTTAAACATGCTTATATTTTATTTTTAAAAAATAAGTACCTAGAATCGACTTTTGTGAATAACAAAAGATTTAAATCATAAATATACAGGGTGTTCCAGACCACCCAAATCAGCCTTTTTTTGAGAAAACGGCTAGTCCTAGAGAGTTGGGACGAAGAAATGTATTACAAAAGCCGTATTAAAGAATCGAATGGTGGCATCCCTAAAAGTTTGCCTATAAATGTCAATAACTCTAGATTTTTAAATGGCACGATAGGTCAAAAGTGGTATCATTGAAAAGGTCTTTAAAAATAAGCAACTTTTGCAGAAAACATCATTTTGTTACTGGCATCGATTTTGAGTAATATCTGAGTAAAGTTATTAAAATTCAATTTTTTATGGCTAACTTATTTTTAAAGATTGGGTTTTAAATGTCAGTTAGACCTCTCAGATACATCTTAACGAAGTCCGCGAATTCACTAAAGAAATATTCGATTCCAACTCCGTCTCTGACTCGTCTTTTTTTCGAAAATCCTACGCCAACTCCAACTGCTGCTTCGAATCATGTGATTTTGAAACTTTACTTAATAATGCAATTTATTGCAATACAAATAAATGTTTAATGGTTACTACTTACTTTTTTTGAAAAAAAAAAATCGAGCTTTTGGTTTTTTCTCATATGCAAATTACATGAATTTCCATTGCAATTAAATACTCTATTTGGGTGAAAGTTTAGAATAAAAAAAACGAAATATGTTTAGTACAATTATATTTAAATAATTATATTGAAAATCGGATTCGGAATTATACCAAATTTCCAACTCCACGGATCCGATATCCGATTTACACAAACCATTTTTTTTAAATAAATGTTATCTTTGAAGTGGCTTTTATAAAATATATCGAATTGTGGGGGATAATACTCACCATAAAAAAATTGCTCATACTTTCCTGTAATACACCTTACTAATTTAATTTTTTTATCAATGCGTGTAAGGGTTCTTTTATTGTTTTTTTATTCAACGCGACTGTTTACCGCGATAGCTTTTGCGCCCACAAATTGTCACTATTTGGTTTTACACAACTCATAAATATCAATTGATTCCAATCGCTATTTAACTTAGTAACATTTACGTGAGAATATGATGCAAAAATCCATTTTTTCTTAAGGGTGCTACAGAAACCTTTCATTTTATTACGTATTTTACTTTAATTAATTGGCGTAAAAACATTAAAATAATCTTCAACATATTTAACTAAAGATTGATATGTTGCATCCGAAGTAACATTTGGTTTACGTTCCAAATTATACCATATCTTAAACAGATCTTCATTGGAAGTAGATGTATTTCCCATCTTAATTTAATAGATTAAACTATAATTATATATACACTATTTATAACTAAAAACAGTAAACACTAAATGTGTTTTATACACAAATTAACTAAGACTTAACAGAACTAAGATTACTTAAAATTAAATAGTAAAAGTCCAACACTCCGATAGGTTTTAAAAATATATATCCGAACTCTTCAAAAAACGATATTTAACTAAATTAATTCTCTTTTAAAAATCCCTTCTCTTGAAATTATCAGTTTTCAAGTACTTGGCGTATCAATAATACACTTACCCCATTTCTCACAGACGTTGACAGAACAGACGACCAAGAACACTGGTCGGCATGAAAATCGGCCCTGACACCATTCCTGCTGATTCTTATGTAAAATGACCTCCTGAATCTGAATATGACCCCCGTTTTCCCCCATCGCCCACCGTTTTCTGGGGAGCCCCCCCACCTATTTTTATCTCTTTTCGATAATTTGGAGGGATGAAAAGGATTATTTTAGCCTTTACGTTTCTTCTGAGGGGCTAGAGAGGTGAAAAGTTCCAAAACATGAACATTTGTAGCAAGGAGGTAGATTTGGGGGGGGGGGGGATTTGCCCCCTTAAATTGTAAAAAAATCCTTAAAAATGATCGATTTTTCCGTTTTTTCGCAGCTTTTTCACTTATTTTCTACATATTCCAGCTTCCATCCCCCCTCATCGTCCCCTCAATCGAATTGATTATCAATGAAAACACAGATATTGATCAGCTTATAAATACTTGAGCAAATTACAAGATTTTTCACTTATTTTTTGTATAAAAGCAAACAAACCATTTGAAACGAGTCGATAAAGAAGTAATTTTTATAGGGTAGTTACCCAATGAGCAAAAAACATTGTAGCAACATTAAACGTTACTTTAATGTTGATGAAACATTACTTAAATATGTTTGTTCAGTGGGTAAAAGATATATTAAACAATAAATTTTAGAGAATCGACGGCCGCGGGCTGGTATATCGTATTTTTAATATCAGTTTAATTAAACTTAAAATTAAAATGGCATTATTGATTCTAAATAATTATAAATCTAAGGGGTAGAAATGATTTTAAATAATGTTATACTGTAAAGGAATGTTATCTTAATGAAATTAGTGAAATTTAAGAATGTATGTCAAAGATGCAGAAACTCTGTATGAAATCTGCGCATAGAAGAGCTCGTGCGCTTTTGCGGTAGACGGTCACGCTGAATAAAAAAAATAAAAACTGCCCCTTACACGGATCGACAAAAATCTGACTTTTATGAGATATAATAGAGGAAAGTTTGAGCTATTTTTTGGTTATGAGCCCTACCCTCCGCGGTTCTATAAAATTTATATAGGCCACTTAGAAGTTTAAATACAATAAAATAAAGTTGTTATGTTTAAATAATTATAACTATCGTTAAACATTATCGATTAATTCACACTTAGTGGTATATTATAGACCAATGTATGTTTAATAAACTTTTAAAAAGACTGTATTGATATATTAAGTAAGTGCGATGTAATCAATTATAAAATCTCATCCACTTTTCGCGTGTTGTTCGCGATTTGAAATTGATCAACTTTAAACATTAATTTCACACAAGGAGTGTGTAAAAAAAAATCGTTAACTTGAAATTTTATGAGGTTTGGAGTATCTACAATATAATAGTATTTTCTTTATTCGTCAATTTTGACTTTTATTTTTTCTTCCCGAACTACCGCTGGTGCGTTCGCTCGGATCGGCCACATTGTGGGCCGGGCTTAGGTTTAAGTCAATTATTTCATGACCGGGCTGCGTCGAGCCGGGCTTGCAAAATTTGCCAGCTGACCAGGATTACAAAAATCGGCTTGTGCAGGGCTCTTATCTAAACACATTTTGTACATACAGTATGTATGTATTTTTTTGTTTACTGTTCTTTAATTTAGTGATTTAGGCGTAGAGCAAAGGTTTCTGCTGTACTGTACATAAGTATGCATTTTAAAAGTTTTAATATGCTTTTTTGTACATAAAACATAGTTTTTATATTGAATAATTTTTTTCGAGTTTGCACCTCATATTCAGTCTTTTTCGGGTAATGCGCGGTGCCCTTGCACCCAAGTGCGCGGACACTGAGACTTTGGTGTATAATAAATTGACATGCATTTTGCGTTGTTGCCCAAAATCGTAATTAGCACTGATTTTTGTAAATATTACAACGTGTTATTTACTTTTAAATAGTTTGGACACCACTCTGAATACAATATGATACAGTGTGATATTTTCCCTTTTTTTAATAAATATTACATTTTTTTTTAAATGTTTATGATTATCAATGTGCGAAGCATTGTGTTTTGTTAAAATAAAATCCCAAATTATCAAATTTTCAGATTGAGATATAAATAAACTTTGTTTTCAGGTTATTTTACAGAATATTTGTTGCAGTTTGTGGAAACGAGAATGTTTCTTTATTGTTATTAATTTGAAATTCACTCCAATATTTCAAAAAAACTATTCAAGACACTTCAATTTTATTTAATTTTAAAAAATGAATAAACTTGATTCTAAGGTTTGAAAAAACAAAACTAATTAACTCTCAGCGAAATTACAGTTGCTTAAAGTTGACTAAACATGTATGAATTTATTCAATGTCAAAGAAAATTATTTTTTTGTTTAAAAAAAAACGAAAGAACATTTTTAAATTTTATTAAATTTATTTGAAAATTTGAATTGATTAAAATTTATGAAAACATGTTTATGATTATCAATGTGCGAAACACTGTGTTTTGCTAAAAAAATCCCGAAATATCAAATTTTCAAAGATCGTTGAGAAATAAATAAACCTTTGGTTTGAGCTTATTTTACAAGATATTTGTTGCAGTTTGTGGATTTTTTATTACTATAAAATTGGAATTATTGAAACAAAATATGGAATATAAAATGTATTTGACATAAAATACAAATTTCTAAAAGTAGAAACACTTATTGAAATTACTAAGAAAATAGCATTGATAAAATTTCGTAAAACAATCAGATTGCCCAATTCTAAATGTTTCGTATTTCACATGAAAATGTGCTTTCATAATTTGTATAAAATTCTCATAACAATTTTAATTTTAAATATTTTTTCAGGAAGTATTTACACTACATTGGGTGACAGTTTAAAAATAGAAGCAATATAAAATCGCAAGGTAAATTATATTGGATCACTTTACATCGAATTGCCCATTTATGTTCAGTTTATTTCAATTTGATTTGTATACAATAAATTTGAAACAATTATTGAAAATAATTTAAAAAGTGTAATAATGCCAATATAGAAATATGATGTACCAACAATGCAAACTTACTTTCTCCAAATTGTAAGATTACATTTCTTTCGCGATGCGATAAGATAAGTACAACCTGTATTTCCTTTCTCTTCTATAATCTATTATAAGAATACGATTGGAACGAGTTGTAAGTTTCTCAAAATCTCACACGGACACAATACGTTTAGATCACTGATACAATGAACATCCACGTCAACATCGAAAATCTAACTATTTTTAAAATTTGTAACTCACCGATTTGTAGCAGACTCACCGAAACCGTATTTTTTATTATTAGCTATTGTTATCAGTTAAAAATACAATTGCATGCAGTAAAAACTGGCAAAATGGGATGAATCTTTAAAATTCGGAATGCATGCCTTCTTCTTTGTCAATTCGGGTGCGGTTTGTAAAGCAAGTATATGTTCTTCATAATATGTTAATTGGTTTGGCATAAATGATTTATTTCAAAGAACCGCAATAAAATTATAAATCAAAATACAAAATATGCTCACAATATTGTTTATTGACTACAACGATATTCGTTTCGGGGTACGTGCCTTTTTCTGATTCGAGTTAGGGGTTGCAAAGTATTATTTTTGAAGGAACCAGAACAAAATGTATGAAGTATGTAGTCGATAAATAATATGTTAATTAATATTATCGTTTACGAAAATACTTTACATAGACACTACGCCCTAAATATATGGACCGTACAAACATTTCATTATTACATTTAATGTTTATAAATTCGTAGTTAATATTATAACAAATATAATAAATAAATTACAAATTATTACGAGCAAAAGTATAAAAAACTTTAATTTTTATGAATTTATATTATATTTATATTATTACTTGATAAAAATACATCAATAAAATCTGAAAATACATTAAATCATCAAAAAGTGTTCATAAAGTTGATAAATATGAACTGAAAGAAAAGTTTTTAGAATTTTACCAGAAAATATAAAAAAGGTAATCGGTGCGCGAGAGGTACACTTAAAGAGGATCATAAATTAGGATAAAATAAACATCCTGGCCGATAAGCTATTGACTCGAGAAACCAATAGTACACAGAAAGCATGAATTGTTTAAATAGTGTAGCTCCAATAGTTTATAAACTACAATGTGCTAAAGGCTATCAAACATAAAATTAGAAATGTGGTTTGCCGAGAAAAAGTGGTAGCCCCTAATGGCGTCTATCAGACGCAGTGCTTCATATTAATCTTTCAAATTTTAATTTTCAGATGACGTATCGTCGTATACTGTTGATACATTCAATAGGGAATATCTAGATGTAAGTTACATTTGAAAACATTAAGGCACAGTTGCACAAAAAACTGTGAACTCGAGTTCAAGCTAAATTTGAGATCAAGATGACAGTTCCTATTGTTCTAATGTCACTTTGACCTCGAGTTCAGAGTTAAACTAGTTCAACGTGTCTCGTTCAACTGGAGTTAAGTATTAAATATCTTTAATTATCTGTGCACCATTTTTTAAAACATTAAGTATAAAGTATTTTTTATTTACAGGATGTCATTAGTGAAGCATTCTACTCCGAATACAAATTCGTATTACCGAGGAATTTCTATTATAAATGCAACCCATGTTTAGAACTTAGAATGAAAATGGTGTATTGGCTAATAAGTATACAGGTATATAAAGTGATCAACAGCAAATTTATTAAAACTACTAACATCAATTGTTTTTAGAACGAAATCGATATTAATGGTGGTATGTTTTTCATCACGGTCAACTTATTCGATGTGATTTTGTCTAAGCTAGCAATACCAACGTCTATGTACAAACTAGTCATGGTTACTGTTGCATGGCTTGTTAATAAATATTATGGAACTAAAATACTGATGGTAAGTATTTAGAAAAATATTTTGTATTACAGGAAATAACATATTTTTGATCAACATTACACAAACATGAACAGTTACTGGCCTCTGAAAAATATTAGATCAAGTATAGATAAAAAATATAAAAACGAATTAAAATTAATATCGACTTCGTGCAAAAATTTAGCATCGTTGAAACTTTTCCAAATATTCATTGAAACAACTATTGTCGAGCTAATACTCCGACAGATATTGAATTATACAATAAAGATTTGAGTTACAAGACAGATTTACTGTTCTATACAAAATTTATATGCAAAACATCAGGACCAAATATTCTCTCACTAAACCAAATGATAAATCAGAAAATTGAAATAAATTGAAAAAATTACAGGGAATGAATATTAATTGAAATATTCTTAAGCTATCTTAAGGAAAAAGTATAGATGGTTTAAGACTTTTTCTTTAAGATTCTTTCTTTCAGTTAATATTCATTTCCTGTAATATTTTCAATTTATTTCAATTTCCTGTTGGTTCATTTAGTTTGGTGAGAGAATAATTTCACCTGATTTTGCATATCGGCCATTCCATAAATAAGTGCACACTTTTTGGGCGTACATCAGGAATTTTAGCGAATTTCACATGTATTATAAAGGCCATCAAGACATGGCTTTTGGTTGTTACTAGAGATTAAACAAATGATTGTGTTAAAAGGCCATATACTTATTAGTATATGGCCTACGCGACGCTACGCGACCAAGCCAAATTTTCAGGCTTTTCTAAACTCGAAATTTTACTTCATGCTTAGTCTGGCAGTGGAAAACACTCGTTAGAGTTTTTTAATTGAACGTTTTTAAGATCAGGAATGTCTGAAAATGTACATTGAAAAATCGTAACATGTATACCTTAAAGAAAAATTCCTTGTACTTGGAACTTTTTTCAAATTTGAACATATAAATGGGCAGAAATAAAAAAAGACCGATATTCCCGAGCAAGGAGTATTACCTGATCCTCCTATCCTACCTGATCTTCAGCGACATTTTATCAAATTGGTATTGGATACAAATAATTTGAGGCAGTGACAGATGAATACATTTGTAACCGTAATCTTTATGAGTTAATTGAATTTTCATATTAATGTCAGATTTCCCTTCACATAACCTACAAATTAAAAGTTGATTTACAACATAACATGAGATTAATCTTGTCCTAACCTAAACACACAACCTGCATCACACTACTAAATTCTTGAAATGTCAAATTTGATTGGTCATATTAAAAAAACAGATTATATATAAAAACTTAAAGCTGACTACAATTATAGAAAATACACAAAATTAATATTCGTTTAAAAACAATTAAGTGGCATTTGGTTAATTAAATTTGAAAAAAAGTCTTCAAGTTTATCTCATAGTTGACATTTTCAAATAAGAGGCTAAAACATGTTTATGAATTTAATTTTTAGCTCAATTAATAAATATTGTTACTAATTAAAAAAATCCAATATTTACAATAACGTTTCCACTCCTTAATTAAGCATGAAGTAGAATTTCGAGTTTATAAAAGCGTGAAAATTAGGATTTGTAGGCGCGCGAGCGAAGCGAGTCCTGCAGGCAAATTAAAATTTTCAGGCATTTCTAAAGTCGAAATGTTCCTTCATGTGTCAGGCGTATTAAACGATAATTTTATGAGAAGTTCAAAATATACTTAGTTAGATTGCTATCGAAAATATAGTGTCAATTTAGAAATTTGATCGATATACAATAATCGATTATATTGAGATAGATTAATATTTTAATAATCGACTAATTCAGTTATTAAATCCCAAATATTCCTATCACTAATTAAAATATATTTTATGATTGACGCAGTTTATTATTCTTGAACCTGGTGGTCCCTGCTAAGAACAAAAATATCGCAGTAGTCATTAAAAAAAGGTTAAGAACCACTGCTTTAAACATAAGTATTACATAGTTGCATGTTATGAGAGGCTTTAGAGTTCAGCACTAGTTGTATGTACCACATAGCACTCTTACATTGAATATAGATATGGACAGAATGGCAACGCCGGGTAAAAAAAATCGTCACGTTGAAGTTAGAGCCCTTAGAGCCTACTAAAGCATCGACATCTACGCATCACAGCAAAGAACTACGTCCTAGCACAAAAAGTTTTTCAAATACTGACATGCATATACTTTTGCTTGTGTGCCAAAACCGAATACCCTAAGACAGTCATGGACAGATTTCTACCTAAAATATTGTTTGAGAACAGAGATACAGAGATACCATGTTCGCTCAAGATTCTTTCGGTGTGACAACAGGGCCGTTGAGTTTTTTTTAAATAAACGCACCTAAACTTCGTCCCGCACTTTTTTCTCGACGTACATATTTTTTTTATACACATACATACCGTTGGTTTGTTTTATCGTGCTCACCATAGAGATTTCGTAAACTATTAGAGATACAAATAAACAGAGACCAAAGCAGCCGCCTGAATTCTGATGACTCGTTTTAATCCAAGTCCTTTTACTTCTAATTTGTTGCTATCTCTCCTTTCATTTTAAATTGTATTGTTAGTTGGTTTGAAGAGAATTTGACCTAAACGTTACATATACTTTAATAGAGCGTTGTAACAAATCAAATTAAATAAGATTTTAAATATTTCATTGTATAATTCAATATCCGGAGGTGTATTTGCACGGGAAGTAGTTGTTTCAATGGATATTTATCGTTTTAAATTGTCTTATTAATTAAGACACTGTTTGCATTTTCACGAATAGTTTTTTCGTAATTTTATATATTATGTTTAAAGTGTGCAAACTATAAGAAGCGTAAGCTTATTTTCTCGAATTCAAATAGTTTTGAATTTGAATTTATCTTGTTTGAACTGTACCGTAAGGTAAATAATAAGGTCTCACATTCTTCATACCTGCTAATGACATAATCCCCTTTTTCACCTATAAATCCCGACCATCATTTTCACTCATTCCATTTCTGTGTACCTGTTTATTCCACACACAACACTTTTTCCAAGTAAGTTTGTTTTAATTTTATTCCTAATTTTTTTTTATACGTCATAAGCAAAGCTATACTGAAGAGAGATAAATCTCGAAACGCGTCTATAGATGGCCTAAGACATTAGTTTTAATCCAAGTCCTTTGACTTCTAATTTGTTGCTATCTCTCCTTTCATTTTAAATTGTATTGTTAGTTGGTTTGAAGAGAATTTGACCTAAACGTTACATATACTTTAATAGAGCGTTGTAACAAATCAAATTAAATAAGATTTTAAATATTTCATTGTATAATTCAATATCCGGAGGTGTATTTGCACGGGAAGTAGTTGTTTCAATGGATATTTATCGTCTTAAATTGTCTTATTAATTAAGACACTGTTTGCATTTTCACGAATAGTTTTTTCGCAATTTTATATATTATGCATATTTAATTTAAATTGTAATATATTATACTAATTTTAATATTATTATATATTTTTTGTTTGCTTGTCCGGTAAACATTACACTAATGTTTGTTTAATCTCTATATGTGCCCATAATAAAAACAAAAGTTATGTTTGAAAAAACAAAAACGAATGGCTTTGCAGATTACTGCATAAGTTAAATCCTAAAAAGTTACTCTAAGAATGCTTTTACAAATTTGGGAAAAATAACGGGGGAAAATTTCGTTTTATTTTTTCAAATGACATTGAAACAATTTAAGATAGTTTAAATTCAAGTTATTAGTGGGCATTAAAATGCGCAGATTTGAACCTATTTAACCGATTCTCCATCACTAACTTGTTTCTCATTAATCACTTAGTAAAACATTCTACTAATATACCGTGTGTCCCGCGATTACTACTCGGATAGGAAACACCTTTTGTTTTGTCCACAAAAAGTTTTGGAAGACTTGAAAACACTATATTCATTATTAAATCTTAAATTTATTATAGATGGCACTAAAAATTTTTGGAAAACTAAAATTGTCATAAGAGAGAAAGAAGTACCTCTAATTATAATTTGAAAGTGACAGGTTATTGGAAAAAGTAATTTGTAATCAACAATTATGTCTACTTACAAAATATGAACTTAATAGGAACAATTTTATTTTTTATTAAATGTATTTATTTTTGTAAGAATGTAATTGTTGACGTTGATTTTAATATCTATAACATCTATCGAATTTTTGAGATTTGTAACTCCTTTGCGATTATTTATTATTCTTTGAAATCTTTTTTTCATAATTTAATTCTGAATGTGTTTGCTACAGTTTATTTGTTTATTTATTTTAAAAGAAACCTCTTACATTACATACATACTGAAGCTTAAACACAATTAACAATAAGGCTATAATTTCTAATTTTATGCCAAATAATATTATTTCTATTGAATGACAAAATACTATACATCAATTACATTTTCTTAATTTGTATACACATAAATAAATGTGAATATGTAATATATATTTATATTGATTGTAATTCATAATAATATAATAAAAATAAGTATTGGAAATGAGACAAGCAAAAACAGTTGTATGTATGCGATTGAAATTAAAATCGTGAATATTTATTTATTCAGTTTACTTGTCTAGTGTAATTCAATAGCCATCCATTCGCCCGGCGCTATCTAAACAAACAAACAACGCGCTCCGCGCTCATAATTTTTATTATTCGTTCTAACAAAATTCGGCAGGCACTATAAACCAATACAAAGTCAAAACTACTTTCAGCAATTTTGCTATCTCTGCGCCATCTCGTATCCCAGAAACACACAACTACCAAAAATTGGCGCTCTTAAGAGTGATTCAGAATAAGTGTAATATTACGTTAATGGTGGATATTTGAAAACTTATGATACATATTTTTTCACTTCAAAATCACATATAAAAACTCACTGCTCAAGTCTTTGAGCGGCCTTGTCTACGCCCATAGTTTTAACCAGTTCTGCTATATATTAAAATCTAATTAAACTTCATAAAAATTCACTGTGCATGCGCATGCATCGCAAAAAAATACAATTGTGGTAGGTGGAACAAACCTACTACTTATACCTGTATGTAGTGATGTGAATAAAAAATATCGAGGATATCGAAACAAATAGATTTTATTTATTTATATAATTATTGCAATTCTTAAAGTTATAAAAATAAAATAATATTTTGAAAAATTAATAAAGCTAATGAAAATTCCACATGAGTCGATAAATGTAGTAAAATTTAATGATTTTCGTAAATATGTTCGCGAAAGCAACCCAACACATTTTGACCGATAGTTAAAAATCATCGAAAAGTGTAAGTAACTAAGATGATCGAAAATATTAACAAAATTAATTAATATAATATTTCAGTGATGAATTTCATCTACATTTACATAATAATCAAATATTCCTTCTTTGTTTTTTTAAAAGAGTTCAAATTGAATCTTTAACCGAGTGTTTTCCATTACCAGATTAAGTGGAAAGTAAAATTTTCCTGAAAATTGAAAGTTTTCTGAACTCGAAATTTGACTTCATGCGTCACACGTATTGAACATCGATTTGATGTAAAGTTCAGAATATACGTCTTTAGTATACTGCTTTAGTAGTATATTCTAAACTTCACTTGAAATTAGAGTTTTGTACAAGTGGCGAATAAAGTACAATTTTGAGTTTAGCAAAGCCTAATTTGGATTGGTCACTTCGCTCCGCTACGAGTTCAATCCAAATTTTCAGGCAGTTAAAAATATAAATAATATAATTGAATAATTGAAATCCTGTTAAAGTTTCATGTTTGATTTTATAATTTTTATAAGAGAAATATAAATTATGGCGATTTTCATAAAATCCAATTTTATACAATCCAATTAATTTATTTCCATATTGTTGATTCGTATTTTCCAATATTTAAAGTTCTGTATTTTCTCTGTTTACCATTTATATTTTATCATTTTATTGCGCCCTTTTTCTTACAAGCAAAAAGGGTCGCTAGTGTTTACAAACATATTTTATTACTTTTTTGTGTGTGATATTTCTAAAGCGAAACCTGAGTACCACACGTTTCTCTCGGACTTTCAGCTTGTAAAATTTACAACTTGTTTACGGCCGAAAGAACGATTAGCCATTGTCCAGAAATATTTCCTTATTTCTAAAGAGCGGGCCCAAAACGTGCCGAATTGGTCCCTATAAAACTTATCCGCGACCGAGCCGAGCGTACAGGCTTATCTCTTCTACCACTTCCAAAATTCCCAGCACCCGATTACCTGTCCCGCTTATTCACATTGAAAAAACATCCCTTACCTTATCTTGTAAAAACCCTCTCCAATTAATCCTAGCCAATCAGATTTTCCTATTCCAAAACGTTCCCCCTTACAACAGAAAATTCGGAGAGTCTTGTCTTAACTGTCAAATCAGCAACATCGTTCTTTCGGCCGTACCGCGCTTAACTTGTCATTTGTAACTTGTGGTTTTACTTATTACTTTAACTTTTATCTTTGTGTTTTAACTTCATCCATTTTCTACAATTATTTATCATCTTGCTTTTGTATATATATTTTATTTAATCAGTAATTAAATAAATCTGTTTGTTTAATTTTACTGGTATTCGTAATTATGAATAAAAACCGCGAGACCCGCGAAATTTACACATATAGAAGTAAAGATACTTTCATGGGTGAGTCAAGTTTAGTCAATATAATTATACGAAAGTAAGCAAAAATAGTAAACAGACAGACTCACAAAAATAAAAATAATTCATGTTTTAAAAATATTCGATTTTTTATGTCTATTTCTTGGTTTCTTCAATTTTCAATAATTTTCTAATGACCAACTGATTTGTTAATGTAACTTGAAACTCTAAAAATAAAGATTTATTCTATTCTACAATTTTTCTGACTCATGATTTTTATCGTTTTCGTAGGATTACTTACTTAGTTTTTCATACATTATCAAAGAATTCAGTTAAATATTCCTATTTTAACCAATGTCTGTGAATTTTATAAATTTTCGTGAAATTTCAAGGATTTTATTAACTTATGAAATGTTCAATCAATTTCACTTATTTTGTGTATTTTGATTATTATCGGACAATTATACAAATATCTTAAATTCAATCAATTAATTAATTTGATAAATAATGCAATATTCGGTGAATTTTTCCTTTAGGTGTACATATCACGATTTTTCGCTGAAAATTTAAAAACATTCGCTGTTTTTGTAAAAGCTTTCAACTTAAAGCTTGTAACGAGTGTTTTCAATCCCAAATAAAGCATGAAGTAAAATTTCGAGTTAAGAAAAGCCTGAAAATTTGGATTGGTCGCTTAGCGAAGCGGAGCGACCAATCCAAATTAGGCGTTTCTATACTCGAAATTTTACTTCATGCGCCAAGCGTATAAACACTGACATATTGTGAAGTTCAAAATATACTACTTAGGTTTGTTCTCATGTTGATTAATTTTGCAAATGCTTATATGGAAAAGTATACTTAAATAAAAATAACTGTGTATGGTTCGCAATATTAATATATACAAATTTAATGAATGTTACCGTTTTTATTTACATCACTTTGGTTATTTTCTACAAATTCTTTAAGTCTAAACATTAGATCTTTCTAGAATCTTAACTTTATTGAACGAAACGTCCAAATTGTTGACAGTTCTAGATACCCGACTTACAAAACATTGTGTTTGATTTCGACCTATGTACAAGATTAAGAAACGTACGATAATTATGAAGTTAACAGAGATTGCTGAAAAATTACGAAATATAATAAAAAAATCATCCGTATAATAAATAGTATATATTTAGGAAAATTAAATTTTCAGGCAATCAGTTTTGAAAATCGTTCAATTTGAAACTTTTGACGACTTTTCACTCATTCTTTTTTAAACTAGAAATTAGTATTGCCCTGTATATATGCCCCTCTTGTCCATATGTGCGAGCACCCATGAATATATTATATTATTTTGAAAATTAAACATTTTTTATTTATATTTAGCTTTGTAAAAATAAGTAATAATCTCGATTATTCCCATTACGACGTATATGCATTCATAAGTATTATTTCTATAATATATCTAATTGCAGGCCCCAAAACTGCTGAGATTGTGCAAAGATAGCTATTTTAAAGATGAAATTTTAAATATGGAATACAAATTGCTAAGATTTTTTAAATATAATCTTAACACTGCTGATCCAACCATATTTGCGAACTACTATTTGCATAAACTTAATGTTCCTGAACATGTAAGTATGATAACCATTAATAATATAAGTAGAATACTTTTTTAACACGTTTTTGTTGATTTTGCAAATTTTTGGACTAGTAAAAAAATTTCATATAGACAAGGCCGTAGCAAGGAGCGGGGGGGGGGATATGGGGGTATTAAGCCAAAGTTAAAATTATGCAATACATTGAACGACTTTAGGAGAATGTTTATTTTGAGGAAATTGTAAAAAAGTTACGGATTATCAAATCAACCTAACATTAATAGAATCTACACAGAAATGAATAAACTTTGATTGGCTGTAATAGGAATTTAAATATCTCTGGATTTCTAAAAATATCAAATCGAAGTTGGAATTTCGTAAAAAAAAAACGTGATTATTTAATTTAAAAAAATTGTAAAAAATCAAAGTTTTAAGCAATCAACATAAAATTCACAGAATTTACTTGGCATTTATTTCAGTTACATCTTGTAAAAAGAAAATTAAATTATCTTGACGCATTTTCCTAAAATATTCAGTTAGAATTGAAATTATGCAATAAAATTAACAATTTTGTCAGAATGTTCTTTAAATTTTTTTGAAAAATCTAAAATTTTATACCATCAACATGAAATTCACAGAATTTACTTGCATTTACATCTTGCAGAAAAAAAAAATTATCTCAAAATATTTAGCCAAAGTTGAAACGATGCAATAAAATCAATGATTTTTGGAGAATGTTTTCTTTGAAACAATTGTAAAAAAATAACAGATTACCAAATTAGCACAAAATTCTAAGAATCTACACAGAAATGAATAAACTTTGATTGGTTGTAATTGAAATTTGAATATCTTTACTGAATGTTCCAAAATATCAAATCAAAGTCAACAAATCAGATTTATATTTATTTTATTAAATTAAATTCCAATTATTTTGAATAATTCTTAATCATTTTAAACTTTTCTAATTGATTGATTGTCCAAAGAGGGTTTCCATTCCCAGGTTAATCATAAAAAAAATTTCGAGTTTAGAAAAGCCTGAAAATTTGGATTTGACGGGCCCACTAGCGCCCCGGCAAATACAGATTTTCGGGCTTTTCTAAACTCGAAATTTTACTTCATGCGCCACGCGTACTAATCACTGACTTCAATAATAATATGTTGATTATTAATTGTTTCAATAACGAGGAAAGACACATCACCACCGTTTTTATATTTGCTTTAGAATTTTCGTTTCACGCCCTAAAATAATTACATTTTTTCTTATTATTTGTGCAGAAGAAAGTGATGAATATAGACGTTTGTGTTTTATTTGTATAAAAATTCAATATCTAAATTTGGAGAAGAATGTTTTTTTTACACTCTAAAATAAAAACAGTTCTCTTTCCATTAAAAATTACTTAGAAATAGAAAAACTAAAATAAAAGGAAACTTTCTATTTTCCTCTGTTAATTTTTTCATAATAATACGTATTTGATGGGTGAAACAAAAAAATACTGCATAATTGATTAATTAAATATGCATAAAAAGCTAATTTTTGTATTATCTACAACTTTATTAACAAGATTTATTTATATGATCATTATTAAAGCCAATTCAAAAAAATCCTAAGAGTACATTACCCGTTCCGGTTTCCGCATTTGCACAAAAGCTTTTCCCATCCTAGAATTGTATTAAAAAGCTTAAGTTTATAGTGCCATCTAATAATCTCGATTGGTTTACGCTGTACAATGGTGACGAACAGACCTTTTTCAAAAATGGTCTTGATCAACTGGGGGAACCTCAAAATGGACTAACATTTTTGATTTGAATTTTTTCGCGAAAACATTACTTTCCCTTTGTTTTATATATGGAGTAAAGTTTATTTTATAACGTTATTTGGGTTGCCTTTATTAGACCACAAATTTGATAGAAACGAGATATCTTGTTGGGAATATATATTTTTTTGATGTATTAACTGAAAAATGATTAAATAAACTTAATTTACCTGCGATGGCGACCCTTGCTACCATTCAAGGGTCTCGAGTAAAATAAGTGTTTCTTTGAATATTTTCTTAATTCGGACTGGCTCGTTTTTAAATCTCTTTTGAGTGAACAAGTGAACTGATTTCAATAATTTTTTCTTTGCTAGATAGTAATTTGTATGCCCCTTAAAATGAGGTATCACACGATGGTGGGTGCCATTAAAAATTATAAAGATAGGGGTGAAATTTAAAATTTAACAAATAGTGTTTTTCAAGTTCTCCCTTGAAAACAAAATTGACGTGTTTTTTCTTAAAACGTTATCTATGTCAGATCCAGGGTTATTCAGGGTAGCTCCTTTTGAAATGAAGACCCTGTATAATATATACAGAAATACAAAAAAATATAAAACATATTAATTTTTAATATGCGATATACATTAGGGTAATCTCTATTTTTGCAAGTCAGACTTTAGGGTGCAGGACCCCCTGATATTGTTCTTGTTAATAAATATAACAATATTTCAAAGTTTCAAGTCAAAGAATAATAATCATAGATTGGAAAAAACGGAACATAGGAGTTTTAATGCTAATTTCGTTATATTAAAAAAATATTTTTTCGCATAGTAAACATTTCTGCGTAGAGTCATGCTATTATTTATTTTTTGCATTGATAAATACGAAAAATGTTAAATAAAATTGATAATTTTCACGAAAATAATGGTTACCATAAAATTAAATAAAAAGGGCATGCTGTTATTAGATAATATCCATTTAAATAAAATTCAACATTTATTTCACGTTTTTATTCAATTTTAATCCAATAATCGCTTAAAAATTTGAAGAAAATTGAACAATAATGTCGAACTAACACCACAATACAGTAATAAAAAAGGTAATCCATTAAAAGTACATTTCATAATCACATTCCATTTCATTACTGGTATAAACGTTGAATCTTTGTTGTCTTTAATACTTTGTTGTCTTTAATACTTTAATACTTAATACTTACTTTTCATAACAACTACTATTTTGAGGTTTTAATTGGACATTTTTGTCCACTTTGCTTCATCATTTTTAAGCGATAATTATAATAAAACTGAGTAAAAAATGAAATAAATGCTTCTAAAATCTTGTCATTAAATAGGAGAATGATTTTAATTATTTTGGTTTTGATAGTTTAAGTCCAATAGGAGAGATAAAAACTAACATTGACATTTTTACGGTATATATTTTAGTCTCTTCTGAATCTGTGTCTTTAGGCTCTTAAGACACCGATTTCGTATTTATAATAAACATTTATTTTTATTTCAGTAATGATTTTGTCAATGACTACAGGGTGTTTACGCTAAACCGTTCGTTAAAAGTTTATGAAGTTGCCGTTGCACTAAAAATTTGAAAAAATCCATGTCATACGGTTGAATCAGTTCTCCTCATGTGAAATATTTTCAACTTTATATCACTTCCGGTTTCACCGGAAGTAGCACCAAATTTGTTATTTTAAATGGAACACCCTATATATTAATACTTTTTTGGGTTCATCGTTAAAATTGCAACATATTTTATTCGAACAAATGTACACTTATCTCTTATAGTTTTCAAGAAAAGAAAATATTTCTAAAATTCTGACCTCTAAAAGGCATCTTGAAATCTGACTGTAACTTCTCTTAAGAATAAGAGAAAAATATGATTTATATCGCTATTGAATTACTAGATATTGAAGAGGGCACTTAGATATTGACATTTTAAGAACACTTATTGTGAAAATTGACAGTTTCCAATTAATTTACTCTTAGAGGCATCTCTAAGAGTAAATTAATTGGAAACTGTCAATTTTGACAATAAGTGTTCTTAAAATGTCAATATCTAATTGCCCTCTTCAATATCTAGTAATTCAATTTTTTAAATGGAATGATCCAATTTTTATCACGTGGTACGATTGGGGGGAACATTTCCTACAAAAAAGTATTTACAACTATACTCCTAATGGAAGCAGTTTTCGAATTATTTCGAAAATTCGTTTTTCGTCGCATTTATGCACTGAATAATGCGCGCATAAGTCGCAATTGACTTTTAGTAGGCCAGTAGTATGCTTTTGTTTTGTCGCGATTGTATTGCGAAATGTCAAATAATGAAAAGAATTAGTACAAAGTTTTACAGAAATCAACAAAATAAATAATTACACAAATCAACAAATTTCAATTTATTCTCTATACATAGCAACTGCTAATTGAACAAAATTTGATTCCAATCTTTTAGATCTTGTTTTGTTCATCGGCAGATGTGGATAAGTTTCATTAAATATTCTACATGTTCGAATAACAATTCTATCGCAGTTGCCATGTATAAAGAATAAATTGATAATTTGTTGATGGGTGTATTTATTCATTTTGTTGATTCTTGTATACCTTTGTACTAATTGTTTTTATTATTTGACATTTCGCATTACATACGCGACAAAACAAAAGCATTACTACTTGCCTACTAAAATTCAGTTGCGACTTATGCGCGCATTATTCCCTGCATAAATACAACGAAAAACGAATCTTCGAAATAATTCGAAAACCACTTGCTTTAGGAGTATAGTTGTTAATACTTTTTTGTAGGAAATCTTCCCCCCAATCATACCATGTGATAAAAAATGGGTCATTCCATTTAAAACATTGAATTACGAGATATTGAAGAGGACACTTCGATATTGACATTTTAAGAACACTTATTGTCAAAATTGAAAGTTTCCAATTAATACATTCATAGAGGCATCCTCTAGGTACAAGTAGAGATATAAATTATATTTTTATTTTACTCTTAAGAGAAGTTACAAACATTTCAAGATGCCTTTTAGAAATAAAATATGTTGCAATTTAAACGAGGAATACAAAAAATTACTAATATATAGAGTGTTCCATTTAAAATAACAAATTATATATTATTATATAAATTTTATCGAACCGCGGAGGGTAGGGCTCACCACCAAAAATAGCCCAAACTTTCCTCTATCATACCCCATCAAAATCAGATTTTTGTCGATCCGTGTAAGGGGCTTTTTTTATTTTTTATTCAGCGCGACCGTTTACCGCGAAAGCGCTCAAACGCGTCACTCCTTTGCATATATTTCATACGCAGTTCATACATTCTTTTTAGTCACGAATTTTATTAAGATAACATATCTCTACAACATTACTTTGTTTAAAACTATAGCCCACCTTTCGAATTGTAATTATAATTATTTGAAAGAAACAACTATTTTTAAATTAAATTTTATCTTTGAACTGGCTTATATAAAATATATCGAATTGCGGGGGCTAAGACTCACCATAAAAAAATCGCTCACACTTTCCTGTAATACACCTTACTAATTTAATTTTTTTATCAATCCGTGTAAGGGTTCTTTAATTATTTCTTTATTCAACGCGACTGTTTACCGCGATAGCTTTCGAGCACACAAATTGTCACTATTTGGTTTTACACAACTCATAAATATCAATTGATTCCAATCGCTATGCAACTTAGTAAAATTTACGTGAAAATATGATGCAAAAATCCATTTTTTTCTTAAGAGTGCTACAGAAACCTTTAATTTTCTTACGTGATTGATATGTTGCATCCGAAGTAACATTTGGTTTACCTTCCAAATTATACCATATCTTAAACAGATCTTCATTGGAAATAGATGTATTTTCCATCCTAATTTAATAAAACTATTATTAACAATACGATATCTTCCTTATTATATATGTAATCATGTTTTTATTACAACAGTACCTTGATTATGTATTACGAGCAAATAATATCATATTTTTTATACAACATATTGCGTTTTAACACAATTTAAATAAACCCTCAAATCGTAAGCAACGTTCCTATTCTAAATGTTTAAAAAAATTATAGTAACTATTCCGCCTGAAATGGTTTTGACTTTTGTAAAGTAATTGATCCAATTTATGAATATCAACAACCCAGTGGAAGAATTTTGAAAATTGCCCTATCAATTTCCATAATATTACCTTGTAATAATTCAATTATTTAAACAAATATTATATAAAATGTAATCTTCAAATGACGGGATCTCATACAGGAAGATGATATACATAATATATACTGCCTTTCAAAAAAATCAGAACACCAAGTATTTATTGCACGATTTTAATAAAATTTACACAATTTGATCATGCAAACGAACTGTATCGATGATCAAAAAATCAACTTGAAAAACAAAAAAACAAATGAATAAAAATTAATAATGTGTTGGGCCTCCACGATTTCCCAAACACTCATTAACACGTCGAGGCATGCTAGAAATCAGGCTGTCAATATCGACTTGGGGTATTTCATTCCAAACTTCGATAATTTGACCTCTAAGTTCCATTACAGTGTTAGCGGGGCGCTGTAAGTTACTTATTCTAACACCTATCATATCCCAAACATGTTCTATTGGCGATAGATCTGGAGAACGAGATGGCCAAGGTAACAAATTGATTTCGGCACTATCAAAAAACTGTCTTGTAATGGCCGCTGTGTGAGGTCGAGCATTATCTTGCTGAAAAATGGGGTTCTGCAAGCCATTTACATAGGGCACTAACACTGGCCGTAAAATGTTGTCAATATACCGAATCGCGTTAAGACTTGCTTCTAAAAAAACTAGAGGAGACCGACTACCATATGCTATCGCCCCCCAAACCATAACTCCCTGTGTAAGAGCCGTATGTCTTTCAACAGCAAATTGTAAAATTCTGCGTTCACCGCGTCGACGTCTCACTCTTCTGCGACCATCATGAGCCCATAAACAGAACCGAGACTCATCGCTGAAGATAATGTTATTCCATTCATGGGTCCAATGTTGTCTTTCCCTGCACCAATCAAGTCTTGCTCTGCGACGCTGCGGAGTAAGAGGTAGACACAATTGTGGACGGTAGGATCTTATACCAAAACTGCGGATTCTTCTGTAAACAGTAGCTATGGATACTCTTTGGCCATTTAGAGCCAACCAGTCATTTCCCAATGCCCGCGACATTGTAAATCTGTCCCTTAAAGTTGTAAGACGAAGAGCTCGATCTTCACGCTCAGTGGTGCTTCTTGGACGTCCTGATCCAAGTCTACGTCGATTCTCCCCAGCTTCGGACCATCTAGACCAGCAGCGTACGATCACCGATACACTACGGCCCACCCTTTCAGCAATAGCACTAACCGAAAAACCCGCTTCTCGCATTCCAATAATGCGACCCCTTTCAAATTCACTTAGATGATGATATTGTGCACGCCGATGAACACGGGGCATCTTTTTATGTTTTACAAACTGAAACGTCAAACTACTCAGAGGCTACTTGGATATTAGAAGCAATTACATTAAAAAATCAGCAGCTCTTCATAATGGTGAAATCAAGGAAAAATACCATTAAATAGTAACCAAAACAATTGATTTTTTGATCATCGATGCAGTTCATTTACATGATCAAATTCTGTAAATTTCATTAAAATCGTCCAATAAATACTGTGTGTTCTGATTTTTTTGAAAGGCAGTATATATATATATATATATATACTCAATGACATTAGAAGCGTAACACCAAGAAGGAATGATTTTTTTGAATTCATATTTTAGCAACAGAGTGACTATATTTAAAGCATACATTGATAACAATTTCAACCTTGTGCCTTTTATATTTATTGTGAAAAAAAAAAAATATTTCACTTTTTCTTTTTTGATAAAACTATTTATATGAGCTGTTTAGTACAGATGTTTTTAGTTTTCGTGTTTCCGTTGAGTGTGTTAAGCTTAAATAAAATGCCTCGAGTCCGAAGACGTCTACAATATCACCATTTGAGCGATTTTGACCAGGGTCGAGTTGTTGCTTATCGAGATGTCGGTATGTCCTATCGCGAAATTGCCCGCCGTATTGATTCCATTGCAGCAACTGTAATACGTGTGTATCAGGTATGGACAAAAGAAGGTAGAGGAGCAAGAAGAAGACCAATTGGTCAACCAAGGCGTACCACAGAACGTCAAGATCGGCGCTTAAGACAAATAGCCCTGCGAGACCGTTTTGCTACTACGCGTCAAATCGGTGATCAATGGATTGGAGAAGAAGGTAGGCCCGTTAGTATGCGAACCTTATATCGCCGCATTCAATCCTTTGGGCTTCTTTCGTACCGTCCAAGATTAGTGCTTCCTTTAACAGCGAGACACTGTCGCCAAAGGTTGGACTGGTGCAGAGAACGGCAGCATTGGGAGGCAGAATGGCACGATGTCGTATTCAGCGATGAATCACGATTTTGTCTAGGCACGCATGATGGCCGTAGAAGGGTGCGACGCTACCGTGGAGAACGACCTGATCTTAGGTTTGCTATTGAAAGGCATGTACACAGGACTGCTAGAGTAATGGTTTGGGGGGCTATTGCTTATGGTAGTCGATCACCTCTTCGATCACCTCTTGTACTCAGTCGGTGTAGACTCGAGGTAGTATGACAGCTGCGCGTTATGTTGAAGACGTCATACGACCGACTTTGTTGCCTTATTTAGATGGCCGCCCAGACGTACTTTTAAACAAGATAACGCACGTCGCCATATTGCTCGTCGAACTATGAACTTTCTTAATGAAGCTGGTGTTAATGTTTTGGCGTGGCCGCCCCGTTCGCCGGATTTAAATCCCATTGAACATGTGTGGGATATCATGGGAAGAAGAATATTCTCTTTGCACCATCCTCCACAGACTCTAGCACAGTTGATCGATGAAATTCAAGTTGCTTGGAACGAGATGCCTCAAGAAGACATCGACCATCTCATTTTGTCGATGCCCAGACGTCTACAGGAGTGTATACAGCAAAGGGGTCGCCAAACACATTATTAATTTATTTTAGATTGTTTTTTAATAAAATTTCTTGAAAATGTAATCATTTTATTCTTGATGTAAGTTAAAATAATAACTCCTTCTGGGTGTTACGCTTCTAATGTCATTGAGTATATATATTATCATTTGCCTTTTACCTTTCGGTGTAGACTTTATTACATAAAATATAAAAAAAAAATATTGTTTTCTATACAGCACATGCCGAGACAATAAATTCGTAAAGTTAAGTATACTGAAATAATGCCAAAAATTGGGTACCTTTTTTCCATTTTAAGGTCAATATAAACAATATTTGTGAAGGACAAAAATCAAAATCAAAATATGTTACGTGGACTATTAAGAAATTCGATAACTAACGCCGTCTAATGCTCTATCGTCAATGACAGGAATGCACAAAGTGCATATACAGTTCACTGTTTCGTCTACGAACGAGCTAAACTCTGTTACGTAGAATTGATTATTGAAAAAATACTTGTTGTTTTATTGGCGTTTAAACACGGGCTGATTTTTTAAGGCCAGTCCAGCCAGCAAATTTTGCAAGACCGGCCCGGCACTACCCGGCCATGAAATAATAATTGACTTGAGCCCAGGCTGGCCCCGCCCGGTCAATATTTTAGTCAGAATAATAAAATTTTTGACGGAGCTTCAAAACACTAGTTTATGAAGGATCATCACACTTGTACATATATATTTACTTGTTTATAGAGATAGTATTTTTTTGTTTTTGATAAATTCATGATTTTGGATTATTGACTTGGCCTAACGCATGTGTACAGTAGTAGTGAAAATCTTTATTACCATACTAATTACAAGGTGTAATACATAACATTTTTAAAAATAAAGTAAATATTTAGTTCTGGTAAATGGCTATCGGCCAGTGGCCTTTCTGCCACGCATGTGTACATTTTATATAATTATTAATTTACACTAAACATAATAAATACTACCGAAATTTTATAAAAATTGGGAAACGATTATTTCGATATGTTTTCATGTATCTTTACAGATTTTGAAAGCTCTATAAAGAATTAACTTATCTACAAAAAAAAACAAATATTGGTGCAAAGGACAATTGTTGATTTTTTTGTATAAATTCAGAATGAATTTAAATAACCCAAAACTTAGTGCTCGACTTTTTTTAAAATTGGGGGTTGACGGGTTGAAATACTTAGGTTTTCTTTGCGTCGCTATATTATTAAAGGGTATGTATATCTATTGTCTTTATTTTTTTAGATTTATATATTTAGTCAATCAATTTCTACGAAACGTTAAAGTTAACCATTCTAAAAATCCAGAAAAATGTAGTTAGCTTTTTGCATATTATTATTAATATCTAGATTAATAATTGTAATAAAAATGAGATTATGCCAAAAAATATTAAAAACATTCTAAAGAATGTATTTATTTTTTTTGTAATTCTTCGTTTTTAAAATACAGTATCTAAAAGTGATATGACTGGTACTTTGAAAAGGATAGTGATGTCCGTTTCAAAAGTTTTGGCCCGTGTGTTTGAACTCCAATAAAACAAAAAGTATTTTTTCAATAATCATCATTTAAAAATAAGAATAAGAACCAATAAATTGTACGTAACATATTTTAATTTTGATTTTTGTCCTTTACAAATAATGTTTTTATTGACCTTTAAATGAAAAAAGGCACCCAATATTTGGCATTATTTTAGAATACTCAACTTTACGAATTTATTTCTCGGCATATGCTGTATAAAAAACAATCATTTTTTGATATGTTATGTATATTATCTTCCTGTACAAGATCGGTTAACTTGAAGATTAAATATTTTATAATATTAGTTTAAATAATTAATTATGGAAATGGATACAGTAATTTTCAAAATTTTTACACTGCGTTCATTATTTGAATCAATTTATTAACAAAAATGAAAATCCATTTTTTCGGAATAGTTTCTATGACTTTTTAAAACATTTGGAAAAGAATCGTTGCTTCCAGTGGAAGGGTTTATTTAAATTGTATCAAAACGCAATATGTTATATAAAATATATGATATTATTTTCATGATCATCCAGATCATATTCAACGTACTGTTGTAATAAAAACATTGCATGAATATTAAGGAAGATATCGTTGTATAAAGAAATTAATAACATTAAAAATATAAATTATTACAATTTTAATTAACATTAATGGAATGACAACATATGTGTTAGTTTATTTGTAGAGTTTCATTCAATTTTGTTTATAAACAAAAAAGTTGCGACAGGGTTAATCGTGAAACGACTTAAAAATACATACTTTTTTAAACACATTTTACAATAATAATTTATCAAACTATTCAATAAAATTGAAACATAAGTATGTTATTGGAAAATGCTCAATTATTAACCCGTAAGAAAATCAACTTTTTTTACTCCACGGATTTTTATTACCCTCTAAACACGGGTCAAATCTTTTGAAACGGAAATTAGTTGTGTTTGATTGATTATACAGCGTGTAAACAAACTACTGTAAAGGCTCTCTACCACATAAGGGGCAGCGTTTAAATAAACAATACCTGCATTTGAAATTACCATACCTTTAGTAGATAGCTCACAAATAATTATTAAAAATAATTGATAATAATAGGCCACATGTTTGTGGTATCTGGTATACGCGCACATTGCGTATTTTAAGAGAGATTCCACATAGACTGGTAGTTTTTAAACGATTTGGATATCGAATTACACCATCCAGAGAAAAGTGGGTCAGATTGTGAAGAATTATGTCTATGTTATCGTTTTCATAAGTACCCATTGCTGACTAAATTCCGAATATTTTCTAAACGTCCTTTTTCCTTATTAGGTTCACACTTCACTTTATCTCCACTCTTATTGAAATGTTTAGATAAGAGCGGCGAGGGTGGCTGATTTTTAAACATAAAAATAGTTTGCTGTTTAGTCTATGGTGAAACTTATTCCATGAAACATCTACATTTTGTAACATGGCGCGATACGTTTATTCAAACATTGAATTGGCAGACATGTTTCTTATTTACGGTGAAACTCGGTGTAATTCCGCGGAAGCTGTAAGAATTTATCAAGAGCGACTTCCTGAACGACACTTACCACCGCCAAACCGATTTAGAAATGTATTACAAAGAGCACGCGACACTGGAAGTTTGCAGCCCGTCGCCGTCGACGGAGCCGCCGGAGGTGGTGACCGTCCAATGCGATATTTGCGAGCGGAAGATGAAATTTTGAATCTGTTGGAAGCGGATCCTGGTTTAAGTACCCGTGTTATCGCCGCTCAGCTAAATGTATCGCACACATTTGTCAGCAGTGTTATACGAGACAATAATTTTTATCCGTATCACTACCAGCGTGTACAACATCTTCAACCCCATGATTTTCCCAAAAGAATTGCATTTTGTCAATGGATTTTGGCACAAAATGTTCAAAATCCTAACTTTACCAAAGACATTTTAGTGACCGACGAATCGTGCTTTACGCGTAATGGAAGTTTTAATTTCCAAAATATGCATGTTTATGCAATAGAAAATCCTCGTGTTACGCGTAGACCTCATTTCCAGCATCGCTTCTCCCTTAATATCTGGGCAGGTATTTTAAATGATCAATTAATTGGGCCATTTATGTTCCCATTTAATTTGAATGGAGAACGATATTTACGATTTTTGCAAGATGACCTTTTAGATCTTCTAGAAAATGTACCCTTAGCGGTTCTTAGAAGAATGTGGTATTTGCAAGATAGTGCGCCAGCTCACTATGAAAGGCGCGTTAGAAGATATTTGGATGATGAGTTTCCAGGACGTTGGGTTGGTCGTGGAGGCCTTGTACCATGGCCTCCAAGAAGTCCGGATTTAAACCCCTTAGATTTTTTTCTTTGGGGATACTTTAAAAGTGAAGTCTATACTACGGAAATTGACAATGCTGAAATGCTGATACAACGAGTAAACGCCGCGGCTAATACCATTCGTGAAAAACCTCGTGAAATGTTTGCTACTGTTCGTGCAAATTGGATACGTAGAGCCCAAATGTGCATTGAGTGCGGCGGACGTCAATTTTAACACTTATTGTGATTTTTTTTATACGTGACCCAGTTTCATCTAGTAATTCTAGACAGTGTGTGTGTGTGTGTAGTGCGTGCTAAGTGATTTATACGTCTCGCAGTAGTAACAGTAAATAAACAATACCACAAATGAGTGACCTAGTTTTATCTAGTCATTCGAGACAGCGTACGTGTTTAGTGGGTGCGAAGTGATTTATGCGCCTCGCAGTAGTAAAAGTAAATAAAAAATACAACAACTTACGCATCCACGAAAAATATCATGAACACAGGTAACCAGAAGTTCTCAAAAAGTAAAAAAATGCATGAAAAATTATGAAAAATCCAATAATTTTTTTCCGATTTTATTTTTGCTGCAATTGGTGTCAAAATATTTTGTGTATACGCCCTTAAGAGGATGTACATTAGTTCGATTACACGCTGTATATTAAATTCGATTACTCATAATAATGACAATAAATTTAGAATGAAAAACAATTTTGTACATGACTATCCATGACCCGTTACACTTTTTGCTGGCAGTAGATTTTGCTGAAAAGCGGAAAAATATAAAAATTAATTTTCCAACTGAGCAAAGGAACTCAAGTGTTTGTTTAGATTGGGAGGGCCATAAATGCCGAGTCTTAATTTATGGCCCGTTCGCCCGCACGCCAAAGAAGAAAAGTTCTCTAACTCTGAAATTTGATACCCGACTTCGCCCCTCTTAAGAAAGGTATTAGAACTAATTAAAAATGAATCATTATCGTTATTACATTTTAACTTTAAGGAGTTCTTAATAAAACTTAATTAAAAAATAGAGGTATGGTACTACCTTAAAGAAATCGCACATTATATACTTCACAACCTTGTGCAAAAATTATATTCATATCGATCCGACCCACAGTGTTTCGAGTATATGGGAGCATGGGATAATAATCGATAAAACTATTTTTAGTAGTAGCAATTATTTTATTTGTTTATATTTTAACAATAAACATATATTCTCATCATTTAACACTTATATACATATATTTTTCTATAGTTAAAGGGGTTTTACCGGTGCTCAAAAAATGAACTTTTTTATTGTTGCTTTAAAAATTTTGAAATTTTTTATTTATGTTCTAGATCACATCACAAAATCTTTGTAGGACTTTTTTTTAAATTTCCTAAAAAATTGTTTACTTAAAAAAAGTTTTTGGATAAAATATTTTATCAAAAAAAGCATCCGACAATGTTTTTTAATTTATTTTGTGAATAAAATCCTTTTTCAGAAATAAAATATATAAACTAATAAGCGAGTAAAATAGATTTGAAAATAAATTCTTAATTATTTTGTTAGTTTAGTTTAGTTACAGTTTATGACGCGTTTTTAATTAATATATATATATATTTTTTACCAATCCCGGTCACCAGTTAAGCTTTGTATTTGATATAAACGTTTTGGACACTTATAAGCAGTATCTGGTGCCGGAATACTGAACACAAATTCAATTTTGATATTTGTTTTCTGGTTTCACAAACAGAATTCTGCTCGTTCGTGGACGAAACAGTGACCTTAAATATTCTATAATATTTTTTTAAATAAATAATATATTACAATGTGGTATTTTAGAAATTAAGGTAATTTTCGACATTCTTAGATTAGGTTGTTGATATTCCTAAATTGAATCAATTACTTTACAAAAATCGAAATCATTTTCGGCGGAATAGTTACTATGATTTTTTAATACATTTAGAAAAGGAACGTTGCTTATGGTTTGCGGGGTTTATTTATATTATGTTAAAACGCCATATATTATATAGAAAATATGATTATATATTGTCGTAATATTTTATACGATTGTAATAAAAACATGATTATATAATTATTAAGGAAGATATCGTATTGTTATAAATAAATTAATAACTTTAAAAATAGAAATTATTTATAATTTTCATTTACACCAATGGAATTACAACATACTTATTTGTTTATTTGTAAAGTTTTATTAATTTTTGTTTATAAATAAAGGCAACAGGTTAAACTTGGGTTAATCGTGAACGACTTAAAAATGCTAACTTTTCTAAACACTTTTAAAAATAATAATTTATCAAATTATTCAATAAAATTAAAACGTCAGTATGTATTTGAGTAATTAATGATTGCGCGGGTTGTTGGGTATTTTTCTGAATGTGTTGTATTAGCATAATTTCCGAGTTCCAAAAACTACCTACTCCTTTACCCCAATAAATTACCTGACAGAGCTTTAAGACCCCCTGCAGACCCCCGCAAATCTTGAGGTTAACCGCAAGAACCCCGACAGTCTGAGTCTTCAATGACCTTGGGTGAAACTGGATGCTCGCAATCATAACCATCGTAAAGCTCTTGTGAAGTCAAAGTCATAAACGCAAATTATTTCTGGCCGAGCTTTAATAACATTTTCTAACCGCCCACTAATTCCAAAGTGATGAGCTAAAAAGCGAGTTCGCATATTTTGTCCGTCGAAAATTTTGTTCATTATTCCAAGTAGCAACGTGATTTAAAAGTAGCAGTTTTGCGCATCTCTAATTTTCCATACCTGGCAACTTTTTATCGACTTGGACCTTAGGTCTGGCTACTTAGGTAACGTTTACGGATTGTAAAATTACCCACCTTTTGAATTACAGGTAATTCGGTAAATGTGTCAATCAAAACCTGTTTACCTGTTTTGGGGGGGTAAAAGTCATTAAATACATTAAATACATTAATAGCATGTAATGACTGATTTTCAACTACACTTTCAACCCCTAGAATTATGAAGTCAAATTTCGAGTTTAGAAAAGCCTGAAAATTTAGATGTCAGGCGAAGCGAAGCGCACGGCAAATAGAAATGTTCATTCTTCTCTAAACCCCAAATTTTACTTCATGCGCCATGTGTATAAAACACTGAGTGATGTTCAAAAACACATCAAAATATAATCTTTAATTAAAATAACACGAAATTACGATTTGATCTGTTATCAAAGATTTTCAGTGTTAATAAAAAATACAATTTTATTATAAAAACTGGTAGCTGTTGCCTTGTAACAATTTTTCAAAATGTGATCATTTTCATATAATGCTTTACAAAAAAAAATAATACATGTATTAAATAGGGTCAACGAAACAATAGCTTTATTTAATTTAGCCAAATGCCAGTAAAAAATAGGCAAATTACTGATCGGTAATCCTGATCGGTATTACAATCCTTGATAACTTTGCCTGCTTTCTATATTTTTTTCTTGGCATCCCTTAATTACATTAATCAATCATTTAAAATTCATTAGACCGTTATCTTTTTATTAAAATCGCAACTAACACATTCATTAGTCAGTGAATGGACTCAAAAAGTCAGGTAGCTTAAAAATTGAGTCAACAACAACATGAACGTATTTTTTAATCATGACTTATCTCTTACTGAGTTGTGTGTGATGGTGCGTGTGCGTAATTGTACTTGTGCTATGTTTGTATGCATGGAGATTAACATTACTTTAAATTCTTTAGAATATCCTTTCATTTGTAACTTACTACCTAATGGAGGGATTTACATTCAACCCATTATATTCGACATATCCACCATCGATGATCGCAGCAGCAGCAATTTACCTTTCTATCACGCGCTTGTGTCCTAATGATGGGACTCACTTTATGAACGTAAAGAACTTCTACTCGTTAACCGAATTAAGCCAGCTGGTCTCCATCATGTACAAACACGCCCAAAATGTCCCATCAGACCCTTATGGCAAAGTGGTTTTCTTCAAATACAACACTGAAAATGCAAAATATGCAAGCGAAAAGTTTAGTAATTGTAAATAATTTAAGGCCGATATTAATTTCTTTTATTTTTCTTGATTTTTTTTTATTGTGAAACTTTACTGTACCTTCTATTACTTAGTCTATTATTTATTGTGAGTATTTGCTCTTGATGTACCATTAACTAAAAATAATTTATATATAAACATGATTAAATAAATATTTTAAATCTATACAACCATGTTTTATTGAACCCACTATTTAAACACATGTGGTATATTGAGGGGGTGCTTCCGAAAAATATTAAAATGTATTGTATGAAATGATAATGTTTAGCGTATATTTCTATATTCTTATTATTATAATTCTTTGTCTCATGAGCAGCATTATCATTGTTTAGTCTGGAAGATGGAGTCAAGTGGAGGCTTAAGCGCTTTCCGCTGAATCAGGGAGAGAATGCGTAACGTGAACGATTCCCACGGATCGAAGGGCAAGCGTACAAAACAATTTTGAGTAGTTTTTCGAAATAAGTCAGTATTCAAGATTCAACTGGGCAAACACTTACGTGGCCTATAAAACTAGATCAAAAAAGGGTATATGGGATGATTCTTTGGTCATCCGTTCTGCAAGCATCACGAACTTCACTAGGTAAACAAGTTTAGAAAATGTTTTATAATACATTTATTAGATTTTCTAAGGGAGTTGCGAGGTTGAGTGTAATGGATATGGTACTGTGTACCTTACTTAATTACATTTATATGTCGCATACACCTGATAGAAAATTTGTATTGATTTAGTTTTCGTTATTTTGTCGAGATGTGTGGGGTCAGATGTGATGGACATGGTACAGTGTACCTAACTTAATCACACTCTGATGTCATTTGTTTCATAAAATTATGAGAAGTATTTTAATATAAATTAAATCTATAAGTAGGGACTAGATTTTCTAACAGAGTTGCGAGGTTGAATGTAATGGACATGGTACTGTGTACCTTACTTAATTACATTTATATGTCGTATACACCTGATAGAAAATTTGTATTGATTTAGTTTTCATTATTTTGTCGAGATGTGTGAGGTCAGATGTGATGGACATGGTACTGTGTACCTTACTTAATCACAATCTGATGTCATTTGTTTCATAAAATTATGAGAAGTATTTTAATATAAATTAAATCTATAAGTAGGGACTAGATTTTCTAACGGAGTTGCGAGGTTGAATGTAATGGACATGGTACTGTGTACCTTACTTAGTTACATTTATATGTCGCATACACCTGATAGAATATTTGTATTGATTTAGTTTTCGTTATTTTGTCGAGATGTGTGGGGTCAGATGTGATGGACATGGTACTGTGTACCTTACTTAATAACACTGATGTCATTTGTTTCATAAAATTATAGTGAGAAGTATTTTAGTATAAATTAAATCTACGAAACATTGGTTTTAACAGAGGCTTGCAAAACGCTTATTTACTTTTGATCTCGTTCATTGACATTGTGCAGAAAATATATCGTTTTGATTCATATAAAAAGAAAACCTTGTATTCTGGTTACCAAGCCTTGGCATAGACTCTATCTTCTTATTATATTGCTCAAACGTATTTTTGTGTTCTTCGAAGGTACCTGTTCATTCTCGTTATTTTATTTCCTGATTATTACTTATCCAGTTCCTTATAATTTAATCACAAAATGATCGTTTAACTTTGCCTGTAACATTTTTTTTTTTTAATAAAACACACAATTTTATTCAATCTTGAGTATACTTTCCTGGCCTTTATCTTTCGTTTTCAGTTTATAAATACAGGTTAACTTCAGCATAACAAAACAATACAAAGAATGCGTTTTCATTCAGAAAAGAAGATAGGTGAACAAATAATCTTAATTCTTTTGCACACATCAACACTTGTAACATATCTGTTACTCAATTAAATAGGTTACTACATACACAACACAACATCGGTTTTTTATACAAATTACTAATTTGTGTAAGATCAGGGTCCACGATATGACACACATATAACTAATATTTATCAACACTACAGCAACGTTTTAAGTTCTTGCAATGTTGATGTTAAATCAGTGGGTATAAAATATTTGTTTGCAAAAAATGGTTTAAATAACATTTTATTAACACGAAACGTTACTGCAATATTTATGAAACATTGCTTAATGGGAAGGGGGCAGTTAGCTGGGATGAGATAAGAAGAATGTATAAAAAAAATTATCTCATTGAATATGTAAATACTCGAAAGTAATGGAAATTTTACAGAATTCAGAAAATTAATATTATCGCGAAATTAATAAAACCAGCAAACATTTCTGAACTTTGTCAAGAAAATATATAATCATAAAAATTGATAACATTAACAAACGATAAATAGAAAACTGACAATAGTCACAAACGTTATTAAAACATTTTGTTTACTTTCCGACACTTTCATGTAGGGAAAGTATTGTAATCATGTAAAAAGTCCGACTATCCAATTTCGGTATTTCTTTACGTTTTTAGGTCCCTGAGTACGTTTTTGATATTTTGACGATGATGTCTGTGTATGTATGTATGGCTGTATTTGTGTACCCTTGTATCCGTAATTGTTAATCAGTGGCGTAGATATGGGGGGAAGGGATTCACGGGATCCCCCCATGAGTCTTAAAAAATAAGAGAATGAAATAGGCTAATTTTCTGTTGTCGATTTATTTTGTTGTAATTTTTATTTTATTTTTACATTTCCGTCTTCTGTGAAAAAAAACCTGACATGCACGGAAAACATTTTCAGAATCTGTGCAAATTCATTTACTAGGTGTACGTAATTTGAAAACAACAGAAAACAGTTGAAAAATTGCAGATTGGGTGTATGTAACAAAAAACAAAAATTAAAATCATCAAAGAAAAGTAAATTTTTGATATAAAATATTGAAATTAAATGAAAATGTTAATTTTAAATAAAATGTATCTATTTAATTGGAAATAATTGTCAGTGTTAATATGTTTTATGTTAATTTATTTATTCATTAATTGTAAGTAGTGTAGATAGCGGGTTTCTGTGACAGTCGATGGCCTGTCCATCCGAAGCACCAAAGATTTGACCTCTAAGGTCACCTCAGTAGCTGAAGAAGTTGTTCTTTTGCTGAAGAAGTGTTTTCGACAATGACCAAAAGGTCCCGCAACAGTGTTGCCAAAATATTTCTGCACAGAAGAAGTCAACAATTATTTCTGCACAGAAGAAGTCAGCAATGACCAGAAGGTTTTTTTACAGGGTTGCCATTTGTGAAGAAAATCTAACAGGTTTACCAACCAGTTCCAGTGTTACCAACTTGGTTTTAGGCGGCAAATTTGAAATGAAAGGTTGGTTGCAGCTGTACCAGGCTAGTGTTGTGTAGACTTTGATGATGATGCAATACAATTTCTTAGAATTCTGACAAGACACGACTTGTTTTGTGTAGACTTTGATGATGACGCAATACAATTTCTTAGAATTCTGACAAGATACGACTTGTTTTGCGTAGAATTCGTGCTAGGTTGTGCAATAATGTGATTTGTCAAGGCTGGACTTGTCAGAGGAAGATTCATGATAATAGGTAAGTAAAAAAAAAATATATATAAAAAAGTATAATTTATTTAAAAATAAAATTAAAAAATATACAGAATGATCCTACGCAATATTTGTTTTATTTATCCAGCTGTTGTGTGTATTATCAAATGTAGTAGTGTAGATAGCGGGTTTCTGTGACAGTCGATGGCCTGTCCATCCGAAGCACCAAAGATTTGACCTCTAAGGTCACCTCAGTAGCTGAAGAAGTTGTTCTTTTGCTGAAGAAGTGTTTTCGACAATGACCAAAAGGTCCCGCAACAGTGTTGCCAAAATATTTCTGCACAGAAGAAGTCAACAATTATTTCTGCACAGAAGAAGTCAGCAATGACCAGAAGGTTTTTTTACAGGGTTGCCATTTGTGAAGAAAATCTAACAGGTTTACCAACCAGTTCCAGTGTTACCAACTTGGTTTTAGGCGGCAAATTTGAAATGAAAGGTTGGTTGCAGCTGTACCAGGCTAGTGTTGTGTAGACTTTGATGATGATGCAATACAATTTCTTAGAATTCTGACAAGACACGACTTGTTTTGTGTAGACTTTGATGATGACGCAATACAATTTCTTAGAATTCTGACAAGATACGACTTGTTTTGCGTAGAATTCGTGCTAGGTTGTGCAATAATGTGATTTGTCAAGGCTGGACTTGTCAGAGGAAGATTCATGATAATAGGTAAGTAAAAAAAAAATATATATAAAAAAGTATAATTTATTTAAAAATAAAATTAAAAAATATACAGAATGATCCTACGCAATATTTGTTTTATTTATCCAGCTGTTGTGTGTATTATCAAATCCAAGCCATTTCACGTAGACTTTATTATTTTTACGTTTTAAAATTTTTTCAACTAAGTATACATCAGGATATTTTACTTTTTGTAATTGCTCCTTATAAAAAACCCCATTTATATCCTCTCCATTAGTGTCCTTTAGCAAATAAGTAATGGGGTTAGATAACTTAATTTCCCTTATAATGAAAATTTCTGTTGACCAATTAGGCATATATTTTTTATCGAAAACTCCACGCACTTTAGAAATTCTAATGTGATCACCAACGTGAAATTTTTTGTTTTTGAAATCAACAATCTTTATACGATTATATGTAGTTTTCAGTAATTTTTTCTCGTCTTTTTCTTTAACATCGATAGGTTTCATTCCAATGGTTCTGTGTCTTTTGTTATTATAAGAATCTACAATATTTTGTAAAATGTCAATCCACTTATAACTACCTCTTAAATTAAATTCTTTCCACATCATATTTTTTAATGTTCTATTCACTCGTTCAACTATTGATGCTTTTTTTTCACTGTATGTATTGTAATGATTTACATTATATTTTTTCATTAATGTATTAAAATGATTATTAAAAAATTCTTTCCCTAAATCAGTTTGTAAATGTATGGGTGTTTGTTGTTTAAAAACATTTTCCATAGATTGTGTTACTTCAATAGCAGATTTATTTTTTAATGGAAATGCCCAAACGTATTTTGAAAAGCAATTTATAACAATTAATATGTATTTGTAATTTTTATTTTGTTTCGCATATGGAATCATTTCAACTAAATCTGCTTGAAATAAATCATTCAAAGATTTTAAAATAACTTTTCTTCGAGGAAAATTTATTCGTGCTGGTTTATGAATTTCATTAACAACTTGTTTCTTGACATTACTTGTAAACTTATGATTCATTATTGAATAATTTTAGATTCACGTAATTCCTCAACGATTGAATTTATTTCATTTACGTGGTTGGTATTTCCAGCTGATTGTGATGCGAGCAGTAAACGTAATCTTTCAACTAATTCATTTGGATCGTCCCAATGTATATAATCGATTTTGTTGTTTGTAACTTTCATCAGCATCGGTGGTAATCCTTCTCCAGCGATTGTCTTACCAAGAAGTGGAGCAACAATATGTTTATATTTTTTTGATCTATTTCCAGAAACTGGGTTTTGTTCACTATAATTTCGTCTATAAGCATTTGTTTTTAATAAAATTTTCCTATAATTCTGTATATCATCTTGAGAATAACTTTTTTTTGGCTCTCTTTTGAATAGAAGTTCATATAAACCTTCAGTTCCTTTATATTTGCGACCTTGTATAATTATATCTCGTCCATCTATATCTAATTCTGAATTTCCAATTGAAAATTTTTCTGTATTTTTATTGAAACGTACACCATATTTGTGATCAAATTCTTTATTATTTTTCTTTTTTTTATCCAAAAACATATCGTTCATGTATTTTTTAGGTAAGGTATCATGCTGTTCTGTATATTCAATAAAAGATTGTTGTTCCTTTTCACTATCATCATCATCATCATCCTCTTCATTATCACCCTCGTTATCATCTTCATCGTCATTATTAATAGCATCTTCAATATTATCAAAATCGTTTTTTAATTCTTGTTTTGGTTCTTTTAGTATTTTTGGTATAATTTCATTTTTAGGAATAAGATTCTCATATTTTCCATTTTGTAATTTTGTTTCAATATTAATTAAATGTTTTGTAATTGGATTAAATAAATTTTCCTGTAACATTTCGCCATGTTTCAACAAATTTAATTTATTTCGAATAATTTTTCTCTTATTAATTAGACGTTTTTTTAATTTAAGTTCATTCATTTTGATGTTTGGCTTTGAAACTTATTTTAGGAAATACCATTCTAAAGTACCTAGTTAATGTTTATATACTGATCAAATCCTTTTCGATATCGTCCTTTATTAACAGGACAATCCTTTACAATGGTAAGAAAGGAATACGTCCCTAATTGCCAACAACAATTACATACTTGTTTAAACTTATCAAAATCCATGTCAGTACACACATGATCGTTATAAATATGTTTTAGATTCATTTCATCCTGTTTAAACAAAACTATAACATTTGCATTATCTCTAATTAAATGTTTAGGAATTTTAGCATATGTTTGTGTTAAATAGAAACAATCAATGCAATTGTGACGTCCCATACTAAAATATTGACGAATTGTATTTTGGTTATCACAGGCAACATCATCAAAGATAAAAATTGAATTGGGTTTTGCTTCGGATGGTTGCATTATATCATCACTTGCATTATATGTATACAATCCAATACCTTTTATCGGTTTTAACAACTTCTCTAAGTATACATATTTCGGTTGATACAGTGATTTTGAGTAAATATAGATATTTTCAAATTTCAATCCATTTTCATGATCAATTAGATTTATCATTACATTTGTTTTACCACAGTTTGACGGACCTACAATAATACATCTAATAGTTGGTGGAAACAGAACACCATGTTTGTTAAATTGTTTTCTTTCAAATATGTTATTTTCAATTTCTAAACTTGTTCCTTGTTTTATGAATTTCATAATGTTCAATATAAAATCAATGTATTTATAATATAAAAATTAGTTTTATTTCTAGTGTTAAACAGAACAAGTGCAATAATGAAATATTATTTAGGAAACGGTCTACTTAATACTGTAATTAATAAATTACCGTTTGAACTTCATTTACCGGGTTATAAATTTTGTGGTCCGGGAACAAAACTTGAAAAACGATTAGCTCGCGGAGACAGCGGTATTAATGGATTGGATGAAGCATGTAAAGATCATGATATTACCTACAACCAATTTCAAGATTTAGAACACAGACATCAAGCGGATCATATATTAAGTGCAAAAGCAAAGGAAAGATATCAGTCTAAAGACGCGACTTTAGGTGAAAAAATGAACGCTTTAGCTGTTGTAGGTGCAATGAAAACTAAACTAAAATTAGGTATGGGACTTTCAAAGACACCATCACAATATAATTATGTAATGAGAAAATGTTTAAAGACATTAGAGAAAACAAAATCATTTTTGGTTACATCTATTACTGATATTGAACAGTCAATTGATCTGTTAAAAAGTGGTAAAACAAAACCGGTTAACAATAAACCTAAAACTTCTCAACGAAGAAAAAAACAAGAAAAAGTAATGAAAAAATCAAAAAATGAAATTGAAAATATGGATGTTGATGATAATGAAGCATTTGAGATTTTATCAGAAAACTCTAAAAAAATAAATAGAAAACGTCAATTATCATCATTTACTGAAATTAACAATAAACCAAGGTTACAAGTTAAAGGAACTAAGAAAAGAAAACATGAAGAGAATTTAATTGATGACATTAGTAATCCTCCAAGTAAACAAACAAATTTAGATATGAATGAATCGTTGAATATTGCTGTAAAACCTAAAAAACGAAAACTGATAGAAGATGATAATGATGATTATGGTGATACCGATGAACAATCAACAAAAAAAATAAAATTGATGTAATTTAAATAAGTGGTTATAATAAGAATTGTATTAGTACTTTATTGAAATCAGTATGGTAAACATGAAGAAGAAACTAATGACAATTTCGTCCGAAAACAAAAAACAAAATCCAAAGAAAACGTGTTCTAAACGATCAAAGAAAATATGCTTTTCAAAAGCTATAACAAAAATTAAACAAGCTATTATAACTCAAAAACCGAGTACATTAAGCGAAGCTCTCGGAATAGCAATTCGAATAGCAAAAGGATTAAAAAAAAATATTAAAGCTACTCGCACTATAACAATACCCAAAACCGGAGGTGTTTTACCATTAATTCCAATTTTTGCAGGACTTAGTGCCTTGGGTGCATTAAGTGGTGGAGCTGCAGGAATTGCAAAAGCCGTGAGCAGTGTTCGAAATGCAAAGGAACAATTAAAAGAATCACAACGTCACAATAAAACAATGGAAGCTATTGCACTTGGTAAAGGATTATATTTGAAACCTTACAAAACAGGAATGGGTCTTTTTTTAGGACCACCAAAACACCATCAATAATTCCTCATAATAGACCTTTAACAAATATTGACTTATCTAAATATGTAAAACAATTTAATATTCCGTATTTCCGAGGTATTTTCATGAGAGACAATTTACCTAAAAAAATTAAAAAAACTGAATACGGTATTATTAATTTAGATAGTCAATATAACCCTGGAACTCACTGGACAGCTTATAAGAAAAATAATAATACCATCATTTATTATGACAGCTTCGGAAATTTACATCCACCCCATGAATTAAACAGATATTTTCAATCAAATGGTCCTTGTACAATATATTATAATCATGAAGCATTTCAAACATATAACAGTGTTAATTGTGGGCAATTATGTTTATTATTTTTACTTAAATAAATTATTTAACTATTTTTGATTTTATTGTATTAATTACCTTTAAACTAGTAACATGTGTTCTTATACGTTTACATTATCCGCTAGAGATTCTACATTATCCTCTAAAATATATCCTCCTATACTTTTAAATAATGAAAAATCATACGTACTAGGTTTAATTGATTTTGTAACATTTAATACAATACCAAATGTTGATGATTCAAACAACATATTTCATATTGGTGAATATCAAATAAAAATTCCTGAGGGTTCATATGAAATTAAGGATTTGGAAAACTATATACAACAGTCAATAGAAAATATTAATCAAATTATTACAACATTTGAAGAGAGTGAAGTAAAAAATGAAAATGACATTGTACATAAAAAAACTAAGAAAAAAAAGAATACTATTGTGCTGCGTATGAAAGCAAATAATAATACACTACGATATGAGATTAAAAGTAATGAAGTCATATATTTTAATAAAGCGAATTCGATTGGATCTTTGTTTGGATATAAAAGTGAAAAACTGGATGCCAATAAACTTCATTTGTCAGACTTTCCTATAAATATTTCTAAAGTAAATGCAATATGTGTTGAATGCAATTTAGTTACAAATTCTTACAATAACGATAATCATGGACATACGTTACACATGTTTTTTCCACAAAGCCCCCCGGGTTATCGAATTGTTGAGAAAGTTGTTAATGTTATTTATTTACCTATAAATACCAGGTATATTGATGAAATTATCCTTAAAATAGTCGATCAAGATGGTAAGCTAGTCAATTTTAAAAAAGAAACCATCACCGTAAGACTTCACCTAAAAGAGTTATTATAAATATGGTACTTTTATACAACACTGAATCACATATTAAAACATTTAAATCATCAAATAAAATTAGTCAGTTCAGACATCTTAAACAATTAACATCGCAAAATCAAAGATTTTTATTAAGCTTAGGCTTTAAATTGTTACAATGAATTTTAATATTTTAAACGTAGGAAGTCATACTATTTCGGATAATTCGATAATTAAAAGTGAATTTCATAGCCATCCACCTTTTGCAAATACATCATTAAATAATTCAGATGAAATACGATTACTCGCTCAAACATTTGATGGAAATACATTACCTTCAGAGAGTTTTTTACAGATTGAAGGAAAACTAGTTAATCATGATAATACACCATCACCTACAATACAATTTATAAATAATGGTGTTGCATTTATGATTGATGAAATGAGATTTGAACTGGGCGGTCATGTTATTGATCGAGTAAGAAATGTAGGAATAACTTCTACAATAATGGGTTATTTATCGCTTACAAAAAATCAAGGTGAACGATATCGTAGTGCCGGTTGGGATATTGCTAAGGGAAATCCTAAAATTCAAAATACATCAGGATATTTTAGTGTATGCATACCACTGAAAAATATATTCGGTTTTTGTAGAGATTATACAAAAATTCTTATGAACGTAAGACAGGAAATTGTCTTGATCAGGAGTGCAACAGATTTAAACGGAACTATCAGTACAAATCAGGAAGATAAGCCAACCATTGAATTGAGAAAAATTGTTTGGAAACTTCCTCATGTTCAGGTATCGGATGAACAAAAACTTCGTCTCTACAAATATATTGAACAAGGAAAAGATATTGAAATAGCATTTAGAAAATGGGAACTTCACGAATTACCTGTACTACAACAAACCACTAAACACACATGGAATGTAAAAGCATCAAATCAATTGGAAAAGCCTCGTTTCGTCGTAGTTGCCTTTCAAACAAATAGGAAGAATAACATTGGTCAAGATATGAGTAAATTTGATCATTGTAATTTAACCAATTTAAAATTGTATTTGAATTCAGAAGTTTACCCGTATGATAATTTAAACTTGGACTTTAAAAAACAACAATTCACAATTTTATATGAAATGTATGCTCAATTTCAACAATTCTTTGAATATAAATCAATTTGTGAACCCTGTTTGGATCATTTAGAGTTCTTAGAGAGATGCCCCATGGTTGCAATTGATTGTAGTCATCAAAATGAAAGTTTAAAGTCTGGTAGTGTTGACATACGTTTGGAATTTGAAACAAGTGAAAATGTGCCTGCCAATACAACTGCATATTGTCTTATTATTCATGATTGTATTGTAAGATATAATCCACAAACAAATATTGTTCGAGTTATGTAATTCTCTAAAAAAAACTGTAAGGATATAAAGGATTACATTGCATTATAAATTTAGTTCTACGACGTTACTATAAGCAATAACATGACATCGTCACCAAGAGTAGTCGAATGGAAAGAAATTAGTCAGTTTCCTGGACTACCTGAATCATTTATTATTAAATATCAACATTATGTGGACTGGAATGAAATTTGTGAATTTCAAAAACTTAGTGAGGATTTTATCAGAATGTTTATCAATACCGTTAAATGGGTAGAAATTTCAAAATTTCAATTTCTATCTGAATATTTTATTCGAGAATTTAAACACAATGTTGATTGGGACCGCATATCAAAATATCAAATTTTATCTGAAGACTTTATACAAGAGTTTAAGGAAAAGGTGAATTGGGATTATATTCTAACACATCAAAATGTTTCATCAGAATTTTTACAACGTCATCGCAACTATTTCATCAAAACCGTTTGAATTTTATCAGTAACAACAACAGAATCATAATGCCTGTACCAGTAAAATTTAAATGTCTAGAATGTGGAGGAGAAACTGATATTGCTAATTCTCGATGTATACCATGTTCTTATAAAAAAGTTGCTGAATTTATTGGAATTAAGCATAATTACTACCCTCCTAAATAATTTTTTTATAATATTTTTTTTAATAAAATGTTTTTAAAATATTTTGTAATTTGTTTTTTTCTGACCCATTATTCATCATAAACATGTTTTTTTAATGCAATAAATAGAATATAAAGAAGGAAATCATTTCTCAAGACAATCAAAACAACGCAATGCCTGTTCCTGTTCAATTTAAATGTATAACTTGTGGAGGAGAAAACGACGAACCAAATAATCGATGTATGTCGTGTGTGATAAAAAGTATAGGAAAACAATATGGTAATAAGCATTTAATTGATCGTGTATCGAAAAATCCATCATAAAAAATATTGAAAACTTTCATCAAGATTTCTGGTTTTATTGAATTATTTTATAACTCTACAATAGAATATTTTTGACTATTAAATTGATCTGCATCATCATCCATAACTTCCACTAGTCGCCTTTGTGCTGGTTTCTTCCTTTTTAGTGGAGGTGGATTTGATGATGATGTTGATGGCTGAACTGCTATTGCCTTAGCTGGTGTTGGAGCATTAATCGCCATCACATTCTCTTCAGTTTCACCATTGGTAATAGCCAATTCATCATCGTCCACAGTGTTGAATAAATATTTGGAGGTAACATATTCCAAAATTTGTATTTCTTCTTCCGTTTCAACTGCTACTTTGGTACAGGTTACGGGTAAATTTCCAAGTTTTTTTCTTAATGTCTCAGCTCTAGGTGTATAGCTAAGCACAACCATAACCTGATTGCTTTTTCTCTCAACGATTTGTTTTACACCAAATCTAAACAAAAGCAAATACATATTTTTTAATTATCTGCGCACTTTAGAAATTCTAACATGATTTTTTGTTTTTTGAAATTAATATAAAAAAACTTACCTAAAAAGCTGTTTACAAATTACAAACAACATTTGGGTAGTGATCTCGAATGGATCTTTACTTTGTAACAGAAGTATGCACGGTACGTTTGCCATTGCTGTTGTTGAATGTAAATTTAAACAATTCATCGTCTTGTATATATATCAGAAACGCGTACGAACAATAATTACTTGTGGTTATTTGATTTATATAATATATTCAATAAATGTATATTCTTGAGTGAAAATATTGAATATTTCTATTTAATTCATCGTCTTGTATACTTGTGGTTAATTTTCCAAAGAACTTTGTAACATTAATTTATTCTATTATTCTTGTAAATACGATTATATAAAACCGTGGTTAATTTAGCACGTGTGAGTAATTGCTTTTTATGAAAATTGTGCAATTAATTCAAGGATTTTTTTATTTTCACGAGTATATAAAGGCTAGAAGAAAGTTTTGTTTTTTAACACTTACATCCCTGTTCATGTTATCAGAGTACTTTTTACGAAATGAAGAACTGTGAGTATAATTTATTTTTCTGTTTATAATGAATTCAATAATTGAATTGTCCAGTGATATTTTAAAAAAAATTGAAAAAGCTGAGAGGATTTTGAAAACTCAAAGTGAATTTATTAAATGGATTGACATTTTAAAAAAGCAAATACATTTAATTAGAAGATTTTTAAAATATAAAGATATAAATATTAAAAACTATTCACATTTAGAGGCAAATTTAGCATTATTAAAATATTATAAACAAACATTTAAGCATAAACATAGATGTAAATTTAATAATAACAGGAGTTCCAAAAAATGTTTAATATGGGAAGACACCGAGTCATGTTTTCAAAAGAGAATAAGAACAGGTGTTATAAATAATTTAAGTGTTAAAGATCCTAAGATTTTTCTTAATAAGTCCTTTAGAAGTTTTTCGATTAAAATAAAGAATGAATTACGAAAGTCACTCTTAAAAGTAAATGTTATTTTTTACGGAAATTTCATAAAACCTAGTAATGGTGAAACTGAAATTAAACATTTTAATACAAAAAATAATATTATTGATCATAACACTAATTTGAAAAAATGGTATCAAGAAAATGTAATTAATAAAATACTTCATAAATTAGAAGAATTTCAGGAAAAAGATTCCGGTTGGGCTCTTTTTGAAATTTTATCTCTTAAAATTAATATTAATAATTATTCTCCGATAAATTGCGGATTACCTGTTAAATTACCTAAGTTTATTCTTAAAAAGAAGGCCGTTTTAAACATAGAAAATAATGATGATTATTGTTTTCTGTGGACAATTGTAGCCCATTTGCATCCGTCAAATTCAAAATACAAAAATCCTAAAAGAATTTCATCATATCCTCATTTTCGTAATATTCTTAAGTATGATAATATTGATTTTCCCATAAAATTAAAGGATATTCCAAAATTTGAAACTCTTAATAATATATCAATTAATGTATATACATTTACAAAGAATGAAATTTTACCAGTATGTTTAAGTAAATTTAGTTTTACCCCTTGTGTAAATTTATTAATGGTACGAGAAGAGCATGATAATGAAGATGGTAGTAATAGTGAAAGCGAGAGTGACAATATTATATTTAAAAAACATGCTTATCATTTTTGTTTAATTACAAACTTATCACGATTACTAAACAAACAATTAGGTAATATAAAAAATAAAAAACATTTATGTAACCGTTGTCTAAATTACTTCATTTCCCTAAATGCACTCAAAAATCATTTAAATTTGTGTAAACAATTAAATGAAACAAAAATTACATTACCGCATGAAGGTGAAAAAATTATGAAATTTAAAAATTTTAAACATAAGGAAAAAGTTCCATTTGTTATTTATGCAGATTTAGAAAGTATTTTACAAAAATATGATGATGAAAACAAAATGAAAAAAACTGAGAAATATCAAAAACATATTCCATTTAGTATTGCATATTACTTAAAATGTTCTTATGATGACTCTCTATCTGAATATAAATTATATACAGGGAACGATTGTGATACATGGTTTGTAAATCAATTAAGCGAAATAGCAGCTAAACTAAATGATAAATTAACGAATCCAATTAAAATGATAAATTTAACATTAGAACAGCAAATTGAGTTTCAAAATTCAAGTGTATGTTATATATGTGAGAAACCTATTTTCCAAAATGAAATAAAAGTTAGAGATCACAATCATTTTACTGGTGAATACAGAGGTGTTGCACATAATGGTTGTAACTTAAATTATAAAGATGCACATGTTATACCAGTTTTTTTTCACAACTTAACCGGATACGATAGTCACTTCATAATTAAAGCTTTATGTATGATTGAAGGTGCAATGAAATTATTACCTCTAAATAAAGAACGTTATATTTCATTTACAAAATACATACAAAATACAAATGTGAGTTTTCGATTTTTAGATTCTTTTAGGTTTATGTCTAATGGTATATCAAAATTAGCGTCATACCTTAATAATGATCAAAAGAGTATTACTCAAAAATTTTGCACTAATACAGAACAATTTAAATTATTACAAAAAAAGGGAATTTTTCCGTATGACTATTTGGATTGCTGGGAAAAGTTACGTGATGAGAGATTGCCTGATAAAACTGATTTTTTTAATACTGTTAACAATTCAGAAATTAACGATGATGAATATAATCATGCTTGTCTAGTGTGGGATACATTTAAAATACAAAATTTACAAGAGTATGCAGAACTATATTTAAAAACCGATGTTATTTTACTAGCGGATATTTTTGAAAATTTTAGAAATTGTTCCCTTGAAACATATAAATTGGATCCTGCACATTATTATACCGCTCCAGGTCTAGCATTCGATGCTATGCTTAAAATTACGAATGTACAGTTAGAATTAATAACAGATATTGATATTATTATGTTTATTGAAAAAGGCATCAGAGGAGGAATTTCTCAATGTTCAAATCGATATGGTAAAGCAAACAACAAATATATGAAAAATGATTTCAATCCAAATGAAGACATTTCATATCTTATGTATTTTGATATTAATAATTTATATGGACTCGCAATGTCTCAGTATTTACCAACAGGGAATTTTGAATGGATTAATGTGCACTCTTTAAAATTAATGGAAATACCCGAAAACAATGAATTTGGATATATTTTAGAGGTAGATCTTCATTATCCTAAAGCATTGCATGAACATCATAAAGATCTACCTCTTTGTCCAGAACACTTGGTTCCACCTACATCAAATACAAAAATACCAAAATTGTTAACTACATTGTATGATAAAAAAAACTATATTATTCATTATAGGAATTTACAACAAGCTGTAAAACTTAACATTAAAATTGATAAAATTCATAGAATACTTAAATTCAATCAGTCATGTTGGATGAAACAATACATTGAACTAAATACGTCAAAAAGAAAACTAAGTAAGAATGAATTTGAAAAAAACCAATACAAATTAATGAATAATGCCGTATTTGGTAAAACAATGGAAAATGTTAGAAAATACAAGGATATAAAAGTTGTAACCAAGTGGTCAGGGAGGTTTGGAGCTAAATATTACATTTCACAGCCGAATTTCCATAGTTGCATTATTTTTGATGAACATATGGCAATAATTGAAATGAAAAGATTAAATGTAAAGTTTAATAAACCAATATATGTAGGATTTACTGTTTTAGATGTGTCCAAAATTTTTTTGTACGATTTTCATTACAATTACATCAAAAACAAATTTCATAACAACGCTAAATTGCTATATACTGATACTGATTCGTTAATATATCATTTCTTTTTAGATGATATATATACACACATAAAAGAAGATTTAAATAGGTTTGATACATCAGAATATCCTTTAAATAATATTTATAATATACCACAAGCCAACAAAAAAGTATTGGGTTTAATGAAAGATGAGAACAATGGTAAAATAATGCTCGAATTTATTGGATTAAGATCAAAAATGTATGCAATAAGGTTATTTGTAGATGATGATGAAATTTCAACATTAAAAAAGAAATTATTATTTGAAAGAAAATCAGAAGAAGAAATAAATAATTTTGTTATAAATTTTGGAATTACTAAAAAGGCTAAAGGTATTAAGCAGGTATCCTTAAAAAACATAACATTCAATGATTATTTTCAATGTCTTTTTAACAATTCAATTATTGAAAAAGATCAACAAGTCATTAAATCTTATAACCATGAGGTTTATACAATTAAACAAAGAAAAATTGCTTTAAGTCCTCATGATGATAAAAGAATCATAAATTATATGTTCACTGATAGTAAACCCTGGGGTTATTCGATATAAACAGAAAATAAATTGTTTACAGTTACTTCTAACAAATACTTTGAAATCCCATTCTAACACCTGAAGGTAATATTTTTGTTAATTTTATTAAATGACATATATAAATTGTTTTTTTGGTTTTTTAGGAAGACTGTGCATGATTGTGGAATATACAACCGTTATATTTTTACATCAATTCATGCAGTAAACAAAAAAAAAAAAAAAAAAAAATGGAGCGTGTTACTTTTGATAATATACTTGTTACCCATTACTATAAACCTACAACAAACTATGAAGATAATACATGTTGGAAACAGGCAGCGGTAGATCGATGTCGATTTCAGAGGAGGATTAACGAGACAGGGAAAATGTTGGAAGCGGTTCTAAAAAATCATATCAAACATATAAATGAATTGTTTCTACGGGAAAAAATATTATATGTTGATATCCAAGGCTTCGACCTTCCAGATTTTACACCAAAGGAATTGTCCTTAACATATGATGGTGAAAATATGTCTACATTTTATATTAAACCACCGAAGCCATTTTATGAATTAAGCATTTCTGAAAAGAAATCTGTTCAATTTTGTGAGCGATATCATCATGGTATTCGATACAGCAGTGGCGATACCGAATTAACTACATTACCTAACATATTTTCGAATTTCAAGGCAGATACAGTTTTTGTTAAAGGAAGTCAAAAATGTACTTACCTTTCTAAATTTTATAATAATGTTATTAATTTGGAGTTTGATAAGTGTTGTCCTAAATTTGAAAAATCCGAATATTCTTGCATTCTCCATCAGAATTTATTAAATGTATGTTGCATTGTTAATGTATCAAAATTAGCGAAATATGTTCAAGAAATAATGTAATTAAGTGTCTTAATAAATATTATAAATTTAATAACTTATTTAAAATAAAACAAATATCGCTTAGACTCATAATGTGTGTTTTTTTGTATTAAATTTTATTATAATAAATTACTACTACTTACAAAAAGTAAAATATCCTGATGTATACTTAGTTGAAAAAATTTTAAAACGTAAAAATAATAAAGTCTACGTGAAATGGCTTGGATTTGATAATACACACAACAGCTGGATAAATAAAACAAATATTGCGTAGGATCATTCTGTATATTTTTTAATTTTATTTTTAAATAAATTATACTTTTTTATATATATTTTTTTTTTACTTACCTATTATCATGAATCTTCCTCTGACAAGTCCAGCCTTGACAAATCACATTATTGCACAACCTAGCACGAATTCTACGCAAAACAAGTCGTATCTTGTCAGAATTCTAAGAAATTGTATTGCGTCATCATCAAAGTCTACACAAAACAAGTCGTGTCTTGTCAGAATTCTAAGAAATTGTATTGCATCATCATCAAAGTCTACACAACACTAGCCTGGTACAGCTGCAACCAACCTTTCATTTCAAATTTGCCGCCTAAAACCAAGTTGGTAACACTGGAACTGGTTGGTAAACCTGTTAGATTTTCTTCACAAATGGCAACCCTGTAAAAAAACCTTCTGGTCATTGCTGACTTCTTCTGTGCAGAAATAATTGTTGACTTCTTCTGTGCAGAAATATTTTGGCAACACTGTTGCGGGACCTTTTGGTCATTGTCGAAAACACTTCTTCAGCAAAAGAACAACTTCTTCAGCTACTGAGGTGACCTTAGAGGTCAAATCTTTGGTGCTTCGGATGGACAGGCCATCGACTGTCACAGAAACCCGCTATCTACACTACTATTGTAATTTTCATTAAACATTGTTATTAATCTCATAAATTATCGTTTTTTGACATAATTTGTTTTTGTCCTGAACCGTTTATTATTATAGAGAGAATATTTTTTCTTCTTGCATTAGATACTTAAAAATTAGCTGAGTGTTTCAAATAATTTTGTACGATGATAAATTTTAAATAAATTTTTGAATAATACTCGTACATATGTTTCAATTTACTCTTAATTTATAATTATATATACAGGAAGTTTTTCTTTCAAGTATACATATCCCAGTTATACGCTGTAAATCTTCAGATATTCTTTGTTTTTTAAAGGAGTGTTTTTCACTCCAAGGTTAAGCATGAAGTAAAATTTCGAGTTTAGAGAAGCCTGAAAATTTGGTTTGGTCTCTTCTCGGAACAAATTTTCTGCCTTTTTAAAACTCTAAATTTTACTTCATGCGCCACGAGTATATGACACTGATTTCAAATGAGTTCACTTGTTAACAATATTTCAGTGTTTTCAGTGAAAAGCCTGAACATTTTCAGGCTTTTCTGAACTCAAAACTCTTCTTCATGCTTAATCTGGGAGTGGAAAACGCTCGTTTAAAGCTTCAAATTGAACTCTTTTAGAAAAAAGGTATGCATATGTATATTTGAAAGAAACTTTCCCTGTATTCAATTTTAACACTTTATCTTGATCTATGTTTTTTAATGTATTGTGTTCAATTGGAGAAACAAGTACAAATAAAAAGAATATCTAAAAACAATCTATTATTTTAATTTATGCCAATCTACTTTAGGGTCTCACAACTTTAAGACGTGAAAGAATCATATATTTTTTGAGACGAATATTAAAAGATGCTTATTTCTTAGCTGATCTTGAGAATTATAAATAAATTAGACTATCGACAAGTCTTTACATTAAAGTGTTTAATTTAGGGGTCTCGGAACTTTAATTTACGATACGATATTATCGTCTTCTGAACTGGGTAATCAAAAATTGTAATTTTGAATTGAATTGAAAGTCGTTGACTCAAATATCAACTTTATTTATTTTAGTCATTAATTTTACAGTAAAAAAACTGAAAAATAAGTTTATGATTGATCGTCTAACGAGTGTTTCTAATTCCAGATCAATCATAAAATAAAATTTCGAGTTTAGAACAGCCTGAAAATTTGGCTCTCTATAACTTTAAGAAAATAAATTTATCAAACAAAATACTAACTCAAATGCCCTCTTAACCCTATCTACGCTACTGATTGTCACACTCTAGTTTACGGTTATTGATACTATATTTGTATTTAATACAACAAAATATTTGTTATACTGGATTTATATCCAGTATAAAAATATTTTGTTTTCAATATTGTATCAATAATGAAAATTCAATAATAGATTCAGTTTTTGTACAGTATTATGTCAATAATGAATAGAATTGATCACTCAATAATAGATTTTCAATCTCTGTACAATATTGTGTTAATGGTATTATTCAATTTTTCAATATTTTTCAATTTTTGTACAATATTGTATCAATAATGAATATATTTGATCACTCAATAATGATATCCAATTTCTGTACAATATTGTATCAATAATGAATATCATTCATCCTTCAATATAAACATGTACAATAATGGATAAATGGCATAATTCAGTTTAGGTATTCAATACATATTAATATTGTATCAATAACAAATAACATTGATTACTTAATAACAGATATCGGTCACGCTTCGGAGTTGTGAGCTTGTTGATTCCTGCTGAGCTGACATGCTAACAAACGCCTGTTTTTCCTCCGCCTATTCTTGAGCAACAGTGATTCTGCGTGATCAAATTTTTAAGTGTTTGGTTATTTCAGTGGTAGGTATTTATAATATACAGGGTGTCCCAGACCACCCGTATAAGGGATTTTTTGAAAAAACGGCTAGTCTTAGAGAGTTGCGATAAAAAAAATTATTAGTAAAGCCATATTGAAGAATCGTCACATTGTTTTTTCCCAAAATGGTTGGCATCCCTGAGATTTCGCTTGAATATGATAAAAACTGAAGATTTTCAAATGGCATGATAGGTCAAAAGTGGTATCATTCAAAAGGTCTTTGAAAAAAAAACAACTTTTGTTAAAAAATATTTTTGTAATTGGCGTTTGTTTTGAGCAATTTTGGATTGAAGTTACCAAATATCAATATCTCATGGCTACCTTATTTTAAAAGTAGATACTTAGTGCCACTAGTATTAGGACCAGAACAGTTCAACAGTGTTTAGAACTAAATGGAAAACAAGTTGAACCAGTGCTGTGAACTCTGGGTCGAGGTTAGAGTCACAACTGTCGGGTCGGAATTTAAGTATTTTTGTGATGAGGAAATCAGAGCCGTATAGTTGGAAATATCGTATAATTCTGACTCCGATTTATAATATAATTATTTAAATATAAATGTGCTAAACATATTTCGTTTTTTTTTTTTCTAAAATTTAAACATAAATAGAGTTTTTAATTACAATGGAAATTTATGTAATTTTCATATGAGAGAAAACCAAAATTTCGATTATTTCCAAAAAAACTATTAGATTGCAATTATGCAGATCGGCCATTCCATAAATAAGTGCACACTTTTTGGGGGTACATCAGGGATTTTAGCGAATTTCACATATATTATAAAGGCTATCAAGACATGGTTTTTGGTTGCTACTAGAGGTTAAACAAATGATTGTTTCAAAAATTATAACAATATAAACTTTTAGTACACCTTTATTTTGAACTCAAAAATATCGTAAACCGTTACTGATACAAAAAAAGTTATACTTGACTTTTTTATGCTTAAATGTTCAAAGTTTAAAATATTTTTTTTTCCAAACGAAAAAACTTTATTTAGATAGAATTTTTTTAATAAATAAAACAAATCTCACAAAATAATCAAATACTCATGTTTTAATTTTTTTGAAAATAATATATATTATACCCCAATCCTTTCTAAGAATATTTCCGTTTTCAAAAAGATGGGCACTTGAAAACTTTTTGAGATATGATTTTTTTACCCGAGCAAATCTCACAAAATAATCAAATACTCACGTTTTAATTTTCTTGAAAGAAATATATGTTATACCCCAATCCTTCGTAAGAATATTTACGTTTTCAAAACACTTTAAAACTTTTTGAGATATGATTTTTTTACCCGAGCGCTGCATTGACGCGAGGCACTCACCGCGATCCGGGCCATTACACCATTAGCGGGAGCGCCTCGTGTCAATGTAGCGCTCGGGTAAAAAAATCATATCTCAAAAAGTTTTAAAGTGCCCATACTTTTGAAAACGGAAAAATTCTTAGGAAGGATCAGGGTATAACATATAATTTTTTTAAGAAAATTAAAACATGAGTATTTGATTATTGTTTGAGATTTGTTTTATTTATTAAAAAAATCTATATAAATAAAGTTTTTTCGTTTTGGAAACAGATGTATTTTATACTTTGAACATTTAAGCACAAAAAAGTATAGAATAACTTTTTTTGTATAGGTAACGGTTTTCGATATTTTTGAGTTCAAAATAAAAGTGTACTAAAAGTTTATATTGTTACAACTTTTGACACAATAATTTGTTTAACATCTAGTAACAACCAAACACCATGTCTTGATAGCCTTTATAATATATGTGAAATTCGCTAAAATCCCTGATCTACCCCCAAAAAGTGTGCACTTATTTATGGAATGGCCGAGATGTAGTAACCATTAAACATAAATGTGTATTACAAAAAATTGCATTAAGTAAAATTTTAAAATGTTTACGTGATTCGAAGCAGCAGTCGGAGTTGGCGTAGGATTATCGAAAAATAGAGGAGTCTGAGACGGAGTCCAATATTTTTTTAGCGACTCTGCGACCTTGGTCAGAATGTATCTGAGAGGTATAACTGACATTTGAAACTCAATCTTTTAAAAATAAGTTAGCCATGAAAAATTCAAATTTAATAACATTGATCAGATATTACTCAAAATCGATGCCAGTAACAAAATTATGTTCATATGAAAGTTGCTTATTTTTTAAAGACCTTTTCAATGATACCACATAAAAATCTTGAGTTATTGACATTTTTAAGCAAACTTTCAGTGATACCAACCTTTTTTAGAAAAAAAAACTATTACTATTCCATTCGTCAATAAGGATTTTGTAATCAATTTTTTTGTCCCAACACTCTATGTTTAGCCGTTTTCTCAAAAAAAGGCTGATACGGGTAGTCTGGGACACCCTGTATATGAGTGTGGGCATGCATGTAATGCAATAATTGGGAACGTTGCCACAAAAAATAATAACCTCAAAATAACACCTTTCTGTAGATGAGTTACTTGCTTTCTTGCAATTTGTTATCAGCTATAAAAGAGGTGTGTTATTGAATGTATACTGAATGACATTAGAAATGCAACACCTAGAAATAACGGTTTTTTGCAGTTGATTTTATCTTTATTTATTAGGTCTTAAGTTAATTAACACATGATAACAATTTGAATCAAAACAAAAAACAAACAAGTAAATTACACCTAATAATGTGTTTGGCGACCTCCATTTCGAACGCATTCATTAACACGTCTGGGCATCGATTCGATGAGGTGATCGAGTTCCTCCTGAGGTAGTTCGTCCCAAGCAACCTGAATTTGCTGCTGCAGCTCAGCCAGAGTCTGTGGAGGGTTCGGTAAGCTTGCCAGTCTCCGACCTAGCATATCCCAGACATGTTCTATTGGGTTTAAATCTGGAGATCTGGGCAGCCAAGGTAAAACATTTATGGCACCAGCTTCCAAGAAGTCCCTCGTTAGATGTGCTATGTGAGGATGTGCGTTATATTGTTGAAACAACACGTTTCCAAGCCCTTCTAGGTATGGTACAAGATATGGTTGTCTGACATCGTTAACGTAACGAGCTGCTGTCATATTGCCGCGGATGAACACCAGAGGTGATCGGTTGCCATGGGCAATAGCCCCCCAAACCTTTACACCTACAGTGCGGTGTACATGTCTTTCAACAGCAAACTCAATAGTGGATCTTTCTCCACGGCGTCTCCTTACCCGTCTACGACCATCATGCATCCCTAAAGTGAATCGCGATTCATCGCTGAACTCTGTTGCATTCTTCCCTCCACCCTTGGCGTTCTGTGCACCACTCCAATCTTTGACGCCGGTGTGCATAAGTTAAAAGTAGGACTAACAGAGGGCGGTATGAAATGAACCCAAATGACCTGATACGTCGATAAAGAGTTCGCATACTAACTGGTCTACCGTGTTCATTAAACCATTGGTCACCAAGCTGCCTAGTTGTGGAAAATCGGTCTGTAAGAACCATAAGTCGCAGTCGGCGATCCTGGCGCTCTGTAGTACGCCTTGGTTGTCCACGAGGTCTCATTCTCGACTCTCAACCTTCTTCAGTCCATGCTTGCCACACTCGCGTAACAGTGGTTACGTTCCGGTTTAAACAACGCGCAATTTCCCGGAACGAAACACCACCATCGTGCCACACAACTATTCTACCTCGATCAAAATCACTTAAATGCCGAAATTGTCTAGGCCTTCGTACTCTGGGCATCTTGTCGACGCAGTTAAATTTAAAAACTGATGAAATTAGTTGTTGAATCGTCTATTTAAACGTATTTTAATATGAAACTGATGGATACGATTATTTTTTTTCCAAAAAAATGTTAAAGATAAAAGGTTGCACCTTTTATCATAGCATTCTTTATACACATTAAACTTGCACAAAAAAAAATTGTTGGCGAAGAATGGTTATTTCCAGGTGTTGCATTTCTAATGTCATTCAGTATATTTAATCATCAGCCAAAGACAGGCATGGACTGGCACCTTAACAGCTCCACTGTTTTCCGAGAAACTTGGTCAATATCCTAGTTTCACCAGAAACCATTTACCCTAATAGAAATTAATAATTGTATGAACAACAATTTTACAATCTTCTAACAATAATTAAATGTAAGGGGTCTTTGCCGATGTAAAAAAAACATCAATTTTTATTCTGGCTTGCCCAGAGAAGCTAGAGTTACGAAAAATATCACACATAATCTTGACCGATTTTAGGAATCGTATGTATCGTTTTTCTAGCTTCTATAATTTTTGTGCAAAAAAAATGTCACGGATTTAAAAGATCGATACACAGGCCTCATATTTTTACCCCATGAACATTTCTGTAATGTTAGATTTTTACGAAATTGCTTGGTAAAGCTCAAATATAAATTTACACTCGTTTTTAAATTTTCGGCATGCCGCCCCGCCATATAGCGGGTAGCTACGACCCTACACATTTAACAGTCTACACTTATTTTAATACATGGCGATCAGAAAAATATTTTAATTAAGAGATTAACTCAATATTTTTTTAATATTTGCCCACTTTTATAAACCATATTTGATACTATAATGTTGTATATAGTGCTATTTTAATAGAAATGATACTTAATTTTTATTCAGCATAAATCAAAATAGCTGTGACAACATAACCTACTTGTTTTATTATACAATATACTATCAACAATATTTTTAATAAAACAATGGCATTTTATCAAAACTTTCAATTTTTAGATTTATAAGGTGAAAAACGAACATTTCTGTCGATTTCCCAGAAAGTAATACTTATCATAATTATACTCAATGACATTAGAAGCGTAACACCCAGAAGGAGTTATTATTTTAACTTGATTTTTTGCCAGTATGGTAGTCTTACATCAAGAATAAAATGATTACATTTTCAAGAAATTTTATTAAAAAACAATCTAAAAAAAATTAATAATGTGTTTGGCGACCCCTTTGCTGTATACACTCCTGTAGACGTCTGGGCATCGACAAAATGAGATGGTCGATGTCTTCTTGAGGCATCTCGTTCCAAGCAACTTGAATTTCATCGATCAACTGTGCTAGAGTCTGTGGAGGATGGTGCAAAGAGAATATTCTTCTTCCCATGATATCCCACACATGTTCATTAAGAAAGTTCATAGTTCGACGAGCAATATGGGGACGTGCGTTATCTTGTTGAAAAAGTACGTCTGGGCGGCCATCTAAATAAGGCAACAAAGTCGGTCGTATGACGTCTTCAACATAACGCGCAGCTGTCATACTGCCTCGAATGAATACAAGAGGTGATCGACTACCATAAGCAATAGCCCCCCAAACCATTACTCCAGCAGTCCTGTGTACATGCCTCTCAATAGCAAACCTAAGATCAGGTCGTTCTCCACGGTAGCGTCGTACCCTTCTACGGCCATCATGCGTGCCTAGACAAAATCGTGATTCATCGCTGAATACGACATCGTGCCATTCTGCCTCCCAATGCTGCCGTTCTCTGCACCAGTCCAACCTTTGGCGACAGTGTCTCGCTGTTAAAGGAAGCACTAATCTTGGACGGTACGAAAGAAGCCCAAAGGATTGAATGCGGCGATATAAGGTTCGCATACTAACGGGCCTACCTTCTTCTCCAATCCATTGATCACCGATTTGACGCGTAGTAGCGAAACGGTCTCGCAGGGCTATTTGTCTTAAGCGCCGATCTTGACGTTCTGGGCTACGCCTTGGTTGACCAATTGGTCTTCTTCTTACTCCTCTACCTTCTTCTGTCCATACCTGATACACAAGTATTACAGTTGCTGCAGTGGAATCAATACGGCGGGCAATTTCGCGATAGGACATATCGAGATAAGCAACAACTCGACCCCGGTCAAAATCGCTCAAATGGTGATATTGTGGACGTCTTCGGACTCGAGGCATTTTATTTAAACTTAACACACTCAACGGAAACACGAAAACTAAAAACATCTGTACTAAACAGTTCATATAAATAGTTTTATCAAAAAAGAAAAAGTGAAATATTTTTTTTTCACAATAAATATAAAAGGCACAAGGTTGAAATTGTTATCAATGTATGCTTTAAATATAGTCACTCTGTTGCTAAAATATGAATTCAAAAAAATCATTCCTTCTTGGTGTTACGCTTCTAATGTCATTGAGTATATAAAGTAGGTATGTGTGTTAGCTTGACGATCCAGTTGATATTAGAGATGGGCAAAATTGCTCTTTTCAGCGATATGGTTTACAAGATCTGACTTAATTTAAAGAGCTGGTTCAGTGAGCCAGCTCAAAAGAGTTACATGACTCAGTTACGAGCTAGCGATCCGCCGTGAGTTCTGACTCTTAGAGATCCATCTGATTCGCCAACTCATTGAATTAAGCGACGCGGTGATTAATTATTTCGGTTATAGAATGATTGTAATCATTTAATCATAATTTATATAAAAACGTAAGAGTAAATTTTTAATCAAAATTATAGTAATCCCATATTTAATTCGTGCGATTACACTTTAAGTGTGTTTAAATATATTGAATACGTGTGTGCGCTTATGAAAACACACACCACGGAAACATCGCGATCCAACTCCGAACCTCGGAGTTGGATCCCAGTGAGTGAGCTATAACTCAGTCGGATTCAAGAGCTCCGTAAAACGACCTAGTTTAGTTGGATTCGAGAGCCGTCGTGAATGATCGCGATCCAACACCGAACCGCGGATGCCGATAAGTGAGTAGCTCAGTCGGATTCAACAGCTGCCGTAACTATTTTAGAGTCTATTCAAAAAGGTAACGAAACAATAATTACACTTGTAATGTTTGCTAGATAGTGAACAACCTACCTTCCTACCTTAGGGTTAAGGACAGCAAGAACTAGTGATGGGCAACATCGATCTGTGCAAGTTATCGAGCCGCTCGATCTTTTTGATCGGTTCGATCTTGTTGATCGGATCGATCTTTCTGATCGGCTTGATCTTTTTGATCGCCTCGATCATTTTGATCGGCTCGATCTTTTTAATCGGCTCAATCTTTTTGATCGGCTCGATCTTGTCGATCGGATCAATCTTTTTGATGGGCTCGATCTTTTTGATCGGCTCGAGCTTTTCGATCGGCTTGATCTTTTCGGACGGCACGGTCTTTTCGAGAGGCTCGATCTTTTCAAGCGGCTTGATCTTTTTGAATGGATCGAGCTAGTCCATTAATCAATCGGCTCGAACAGATTGATCAAATCGGTCGGCTCGAGACAATTGATCAAGTTGTATAGTTCGAGCTAATCTATTTGCATGCTATAGAGCAGTTTGATATTTTCGAGTGGATCGATCGGCCTAGGAGGTATCATTGAACGATCACACTATTTAATTTAATATAATTTGAACGATTGTGTAATTCTGAAACTCTCAAAGGAAATGAATTACTTCTAATTTGCTTTATTTAAAATATTTGCAGGTAAAATTTGTTCAGAAAATCACAGAAAAAGTTATTTTGTATTAAATAATTCATAAAATAAATGATGAATGTAAAATAATAATTAAATAATTATAATTATAAAAAAAATGTAATCGTTACTACTAACAAATATCACCCCCGGGAAAAAAAACCCTCATGGAAACTACGGGCCCTAAAAAAACAAAAATACGTCTTGGAAAATCACTTCCTCAAAAACTACGCCCTGAAAGACTCTCTGAAAAAACACTAATGACAAATCAAACCTGAAAAAACATCGCCAGAAAGAAACAACCCCCCCAAAAATTCCAGAAAACCACCCCCTCGAAAAAACCGCCCCCTGTAAAACCATTTCTGAAAATCATACTACTAAAAAACCACCCCCATAAAAATCATTTCTCGAAAAAAAAAACCATCCTCTTGAGAAACCACGGCTTGTAAAAATATTACTTAAAAACGACCCCCCCAAAATAACCACCCACAAAAAAACTTTGCAGCTTTACTACTTTTTTGTAATAAAACGTTAACTACATACTAATTTGATCAATTATTAAAATATTTCGCTTAAAAATAATCGATTATATTCATCACAAACACAAACTATGTCGATGACAATTAAAAATAATGATGTAGTACAAACAGGCAATATAAAGTGATCTTGTAAAACAAAAACGGGCGACAGAATATTTATCATAGATTCCAACGAGGAATTTTTTTCTGGAACTATTTTTCCAAAAATATATTTTACAGGGGGAATTTTCGGCGGTCGTTTTTTTTGGGCGGGGGGTGATATTACAGGCAAAGGTTTTTATGGGTGGTTTTTTGAGGGGTGGTTTTTCGGGGGTGGTATTTCGAAGGGTTGGTATTTCAGGGAGTGATTTTTATGGAGGGGTTTTTTCGGGGGATGAATTTTAGGAATGGTTTTCCGTAAGGATGATTTTTAGGGGGATTGTTCCTTTAGGGAGATGTTTTTTGGGAGTGGGGCTGATTTTCCAGGAATCTTTTTACATGGTGTAGTTTTTTATAAAGTGTTTTTTTTCCGTAGGTGTGATTCTCCATAAAAGTTTTTATGAGGGGTGGTCTTTTAAAGTGTAGTTTTTTGAGGGAATGATTTTTAGCGTTTGTTTTAAGCCCGGGGTTTCATGAGCGTTTTCTTCCTGGGGGTGATGTTTGTTAGTAGTGATGATTAGAATTTATATATAATTATTATTATTTAATGATTTATTTAATGAAATACGAAACAACCGTCAAATAAGTAATTATTAATGTAATATTTTGTACTACTTTATTCAAATACAAATACAAAATATCATACAAAATTAAACTAAAGTAAATGCCGTATTTAGTACACACTAATTGTTAATTACTCTCGGTTGCGAATGTATGTTTTCTAATAGCGCACGGCTCGGCGTAGGAATTCTTCGGCACATGCGCACAACAAAAAATTTACTCTTAATCTTACAATCAAACAGTACATTCCTCCCGGCTTAACCTTAAACATACATATATAGAAAATAGGAAATGATAACAATTTCTTAAAAGTTAATTTGTAACCTTTCCGGAGGACGGCGTTGTCGCGGCGGACGTCGCACACTGGTCGAAACACTCATTCTAGCTGAACATTTCGCTATAAAGCGTTTTAGTCTACTTTACATTGTTCGAAAATATTTGATTAAAAATATAAATTACTCAATATTATATAATTCTTACCTTCTATCCTTCACCGCCTCCATTTTAATTTTATTTTTTTTCGAAAAATTGTTAAAATAAAATTTGAAGATAATGTCACTTCGCATTTTTGTTATACAATTTTTATCTAAAAATAGTAATTATATTATAACCCTTTCCCTTCGAATTATTAAAATTATCATTTAAAATGTTATAATCATGTTATATATAATTATAAAATTATTCAAATAGAAACAAAAAATTCAAAATTGCACCCATATCTATAAATAAGAATATAGAATACATACAAGCAGTATAAAGAACCTACATCATATAAATAATTTTCACCAAAGCCAGAAATTATTCGGAGTCAGAATCCTCTGGTAAAGATACTTGTTCTTGTTCTACTTTAATAACTTACACAGCCCTGCGTTTATTTTTAATGATAAGCGGTCGTGAAACCTCTGAATATATCACTAAAACATCCAGGTTGGGGTCCATTTGATAAACCTTCAGTAGAGAACACATCCATTCCGTTTAGCCACTTAGAATATTATTAGAATTATTAGAATATAGAGATTTGCCATTTGATTTTATGTATCAATAAATCTAAATTTTTAGTATGCGATATAATACAATATTTATAATGTCAATCACAAAGAGATAGACTGCTTTATTTTTTTGTTCTAGCATTTTTTGAGCGCGCTAAACATCGAATAATGTTCTCCGAGAAATGGTTACGCTACCTAAAAAAAATCACTGCTTGTAAACAGGCAAAAACGGGCAGCTAAATATTATTTATATATTAAACTAATTAGTTATTATGTATAAAAAACTAAGATTCGTTACTAAGAACGTATACTTTAACCTTTTGTAAGTTTAGAGTGGTAAAATATTACTGTAGGATTCTTCACTTAATTTAAATTAGTGTATCTATATGTTGACTAAAGTTATATGAAAAATATTTATAACTATGTCGTATACATATTAGTAGAATAAGTATTCATCTTTAAATTATATTTTGCACGAAACACAAATGTAAAAAGAGAAATTGAACGTAGGCGTTTGGAGCGCGTAAAATCCACAACTGAACGACATAAACGATGCGTGCACTTTGGGTACTGATAACCACTGGACCAAAGGTCTGAGAGATTTATGACTTTACCTGCGTAGCCTCTGGACATTTACCTACCCATATTTTAAGAAAAAAAATGTTTTCTAAACAGTTGATTTTCGGCGAAATGTTCAGCTAGAATGAGCCTTTCGACCAGTGTGAGTCGTGGTGTTTCCGGACTATCTGATATGGATTCAGCAATAACATTATGTTGAATATTATTGATTAATTCTTTCGAATTATTTTCATTAATAGGGATTGCTGTATTCATCTCATAATTAACTGAAAATGTATACTCTTTTGCCTTCAAGCCTTCGTTCGCGCTCAGGTTTTTATATTTCTTTTCCGGCAAAAGTTCACTTATATTATCGGTAATGTCTTTGTCTTGTCTTAAAATTATTAAATCTTCCACTTTAACATAGTACATTACCGCTCCTAATTTTTTTACAATAATACCACTAATCCATTTTGTTTTTATTTCCCGGTAATCCTTAACTAACACCTTTTCTCCCACCTGGAGTTTCACCTTTCTCTGCCCTTTAAAATTTCGACTATTACGAGCATGTGTTTTAATTAAATTATTTATAATTTCGTTGAAAGATTTATTTTTACGATAATTATTTTCGTTTGGTTTTATAAAATCTAACCTTGTTCGTAATGGACGACCTAACATTATTCGAGCGGGTGATTCTCCAGTGGAGCAATGAAAAACTCATTAATTGTCGCTTGAAAATTACTAAAATTTCTGTTATTTAAATTTCTTGACTCTTTTAGCAAAAATTGTTTAACTGACTTCACATTGCTTTCGGCAAATCCATTCGACTGAGCATAGTATGGTGGTGATGTTAAAAATTTTACATTATTCATTTTTAAAAAATATCTGAATTCTTTAGAATCAAATTGCCTGCCATTGTCAGAAACTAGCAACTTGGGACTGCTAAATCTAGCGAATGAATGTCTCTCTAAGCTTATCAATTGTATTCTGGGTTGATGTTTGTTATAGGAAAAACTTCCATCCATTTTGAAAATGAATCACAAATTACCAAAACATGCTTTCCGAGAAATGGACGTAAAAAATCGGCATGTATTCGTTCCCAGCTATTTTCTGCAATGGGCTAACTTTGTAACGGTACTTTATTTGGTGTTTCCCTAAGTTCTTGACATATTTCACAAGTTTTACACAAATGTTCAATGTCCTTATTCAATGAAGGCCACCAAACATACGAGCGAGCTAATGACTTTGTTTCAACAATCCCTTGGTGAGTATTATGTAATTCGATGAGGATCTTTTCGCGTAAACTTGTTGGAACTATTATTCGGTATCCCCATGATAACACTTTATTATTGATTGAAATTTCATGTTTCCTAGCGTAAAATGGTTTAATTTCTGAATCAGATTTACAAGTTAAGGGCCAACCCTTACATAAAAATTCTTTAATTTTACGTAATAATAAATCGTTACTTGTTTCTTCTTCAATTTGTTTCAAATTAATTGCCATTTGTGAATCCTCTAAATAATTAATATAATTTATATTATTCAGTTCGTCCTTTTCATAGTTTACATCTTCAATTGGCATACGGGATAAAAAATCAGCATTATTTCCTTTTGAAGTTACATATTTCATTTTAAAATTGAATCCACTTAGAAAAAATTATTACCTCTGCAATCTGTTAGCTGCGATTACAGGTATTCCTTTTTTAGAACCAAAAATTGAAACAAGTGGCTGATGAAACTTTTTTTACTTCGTACACAATAGCAAGAGCCTCCTTTTCGATTTGCGAATACTTTTTTTCCGCGTCTGATAATGTACGTGATGCAAAGGCCACGGGTTTTTTTTTATCAATTCATACAACGGATGTAATATGACGGGCATATTCGCTATAAATCTATAATAATTTCAGGTGATTTATGCAACCACCTCTTGTCTATAATAAACCCTAAATAAGTTATGGAATTTTTCAACAATGAACACTTTTCTCTTTTTATTGTCAACCCATATTCTTTTATAATATTAAAAACTTGATAACATCTATTAATATGCTCGCATTTATTTGGTGCCGTAATTAAAATGTGATCCAAAAAAACACAAACACCATTTAAATGCGCTAGTAACCTATCCATTATACGTTGAAATTGAGCTGGGGCGCAATTTATACCAAATGGCAGCCTGGGATGGGATGGAAATTTCCATCCAACAGAACCTGCTGATACGCATTTGACAAATCTATTTTTGTGAATTGCCCACTCCCTTGCAATTTTGAGAATAAATCATCAACCCTAGGTAAAGGATATCGCTCAATTTCAACGTTACTTTACAATCACAGCAAATGCCAACAGTTTTATCTTTTAATAATGAGTACTATTGGAGTACTCTATTCCGCGTCTTTACGGGTGAAATTATACCTGAATTTTGTAATCTTTTTATCTCTTTCTCGACATTGCTCTTTATTGCATACGGTAATGCTCTCGGTTTTTGAAATTTCGGAATCGCGTTTTCTTTTAGCCTTATATTTAGTCTAATATTTTTAAGTGTGCCTAAATTTTCTGTAAAAACTTCTGGAAATTTGTCAACAATTTTTTTAAGTACGTTATCATCCTTTTTAATAAAATTTAATTCTTTAAATCCTTAATTAAACATTTCAAGAAAGTCGCGCCCTAATAAAGGTTGACCACCGCCTTTAATAACGTAAATTTCTAATGGTTTTGTTCGATTTATTATAAGGTAAACTGACTAATGCCGTACCAATAGACAATATTTTTCCGCCCGTATAGCTTATTCAATTAATGCTAGTTTCTGACAATGGGATACTTCTTAAATAATTTTCCCCTGAGTCTAACTTCATTTGGCATGCATAGTTATTTAATAAAACTTTAACCAAAATCGGATTGCCATTTTCAATTTTTAATGAAAACAATGTGGAATCAATCGTCACATTTTGCATTTAAGTTCCCATAAAATTACAAGTCTTATTTTTGCAAACATTACTCAGGTGACCTTTTTGTGTACATCCGTGACAGGTGTATTCTCTGTATCGGCATTTTGATGCGAGTGATTATTTTTCCCGCAACGAAAATACTGTGCACGTCACATTCACTTGCACTTGCGCCTAAACCTTGCTGCTGTCGCCGGTGTCGCCATTTTCTTCTAAAAATGCCCTTTTGAATTCGGTTTCGACACAATATCGCGTATGAACTACCTCGTCGCCAGTGTAATATTTTGTACTACTTTATTCAAATACAAATACAAAATATCATACAAAATTAAACTAAAGTAAATGCCGTATTTAGTACACACTTATTGTTACTTACTCTCGGTTGCGAATGTGTGTTTTCTAATAGCGCACGGAATTCTTCTTCACATGCGCACAACAAAAATCTTACTCTTAATCTTTCAATCAAACACTACAATTAATATTACTATATAATAATTAGTAGTCCTGTCTACCGAAATAATTAGCGATACATTTGTTTATAATAATTAAGAGTCCAGTCTACCGAGATAATTATCAATTATTTTAGTATACTAATAAATAATTTGACTGACAAAATAATCGCTTAAATTAGTATATACTATTTTACCCGATTAAATAATGGCCTAAATTAGTATCTACTAATTTACCCGATCAAATAATCGTCTAAATTAGTATATAATATCTTACCCGATTAAATAATCGCTTAAATTAGTATATACTAATTTACCCGATCAAATAATCGCTTAAATTCGTATTACTATTTTACCCGATCAAATAATAGCGTAAATTAGTAATTACTAATGTACCCGATCAAATAATCGCTTAAATTAGTATATACTAATTTCTGCATAATAATAAATTATATCGATATATTTCAATAATCGACTAATTACTAATAAGTATATCGATTATTCCCATCACTAATCAATACTCATCTTTGGAATAATTACCAGATTCAATATTTGTGCCGATTCCACAGTTTTTTTTTTCAGTATACATAATAATGCTTTCGGTTCCGGTTCACACACGACTTGTTGTTGTAAATGCTTGCATTACAAACGTAAATTAAATTTATTCGTAGAATGTGAATATTGTATTGTGGTAGATCAGAAGAATTCTAGTCTGAAATTTATTTATTAATACTCACTTTTTCGTATTTGCAATCAAAACTAAATATAATTACACCAAAAAGCATAAAATAAATTTATTATATTAATTCATTTAGTCTTTGTATTTTTATAACAAGTAATTGTTCAGTGATGATCAAATAAGATCGACTGCGCGATCCGCTCCATCCTTGGAAATGATCAGCAGCTCGATCTTTTCGATCGACATGATTGAACGACATGATGTCTCGATAACACCAATGATGTCCGGGATGAGGCGGTGCGTCCACTGTCCCTTGGCCGATGCGTCCCACCTTGCTATCATCTCCGTCCTGGTCTCCGGATCGATGGTGTGTCGATCGGTCTCCTCCTGGTCTCCGTAGCGATGGTGTGTCGATCGGTCTTCTCCTGGTCTCGGCGCCTTCGGCGGTGGATCTCGGCCCGCTCCTCTGCCATCAAGTGGATCGGCATCGTATCTGCTATAACGCATACGGCATCGTATGACACCGTACGAAATGTCCGGGTTACCCGCAGGGCACTCCTACAGTAGACCGCGGTCATTTGTCGGGCGTACGATGGTACTGCTGTAGCTTCCGACCAGACAGTGGCTGCATACAACATCGCTAAGGTGACAACACTCGTGAGGAGCTTTCGCCATGTCTGCCTTAGACCGCCGATGTTTGCCTTGATCCTCGCCAGTGCGCTGCATACTGCTCCAGCCTTCGACCTTGCAGTTCGCAGGTGTTCATCGAAGCGCAGCCTCGCGTCTACTTGAAACATAATGACCCGAGCAGAGAGGCAAAAGTTACGTCTACGATTGAAGAATTGCTGTTTTGGGTGAACGTCGGAGTTGTGCCGATGTTGAAAAGGGCTGCTTCTAGGGACGCCGCAAAGTCCAGGAGTGCCTCGCGTCTCCTGTTGGTTTCTCTGCTGCCCCATTCTTCTGTACATGCATTGAAGTCCCCGCCGATGATGTGGGGTCGTCGACCTCTCGCATCCTCGGTAAGCTCGTTAACAGGTCTTCGAACTCACCTAGTGAAGCACTCGGCGGGGCATAAACGCTGCAGATGTAAATGCACTGCACTCTGGCCCAGGAGAATCCACCTGTCGGTGATCGCGGTGCTTCCTGGAGGAATGTCCGCATACCCAGATGGATGCGCGACCAGACGCGTCGGCAATCCAGGTACGCGAATGCTCGATGTCCCTGTACCGTTTCGACAGAATGGCGATATCGATGTCCAGGTCACGCACGGATTGCGTCAGCAGGTCCTGTGCCGCCTCGCAGTGGTTGAGGTTTAGCTGGATAATTCTCATCCCCTGCCTACTACTGCTTTTACTGCCGCTTGATAGGCCGGGCATCCGAAGCTTCCCATCGGGTAGTTTCTTCACTCGGCGCACAGCACGCACCTCGCCTCTGTGCCTATGGATGCCTTGCGTGTGTGGCCAGCCTCGCTGCATTGGAGACATCATTTCGACCTGTCAGTCCCCTTGCATTCGCGGGCCAAATGTCCTAAGGCCCAGCACCTGCAGCACATCCGCACGTCGACCTTCTCCTTGATGCGGCATCTAACCCAGCTAATGCGCACAAGGCCGATGTCTACCGCCTTCCTGGCTAGGTCCACAGGTAGTCGAACTACGGCAGTTTGCGTGTTCTTGTACGCCTTTCGGATGAACTTGATGGTCGTTGCTGCAATGCCAACCTCTAGCCTCGCAAACATCTAAAGCAGTGGTCAGCTCGTCAAGGTCCCGGATTTCGAGCGTCGTCTCGTCATTTCGGGTCTCAACTGTTGCCGACTCACCAAGATTCCAGGAGATGGCGTCCGAAACCTGTGTGGTTACAGCGGACTTCCTCAACTCCAGCAATTGGTTCCCGGCTGCGTTCCTCCTCACCTTTATGACGCTTTCGCCCACCTCCTTCAGAGGTCGCTCTTCATCTGACGTAGCATATTCGCGTACGAAGGACCTGCCTCCTTGGCCTTGACGATTACGAGGTCGTGGCGTGGAAATCGGGCCCTTAGAGGCCTCCGAGGCCGCGGAGCTCTCGCTCTTCGCTTCGTTACTACCTTCTAGTCCACCTGCGGTTCGGTGTCGCGTCAAATGTAGTAGCTGGTCCTGGAGAAATTTCGGTCGGCGGTCCGTTCTTCTTCTGGTCCAGCTTTACGCGCTTCTATTTCCTCTTCTTCTTCTTCCTCTTCTCCCTCGCCATTTCGGGAAATTCGGACGTTTTCTCTTCTCCGGCGGGATCTGTGCGCCATTCTTCTTCTTCTTCTTTTCCTTCGCCATTTCGGGAGACTCGGACGGTTTCCTCTTCTTCGGCAGGTTATGACCGCCAATCGCTCTCAGACCAAGCAAGGGTCTGCGTGCTCGCTACCGTTGACTCCGGAGCCTTTGCACCAGGCGAGGTCTGCAGTTGCCCTCTCAGTGGCCCCCGTCGCCCCCTCCACCATGTCTGCGAGTTGATTATAGCACGTACAGATGGAGCTCACCTTACCCTTGATTTCCCCGTGGACACTGTGCTTCGGCCTCAGGAATTTAAGAAGATCCCGGATCTGTTTTTCCATCGCCAGGAACTTCGCTCTCCTGAACTCTGCTGAGTTATTCTTCGGTGGGTTTGTAGTCGTATATAAGATGTAAGTGTTTTGCCAGCGCATCGTATGTAAGGGGGCGGGCAGAAAATTGCTAGGAGCGGGTATATCCTCGGTTCCCAGAACCTACCCCAGTTCCCTGAGGCCCAGCTTCCGCTTTGCCAGTCCCAAAATACACGGATGGAATGGCGCTCGCCCGGGGCGGCATGGATCCTGATTTCAATGCTCATTACGTATTCCCTGATCGGGGCCCGAAGGGGCTGGTCCCTTGTCGTACGCTGCAGCTACCGCGTCGGCAGAGCATGCTCACATCAGTCCCTGCAAGGGCACTCCCAGTGGGCTGCAGCGCAGACCGATTGGTGTTGGTTTCCTGTATTTTATTTCCCTCCTGCCCTCTATATCCAGCGAGCTACCTGGGGATGCGCCACATAGGGGTTACAGCCCTCCCTGTGAAGTTTTTTTTACGTGAGTCGGTGAAAATCTTTTATAGACCCTATAGACCCTGCAAAGCCCGTGCTGTGGGAGTCCCCACACTCGGTATACCCACTAAAAACACCTCCTATTTCATCCCACCACCCCGCGGAACCGCCGTCAAGCATTTCTTCGCGGCGGGCGAACTTGCTTTTCCGTGCTTTCCTGGATGGCAAGTCGCTCCCTCTCTTTACGCTACAGGCTAACCTCTCCTTTGTTTCCCGCCTGTCGGAGCTTCTGAATGACCTTGGCCACGAAGTCAGACATCGCGTCCCAGGTCGTCTCGCTGGTCGTCATCTCACTGACCATGCTTTCCGGGGACAGCTGCTGTCGGAGATGGTTTCGCTGCAGGTTGTCCCGTTCTTCCTTAAAGCGTGGGCAGTGAAAGAACACCTGCTCCGCGTCTGCCTGCGCAGGCTGGCAGGCGGGGCGTCTTTGACTTTGATGACATCCACGGTAGACCTCGCTTTCCGGAATCCGTACTGGCTGGATGGTAAGCCCCGGGCTCCTTCAGTGGACTCCTCTAACCGGTTGCAGATGATCCTCTCGAGCCCCTTGCCTGCCGTATCCAGCAGGCAAATCGGACGGTACGATGAAGGGTCGTCTGATGGCTTGTTCCCTTCCGGAAGGAGGACCCGTTTCTATTTATTCCAGCAACTAGGGAAGGTACCTTCCGTAAGGCAGGTGTTGTACCTCTAGAGAAATACGTCTGGTTTGTATCTGATGGCGGCTTTGAGGGCGACGTTAGGGACACCGTCCGGACCTGGTCAGTCCCCTTGCATTCGCGGGCCAAGTGTCCGAAGGCCCAGCACCTGTAGCACATCCGCACGTCGACCTTCTTCCTGATGCGGCAGCCCCAACCGATGTCCACTGCCTTTCTGGCTAGGTCCACGGGTAGTCGAACTACGGCAGTTTGCGTGTTCTTGTACGCCTTTCGGATGGACTTGATGGCCGTTGCTGCAATGCCAATCTCAAAGACGGGTCGCTCTTCATCTGACATAGTATATTAGCGTACGAAGCACCTCCCTTCTTAGCCTTGATGATTACGAGGTCGTGGCGAGGGAATCGAAGCCTTTGAGGCCTCCGGGGCCTCGGAGCTCTCGCTCTTCGCTTCGTTACTACCTTCCAGTCCACCTGCGGTTCGGTCATTCTGGTCGCTGTCGCGTCAGATGTAGTAGCTGGTCCTGGAGAAATTTCGGTCGGCGGTCCGTTCTTCTTCTGATCCGGCATCAAGCGCTTCTTTTTTCTTTTCTTCTTCCTCCTCTCCCTCGCCATTTCGGGAGATTCGGACGGCTTCCTCTTCTTCGGCAAGTTCTGTCCGCCGTTTTTCTGCTTTTTCTTTTCCTTCGCCATTTCGAGAGACTCGGACGGTTTCCTCTTCTTCGGCAGGTCGTGCCCGCCATTCGCTGTCAGACCAGGTGAGGTTTGCGTGCCCGCTAATGTTGATTCCCGAGCCTTTACACCAGGCGAGCTCTGCGTGTCTGCAGTTGCCATCTCAGTGGCACCCCCTGGCTGTCTCCTCCACCATGTCCGCGAGTTGATCAAAGCACGGACAGATTGAGCTCACCTTACGCTTGATTTCCCCGTGGACATTGTTCTTCGGCCTCACGAATTCAAGAAGATCCCGGATCTTCTTTTCCATCGCCAGGAACTTTACTCTCGTGAACTCTACCCAGTTCTTCTCCGGTGGGTTTGTAGTCGTATATACCATGTACGTGTTTTGCCAGCGCATCGTACGTAAGGGGGCGGGCCGAAAAATTGCTAGGAGCGGGTATATCCTCGGTTCCCAGAACCCAGCGACTGGGGCTGCATACAACATCACTGAGGTGACAACGCTCGTGAGGAGCTTTCGCCGTGTCTGTCTTGGACCACCGATGTTTGGCATTATCCTCGCCAGCGCGTTGCATACTGCTCCAGCCTTTGAACTTGCAGTTCGCAGGTGTTCATCGAAGCGCAGCCTCGCATCCACTTGGACCCCTAGGTAGCGCAGCGACGGCTGTGTGGGGATATCGCAGTCTCCGACTCTTAGCGTGATCATCTCCCTGGTTTTCCTGCTGGTGACATGAACAGCCTCCGTCTTGTGGTCGGCCAGCTGCAGGCCGCTTTCCGCGAGCCATCGGCGGATACTGCCGACGGCCTCGTTTGCCATCTGCGTGACCTCCTCCAGGTGCTTGGCCACCACCACCACCGCAACGTCGTCTGCAAAGCCGGGCGTCGTAGTTCCTGTGGGCAGGGGCAACCTGAGTACTCCGTCGTACATTATGTTCCACAGTAACGGGCCGAGCACCGAACCTTGTGGAACGCCTCCTGTAATTTTGCAGGTCTTTGGCCCAACGTCCGTGTTGTACATCAGGCTTCGATCGCCAAAATAGCTAGCGATAATACGCCTGATGTATTCAGGTACCTCCATCTCCCTCAGCGCACTTAGGATGCGGTCCCAGTTCGCCGAGTTTAACGCGTTCTTCACGTCCAAGGTGACGATCACGCAATACTGCTTGGCCCCTCGCTTCCACCGTTTGCCCGTAATAGCCCGGCGCGCCGTGTCAACGACGACTTTGATGGCATCCACGGTAGACCTCGCTTTCCGGAATCCGTACTGGCTAGATGATAAGCCCCGGGCTCCTTCAGTAAACTCCTCTAACCGGTTGCAGATGATCCTCTAGAGCACCTTGCCCGTCGTATCCAGCAGGCAAATCGGACGGTACGATGATGGGTCGTCTGATGGCTTGTTCCCTTTCGGTAGGAGGACCAGTTTCTGTTTCTTTCACCGGCTGGGGAAGATACCTTCCGTAAGGCAGGTGTTGTACTTCTGGAGGAAGACGTCTGGTCTGCATCTAATGGCGGCTTTGAGGGCGACGTTAGGAACACAAATGCATGTATTTTAGAAAAGTTGCGAATAACTCAATAACTAATGGGAATACAGAAAAATGGTATAAAAACAAGTTTTAGATAATCAAATTTTCGACAATTTTTCTATCTTCAATTTTTTCGTAGCTATCTGTTTTCTTGGAGAAAAATGACAGTTTGTTCAAAAATCGCGAATTTACGCGAGTGCACTGGCTTTTTTGGTTTTCTACAAAACTTGCGAATAACTCCATAACTAATAGGAATACAAGAAAATGATTCAGAAACAAGTTATAGATAATCAAATTTTCGACAATTTTTCTATTTTCAATTTTTTCCTAGCTAACTTTTTTCTTGGAGAAAAATGACAGTTTGTTCAAAATTCACGAATTTACGCGAGTGCACTTTCTTTTTTTGTATTTTACAAAAATTGCGAATAACTCAATAACTAATGGGAATACAGAAAAATGGTTCAAATACAAGTTTTAGATAATCAAATTTGCGACAATTTTTCTATCTTTAATTTTTTTGTAGCTATCCTTCTTCTTGGAGAAAAATGACAGTTTGTTCAAAAATCGCGAATTTACGCAAGTGCACTCGCTTTATTTGTATTTTACAAAAGTTGCGAATAACTCAATAACTAATGGGAATACAGAAAAATGGTTCAAATACAAGTTTTAATTGAACTTTCGACAATTTTTCTATATTCAATTTTTTCGAGGCTATCTTTTTTTTGGAGGAAAATGACAGTTTGTTCAAAAATCGCGAATTTACGCGAGTGCACTCGCTTTCTCTGTATTTTACAAAAGTTGCGAATAACTTAATAACTAATGGGAATACAGAAAAATGGTTTAAATACAAGTGTTAGATAATCAAATTTTGGACAATTTTTCTATTTTCAATTTTTTCGTAGCTATCTTTTTTCTTGAAGAAAAATGACAGTTTGTTCAAAAATCGCGAATTTACGTGAGTGCACTCGCTTTTTTTGTATTTTACAAAAGTTGCGAATAACTCAATAACTAATGGGAATACATAAAAATGGTTCAATTACAAGTTTTAGATAATCAAATTTTGGACAATTTTTCTATGTTTAATTTTTTCCTAGCTAACTTTTTTCTTGGAGAAAAATGACAGTTTGTTCAAAATTCACGAATTTACGCGAGTGCACTTTCTTTATTTGTATTTTACAAAAATTGCGAATAACTCAATAACTAATGGGAATACAGAAAAATGGTTCAATTACAAGTTTTAGATAATCAAATTTTGGACAATTTTTCTATGTTTAATTTTTTCCTAGCTAACTTTTTTCTTGGAGAAAAATGACAGTTTGTTCAAAATTCACGAATTTACGCGAGTGCACTTTCTTTATTTGTATTTTACAAAAATTGCGAATAACTCAATAACTAATGGGAATACATAAAAATGGTTCAATTACAAGTTTTAGATAATCAAATTTTGGACAATTTTTCTATGTTTAATTTTTTCCTAGCTAACTTTTTTCTTGGAGAAAAATGAGTTTGTTCAAAATTCACGAATTTACGCGAGTGCACTTTCTTTATTTGTATTTTACAAAAATTGCGAATAACTCAATAACTAATGGGAATACAGAAAAATGGTTCAAATACAAGTTTTAGATAATCAAATTTGCGACAATTTTTCTATCTTTATTTTTTTCGTAGCTATCCTTCTTCTTGGAGAAAAATGACTGTTCAAAAATCGCGAATTTACGCAAGTGCACTCGCTTTTTTTGTATTTTACAAAAGTTGCGAATTACTTAATAACTAATGGGAATACAGAAAAATGGTTTAAATACAAGTGTTAGATATCAAAATTTGGACAATTTTTCTATTTTCAATTTTTTCGTAGCTATCTTTTGTCTTGAAGAAAAATGACAGTTTGTTCAAAAATCGCGAATTTACGTGAGTGCACTCGCTTTTTTTGTATTTTACAAAAGTTGCGAATAACTCAATAACTAATGGGAATACATAAAAATGGTTCAATTACAAGTTTTAGATAATCAAATTTTGGACAATGTTATTTTCTTCAATTTTTTTGTAGCTATCTTTTTTCTCGGAGAAAAATGACAGTTTGTTCAAAAATCGAGAATTTACGCGAGTGCACTCGTTATTTTTGTATTTTACAAAAGTTGCGAATAACTCAATAACTAATGGGAATACAGAAAAATGGTTTAAATACAAGTTTTAGATAATCAAATTTTGGACAATTTTTCTATCTTCAATGTTTTCGTAGCTATCTTTTTTCTTGGAGAAAAATGACAGTTTGTTCAAAAATCGAGAATTTACGCGAGTGCACTCGTTATTTTTGTATTTTACAAATGTTGCGAATAACTCAATAACTAATAGGAATACAGAAAAATGGTTCAAATATAAGTTTTGGATAATCAAATTCTCGACAATTTTTCTATTTCAAATTTTTTCCTAGCTAACTTTTTTCTTGGAGAAAAATGACAGTTTGTTCAAAAATCGAAAATTTAAGCAAGTGCACTCGTTATTTTTGTATTTTACAAAAGTTGCGAATAACTCAATAACTAATGGGAATACAGAAAAATGGTTCAAATACAAGTTTTAGATAATCAAATTTTGGACAATTTTTCTATGTTTAATTTTTTCGTAGCTATCTTTTTTCTTGGAGGAAAATGACAGTTTGTTCAAAAATCGCGAATTTACGCGAGTGCACTTGCTTTTTTTTTGTATTTAACAAAAGTTGCGAATAACTCAATAACTAATGGGAATACAGAAAAATGGTTCAAATACAAGTTTTAGATAATCAAATTTGCGACAATTCTTTTATCTTCAGTTATTTCGTAGCTATCTTTTTTCTTGGAGAAAAATGACTGTTCAAAAATCGCGAATTTACGTGAGTGCACTCGCTTTTTGTATTTTACTAAAGTTGCGAATAACTCAATAACTAATGGGAATACAGAAAAATGGTTCAAATACAAGTTTTAGATAATCAAATTTTGGACAATTTTTCTATTTGTAATTTTTTCGTAGCTATCTTTTTTCTTGGAGAAAAATGACAGTTTGTTCAAAATTCACGAATTTACGCGAGTGCACTTTCTTTATTTGTATTTTACAAAAATTGCGAATAACTCAATAACTAATGGGAATACAGAAAAATGGTTCAATTACAAGTTTTAGATAATCAAATTTTGGACAATTTTTCTATGTTTAATTTTTTCCTAGCTAACTTTTTTCTTGGAGAAAAATGACAGTATGTTCAAACATCGCCAATTTACGCGAGTGCACTTGCTGTTTTTGTATTGAACAAAAGTTGCGAATAACCGAATAACTAATGGGAATACAGAAAAATGGTTCAAATATAAGTTTTAGATAATCAAATTTTGGACAATTTTTCTATTTTCAAATTTTTCGTAGCTATCTTTTTTCTTGGAGAAAAATGACAGTTTGTTTAAAAATCGCGAATTTACGCGAGCAAACTTGTATTTGAACCATTTTTCTGTATTCCCATTAGTTATTGAGTTATTCGCAACTTTTGTAAAATACAAAAAAAGCGAGTGCTTTGATAGTTTCATAGATAAAAAGTTTGTAGAATTTGATACAATTTTTATTTATTTTGACAAAAATAACGCCGCTGTCAATATAAAGGTGTAATCGGTCGTAACTCGATTGTATTGAGAGTCAGAGTGAAACTTCAAACATGAAATTTGTATGGAGTTTAGTCTAGTTTTTATTTGTTTAGATGACTAATGTTAGAATTGAGAGAGTTATCAAAACAAAGATTTCAAATAACTCGGCTGCTTTTAACAGTTATATCAAAATAATCTTAAGAAGCTGCAACCAAATGTACTAGAGGTCGTTTTGCAGTCTAAAAATGCATCAAATACAAGTGCAAGTACTTGGAGAATAAAGTACTCATGGACTAAGCACCGAGTACATGAAAAGTACTTTAATTACAAATTTTGAGTACTTGTACTCGAGTGCCGCCCAGCTCTGCCACCCAGTATATCGAATATATTGCAAATGTTACATAAATATTACATCAAGAAAGATACATGTCTGCAATCCAGATTTCTTAGAATACAACACATATAAATGTTGCTCTAGGTGATTTACTTTAAATAAAATCTGACAGAGCCTTTATAATTAAGATTTAATACTGAATTGTAATTTGCATTTGGAGTGTTTCATTTTAAGTGTGGATACGGAATGAAGAGATGGGTTAATTAAAATCAAATTACTCTTTTATAAAAATGTATGTATTTAAACTCTTATATTATAAACGAAGGCACTTTGTTTGGTCCTGTATATAAAATAAAAAATGTAACAATAAATAAACTTTACAGGTATTGAAAACAACAGAGTTACGGCACAAGCTCATATCATTCCACTAAATAGGTAGAAACAAATGCAGTTAATAAAACCATCGAGTAAGGTCTTCCTGTCGGAAATACAAATATCAGAGTCTTCCAGTTTATGCGGTGCCCTATACACAGCATATAAATCCTATAATAAAAAAAAATTGTACGACACTCAACAATACAGAAAGAGAATAAAACTTAAGAGTAAAGTTTAATAGTTTAAATTTGCACGAAAATATTTACCCCTCTAGATGTATGCAGATCAATGGATAACATCATGAAAGCACCGACATAACGGGGATGAAGTATCACATAGTGCTGGATGTTTCCATCTTCAGAAAAGTAACATCGGTGTTGGTCGTGGTATTTGGTAAGAAGCAACTTTGCCAAGCCTTGATACCAAGTGAAAGGCTGGTTTATAAGTGTGCTCAAATTCGGGTGAATATCGCATAGATTTTCCAGCTTGGCTAGACTCTTCAGCTCAACAAATTCGGCGAACGTTAGCTGGTTATTTTCTTGTTGGGAAAGTAGTTTGTTCCACAACAAGTGCGTACGGCAATGAACCATTCCTAAATATAAATAAGCACATTCATATATTGAATCAATCAAAGTTGATTGAAGAAAATTTTACCTTGAGTAACCATTTCCCTAATAGTTTTCTGAGTACTATCGGCACAATTTAAAATCAACTGCTGCATTAACTGTTCGTGAGAAGAATAATATCCTAAATAATTAACACTCTCTTGCTTAATTTCAATATGAGAAGTAGGCTGAGGTTTTTGTTTGAATTTCTTTTCATCAGATGATTCATCGTCAGTTGTCGACTGATATATAGGAAGAATTAATGACTTATTAGAATCCGATTTTTTATCATTCATACTCTCATTCATTGACTGTTCCATGTCTCGAATAGATTTCTGCCTTTCTAGCTCCAAAGTCTTGCTGGTAGAAGACACAGTACGGAATTTCCCTAATTTTCTCTCAACTTCAGTCTTTGGATAAAACTTTCTCGATGTCAAAATCAAGTAATACTTCAAGTGAAGTACTTTTTCATCAGCGTCATACGGAGTGGCGATGTTGGAGATAATAAGGGTTATGTCGAAATCGTCTGTGTGCTGCCTGTCCTGTGAATCTTTATACGAAACGCCGGATATGTTAGACACTCTAGTGAGAACGAATTCTGTTCCCATTTCCACATCGTCTTGCATGCTTATGACGTTTAAGTTATACTGCTTAACGTTGCTTAGCAAGTAAGTGTATAACTGTTTGCCTTCTGTTAAAAGGTTTCGCATAACCAAAGAATCTGTAATAAATTATAGTTTAAAAAATATTACTTCAACATTGTGTAGATACAATTAAAAAACTTTGGCTTCTTAAAAACTTTACCTGCATGTACCAAATTTCTAGCATAATTCGGTGCCTTGCTGTAATATTTCATAAAGTCGTCTAAGAAGTGTGTCAAATGGAAACCATCACAGACTTTATGCCCTGAATTTCCTGAGATATAATTGTAAATAGATCGCAAGTGGAAGTCATAGGTAAAAGAATGCAAATGCATGAAAACTTTGATGCGATCACATTCGTCCAAAAAAGTTTGTGTAAACTGAAACATAAATCAGGTTAATTTATTCGAGTGCAATTATTTCAATAGCCATTTAATTAAAATAATTGCACTTGGATAAACTAACCTGATTTATAGAAGCCCTTGAATTTGAAGACTGAATCCTATTACACTCGATTGCATGAAGTTTGGTGATGAAAAATGGCTCGTTTAATTGAATACTGAATAAAAGTATTCCTCCCAAAATAGCTTTTTGCATGTAAACAACCTGATTTTCATTATTCTCCTCTTTCTTAGAAGTAAACTTTTTCGCTGAAAAATCTACCTCCAAAGACATGAAGCCTAAGGTCTGCAGATATCTTTTATATTCGGAAATAAATGCATTGTACAAAGCTTTGTGCCATTCTTCAGAACTTTTATCAATGCATGGAATTGTGTAATTCAAAGGATTCATAATTGAATGATCTCTTGTAGCTGCAGACTGTAATCTCCACCTAAACAAAAAAAATATGTTTTTTTGTAAGAATAATAATAAAATAGAAAATCACTTACTTTTGCAGAAAAAGTAAAGGTGTGTGGCAATAATGAATAACTCTAGAGTTCTGCAGTAGAATTTGTATTTGTGGTTGAGTACTTGAGTTGGTTCTGGATTGATACATTGAGTATAATTTCTTTAATTCTTCTGTTGAAAAGAAATTGTATTTTTAAAATATTAATTTTATAAATCTAAGATTTTTTTTACCTCTCTGCTTTTTATCAATTTTGCGGATTTCAAACATTTCAACAGTCAAGGCAACAACGGGGTCAACGTGATCAATTTTGACATGTTTGTAAGTATCTCTGAATGACTCCAAAGGAACACTTTCCGGAGTTGACGCCCTCCTAGATTTTTCTTTAGGAAATTTGATCATAGACTCAACATCTCCAATGCAACTTGTGTAGGGGTTAGTAGTAGGAAACTACAATTTAAGTAAAAATATAATTACCCTTACTAGTAATATTAAAATCTATGGGTAGGAATTGTAATACAAGTTTATCGAAAAATCGTAAAAATGCTCTCTAAAATGTACCTGTAATTTTTCGATATCTTTCCGGTTTTTCGATAAACTAAATAAAGCCTAGTATCAGGGTTGTTATGTTTAAAATAGTGTTTTAAACATGTTTAAAAACAAACGTTGTGTTTTTTAACGGTTGCGTCTTGAATTTATTTAAAACATGTTTAAAACCTATTTTTTCATAACCTTAAATTAAACTATATTTTATACTGCGTTATTTTTTTATTTACGTTTTTAAATGTTAGCTAAACTGTTAAAGATATTTCAAATTACATTATTAAACATACAATTTAATCACAGCCAGAGCTGGGAAAAATCCTCGTAAAAGGGTCGAATCACGAATCCGAATCAATTAATATGAATACTCGAATAAAGAATTCGTAAGAGATAATTATTATTTGACTCAAAGAATCGAATCCTGTTTTTTCGAATCACGAATACAAATCCTTTAAGAATAAATTTTATTTTATTATTTTTTTGGAACCATTAATATATAAATATTGTTACCAGTTGTTTTATAAAACATATTCAAAATCTAATTATTTATTATTAACACTAAACATCGTTGATAACAGACTAAATATCTGATTCCGCGTTACTCTGATTAAAGATGTATTTGTGTGTTTTTGAACTTCGCTTCAAATCAGTGTTTTGTACGCGTGGCGCATGAAGTAAAATTTCGAGTTTAGAAAAGCCCAGAAAATTTTTACAGGGCTTTTCTAAACTCGAAATTTTACTTCATGCTTAGTCTGGGAGTGGAATCAATTGTTCAAAACTTCAAATTGAACTATATTATAAAATCGACTAATGCCGGAAACTGACGTAAATAAAAAATTCACAGAATATCATTGAAACCGGAAAAGTCAGAGAAAAGTCATGGAATTTTATTCAAATTGACCAAAACACTAAGAAAAGAGCCATATGATATTGTTAAATTTGTCAAAATTAACAAGCATTATAAAAATTACAAAACATGTAAAAATTTATAAAACAAACTTAAATATTGACAAAAACAATGGAAACAATCTAACAAAATGGGGGTTTCCCACAGAAGAAAGTTATATTAAAAGGTCAGGGAAAAAAAATCTTGAATCAGGGAAATGTTGGAAAATTGTAACATTTCAGATTGTGACTACCATGTCAGTTTTACTTCAAATAACAATAAATAAAATTTTGAAAACTAGATTATTATCTTTAAAAACATGTTCAGTCATTTAATGTTCTTATCAAAGCATTCAGATTTAAGTTTCGAACGCGCGTTTCTACTCCCAGACTAAGCATAAAGTAAAATGTCGAGTTTAGAAAAGCCCCGCATAGAAATTTGCAGAAGGTCGCGCAGCGACCCGAGACAAATTTTCACGGGGCTTTTCTAAACTTGACATTTTACTTCATCCGCCACACGTATAAAACAGTGATTTAAGGAGAAATTTAAAAATACACAAAACAAATTTTTCATGTTAATCCTCACAATTAATTCGAACTATTTTTGACGGTTCTAATCCTTTTGTAAGTATTCGAATCCTTTTGTAAGTATTCGAATCCTTTTATAAATATTCTATCCTTTTATAAGGATTCGAATCACTCGCATTTGAATTCAAATACGAATCCTTTTAAAAAAAATGTAACAAATCCGGGTCACGAATCCAATTTAACTATAGTATTCAATTGCCTCTTTTGAATCCTCTAAAAGGATTCGAATCCTGAATGATTTGAATCCTGCCCAGCTCTGATCACAACTAAGCTATCATAAAAACAACAAATTCCTACAAATTTACGAAACCCCCTAATTTTCGATATATGCATACTTAAAAGAAAAATTCCCTGTATGTGTGTGAAACTCGACAAAATCGCCCTTGTTTCACACACACGTACAGGAAGTGCCCTTTATACGAATGGACGCTTTCGTGCTAGCCTGCGTTTCCGTTTCTCCCGCTCGCAAGCGATAATTATGCATGCGTATCGTGTGCCCACACAATTATTTAACCATTAATAAAAAAACATAAAAAAATAAACGTGGAATACGATTACCTATAGCCATACATAAAATAATGCTTTTTCCTGAAAGCATCACGGCCCGTTAAACAGTCACAATGCAATTGCCCAAGAGACCGTATTGACTCGAGAGGGGCGTGTATTTATTTATTTGCCAATTCCATTCGGTTTTTTTGGATCTTAAGAAAAAAACAACGTATGTGTGCATGGGTATTTGTCTTGAATTTGTTCGTGCACCTGGAGATTTTGATAGGTGGTTGTTGGTGCGAAAGCTAATTTGTCATTTGTTGTTGTTCGATTTTTCGCCTTATGTTGTCGTTATTATTCTCAATGATGTAAATAAATGAATGTTTTATTGTTATTGGTAGTTTTTTTATGTGTAACTGGGTCTACGAGTTTAGAGTGGGCAGTAATCCGGAATGCATTCATTGTTGTGAAACTCATCATTTAGCAAACAAAAAATGTATACGTCCACTTCTACTCGACAATAACCAAACTTACTTCTGAACAAAATATAGAGATACGGTATTAACAAACATTACAAATCGATTGATTTTTCAAGATTTTTTTTATTTGAGTTTTTTAATTTATGTCAAAAGTAAAACTATTATTTATGTGATATACGTGTAAGTCTCAATATTTAGTTTTATATGTGGAATTTTTTTTCATGTTCTCTATAGGAATACCGTAAACTATAAGAAATAGAGAATCAGTTAAATGGTCTAAATAGTGCAGTTTTACGAGCTGAATAAAAAGACCCTTGAAAAATTATTATTATTATTCAACTCGGTAAAATTCCTCTATCTCTTATAGTTTCCAAGATTCCCATAGAAAATATGAAAAAAAAATAATAATGATGCATTTGTCTGAATCGCAACTGTTTATTAACCATTTATTGATGTGATTTTAATTTTTTTACGACGAATCCGAAACTGGAATCAAAAATATGGATTCTTATTAAAAAAAATTGAGTTGACCTTGATTTAGCTACAACAGCACCACCTGTGAGAAAACCAATATTACATATTTATTTACGCAGAAATGACCTGAATGAAAAATAATCGTACAGAAGGGGGCCACTGTACGATTATTTTTCATTCAGATCATTTCTGCGTAAAATGCTTTGTTTTCGAAATATTTGTGAAAAACACGTTAAATGCTCTATTCTGTATGAATAATATGCAGGGTGTCCCATTAGTGCGTTCTCAGAGAATATCTCTGCTCACGTTAAAGATGGAACAATGGTTTCTACATCAAAGTTACTTGGTTTTAAGAGCTGCATAATCTAAAAATATTTTTATATATACAGGGTAAAATGGACAACTTTTTTATAATCAAAGATTCAGTTTTCAAAACTACTGCTGATTTAAAGTTTGTGAAATAAAGAGTCGTTATTAAATACAAATTAAACAAAACACGAAATAAAAATTTGTAATATTTGTTAACGTGAGATTAAACTTAAGAAGTATTTTTTTAACTTCAATTTAATCAGTGTTTTATACTGATGGCGCATGAAGTAAAATTTCTAATTTAGAAAAGCCTGAAAATTTGGTATAGCCGACCAAACCAAATTTTCAGGCTTTTCTAAACTCGAAATGTTACTTCATGCTTAATCAAGGAGTGGAAACACTCATTAGAAGTTTCAAATTAATTGATAGAAACAACAAGTGACTAAAAATGTTGTTAAATAATAATCTACTTTTCGTAACTGAAAGTGAATCATTATAGAATAATCAAGTTTTGTTTGATATTATTTAAAGTAAAAGTGATACCCATAGTTTTTTTTTATTATGTATTAAACGAAGGTTCCCAGTCCTTAATTAAGCATGAAGTAAAATTTCGAGATTAGAAAAGCCCGAAAATTTGGATTTGGGCGCGGAGCGAAGTGAGCGCCTAAATCCAAATGCTTAGGCTTTTCTAAACTCGAAATTTTACTTCATGCGCCAGGCATATAAAACACTGATTTAATGTGCAGTTTAAATTTGTTCTTTTTCTGTTTGGGTTATGTTGTTATTATTTAGTTTTGTTATTGTTAAATTGTATGAATAATAATTCGTTATTTTGCAAAACATTATTTACCCGCAGTTTTGTAAATAATGTTTTGCAAAATAAATTTTAGCTAAACTGTTGAAGATATTTTAAATTACATTATTAAACATATAATTTTATCACAACTGTGAGTCCATAAATGTGACTTAAAACCTGTTTTAAACATGTTATGTTTTAAACGCCGTTTCAATGAAAAACTCACGTTTTATAAAAAAAAAACTGTTTGTTTTAATTATATTGAAAAAAACGTTTACAGTCAATAACCCTGCCTAGTATACGGGGAATTTTTATTTTAAGCGTACATATCCCATTTTATACGTCAATTTTCAATTTTCAAGCATTCTTTGATTTTAAAAAAGTCTTCAATTTAAAGCTTCTAACGAGTGGCTCCACTCCTTGATTAAGCATCAAGTCAAATTTCAAGTTAAGAAAAGCCAAATTAGGCTTTTCTTAACTGGAAATTTTCCAAGTATACTGATCATGTTTGATCCTAGGTTAATACAGTTCACAAATGTTTATTTCATCTAACTAAATCTTGTTCTTTTAAAATTCACACAAGTTTCCTTAAGATATGTAAGTATAATTAAAAGAAAAAAATCAAAAGCAAATGGCTTCACGTGCTTGAATTTTTGAATATTTGGCTACATGGAATATACAATTGTAATATTTATAAACATTTGGATTCGAATACAAATCCTTTTAACAATTGTAATGAGTAAGCAATGAAAAATAAATTCATACCATAGATTTTCGTTCAATAGCTTGATTATGAAACAAGCCCATCTTCTGTGCATTTCCGGAATTTAAAACACTAGCACGAACATTTAACCAGTGTCCAATATTTGTACAGTGATTCCTTAGTTTCATGAAGTTATCCTTTGACCAATTATACACAAACAAAGTGATCTACAAAAACGTATTTTACAATTAAGCTAATTTTAATGTAAATATTAACTTACTGAATCGCAATTTATGTAACCCCAAAGTAGCTTTTGTCTTGGAATAACTTTTCCGTTAAGTACAACAGGCGTAAACTTCTGAGTATGCTTCAAAACGTGAGTACTAATGTCCTCAACATCTGAGGTAGTATTAATTCGAGTACAAATCTTCCATTGCTCGAAATTCCTTGAGATTATAATAACTTTCTGCATCACGCACGATGGAACGTAAGGGACGTATATATCGTTACCCTCGTTATCACAAGCGAAACACTTCACTGAATCCTGAGACACCGATGCTATTATCGAATGCAGCTCTCTAACAGTGCAGTATAAAGGGTGGGGATGGATTAAATTCATGTTGATTTTTTTCAAAGAAGGCACTTTCAGTTCTATCGCAAACTCCATCCATTTAAAAATGACCTGTTTATACATCTCGGATAACCTACCCACGTCGCCTAGTTCTAGAGGGTCGAAGTTGTAGACAGTTCTATTTACAAAGGTGTGGCTATCGCCTTCGTCAAAGGTTATTGCGCGGTGGACGATGGAATTCGCAGGAATAGTGCGTTTGACTCTGCGGCGATTGAAGACGTTTTCGAATTTGAAATCGTAGCGTTTGACGTTGTCGGGTGCATCTGAGCCTTCAATGCGAGTGTCTAAGGCAATAACGGTTCTTATTTCTCTGCCGCTAGTTTCGACTTTGTCGACGTCATCCCCCTTTTTGGAAACAGATTCATTCAACGGGTTATCACATAGGCCATGTTTTAGGTAGTAATATTCCATGAGAATATCCCATGTGGCGTGACTTGTAGCTGCCCAGAGTTTTTCGTGTAATATGTCGTGGTTTACTCTTCCTTGTTTCCAAATTCTGAATTCCAAATGTACCGGCGGTGATGGTTCTGTTGTTATTAAAAACAATATTTCCAATTAATAGTGAAATACGTAAGAATAAATCTACTTACCATCCTTATCTAAGAGTTTCGATGTTACAATCCTTGGAAACGACTTATTATTTATCAATTGCTCGAGATCTATATTGACGCTGGATTTATAAGTGTTATCGGTTTCGATAATTGCAAGGGCAATACAAGCGATGCCTTTATTTCCCGAGGAAGGATTTTGGCTTTGATTGTAGATGAAAATGTTATCCTCCGATATCTTATTATTCATTTGATCTGCTTCTGTGTAGTCCTAAATGTAGAAAAATGTATTTATTATTAACTTTGACAATATGAAACTTCTCGAATCTTGGAGAGCGTTTACTTCAAGGTAGATTTTCCATAAGTAACTTACCTTAAAATGATAGTGAGGACGTGGGTCTGTATATTTAGGCACGTTTAAAAATTGCAGCAAGTTTTGTTTCAGGTATTGCACGAACGAATCCAGCAGTTGAATAGCATGATCTTGAATTGAGAGCTGTAAGTAAAAAAAAAATGTAACACATTGACTGTCGGATTTTTAAAGTATGCGGCGATCCCTATTTAGTGTGAATCGTACTTGATTCGCACAACAGCCAACGTGTTAACCCTCCAGTTGATGACGATTTTGATTTTTTATTTTACGCATGTTTATTAATATCTGCTATTGTATATAAAATATGCTGATGATCTGGCCATATTAGTATGTGGTAAGTTTGAAGACGCCCTATGCGACCAGATGCAAGGAGCTCTAAACATAGTTTCTAGGTGGTGCAATGATCACTCCCTATCGGTAAACCCTGCCAAAACGGAGATGGTCCTGTTCACCAAGAAAAGGAAGGTGTCGAAAAAAGCACCAAAACTATTGAATACGATGTTGCAGTACAGCGACGAGGTGAAATACCTGGGCATCACTCTCGACAGGAAACTGAGCTGGAAAGCGCACATCGACATCAAAACAGACAAAGCTATAAGGGCCTTCTGGCAATGTCGTCGGGCAGTGGGGAAAACCTGGGGTTTGAAACCACGCACGACTCTGTGGTTGTACACAGTTGTCATAAGGCCCATGCTGACTTACGGAGCTTCAGTTTGGTGGCCCAGAACCAAACAGAAGACCACGAGGAAGCAACTCTCGCAAGTGCAGCGGACAGTCTGTCTTAGTGTAACAGGCGCCATGCACACTACTCCGACGATGGCGATGGAAGTCATGCTATGCCTTCCACCACTTGATATCCACGTGGAGAAGGAGGCCATGGCGACTATACTTCGCCTTCAGTGCAGTGGGATTTGGAACAGTAACAACTGTGGGGAAGTTAGAGGACACCTCTGGAGGAATGTCTGTAGAGGTATACCTCTTTTAGAGTCTGTTAATGACTGCTGTGTACCAACACTAATACGGAACACACCCTACAACGTTACTGTTCAACCCACTAAGCGGATGAGAGAGTCTGCTATAAGGATCTACACAGATGGATCTAAAAGGAGAGAAGGATCGGGCCTTGGAGTTTTCTCTAAAACCCTAAAAATCCAAGCAAAGGTTCCGATGGGAATTCATGGAACCATCACGCAACTGGAGCTGATGGGAATAACACTTGCGGCTGAGTACATCATAAACCGCAAGGTGAGAAATGTAGCCATACTAATCTTAACGGATAGCAGGCAAGCGATTCGGTCTCTGCAGAAAGCCTATGCTTCGTCAGAGACCGAAATAGAGTGCCACGGGAAACTCAGACAGGCAGCAATACACAACAACATTGAAGTCTGCTGGGTGAAAGGGCATGATACAGACACAGGTAACGGGAGAGCTGACGCGCTGGCAAGAGCTGCGGCTGGGATGAATCTACTCTCACCGGAGCCGCTAGTGCAGTTAGCTCCTCTCTCCCTGTGTAACATGTTACAAACCAATGCGGTGGAGAAATTCAGGATGCGTTGGGATGATATCGAGGGCTGCAAGCTCTCTAAGGAAACACTTGTGTATCCCAATGAGAGATCAGCGAAAAGGTACCTGCAGCTGGCTAGAGGGAATCTCAGGCGCTTAACTGCCATCCTTACTAGTCACTGTGGACTAAACGGGCACCTCTATAGGATGGGGATAGTTGACACCCCATCTTGTAGAGGTTGCAGCATGAAAGACGAGACTGCATGGCATTTTCTTTGTGAATGCCCGGCACTATCGTCAATCAGGGAATCCATATTGGGTGATAGATGGCCTACAATGGCCTACATAAGAGATCTACCCACCTCAGCTATGCTAGAATACCTAAACAAGGTGGGCTGGCTAAACTGAGGATGGGTGATCTACGGGAGGTGGCACAATGGGCCTAATGAGGCCTAAGTGCAGTGCAGAACTGCACACTCCCCTTTAAACCAGAACCAGAACTGTATATAAAATATATTTTATATTGAAATTATTTATAGATTATGTGTTAAAATAACAGAGCTGGGACGAATCCTCGTAAAAAGGATGCGAATCACGAATTCGAATCACCTAATATGATTCGAATCACGAATACTTGAACAAAGGATTCGTAAGAGATAAATATGATTTGAATCGAAGATTCGAATCCTGTTTTCTCGAATCACGAATACAAATCCTTTAAGAATAAATTTGATTTTATTATTTTTTTGCATCCATTAATATATAATTATCGTTACCAAAAACCTAATTATTTATTATAAACACTGAATATCGTTGATAACAGACTAAATATCTGATTTCCTGTTACTCTGATTAAAGATGAATTTGTGTGTTTCTGAAATTTACTTCAAATCAGTGTTTTGTACGCATGGCGCATGAAGTAAAATTTAGAATTTAGAAAAGTCAGAAAATTTGTTGAGGGTCGCGCAGCGACCCTAGACAAATTTTCACGGGGCTTTTCTAAACTCAAAATTTTACTTCATGCTTAGCCTGAGAGTGGAAACACCCGTTCAAAACTTCAAATTGAAAACTCTTATAAAATCGACAGATGCCTGAAAATTATGTAATTAAAAAATTCACTGAATATCATTAAAACCGCGAAAGTCAGAGAAAAGTCATGGAATTATATTCAAATTGACCAAAATACTAACAAAAAAGTCATATGATTTTATTAAATTTGTCATAATCAGCAGGCAAATTACAAAACACGTAAAAACTTATAAAATTAACTTAAATATTGACAAAAACAATGAAAACAATTTAACAAAATGGGGGTTTCCCACAGAAGAAAGTTGAATTAAAAGGTCAGGGAAAAAAATCTTGAATCAGGGAAATTCCGGAAAAATTTAACATTTCAGATTGTAGCTACCACGTCAGTTTTACTTCAAATAATATTAAACAAAATTATAAAAACTAGATTATTATCTTTAAAAACATATTCAGTCATTTAATGTTCTTATCAAAGCATTCAGTTTGAAGTTACAACGTGCGGTTCCACTCCCAGACTAAGCATGAAGTAAAATTTCGAGTTTAGAAAAGCCCCGTGAAAATTTATCGAGGGTCGCGCAGCGACCCGAGACAAATATTCTGGGCTTTTCCGAACTCGAAATTTTACTTCATGTGCCACGCGTATAAAACAGTGATTTAACGCGAAATTTAAAAATACACAAAAGACATTTTTCATGTTAATCCTCACAATTAATTTGAATTATTTTTGACAATTCAAGTCTTTTTGTAAGTATTCGAATCCTTTTATAAATATTCGAATCCTTTTACAAATATACGAATCCTTTTATAAATATTCGAATCCTTTTACAAATATACGAATCCTTTAATAATTTTCCAAACATTTTATAAGGATTCGAATTACCCACATTTGGATTCAAATACAAATCCTCCTAAAATAATGTAACGAATGCGGATCACGAAGTTTAAGTAAAGTATTCAAATGCCTCTTTTGAATCCTCTAAAAGGATTCGAATCCTGAGTGATTCGAATCCTGCCCAGCTCTATAAAATAATAAATAAAGCAAATTAACAAAATACAATTAAAAAAACAATATATATATATATATATATATATATATATGTATATATATATATATATATATATATATATATATATATATATATATATATATATATTTATATATATATATGTAAAAACATACGAAATTCAAAACTTGATATGCTATTTTTAACTTACAAGTAACAAGACAACAAATTTGTGTTCTAAAATAAGTAAAATAACGGGGCCTCGGTGGCCTAGCGGGTACAGACCCTGCACGAGCTCGAGTCCCGTGTAGTGGAATCATTTATGAGTAATAAATTATTCCATCCGGGTCCATGGATGTAGTGTGAATGTTTTGTGAAGCCCTAACTGTTATTTATACAATTTATATATAAGTAATAAATAAATCTCTAAAAATCAATAATGTTAAATGAACTCAACCTCTGACCGAATGGACACAGATTCCTTAATCATTAAATTCTTAAGGACTTGAATTAAATTGTCTAGCGTTAATCACAAATAAATGACTGAATAATAGGCGAGTTTACGGCTGTAATCATAATCCTAATAATTATAACATACTAAACTCAAAACTGTTGACATTTCATAATCATAATCACGACAAGTCGTCAAGAACTTAAAAATTACCGAAAATCGTGAAGAATTTATGAAAAGCGGATGTTTTTAAATATAACGAAAATTTGTAAATTCACGCAAATCGTCAAGATTTTAAAAATTTTTGAAAGCAATCAACATTTTTTTAAAATTAACGAAAATCTAGGAAATTTGCGAAAACCGTAAAGTTTTTCAAAAATTAACGGAAATCTTGGATATTTACGAAAAGCGTCAGGATTTTAAAAAATGAACTAAAAATTTTTAAATTTACCTTGATAACATGTTCGGGTGTTTTAAAAGGTCTTTGAAGGAAGTGAACGTCTTCTGGCGTCAAAGGACACATTGCGTTTCTAGACAACATAACTGATAGTAGATCCAAAACAGCATCATCTAATCTATTCTGCAAAACTTGAACTAATTCGCAACGAATGTCTTCTCCTGCTTCGGTAATCCCATACACCTTTAAAGTGACTGTGTCTTCGTTAAAACCTTCTTTGGTATCCTTTTCACCAAAGGATCTCACCCTTGGTCGAATTTCGGACTGTAATATATTTACATAATATCAAAATTGATGTTATTTTACTGTTTTGTACAATACTTACACTAGCAGTAGAAGAAATACTAAAATCAGACCTCGCCAAATTACTTTTTTGAGGTCCAACAGGTAAAGAAGCGATCGAAGGACTTCTTGAAACAGGTTGTTCGAATTCATTCGATTTCATCTGTAACCCCTTCACGTATGAACTTTGAATATTTTCGTGCAACCTGAAAAAAATTACCAAATAAGGCCCACCGGGAATAACAGTTTTGGAATTTAATACCTCAAATAGAAAACGTTGGAATTGCTGTCCCTGTAGACAAACATGTTATTCCGGTTGGTAACGGAAAACTTATCAAGAACAGTTTTTAGGACTGATATTCCGAAACACAAGCCGGATTTTCCTGGCCCTGTTTTCAATCTGGGGTGCAAGACGAAGGGAATTTCCCATACGACATTGCAACTGAAATACCCCGGTTTGAATTTCAGGGATGATTCTATGTGCGGTGTTTGGTAGATTTCCGATTCATCATTCATTTCTAAAAAAATATTTGATTGTATCCACAAAATGATATATAATCCGTCTCTTTTCTACCGTCGCTGGTATACATGGTGTCCATATTTCGACAGAATGTATGGGGATCTTAGTTATTTGAAGAGATAGAGAGTTGGTATAAATAAATAAGAACATTAGAAACAATATTGCGAGTCAGGATAAATGTTTGTTAGAAATAAGTGAGAATATGTAATTATTAAATCAAAACAAACCTTCCATGCTTTTCAATCTTGTAAATGCAATCGATCGTGTATTATGAACAGATGTGTCACTCCACTCAGAAAAGTTGTCGTCTGGTTCTAGAAGATGGTTGCAAGTCCGCGTGTCATGTAAAGATTGCAACAGCAATGACTGATTTACATATTTACACAAATCTCTTATTGCATCCAGCACAGCTCTTTGAACTGCTATATAAATACCCACGTGTGTTGTAGGCAATTGAAGAAACCTAACAATATTGGATTTATTAATATACACTGAAACAATGACTGCAATATTTTGATCTACATAACCTCTAACACGCTGTTGAAGCAGTTAATGTTTTAGTTGATTGTATAACTAAATAATCAAATAGTAAATTATGTTACTTAAGAAAAAAAATAAGCTGAATGTTTTTTTTTGTACATAAACATTTATTAGTAAGGTATACATTAAAAAAAAATAGCTTACCGACAATGGAAGTAAACTGTAACAGTATCTTGTTCTATTTGAGTGATTAACCAAAAATTAGGCAAGTTCGGTCGTTTGTTATTCATTTCAATAAGCCAATTATAATCTTCATCATCCTCGCTCACATCTTCATCATAACCTATGATATTTCAATTCAATTTTATTTTAACAATTTTAATTTATGTTGATTACGTGATCCCCCGCTGGGTCACATCTCATTTATTTTAAGTAAATTTAAAGTTTGATTTACGCTATTTGTAGATATAAAAATTTAATTAACGAATTGAATTTTGCAAGATTACATCATGTTCAAATACATACCCCCTTCTGTCCCGACAATACTCCCATTTAAGCTTGAAATATCACTCTGCGACAACTGCTCATCAGTACGATGCAATGAGCAAATCTCGTGCGATTTAGTTTGTGACCATTCCCCGGAACCTGGCTCCTCGAAATTGTATTCATTTTCAAGGGGGTAAAAATGTCCGTTGTACTGATCAGTATGTTCGCTACTATCGTTGTGAGGATCGTTCGGATTTTTAGCCAGATAATACAGGTCACCTTCTTTGCAAAGTTTAAAGCTAGGTATGGTGATCAGGCAGAATTTTTGAACAAACTTTTCGTAGCTTTGGTTGGACCCGAAAACGAAATTTAAATCGATAATTTCGAGAAGGCATGATTCGCGAGAGCAACATCCACTCTCGGAAACGTGTTTCATGACAAAATTTAAGGTGCTCGAGGTCACTGGGTCGATATCTAAGAGTGCGGTTGCTATTTCATCTTGCAAAAGCCATTTTATCTGAAAAATTATTTTGCTATTAATTCATTTTAAAACAATACCAGATACAGAGCTGGGACGAATCCTCGTAAAAAGGATTCGAATCATGAATCCGAATCACCTAATATGATTCGAATCACGAATACTCGAATAAAGGATTCGTAAGAGATAAATATGATTCGAATCAAAGATTCGAATCCTGGTTTTTCGAATCACGAATACAAATCGTTTAAGAATAAATTTGATTTTATTATATTTTTGCAACCATTATTATATAAATATCGTTACCAGTTGTTTTAACAAAAATATTCAAAACCTAATTATTTATTATTAAGACTGAACATCGTTGATAACAGACTAAATATCTGATTCTCTGTTACTCTGATTAAAAATGTATTGGTGTGTTTTTGAACTTCACTTCAAATCAATGTTTTGTACGCGTGGCGCATGAAGTAAAATTTCGAGTTTAGAAAAGCCCGAAAATTTGCTCGGGTCGCTGCGCGACCCTCGATAAATTTTCACGGGGCTTTTCTAAACTCGAAATGTTACTTCCTGCTTAGCCTGGGAGTGGAAACACCCGTTCAAAACTTCAAATTGAACTCTATTATAAAATCGACGAATGCCTGAAAATTACGTAAATAAAAAATTCACTGAATATCATTAAAACCGGGAAAGTCAGAGAAAAGTCATGGAATTATATTCCAGCAGGCAAATTACAAAACACTTAAAAATTTATAAAATTAACTTAAATATTGATAACAATGAAAACAATTTAACAAAATGGGGGTTTCCTACAGAAGGAAGTTATATTAAAAGGTCAGGGAAAAAAATCTTGAATCAGGAAAATACCAGAAAAATTTAACATTTCAAATTGTGGCTACCATGTCAGTTTTACTTCAAATAATATTAAACAAAATTTTGAAAACTAGATTGGTATCTTTAAAAACATTTTCATTCATTTAATGTTCTTATCAAAGCATTCAGTTTGAAGTTTCGAACGAGCGTTTCTATTCCCAGACTAAGCATGAAGTAAAATTTTGAGTTTAGAAAAGCCCTTTGAAAATTTGTCGAGGGTCGCGCAGCGACCCTCGACTAATTTTTTGTGCTTTTCTAAACTCGAAATTTTTCTTCATGCGCCACGCATATAAAACAGTGATTTATCGAGAAATATTTAAAACACACAAAAGATATTTTTCAAATTAATCCTCACAATTAATTCGAATTATTTTTGACGATTGAAAACCTTTTGTATTTGAATCCTTTTATAAATATTTGAATCCTTTTACAAGGATTCGAATAACCCACATTTGGATTCGAATACGAATCCTCTTGAAAAAATGTAACGAATCCAGATCACGAATCTAGTTAAACTAAAGTATTCGAATGCCTCTTTTGAATCCTCTAAAAGGATTCGAATCCTGAATGATTCGAATCCTGCCGGGCTCTGCCAGGTACAAATCAGAGCTCATGAATTTTGTCATTAAATTGTAACTTGTTTTAAAACCGCCACGGAACGTTTTTTTGTCGTAATATCATCCGCGAGAGCGCAAAGATCGCAAAATGCAATACAAAAAATTAAAAATATCGCCGAAATTAAATATTATTTAGTCCGAGTGTTCTTTATTTCATTACTACATACAGATATGCTGCGTTCGATATTATTTTATTAGGCTCGACTTTACTTTACACCCCGTGGAATAACATGCAATATAATATAGATTCACATTGTATTGACATATATAACCAATTAAAATCAATAAATTCACCACGGTAATGATAAAAGTTCACTTTTTTCTACTTTAAAATTTTGACTAGAAACTTCTATAAAACTATATCACCAATTAAAATCAATAAATTCACTACGGAAATGTCAGTGTTAACAGGACAATGGCCACCTCACCGACAAGGGACATCCAATCGGACGAATCATCACCCGACGAGGATTCTGGAGACCGTCATCTCATTCAAGCCGCAGGGACCAAGAGAGACGCAATTTCATTCGCCACATCAATTGGTTTGCTTCCAAAGGAGCGGAAATGCCCAAAATGCAAGGACCTGATGATCCTCTACCCGGACCGGAAAGAATACATTTTGGGATCGTTCCGATGCATTAAAACCAAGTGCCAGAAAGAAATTGCCGTGGCCAAGCAGACTTTCTTCTACAAGGCGCATCTGGAACCACAGCAAGTGTTTGGAATCGCCTATAGCTTTGCTTTCAACAACAGCTACGGCGACTGTGCCAGAGAAAATCAGCTTCTAGATCAAAATGGACATAATCCTGGAACTGTGCTTTCACTAAGAACCATCTGTGATTGCTTTAATTCGCTCAGGATGGACGGTTGTGAACAATTGGGCGACATTCAAGAATTAGAAGGACTGATTGGAGGACCTGGAATCATCGTTCAAATAGATGAAGCTAAATTTGGGCAGCGCAAATACAATAGAGGCAGGAAGTTTGAAGTTCATTGGGTACTTGGAATGGTGGATGAGACAGACAAAGTCAGAACGGTGATAATTCCGAACAACAAGCGTGATAGATCAACACTCGAATCCATCATTGTCCAGCATGTGGCTCCTGGATCAATCATTTGGACTGATTTGTGGCGCGGATATTTAAGGCTTTCTGCACATGGCTATGTTCATGAGAGAGTGAATCATTCGGATGATAGATTCAGATTCGTTAGTCCCGAAGGTTTCCATACTCAACGTATTGAGTCTAATTGGCGTCCTGCTAAAGCATATTTTCGTAAACTTTAGGTTCCTAGGAAGCATTTTGCAATGCATTTATGTGAATATCTTTGGCGTGTACATTGTAAAAGAAATAATTTGGATCCATTTGAGCAAATATTGAAATGTATGAAATTTCCCTATGATAAAACTACATAATTTGATAGAATGACTCAATATTTTGAAATTTTGTTATTGAATATTCCACATACTTAGGTTAGGTTAGGAGCTTAGGTTAGGTTAGGAGAAAGGTTTGCAATAGAATAAATTGTAAATCTCTTTGCACACGATGATTATTTTACATACTGCTAGGACTCAATATTTTCAAAATTTTCAAACTAATTGTTTTTATTTATTTAACATTTCAGGTCGAAATCAATTGCATATCTAGATAGTACTCGTCAAGTACTTTCGAATAATATCATTTTTATCTATAATACCCACAGGGTGTAAAATAAATTCTTACCTTTTATTATATATTATGTTTTAATAAAAGTTTTAAAACATGAATCCAGTATTTTTTAAATACATTTCCAACATCCACATTGTAATTCGAATAACACAGACCATACCCGTCCTTTCATGCAAAATTAAATCACCCGTTCCGAGGATAGTTAAATGTAATTCAAGAAATTTTGTTTATTTTTGTTGTTGTTTAAGTATTATTTTGACGTTAAAGGTGAGTCAGGGAGGCGGCAATCATTCCTCCAACCCACGGCCCGCATGCGACACACGGGTCACTTCTGTGCGGCCCGCGGCCGTAAATGCCATTCTAAGTGTATTAATTTACTCATTGACATTTAAAAAATGCTTAACCAATTTTAAGTTATGACAGTTTGAGCGGAAGTTAAAAAAGTTTTTTGTTTTGGCAGTTCGGTTGTTTTCACAGTTAGAGTAAAACTTCAAAAATGAAAACCTTGCGGGATTTGGTCTAATTTTCATTTGTTTTAACAGAATTGGCACAACTATCACTGTGCAGAGTTATCGCCAGAGTCGAATCACGAATCCGAATCACCTAATATGATTCAAATCACGAATACTCGAATAAAGGATTCGTAAGAGATAAATATGATTCGAATCAAAGATTCAAATCCTGTTTTTACGAATCATGAATACAAAACCTTTAAGAATAAATTTGATTTTATTATTTTTTTGCAACCATTAATATATAAATATCGTTACCAGTTGTTTTAACAAAAATATTCAAAACCTAATTATTTATTATTAACACTGAATATCGTTGCAAACAGACTCAATATCTGATTCCCTGTAACTCTGATTAAAGATGTGTTTGTGTGTTTTTGAACTTCACTTCAAATCAGTGTTTTGTACGCGTGGCGCATGAAGTAAAATTTCGAGTTTAGAAAAGCTTCGACAAATTTTCACGGGGCTTTTCTAAACTCGAAATTTTACTTCATGCTTAGCATGAGAGTAGAAACACCTGTTCAAAACTTTAAATTGAACTCTATTATAAAATCGACGAATGCCTGAAAATTACGTAAATAAAAAATTCACTGAATATCATTAAAACCGCGAAAGTCAGAGAAAAGTCATGGAATTATATTCAAATTGACCAAAACAACAAAAAATCTATATGATATTATTAAATTTGTCAAAATCAGCAGGCAAATTACAAACCACGTAAAAATTTAAAAAATAACCTTAAAAATTGACAAAAACAATGAAAACAATTTAACAAAATGGGGGTTACCCACAGAAGAACGTTGTATTAAAAGGCCAGGGAAAAAAATCTTGAATCAGGGAAATGCCCAAAAAATTAAAAATTTCAGATTGTGGCTACCATGTTAGTTTTACTTCAAATAATATTAAACAAAATTTTTAAAACTACATTATTATCTTTAAAAACATTTTCAGTCAGTTTCGAAAGAGCGTTTCCACTCCCAGACTAAGCATGAAGTAAAATTTCGAGTTTAGAAAAGCCCCGTGAAAATTTGTCGAGGGTCGCGCAGCGACCCTCGACAAATTTTCTGGGCTTTTCTAAACTCGAAATTTTACTTTATGCGCCACGCGTATAAAATAATGATTTAACGAGAAATTTAAAACCACACAAAAGACATTTTTCAAGTTAATCGTCACAATTAATTCGAATTATTTTTGACGATTTAAAACCTTTTGTAAGTATTCGAATCCTTTCATAAATATTCGAATCCTTTTATAAGGAATAGAATCACCCATATTTGGATTCGAATACGAATCTTCTCAAAAAAATGTAACGAATCCGGATCACGAATCCAATTGAACTAAAGTATTCGAATGCCTCTTTTAAATCCTCTAAGAGGATTCGAATCCTGAATGATTCGAATCCTGCCCAGCTCTGATTATCGCCCGTAGTTTTTTTTTTTTGACAGAGGGAAACTTTTAAATATGAGAAATGTTCGGGATCTGGGATAGTTTCCATTTGTTTTGACAAAATCGACATAATATCAACGTAAATTATTAATTGCCCATACCTCGTTTGTTAGACAGTTAGAGCAAAACTTGAAATATAAGTGCGCGATTTACTTTATTTTTCATTTCTTTGGCAGACAAAACTATCAGAAGTTATCGCCCGTAGTTCATTGGTTTTTTGAGTTGGAACGAAACATCAAAGATGTAAAGTGTGCGGGATTTAGTCTAGTTTTCTTTTTGTTGCGATGCTTAGAGCGAAACTTCAAAGGTAGGGCGTGTGCAGGATTCACTATACTTTTCATTTGTTTTGACACAGTAATTTAAGCATTTATATTAAAACACTCAAGCAAAGATAAAAAATCAACCACCAACTTGAGCCCATTTTAGTAGTATTGTGAATCGTTTATAATTATAGTTTTCATCATTTTCGCGAAAAAAAAAAAAATTACGAAGATTACAGTAAATGACAATTATCGTTTTTTACCATCAAGTTGTCAAATTAAATTTAATATTCTTTATGGTATATTTGATTTTTTAACACATGTGTTTTTTTACAAATGTTTATACAAACCAATATTTTTATTAGCTTCTGAAATTAAACTAATGTCATGACTCTTTTTATTTTTAAATTTTATAGTTAAGTTAAAAAACAATCAATTTAGAAACTATATTTGTTAAAAAAAACTGTAATAGAGCAGTGGATTGTTTAATCAAAGGTTAATCCACAAATTGTATTCAGAATAAAAAGTTTAAGTTATATTATCAGAAAAAAATTATTAATTTAGGACTTATTTACAAAATTATTATTACTTATTTACAAAATTGTAAAAAAAATATATCGCGTTGAAGTCAGTGAAAGCTTTTCAATATTAAATGCACTTAATTTTCTCAGAAATACATTAAATATGCACTTAAAAATATTTCTTCAGTCATTTTTAAACAATATTGAAGTTAGAATTTTGGGTGAGAAGCAAATTATTATTTTATGGGAATTTATTGTTTAAAAAAAAACTTTAAAGAACAAGCGATTACAATTTTATGTTAGTTACACTTTTTTTTTATAATTTTCAAACAAAGTATTTCCTTTCTTAATACTGTTTTTAGAAATTAACAAAAGATAGTTTTTTAAATTTATCCAATTATTCAAGTAAATTTAAAATAGAATCAAGCAATTTTTTTGATTTCCTCCTTTCAACGCTTCATGTTAATTGAAACGTTTAATGTTATTCTAACTCCTTGTTTAGAAAAGCGACCAATCCAAATTGTCAGGCTTTTCTAATTAAACACTGATTTGATGTAAAGTTGAAAAGTACACATCGTCAACATATTTAATTAGAATAACACGAAAATTGATAGTTATTTATCAACGATGTTCAGTGTTCATAATTAAAGATTGACTTTTTTTCTAATATTTTCTAAAAAAACTGCTACATAACTATTGCATAGCACATTACATTTTTTCCTGATGATTTTGACTTTATTTAATATATAATAAATTCTTGTAATTGTAAAACAAAATCATTCTAAGGAATTGACGTATACATACAACTACTAAGAGAAAAGCAGTTTAAACTTCTTAATCAAAGTTAATACATGAAGAAGACTTGATTCTGCAAATAAATCCAACCTGCAGCCATTGCAAAATTCTAGGTCTTAATTTTGGCACTCGAAGCAAGTTGGGTTGGCCAGCCCTGCTCCAGATGAATCTAAGGATTTATCAATTCAAGAACGACCGTGCGTGGCGAAGAACCACAACCTTGACGAGGTGCCCTTGATTGTAGACTAAACACGGCGGATCTAAACCAGCTAAAGTCTGTACTAGTGAGTCGGTACAGACAATGACCTTACGCAAGTGATTAGAACACTCACCCGCGTGTTTGTGCCTTCACTTTGGCCTGAATTTCCTTCAGGCGGGCGGTCGGGTGGTAGCTGCTACCCGATCAATCGGTTGGGCTGTCCCGTAAGGGGGCCAGTAGGTTAGACCCATTGGGGCGATGGTGAATCCAGAGGGCCGCACACTACGTGAGCGCAACGCTCTCGCGTGCATCAGTGTTTTATATTCCTTATGTAGCTCTCGCGTTGAAACAACTTCCCCAAATGTGTGGGCTCCGTGGAGGGTGGCGAGCATGAGGAACGATACATCTAAGTATACATATCTCAAATTTAAAAATTTCTACTCACACAGAAAAAATAACAACACACCACCTATCGGAGCAACACCCATTGCAGATCCGTCTAAAACCGGGGCCGTGCAAGGGGGATGCTCACAGGAAAGGCAACAAAGCCACAACCAGTGCTAGGGCCTCCAGGGAGGCTCAAAACGCAAACGCCAGGAAGCCTGCTCAGATCAGGAGAAGGAAGCGTCAGGAAATGGGAGTTACACTGACGCAAATCTCAACGCACAAGAGTGTACCGGAAAGGAAACTGAGTACTAACATAAAAAGACCCAGATCCGCGGAATCTTCCCAACCCTCGCCTAACGTTACAGCAGGAGTCAAATTTGGCCACCTAAAAGTGGGCATAATAGACTCGACGGACCCACTTGACAAAATTGCCCAGGATTTGGCAGACGTCGTCAAAAATAAACTGTGGAAGGCCCCGGTGAAACATCTAAGGTAGAACAACACCACAGAGCAACCCACCTTTGGAGGAATTGCATACATAGGTGGAATGTTACGGGTGACCTGTAAAAACGTCGGGGCTCATGACTGCCTCAAGAGCACAGTTGAGACATACGTAAAGGAATGGACAGGCAACGGAAGGTCCTAAGCAGTAACAAAAGAAACGATGTGGTTTTTGGGATCATCAGAGGACCTGAAACAAAAAATCAGAGCGGACAAGCAAGGCCGGGCTCCTATCAAGGTAATACAATGCAACCTGCACTACAGCAAGACCGCCTCTGCAACCATTTGCAGGAAGCTTGAAGTGGTGCAAAATTGCATAGCTCTAGTCCAGAAATCTTGGGCCAGAGGCACAAGGATATATGGACTAAATATACATATTTATGAAGTATTCGTTAGAGAGGATGGCACAAAAACAGAGGCACTCATAGCATTTGCTTACCCACCTCCTCAGGATTTAACAACACCGCTACCAACAAGGGAGGTTGAAACACAGGTAGAATATGAGCAGGAGAAACAGCATTCCGATGATCATAGGATGTGACACTAACGCCCACTAGTGGCCGTGGGGAAGCATGGAATGCAATGACAGTGGTAAGTTACTTTATGAAATTATAATGAGTAACAACCTAGAAACATAAAATAAGCGGAATGAGCTTTTGTGAGCTCACGATACCAAACAATAATAGAAGTAACCCTAACAAACAATAGCTTTTCTAAATGCATCAGAATTGCCATATCTCAGAGGAGGCATCCATGTCTGACTATAGGTCGATGAAATTCTCTCTAAAATTAACTGGTAGAACTAACAAGTCATACCGCGACCCAAATCTAACACACAGAGACGCATACCGTGCTGTGCTAGCAAAGGCAATCGGGGACAGCGAAGCAAAACCAATGATCTTGGAATTGGAAACTCAACGGCTACAACACAACATACCAACGGCATGTAGACGCGCATGAGCACTGAAAACCAGGACCGCACAAGTATCGACAAGATGGAGGCGCATAATCGAGCTATGAACACGAAAATGATTGGAACGCCTACAAAGTGATCCAGAAAATTTACAAAAAACTAACATGGCAGAAAAAAGAGAGTCTTGAAGAAGTTTCTGCATGAATGTTAAAAGCGTGTTAGAGACATGCAGGATCAAACAGTGGAAGACTGGGAACTGGCGCACCAAATGGTCACGGAGGAACGTGTACACTGAGACGGAATATATCCAGCCCTCCTGCAATGGGTGATCAAATTACTCGCAATACTCTCACCAACATATATTGGGCGTGAATTGCATTACTATACACACCGAGCTCATGGGGGATGGTAAAGATAGTCTTCGTACCAAAACCAGGCAACGATGGCTAAATCGTAAAGACCCATGGCTAAATCGTAAAGACCCAACAGCCTTACATCGTTTTTATTAAAGACGACTGAGAGACTCTCCGATCACTACATTAGGGAGGATCTTCTGTCAAATCGACCAATACACCCAAACCAACACGCATAGATGGAAAGTAGATCAACCGAGTCCGCCCTCCTCTGTGTAATTGAAGAGACGTTTGATAACACAACCTTTACAAATATAACCTGCGCCCTCCAAAAGAAAGGCATACCAAGGGCCTTAAGAAACTAAATTACAAATATGCTGGAAAATAGATAGGCAACCATCAAGATAGATGAAGCCAAACTATTCCGCAAGGTAGCAAAATACTGCCAGGAGTCCTATCACCCATTCTATAGAACCTTATTGTTGAGGACCTCATAGCGCTCCATTAAACAATTGTAAGAATAGTATGGATATTTAATAGGCTGTTTTTCTTGCTCCTGCAAACTCGTTATTGATTTGATCAACAGCCTATTAAATATGCTAGAGTCATTTACGTACCTAGACTAAATAATCATATAAATAAGTTATTTAAAAAATTCAACCTCACGGCAGCACAATACACAAATTCAAAGAGTGGTATACTTTTAGGAAACACATTTAGTAAAAGAGAATTCATTGAAAAATCTGAAATTTATTCAATAAAATGTGATAACTGTGAGAAAGTGTATATCGGCCAAACAACCCGCAATTTAAATATTAGATTCAAAGAACACAGTTATCACATAAAAAACCAGAATCCAGAAAAATCTGCAATTGCACACCATAACTTTACAACAGGTCATACATTCAACATCAACAATATGAAACTCCTAAAAGAGTCCAATAAATATCAATTAAACATGTTGGAAGCCATAGAAATGCGTAAAAATAAAAATAATTTATTGAACTTCGATGTTAGTCCCTTAAATAACCCGCTTCTAAATTTGTTACCTCCATAAACAACACGCAATAAAATTTGTTAACCCACCCAAAGGTCTTCCCTTAATCTGGGGTTTTTCCCTTTAATCCACTGTAGGTATAAAGAAACCGCGCAACAGTTGTAAGAATTAGTTGTTATTGAAAATGAGTGCTTAGCACTTGAAATATATATCTAACCATTAGAAAATAAAGTGTGAAGAAAGGATACAACAGTGTTAATTATTTATGATTATACTCTTCACGAAACTCAAAAACAAATATCGATGAAGTAAATATTTAGGCTTTTCTAAACTCAAAATTATACTTTGTGCACCAGGCATATTAAACACTGAAAACACTGAACTATTGTTAACAAGTGAACTTCACTTGAAATTAATGTCTTATACACGTAGCGCATAAATTAAAATTATAAAAAAATAAATCGCTAAAAGAAAAATAGCCTTTTATTTCATGCTCTTAATTTTCAAGATCTGGTACTACCATAAAATAACCACCGCTCCGCTGGAACTACCTGCGGGTCCCAAGCTAAAGCCCGCAGAAATCGTGAGGGATTATTGAACTCAAAACTAAAAAATGTTTAATGAATTGAAAATACAATAATAGCAAGAGTCTCCACTCTTGATGATGAGGGGTGAAAGGAGGGTGTTAAGCCGAATGGTTGTGGTTGGAGAATGATGTGTTGTTGAGGTAGTAAGGATGCGGTGGATGGAGAAAGCAGTTTGTATATTAAAAGGACTCTGTAGCTCGCTATCGCTCACTCCAGATCTCTTCGCTCGCTTGCCTGCTCGCTGCGTTCACAAAAGGCTCGCTTCGCTCGCAAGTTTAACCGCGCTTAGCTTCGAATAGCTTCGATTAGCTTCTGTAGCTCGCTAACGCTCACGCCAGCTCGCTTCGCTCGCTTGCCTGCTCGCTGCGCTCCCGAAAGGTTCGCTTCGCTCGTAAGTTGAATCGCGCTTAGGCTAGATTATTACACTTTTAAAATGTATAAAATATCGTTAAATATGCTTTTCGTATTTGTTTCGTTTAAAATATATATTTTTTTAAATTTAATTTATAAAATAAATACTTTCGGTCGAGCAGAAGAAAAACACTTCCTACGAAAACGTCATAGAAAAAAATTATAAATTTTTTGGTACCATTAACTTTTTTGGTACCATTAACTTAATTCGAAATTTAACGTTGAAACCCGCAAAGTTTGTCCTTTTCCCACTCATAGCTTTTGATAGCTAGCACATCAAAATATTCCTCAATTGCTAAAAATTAAAAAATATGTATTGCTCCGGTCCTACTTGAGCTAGATTATTTATACAGATTTATATTTCTTATCTATTGTTGTACTGTATCAAATATTGAAGCAAAAAAATTAAAAATTATTTATTTAATTAATTTTATAAATAAAAAAAATCTATTTCCTATACAAATTGAGCTGGATCAATGAAATTTTCAGCATTTATACATATTTGTATTTCCTATTTATTGGAATAACTTCTGTTGTTTCGCTGTATTAAATACTATAGCAAAAAAAATAATTGTTTATTTAAATCATTTAAAAAGTAAAAAAAAAATCTATTTCCGATCTAAATTGAGCTAGGTCAATAAAATTTTCAGCATTTATAGAGATTTGTATTACCTATTTATTGATCAAATTCCCAATGTTATACTATAAATATTACCGAAGCTAAAAAATAAAAATCGCCGTTTTAGCCTGAAAAGCGGTTTTGATGCGCAGAAAAAAATACCAATTACCGTCCTGATAAAGCTAGGTCAATGAAATTTTCAGCATTTATGCAGATTTGTATTGCCCATTAATGGTCAAACTTTCATTGTTTTACTATAATTATTACTAAAGTAAAAAGATAAAAATGGTCGTTTTTCGTGATTTCGACGACTTCGCCAACATAAACTGAATCCAAGGCATATAAAAGGTACTACCCTAAAGTACATTCGATTAAAATTTCAGCCCTCTACAATAAATTTACAGGGAATGGTGAATTTTATTCTTCGATTTTTCGTTAAAAAAATGCCATTTTAAAAATTTCGAAAATTATAGAATTTTGTGAATTTTTGACGGCCCCCCTAGGCCTTTCAATAAGAGCGCATGGGGCACACCTCAATAAGTGATCTTTTGGCTACTTGTGAGTATTTTTTTCAGTCGCATAAGTCATCGCGTAGGCGAGCAAAATGGCGGAGGACCGGACCGGATATTTTCTCCTTTTTGGGCCCCATAATGGGGCCCCGGTAAAAAGTTCGTACATCAATCGAAAGCCCTTTTAATGGGCTACAAGACCCTGAAATCTGAAATATTTTTTTGAAGCTTCCGATCGGTCGCTGTAGCAGTTCAAACTTGAGAGACATTTTAGTTTTAAAAAAACCGTTGCCACCCCGGAGGTGGAGATCGGAGGCGGCGAGGCTGGTATAATTCTTCGCATAAGCCCGTTATTAAGGTCCAAAGTTTGAAATTGTTTTATTTAATTGCCGGCCCCCGGGGGGCGGCAGACGTCCGAACCAAAAGCAAATCGCAAGGCGCATCCGATGCCGTTTACCGCAATTCGATCGGACGTCGCAGCTCGACGCTATAGCCAAAAACGTGAAAACTCGGAAAACTGCTCCCAAACTACTTGAATTTTTTTTCCCGGCCCCCGGGGGCAAAACTTAAAATTTGGACCCGCGGCGGGCACGTAAGAAGGTCGGCTGTAGGGCCGTAGCATCAACGGTGTAGATCGCAATCCCCCGGGACACTGCCTTTTTTCGCGAAAATGACGATGTTTTTTTTCTTTTTTCGTCCCGCCCCGGAGGCGGTGGAATTTCTTGGAAAAAAATCTTTGTCCATAGACTTTTTTGCGCTCTTTCCGAACGTAAAAAATAAATTTAAAAAATAGTAAATATAAATACCTCTTCTCGTAAAGTATTGATGGCCAACTTTTGAACTTCTGGAATGTAGTAAAGTGGTTCCGGTTCCTTAAAACTAATTATTAATATTAAAAGCTTGTATATAAGTATATCTAGTTTTTCAAACTTACTCTGAATTAAAACTAGCTTCTGAAGCCGAGCTACAACTAGGTTGAAACCCATCTGAACAAAACGAAGTAGCTCGAAGTTTAGTCGAATAATCATTAATTACATTTTGCACGTCCATCGGTAACGTAAGACACAGAATATCCAATGAAATTTGCAGTTTCGATTTATCCAAACATCCGTTAATCTCCAAATTTTCAACAACTTCCCCCAAACAGGTCGGAAGCACTCTTACGGAAATATTATTCACCTGACCGTTGTACCTTACAGTGCAGACGAAATGCAAAAACAGAGGGCTGATGTGTTTTAAAACATCATCATCCTCGTTCAAATGATTCTGTTCGGAATCGAAACTCCTGTCCTTGTCTGATTTAAAATCGATGCCATCGTTTCCCGAGAGGGAATTCGAAATCTCATCATCGCTGTCGATTGTTTTTGCATCGCATTTGTCGAGGATTAAATTTTTGCAGTAATAAAACTCCCTGCTTGTCGGAATTGGGTCGAAGGCCTCGTTGGTGATTTTGAGAAATTTGTCTTTGATAAGCCGGTGGATTGGGCGTAATTCGTTGCACGGGGTCGGTTGTTTTAAATATTGTAAATTGATGTCGGGTACGTTGTTGTGTTTTATGTGACCACATATCGTCTGAAAATTTAATAATAAAAAAGTCTCCGGGGTTGAAAGTGTTGTAACGTCACATAAAATTAAATCTCAGATGGCGGCTTAATTTTGGGAAACTTGAAATACTAATGAATACACAATTAAAAGGGACCAAAGGTAAAGTTACATCACTTACTTTTAAATAATCAGTGATGTCGATTTCGAACAGAGTTTCCTCGCATTGATCCATCGCAGCATGCACATCGGAATTGTGTATGTAAGCATGATAATGAAGAGCGGAAAACAACGACATGGCAAAACATTTGGAGTGTGTGAGAACGATTGCTTTGCAGTGTTGCTTTGCGTTGTTCCTCGGCTCACTTGTTTCGGATTCCTCACTTTTCGGCTCGGGTGAGTTTCCGCTGTCATCACTTCTTAATCTATAAAGTGCAAAGGCTTAGCAAAAACTACTGATTATAAGAAATCACCATTTTATCTTACTTTATTAAATCTTCCTGGATTATTGGCCCATGTTTGTATCGATGATCTTCATACACATCCCTATTAGTGGTTTTATTATGATCTGGATAATTCACAAAAGAATCGACCAAAATTGAAAGAGGACAATCATATACGTAAATAGGTAAAATTAAATATTTCATTACGTTAATAGCCACCTCGCTGTAATTACTATTTTGCGAGGAAGCCCGTTCCATTGTATCATTAGTATACTGAGTATTTAAAGTTTCATTTGGCACCATTGCTTTAAGATCTTCCAGTGTGGAAGGTATCATTGTTAAAATTACGTGGGTGGTGGAAATTCCTTTCACAAAGCACCTCCACTGCGGTTTTTCAGTAATAAGATCACAGCCCAGTTTATTAGTCGCGCGGAGGGGACAGAGGTGTGGGTATTTGTTTCTATGCCTCGAAATGACTTGCGCGTTAAATCGCGCACTTTCATCTATAGTTAATTTAAGTTCGTGGTCGTTTAAGCGCAGAAGGTGTTTTTGAATGTTCTCTAAAAGTAGTTTGTTGGATTTTTCCGTGTCGACTAACATCACGTTCAATCGTGGGGGTTCTAAAAATAATTGAATCAATAAAAGGTCACAATTAGGTAGGTTAATATGGTTTACCTTCAATAAACATGGAAAATAACAACTCTGTTTGTTGACAAAGGGGTAGGATGTTAATAAGATCGAAGTGGAAAGGTATATGCTGTATTCTTTGAACCAGTGTAGGATTCCAATGAGTACTGTAAATATTTAACATCTATTAAAATATTGCATTATTTTGGTAATTCGTGTTGGACAGATATCAAAATCCACTGAAGTGGATTTTGATATCCACCATTAAAGTAATTTCTGGGACAGTATTCGTATACCGTTCGTTTGTTTTATCATGCTCATCAATGGGATTTCGTAAACTATTAGAGATACGAAGACGGTTAAATTAGACCAGAGCTGTTCCGGGTACAAGTAAAATGTACTCAAGTACTGAGTACAGGTACTGTACATAAAATGTACTCAAGTACTAAGTACAAGTACCTAGCAAAACGTACTTTAGTACTTATTCAAGTACAAAGTACCGAGTACATCTAGTGGCTAAGGAATGTGATGATAATAAATAAAAACATTAAAATACAACCTTACATTTTTGTGGGTACTTAGATTAACCTAACTTAATTGTCACAATTTCGAAATATTGGGTTAGGTTAGTTGTTAAGTTCTTATGTTAGATTAGGTTAGATGGCAAATCGTAAAGTTATATTAGAGTACACATTGTGAAATTAGGTTATTAAGTTAAGTTAAAGGTCAAATTGTTGGATTAGATTTTATCTAATTTAGTAAAGTTAAGTTAGGTTTGCTGTCAAGTTGAAAAGCTAGGTTAGGTTGGATGATAAATCATATAACTAGGTTACTTACTTAACTCAACTTGATTATACAATTTGGAAATGTTAGGTTGTCAAGTTGTGATGTTAGGTTAGGTTAGATGGCAAATCGTAAAGTTTGGTTGGAGTACACATTGTGAAATTAGGTTAGATGACAGGTTGTTACGTTAGGTTAGAGAAAAAATTGTTTGATTCTGTCTAATTTGGTACAGTTGAGTTAGGTTAGCTGTCAAGTTGTAAAGTTAGGTTAAGTTGGATAACGAATCATAAAGTTGGGTTAGTTAATCATTGTGAAAATAGGTAAGATGTTCTTCAACCTGTTGCCTGCTGCCGGTCCTCGAAAACTTAAATATCCTTTCTAAAAAAAGTGTCTATAAACCATTTACTACAAAATAATCTACAACCTAACCCAACTTCACAATTTAGAGTAACAGAGTTATCATAAATGACAAATCGTAAAGATAGGTTACAGGGCTACTTGCAGAATTAGGTTAGGTTATCATTTAACCCAACTTCAATTTAGGTTAGATACGTTAGGTTAGATGACAAGTTGTGAAGTGGTTATTTAACCCAACTTCACAATTTAGGTTAGATACGATAGCTGTTAGTTCTTTTTTTTTTATTTTGGGTTTTACGTCATCTATTTCCGCTGCTAAGGCCAATCATGACGCCGGAGATTAGATCTACAGCTATCCGGGAATTTTGCCGAACCCGGTGGGAGTTCCAACCCACCGGTAGGGATCTTTAACGTGCACGCAACATCCAGGCAGTACACGGATCCTACATGCATTTAACGTCATATCCGAGAAGACGGAGTGTTTGGCATTTTTATCCTAACCTATATAAATGCAGACAACTTGTCAGGCCGGTATTTGAACCCCGGTCCGTGGCGTGGCAGTACAACACTCTAACCACTACACCACCAAGCTGCCCTAGCTGTTAGTTAAGTTAGATTAAGTGATAAGTTGTGAAGTTTGATTAGGTTGGATGCTACTTTGTGATTCGGTTGGGTTAGGTGAAGTTAATTTGGGTTATAACTAGTGATGGGCAAGATCGAGTATCTCAAGGATCGATTAAGCAATGATCGATCAGTTGAAGTATCGAGCTGATCGATCATACGATCGATCCGATCAAAGAGATCGAGTCGCTTGAAAAGATAGAGCTGATCAAGAAGATCGAGCACATCAAAGAGATCGAGCCGCTCGCAAAGATCGAGCCGATCGGAAATATCGAGCCAATCAAAACAATCGAGCGGATCGCGCAGTCGATCTTATTTTATGATCACTTAAAAATTTAGTGATGGACAAGATCGATACAAAAAAATCGATTGATCGATCCGTGCAAGTGATTTTTGATCGGCTCAATCTTGTCGTTCGGATCGATCTTTCTCATCGGCTCGATCTTTTTGATCGTCTCGAGCTTTTCGATCGGCTCGATCTTTTCGGACGGCTCGATCTTTTCGGACGGCTCGATCTTTTTGAATGGGTCGAGCTAGTCTATTAATTATTCCGCTCGAGCAGATTGATCAAATCGAGACAATTGATTATGTTTAAAACACTTTGTTTTAAAACAGTGTTTTAAACATGTTTAAAAACAGCCGTCGTGTTTTAAACGGTTTTGTTCTAAACATATTTTAAATGTTAAACTCGTTTAAAACATGCCTTAAACGTTAAATTTGTCTAAAACATTTTTATTTTATTATCGTAAATTTGCTTTTAACTATATTTTTTACTGGGATGTTTAAAATAAATCGATATCTTGGAATATCAATATTTTGGTGCAAAATAATCGATATTTGTATCGATATGGTAGGTATAGTTACATACGATACTAGTATTAAACGACATCTATTGTATTAGGAAAGAAATAAAAGAAAAGTAAAATGAAAAATTATACCGGGACTCTTTTTATTTTAAGTATACTTACACATAAAGCAAATTGATCGAATTTTGAAAAAAATGTAAGTAGTATATTTTAAACTTCATTTGAAATCAGTGTTTTATACGCGTAGCGCATGAAGTAAAATTTCGAGTTTAGAAAAGCCTGAAAATTTGGATTTTCCGGGGCACGACTCGCTTCGCTCGCGCGCCCCGGCAAATCCAAATTTTCAGGCTTTTCTAAACTCGAAATGTTACTTCATGCTTAATCTGGGAGTGGAAAACACTCGTTAGAAGCTTGAAATTGGACGCGTTGTGTGACTCGCTTTATGCATGTTCTAGAGAAACAGAAAAAAAAATCGGAAATCGCAAAGACTAATGATTAGTTTAGGCATCGCCATTAATTTTATGTACCTGCATCTGAATGTTTTCTGTTATATTTTTAATTTCGATGCCAGATTTTTATATTATTAACAATGATTGTTAAGCTATTTAGGGTGTTCCACCAAAACTGCACAACAGAAATATGCAGAGTTATAATTATTGTATTATAAGTCGACGCCAATTTTCTTATTTTAAATGGAATGCAGTATTTTTTTATTGCAAATTTGAATTCTGCGTGAAATACCGTGAAAAAAATTATTGAGTACATAACCTCTAAATTTAATTGTTTTAGAGATATTTGATTTCTTTTAAGGATGCTGTGAAAAGCTAATATAATACATATGTTTTTTTGTATCCAATGGTGTGTTATTTTAATAATATAATAAAGCGTGTTAAAAATTTCATAATGCATTTTGGACAACTTTAAACTGGTGAATCTCGATTTTTGTGAACGGAACGCCCTGTATATTTGTACATATTCTGACGCAGAATTCAATTGTATACCTATCTTCTATTGCTTTCAAGATATTTTCATATAACAAGTGTGTTTATTGATGCTTGATAAAATACTAAGAGAACATTGGGAGTTAACGAATTAGATAAGATTCATTCATGAAAGATCAGTCTTTGTTTCGCCGAAAAGACAAAATCGAGTTGCTAAAAACAAAATGATAGTATGCAAATTGTTTATTGTTAATTGCAACATTGATAAAATTTAAGCCGAAATACATGAAAGTTGTTATTTATCAATATGTCAAGTACAAAAATCATAAAAATTGAAACAAAAAAAACTTCATTTTACTTATCAATTTTCAAGACTCTTTTGATACTTCATTTCTTACGGAATTTACTTAGAAATTACTATTCTTGATTTTCCGACAAGAAAAAATAAAAAATTTTGCCGAAATTTTAAATGACGAGGCGATAATCAAAAATAGTTTATTTATGAAATTATTTAAATCTCACAGAAATGACTTAAAAATGCCCATTCTTTATTTTTCAATGCAGAAAACGAAAAAACTCTACTCACATTTGAAATTACGATCCGTCGCTTGATTGATTTTTTTATAATTAAATAAAAAAAACATTGATTTTGTTGCAACCATCACAATTAAGTAAAAAATAATTTAATCAACTTTGAACGTCTGCAATTTCATTTCCGTCGATCGGATTTTATTTTTCAAACGTCGGAACAAAATTTGTTTGTTTTAAAAAACAAACCTTCTTGATTTTATGAAAGTTCGGCTTTTGTTTTTTTGATATTTTGATATTTTTAATTTTATTGTTATTTTTTTAATGTTTAATTTCCTTTGCAAATTTTGAAAATATTTAATAGCTTTAATTATTTCCGTCAATTTTTGTCTTGATTTATGATCCTTATCAATTTTGTTAAAACTATACTGATAATCCTATTGCCTAACAGAGCTGGGCAGGATTCGAATCATTCAGGATTCGAATCCTTTTAAAGGATTCAAAAGAGGCATTCGAATACTTTAGTTCAACTGGCTCCGTAATCCGGGCTCGTTAAATTTGTTTGAGAGGATTCGTATTCGAATCCAAATGTGGGTTATTCGAAATCTTATAAAAGGATTCGAATATTTATAAAAGGGTTCGAATGTTTATAAAAGGATTCGAATGTTTATAAAAGGATTCGAATATTTATAAAAGGATTCGAGTACTTACAAAAGGATATGAATCGTAAAAAAAATCGAATTAGTTGTGAGGATTAACATGAAAAATGTCTTTTGTGTGTTTTTAAATTTCTCGTTAAATCACTGTTTAATATGCTTGGCGCATGAAGTAAAATTTCGAGTTTAGAAAAGCCCAGACCCTCGACAAATTTTTACAGGGCTTTTCTAAACTCGAAATTATACTTCATGCTTAGTCTGGGAGTGGAACCGCTCGTTCAAAACTTCAAACTGAATGCTTTGATAAGAACATTAAATGACTGAAAATGTTTTTAAAAACAATAATTTCGTTTTCAAAATTTTGTTAAATATTATTTGAAGTAGTAGTAAAGTTTTCCTGATTCAAGATTGTTTTCCCTGGCCTTTTAATATAACTTTCTTCTGTGGAAAACCCCCATTTTTTTTAATTGTTTTCATTGTTTTTGTCAATATTTAAGTTAATTTTATAAATTTGTACGTGTTTTGTAACTTGCCTGCTGATTTTGACAAATTTAATAATAACATTTGGCTTTTTTGCCAGTGTTTTGGCCAATTTGAATATAATTCCATGAATTTTTTCTGACTTTCCCGGTTTTAATGATATTCAGTGAATTTTGTATTAACGTAATTTTTAGGCATTCGTCGATTTTATAATAGAGTTTAATTTGAAGTTATAGGCGGGTGTTTCCACTCACAGGCTAAGCATGAAGTAAAATTTCGAGTTTAGAAAAGCCCCGTGAAAATGTCGGGCTTTTCTAAACTCGTAATTTTACTTCATGCGCCACGCGTACAAAACACTGATTTGAAGTGAAGTTTAGAAACACACAAATACATCTTTAATCAGAGTAACAGGGAATCAGATATTTAGTCTGTTATCAACGATGTTCAGTGTTAATAATAAATAATTAGGTTTTGAATATTTTTGTTAAAACAACTGGTAAAGATATTTATATATTAATGGTTGCAAAAAAATCATAAAATCAAATGTATTCTTAAAGGATTTGTATTCGTGATTCGAATCATATTAGGTGATTCGGATTAGTGATTCGAATCCTTTTTACGAGGATTCGTCCCATCTGTGTTCTAAACTCAAAATTTTACTTCATGCGCCACGCGTTATATATGTATATATTTTTTTTAAATTAAATTTTGATAATTTTGTAACCGTCATTAAACCGTTTCTGGCAATATTATTTATCTTAGGTTAAGGTCTTCTAAAAATTAATTTGCAGTATTAAGTAATTATAAATATTAAATCAAAAATATCTGGTATCGAAAAGAATCGATATTTTGAATATCGAAAATTTTCATTACGATATTTTACTGTATCGATACTTTGATATACGAATTAATCGATACTTTTTTGGGATCGGAACATCCCTATTTTATACTACTTTATTAAGATTTTTTGTTTACGTTTTTAAATTTTAGCTGAATTGTTACAAAATATTTTAAATAACATTATTAAATACAAAATTTTATTACAATAAAATATCACAGTTGTGTGTGCATAAATGTGATTTAAAACGAGTTTTAAATATATTCTGTTTTAAACACGATTTAAACATGTTTTAAACAATGTACCTATATTTATTATGTATTTGTATTTATATTTCATTTATTTTTATTTTTAGTTTTTATAATATTAATGTACTTAAATGGACTTCCGTTAATAAATAAATAAATAAATACTCAATCTTGCTCATCACTATTAAAAATTACTTGTTATTTAAATACTCTTTACTTATAACTAAATGAATTAATATAATAAATTTAAATTATGCCTTTTGGTGTAATTATAATTGATTTTGATTTATAATTTAAAATATTGCAAATACGAAAAAGTGAGTATTAATAAATAAATTGAAGGCTCGAATTCTCCCGATCTGCCACAATACAATTTACATTCTAAATTGAATTAAGGCTTGCAATGCAAGCATTTACAACAATACGTGGTATGTGAACCGGCAACGAAAGAATGTAATGATTATTGATTATGTATACTGAAGAAAAAAAAACTGTAGAATTCGGCAGAAATATTGAACGTGGTAATTAATCCGAAGATGCGTATTGAAATATGTTTAGAATACGAAATATACTTCCTCATGAAATATTCATACGTTTACTGAATTTTCCAGATTTTATCGCAATGATCAATATTAAATTATGTATGCCTGAGTTTCATAAGGTCAGAAATGTACATGTTATTTGGCTATAAGAAAGAACAACGATTAATCTTCCACATTAATGAAAATAGAGCATTGAAACTTATACATATTGTAGATTAAAGCTTTGCAAATAAATTGACAGTATTTTTTTTCAAAAAAAATTTCTTAAATTAAATGTAAATTAAATAATGGAACACTGTCAAACGATTACATAAATCCGTGTACTACTTGCAGAGGAAATATTATTTGTTCTTCATATTGCTTTAATTTATTAAGGTATTTTTTGTAAACATGTTGTATTAAATAGATTGATCTAAAATAAATGATAAATAAAATTAATCGTTGCTTGGAAATCTCCATAAGAGCAATGTAAATTTTGATTATACTTTCAATAAATAGGGGGCAGCAACGTGCCTTTTTAGTAATATTTTAAAAATATACTGTGATTTCTAAAAACATGTAAGAAGAAATTAGAATTGATATGTAGAATTCGTGTACGATATTTGTCGCGACACGGGCTCCTGGCTCCCAACCTTGAGTTGCGAATGTATTTTTTCTGACGCGGACCGTTCATTCATTCATTATGTTATTGATACACAACAAAGAAAGACATTATTAAAATATTTCCCAATACATTTTGTAAATATAATTGTATTTCTGGATTCATGTTTTGAATAGGAATTCCACGTTCCTATTCAAAACATGAATCCAGAAATACAATGCTAGTAAATGTTTATAGAAATGCAGAGTCAGAAAGATTATTTTTCATTTATAATTTAACAAATTGAATGTGCGGCATTCGGAGATTTGATCACCGAGTCAGCTTAGCGTTTTTTTAGGTCCCGTGAATATTTAGTGGACATTCTTCGCGTACTAGGTATTTCTGACTTATTTAGTATCAATCAAATCAACATTTATTATGACCATGTGGGCGACCGCACATATAGAATTCTGATTTCTCAATTATTTATTACAGTACGCATTACATTACATTCCATTACATTTTGTTAAATTGTTTTTGTCAATATTTACGTTAATTTCATAATTTTTACGAGTTTTGTAATTTGCCTGCTGATTTTGACAAATTTAATAATATCATATGGCTTTTTTGTTAGTATTTTGATCAATTTGAATAAAATTCCATGACTTTTCTCTGACTTTCCCGGTATTAATGATATTCAGTGAATTTATTATTTACGTAATTTTCAGGCATTCGTCGATTTTATAATACGAGTTCAATTTGAAGTTTTGAACGGGTGTTTCCACTCCCAGGCTAAGCATGAAGTAAAGTTTCGAGTTTAGAACAGCCCCGTGCTTTTCTAAACTCGAAATTTTACTTCATGCGCCACGCGTACAAAACACTGATTTGAAGTGAAGTTTAGAAACACACAAATACATCTTTAATCAGAGTAACAGGGAATCAGATATTTAGTCTGTTTTCAACGATGTTCCGTGTAAATAATGAATAATTAGGTTTTGAATATTTTTGTTAAAACCAGTTGTTTTAACAAAAATATTCAAAACCTAATTATTCATTATTTAACGATATTTATATATTAATAGTTGCAAAAAAATAATAAAATCAAATGTATTCTTAAAGGATTTCTATTCGTGATTCGAAAAAACAGGATTTGAATCTTTGATTCGAATCATATTTATCTCTTACGAATCTTTTATTCGAGTATTCGTGATTCGAATCATATTAGGTGATTCGGATTCGTGATTCGAATCCTTTTTACGAGGATTCGTCCCAGCTCTGAATAGTGAGCACGATAAATCAAACTAATGGTAAAAGGGCCTTAGGAGCATTATAAAAATATAAGCAATAATGTTTTGGCACAAAAGGTTATTCATCTAAAATACTTACAGTTCCTGGTCTGTTATCATAGGAGAAGAATTTGAAGTTCGTATGCTTCTACAAGCTGAATTATGTCTACGTCTATGAGATCGTTTTGTTGTTAATATTGGCACATCTAGTATCAAACTATTCTTATCTTGGCACAAAACACTTAAATGTTCTAATGTTAATAACGAATGGATACAATTCATGTCCATTGATTTTATCTAGCAAAAAATGAAAAATTATACCAAACCGCAAGGCAACGGGTTTCGTTTACACTCACCACATTTGCTAATTCATAATAATGCTTCCCATCCATGTAGGCGATTCGTGGATGGCTGGGTTGCACTCGACCGAATTGCGGCTCGATCCACACCTCAGTAACTATTTGTAGTTCGTTGTCGATTTCCGGTTCTAAATCCATGTCCTCTTCGGAACCGTTACCACTCAACCCGTCGGATTCTCCCCACCACGCACTGTGCGGTGGAAATAGTACGTATTGCACGACACAGCTCGAGTTTGCGTCCATGGAAAGTTCTAAAACCATTGTTATTATTCCGGAAGCAGAATGGGCGAAATGAAACCCTTCCTTTAAGCGCATTCTATAAAGGACACTTCATTTTAAACACTATCGATATGTGAGTAGAGTGTTTTATAAATCAGGTGTGAGCAATCTTAACATCCAACCAACTTTATTACTAGCATTTGTATTATGCTTATAAACCTACAACTTGAAAATGCCAATAATTAGAATCAAAAGCAAAGCTGACAGATATTTGTAACAATTTAAGTTCAGACCAATAAATAATATAATTAGGAAGTTACATCTGATGTAACAATTTTTTTTGTGACTACACAAAATGCTTTTAAGCAAGGCTTCGAACCGGAACTGAACCGTAAACCGAAAACCGTAAAAAACTGTTATTTTTATCAGAACGACAATCGGAACTAAACCGACAAAATAATCGGTTTATTACGGTTCAAACACGCACGTGAAAACTTGTTTAATTCTACAACAGTTTCAACTTTTTTGCAAGTTTTAAATCAAAACTATTTGCGGAAATATTCGGTGATATTCGGACATTAATTCTAATTTACGCATATGACATCAACATTTTCCGCAAGATTGACACGATTGATGATTGCCTAGGACTTCAACAAGACTTAGCACGTATATACGATTGGAGCATTATGAACGAAATTAAATTAAATATTGCAAAATGTAAATTGATATCGTAACATCGTATATTTTGCCGAATCAACTTTAACTATTCAATAGAAGGTATAGGTTTAGAAAAAGTTAATTCCGTTAGATTTTGGCGTGCTATATGACAAGGAACTCACCTTTATACCTCATTATGACAAGATAATTAAGGATTCTATGAAGATGTTAGGTTTTATTCGTCGGGTAAGTGAACAGTTTTAAAATACTCGCACAAATATAAAGTTATATAACTGCTACGTACGATCTAAGTTAGAAAGAATACTGCGCAGTAGGTATGGGAAGTTCGAATCTTTCAGGTGATTCGAATCAACCGAATCATTTCTTAGAAGTGATTCCTTCTTTATGAATCGTTCGTAAACGAATCACTTATAATAATAATAATATTGATAAAAATAATAATATAGTTCGTTCTCACCTCAATCTCCCTCTATAGTGACGATAGACACTTATTTCATAAACAGTGACCATTCACTTACCGTCAATTAACTACGTGCAAAATTGATGTATAATGCTAATAATAATAATAATAATGATAATAATAATATAGTTCCTTCTCGCTCAATCTTCCTCTGTAGTGACGATAGACACTTGTTTCATAAACCGTGACCATTTACTTACCGTCAATTAACTAGGCGCAAAATTGTATAATAATACTCAAAGTAAAGATAATAATGATAATAATAATAATATATGTTCGTTCCATACCGAACAGTGCCGAGATAGACGATCAACCCAATAATATCTGTTAAACGAGCGAATACCGTTTTAAAGGAATTGACTTATATAATTTAAGCAAAGATGATAGGTTTATTCGAAAGATATGTGTCTATAAAAAATAGAGCAAATATATACAAATTTAACTATAATTCAAAATGTTTTATTATATTTATTTTTAAATTATCAAATAATTTTACCTTTTCAGTAGTAAAGCCGTTCCAAATAAAACTTTGGTAGCTTGAATTCATCTTGCAAATATTCTGTGATTTGTCTCATAAGTAGAGAACAAACATTAGCTGATAAAATTACGCGTCGAGTCGTACAAAATACAAATAAATACAAAGCGGAGTTGAAGTTGTGCGCAGATTCGAGCGAACGCTTTAGTCATCCAATTCGGGCGGATTCAGATTCAGATCGCATGTACAAAGCGAAATTGAAGTTGTGCGTGGATTCGAGCAAACGCATTAGTCATCCGATTCGGGCGCATTCAGATTCAGATCGCATGTACAAAGCGGAGTTGAAGTTGTGCGCGGATTCGAGCAAACGCATTAGTCATCCGATTCGGCCGGATTCAGATTCAGACCGCATGTACAAAGCGGAGTTGATGTTGTGCGCGGATTCGAGCAAACGCATAAGTCATCCGATTCGGGCGGATTTAGATTCAGACAGCATGTACAAAGCGGAGTTGAAGTGCGCGGATTCGAGCAAACGCATTAGTCATCCGATTTGTATAAATCCATCGTTCGGTCGGTCGTCTTGAGTAACGAATTAATTCTTCTTGGAATACGTAATCAGTTCTTTCAAATCAGCGTACAGAATCGTTCTTTTTGAACGAATCATTCACGAACGACCCATATCTACTGTGCAGTCGTATGGTCACCGTCGTATACTAATCACATAAGATCCTTGGAACGGGTTATTGGTATAATTTAACTATTTGTATTTAAATTTAGATATAATTTGAATATTTTCATATTAATGTTGGTATAAATTGACTATTTTCATTTAATTTTCGATATAATTTGACTATTTCTTTTCAAATTATTATATAATTTGACTATTTCTATTCAAATTTTTATGGAATTTGACTATATCTATTCAATATGATATAAATTGACTATTTCTATTCGAATGGGGTTAGTTCTATTTCTATTCGAATGGTAATAGTTGTCTTTTAACTTATTAGGATTTGGCTGTTTTTTGTCTATGCTAGGATTTTATCATAAAATTTCGTATTTTGACTACTGTGATAAATTAAGACAACTATTATTTGAAATATATTATTAGATGGTCATGTTATTATTTTTCTTTATGACACTTGCGACACACATTTTGATAGTTGTGACATATTTTAAATTAACGAGTATCTTCCACTCCTAGACTGAGCATGAAGTAACATTTCGTATTTAGACCCGCGTAGACCCGAGACAAATTTTCACGGAGCTTTTCTAAACTCGAAATTTTACTTCATGCGCCACGCGTATAAACCACTGATTTAAAGTAAAGTGGAAAATATATACTGTCGAGATGTGATAGATATTTACTAAGATATAGCAAAAAATATTTATTGTGTGAATGTTTTGTAAATTTAATAATAATAATAAAAGTAGAACTAATTTAGTTCGAGACACTTTCCCATATTCTTAATATTTAAATCATCATATCTATAACAATGACAGTGCTATGATGGACACATTAGCATTTTTTTTAATTTGAAATAAAAACATTTCAAAAATTAAAACAATCACTTGGAGCTGAACCGAAAACCACAAAAAAAAACATTGTTTTTTCCGGAACAAAAACCGGAACCAAACCGATATATATTTTTCGCCTGTCTCTACCGAAACCATATATTTCGGCTATAAAAATCGGGCCGAAACTACGACTTAACGTATCTAGGGCTGGAAAAATTATATGCATAATCTAAACAACCTTTCCCGGAATATGAGTAGGCTAACAAAAATCTGACAGTGACATTTTATGTTAAATGATACAACGTATGTAATATTAATTAGCTACTACTTAATATTATATACGTTGCACCATTAAAATGTGAAATGTCACTGTCAGATTTTTGCATAGGCTGCTCATATTCCATATATTTCGGCCATAAAAATCAGACCAAAACTACGACTTACCGTATCTTGGACTGAAAAAATAATATGCATAATCTAGACAACCTTTCGCGGAATATGAGTAGGCTATGCAAAATCTGACAGTGACATTTCACTTAAAATGGTGCAACGTATGTAATATTAACTAATAGCAGAATTTATTAGTGAATTAAGAAATCAATTCGGGTAGAATGTCATAAAAGGGCAACAGCAATGATTTAATGGAGTGTACTCCTCCAAAATTACAAAACATTGCATCCAGTGTCAGCGGCAATCTATTGCCGAATAAATCAAGGCAACGGTATGAACAAAACTATGCTGTATTTTGCAAGACATCAGAAAATGTAATTCTGGCCTATTTATTTGAAAGAAGCAAGGTAGTAAATAGTGCAACTTTATGATCAGTAGTTTATTTATCAATTAAATTTGATCTTCACGTAACTCACCTAATCAATTTATGGTCAGAATTTTCAATGCTAAAATCAGTTATCAAAATCAAAGAAAACATTGATACTTAAGGCAGGCGAAAAAATATTGAGTGTAACTTATGCCAAAATGCTTTAGCAAACCTTCACTTTTGGCAGCCTTCGCTCGCTCGAGCTGCTAAAAGCGGCGGGTTTGCTAAAGCCTATTTTCGGCCCTTAATACACTATATACTATTATTGATTGAACCGGAACCGCAAAAAACAACAGTTCAAGGCCCTATTTTTAAGTGAAGCCTAAAATTGCATTTTTCCCTCTTGGGTAAGATGTAATAAAGCGGATTTTGTCAGTGGTTGCCCATACCCTACTGTAAATAGATACCTAGTAAGAGTACTTAAAATCCTTGAAATTGAATGCACATCTAATTTATAGTTTGGAGAATGTGTAGCACTCCAAATCCACCTCTGGTGAAACAAGTAGCGAGAAAGAGTTGTAAATAATGTACCAGAGAAAGGTGATGGGGGAAGACTTTGAAATGAATTCTGTGTTCCATCGGGAAAAATAACTGTGTGGAAGTCAGTCGGCATCCTTTCATACCTTAAAGAAAATGGATTTGCACAAGTATCTTTAGAAAATATTAACAAAAGATTAACCAAATTGATGAACATCATTGGACGTTAATAACTTGTTGAATTAGCAACACTTACCGAATAAGTATTTTCTCTAAAGGTTTCATGAGTAATGTACATCCAACGCTTCGAAATTCTTTTGTTTTCAACGGTGTTGATAGTGATGATAACTCCAATTTTAGGTCTTCACATATCTACGAAATTTAGTGAAAAACTGTTGAATACTCCACACATTTACATATTCTAAATATAACTCACCCTATGTCTGATGTAACCAGGTGTACCAGTAATAAACCCCATGTTAATTGTTGCACAAGGAAATTTTGAACTAATTCTCACAATACAAAACCATGCCGGCGGTTTATCATGTTCGCGGTATAATAATTTCAAATATGTATTGTTATCGATTAAAACAAAAGATGACCACTCATTCAGAAGACCATAGAGGGCAGTAGCTGCTTGTCGACATGGTATGACCTAAAAAAAATTATTGTTGCTAAAATTATTTACGCGACAGCAATCCTGACACATCTAATATAATAACGTGATATCATAGGTTAACTGACACGTTTAAAATAAAATTTCATTAAACTTAAAATAAAAAGAACTAACACTTTCTTCGCAATAATTTTTATTTTTCTACATGTAGATTTCGAGTACTACCTATTCATTATCAATAACTATTGGTAATAGAGATGCTACTTTTGAATCACGTTGCTACTAGTGCTACTTTTTAATAGCAGTGATTTTAAACTGGGATTATGGTTCACAACAGAGCTGGGACGAATCCTCGTAAAAAGGATTCAAATCACGAATCCGAATCACCTAATATGATTCGAATCACGAATACTCGAATAAAGGATTCGTAAGAGATAAATATGATTCGAATCCTGTTTTTTCGAATCACCAATACAAATCCTTTAAGAATACATTTGGTTTTATTATTTTTCTGCAACCATTAATATATAAATATCGTTACCAGTTGTTATAACAAAAATATTCAAAACCTAATTATTTATTATTAACACTGAACATCGTTGACAACAGACTAAATATCTGATTCCCTGTTACTCTGATTAAAGATGTATTTGTGTGTTTTTGAACTTCACTTCAAAACAATGTATTGTAGGCGTGGCGCATGAAGTAAAATTTTGAGTTTAGAAAAGCCCGAAATTTTACTTCATGCTTAGCCTGGGAGTGGAAACACTCGTTTAAAAACTTTAAATTGAACTCTATTATAAAATCGACGAATGCCTGAAAATTACGTAAACAAAAAAATCACTGAATATCATTAAAACCGGGAAAGTCAGAGAAAAGTTATCGAATTATATTTAAATTGACCAAAACACTAACAAATAAGCCATATGATATTTAATTTCTCAAAATCAGCAGGCAAATTACAAAACACGCAAAAATTTATAAAATTAACTTAAATATTAACAAAAACAATGAAAACAATTTAACAAAATAGGGGTTTTCTACAGAAGAAAGTTATATTAAAAGGTCAGGGAAAAGAATCTTGAATCAGGGTAATGCCGGATAAATTTATTATTTCAGATTGTGGCTACCATGTCAGTTTTACTTCAAATAATATTAAACAAAATTTTGAAAACTAGATTATTATCTTTAAAAACATTTTTAGTCATTTAATGTTCTTATGAAAGCATTCAGTTTGAAGTTTTGAACGAGCGTTTTCACTCCCAGGCTAAGCATGGAGTGAAATTTCGAGTTTAGAAAAGCCCCGTGAACATTTTCTGAGCTTTTCTAAACTCGAAATTTTACTTCATGCGCCACGTGTATAAAACAGTGATTTAACGAGAAATTTAAAAATACATAAAAGACATTTTTCAAGTTAATCCTCACAATTAATACGAATTATTTTTGACGATTCAAAATCTTTTGTAAGTATTCGAATCCTTTTATAAATATTCCAATCCTTTTATAAGGATTCGAATCACCCACTTTTGGATTCGAATAAGAATCCTCTTAAAAAAAAATGTAACGAATCCGGATTACGAATCCAGTTGAACTAAAATATTGGAATGCCTCTTATGAATCCTCTTAAAGGATTCGAATCCTGAATGATTCGAATCTTGCCCAGCTTTGCTACCTATTCATTATCAATAACTATTGGTAATAGAGATGCTACTTTTGAATCACGTTGTTACTTGTGCTACTTTTTAATATTAGTGATTTTAAACTGTGATAATGGTTCAAAATAAATTTTTTGCTCACAAGAATTTACAGATAATTGTCTCGTACTAACTAAATCAACAAAAAATCCCAATAGGTAAATTTAAAAAACAAGTTTGTTCAAATTAATATTCTAAAACAAAGTTCTAACTGAATTTCATTAATGTTGACGAGTTTCGTCAGTTTTGTTTCTTTAATCATGTTATGTATTATTACTATTAAAACGATGTGTTTTTTGGAAGTTCACAATTGAACTTCTTTTTACGCGGTATTTTACGCGTGGCACGAGAGCGAAGCGAGTCGCGCCCCGGCAAATTCACATTTTCAGGCTTTTCTAAACTCGAAATTTTACTTCATGCTTAATCTGGGAGTAGAAAACACTCGTTAGAACCTTTCAATTGACCAAGGAGTGCAAACTCATGTTAAAAAATGAAATAAAACACTAATAATTCACATTTACTAAGATTTAAACTAAGGATTCGAATACAATAAATTCAAATAGTCGAATAATCAAATATAATTATTTCAATCACTGAATTATTCACATATTTGAATATTCGAATACTTAAATATAAAAATGCTATAATATACAAAATAAAAATAAAATAAATTACAACAGTAATTGCCTATTAAAAAGGCGTTTTATTTTAAATGTTGATTTTTTCGTACGGGGAATTTTTGTATTAAGTATACATATCCCGATTATTATGCAAAATTTACATTTGTATTTTTTTAACTTCACAATATTACAGTATTTTATACATCAATTAAAACTTGTATTCTTATTTTGATTTAATCTTGTAGTGATGAACCAGTTGGACGTGTTTAGTTATAAATATCGTAATTAATATTTTTTTAACGGGAGCACCCTGTATATTTGTACATGGTTCCAACCAATTTGAAATGTTGAATTTCCCTGATGCCAGATTTTTTTCCCTGACCCTTTAAAACAATTTTATTTATCAATCCAAATATAGGGATGAAAAAAGTGATTCAAGTTATATTAAGACGTGAAATGAAAACATATTATAAAGCACGAATTTAGAAATAGCAAGATTTGATAATACTTTTCTAAAATTTATTAAAGCGAAATCAAACATAAGCAGTATATTTTTAACTTCACAATATCGTCAATGTTTTATACGCGTGGCGCATGAAGTAAAACTTCGAGTTTAGAAAAGCATAAAAATTTGGATTTGCCTGGGCGCGACTCGCTTTGCTCGCGCGCCCCGGCAAATCCAAATGTTCAGGCTTTTCTAAACTCGAAATTTTACTTCATGCTTAGTAACGACACTCGTTACAAATTTCAAATTGAAGTCTTTTATAAAGTCAACGAATACCTGAAAAATTAGATGCTGTACATCGGGCTATGTACGAGTATAAGTACTTAAAAGAAAAAATCCTTGACTGTCGTGTCTAGACGTCAACAATTAAGAAATGTCCAAAATATTGAGAAAGTATAAAAAAGGGAACATTTTTAGAAAATCTATTATACTTTTCATATGTTGAATTATTAAATTAAATTGTAAATGTTTTTTATTTTTATCACTTAACAAGACTTTCTATCATTTCGGGCGAAAATTGTCAATATCTAATGGTCACAAATAACGTGAGAAGTTAACAAATTTGATAAATTGATTGAAATTAGTGATGATTTACAAATAAAATTATATTAATCACTGAAAATTCACGAAATACTCGATTTAATAAAAATCGTCATTATTAAGAATTATTATGAAAATTATAGAAAAAACATCAAACGATTATTTAAATTACATATACATTGTAATTTTTCGAAAATTAATAAATTACTGAAGATCACTATTTATTGGAAAACAATCTAAATTGTAGGAAAAATTAAAATTTGACGATAATTTGAAGAAAGTACAGTTTTGTTGAAATTTAAAAGTACTGAAATTCACGTTATTTTTTAAACTTTATGAAAGTTATGTAAATTAAAAGAAAGATTCAAATTTTAAGAAATTTCAGATTTGTTGTAATTTTATGACGATTATTAAATTACTGAAATTCGCGAGTTTTTGTAGAACTTTAAGAAATGTATGTAAATTGAAAGGACGATTTCTTCGCTTCGCTCGCGCGCCCCGGCAAATCCAAATGTTCAGGCTTTTCTAAACTCAAAATTTTACTTCATACTTAGTTTGGGAGTGGACGACACTCGTTACAAATTTCAAATTGAAGTCTTTTATAAATACCTGAAAAACTACATGTACATCATGTATGAGTACTTAAAACAAAAATTCCTTGATTGTCGTGTCTAGACGTCAACAATTGTCCAAAATGTCGAGAAAGTATAAAAAAGGAGACATTTTTAGAAAATCTATTATACTTTTCTTATGTTGAATTCTTAAATTAAATTCTAAATGTTTTTGATTTTTATCACGTAACAAGACTTTCTATCATTTTTCAATATTTGTGGCAATTATTCTCAATTATTAACACATTTTGATGATATTTGACAATGTCACTTTGTCTAACATTTGTATTTATAAAAATCTGATGTGGCCAACACGGGTACTTTGAAATAATGTAGGAATATTAAATTGATTATTCCAATTACTTATTAATTATTAATTCTTACTGAGATAGAGCCATAAAATTACAAAATTCACTATTTTTAAGATAACCATAAAACTAAAAGAATTACGACAAAAAGTATATTTATATTAAATGTTTATTTTTTTATTTCAATTATAAACAATTAAAAATGCTTTATGTTTTTTCAACTTTACTTTAAATCAGTGTTGAAAACGCGTGGCATTTAGATTAGAAGTAAATATTTCGAGTTTAGAAAAGCCCGAAAATTTGGATTGGTCAACATTTTTTGGCTTTTCTAAACTCGAAATATTTACTTCATGCTTAATCTAGGACTGGAAAACACTAGTTACAATTTTATTGAATTTTGATAATTAGCTTGTTTCCCCATTTTTTTTAAAGATTGTTTATATGTTCATAATTTTAGTCAGGAAATTTGTAAATTTTTGTAAAATTTCAATAAATCCGTTTTTTTAAATTTGTATGATGCTGATAATTTTGATCAAAATTGAATCTTAGTTTTAATTTACATTATTTTTATAAAGCTTTAAACAATTCGTGAATTTCATTCAATCGATAGTTTTTTTTTTAATCTTTATCTTTTCTATCTTTAGGTGTAAGGAGGTTCGATGTTATTAATAAAATTACATATATTCTATAATTTGTTTAAATTTCCTTCAAATTTGAATCTTTTTTTCAATTTACATAATTTTAAGATAGTTTTAAAAAAATCGTGAATATCAGTAATTTCAACAAATCTGTACTTTCTTCAAATTTTTGTCAAATTTTAATCTTTCGTTGTTTTAAAAAAAAATGTAAATTTCAGTAATTTGATAATTTATAGTATATTACAATAAATCTGTAATTTCCTAAAATGTTCTTAGAGTTTGAATCTTCCTTCCAATTTACATAACTTTCATAAAATTCTACAAAAATTCGTGAATTACACAAATTTCATAATTGTCATAAAATTACAACAAATCTGAAATTTCTTTAATTTGTTTCAAATTTGAATCTGACTTTTAAGTTACAAAACTTTCATAAAGTTTAAAAAAACGTGAATTTCAGTACTTTTAAATTTTAACAAAACTGTACTTTCTTCCAATTATCGTCTAATTTTAATTTTTCTTTCAATTTAGATTGTCTTCAAAAAATTGCGATCTTCAGTAATTTATTAATTTTCGAAAACTTTGTGAATTTCAGTGATTTATTAATTTTCACAATGTATTCGAAAAATTCGTGAAGTTCAGTAATTTAATAATTATCGTAAAATTTCAATAAATCTTAAATTTCTTAAATGTCGTCAAAATTTGTTTTTAAACCGTTAATTGCAGCAATTTGGTATTTTTCCAATTTTATTACATTTTTGGAAGACTTTCGTAAATCAAAATGTTTATGATAATTCATTGAGCTAGAAAATAAATTATATTCTCCTTTAACTTTTCACCTTTCAAAAATTAAGAAATCTATGAAATTGTACGACTGATCAAAACTGATGAAAACGTAATAAATTGACAAAATAACTAAACACCAATGCTCATGAACATTTATTTATTTATTTCATTATTTACCTAATTATTCAATTACCGAACAAATCTAATTTCAGATTATATAGAAAGAAAAAATGTACTAATTTTAATCAAAACATTAAATAATAAATTTAAATAATCGTTTGTTGTTTTTCTATAATTTTATTATTTCTTAATTATGACGATTTTTAATTAATCGAGTATTTCGTAAATTTTCAGTGATTAATATAATTATATTTGTAAATCATCACTAATTTCAATTAATTTATTAAATTTATTAATTTTTCACGTTATTTTTGAAAATTAGATATTGATCATTTTCATCCAAAATTATGAATATTCCCATTATTTCGTCAAAGTTTAGTAAGACATAAATAATACACACAAATTTGTTTATGTTCTAAATTTAACCTAAAAAATAACATCAACTCTATGTATTTAATGACTATAGTATGGATTCTCTTCGATAAATAAGTCTAAAATTTGTTTTATGTTTATATAGCTTTTACGAAAAAAACAGCTCATGATGGAGAATATGCAACGGCCATATATATATTTATTTATTATAACGGTAGGCCATTACATCTTAATAACAAATACAAATAACAATGTTAAACAGATTTTTGAACAAAATGAAATAACAGCAAAACAAAAAAAAACATACATTACAATATGAGTATCTACTAAAACTTAAAAGAAAAATATATATTTATATATAAAGATTTTACAAATTTCATTCTAAAACCATGCCAATAAGAGTGATACAGTTTTAAAATGGTGACTTTTATTAGCAATCACTTTTTTCCAAATAATTCCACAAAAGAATGGGCGGAGATGTCATTAAGTAATGATTCATATTGCTTCAATGAATGACTTTTTAATATAAATTAATCTTGTAAAGATAAATGTTTTATTTTATCATTATAACACAATAATACCCCAGCAAACCAAATTATATAATATATATATACGAGCCCTAACAACTATATATTGGGACAAAATCAAATTCATGTATAATTTAGGTATTAGACAGTTTATTTCTTTTTTTTAAATTTAATTCTATGTAATTAGTTAATTAACATCAATGAGGGCCAATCAGCAACACAAAAAACAAAATTATTATACTATTCTATTCTATCATCTCTAATTAACAAGGAAAATGTTCAGTTTGTGTGACAACTAAATATTGGGACAGTATAAAATAACTGTTAAAAATGAAACAAAATAAGACAAGTAAGCTGTGAAAACAATGCAGAACGAAACGTCAGATTACTTGGTAGTTGCTTTCTTATCGTATCGGGTGAATCGCTGCTTTTATTGAACAAAATGGTGCGTGGTATCTCTACAAGTTCCAAAATTCGTGAGTTAGTGATTAAAAATTATTGCCGAAATACAACGATACGTGAAATGGCTGATGAACTTAATATTCCTAAAACAACAGTGTGGAATATAATTAAGCATTATGGAGAAACCGGATATATCCTAGACAAAAAAGGCAAAAGTTCGGGTCGTCCAACATTAGTTTCTGATAGAAACAAGAGATTATTAGTAAAACTGTGCAAAAAAGGGAGAAGAAATACTTTAAGGCAAATTACGACTGAATGGAATCACGAAACTGGATTGAATCTGTCAAGGGAATGCTGCCGCCAGTGGATTCATAAATGTGGACTCAAGTTTTATAAGGTTGAATTTCAAGTAGCAATTTAAAAGTGCATTTAAAAAGAAATATTTTCTTGTAGGCAAAGGAAAAACCACTGTTGATGGAAAAACAAAAGAAAGCCAGACTCACTACAGACTGGTCCAGAGTAATTTTTAGTGACGAATCAAAATTCGACGTATGTGTTGGTGATTACCGCAAACGCGTGATTCGCTCAAAACATGAGGTATTTCACAAGGATTGCCTAAAACGTACCGTAAAATTTCCTAAAGGAATGATGATTTGGGGCTGCATGACAGCTTCAGGATTAGGATGTTTTGAATTTATTGATGGTACCGTAAATGCTGCGAAATATCAACAAATACTGCAAAACAGTTTGCTACCAAGTATCACCAAGTTAAATGTTGACGAAAATTACATTTTTCAACAGGATGGGGCAGCCTGTCATACGGCCAAAACCACAAAAAAGTGGTTTGGCGACCACAATGTAAATGTTCTTTCTTGGCCTTCCAGCAGTCCTGACCTTAATGTCATTGAAACAGTATGGCATAAAATGAAACAAACATTGAGGAACAACCCACAACGGACATTACCTGAACTTAGAGACAAGATAGAGCATATTTGGAATGAAATTTCCCCTGAAACGTGCAGATCCTTAGTTGAGTCAATACCTAGCCGAATTCGAGCTGTCATAAAATATAAGGGCGATGTTACTCCTTTATTTAGTTGACAAACAAAATTAACATTTTTCTTGTAAATTAGAGGTGATTGAATAATTAATTTGTTTTTTGTGTTGTTGATTGGCCATAACTGTTGCTAATTAACTAATTACATAGTATTAAATTAAAAAAATACTAGAAAACTTAAATAAACTGTCCAATACCTGAATTTTATATGAATTTGATTTTGTCCCAATATACAGGGTGTCTCAGACCACCCGTACCAGCCTTTTATTTCGACAACGCTTGGTCGAATGTGACTGGGACAAAAAAATTTATTACCAAAGTGAACCCAAGGAATCCACTAATGAATTTATTTTTTACCGGAATAATCCGGAAGTACCCGGAACCGGAAGTAACTTTAAAATTTCAAATGGCAACATAGGTCGAGTATGGTATTAATTCATAGGTCTTTTTAAAAGAAACAACTTTTATTAAAATGTTTTTTTTAATATTTTGCATATTTACAAAAATAAACTAAAAAAACTAAATTGAAAATTAGTTATCCATTCAACACTCAATTTTCTCAAGTATGCTTTGCTTTTATGTTATGTCAAAATAATTGATGTTCGTGAATATTTGAAGTAAAATAAATTATTATTATCAAAGTATTGAATGTGTCAACATGGTTTTTACAAACCTCGAAGGTTTTGATATGCTGATGATATTAGGTGAAAATGCGGACCAATTATTTGGTTTCCTAAAATACCACATGTGTTGATTATCAACTTCTATTAACCAATGATGGTTTTCATTACTCCAGTAGTGAGCATTCTGTAAATTAACAACTCCGTTCCTTTTGAATGTCGCCTCATCTGTCCATAAAATTTTGTAATGGAAATTATAATTTTTATGAGACATCTATTCACAAAAATTCAACCTATCTTAAAAATCCCGCTCTTCAAGTTTCTGGTGTAAAGAGATATGGTGTAGATCGAATTTGTTTGTTTTTAAAACTCTCCAAGCAGTAGAGCGATTTATTCCGGCATCGATTTCAATTCTTCTAGTCGAGATGTTCGGGTCCAGAGCAATTGCTGCAAGAATATCTGGTGCTCTTTCATCTTGTACACGTTTTCTGATACTTCGACCGTTGTTGTGGCTGGGCTGTAGCTTACTGTCTTAACTCATTCTGCAAGGCGCCGAAAAACATTTTTTGACTGGCTCGTTGAGGGTATCGCTCAACATAATTTCGCTCAGCAGCACGATAGTTTTGGCCGCTTTCACCTAATATCATCAGCATATCAAAACCTTCAAGGTTTGTAAAAACCATGTTGACACATTCAATACTTTGATAATAATAATTTATGTTACTTCAAATAATCACGAACATCAATTATTTTGACATAACAACAAGGCAAAGCCTACTTGAGGAAATTGAGTGTTGCATGGATAACTAGTTTTTAATTTAGTTTTTTTTGTTTATTTTTGTAAATATGCAAAATATTAAAAAAACATTTTAATAGAAGTTGTTTCTTTTAAAAAGACCTATCAATTAATACCATACTCGACCTATGTTGCCATTTGAAATTTTAAAGTTACTTCCGGTTCCGGATACTTCCGGATTATTCCGGTAAAAAATAAATTCATTAGTGGATTCCTTGGGTTCACTTTGGTAATAAAATTTTTTGTCCCAGTCACATTCGACCAAGCGGTGTTGAAATAAAAGGCTGGTACGGGTGGTCTGAGACACCCTGTATAGTTGTTAGGGCTCGTAATATTAATGTACTATCTTAAAAATATTATATATCTAGAAAAAATCGACAGCAAATATATAGATAAATTACCCCTATTTTTAGGGATATGAATTTACATATTTACTATACAGAGAGTTTTTCTTTAAAGTATACGTTTTCTAAATTTAGCTGATTTTCTTTAAATTTTTAGATATTCGTTGTTTTTTTAAATAGTTTAATTTGAAGCTTTAAACGAGTGTTTCCACTCCCAGACTAAGCATGAAGTAAAATTTTGAGTTTAGAAAAGCCCCGTGAAAATTTGTCGAGGGTCGCGCAGCGACCCGAGGCAAATTTTCTGGGCTTTTCTAAACTCGAAATTTTACTTTATGCGCCACGCATATAAAACAGAAATATTTTCAAATGTATTTATATTTCAACCTCACTTGAAATCAGTATTTTATACACGTGGCGCATGAAGTAAAATTTCGAGTTTAGAAAAGCCCAGAAAATTTGTCTCGGGTCGCTGCGCGAGACAAATTTTCACGGGGCTTTTCTAAACTCGAAATTTTACTTCATACTTAGTCTGGGAGTGGAAAACACTCGTTTAGAGCTTCAAATTGAACTCTTTTAAAAACACAACGAATACCTAAAGATTTAAAAAAAAAAGCTGAACTTGGAATACGTATACTTTAAAGAAAAACTCCCTGCATAAAAAACTTTTTATAATTTATACGTAAAATATCTATAAATCTTCAATAACATATCTATAATATCAGTATAGTTCTTATGTAATATATCTTGAAGTTTTCTAAATAAATATATATACCGGGTGTGGCACTTAAGACGGCTCGGACCATAGCTCCTTTACGATAAAAGCTATCGAAAAAAATCTAAGAGCAAAGTGGTGCATAATTACCGTCGCTATGTTTCAAAAATATTTCTAATCATCAGTGGCGTGCCGTACTCCAGTGGCGTACCAAACTTATGTTTTTTTAAATGGAATGCCCTATTTTTTATTGCAGATTTGGAAAGTGCTCGAAGAGTACTTATTTTTTTATCTAACATGTTATACCCTTCACTTTAGCGGTTTCGCTGTTATAACCCCGCCCCATTTTTGAGATTGTTTTGTAGAGAAACTAATTGACGCCGGCGACTAAATTTTGAATTGAGGTACAGGCTAAGACCTCGTATACCTTCACATAATTTTTTTCGGGTAATTTATGGAAAAAAAATAATTTTTGATTGAACTTCGCATGTTGTCATTTTTTTCGAAAATTTCAAATGGCACCCCCCCTAAAAAAATTACGGCGTTGTACAGCCAAAACTCAAAATTTTTCATTGGTACAAAAAAAATTACACATTGCATAACAAAATTTCGGAGAAAAAAGGAATTTCATCGCAAATGTCGGAAAACGTTTTCCGTTCCCAAGAGTGCCATGAGAAAACAAAAGATTGGTAATTGTCAAAGTAAATTATTAGACGCCAGTAGCAGCCATAAGTCATTTTTGATAAACGTTCTAAAAATGTTTCGAACTCAAGAGGAAATGGTTGACATGATATTTATTCTTGGAGAATGTAACAAGAATTGTTTCTTGGCGTCACGAGTGTACGCTGCGAGATATCCGCACAGGGCACATACAAATGAACGTGCGCTTCAAAAAGTGTTGGAGAGATTTACTACTACGGGAAGTGTGAAACGGCCAAGGAGAGTTAGAAAGAAGACAGTTTTTACCGAAAATAATGAACTGCAGGTTCTGGAGGCAGTTATTGAAAATCCTCATACCAGTATCCGTGATATTAGTAGGAATCACGATATTTCAACGCGATCCGTACATCGTGTTCTTCAAAAGTACAAATTCCGTCCATTTAAGATTCAACTGCACCAAGAATTGCAACCTCAAGATTTTCATGCGAGGCAAGATTTCTGCTTGTGGGCTATCAACAAAATTGAGCAGGAGGAATCATTTCTTATGCGCGTATTATTTTCTGATGAAGCGACGTTCCATAGAAATGGGCATGTCAATCGCCACAACTACCATTATTACGCCGATGAAAACCCACACGCCATGCGAATGATAAACCACCAGCAAAGATGGTCGCTGAATGTTTGGGGAGGCATACTTGGAGAACACCTTTTGGGTCCTTATTTCATCGAGGGGCACCTGAACGGCAACAGTTATTTGAGGTTCCTTCGCGATGACTTGGATGATATCTTGGAAAATGTCCCTCTAGCCGCTCTACGACAGATAGTTTTCCAGCACGATGGAGCTCCTGCACATAATAGCCGTGTCGTTCGGGAATTTCTCGATGAAACGTTTCCGGACTCCTGGATTGGTCGTGGGGGTCCTGTGAGGTGGCCGCCAAGATCACCAGACCTCACTCCCCTTGACTTCTTGTGTGTCTAGAGATTTCGAACATTTAGTTTAAGTTGTTAAATTTTCTTTATCTGCATTTTTCATATCATGGTGAATAAATAGGTACATACTATTATGTTGACCGTATTTGTGTTTTTGTTTTCTCATGGCACTCTTGGGAACGGAAAACGTTTCCCGACATTTGCGATGAAATTCCTTTTTTCTCCGAAATTTTGTTATGCAATGTGTAATTTTTTTTGTACCAATGAAATATTTAGAGTTTTGGCTGTACAACGCCGTAATTTTTTTAGGGGGGTGCCATTTGAAATTTTCGAAAAAAATGACAACATGCGAAGTTCAATCAAAAATTTCTTTTTTTCCATAAATTACCCGAAAAAAATTATGTGAAGGTATACGAGGTCTTAACCTGTACTTCAATTCAAAATTTAGGCGCCGGCGTCAATTAGTTTCTCTACAAAACAATCTCAAAAATGGGGCGCAATTTTGAAAGAAGGGGTTATAACAGCGAAACCGCTAAAGTGAAGGGTATAACATGTTAGATAAAAAAATAAGTACTCTTCGAGCACTTTCCAAATCTGCAATAAAAAATAGGGCATTCCATTTAAAAAAAACATAAGTTTGGTACGCCACTGGAGTACGGCACGCCACTGATGATTAGAAATATTTTTGAAACATAGCGACGGTAATTATTCACCACTTTGCTCTTAGATTTTTTTCGATAGCTTTTATCGTAAAGGAGCTATGGTCCGAGCCGTCTTAAGTGCCACACCCGGTATAATATATACTTACAAATTCGTAATTTATTTTTATATCTGTGGCACCTGTGAATAGGGGATCAAGTGCAATGTTGACATTCGTTGTTTTATTAAAAACATTCATTTGAATCCTCTAACGAGTGTTTCCAATTCCAGATTAAGCATGAAGTAAACTTTCGAGTTTAGAAAAGCCCCCGCGTATAAAATTTGTCGAGGATAGCGCAGCGACCCGAGACAAATTTTCACGGGGGCTTTTCTAAACTCGAAATTTTACTTCATGCGCCACGCGTATAAAAGACTAATTTAAAGTGAAATTCAAAATATATGGCTTAGGTTTGATTACATGTTTATTAATTTTACAAATATTTATATGAAATATGTGAAAGTATACTTAAAAGAAAAAATCCCTGTATAATATTCTTTATATAATACAGACATAATTATTACGAAAATATAATAATTAAAATAAAATATACATGTATATTATATAATATCTTTACATATATATTAGGTATAGTTTAGAGTTTAGAAAAGCCAGGCGAAACACTAAAATACTCTGAAACTTAACTGAAATACTTTAAAAGTATATTTTAAACTGCACAATAGTTCAGTGTTTTATAAAAGTGGACACACTTCTTAGAATTTCAATTAAAAACCTATATACTCGTTAGAGGCTTCAAACTGAACAATCTCTGAAAACAATGAACGCCGAATTGGGACAAAGTTGCGTATTTTAGCGCCCAATAATTATAAAACAAATTTGAAAAATCTCCTTTTATTTTCAAGATATTCTAAAAATAACGGGTTTTTTGAATTTTCGTTTCAATTTTTTTACTCAAAAACTATTGAATCTAGACAATTATAACTTTCGACACTGTAGAGGCACTTTACACCGCAATGCAGATTACATTTTTTGATAATAGTTCGGTAGAACACCGGTAGATGGCGTTTTCAAAGCAACAAATTGCTATGTAATGAATTTTCAAGCTATTTTTGGGCCCTTACTCGCCCTGTTTGTACTCAAGCATCCCAAGAGATAGCACTAAAAACGGTAACATAGGATGTCGCCTAGTATTAGGAACTGATGTAAATAGAGTTTTCCTCAGGAAAATGTAAAATATCTCTATTTTAAACAGAAAATCCCTGTTAATTTTTATTAATATAGGGTAGAACACAAAAATGCTTTCATTTTGTAGTTTCTTTAGTTTTAAAATGAGCCTATAGATTAAAAAAATCCCCCTTTTATACAAATGTATTCGTCATATGGTAAAAAATCACTCCAAAAAGGGAATTTCCCTCCCAGTTCCCAACACTGATAGCGCTGCCCTCCTGAATCTGTTGTTAAAAAGACTCGACTTTTTTATTTATTTATCGCCACAGGTATAAATCACTAACTTCAAGTGAAATCTCCAACTACTTGGTTAGAATGAAATAAATTCAGTATATCAGTTATCAGTTGCTCAAATTACAGGGAAAGTGCTATACTATGATGGAAACATCAATTTTTTTTTTAATTTAATATTATTTAATGTGTCAAACTTGTGCTATGAACAGAACTAACAATTTGTCAATTCTTTAATCGTATTATTTGCATATTTATTATAATTAATAATTCAAAAATTCTCTGACATTTCACTAAAAGAACCGAATTTCCCTGACTGTTTCAAGACCTTTCCCGATGAATAAAATCCCCTGATTTTTCGATGACTTTCCCGGTTTTCCCGGTTGGTCGCCACCCTGATCTGGCAAAATAAAAATTATTATGAAGAAGTTGTTTTAATTCCAAGTTTTATAGGAATTTTGAACTACTTCACGTAACTAAAAAAAAACAAATTCCTATGAAATTTCATTGTTACCATTAATAAAGAAAAAAAACGGAAATATTAAATATTATATTTTCTCTAAAAAATAAAGCATCTGTAGGATTTGATGAATTGCCTACAAAATTGGTTAAAGCAGCAGCAAATACTGGTAGATCCACTTGTATACTTAATAAATATGTGCTATGAACAGGGTTTATTTCCTGAATGCCTAAAGCAAGGTATTATAATCCCCATATATAAAAAAGGTAATCCAGCGGACTTGAACATTTATCGCCCGGTTACTCTTTTATTAATTTTGTCAAAAATAATTGAGAAAAGCATATCACAAAGAATAATTTCTTTCTTTCAAACACATAACATATTTGATGAGGCCCAGAATGGTTTCTTGGCAAAAAAATCAAGTGGCACCGCAATATTTGATTATATAACGAAAGTTATGGAAGCACTTGAGGGGTCAGAAATGCCACTAGGCATATTTCTAGACCTATCAAAGGCTTTCGATACCGTATGTCACAATATTTTACTAGATAAGCTTGAGTATTGCAGTGTTAGAGGTGTGGGGCAACACTAATCCGATCTTACTTAACAAATAGAACACACAAAACAAAAATTATGAATACATTTTCAAACACAAAAACATTGAATATTGGGATTCCTCAGGGAAGCATTTTGGGCCCTATACTGTTCATAATTTATGTGAATGATTTACCAAGATCGATTAATGACCATAGCACATTCATAACAACTTACGCGGACGACACAACTCTGCTTATATCAAGTGCCAGCGAATCGGAAATGATAAATAAAGCAAGCAAAGTATTCAAAACCACTCAGCTCTGGATGGCAAAAAATAAATTATCGTTAAATAATAATAAAACAAATACCATAATATTCTCCACAAAAAATAAACAAAGTCCAAATGTCATCAATTTAAACAGCAAAATCACTAATCTAGAAGTGAAATGCAATTTTTTAGGCATGGTAATTGACAAAAACCTAAATTGGTCTCATCATTGTGATCAACTAGAATCAAAATTAAATTCGGCGTGCTATGCAATACGCATGCTCAGAAAAATAGTAGATGTAGAAACACTTATCCTAGTCTACAGGGCAAATTTCGAAAGCCTAATAAGATACGGCCTGATCCACTATGGTATGTCGAAATCGGTGAAAAATTTATTTGTTGTGCAAAAACGTGCTCTGCGTATAATTCTAAATTTAAAACAGACAGAGAGTTGTAGGGGAAAATTCAGGAGCGCTGGACTGCTAACCCTCCCAAGTTTATATATATATATGAAATTTTAGTTTTCAACATAAAACACAAAAATAAATTTATTCAATTCAAAAGCAACCACATATATAAAACACGAGGTATGGACAAATATGTATACCCCTGTCATAGACTGTTCCTCTTTGAAACCTCACCTGGATACGCTACATTGAAAGTGTTCAACAAGTTGCCGAAAAATTTACACATTTCGAAAGTAAACGATTTTAAAAATAAACTGAAAGAATTTCTAGTGCAACAAGAATATTATAGTATCAACGATTATCTTAATAACTAGGTTTGATACACGTCTTGTTGTTACGATGTTGGTTTGACGTATTTAATTAGAGGCTGGTCGTGTTACTATGTTCAGTATAGCTTTGTGTTGTAATTTAGCAGATGACATGTATTATCCCTATATTAAATAAATTTACTCTAAAAAAAAAAAAACCTTTTTGTTTTTGATTTGGAAGATAGTGTTTGTGTACTTCAAATTAAAAAAAAACAGGATTTTTGGTCTGTTTAAACTTAAAATAATATTGAATTACACAGGGAATTTTTCATTAAAGTATATTATACATATCTTGATGTACACGCTGTAAATTTTCAAGTAGCGACAAATCCAAATTTTCAGGCTTTTCTTAACTCGAAATTTTACTTGATGGTTACCAAGGAATCAAACCACTCGTTAGAAACAACAAACTGAACGATTTTATAAAAACGACCAACTCCTATTTTACTTGATGGTTAACCAAGGAATCAAAACACTCGTTAGAAGCAACAAATTGAACGAAACACTGTATAATTAAAAGAAAAAATTCCTGTATAACCAGTGATTATTAATTATTATTAATCACGCATAGAAACTTACTTGAAATCTTCCAGAAGAATTGGATAAGTGCATATGTTTCGGCAACGGATGATCGTGTTTTAAAACCAGCGACAGCTTGTGCGTGTGAAACCATTTCCTCCAGTTGCTCGTTTCTATGCAGCAAATCGGATGCCAAATTTGTGTGAATTTAGTCGAAGACGTGTAAGACAAATCGCAAGTAAAGTTCGTGTTCATTGTAAAAACCGGCATTCCATTTCTTACACTTTCAGGGAGAGAATACCAAAGGTTTGAATTTTGAAAAGCTGACAGTTGTTGTGCTACCACGGTGTCTTTAGTGGCCAGCTGTGTGGAGCGAAACCAGAATCTTTCGAAAACGGCCTGTCTGTAGCTAGATTTTGTTTCCTTCTTCATTATACAGGTGATATCGTGTAAAAAATCGTAAGGAGCTGAAAATGTTATTATTAATACTTTCAAGATTGTTACTTAAAAAGTACACAAATAAAACAAGTTTGAATAAATATTTAAAAATACTATTAGTAAATAACAATTGTTTTGCCACACAGTGGCTTCATCAGGCAGGTGATTATTCATTATTCATCTGCCTAATAAGGCCACTGTGTGGCGAAACAATTGTTGCAGTGTCAATCAATAAACAGTGAAATCTTAACCAAGTGTGTTATTTACTAAAAGTATTGATATGGAATTTCACCAAGTAACAGCCTCAACTATTAAAATATTTAAAAATGTTATGAAATATTCTACAACTACGAATTATCAATTTGATTTGTATTAAATGTTAAAACAAGTTTTATTTGAGCACTGCATTCTGATTACTTGAAAACGCTATGTCCAATGTGTTATTAGGCAATACTAAGCTATGTCGTAAAGTGGACTACAAGTGGTCCGCGAAACTTTTTGTAAACATTTATTTATTTGAATATGTTAAAAGTTTTGATTGAAGTGCTGTGCTAATCTCAAAATATTAAAATTAACCTAGTTTAATATTCTTGAACATTGTGGTCAAGTATTATAATACCGGAAAACCATTACAGATATACAGGGTGTTTCTAAATTGATGCGAAAGATTTTAATGGGTGATTTTTCAGCAAAAATTAAGGGAAATTTGTTTTCAGTCCATACGTATAAAACTCTTCAAAAATTTAAAAAAATGGTATGACTTTATTTGACATCAGCCTACTTGATTTTTCTGTAACTTGGAGAGGAAGGAGTTTTGAACAAAAGGGAAGTGTTTCATTTTTTTTTTTGTTCAAAACCTCTCCTCTTCAAGTTACAAAAAAATCAAGTAGGCTGATGTTCAAAACCCCTTCCTCTCCAAGTTACAGCCCTCTAAAGTTAAGGATAACAAATTGTTTTTATTTCATATATCCACTAAGGAAGAATTTAGAAGAATGAAATTTGGCAGATAACTGTTCCTAATAAAATTGCACTTTTAGATGATTTTTGTAACCCTAAAATGTTATTACAAAGTGGTGAAAAAATCAACCAATATAATAAAGTGCATCACAACTTTTTAATGCGTCTACATTTTTCTATTTAAAAACTTGATTTAAATGAAGGCATTCAATCTGCAACTTTTTTGTCTCTTGACATTCTCTTTTAAAATTTTTAATTTGATCACAAACAAATTAAATAAATAATACCCCAATTAAACCGATTCTCTATCTCTTCAAATAACTGAGAACCCCATACATTCTGTCGAAATACGGACACCCTGTATATACAGTGTGGAAATTAAGTAACGGATAAATTCGGTAACTTCGTTAATGCGTATAATAGAGAAAAAAATCTAAAAAAGGTATAGCGATTTAAATTACTGCGCATATAAAAAACATTTTTTCAGATTTTGAAAATCATTGTTTTAAGGGTCATTTTTGATGTACGATAATTGTCATTTTTTATTCCAGCGTTCCCAGAAAAACTAGAGTTACGAAAAAATGCCTACATATCTTGACTCCATTTTAGGATCTGTGTGCATCGCTTATGATTCTAGCTATTATCGTTTTTCTGAAAAAAAATCATGAAAATTGTAATAATTTTCAATCACGAAATAATCTTCAAAAATTTTCACGGATTTGCAAACTATTTTTGCCCCCTGAACATTTCTGTAAAGTTAGATTTTCACGAAATGGCCTGGGAAGGCTCAAATAAAAATGTTCACTCGTTTTGCAATTTTCCGCATACCGTCTCGCCACCTAGTGGTTGTATAGCGGTAATGGGGTATTTTTCAGTTCAGGGTGTCTTTAATAGATGGCGATCTTAAGTGACAACAATTTGCGGGATTTCTTTGAAAAAGTCGTTATCTTAACGATTCTAAGCCACTGCTCGCAGATTTTAATGATCTGTTCTCGTGGCTTTTTAGATATTTTGCCCTTTTTCTAATCTTTGCTTTTCAAACTGCTGTTTTTACAGCAAACTTATTAAGGCATTGCTATCTTAATAGCAATTCTGAGTGGTTTTCACAACTTTAATTAATAATATAGAATTTTTTTACACGTGTGTTTTTTTTGTAGGGCCAACAGTGTGAGGGTGTGCAGAAAATTCAAAAAGAATGGGTCGCAAGAGTATTGTGCAAAAGGCTAAAATCAGGTGAGTGTTTAAATACAATTTGCAAATAAATACACGGATAGATCATTTATTGTCACTACGAAATTAATTCTTATAAGATGAATGCGGGTGAATTGTAGTGTTATGTAAGTGCTCAACATGTTATTAGTAATATTCGAGTATAAATAAACTTTTGATTAACTTAAATCAAATCTATATTTCATTACACGCGACCACAGGATATACAGTTTTTTTGTAGTAATAATGTATATAGTCATTCTAAGAGACATTTTTTGTCAATTTGTCTTATTATAAACGATTTTGACTAAAATATATAATGGTGACTATATACCTTACACTATAACAAAACTTTAAAGAGGAAAACTGCAGAAGAGGAACAAAACGGAAATGATTGACAGGTACAATTACACAATATTAAATTATAATGCTTTTGGTATTTTTAATAAGATAATTGCTTGCACAAAAGTATACATTATATATTTATGATTGTAGATAAATATTTAAGGGCTACAACTAACAATGAACGTTTTGCCCCAATGTTATAAAGGTCTCATTGATTAAGAGAAAAATGTAATAAAATGTAATATAATAACATAATTAACAAATAAGTGCATTTTTTATATTTCTGTCTTTTAGAAAAACATCTTGAGGGGCACACTAATGCCGAGTAAGTGTTACCATTAAAACTCAATAGATGTTATTGCATTAAACTTAAGGCGGGTGCCTGGCGCCTCAAATCTAGGCCCGCTCGGCTAAGGAAAGAAGATTTGTATAGAAAAAGTAATATATCAATACAAAGCAAATTATCAATAAGTTTTTTAATACTGTTTTTTTTAGTAAAGAGAACATAAATATAATCATTTTTGGAATTTTATGCATGTTATGTTTTAGCAAAGGACATTTTATTTTATGTGTAAGATGTTTTTATTAAAATAGTATGATTTCAAATTTCAGAAACTCAAGACCACAGCAAACACCACCGATCACCACCCTTGAATTGTCTAGTTTTGTCTTTGTATTTTAATTAAAGATAAAATTAGAAAGTACTGGGGTTGCGATATTTAAATCAACTGAGATTTGTACTAGGGATTTTAGATGTAAAATTATTATCTCGATTATTAGATTAAAATATATTTAAAATTTGTACATGTAAATTCCCTATTATATTAGAATAATATCATGTACTTATACGGGGTGTCCTAATTAAGCAGTCGATGCATGGGTATCTTCTAAACGGTGAAAGATAAAAAATCAGTTAAATGGGAGAAAATATGCAGGACAATCTATCTATGACCAGTGTAAACAAAATAGTTGAACGCAGAGCACACAGCGAAAAAAACGATTTTTTCTTTTCTTTTATAACTTCATTATTGATGATAGAAGGATAATTTTTTAACATAACTTTTTTTACACCGGACATAGATAGTACTAACTGTCCTGCAAATGTTTTCCCATTTAACCGATTTTTTTATCTCTTACCGTTTAAGCATCGACTGCTTGATCAGGACACCCTGTATGTATTTAATGGGCTCAATTTTAATTTACAGTTGGCTATGAAAATATTTTTTAGAATATTTAAAACATAACTGCTCATATATTGCTCAATGCTAACTCAAACATAATATTATGCCACTTATTCATTATATACAGACTCTGCCAAAAAAATGTATTTATTGTGTTTGTTTTACAGTTATATAGTGATCACACATGTAATACTGTCTTCTGTTAAGCACATAGTTACTTCTAGATGTTCAAAATGTTGGCGGTTGGCAGTCAGACTGATAGCAGAATGACAAGTGGTCACTGCAGTTTACATCGGTCAATGTTTCAATGGAGCTTGCTGCACAAGCCGCTGTTCTCTCCCGGCGAAGGTCCTCCAGCACCAATAAGGCTGTAGACAGAAGGGATTTTTTTTAACTACGAATTCCCCCCGAAATATTAAATTCCTAAAATTTTTAAAAATTTCAAAATCTTTGCTGAAATTTTTCAAAATGGAATTATTGAAAATTTCGGGGAGTGAGTTTAAGCCCCTGGTACTGGTACTGCAGGACCTTCGGGAGCAGATTACCGCGGCTTGTGCAGCAATCTTTATTGATACGTTGATCGACATAACTGCGAGGACCACCTTTATGTGACTGGCCGCCAAAGGCCAACATTTTGCACATCTAAAGTAACCATGTGCTTAACTGAAGACTGTACTACATGTATGATAAGTATTTTAATGTAAAAGAAACTCACAATACATAGTTCTAGTTCTTTAAAGAGTATACATTTTTCTGTATGTATAGTATTTGTAACATTTACTGTAATTTCCTATAGTTAACTTTTCTAAACTTTCTACGATAACATTTATTTATAGATGTAAACGTAAAGTAAAGGTTTTTATTTAGATAACCATTCTTGTCTTTTTTATTCCTTGAGAATTGAAGCGTTGGCTCATATACTGGAGAAGACGAATTGTAGTTATGGATATATACTCAATGACATTAGAAGCGTAACACCAAGAAGGAATGATTTTTTTGAATTCATATTTTAGCAACAGAGTGACTATATTTAAAGCATATATTGATAACAATTTCAACCTTGTGCCTTTTATATTTATTGTGAAAAAAAAAATATTTCACTTTTTCTTTTTTGATAAAACTAATTATATGAGCTGTTTAGTACAGATGTTTTTAGTTTTCGTGTTTCCGTTGAGTGTGTTAAGCTTAAATAAAATGCCTCGAGTCCGAAGACGTCTACAATATCACCATTTGAGCGATTTTGACCGGGGTCGAGTTGTTGCTTATCGAGATGTCGGTATGTTCTATCGCGAAATTGCCCGCCGTATTGATTCCACTGCAGCAACTGTAATACGTGTGTATCAGGTATGGACAGAAGAAGGTAGAGGAGCAAGAAGAAGACCAATTGGTCAACCAAGGCGTACCACAGAACGTCAAGATCGGCGCTTAAGACAAATAGCCCTGCGAGACCGTTTCGCTACTACGCGTCAAATCGGTGATCAATGGATTGGAGAAGAAGGTAGGCCCGTTAGTATGCGAACCTTATATCGCCGCATTCAATCCTTTGGGCTTCTTTCGTACCGTCCAAGATTAGTGCTTCCTTTAACAGCGAGACACTGTCGCCAAAGGTTGGACTGGTGCAGAGAACGGCAGCATTGGGAGGCAGAATGGCACGATGTCGTATTCAGCGATGAATCACGATTTTGTCTAGGCACGCATGATGGCCGTAGAAGGGTACGACGCTACCGTGGAGAACGACCTGATCTTAGGTTTGCTATTGAGAGGCATGTACACAGGACTGCTGGAGTAATGGTTTGGGGGGCTATTGCTTATGGTAGTCGATCACCTCTTGTATTCATTCGAGGCAGTATGACAGCTGCGGGTTATGTTGAAGACGTCATACGACCGACTTTGTTGCCTTATTTAGATGGCCGCCCAGACGTACTTTTTCAACAAGATAACGCACGTCCCCATATTGCTCGTCGAACTATGAACTTTCTTAATGAAGCTGGTGTTAATGTTTTGGCGTGGCCGCCCCGTTCGCCGGATTTAAATCCCATTGAACATATGTGGGATATCATGGGAAGAAGAATATTCTCTTTGCACCATCCTCCACAGACTCTAGCACAGTTGATCGATGAAATTCAAGTTGCTTGGAACGAGATGCCTCAAGAAGACATCGACCATCTCATTTTGTCGATGCCCAGACGTCTACAGGAGTGTATACAGCAAAGGGGTCGCCAAACACATTATTATTTTTTTGTAGATTGTTTTTTAATAAAATTTCTTGAAAATGTAATTATTTTATTCTTGATGTAAGACTACCATACTGGCAAAAAATCAAGTTAAAATAATAACTCCTTCTGGGTGTTACGCTTCTAATGTCATTGAGTATAATAACCATAATTGCATTTCCTATTCAGACGTATTCCATAAGCAATAAAATAAAATGCATTATCCATCGAGTGCTACATTGCAAGTGCTGATTACTTTAATCAGTATCAATCAGCGATTAAACTTCTTGAAAAAGTCATTTTATTCACAAATTGTTTATACATTTGCATTACGATAAAAGAGACATGCTTGAGATATCTTACAAATTTGAAACATTTTCTCAGCTGTTGATTTAATTGTGGTTAACTTCTTAGCCACGATTAAGTTCCCGCGGTGCAGGCGGGCACAAGCCTAAATAACTAACACTCTTTTGTCACCGTTTCTGCCTACCAAAATAGCAATAACATAAGTATTTGCTAGTATTGCTACTTTTGATTTCCAGTGCAAGTAAAAGTGATGGTTCTCACTGATCAGGGGGTCTATTCCCAGCATTGATGCAATTTGTCATCGGTGAGAAGTCGCACTGAAACGTAACTTTGGAAACAATTTACTAAACCGTATAGAGTAATTTCAGTGCAACTTCTCACTGATGACAAATTGCGTGGGTGCTGTGAATATCCCCCGAGTATTTTTGCAAATATCAAAATATAAACAAATATTACATAACCTCCTTATCCATTTGCCTCTCAGTTATGTGATTATTATAGCAAAACCCAGTACTAATAAGTAATCCTAAAATGAATCCTAAAATATCGAAATCACATTACGATCACATATTATTTTATTTTTCACTTTAAATAAAATCGGATACACAATTCAAAATAACCAACCAAACGATGAAATTGGAAGGATTTGACAGAAGTAAAAATTAAAGGAACAGCGCAAAACGTTAGAAAGAGATGGATGCACAGCTAGTCTGGCTCGAAAATAAAAATGTATCGAGACATGAATAAATGTTTTCTGCTTTTACTCCCCTCAGCCCGTCAACGCGTAATAAACCGGTTCCGTGCCGCTAACAAACGGAGTATCGCATGACGAGTAATATTATAGAAATCATATATGATGAACAACTGTGTTGTAAAAGAAATTCCATGTCCACCATCGCCACCAGGGGCGCATTTTCCTTTGGACTCGATTTCGTCAAGGTCAAAAAGTGAAAAAGATCCTTAAAAGTTGTGACGTAATCAATATTTTTTTTAAATGACAATCTATATTTTTTATTTTCGATTTCAGTAGAGTATCGAATCGTAGAGTAATCTGTTTACAACTATACAACATTTTAAAGCTAAAAAAGTAAAGATGAATGAAATTAACAGAATAAAAGGGGAATAGTGATTTAAATTACTGCGCATATGAAAAACATTTTTCAGTTTACAACTATACAAAATTTTAAAGCTAAAAAAGTAAAGATGAATGAAATTAACAGAATAAAAGGGGAATAGTGATTTAAATTACTGCGCATATGAAAAACATTTTTCAGATTTAAAAAAAAGTTGTGACGTCATCAATATTTTTTTTAAATGACAAAGTATATTTTTTAGTTTTGATTTCGGTAGAGTTTTTAAAGACAGACAGACAGATATTTCTCAAAAATGGTCTTAATCAACTCGGAGGACCGCAAAATTGATATATCCACTAACATTTTTGATTTAAAAATTTTCACGAAAACAATATTTTCCGTTTGCACAAGCACTCGAAGTCAAAAGTTTCATTCTAGTCGATTTATTAAAATAATCTAAGTTTGACCTGGGACTGTTGACATTTTTTTCTGGCATATGATTTTTGAATTTAAAAAAAATACAGATTTATTTCTAATAATTCAGATATTTCTCAAAAATGGTCTTAATCAACTCGGAGGACCTCAAAATTGATATATCCACTAACATTTTTGATTTAAAAATTTTCACGAAAACAATATTTTCCGTTTGCACAAGCACTCGAAGTCAAAAGTTTCATTCTAGTCGATTTATTTAAATAATCTAAGTTCGACCTGGGTCTGTTGAGATTGTTTTTCTGGCATATGATTTTTGAATTTAAAAAAAAATACAGATTTATTTCTAATAATTCAGTTTTCATGTGGAAAAAAAATATTTTTTCGTAAAAAAATGTATTTAAAAAATATCTCAAAAAATTACGAGTATACTTAACAACGCTGGGAACAATACAAGCAGCTTATTTTCCTCACAAAAAATATTTACGCTAATTTTTCGCAACCTTAGGTAACTATAGAAAATTAATAAATCCACTAAAATCTAAGTTTGAATGATTACGCTAAGCGCAATATTTAACTCTGTGAAAATTGCTGTTTCTTGAACTAAAGCATATTTTATTCCAAATCAAAGGCCCTTTGAATTGATCTAACCTGTTAAAAAAATTAAAGCAAAAGAGCGTCAAGTGAAAAAATTGTAAAAGTGTTTTTATCAGCTTAAATTTCACTAAAAACGCATTCAGTTTTTATGTTAGTTGACATATTTTTATAAATAGTATTTAGAAATAAAAGGGCTTTATTTTGAGCTGACGAGCGTTTTTGTGACTTAAAAAGGTTTAGTACAAGCGCCAGCGCTGGGACGAATCCTCGTAAAAAGGATTCGAATCACCTAATATGATTCGAATCACGAATATTCGAATAAAGGATTCGTAAGAGATAAATATGATTCGAATCCTGTTTTTTCGAATCACGAATACAAATCCTTTAAGAATAAATTTCATTTTATTATTATTTTGCAACTATTAATATATAAATATCGTTACCATTTGTTTTAACAAAAATATTAAAACCTAATTATTTATTACTAATAGTGAAAATCGTTGATAACTGATTCCCTGTTACTCTGATTAAAGATGTATTTGTGTGTTTTTGAACTTCACTTCAAATCAGTGTTTTGTACGCGTGGCGCATGAAGTAAAATTTCGAGTTTAGAAAAGCCCGAAAATTTGTCGAGGGTCGCTGCGCGACCCTCGACAAATTTTCACGGGGCTTTTCTAAACTCGAAATTTTACTTCATGCTTAGCCTGGGAGTGGAAACACCCGTTCAAAACTTCAAATTGAATTCTATTATAAAATCGACGAATCACTGAAAATTACGTAAATAAAACAATCACTGAATATCATTAAAACCCGGAGAGTCAGAGAAAAGTCATGGAATTATATTCAAATTGACCAAAACACTAACAAAAAAGCCATATATTATTAAATTTGTCAAAATCAGCAGGCAAATTACAAAACACGTAAAAATTATAAAATTAACTTAAATATTCACAAAAACAATGAACACAATTTAACAAAATGGGGGTTTCCCACAAAAGAAAGTTATATTAAAAGGCCAGGGAAAAAATCTTGAATCAGGGCAATGCCTGAAAAATGTAACATTTCAGATTGTGAGTACCATGTCAGTTTTAGTTCAAATAATATTAAACAAAATTTTGAAAACTAGATTATTATCTTTAAAAATATTTTCAGTCATTTAATGTTCTAATCAATGCATTTAGTTTGAAGTTTCGAACGAGCGTTTCCACTCCCAGGCTAAGCATGAAGTAAAATTTCGAGTTTAGAAAAGCCCCGTGAAAATTTGTCGAGGGTCGCGCAGCGACCCGAGACAAATTTTCTGGGCTTTTCTAAACTCGAAATTTTACTTCATGCGCCACGCGTATAAAACAGTAATTTAACGAGAAATTTAAAAACACACAAAAGAAATGTTTCAAGTTAATCCTCACAATTAATTTGAATTATTTTTGACGATTCAAAACCTTTTGTAAGTATTCGAATCCTTTTATAAATATTCGAAGCCTTTTATAAGGATTCGAATCACCCACATTTGGATTCAAATACGAATCCTTTTACAAAAATGTAACGAATCCGGATCACGAATCCAGTTGAACTAAAGTATTCGAATGCCTCTTTTGAATCCTCTAAATGGATTCGAATCCTGAATGATTCGAATCCTGCCCAGCTCTGACAAGCGCACAAAGTTAAATCAACGTTTTTAGTAAATATTAATTCAAACTTCTCAGGAAAATAAGTAATTTACGTTGTTTCTAAAATGAATAAAAAAATCAGTGATTTTTTTGAGATCTAAAATTTAGGTTAGGATAATTATTCTGTGAAAAAATCTCAAAAAATCACATACATACTTAACAATATTAAAACAATCTGGGTTGGTTATCTATTTTCTCTAAAAAAAAATGTTTACACTAACTTTTTCCACTTTTATTAGCATTAGAAATTAGGAAAATGTTTGATTGAACTATCTCAATATTATTTACGAGTATTTTCCACGTCTAGATTAAGCATGAAGTAAAATTTCGAGTTTAGAAAAGCCTGAAAATTTTTATTAAACGGGGCGCGCGAGCGAAGCGAGTCGCGCCCCGGCAAATCCAAATTTTCAGTCTTTTCTAAACTGGAAATTTCACTTCATGCGCCACGCGTATAAACTACTAACTGCAAGTGATATCTTTAACCAATTGGTTAGAGTAAAATAGATTTTGTATGTCAATTATCAATTGTTCAAATAATGGGGAAAGATCGACACAATTTTTTGATTCGGCAAAAAACAATTATTTGCCTTTTTATCGCCCCATCAGTGATGGCACCCGGGCAGCCCGCACCCCCCTTGCTACACCCCTGATCTTTTAGGAGCCATGCAACTAACTTAAAACCAAATACAGTCCGCGCCCCATACCTTGGCGAGTGGCTCGGATGCGCAGTGGTATATTACTCCCCGCGACATTTTAAAAATTCCAGCGGCGCCGCGGCGGCGAATTACATGCGATAGAAGTAGCGACGAAAAGCAGTGGTATTGGGCATGTATTTTTAATTTTGGGTGGCAGGGGAAGTTAACAACATTAAGAAGAATTGTCAAGGATCTTGGTTTTAGATTTCGCAAAACAAAGAATAATCGACAATTGTTAATTGAAAAAAATGATATTCGGGCGCGGCGTATTAAATATTTAAATAATATGCAATATTTTCGAGAACAACAACGCCCAATAGTTTTTCTTGATGAAACTTACATCCACAGTGGCCACACCCTTTCAAAAAGTTGGAATGACGACACCAATAACGGAATATTTAGCCCAATTTCAAAGGGTTCACGGCTAATCATTATTAATGCTGGTGGTGACAAAGGATTTATTCCAAACTGCTTACAGATTTTTAAATCCGGTACCTCCTCGGGGGATTATCATTCAGAGATGAATTCAACAAATTATGAAAGGTGGCTTCGCGAAAAATTAATACCGAATTTGGAGCCACAGTCAGTTATAGTTGTGGATAATGCTCCTTGTCACAATGTGCAAATTAGCCATGCACCGAACAGCAATTCAAAAAAAGCTGATATGATATCGTGGTTGACACAAAAAATTTACCATTTTCACACAATATGCTCAAACCTGCACTATATTCCATAATAAAGTCGCATAAGCATCAACATATTCAGTACAAATTTGACGCATTGTTTGAACAGTATGGACATTCAATTTTAAGACTTCCACCCTACCATCCGGATCTGAATCCCATTGAACTAATTTGGGCTACAGTCAAAAAAAATGTAGCAAAAAGAAACACCACGTTCAAAATACAAGATACGTGGAAATTGGCTGAAGAAGAATTTGTAGCAATTACCGCAGAGGAGTGGAAAAAGAGGTGTGACCATGTCATCAAAATTGAAAATGATTACCTGGCTAATGAAATCATTGTTGATGTCCGCACGGAGGAGCTTGTTATTACATTAAATGAAGATTCGAGCGACGACGACGATGGCGACTATAACGACGACGATTGTAATGACGATTAGGACAATTTAAGCGAGTATTGTGATTTAATTTAATTTACGATTTTTAATTTGTTTTTTTAAATCTTGTATTTCATTAAAAATTTTAAATTAAATGCCTATGATATTTTATTCAATTTTGTTTATTAAAATGTACAATATTAAGATATATGTAATTTTTATTACTTTTATTATAAGTGATTTTCATACAACAAAAGGGCTAAAGAATCTGCGTTACGCCACTGACCGCCGCGCGGTACATTTTACATTTGTCGGTCGGCTATAAACGGTGCACTCGGGACTATTCGGGCTGCGCGGCTTCTCGCCAAGGTATGGGGCGTGGACTGTACCTGATGTGTCTAACAGAAAGAGCATGTATTCCATCTGTTGAACATAGGTAAACTAAACAAATAATACGCTTAAATTTTGATTGTATAACTGAGGTTTTTTATTGTGAACTTCAACTTGTCATAATCTTGAAAGTAAAAAACTCAGTATGATTCAGTAGATAGAAGAATGCTTGTAGAATGTTTGAGAAAAAAGGGTGTGTCGGAATGTCTGGTGAATTGGATAGGAGGTCTATAGAGAAACATGGTGTAAGCTAAGAGTTGGAGAGAGCGTGTCTGAACGGTTTAGAGTAAGACAAGGACTAAGGCAAGGCTGTCCCCTCAGTCCCTTATTATTTAATTTATATGTGGCAGATATGGAGAGAGTTTTAGAACTAAAACAAGCAGGGGGAGTGGTAATAGGTACATCCAAAATCGTTCAGTGAACTGCAAGAGATGAGTAAAAGGCTTGAAAGGTACTTTGACAAGAGGAAATTAGTTATGAATGTGAAGAAAACGAAATGGATGATATATCGTAATGCGGGAAGAAGAGGGAAAGTGGAAAAAGTGAAAAAGTTTAAATACCTAGGCTTTATCTTCTCGGAGACGGGTAGTAAAGCAGGGCATATAGAGTATGTTTGTAAGAAAGCGAGAGTGGCGATGGAGCGATTGAGGAGAATGTGGGAAGATGAGTTAGGAAACAATGTGAGAATGCAAATGATTTGGTGGGATGCATGCATTAGGACAATAGTATTATATAGAGCAGAAGTATGGGGTATAAGTGTAGACGAAAAGGTGGAAAGGCTGCAACTGCAGTACCTCAAAAGGTGCATAGGGTTGGAGAGAACCACATCCGGATACGTTGTGCTGCAGGAATGCAACAGAATGTCTGTGGCGTGTATGGCAGCAAAGAGAGTAGTCCAGTTTGAAAGGAGGTTAAGTGAGATGGAGAATGGAAGATTAGTGCAAGAAATTTGGAAAGTGTGCTATAGGAAATGGGAACAAAAGCAAGAGAGTACGAAATGGATGCAAAAGAGAGGTAAACTGTATAAAAGAGCTGGAATGCCTGTAATGTATGTAGAGGAAAAGCTAGCGCGGGGTCAGAAGTTAGAACAAGAAGTAGTAGAAAAACTAAGGGCAGAAGAACTACAAACTCGACCAAACAAAATAGCAAAGAGTCGGACCTGCCCGAACTACAAAAATCTGCAGATCTTCGGAACAACCCCGCGCTACTTCGACCTACAGAATAGAGAGGATGTAAGAATGCTAGCTCGGCTAAGTTGTAGGAATGAAGAAAGAGGAAGAAAGGTATGGATGGGAACGGAGTACACGGTGTGCGGATTCTGTAACATGGGAAAAGATGTATGGGAACATTGGTGGTATGAGTGCAGTGAGGGATCTGGTATCAAGAGTAAAAGTTTAAATGAAGTGTTGTGTGCGAGTGGAAAGGGGATTGTAGAATGCAGAGAATTAATGAGTATGAAATCAGTGAGTTTAGCTATTAAAAAAAATGAATTATAGTTTTATTTATTGTTTGTATTTCTGTTGAGTTTTGTAACGATTTGAAATTGAGACGCTGATCGGGTTGCCTACGTTATAGTTTTATACGGGTGAAAAATCCGCCAAGGTGGTTTGAGACGGATTTGCGCGCGCAGGAAATTAAGATATTTTGCCCTAGCGAAGAAAGATGGTGGCGAATCCTCGAAGAGGACCGCGAGTTATTGGTATTTGTTGGGGAAATTATCGCTAAGGTAAGCTTTAAAATTATTCAACGTAAGTGTGCTAATTTTGTTATTAAAACAATTAAACAGTCGGGTGCTTTCGGGCCTGTTTTATCGTTGCCGAACGTGAATTTAATAACTGGCACGTATCGTGGTATCGATTGGCAAATGGCGATCGCTCTCTGGTCATAGTGCATATTGCTAGAATTTCGGAAGCTACACCAGTCACCGTATCTACCGCACGATCCTACCGACGTCAGCTGCTGCTAGCATACCGCTTCGGTAGTCTTCGCTATCGACCGCCGCTACCGCCGCTACCAATCGGAGGCAATCCGTTGATCTGCGCAGACGCATCCCGTACCGTCGAATTCTGGCATTTGTATGTATCACCAACACAGCGTGAGGCTACAGATAAGGTCAGGAATCTTGTTGACATTTTTTTTGAATTGCGATAGCGCTTTGAACAGTTTGTGAAGGATATGCGGTTATTCAAAATTTATTGCGATCATTTAAATTAAACCGCGTCACGATTTTCTGGGGAGACATTTTTATTTAGTCAATATTATTTTAGGATATTTTTGATTATCGTTTTTTTATGTATTTAATTTTGATTCCGCCTCAAGGCAGTGCCCTTGAGTGGCGCTCAACGTATTTTAGAATTAAGAATTTATTTTGTTATTAAGTATTTATTCTTTTTATTTCGGAATTTAGTTTTAGTTAGGCAAAAAGAAAAGGAAATTTTTTAATTGAATTATAAGTACCAATTTATGTTTGTTTTTATTGTAAAGATCATTATTTTTTATTAAAAATCAATTTTAAGTTCTGTTCATGGTTAATCTGTTTTAAACCCACGTCCCATGTTCACCTAAATAATTTCAGAGGAGCCGGTACAGTTTTTACTATTATTTCATTGTATATAGTTAAAGCAGATAGTGTATGTAGAGAAGTGTAATATTATGCCAAATAAAGGTTATATGTATAAAAAAACTCAGTTATACAAACAAAGTTTAAGGGTCTTATTTGTGTAAATAACAATATCTTGAACAAGTTTCTCATCTTTCACGTGGTGAAACATATTTAACTGTGATTTGAAAAAGAAAACACTTGGTTAAATTTCACTAATATTAGTGAAATTTAATCAAGTGTTTTCTTTTTCAAATCATAGTAAATAACAATGTAGAACAAAGTAGAAGCGTCCTGAGTTAATAGTTAAACTAAGTGATTTTTAATTAAACAATTGCACAATTGCAATTAAACAATTGCAATAGTTACTTACCTGATATATTTATTTCTAAATGAGTGACATTTTGTGTGACAGGCCAAGAAGATGTCAATTCGTAGTGAATGTAAATATAAGTTTTCCAATGTAAAGTTAACTTTATTCGTAGGACGCCATTACTGTGAATAACTTCCTGTAGGACAAATTTACAAATAATTCATGCTTTATGTTTATAGAACATTGGCAAAAATAAAAAGTTAAAAGATACTCACACTAACTGTATATCCTTCCCTCATCCTTCTAGAAACAAGTAATAAAACAGAGGAATTGATTTTCTCTTCAGCTTGACGTTTCGATAGCAGCATTGGTATACTAAAATTATATCTTATTTAGGTAAACTTCTTAGATCAATTTCTTGAATTAATTTCTGAACCAATTTAGCACTTAGTGAAACATACTCGTATTACACTATGTAAAGTTATTAAGAGCAAAAACACTTGGTATTGTTTCTTAGATTAATAATTAAACTTACGAAATTTTCGATTCTTGTTCAGGTATGCAATCAGTCCTAACGCTTCTTAATTTAGTGTTGTACATCCAAAGTAAGTACAGTTCTTGATACAAATTCATGGATAATGTTGGCTCTGGTTTCTGATGAGAATAAACACTCTTAGGATTGCCTTGCTAATTGTAATTTTAAGTGATTACTTACGACAATTGGAAAGGTATCAAGAACAGTGCCGAGGGTCGATCTTGCTAAGAAATATAGCAGATCTGTGTAGGGAACATAACCAGCACTTGTGTGGGGTTTGAACGCAGAGCCTACTTTTAAAAATGAAACTATAATGCCGTCATAATGCAACTGATACAGCAGCGATTCCAAAATATTTGAATCTGGCATTGATACAACACCATCTGTTATGACTAGTATATCTAAAACAAAAAAAATAGGGGGTTGCAATTGTTTTGTTTATCACCATTCAATCACGATATTATTCTATTTTCTATTGGTAATTGTGATGAATTAATATGGCAAGTAATCAGTGGCGGCTCGTAAGAATTTTTATCGGTGTGGCTGCAGACATAAACACACAGGGAATTTTTAATAATAATAATCAGGCTTTTCTAAACTCGAAATTTCACTTTTGGTTTTAAGTGTAGTTCAAAATAGACGTCTTTAGCATACTGCTTTAGTAGCAGAGCTGGGGCGAATCCTCGTGAAAAGGATTCGAATCACGAGTCCGAATCACCTAATATGATTCGAATAACGAATACTCGAATAAAGGATTCGTAAGAGATAAATATGATTCAAATCAAAGATTCGAATCCTGTTTTTTCGAATCACGAATACAAACCCTTTAAGAATAAATTTGATTTTATTATAATAACTAAATCCTTATTAATTGAGAAGTATGTACAATAAATATAGTGTTTAAACAAAAATATTCTTATATTGTGTTCCCAAATAAGGGCTATCGACCATAAATCTTTCTGCCCTGATTGTATTATTTTTCTGCAATCAATAACATATAAATATCGTTACCAGTTGTATTACTAAAAATATTTAAAACCTAATTATTTATTAGTAACACTGAACATCCTTGATAACAAACTAAATATCTGATTCCGTGTAATTCTGATTAAAAATGTATTCGTGTGCTTTTAAAATCCACTTCAAATCAGTGTTTTATACGCGTGGCGCATGAAGTAAAACTTCGATTTTAGAAAAGCCCAGAAAATTTGTCTAGGGTCGCTGCGCGACCCTCGACAAATTTTCACGGAGCTTTTCTAAACTCGAAATGTTTCTTCATGCTTAACCTGGGAGTGGAATCACTCGTTCAAAACTTCAAATTAGACTCTATTATAAAATCGACGAATACATGAAAATTAAGTAAAGAAAAAATCCACTGAATATCATTAAAACCGGAAAAGTCAGAGAAAAGTCATGGAATTTTATTTAAATTGATCAAAACACTAACAAAAAAGCCATATGATTTTATTAAATTTGTCAAAATCAACTGTCGTCATAAAAATTACACAAAGCGTAAAAATTTATAAAACCAACTATTGACAAAAACAACGAAAACAATTTTTTCAACTGTTTGTTATTTCCTTATTGACAACACTGACACGCTTGACATATTGACATACATGTAGTGTCAAACCTAAGCTGTAAGATATAAATCGTTTTTATTTGAAGTAACGTTGCGAAATATTGAAAAATTATTTCCAAAGTGAGTGTTCTCTAGCAATGCAGTGCATCACAGAAACATGCTGACTGATTTTTTATGGCCGCAAGCAGGATGGAGCAACCAGCCGTAAAACTATCGATCTTTTGCACACTAAGTTTGATAACCATATTAACAGTCGTTTTGGAGACACTAATTGGCAATCGCGCAGCTGCAATTTTTCGTCGTTGGACTATTTTTTTTTTGTGCGGATGTGTTAAGGACCGTTGTTACTCAAACGATTCACAAACAATTGAAGCACTAAAGGAAAACATTCGTTGAACTATTCGTCAAATAGACTCACAAACAATGGAAGGTGTACTTTCTTGAATAAAGCAACAATCATTAAAAAATGTTCAACATTGTAGTGTTAATAGCAATTTTAAAAAGAAAGCCCACCCTTTATTAGTTATTCGCATCAGGTATTCAAAAATCCGGATTACCTGAGATTCAACGATGAGTCGGAATTTTCCTGATGGTTAAAAAGCATCATGGTTCCAAAGAGATCACACAAAACATTAACTCTGGCGTATTTTTGTGATTTTTAAAAAATCCGGATGTTTTACTAATTCGGACAAACAAAAATTGGGGTTTCCCACAGAAGAAAGTTATATTAAATGGTCAGAGAAAAAAATCTTTTAACAGGGAAATGTCGGAAAAATTTAACATTTCAGATTATGGCTACCATGTCAGTTTTACTCCAAATAATAATGAACAACATTTTGGAAACTAGATTATTATCTTTAAAAACATTTTTAGTCATTTAATTTTCTTATCAAAGCATTCAGTTTGAAGTTTTGAACGAACGTTTCCACTCCCAGACTAAGCATGAAGTAAAATTTCGAGTTTAGAAAAGCCCCGCGTAGAAAATTTGTCAAGGGTCGCGCAGCGACCCGAGACAAATTTTCACGGGGCTTTTCTAAACTCGAAATTTTACTTCATGCGCCACGCGTATATAAAAGTGATTTAACAAAAAATTTAAAAACACGCAAAACAAATTTTTCATGTTAATCCTCAGAATTGATTCGAACTATTTTTGACGATTCAAATCCTTTAGTAAGTATTCGAATCCTTTTATAAATATTCAAAACCTTTTATAAATATTTAAATCCTTTTATAAATATTCGAATCCTTTTATAAGGATTCGAGTCACCCGCATTTACATTCGAATACGAATCCTCTTAAAAAAATGTAACGAATCCGGATCACGAATCCAGTTTAACTAAAGTATTCGAATGACTCGAATGAATTATTCGAATCCTGCCCAGCTCTGTTTAGTAGCATATTGTGAACTTTACAATACATCATTGTTTTGAATGCGGGGCGCATAAAATAAAATTTCGAGTTTAGAAAAGCCTGAAATGTTACTTCATGCGCCAAGCGTAAAAAACACTGATTTCAATCGAAGTTTAAAATATACTATTAAGACTGGGAATTTTTCAAATTAGGGTATTTAATAATTCATTTAAAAATGTATTCAAATATTTAAAATGTTCGAATATTTAAATATTCGTTTAAAACATATTGAAATATTCGAATATTCTAATATTTTCATATTTAAATATTCGAATATTCTAATATATGAATATTCAAATTAGTGAAAAATATACTGATTGAAATATTCGTATTTGAATGTTCGACTATTTAAATTATTGAAATTGAAGTTTTTTAAGTTCTTAACTAAGTGTGGCAAATGTACCCCTCCTTGGTCAAAATCGTGACTACGCCCATGAGAACGTCCCAAAGATTTAATGATCACTTTTTTAAAATAGTATACTATGTAGTTTACAAAATTTTTCTCTTCGTCCATTTCTATTAAAAATATATTATTAAAAAGAAATAATCTAGAATACGTCTAAATATTTATCTCTCAATTTATACGAGGAAAGGGGGCTGCTGCCTCGCAGCCCTTATGAACGAGCCATCACTGGAAGTAACATATTATTTCGGTAATTATATTGAAACAGAGTAGAGAGTAAAATATTTATTTGATGATGTAAAACAAATAATACAGGGTGATTCATGACGTTTTGCCGCCACTTAAGGGGTGTATTCTGGAGGTAATTTTAAGCGAAAAAGTTCCTATGATCATGGGCCCGATTCTCAAAAATAAGCGAGTTATGGAAAACTTTAGTCTTTTGTTCTTTCGCACCGCGCACGGCTATCATTGATAATGGCAGCAGCGTTCAGTCAAGGCGGCATCATCACTTTTGACGTATCGACTGCTTAAGTTTGTTTGTGTGTAGGATTAAGTGCCTTGTTTGCATTTTCTGTAATTTTACATTGATCACGAATGAGCACGCCGGACAGTAGATTAGAATCCCGAAAAGCTGGCTGTGGATTTTGACGTTACTATTTTGATAGATTAGTATCAGCTCTATTAAATTTTCTATGCAGTTACCGTTTATACCTCACACCTAACCGTACTGCACATCTGGCGACACAATTTTGGGATTTTTACGAGTTTTGCATTCGTGGATTGATAAGCGTGTAGTTACCGGAATTTAGTGAAATCGATTCATTTCCTTAAAGTAAGTAGAATTATTAACTGCATAATAAAAATTGTCAAAATGATTTATTATTTTGATAATTAAAAATCTCTGCCAATGAAAATCTGCATGAAAAATAATAAAAATAATATTTTAAACAAGGAAAAAGTTCTGCCGTGTTCGGTCAAAAGCTTAACGCCACCTGTTTTGTGATGCTATTGTGAAAATAAACAGCAAAAAACTAGATGCTATTAAGTGCCATTTCGTTTGCAATGCAGTTTGCAATGCTACCTTGGTAGTTGCTTAAATAAATGTGTTCTACTTTTATTATTATTATTCCAAAACTGTTCACAAAAAAATAAATGTTTTTACTACATCTCGGTAAATATTGATCACCATCACATCTAAACGTTATATATTTTTAACTTTACTATAAATCAGTGGTTTATAGGGGTGGCGCATGAAGTAAAATTTCGAGTTTAGAAAAGCCCCGTGAAAATTTGTCTCGGGTCGCTGCGCGACCCTCGACAAATTTTCTACGCGGGGCTTTTCTAAACTCGAAATTTTACTTCATGCTTAGTCTGGGAGTGAAAGACACTCGTTACTTTAAAATGTGTCACAAGTGTTAAAATGTATATCGTGACTGTCCCAAAGAAAAAAAATAAAATAACATGGCGATCTCAATATAGTTCAATTCAAACTCGCGTCAAGTTGGCACGATTAGTTGAATGTCGGCTTGCGCCGACTTATGTTAACTGTCATTATAGTTTAAATGTCGGCTACCGCCGACTTGTGTCAACTGTTATTATAGTCCAAATGGCGGCTGGCGTCGACTTATATGTCATCTGTCATTATAGTCCAAATGTCGGCTGACGCCGACTTATGTCAAGTTGACACGATGGACTTAATGTCAGCCGTCATTATAGCAGTGGCGTAGCGTGGGTTTCAGCCGCCCGGGGCTTAGGCCAAATTCGCCGCCCCCTCTAAGTAATTATAAAGATCTTTTCGGCAAGAACACATTTGTTATTGTGTATTGTACAGAGTATAGTCAGATATTCAATTCAATTCAATTTAATGAATTCAAATAAAAACAATTTCAGGTGAATGACAAAACTCGAAACAATTCGTTTGAAAAAAAACACGGATTTACTGTTTTTTATAAAACATCATTTTTTTTGTCCGTCAGATTTGATTCACCATTTTGTTTTGTTTTTTAAATTTTAACATCAGATTCTGAATTAGCATGCTCAAAAAACACGAGTGTACTGTTTTTTTATGAAAAAAAGAAACATAATTATTTTTTTGTCCGTCATATATGGTCCGCCATTTTGTTTTTTGATATTTCTAAATCAGATTCTGAACCAGCATGCTCAAAAACCCCGATATTTGCAATTTCAGGCAAATCGGCTTAGGCTCTTATATTATAGCAAGCTTTTCTGGATTCGGGACCACTGTGCGCCGATATGGTGTTTATTTTTGGTTTTGCAAATGGAAATTCGACTGCAGCCGCTGCTGAGTACCGTGAACTTGTTTGTAAATTGTAGTTATAATTGGGTTTAATAAAGTAAAGTTAATCTAAAGTTTTCCATAACTAGCTTATTTTAGAAAATCGGACCCATGCTCCCCTTAAGTCGCGGGAAAACATCATAAATCACCCTGTATATTTAATTATAAGGTTAGTTGATATTAAAAGTTACTTACGACTTAAACTATTTTCTGGAAGGAGTGACATAGCTAACATAGAATAACGCAACATATTTACAAAATTAGCATCTGGAGAAACCATTGGTATATTAGCGATACATTCGTTTTCTTTTAAATCAAACAACCCTCCGACCATCACTTCGTTCTCCAACTGAAATTTGTTTGCGTTCATAAGCTGAAAGTGTTTGCTCGGGGAAAAATCAATCACCTACCATTTGCTGATCAATTTGATCATACGCTTTCGCCGACACGTCCGCGATTCTACCTTCTAAATGATGAAACTGAGCTTGCACTAAATTTATAATATCTTGCACATTATGACTAGAAACTTGTACGCCTTTGATAATAACTTGCTGCGCGGGGCTTATAAAGAATGGAGTGTTCACGATCACAGTCAAATATAAACAGGGTTGGAAAACTAATGAGCTTCCTGGAATGGTGAACTAAAAATTCACTAAAATTAATTATCATATTTATTATATTATATATACAGAGCATTTTTCTTCTAAGTATACATATCCCGATAAATACGCTGCATTTATTGTTCAATTTGAAGCTTCTAACGAGTGTTTTCCCCTCCCAGATTAATTTGGTTTGGTCGCGTAGCGCGAAGCGGCCAAACCAAATTTTCAGGCTTTTCTAAACTCGAAATTTTACTTCATGCGCCACGCGTATAAAACACTGAAATTTTGTGAAGTTTAAAATATACTTATAAATCAGTATGATACAATGGAATATTTTGAACTTCAGAGTATATTTTATACGCCTGGATCATGAAATAAAATTTCGAGTTTAGAAAAAACCGAAAATTTCACTTTATGCTTAATCAAGGAGTGGAAACACTCGCTGGAAGCTTAAAATTGAACGATAAATACAGCGTATATATCGGTATATGTATACTTTAAAGAAAAAATCCCTGTATATTAATATAGTTCATTTGATACAAGCTTGCATGATTGTCTTACCTGCCTGCATAATCCCAATAAGCTTGTACGGAAACAGTTAATAATTTCATCGAATAAAATTTGTCCTTGTTGTACGTCCACTGCCGACTGCGATGAGCTCATGTCAAGGCAATACACGAACCTGTATATCTGAGAGAGGAATATGACTTGTGTTGTACTTTTCACCAGGAATTGGGATATTTGAGAATGCATTTCCTCAGCCGGCACTACTGATATTATCTCTAAATCATTACTAGAATTGCTCTGAAAGTCAAAATACCATGTGTTAAGAAAACATTATAAGATCAAAGAAGTTACATGTAAAAGAATTTTATTAAAATTTTATAAATTTTTAGGTCATTCCTGTTTTTATGGATCAGTTTTAAACTTCTAACAAATGTTTCTACTCCTTCATTAAGCATGAAGTAAAATTTCGAGTTTAAAAAACTAGAAAAATAGGTTTGGTCGCGTAGCAAAGCGGAGCAAACATTCCAAATTTTCAGGTTTTTCTAAACTCGAAATTTTTATTACCGCGCCACTTATATAAAGTAGTGATGGGCAAGATCGAATATTTCAAGGATCGATCTAGCAATAATCAAGTAGTTGAAGTATCGAGTAGATGATCTATTTTTATCGATCCAAACATATATTTGTATCTCAGCAATATATTTTGAACGAATAAAACGCTTCGCGTCTAAATCCAAACGTTTAGGCTTTTCTAACCTCGAAATTTTACTTCGAATTGAATGCTTTTATAAACTAATCCAAGTAACTGGGGACTAACTTGATCTGACAAATTGAGAACCAGGCTAACCTAAAAATAGTTGCATATAACATAACCTAACTCCACACTCTAGCTAGTATTATATGACTTAGTCTGTCATATAGCCTATCCCTAGGCAGATTAAGCTAGTCGTTAGTTACTCAAGTCAAATAAGTTGATGACAGATTACCTGACATAACCTTAGCTAGATTACGTTGGCTAGCAATCACTCAAGTCAAACTAGTTGATTATTAATTATTATTATGTGTATATTACAGAGCTGGACAGGATTCGAATCATTCAGGATTCAAATCCTAAATTCTAATCCTTTTAGAGGATTTAAAAGAAGCATTCAAATACTTTATTTCAACTGGATTCGTTACATTTTTTTTAAGAGGATTCGTATTCGAATAAAAATGTGGTTGATTCGAATCCTTATAAAAGGATTCGAATATTTATAAAAGGATTCGAATACTTACAAAAGGATTTGAATCGTCAAAAATAATTCGAATTAATTGTGAGAATTAACTTGAAAAATGTCTTTTGTGTGTTTTTAAATTTCTCGTTAAATCACTGTTTTATACGCGTGACGCATGAAGTAAAATTTCGAGTTTAGAAAAGCCCATAAAATTTGTCTCGCATCGCGCGGGGCTTTTCTAAACTTGAAATTTTACTTCATGCGCCACGCGTACAAAACACTGATTTGAAGTGTAGTTCAAAAACACACAAATACATCTTTGATCAGAGTAACAGGGAATCAGATATTTAGTCTGTTATCAACGATGTTCAGTGTTTATAATGAATAATTAGGTTTTGAAGGTTTTTTATATATTAGGTGATTCGGATTCGTGATTCGAATCCTTTTTACGAGGATTCGTCCCAGCTCTGGTATATTATGAAATTAACCAAACCCTAAGCTAGTTACCAGTTCCCTAATTTATGTTGGTTATTTAGTATCTGGCAATTAACACAACATAAACTGGTGATTAAATTGACGTACGAAATTGGTAACTGACCTAACCAGAAAACTGTTGCACAGGAGGCAGTCTAACTTGATAAATTCTAGCTTAGATATTTCGTTCCCTATATTCTCATTAATCACTTGGTGAAACATAATAAACTTAGATGCTGGCTAGTTATATATTAGTTGCTGATTACTTAATTTGCAACTGTTACTCATGAGTTTATCAAACACAACATGTTATCAGCTTCTTAAGCTAGATTGATTACTTTAGTAACTGATAATGAACGGAACTTAAGTAACTGGCAATTAATGTAATTGAAAAAACGTTAATCATTACCCAACCCATAACCTAACTGCACAATCTGTTATCTACAGATGCTGCTAGATCCAGCTTAAATGCCAGCTAGTTAAATTATTTGCTACAAACTTGGTTTACTTAAACCAAAGTTAGGCTGGTTGTCAGTTACTTAGGTTAGTTAGTGGTTAGTTTATACCTAGCAAATAACCTATTCTAAATACCATAACATATGAAGCTAGCATATACTATCCCATTTCAAGATAATCAGCAACTCTAGTAATTGGCAACTAACCTACTTTTAATAAGTCATCTAAGCAAGTATTGGTTTAAATAACTGGTAACTAATTTCAAATCTGATATCTTACCTTAGTAAATAGTCAGTAAATTATTAAATAAGTGGTCTTAGGTTAGGCTAGTTACTACACGTAACTGGAACATAACGTAGCCTAACCTAAAATAATAGTTGATACCTGACGTAAATCTAAACTTAGTAACCAACAACCAAGTAAGCCCCTTTCAAAACTTCGTACTCGTATGTGGGTACCAGACCTGGGCAGGATTCGAATCATTCAGGATTCGAATCTTGGATTCTAATCCTTTCAGAGGACTCAAAAGAGGCATTCGAATACTGTAGTTTAAGTGGATTCGTTACATTTCTTTAATAGGATTCGTATTTGAATCCAAATGTGGGTGATTCGAATCCTTATAAAAGGATTTGTTTATTTATAAAAGGATTCGAATACTTACAAAAGGTTTTGAATCGTCAAAAATAATTCAAATTAATTGTGAGGATTAACGTGAAAAATGTTTTTTGTGTGTTTTTAAATTTCTCGTTAAATCACTGTTTTATACACGTATGAAGTATGAAGTAAAATTTCGAGTTTAGAAAAGCCCAGAAAATTTCTCTCGTGTCGCCGCGCGACCCTCGACAAATTTTCACGGGGCTTTTCTAAAGTCTGGGAGTGGAAACGCTCTTTCAAAACCTTAAACTGAATACTTTGATAAGAACATTAAATGACTGAAAATGTTTTTCAAGATAATAATCTAGTTTAAAAAATTTTGTTTAATATTATTTGAAGTATAACTGAGATGGTAGCCACAATCTGAAATGTTAAATTATTCCGACATATCGCTGATTCAAGATTTTTTTCCCTGGCCTCTTAATATAACTTTCTTCTGTGGGAAACCCCCATTTTGTTAAATTGTTTTCATTGTTTTTGTTAATATTTAAGTTAATTTTATAATTTTTTACGTGTTTTGTAGTTCGCCTGTTGATTTTGATAAATTTAATAATATCATATAGCTTTTTTGTTAGTGTTTTGGTCAATTTGAATATAATTCCATGACTTTTCTCTGACTTTCCCGGTTTTAATGATATTCAGTTAATTTTTTATTTACGTAATTTTTAGACATTTGTCGATTTTATAATAGAGTTCAATTTGTTTTGAACGGGTGTTTCCACTCCCAGGCTAACCATGAAGTAAAATTTTGAGTTTAAAAAAGCCCTGTGAACTTAGCGACCCTCGACAAATTTTCGGGCTTTTCTAAACTCGAAATTTTACTTCATGCGCCACGCGTACAAAATACTGATTTGAAGTGAAGTTCAGAAACACACAAATACATCTTTAATCAGAGTAACAGGGAATCAGGGAATCAACTGGTAACGATATTTATATATTATTGGTTGCAAAAAAATAATAAAATCAAATTTATTCTTAAAGGATTTGTATTCGTGAATCGAAAAAACAGGATTCAAATCTTTGATTCGAATCATATTTATCTCTTACAAATCCTTTATTCGAGTATTCGTGATTCGAATCACATTAGGTGATTCGGATTCGTGATTCAAATCCTTTTTACGAGGATTCGTCCCAACTCTAGTTTTAGATTATTTTATTGATAAGATGACATGTACTAATTGATGGTATTTGCTGGATGTTTGAATTTATGATCATAATTAAAATTACGGGGAAGGCATAGGTGATTTAGGGTGTTTAGGATGTGAGGGTTGGTGGCGAATTTTGTACATAGATGTGCGAGGCGCATTGGTATTAACGCATTGGTATTAACTGGGTACATTGGTATAAGAGGGTATTAGAAGGGTTATGGAGAGGGTTGTCTGGACGCCTAATCTTTGTTAGTATTCTAAGAGCTAATCGTTCACCTACTTGTATATTTTTCAAAGATGTAGGATGGGGTTCATGGAATAGGAGTTAATGATCTGAAGTGCCGAGCCCTATTCTTGATTTTTAGCTTAAGGGATTTGGTGTGGGCTTTGAAGGTAAATTTGGTGTCAAAGGTTATGCCAAGGTATTTGCATATTGGAAGTCGGAATAATTGGCGATGATCGGTGGTGACGGTATATAGGGAATTTGTGATTCGGTGAAATGGGATTAATAATTGGGATTTGTTACAATTGATCGTTAGTCTCCATTTACAGAACCATTGTTGTAGGATGTCAATCAGCTCTTTAAGTGTGTTTAGTGCCTTCTGTAATGTTGAGGCATGACTTATTAGTGCAGTATCGTCTGCAAAAAGTAGGCAATATGAGTAAGGATTAAAATAAGTTGGATCGGGGTGATATATGTCGTGTACGAAGATGTTATAAAGTAGAGGGGATAGTAGGGATCCTTGACGGACACCTTGTTTAGGGATAAGGGAACGTGAGTAGGAATTTTGAATACGTATACGTGGGGACGTGGGGACTTAGGAAACTATCAATTAAGTGCAAAAGGTGTGGGGGATTTTTTAGAGTGTTGCATTTATACAGCAAACCTCGATGCTATACGGAGTCAAATGCTTTTCGAATACCTAGAAAAAGTATAGTGGATTTTTGACCATCGAGGTGTGCTGTTTGGCAGTTGGATGTGACTATGGAAAGAGGAAGAGCTGTGGATTTGTGTTGGGTAAAACCGAGTTGGTAGGTTGGGATGCGGTCGGATAAGAAGATTAAAAGTTTGTTTTTAGTATAGACTCAAATGTCTTTTCCAATACTGGAAGCACGGTGATTGGTGGATAGCTGATAATTAGTTGAGGATCGTTATTATGCTTGTGGATGCACGTTATTATCCCCTTCTTCCATTCCTGGGGAAAGTTTTGAGTTTTGTAAATATAGTTGAAAATGTTTAGTATATATTCATGAATATTCTCTGAGATATTTTTTATGCAGTTTTTTAAATTGCAATTACATTAAAACTTTATGCAGAGCGCCATCATGTTCTTACATGAATGACCCACGGGGAAATTTGAAAATAAAATTATTAAAATTTTGACCTACGTGGAAAAACGGTTAACCATCACTGGGCTAGTACATTCTGATTTTTCAAAGATTTTTTGTTTTGTATATTTTATAGGCTTTAAACAAGGATAGAGTTTTGTCTTGGGGTTTTAATGTCAACATAGCGAAGCGAAGCAAATCAAACTTTTTAGGCTTTTTTAAACGTGAAATTTTACTTTATTTCCTAGGCGTATAAAACATTGATTTATTCTGAAGTTTTGAAACAGCTACTATATCTTTTAAGGTTGTCAAATGTACAGTAAAAGATGATAAATGCGAGTACAGGACGTTGATAAAAGAAAGACCTATTCTTTTTAACCTTGGGCAGACCAAATTTATATAAAATTTCGAAGGGCCTGATATTCTCGGTTGCAATTCCCGTAACGTAACCAAGTTATCTTCACATCTCGAGTAAAAAGAATTATGTACACTTCTGTGCAAAAAAATTAAGTACACACAATATGTTATAGTTTAAACGGGCATGATGAGTTTCCTAGTTACGTAAATAAGTCAATTTTCTTAGTGTCAAAATGCCGCGTCATTTAGACAACAATTCAAAAATTCGAGTTCTAACTAAAATGGAAGATGGTTTTTCCATTAGACAAATTGCTCGATTGGTTAACATCAGTAAAGACACTGTATTCAGAGTAAGAAACGTTGTGAGCAGGAAAGAAGTGGTATGGTGTTTTATTATTTATTGAAACTGCTGCTAGGCAATTAAAACAGACCCACAATTACGCAACTAGAATATTGTTATAAGACTTGAACTTAATTTTATTGCACAGAAGTGTACATACATAGGGGGGTCAGGGGGGGGGGCATCCGAATTAAACAGGTGGGGCATGGTCAAAAAGGGCTAGGAAACATTGATTTGCGCCTTCAAAATTCAAGTGCCTTAAGTAGCGCGAATGCATGCGCTAATATATTACTCAACCAATGCGGGCTAACGTAAGATAGAATTGCAGGTAATTGGCGTTAATATTTTATGTCAAAGACTGTTATTCGTCCATTTATATCCGCACGCCTGTTTTTTCTAGATTATGAAAAAATGGAAAGCACACATTAACCTTAATAATAAATGTAAAACAGACTTTATAATACACACTGGATTAATTAGCATTATATTTACATTTACAAATCTGGTTTGTCGTCGCTCGAAGGTCAGTTAAGAAATATATATTTTAGAAATTCACAATATTACACAGAAAACGTGCCTTCGTTCGTTCTTACTTTTATCTTGACTCAAATATGACCTTTAACAGGCGATTTAATTGACGATATAAACTATTGATTATCCACTAAAATTTTAATTTTTGTAACAACAGAGAACATACAAAAACATGTAAAATTCATTATTTTCTATTATTAGTTCAATGTTTCACCACAGAAATTTATTTAACAAAGTGTAACACTAATTCGCGAATTTAAATATACTATAGATGACAATGTTTAAGAATATATTTATTTCTTTAACATCGTCATCTATAGAATATTTAAATTCGCCAATGAATGTTACATTATTTTGAATTAATTTAGGTAGTGAAACGTTTTTTTTTATTATTGATATCGGTAATAACACCAGTCACCAAAATATATACAGCCTTATTAATAGTATTAGTTAGTTAGTTCTGATCTATTGATAAAATTAATGTGGCAGCATCGCATTTGCATGTGTTCTAACTTCACTCTAATTAAATTTGGTATAGTTTAGAGGTAATGTACTTCTAAACTATATATCTGCTGAATTATTTAATTGAAATTTACCCTTAACGAGTGTTACCAGTCCTTGATTAACCATTAAGTAAAATGTCGAGTTTAGAAAAGCCAGAAAATTTGGTTTCATTTATAGCATTAAAATTGAATGAATATATTGTTTATGGAAAAAGATTAAATGTAAAAAATACTTTCCTGGAGAAAATACAATTTGATTTAATAATATAAAACATATACTAATTAAAGTGATTCATTTAAAAATAAATAATAGTAGTATATTTTAAACTTCACATCAAATCGGTGATTTACACCCGTGGCGCATGAAGTAAAATTTCGAGTTTAGAAAAGCCTGAACATTTGGTTTGGTCGCTCCGCTTCGAGGAGCGACCAAACCAAATTTTTTGGCTTTTCTAAACTCGAAATTGTACTTCATTCTTAATCAAGGAGTAAAATACACTCGTTAAAGGCAAGTCATTAAATTAAATGTCATTTATATTCTATGTAATTTTAAAGAAGATGTTTGTCATTTTATATTGAGTTTATTATTATCGAAAAATTTTGTTGAAATTACGAATTTTTATGATTTTGCGTTAGTAACTACCTTTGTTAAATAATATACGAATTTTTCTTTATTTTTTTAATCAATATTGAAGATTTTGTGTGTAGGTACATTTTACGTATAGTTACGTATAGTATAGTAATTAAAAATTCAACTAAAATTGACAAACATTTTAGTTGATTTTTTAATTGCTACGAATTGTGTAATAATTTTGTTGAGGATTTTTTTTTTGAAAGTCAAGTTTGGTTATTTTATCATAATTTTGTGTCCAATATTCCTGTTGAAATTGTCAATTTTCTCATTTTTTTATTAATTTGGTATTTTTTGTGTATTTGTTCATTTAGACCAGTGGTCTCCAAACTACAGCCCGCGGGCCAAATCCGGCCCGCGATTTGCATAAATCCGGCACGCGATTGTTTGTAATTTTTTTTGTAAATGTCATATTTTGAAATATTGTAACAATTGTTCCTTAAATTTTTCATAATTTTATAAAATTAATCGGATCTTGGCCGACTTTATTATGTAGAATTGTATTTGTGGCCCGCGAAGAAGATAGTTTGGAGACCCAGGATTTAGACAATTTCAAAGATTTTTATAAATTTTTATGATGTTTGTTAGTTCTGACGATTTCATCTAAAATACGGATAATAATAATAATAATTATTACTATTATTTAAAATTTAAAAATAAAATATAATTAATATGGATGATTTTTCTCAATTTTTAAAATATTTGTTTTTATTAATATTATTGATTTCGAAATTTCTTTACTACTACTTATTTATGTCGAGGGTTTGTCTGGCTTTAATTGCAGTTTATTTGTTTATTTATTTTATTTATTTCAACGGATATCAGAGCTGGGCAGGATTTGAATCATTCAGGATTCGAATCATTTTAGAGGATTCAAAAGAGGCATTCGAATACTTTAGTTCAACTGGATTCGTGATCTGGATTTGTTACATTTTTTTAAGAGGATTTGTATTCGAATCCAAATGCATACACATTTGGATTCGAATACGAATGCTCTTAAAAAAAAGATTCGAATATTTATAAAAGGATTCGAATATTTATAAATGGATTCGAATATTCATAAAAGGATTCGAATACTTACAAAAGGATTTTAATCGTCAAAAATAATTCGAATTAATTGAGAGGATTAACATGAAAAATGTCTTTTGTGTGTTTTTAAATTTCTCGTTAAATCACTGTTTTAAACGCGTGGCGCATGAAGTAAAATTTCGAGTTTAGAAAAGCCCAGAAAATTTGTCTCGGGTCGCTGCGCGACCCTCGACAAATTTTCACGGGGCTTTTCTAAACTCGAAATTTTACTTCATGCTTAGTCTGGGAGTGGAAACGCTCTTGCGAAACTTCAAACTGAATGCTTTAATAAGAACATTAAATGACTGAAAATGTTTTTAAAGATAATAATCTAGTTTTCAAAATTTTGTTTAATATTATTTGAAGTAAAACTGACATGATAGCCATAATCTCAAATGTTAAATTTTTCCGACACTTCCCTTACTCAAGATTTTCTTCCCTGGCCGTTTAATATAACTTTCTTCTGTGGAAAACCCCGATTTTGTTAAATTTTTGTTGTTGTTTTTGTCAATATTTAAGTTAATTTTATAAATTTTTACATATCTTACATTGACAAATTTAATAATATCATATGGCATTTTTGTTATTGTTTTGGTCAATTTGAATTTAATTCCATGACTTTTCTCTGACTTTCCCGGTTTTAATGATATTCAGTTAAATTTTTTATTTACGTAATTTTCAGGCATTCGTCGATTTTATAATAGAGTTCAATTTGAAGTTTTGAACGGGTGTTTCCACTCCCAGGCTAAGCATAAAGTAAAATTTCGAGTTTAGAAAAGCCCCGTGAACATTTGTCAAGGGTCGCGCAGCGACCCGAGACAAATTTTCGGGCTTTTCTAAACGTGAAATTTTACTTCATGCGCCACGCGTACAAAACACTAATTTAAAGTGAAGTTCAGAAACACACAAATACATCTTTAATCAGAGTAACAGGGAATCAGATATTTAGTCTGTTATCAACGATGTTCAGTGTTAATAATAAATAATTAGGTTTTGAATATTTTTATTAAAACAACTGGTAACGATATTTATATATTTATGATTGCAAAAAAATAATAAAATCAAATTTATTCTTAAAGTATTTGTATTCGTGATTCGAAAAAACAGGATTCGAATCTTTGATTCGAATCATATTAATCTCTTACGAATCCTTTATTCGAGTATTCGTGATTCGAATCATATTAGGTGATTCAGATTCGTGATTCGAATCCTATTTACGAGGATTCGTCCCAGCTCTGACGGAGATCACCTTTTCGCATTTTTTGTTTCTTAATAATGATATTTCAGATTTATTAATGCATTTTACAAAACTGTTATTTTTTTGCAAATGCTGATGATGGCCGTCAATTAGCTTAGAAAACAATACAGAATGTGAATTGTTTTCTAAAAAAATCTCATTAGTTGATATGTTGGGTAAACAGTCTTGATTTTATACATATTTTGAATTATCTAACGAGTGTTTTTACCTCCTTGATTAAGCATGAAATAAATATTTACAGTTTAGAAAAGCTTGAAATTTTGGATCCAATTTTCGGGCTTTTTCTAAACTCGAAATATTTACTTCATGCGCCAGGCGCATGAAGTAAGTTTAATCAATTCCAATGTCCGAAATTTTGTGAAGCAAACATTGCTTATTTTTTATTTTAAATAAATATGTTTAAAATTTTGTTCATTGAAAAATTGATGAAACAAATTTCAATTAGTTTTTTAAAATTAAATTCAGAATTGTATGTTAGTTTTAAATTATTGTCAATTTTTCGTAACTTTCCTTTAATTTAAAATAAATGTTCATGAATTTAGATTTTAGTTCACTTTCAAAGTTTCGAGAATTTGTAATATTTGCTAAGCGAGTCTTGATACAAATAAAATTGATTTGATTTGATTTTAATGAATTTCAAACATTTTAGTTCTTTACGTAACTTTTCCAAGATTGATACATTAGGTCAATTTCCCAGTTTTTTTGTGAATTTTCAATATTTTTATAGTTTTTTTAAATTTTGACACGTTTCATGTAATTCCAAGATTTTCGTTAATTTTCAAAATTCTGACGGTTTCGTGAATTTCGTAAATTTTTAAAATGTTGATACTATTCATCAATTTTCGAGATTTTCTTCAAACGTTAGCAATTTTTGTGAATTTCCGAAACTTACATTAGTGTTCATGAATTTTTACGATTTTGGTTCATTTTCAAAATCTCTACCATTTTTCGAGAATTTTCAACGTTTTAGTCAGCTAAAAGCTAAACACTTTTCGTAAATTTCCAAGATTTTCGTTAATTTTCAAAGTTCCGACGGCCTACATGAAATCCAAAGATTTTCAATAATTTTAAATATGTAGACGCTTATCAGGAATTTTTGAAGATTTTCGTAAATCTTTAAAATCGAGAATTTAGAACATTTCCGTTAACTTTCATACAAGTGTGAATTTCCAAGAATCAATCATTTTCTAAATTATCATGAATTTTTCAACATTGCCATTAATTAATTTAGACGTTGTATTAATCGGTAACGATTAATAAACGTTTTGAAGAAATGCCTCATATTATTTGTCTAATAAATCTCTTTGAAATCTGCAATCCCGAAAATAAACAAAATTCTTGAAAATTCATGAATACCGGAAATTTTTTAAAATGAACAAAAATCTAGGAAATACATGAAAAGGGTCCAAGTTTTAAAAAATAACGAATTTGAAAATCAGCAATAATCTTGAAAAATGCATGATTTTTTGTCGAAATTTTGAAAATTGTTATAAAATCTTGGAAATTAATAAAAATAATTGAAAATTAACGAACGTATTGAAGAATTCACGAGTCTTTAAAATGTTGAAAATTAAATAAAATCTTGGAAATTCACCAAAATGTACAAGATTTTAAAAATCGAACAAAAACTTGAAAACCCTTAAGATTTTGTAAATTAATGAAAATATTGTAAAAAACCAGTGAATATTTTTTAGCGAATGTTTTCCACTACCAGCATGAAAGCATGAAGTAAAATTTCGAGTTGAGAAAAGCCCGCAGAATTTGGATTTGGAAGTCCAAATCCAAATTCGGGCGTTTGTCAACTCGAAATTTTAAGCCATGCTAAAAACTGATTAATTGTTAAGTTTAAAATATTTAAAACATTTTTTTATTATAGATTATCAGGTTTCGACATACTTCAAAATGTTGTCAATTTTAATATCACTTTATGACATTGTTTCATCATTTTTCGATAATTTTCGATATTTTCAAATTGTGGCAAATTTCAACATTTTTCCTTGACATTTCATTACTATTCCATGGTTTGCGCACCACTGACAGAGCATAAAACTTCCAGATAAAGACAATAAACGTAAAGACAATAAACTCTATTATTATTATTATATTGGCCCGAGCACTGTCCGAACCGCGGGAGATAATCCTTTGGACCGGGCAATTAGTTAATTGCTAGGTGCGAACTCATTTTAAATAAAGGAAGAATTGTAAATGTTATTTACAATTCTTGTTGCCGGAGATTAAAATAATCCCTGGTAACAAGATGTATTTGTGTGCTTTTGAACTTCACTTCAAATCAGTGTTTTGTACGCGTGGCGCATGAAGTAAAATTTCGAGTTTAGAAAAGCCCGAAAATTTGTCTCGGAAATTTTCACGGGGCTTTTCTAAACTCGAAATTTTACTTCATGATTAGCCTGAGAGTGAAAACACCCGTTCAAACATTTAAATTGAATTCTATTATAAAATCGACGAATGCCTGAAAATTACGTAAATAAAAAGTTCACAGAATATCATTAAAACCAGGAACGTCAGAGAAAATTTATGGAATTGTACTCAAACTGACCAAAACACTAACAAAAAAGCCATATGATATATTATTTTTCTTCTTGCCGTCTTCCTTGTGGATCCGGACGCACTGCAGCCTAGGTGGCTTACTGAACTACCCCATATTGTCTTACTCAGGCAATTATTCCAAACTCGATCCAAATATGACCTGTCTTTTGTTTTCCAGCGCATTGCAGCTACACAACAATGCACATTTGTTGTTTCCAGTACCCTATCACAGAGCCGACAACTGGTGGAACTGGTGGAATATATACCGATTTTCCTTAGATGCTCTTTAACAGTCATGTGGCCTGTTAGTAGTCCTATAGTTGTTTTTAGCTGTATCCTACTTAGTGTCAGGTCTGCAGCTTGGTTTGAGTTAGGTCCATTTATAATGGCCTTACTGTGGTTAAGGCCTGGTCTGTTTACCCAGTATTCCTTGTGTTTGTTGCGAATCCACTTTCTGACTTCTTGGCGACTCGACTTTGTTTGTGATGCCCAAGACAGGTTCAGGTCCTATAAATGATATGGTAGCTCCCTGCCTTGCTAGCTCATCAGCTTTTTCATTTCCCTCGATACCTGAATGACCCGGCGTCCAGACAAGTGTGACCTTGGTCTGTCTCGCCAGGTGATTCATTATGTCGAAGCAGTCCAACACCAGTTTGGATGAAGTCTTTTGGCTCTTTAGAGCCTTCAGTGCCGCCTGGCTATCGGACATAACATAGATTTGCCTGTCCCGACAGCCCTTCTCTATGTTGGTTTTCGCACATTCTATAAGTACGAATATTTCGGATTGAAAGACTGATCCCAGGCAGCCCAGCGAGTGGGCATAGCCTGTCTTCATATTTTCATTGTAGATTCCTGATCCAGTACCTGTGTCTGATTTAGAACCATCCATATACCAGATCATGCTATGTTTGTGAATGTCTTCCCTAAAGTCGTTCCATTCCTTGCGGTCTGGAATAGTGACTTTAAAGAGTGCGTTTTCAAGATATCTGACTGTCATATGGTCCGACCTCATCTGCAAGAGAGGTCCCCTTATGTCTGTCAAGAGTCTTCTGTGTGGCGTATCAACTCTTATGTTGACTGATGATAGCTGCAGCCTGTGGAGTGGCAATCTTGCCTCCCCCACTATCAGAATGTGAAGAGATGTGAGATCTAGGAGCGTCACCATGGCTGCAGTGGGCGTGGTTCTCATAGCCCCCGTTATGCTGACACAAGCAAGCCTTTGAATCCCTGCTGAGGGTTTGTATGGTTGTGTGTTGCGTGACTTTAGGCCACCACACCAAAGCAGTATACATGATTGCGGGTCTGACCACTCTGGTATACATTGTTTGTCGTACGTTCGTCTAATTACCGCAAGGGTAATTTCCGATTTACGTTTGATTTTTGAGATGTGCGACGTCCAGGTGAGCTTGGAGTCAAAGATTATTCCTAAGTACTTCACCTCACCCGACATTTCTAGGTTAACACCATTTAGAAAGAGAGGTCCTTGGCCCTCCAGTTTCCTTAAGATATTATTAATTTTGTCAAAATCAGCAGGCAAATTACAAAACACGTAAAAATTTCTAAAATGAACTTAAATATTGACGAAAACAATAAAAATAATTTAACAAAATGGGGGTTTCTCACAGAAGAAAGTTATATTAAAAGGCCAGGGAAAAAAATCTTGGATCTGGGAAATGCCGGAAAAATTTAACATATCAGATTGTGGCTACCATGTCAGTTTTACTTCAAATAATATCAAACAAAATTTTGAAAACTAAATTATTATCTTTAAAAACATTTTTAATGCTCTTATCAAAGCATCAGTTTGAAGTTTCGAACGAGCGTTTCCACTACCAGACTAAGCATGAAGTAAAATTTCAAGTTTAGAAAAGCCCCGTGAAAAATTTTCTGGGTTTTTCTAAACTCGAAATTTTACTTCATGCGCCACGCGTATAAAACAGTAATTTAACGAGAAATTTAAAAACACACAAAATAATTTTTTCAAGTTAATCCTTACAATTAATTCAAATTATTTTTGACGATTCAAAACCTTTTTTAAGTATTCGAATCCTGTTATAAACATTCGAATCCTTTTATAAGGATTCGAATCACCCACATTTGGATTCGAATACGAATCCTCTTAAAAAAATATAACGAATCCGGATCACGAATCCAGTTGAACTAAAGTATTCGAATGCCTCATTTAAATCCTCTAAAAGGATTCGAATCCAGAATTTGAATCCTGAATGATTCGAATCCTGCCCAGCTCTGGTTCATGGCTGTATTTGAATTGAAAACGCAAAATTGTGTCGAATATTTAACAATAGAACTGTTTAATTTCAATAATCGCCTATTGTTTAATATACGATACAATTTTCCGCATTCAGAATAAATTAATTAATTGGTTTTAAGTACGAGGTGCGCATAGCGTGCAATCAAAATATTATACTGCACACAATACCGATGCAATTTATCATCGGTGAGAAATCGCACTGAACTGACGTAATATTGGGAAGAATTGACCAAACCGTATAGAGTAAAATGACGTCATTACAGTGCGACTTCTCACCGATGACAAACGCATAATTGTTGAATAGTATTTTTCCTTCGACCTGAATCAATTTTCCAAACGTTTACCCAATGAAATAGGCCAATTATTATTCATACACGTGTACGCTTTGCGAAATTTAACGTGCAAGTAAATATTTATTGGCGCTTCATTTCACACGTGAATATTAATGCACTGTATCAATAGCAGCTAAAATTAAATTGCGCGTCCAGAAATAAACTGTGTTTAACTAGGCGAAGGAGACAAATTTGTTCTCGTTGTAAACAGGAGCGCGTCCCACACGTGTGTCCAAGTTTTGATTTTTTATTACAAAACTTTGGATAATTGTTACGAAATAGGACGGATCAAAGAACTTTAATTTAATTAGAAAAAAAAAGTGATGAAATTATTAAATGTGTTTAAGTTAATGAATTACAACAGTAGTATTTTAATAATATAGTAATATCATAATGACAAAACTTGATCAACATTTATAATACTAAAATAATGGTTAATTTTCTGCTAATAATTAAGTGAATGCGGCTTAAGCACAAATTGCCAAATATTTTGTTTAAAAAAATATGTCATCCGTTTTTTTTGCTCCTGTCCAAATTTTCAGGCTTTTCTCAACGCGTACAAAATACTAAAATATTATGAAGTTTAAAATATACTGCTTTATCATATTGCTTCAGCTTTAGTATACTGCAAACCAGAGCTGGGACGAATCCTGGTAAAAAGGATTCGAATTACGAATCCGAATCACCTAATATGATTAGAATCACGAATACGCGAATTAAGGATTCGTAAGATATAAATATGATCCTGTGTTTTCGAATCACGAATACAAATCCTTTAAGAATTTGATTTTGGTATTTTTTTGCAACCATTAACATATAAATATCGTTACCAGTTGTTTTAACAAAAATATTCAAAACCTAATTATTTATTATTAACACTGAACATCATTATTAACAGACTAAATATCTGTGTTACTCTGATTAAAGACGTATTTGTGTGTTTTTGAACTTTACTTCAAATCAGTGTTTTGTACGCGTGGAGCATGAAGTAAAATTTCGAGTTTAGAAAAGCCCCGTGAAAATTTGTCTGGGAGTGGAATCACTAATCATTAAAACCGGGAAAGTCAGAGAAAAGTCATGGAATTTTATTCAAATTGACCAAAACACTAACAAAAAAAGCGATATGATATTATTAAATTTGTCAAAATCAACAAGCATCATAAAAATTACAAAACACGTAAACATTTATAAAACCAACTTTAATATTGACAAAAACAATAAAAACAATTTAACAAAATGGGGGTTTCCCACAGAAGAAAGTTATATTAAATGGTCAGGGCAATAAATCTTGAATCAGGGAAATGTCGGAAAAACTTAAAATTTCAGACTGTGGCAACCATGTCAGTTTTACTTCAAATAGCATTAAACAAAATTTTGAAAACTAGATTATTATCTGTAAAAACATGTTCAGTCATTTAATATTCTTATCAAAGCATTCAGTAAAATGTCAGACTAAGCATGAAATAAAATGTCGAGTTTAGAAAAGCCCCGCGTAGAAAATTTGTCGAAGGTTACGCAGCGACCCGAGACAAATTTTCACGGGGCTTTTCTTAACTCGACATTTTACTTCATGCGCCACGTGTATAAAACAGTGATTTAATGAGAAATTTAAAAATACACAAAACAAATTTTTTATGTTAATCCTCACAATTAATTCAAATTATTTTTGACGATTCGAATTCTTTTGTAAGTATTCGAATCCTTTTATTATTATTCGAATCCTTTTATTATTATTCGAATCCTTTTATAAATATTTGAATCCTTTTATAAATATTCGAATTCTTTTATAAGGATTCGAATCACCTGCATTTGGATACAAATACGAATCCTTTTAAAAAAATGTAACGAATCCGGATCACGAATCCAGTTGGACCAAAGTATTTGAATGCCTCTTTTGAACCTTCTGAAAGGATTCGAATCCTGAATGATTTGAATCCTGCCCAGCTCTGCTTCAAACTTTACAATATTTTAGTGTTTAATACGCGTGGCGCATGAAGTAAAATTTCGAGTTTAGAATAGCCTGAAAATTCGGTTTGGTCGCTCCGCGAAACAAATTTTCAGGCTTTTCTAAACTCGAAATTTTACTTCGTACCTAATTGGGGAGTGAAAAAAACTCGTTTAAAGCTTCAAATTAAACTCTTTTAAAAAACAACGAATGTCGAAAAAAATGTCCATTAGCGGTTTTTGGACCAAAATTTAAAACTAGAAAATTGAAAAAATGATTTAAGGCATTCTATTAACGACATTTAAAAACTCATAAAATTAAAGTTTCAGATTTATTGATGAACTCCGCGAGGCACAATTACCGACGAGAAGTTGGCCACACATTTCCAGCCACGGATTTTGGCGCCTCCACCATCTTACTAATTATGAACAATCTCATTAAAAAAATTATATCTCCCAAGGCACATACTTTATTTTCAAATTGTCTTCACTAATTGTTTAATTAATATATCTAGAACGATTATAAATGATCAGAAAGTAAAAACTCTTGTTTGTTATATTTTTAAACAATATGTCGCGCATATGGCCACCACACATACCAAATTTAAAAAATTCATATCTCCCAAGGCACATACTTTATTTTCAAAATATCTTTACTAATTGTTTAAACAATATATCTAGAACAGTTATAAATGATCAGAAAGTTATAACACTTATTTGTTATATTTTTTAAACAATATATTTCTGTTAGTGTATGGCCACCACACATACCAAATTTAAAACATTCATATCTCCCAAGGCACATACTTTATTTCTAAATCGTCATCACTGCTTGTTTAAACAATATATCTAGAACAGTTATAAATGACCAGAAAGTTATAACTCTCATTTGTTATATTTTTTAAACAATATATTTCTGTTAGCGTATGGCCACCACACATACCCAATGTTAAAAAAATCATATCTCCCAAGGCACATGCTTTATTTTCAAAATATCTTCACTGCTTGTTTAAACAATATATCTAGAACAGTTATGAATGACCAGAGAGTTATAACTCTCATTTGTTATATTTTTTAAACAATATATTTCTGTTAGCGTATGGCCACCACACGTACCAAATTTAAAAAAATCATATCTCCCAAGGCACATACTTTATTTTCAAAATATCTTCACTGCTTGTTTAAACAATATATCTAGAACAGTTATAAATTATCAGAAAGTTATAACTCTCATTTGTTATATTTTTTATAACAATATATTTGTGTTAGCGTATGGCCACCACACGTACCAAATTTAAAAAAAATCATATCTCCCAAGGCACATACTTTATTTTCAAAATACCTTCACTGCTTGTTTAAACAATATATCTAGAACAATAATAAATGATCAGAAAGTTATAACTCTCATTTGTTATATTTTTTAAACAATATATTTCTGTTAGTGTATGGCCACCACACATACCAAATTTAAAAAATTCATAGCTCCCAAGGCACATACTTTATTTTCAAAATATCTTCACTGCTTGTTTAAACAATATATCTAGAACAGTTATAAATGGCCAGAAAGTTATAACTCTCATTTGTTATATTTTTTAAACAATATATTTCTATTAGCGTATGGCCACCACACATACCAAATTTAAAAAAATCATATCTCCCAAGGCACATACTTTATTTTCAAAATATCTTCACTACTTGTTTAAAAAATATATCTAGAACAGTTATAAATGACCAGAAAGTTATAACTCTCATTTGTTATATTTTTTTAAACAATATATTTCTGTTAGCGTATGGCCACCACACGTACCAAATTTAAAAAAATCATATCTCCCAAGGCACATACTTTATTTTCAAAATATCTTCACTGCTTGTTTAAACAATATATCTAGAACAGTTATAAATGATCAGAAAGTTATAACTCTCATTTGTTATATTTTTTATAAAGATATATTTGTGTTAGCGTATGGCCACCACACGTACCAAATTTAAAAAAGTCATATCTCCCAAGGCACATACTTTATTTTCAAAATATCTTCACTGCTTGTTTAAATAATATATCTAAAACAATTATAAATGATTAGAAAGTTATAACTCTCATTTGTTATATTTTTTAAACAATATATTTCTGCTAGCGTATGGCCACCACACATACCAAATTTAAAAAATTCATATCTCCCAAGGCACATACTTTATTTTCAAAATATCTTCACTGCTTGTTTAAACAATATATCTAGAACAGTTATAAATGACTAGAAAGTTATAACTCTCATATGTTATATTTTTTTAAACAATATATTTCTGTTAGCGTATGGCCACCAAGCGTACCAAATTTTAAAAATTCATATCTTCCAAGGCACATACTTTATTTTCAAAATATTTTCACTGCTTGTTTAAACAATATATACTCAATGACATTAGAAGCGTAACACCAAGAAGGAATGATTTTTTTGAATTCATATTTTAGCAACAGAGTGACTATATTTAAAGCATACATTGATAATAATTTCAACCTTGTGCCTTTTATATTTATTGTGAAAAAAAAATATTTCACTTTTTCTTTTTTGATAAAACTATTTATATGAGCTGTTTAGTACAGATGTTTTTAGTTTTCGTGTTTCCGTTGAGTGTGTTAAGCTTAAATAAAATGCCTCGAGTCCGAAGACGTCCACAATATCACCATTTGAGCGATTTTGACCGGGGTCGAGTTGTTGCTTATCGAGATGTCGGTATGTCCTATCGCGAAATTGCCCGCCGTATTGATTCCACTGCAGCAACTGTAATACGTGTGTATCAGGTATGGACAGAAGAAGGTAGAGGAGCAAGAAGAAGACCAATTGGTCAACCAAGGCGTACGACAGAACGTCAAGATCGGCGCTTAAGACAAATAGCCCTGCGAGACCGTTTCGCTACTACGCGTCAAATCGGTGATCAATGGATTGGAGAAGAAGGTAGGCCCGTTAGTATGCGACCTTATATCGCCGCATTCAATCCTTTGGGCTTCTTTCGTACCGTCCAAGATCAGTGCTTCCTTTAACAGCGAGACACTGTCGCCAAAGGTTGGACTGGTGCAGAGAACGGCAGCATTGGGAGGCATAATGGCACTATGTCGTATTCAGCGATGAATCACGATTTTGTCTAGGCACGCATGATGGCCGTAGAAGGGTACGACGCTACCATGGAGAACGACCTGATCTTAGGTTTGCTATTGAGAGGCATGTACACAGGACTGCTGGAGTAATGGTTTGCTTATGGTAGTCGATCACCTCTTGTATTCATTCGAGGCAGTATGACAGCTGCGCGTTATGTTGAAGACGTCATACGACCGACTTTGTTGCCTTATTTAGATAGCCGCCCAGACGTACTTTTTCAACAAGATAACGCACGTCCCCATATTGCTCGTCGAACTATGAACTTTCTTAATGAAGCTGGTGTTAATGTTTTGGCGTGGCCGCCCCGTTCGCCGGATTTAAATCCCATTGAACATGTGTGGGATATCATGGGAAGAAGAATATTCTCTTTGCATTATCCTCCACAGACTCTAGCACAGTTGATCGATGAAATTCAAGTTGCTTGGAACGAGATGCCTCAAGAAGACATCGACCATCTCATTTTGTCGATGCCCAGACGTCTACAGGAGTGTATACAGCAAAGGGGTCGCCAAACACATTATTAATTTTTTTAGATTGTTTTTTAATAAAATTTCTTGAAAATGTATTCATTTTATTCTTGTTGCAAGACTACCATACTGGCAAAAAATCAAGTTAAAATAATAACTCCTTCTGGGTGTTACGCTTCTAATGTCATTGAGTATATCTAGAACAGTTATAAATGATCAGAAAGATATAACTCTCATTTGCTATATTTTTTAAACAATATATTTCTGTTAGCGTTAGCGTTAAATTTGGTATGTAAGGTGGCCAACCTTACATACCAAATTTAAAAAATTCATATCTCCCAAGGCACATACTTTATATATTGTTTAAAAAATATAACAAATGAGAGTTATAACTTTCTAGTCATTTATAACTGTTCTAGATATATTGTTTAAACAAGCAGTGATGAGAATTTGGAAATAAAGTATGTGCCTTGGAAGATATGATTTTTTTAAAGTTGGTATGTGTGGTGGCCATACGCTAACAGAAATATATTGTTTAAAAAATATAACAAATGAGAGTTATAACATTCTGATCATTTATAACTGTTCTAGATATATTGTGTAAAGAATCAGTGAAGATATTTTGAAAATAAAGTATGTGCCTTGGTAGATATAATTTTTTAAAATTTGGTATGTGTGGTGGCCATATGCGCGACATATTGTTTAAAAATATAACAAACAAGAGTTTTTACTTTCTGATCATTTATAATCGTTCTAGATATATTGATTAAACAATTAGTGAAGACATTTTTAAAATAAAGTATGTGTCTTGGGAGATATAACTTTTTTAATGAGATTGTTCATAATTAGTGAGATGGTGGAGACTCCAAAACCCGTGGCTGGAAATGTGTGGCCAACTTCTCGTCGGTGGCACAATTCACCCTCAAAGTTTGAACATTTCTGAAAGACGGTCGGTCGGTGCGCAAAATTAGCGTTATCTTAAAAAAATCACAACTTTAAGACCACACGTTCTATCGTCACATTTTTTTGACACAACGATAACATTATATCATTGTACTAAATGGCAGGTAGTTTGATTGATTAAAATAATTAGTAACGATTTGAAAATTAATTAGAAACGAATAATTAATTAAAGAAAATAAGCTTACGCTTCTTATAGTCTTAAGTTGTCTTATTAATTAAGACATTGTTTGCATTTTTACGAATAATTTTTTCCTAATTTTATATATTATGTTTAAAGTGTGCAAACTATAAGAAGCGTAAGCTTATTTTCTCGAATTCAAATAGTTTTGAATTTGAATTTATCTTGTTTGAACTGTACCGTAAGTATAATAATAGATAGCCTAAGACAGTTTTAATCAAAGTTCTTTCACTTCTATTTTTAATTGTTATCTCTCCATTCATTTTAAATTTGTATTTGTTAGTTGGTTTGAAGAGAATTTGACCTAAACATTACATATACTTTAATAGAGCGTTGTAACAAATCAAATTAAATAAGATTTTAAATATTTCATTGTATAATTCAATATCCGGAGGTGTATTTGCACGGGAAGTAGTTGTTTCAAAGGATATTTATCCTCTTAAGTTGTCTTATTAATTAAGATATTGTTTGCATTTTCACGAATAGTTTTTTCGTAATTTTATATGTTAATTCCTTCGGGTTTAGTAAAATTGCATTCACCCATTGTATTTTCGTATCTAGTTAGTAATAAATCCCTCGAGCAAGTCAATCTTTAAAGATTTAGGTGTTATCTTCGATAATAATTTCACATTCAATCCCCATGTACAGTCCCTTACAAAGAGCGCCTTTAGAGCACTAGGTTTTATATATCAGAACTCAGCCAACTTACATAATCTTAGTGCTTTAAAGGCGTTATTTAACGCTTACGTTCGGTCCAAGTTGGAATATGCGTCCTTAATATGGTTTTCGCATATTCAACCGCAGATAAGGCTTGTTGAAGGGGTTCAACGAAAATTTCTTAAATTTCTCTACTTCAAAAGTGAAGGTTGCTACCCTATTAGAGGTTATGATCATATGTTGTTGATTGAGAAATTTAACGTTACATCACTTCACTGCCGACGCCTCAATGCAGGTACCGTTTTTTTGCACAAGCTAATGCGTCACAAGATCTTGCCTTCTTGCCTATTGCAACTGGTGGGACTGCATATTCCAACATTTAACAGTAGGCATAAACCTACATTTAGCATTAGCTCATTTCGAAATAATTTTGGATTAAAATTACCCGTACACATTGTCTGTAATATATTCAATACTTTGCCTGCCACTTGTGACATATTTCATGACTCATTAGAGTCAATTTTGCTATGTGTTAATTGTTAATTTAATATGTAACTTAAAAGTTAACATTTTATTGTTTAGGTTTATTATTTATTTTGATTATTATTATTTGTTAGGTATTATATTATTCTATTATATTATTGTACATTTTGCATTGTAATTAGGATTTTTCCTGTTGGGTAATAACGATTATTATTATTATTATCATTAATCAAAAATAGAAATTCATGCGCCACGCGTATAAAACACTGAACTATTGTGAAGTTTAAAAGCACACAATATGTGAATTAAAAGAGAAAATCTCTGTATATTATGATTTATAAAAAACAATTTTATTGTAGATGCGAAAAACCCAGATCTATCAAATATTTCGAAACTTTTGTTTCTACAATGCTTAGCAAAGTTTGAAAATTCTCTACTTGCATTTAATTAAAACGTTGGCACGTCTTTTATGTAGAAAAATATGTTTGTGTTTTCCTTTCCTTGTTTATTTGATTTATTTTTTCTCATCAACAGGCAAGAACAGGAAATATCTTTGTCAATAGGTTATCAAGACGATATTTTCTCCTCTGAGTGTATTTATGTCTATTCGTACTGCGCATTGATTCATCAAAAATTGTTATGATTGTAGCATTTCAGCTGTGAATAAATAATATGAAGTCCTACAGGCGCCGCATATTAATATGAATTAATTTACCTCGTGTTAAAAATTCGCATATCACGCCTCATAAATTGTCTTATTATCCGGTGTGTATGATAATGAGCAAAACGTATTTATGAGGATATGAATATTACCTCATTGATTAAAATTTAAATTTAATGTAAATAAACAAGAAATATATTCGATTCTTGTTGTGCTATAGTCTTGCTAGAACCATATTTTCATATTGAGTGAAGTAAAACATTTGTTTTGTTTCATACTTTTATTTGCAGTTGCCTGGCATGTATAACACTTATTTTTTTCCACACTTTTGTTTGTAATTACCTGGCATGTATTTTAAGAATGTATTCATTTAAAAATATATTTTACAAAAATTCGCAAAATATGAATAGATTACACACTCTTGTGGCAAACTGATATCTCAATCAGTAAATTTAGGCCAAATCTGATAAGAATAATTTAGTTCTCAAAATCAAATCACACGTCGTATTAAATTATAAAAAACTTTCATTTAATAGGATGAATTAATTTCTCGCTTAACCCCTGGTAAAACATATTTAATTAATAATAGAACTTTTATTAAAACACTTGGTTTGATTCACTAATTCACTAAATCAGTGAAACAAACCAAGTGTTTTAACAGAAGTTCTACTATTTAATTAATTGTCTTGCGTTTTTAAATATATAATATAATTTTTAAATAGTGTTTGTATAAAATCAATCAGTTTTATTTTTGACTTTCTGACAGTCCTTGAACACACGCGGTTTGAAATACGAGACGTTTATGTGTCATAGTAATCAGCGTAACTAGATTTAAATAAAAGTGATCACTGATAAAATTGTTTATAAAATACACAGAATGATTTTTAGGAATGCTCTCGAATTACATAAAAATCATTAATTAAAATAATGGTCAATACAATTAATTGGCTAAACTGAACTTATTGGCATCATTTGAAAGTACTGAGAATAACTTTGCGGTGTTCAATTTTTAAACGCGTCATAAAATAATTACGACCCTGATTACATCTCGTCAAGCCTACAATTGGATAATTTACTTCCGAATGAATGAATACTTTGAAAGGGCAACATTTTATGAGGTTTAAGAATTTGCATATTTTATAGTTGGAATTGTTTTTTTCAGGCTTTTCTAAACTCGTAATTTTACTTCATGCGCCACACGTAAAAAACACTGATAAAGTGAAGTTCAAAATGTACTACCTAGGTTTGATCACATGTTTATTAATTTTACAAATGTTTATATAGAACAGAGCTGGGCAGGATTCAAATCATTCAGGATTCGAATCCTGGATTCTAATCCTTTTAGAGGATTTAAAAGAGGCATTAGAATACTTTCGTTCAACTGGATTCGTGATCCGGATTCGTTACATTTTTTTAAGAGGATTTCTATTCCAATGCAAATGTGGGTGATTTGAATCCTTATAAAAGGATTCGAATATTTATAAAAGGATTCGAATACTTACAAAAGGTTTTGAATTATCAAAAATATATCGAATTAATTGTGAGGATTAACTTGAAAAATGTCTTTCGTGTGTTCTTATATTTCTCGTTAAATCACTGTATTATACGCGTGGCGCATGAAGTAAAATTTCGAGTTTAGAAAAGCCCAGAAAATTTGTCACAGGGCTTTTTCTTTCACAGGGCTTTTCTAAACTCGAAATTTTACTTCATGTTTAGTCTGGGAGTGAAAACGCTCGTTCGAAACTTCAAAGTGAATGCTTTGATGAGAACTAAAAATGTTTTTAAAGATAATAATCTAGTTTTCAAAATTTTGTTTAATATTATTTGAAATAAAACTGACATGGTAGCCACAATCTGAAATGTTTAATTTTTCAGGCATTTCCCTGATTCAAGATTTTTTCCCTGACCTTTTAATATAATTTTCTTCTGTGAGAACCCCCCATTTTGTTAAATTGTTTTCATTGTTTTTGTCAATATTTAAGTTAATTTTATAATTTATTACGTGTTTTGTAATTTGCCTGCTGATTTTGACAAATTTAATAATATCATATGGCTCTTTTGTTAGTGTTTTGGTCAATTTTAATATAATTCCATGACTTTTCTCTCTCTTTCCCGGTTTTAATGATATTCACGGAATTTTTTATTTACGTATTTTCAGGCATTCGTCGATTTTATAATAGAGTTCAATTTGAAGTTTTGAACGGGTGTTTCCACTCCCAGGCTAAGCATGTAGTAAAATTTCGAGTTTAGAAAAGCTCCGTAAAAATGTTCGGGCTTATCTAAACTCTAAATTTTACTTCATGCGCCACGCGTACTAAACACTGATTTGAAGTGAAGTTCAAAAACACACAAATACATCTTTAATCAGATTAACAGGGAATCAGATATTTAGTCTGTTTAAACGATGTTCAGTGTTAATAATAAATAATTAGGTTTTGAATATTTTTGTTAAAACAACTGGTAACGATATTTATATATTAATATATTCGATACTTGTTCTGCTACTTTCTTGATGGAACCAAATTTTCAAATTGGGTAAAGTACTACACTTGTTATGTTCCATATTTTTATTTTCAGTTGCCTGACACGTGTTTCGATCCGTTACGATCATTTTCAAAGTTAAAACTAATTTGAATTTGACAAATGTTCCTATATATGTACAAACAAACAGGCTAATTAGTGGACATTCCAGCGCTAATGATGTTGTTGGCGGTGTCGCTGACCTCATGCTGATTGTTCAGTAGATAATCCCCCCTGCTGAAGGCTCGTTTGATCTCTAATCCCTCTAATAGGTTCAGGTACCGACCTTTTCGACAAATGTGGATTGGTTCGATCTCCCCCATGTGGTGTCTTTTGGCTGTACAATGGTCCGCTAATCCTGTGTTTGCTGTCCTGTTAATTATTGATTTTCTTAATCTTAATACAAATTGACAACAACAACGGATATAATCAGGATACAGTTTTTAAGATGCTAAAAAGGAAGAAGAGGATAACAAAGAAACAGCTCCTATACAGCCCAGACGGTCGAAAAGATACAAAAGAAAACATATTTGCAGCAATACCATTTGTTAATAATACTAGCACAAAAATTAGGAAACAGTTGAGATCACATAATGTAACGGCAATAGTAGTTAATAGAACAAACTTAGGTCACAAAATTATTAATAATAAAATTGAAACAAAAGAAAAATTAAAAAGATCAGGAGTGTACAAAATCAATTGCTTAAATTGCGAGGGCATATATATAGGACAAACTAGGAGAAATTTTGAAACAAGGCAGCGGGAACACAGAAAATCAATAATTAACAGGACAGCAAACACAGGATTAGCGGACCATTGTACAGCCAAAAGACACCACATGGGGGAGATCGAACCAATCCACATTTGTCGAAAAGGTCGGAAGCTGAACCTATTACAGGGATTAGAGATCAAACGAGCCATCAGCAGGGGGGATTATCTACTGAACAATCAGCATGAGGTCAGCAACACCGACAACAACATCATTAGCGCTGGAATGTCCACTAATTAGCCTGTTTGTTTGTACATATATAGGAACATTTGTCAAATTCAAATTAGTTTTAACTTTGAAAATGATCGTAACGGATCGAAACACGTGTCAGGCAACTGAAAATAAAAATATGGAACATAACAAGTGTAGTACTTTACCCAATTTATACATTAATGGTTGCAAAAAAATAATAAAATCAAATGTATTCTTAAAGGATTTGTATTCGTGATTCGAAAAACCAGGATTCGATTTTTTTATTCAAATCATCAAATTATTTATTTCTTACGAATCCTTTTATTCGAGTATTCGTGATTTGAATCATATTAGGTGATTCGGATTCGCGATTCGAATCCTTTTTACGAGGATTCGTCCCAGCTCTGGTATGGAATATGTAAAAGTAAACTTACAAAAAAATCACTGTATGTTTTAAAATTTGTAAAAATACAATGTTTGCTTTAGAACTTTAAAAACTTAGAATTAGGCGTAGAATTAATCAATAATCAGAGTTTTAGATTATATCGGTAAACAGTAATTACGGCAATTAAAAAAGCATTTACAGCCTGCACATTGAGATGTTAAGGAAACCTATTACATTTTTAGTTGGATTTATGTTTGAAAATTGGTTGGAAATAAAATATTTGCTGTGGAGCTTTAAAAACTTGAAATTAGACGTGGAATTAATCAGAGTTTAAGCATAAATTAAATAAGTCTGTCAAAAATGCACTCACATTCACTTTTATTTGTAATTATTGGTTCGAAATTTAATTATTGATCTGGAGCTTTAAAAACTTGAAACTATACGAAAATTTAATCGGAGTTTCGGAGATAAATTAAATACGGGAATTAAAAATAAATGTACAGCCAATGTTATAATTTGGTCATTTTCCACGAATTTCATTGATTTGCTAAATTTTGACGATTTTTTGCGAATTTTTCAAATATTTTATCAATTTTATATAGTATAGTTTTGCTACTGACAATACTGACTATATTGACTGTCATTTGAGTAAATATACTACATACTGACAGTTATTTGACAACCTTGACTACATCTTGACTATATTGACCATTTTCGACATTTTTATTAGCGTATGCAGTTAAACAACTCCTTTACCTTTTTATGTGTTTAGCAATATAATATAAAATTATAACTTACTAGAAATAAAACTGCAAACAGTCAAATTTAACTAAAATACATATAATATTTGAAAGCATGAAAATGGTAGCTACAAGAAGAATTTTTCTTCTTTACGAAACTATAGATTTTAATAATATTTACAAAAAAAGAATATGCTGTGATGAACTAATCTTAAAAAAATCAACCAAAATCAATTCACTAAGAAATTCACAACAAAAATATCGAGAAGAATATAATTTCATTAAAAAAATCATCCACTATATTTGTTTTTTTCATTTTCACTCCTAATTTTACAATAAAAAAAACTAGAAAATGTGATTTCAATTATTGTTTTAAAGGTGCTTCGACTCCTTGATTAGGTATGAAGTAAAATTTCGAGTTTAGCGTGGCGTGCCGGAAAATCCAAATTGTCAGGCTTTTGTTAACTCGCGTATAAAACATTGATTTAAAGTAAAGTTAAATTGATGTATTGACTTTTTATTTTTTTATAATGGGGCAGATGGCCGTTTGACAGGTAATTGTCGTATCGATAGTTTTGTAATTCAGGCTTTTCTAAACGCGAAATTTTACTTCATGCGCCACGCGTATTAAACACTGAAATATTGTATTAAAAATAAACTGCTAAAGCAGGATTAAAAATATACTGTTCAACAAGAATATTTAGAATTTCGCAATATTTCAGTGTATTAAACGCCTGGCGCAAGGAGTAAAATTTCGAGTTTAGAGAAGCCTTAAAATGTTGGTTTTCTAAACTCAAAAGAACAATGGCCAATTTCAGATAATATGCCCGATTGATGGCGGCGGAGTTGATGGTAACATTTCTCATCCAAAATGACTTCGACCACTTCAAGGTCAACCCAAAATTCATTGAGCATCAGTCTCAAAATCAGCAATTGTTAATTTTATTTAATCATCATTATAAACACTATTAAAAATTCATACTAATCATCATCTTTATCACCATCTACTGGAGCTAAGTTGTCGAAAAAGTGGTCAAGATTTGCTGCAGGAGACTTCAGATCGTCAATTTTTCAAGCATGTACAAGATACCAGATAACTGTCATGATGTGACTGCAGCAACCAGCAGTTCTACTTCCTGCGAAACAACCGCATGTATAACCAACAATCAGATCAAGATCAGAACCGTTCAAATTGAGAAGTACATTTTGATAATAGTTTTTGTTCTTCTTGTGTCTTGAGAACAAATGACAGTTTATTCAAACATAGTCAGCGTTATCAATATCAAAGTAATCATCGTAGTCAATAATATTGTCTTTTAGAACTCGATACTTGAATGAACCATTATGTGTAATAGTTTGAAAATAGTATGACGGCGCTTGTCGAAGCTGATAAGTTCCAAGTGCAAATGATCTGAGCTGATCTAGCGTAAGTGATGGTATGTCTAGTTCATTCATCAATTTCTCTAAGAACCAGTACTTAGTGCCATTGATATTTTTTGTTTCCATCACTTCGTCCAACTTGTTTAACATATGTAATCTGTCGTTTAAAGTGCTAGCATATTCAAGTTGATGTCCTTGATCAGATTCAATTGAATTGCGAGTATAATTATATATTGCGCAGGCAACGATGAAATCTTAGGACGCATGTTCGATGTTGGTATTCCTGATGATGTCATGAAAATAATAGAACTTGCTCTTCAAATGACCATTAATTGTTTCAACCCAAATCGATTTTTTGTTATGAAGCGTTGTGTATTGCTTTCAAGTGCAGTCAGTCTTTGTTTACTAACACATGGTATCATTTCAACCTTAAATTGGTTTTCTAGCAACCATTTCTCAGAATCTCGAAGTCCTCAATCTAAAACAAATATATCACTAGGTTTGAAGAATTGCTTGGCTTTCTCAGTTTGAAGGAACTCAACTAATACCTGCCTATCTGACTTTTTACCAGAATATGACATCGCAACAGCGTCTATGCGTCCTGAACTAGTAGCCATCATGAAAGGTTTCACACAGTTATAGCTTTTGTATGGACACCAGGAATCGATTTAAAAGTCATAGTTAGAACTTTTCTCACATTTCAAATAAGTTGAGTCGCATATGACAATTAAACTTGAGCCGACATCAGTTGTTATTTGTTCGAATAATACTTTTGCAAATGATGCTTGATCGTCTATTAGCAACGTACGTCTCGTACTTTCTCTGATCGTACTGATCGTTCGCCGATCGAAAGTGAATTTAATGCCAAGAGCTTCGTACGTCCTATTTCATCTTAATCGCATCATATATAAACCAAATGAAAAACGTTCTTTCTTTGTTGTACCAATACGATCACTGAAATAGTTAAACTGTTCACGAGTCAGACCAGTTTCATATCGCAAAGAATCGTCTTGAATATTATCGAAATAAGCTTCACTGGTTCCATCCTTTAATCTTAACAATTTAACAAAACTGTCTAGTATCTGAACGATTGAATTAGAGTCGAGCCGAGCTTCATTTGTTGCTGGTGTTAAGTTAGGTAGTTCTTCGAAGTTTAACTGACCATTTTCATGGAATTCCTGTTCTCAAATATAAGAAGCAAAGATCATTTTTCTTGATATCCTTACAATCTTGTTCTTCTTGACATTAAAAAATGCAATCAGTAACACCTTTCGAATGTCTTGCTTTTGGTATATTGATCACAATTGAATCAGCGCTTAGCGTCTCTCTGCTTGCTCTCAAACTTGAACGGTTTCAATCTCTTGATTTAGAAACACATTTGTTACAAACACGCTCGCCTTCAACTAAGGTCTATCCTTGAGATCTAGTTTCGCCTCGATTTAGGCGATTGTTGCAATTAGAACGAGAACAAACGTTTAAACTTGATGAAGACATCTTCAAAAAGTGAAAAACTAGCTAACGTCACTCTTAAAAAAACAAACAAAGAACTTAGAGACCGTTCCTGAAGCTTAATATTTTATTTAATGTTAAGTATATGATTGAAATGTCAACAGGTGTCGCGTAGAACGCTAAAAACGGAAAAAGAGCAATTATCGTTTTTCAGACTGATGCTCACTGAATATCGACTTGACCTTGAAGTGGTCGAGTCACTTTTGATGGCAAATGTTATTATCAACTTTTTATCTGCCGCCATCTCTCGGGCATATTACCTCGAATTTGCCCATTGTTCTTTGACTTCATGCTTAATCAAGGATTGGAAACACTCGTTAGTAGCTTCAAATTAAACTTATAAAAAAAAACGAGTGCCCAAAATGCATCAAGATATGTACAGTTAGGAGAAAAATTCCCTGTGTGTTTCTCTGCACTGACAATAAGTCAGATTAACAGTTGAGTCAAGCTTTTAAAATCATACTGAACAAATATTTTATTTGTATAAGTTATTTGTACAAGAATAAGTTAAATTTTGTGATATAGTGTTTTTGACACATTATTTAAACATTGCTATTTTCCTTTTTTATTCGAATAAATACTTATAATTGTAATAATATACAGGGTGGCGGAGCAAATGACCACATTTAAAATAAACGACATACCTTTATTTTTTAAGATATCGAGATAAAAAAAATCACAATTTGTAGGTAATGAACGGAAGTTTAATACAGGAGAAAAATTAATTATGAAAGGAAATTTCTGAAATGTCGTCCTTCCGCGGTGACGCATTGCTGCAGACGATCGTTAAAGTTTCTCATTATATCTTCCAACATTTCAACGTCAGCCCCTGTGATTTCTTCTTACAGGGGTACCTGAAGTCCAAAGTGAACGTTGACAAACTACGAACTATTCCAGATTTGAAAGAAGGCATACGACGTGCAAAATGTTGAAAGATGTGATGAGGAACTTTAACAATCGTCTGCAGGAAAGCGTCACCGTGGAAGGACGGCATTTATGGGAAATTCTTTTTCATAATAAATTTTTCTTCTGTATTACAATAAAACTTTTATTAGCTACAAATTGTGATTTTTTCATACCGATATTTCGAAAATTAAAGGTATGTAGCAGAGCTGGGAAGAATTCTCGTAAAAAGGATTCGAATCACGAATCCGAATTACCTAATATGATTCGAATCACGAATACTTGAATAATGGATTCGTAAGAGATAAATATGATTCGAATCAAAGATTCGAATCACGAATACAAATCCTTTAAGAATAAATTTGATTCTATTATTTTTTGCAACCATTAATATATAAATATCGTTACCATTTGTTTTAACAAAAATATTCAAAACCTAATTATTTATTATTAAGACTGAACATCGTTGTTAACAGACTAAATATCTGATTCCCTGTTACTCTGATTAAAGATGTATTTGTGTGTTTTTGAACTTCACTTCAAATCAGTGTTTTGTACGTGTGGCGCATGAAGTAAAATTTCGAGTTTAGAAAAGCCCGAAAATTTGTCTCGGGTCGCTGCGCGACCCTCGACAAATTTTCACGGGGCTTTTCTAAACTCGAAATTTTACTTCATGCTTAGCCTGGGAGTGGAAACACCCGTTCAAAACTTCAAATTAAACTTTATTATAAAATCGACGAATGCCTGAAAATTACTTAAATAAAAAATTCTCTGAATATCATAAAAACCGAGAAAGTCAGAGAAAAGTCATGGAATCATATTCAAATTGACCAAAACACTAACAAAAAAGCCATACGATGTTATTAAATTTGTCAAAACCAGCAAGCAAATTACAAAACACGTAAAAGTTTTGAAAATTAACTTAAATATTGACAAAAGCAATGAAAACAATTTAACAACATGAGGGTTTCTCACAGAAGAAAGTTATATTAAAAGGTCAGGGAAAAAAATCTTAGATCAGGGAAATTACGGAAAAATTTTACATTTCATATTGTGGCTACCATGTCAGTTTTACTTCAAATAATATTAAACAAAATTTTGAAAACGAGATTATTATCTTTAAAAATATTTTCAGTCATCTAATGTTCTTATCGAAGTATTCAGTTTAAAGTTTCCCAGACTAAGCAAGAAGTAAAATTTCGAGTTTAGAAAAGCCCTATGAAAATTTGTCGAGGGTCGCGCAGCGACCCGAGACAAGTTTTCCGGGTTTTTCTAAACTCGAAATTTTACTTCATGCGCCACGCGTATAAAATTCGAATTATTTTTGACGATTCAAAACATTTTATAAGTATTCGTATCCTTTTATAAGGATTCGAATCACCCACATTTGGATTCGATTACGAATCCTCTTAAAAAAATGTAACGAATCCGGATCACGAATCCAGTTGAACTAAAGTATTCGATTGCCTCTTTTGAATCCTCTAAAAGGATTCGAATCCCGAATAATTCGAATCCTGCCCAGCTCTGGTATATAGTGAATTTTAAATGTTGTCATTTAGTCTCCGCCACCCTGTATAAAAAATTTAATTAAAACGGAATTTTAGATTTCTAAACTTTTGGAAACATTTTAAAAAATCCCAAAAGTCTTTTCACTCAAATTTCTAACTAAAAATTAATATAAAATAAAAACTTAAAATTTTAAGTTTTTATTTTGGCCCTCGAAGCAATGAGTTAGTACATGCAAAACATTATAGTCAGTATATTTTAAAACCCTTATTACTAAATTTTATTATGTATCGTCATTGGAGATTTAACACATGTTTATTAATAAGAGAGTACAACATTAGGACAATATGAAATCATTTTATAAATAATAAAGGAAATTAAAAAGAGAAAGCTTCAAAGATTTTAACTAAAAATTATAACAATAATTTTATTGTTATAACATTTATAGAGTGTAAATTTCAATGTTTTCAATATTATCTTTAAGTAGGTATTTATTGCAAATTTTGAGACTAACATAAACGTGATGAAAGCCGCCTTGATAACATATTTATCTGTCTACTGATAGTTTATATAAATATAGTTTGCATCTAAATTTAATATTACACCATAAAATTAGGATAAACACAAAAGATCAGTATCCAAGCAGCTAAATAAATTGGTAAAACTCAGAACTTGTAATATTACTAAACCAGGGTTAACGCTAATTAAAAAACCATAAACTTTCTAGTTGTTTTATTTTTATAGCTTGATTAACACCTATAATTACCTGAGCTATTTTTAAATTAAATTAAGACCACTAAAGTTATTTATAGGACTTCTGTACCCCAGTAAAAGTCTATAGAATTAGATAATGAAGGCGTCGCATTCACTTGTTTATTTTTAGCGCATATTTTATTATCTTTTATTTTAATCAATATGACAAGATTAAACACGAATGTATAGAAACATTAATTTAAAGAAAGGTTAAGAAATCATGGTCAATATTTTCAAATAACATCTTAAAAATCACCAGATTTTATAAAGGGATTTGTTTTTAAGTATACCTGCATATCCTAAGCCAAACTGCTTAAATTTTGAAAACGTAAGATTTGGTTAGAAGCAATAAACATTTGTAAAATTAATTAATGCGAGATTAGACACAAAATCAAGTTGAATATATTTTGAACTTCACTTGAAATCAGTGTTTTATACGCGTGGCGCATGAAGTAAAATTTCGAGTTTAGAAAAGCCTAATTTGGATTGGCCGCTCCGCTTCGCTACGCGGCCAATCCAAATTGTTAGGCTTTTCTAAACTCGAAATTTTACTTCATGCTTAGTCTAGGAGTGGAAACCCTCGTTTAAAAATTCAAATTGAACTCTTTTAAGAAGCAACAAATATCGGAACATTTGCAGACTTTTCTAAACTCGAAATTTTACTTCATAAATATATATCAAATCAAATGTTCACTTTAATTTGATATTTTTGAATACATAGCGAAGATATTTAAATTTCAACTATGGCCAATGAAAGTTTATTCATTTCTGCGTAGATTCTATAAACTTTATGTTGATTTGATAATCTATTGATATTTTACAATTGTCTCAAAAAAACGTTCTTCTAAAATCGTTGATTTTATTATTGTTAATTTTAACTTTGGTTTAATATTTTAAGAAGATGTGTTGAAATAATTTATTTTCTTAAGAATTTGAAGCTTTTAACGAGTGTTTCCAATCCGAGATTAGGCATGAAGTAAAATTTCGAGTTTAGAAAAGCCTGAAAATTTGGTTTGATAGCGTAACGAAGCGGAGCTTTTCTCAACTCGACATTTTACTTCATGCGTCAACACTGAAATATTGTCAAATTAAAAAATATATTGCTTAATCAGTAATAAAAAATAAACGGCTCAAGCAAGATTTCAAAAATACTACTAAACAAGAGGATATCCTCAGGCTTTTCTAAACTTGAAATTTTACTTCATGCTTACTCAGGGAGTGAAAACCCTCGTTTAATAATAAAATTATAGGTATCACTTTTACTTCAAATATTAAACTAAATTTAATTAGTCGATAAGGAATCACTTCTAATTATTATTTTGGTAATGTTTATGATGTTGGCGGTAAAAATATTTACATTGATTTCGTCGTTTTCTTTAGATGCAATTGAATTTGATCAATTATTCTTTATAAAAAATATACATAAATAAATAAATAAATGTAACCATATTCTTTTATTGTTGAAATTGTAAATTTTATAGAAATGTTTGTTATTTTAACGTTTTTTTTTTTAATTTCTAAAACAGTATAGAATATTTATAATATAATATTTCGATTTGTTCAACTATTTTAATTAATCTTGAAGATTTGTTTAGAATATTTTTAGTTTTCGTAAATCGAAAAAATCAATAGAAGTGGATTTTATCGATTTTTTAAAATTATAGACTTATTAAAAATACTATAATTTTGTATCAAGCTTTACGTTTTTTGACAATTAGTTACATGTTTAAAACTTATTCGACATTAAAAAAAGGTCGAATAAAATATTATCAATTTAACTAAAAATATTAAAACCTGCAGTTTTTCTGATCTGAGACTCTAAAGGTAATTTCAGATTTTCATGGAATCGACAGAGATATTTAAGAAATTAATAGATTTGATTAATTTAACTGAATTTATTAAAAGGTGCAGTTTACCTTTTTCTTATCTGAGATTAGATTTAACTAAAGTCAAGAAGTGAAATGAGTAAACGTTGTACAGGGTGGGGCACGGGAACCAAGTGATTTTAAAATAATTATAAAAAGTTTAGATTTTGCTGTAGAAGAAATTTTTTAGTAAAAAAATCTTTGTAAGTACCAGAGCTGGCAGGATTCGAATCATTCAGGATTCGAATCCTTTTAGAGGATTCAAAAGGAACATTCGAATACTTTATTTCAACTGGATTCGTTACATTTTATTAAGAGGATTCGTATTTGAATCAAAATGTGGGTGATTCGAATCCTTATAAAAGGATTCGATTATTTATAAAAGGATTCGAATACTTACAAAAGGTTTTGAATCGTCAAAAATAATTCCAATGAAATGTGAGGAATAACTTGAAAAATGTCTTTTGTGTGTATTTAAATTTCTAGTTAAATCAGTATTTTATACGAGTGGCGCATAAAGTAAAATTTCGAGTTTAGAAAAGCCCAGAAAATTTGTTTTGGGACGCTGCGCGACCCTCTTCAAATTTTCACGGGGCTTTTCTAAACTCGAAATTTTACTTCATGCTTAGTCTGGGAGTGGAAACGATCGTTCGAAACTTCAAACTGAATGCTTTGATAAGAACATTAAATGACTAAAAATGTTCTTAAAGATAATAATCCAGTTTTCAAAATTTTGTTTAATATTATTTGAAGTAAAACTGACATGGTAGCCACAATCTGAAATGTTAAATTTTTCCGGCATTTCCCTAATTCAAGATATTTTTCCCTGACCTTTTAATATAACTTTCTTCTGTGGGAAACCCCCATTTTGTTAAATTGTTTTCATTGTTTTTGTGAATATTTAAGTTAATTTTACGTGTTTTGTAATTTGCCTGCTGATTTTGAGAAATTTAATAATATCATATCGCTTCTTTGTTAGTGTTTTGGTTAATTTGAATATAATTCCCTGACTTTTCTTTGACATTCCCGGTTTTAATGATATTCAGTGAGCTTTTTATTTACGTAATTTTCAGGCATTCGTTGATTTTATAATAAAGTTCAATTTGAAGTTTTGAACGGGTGTTTCCACTCCCAGGCTAAGCATGAAGTAAAATTTCGAGTTTAGAAAAGCCCCGTGAAAATTTGTCTCGGGTCGCTGCGCGACCCGAGACAAATTTTCGGGCTTTTCTAAACTCGAAATTTTACTTCATGCGCCACGCGTACAATCACTGATTTGAAGTGAAGTTCAAAAACACACGAATACATCTTTAATCAGAGTAACAGCAAATCAGATATTTAGCCTGTTATCAACGATGTTCAGTGTTAATAATAAATAATTAGGTTTTGAATATTTTTCTTAAAACAACTGGTAACGGTATTTATTTATTTTATTTATATATTAATGGTTGCAAAAAAATAATAAAATCAAATTTATTCTTTAAGGATTTGTATTCGTGATTAGAAAATCTTTGATTCGAATCATATTTATCTCTTACGAATCCTTTATTCAAGTATTCGTGATTCGAATCATATTAGGTGATTCGGATTCGTGATTCGAATCCTTTTTACGAGGATTTGACCCAGCTCTGGTAAGTACATAGCATTTTAATATTATTTACGTTTGAAAAATTAAATCTAGCATGTGATGACCATTTCCGTTGACTTTCTTCTATAGGGATATCTGAAAGAACGTGTTTACATGGACACGTACATTGATAGACTTGAAAGAGGAGATCCGCCAGCAAATCGCCCAAATCAATAAAGATTTCTTCTGATTCGGGTTATTTGCTGACGGATCGCCTCTTTTAAGTGTGTCAATGTACGGGGCTTGTCCTTGTAAACACGTTCTTCAGGTATCCCCATAGAAAAAGTCACATGTGGGCGAGTCAGGGCTTCGAGAGGGCCATAACACGTCACCAAATCTCGAAATGAGACGATTCGAAAACAGGGGTCGAAGAACAGCCATTGTTGTTCTGGCAGTGAGTGCCGTGGCCCCATCTTGCAGGAACCACAAAATATGGTGAACACATTTTTCATTCTTCAACGTAATGCTCACTTTTTACAGTAACGGCAACCTCATTTTGTTCGAAAAAATAGGGACCGGTGATGCCGAATTTCTGGTAACTGACTACTGACAGTGAAATGCTATGAATCAAGGAGTGCAACGTCACCTGGCGCACGCCTCTCCTTTTTATAACAAAAGAGTAATATCCATTCCAAAACCACTTGGTTCCTGTGCCCCACCCGTTTTTAATGTTAAAAAAAACCGACGAATTTTTTACAAAATTAAAGACGCTCGAAGTTGAATCAAATATTTTCAGTTTAACAGAACATATTAATATATACAATTTACTTAATATAAGATTATCAAGGAGACGTCAGATTTTAATAAATTTAACAAAATTTAATTTACTTACGTTTTAAAGTTGGAAAAATAATATAAAGCCGATTTTTGAAAAAAATTACATTTATCTCTGAAGGATTATCAAAGAAACGACAGATTTTGATAAAATTACTGGAGATTCTTAAGAAATGAATAAACTTTATGCTAATATAAAAAAACACAAAATTGACACATTTTTAATAAAATTACTGACGCGGAAAGTTGACAAAAATTGTATTAATTTAATTGAAATAATTTAAATTTCCAATTTCTCGGATCTAAAATTCTCAAAATAAATGTCAGATTTTGATAAAATCTGTTATTTTGTCAATGACTGAATTTCAGTTTATTCATTAAATTGAATTGTTTCTTTAAAAATGGGATTCATTTACCCTTTTCTTTCATACATATATTTTTTTAATCTGCTTTGACAATAATATTCATATTTTTTTCATGTTTTCAAGATTCTTGATATTTCGATATATTTCATTATTTCCGCAAATTATAATTATTTATTTTTTAAGATTAATATAAAAATCGTTTTTTTTTAGTGATTTAGTGAATACAATTATTTTTTTTTTAAGATTAATATAAAAATCTTTTATTTTTTAGTGATTTAGTCAATAAAAAAAAATCTAACTTTTCACTAAAAAAAAAAAAAAATTTATGACATTTTCTGATAATGGCCTCCCCCATTTTCCCAGTTGGTCGGCACCCTATATAAAAGCATTTAATTTAAAGCTACTAACGAGTATTTCCACTCCTTGATTAAGCATGAAGAAAAATTTCGAGATTAGACAAGCCTGAAAATTTGGATTTGAACACGGAGCGAAGCGTAGCATCCAAATTCAAATTTTCAGGCTTGTCTAAACTCGAAATTTTACTTCATGCGCCAGGTGTAAAAAACACAAATAAAATTTGTTTTGTTTTTGTGAATGAGAATCCTCACAATGAATTCGAATTTTTTTTTTTATTTGTGTTTATCACAATAGCGAGCTACACAGGTTCAACTATGAAACTAATCTAAACTAATCTATCTCTAACTAGTCCGATCACCTGGAGGTTTCAATAATGTATATAAAATAATAATGAAATCAAATACCAAACAAATTAATATTGATTAATAAATTTAAGTACCATTACAACGAAACTAACACGCACAATTAAAAAAAAAACAGATGATTTAAATCCCTTTAGAGGATTAAAATCCTTTTGTAAGTATTCAAATCCTTTTATAAATATTTGAATATTCATCTAGATTTGGATTAGAATATGAATCTTCTTAAAAAAAAAATGTAACGAATCTGGATCAAGAATCCTTTTTCACTGAAGCATTCGAGTACCTCTTTTGAGAAGAAGGATTTGAATACTGAATGATTCAAATCCTGCTCAGCTCTGATAAATACATTTTTTTATGTTTTTTATTTTAATGTTATACAGTTATAAAATCGTTTAGAGTGAACTATTCGCTTTGACCGATACAACTGCTTAAAGAAAACACTGGCTAAAACGTACAAATATCACGAGTCCCTTGAAGTTTACTATAACTGATTTTTACTGTACTTAAAACGATCAAAATGAATAAAATATTAGTTACAACGAATAGAACTCAGATAATTCTAATTATTAATAAAAGCATTGGTAATTGCTAATTAAAATTAGCTAGGTTTTTTTGTATTTAATTTATATTTGATCCTTTTTTATGGTTTTATATACAATATTTAGAATGAGCATTTGAATAACCATTTAATAAATCAATAATCGAATGATTAGTACTTGAATAGTACTTGTATTCAACCCAGTATTCGAATGATAATTGACTCATCTTTCGAATGATGAGTAGATTATCAGCATGATTTAAGTACCGATCATTTGATAATTAAATTCCGTCATTTACAACCATTTCTAGTTAACACTGCAACATGTTTGACCACGTGGTGGTTTCATCTGGTAGATGACAAAAATGGCTATTAGTAGGATTCTACAACAAATATATGTAAATAAATTACTTTTTTTTTAAATTGAATCAAAATAAAATCCCTTGATTTATTCTACTTTTTTAATAATTAATTCCTTCTATTCTAAGGGGCATGCTTGCAAACTACCTAGAAGCTGAAACTAGTTGGAATAAATAATTAAAAAACTAAAACAAATCAAGAGATTATTATTTAATTTTTAATAAATATTTCATCACGTATTACCAATTGATCAATGAGAAACATCACAAGCATTTGTTTAATCAAACTCGATGATTATCTTGTAGTCATTTAGGGCTATTCCATTCGTGAAATATTATATGTAACGTACATGTTATTCTTTAACATTAAGTCTAAGTGAGTTTGGTAATTGATATGTATACTTATATTGTAAGGTTATTGATAATGTATATGTTAAATTTAATATTTCGTGTACAGAATAGCCCTGATTATCAAACACAAATTATTGTAAGTGCAACCAATTGTAGATTATTAGAATGATCAAATATTGATGATTTAACCAAATAAATTCAGTTATCTCTATGTGCAAATATTTTTCTAATCATCTGTCATAATTGGATCACAATATAGTTTCAGCCTTTATCATACGAAAAAAGATTAGTTAATGGGCAACGTGATTATGAAAATTTATTACTGCTGATAAAAATTTTGACATTCTGTAACGAAACCATTTGTATATATTTACAAACTGTATACACTAATATTTGAAAACTGATGCGCAAAAAGAATTGGCATTTTAATAATTTTCACAGGAAAAAAAGTGCTGTGCACATTTTTGCAATTTATTACCCAATTAAAGTTACAAAAATTTGCAAATAATTACTTCAATGTTAATTTTAATATATTGTTATTGATTTAAAACCCTGGTTGGCAAAAAATTTTATGATGGCATAAAGTGTTTTGGGGAAACACGAATTATTTTTATAATTTAAAATATACAAAAAATGTATACATTTTTAATTAAAAAGTTATAGATTAGGAAAATGATGAGTTATTTAACAAATAAAAAAACTTCTTCCGATAGTCTTCTTTTGAACACAACACGAATAAATTCAAATTGAAATATAAATTAAATATAAAAAAGGAAATAAACTTACCAATTTATTATGAGATGGCACTGTGACGACGCAGTTGATGTGATCCAGCAACCACTGAAACCTCGTGGACCGTGAGACAGGCATATTTTTTGGCATAAGAATGTACACTTTTTCTGCTTCCAATAGCGGCATTTGGGTTCCATAATCCTGTATGGAGAAACTGTCTGGAAAGCTCTCACCGATCTCTAAAAATCATCACAAATCAGCACACCCGGGATCAACAAGTAGCAACTATCGCAAGCACCATTAGAATTTGTATCCGATTCCGTTCCTTCATATTGGTAGCCCTCCTCCGTTTCCATTCTTACACTGGTCAAAACATTATCATCGCTTTCCATAAATCTGAACCTCTATCCTACAGATACCGTACACACAACAAATGTAAACATCACATTATGGCAATAGGAACAAAGTTCAAACGACAGTCTGATTAACGGTGGAGAATTACACTGGCATGACAACAAACTAATCACCGGTGAGTCTGTTATTGTGGTGGTTGCTAAACTGGACACCTACAGTACTACAGGGACAACTTATTTTAAGTAAACATTTGCGCAAACTATTAAAATAGATTACATCACTATCATACCAATGAGAATAACAGAATAACAACTGTGAATTCGGTTGCGGGTTCAACTGTTTCGAACACACTGACACTGCCGAGATAATATGTCTGATAATTGTTTATAAATCTGTTTGGTGGCATGGCTTTTCATTTATTTATTATAGTGATATATGATTTAGAATAAACAGATAATGAAATGATAGTTGATTATTATTATTAACATGTGTTCGCTAAAAAGTAGTAAAAGTTGTCTAATATAAATGTTTATACATTAGCGTCATCTCTTGACATAAACCACAAGCTCATTTTTAAATAACCATACCATACTATTTCTTCCTCTACAAACTATAAGAATATATTTGAAAAATTAGAATTATTTCATTTAATTTACATTTCAAAATATTTACAAGTTTGTTTTTAAGTCGATAATATCAATATGACTTTCGAAATATATACATTTAGAAGTACCGCTATAATATTTCTCAAATTGGTTGCACTGCATGTCAAAATAGTGCTGTCCTCTGCTGGCATTTATTTAAACATTAATCAAAACATTTGTATAGGTTAGGTTTGCTAAATTAAATTAGAAATATGTCTAAAAAGAATCAGAAAGTGACTGGAAGTTATTATTTTGTGATTGTGGGTCACAATGATAATCCCATTTTTGAACTGGAGTTTTCCAATAGCAAAGAACCTAAGGTATGTGATAAGTGAAAGTTGCTTTATTTGGGCGGTTACTTATTTTTTAATTAAACCACTACACTATAACTATGCCTAATTTTTAGAAGATTTAGTAAATTAGCTAATTTGACTAAAACAAAATTGTTAATATAAAAAATATGATAAACAATTACTAAACATTTTGTAATATTGGTAAAGCAATTAAACTATGAGTAAAGTAAACGTTCGGTAATTACTGCTGCTAAAACTATCATTTTCATAACCATTTAATTTTACATTTCCAGTTAAAGACTACCGAAAAAGCTGTTTTACGTTGAAATGTTGAATCAATAATTTAATATCTTATACAGAGTTGTTAATTCTTTGGTTTGTAAATTAAATTCACTTGGTTTTGTTTCACTTATATGTATTTTATTTTCTACTAGTTTCGGCTTAATGCCATTATCAAGAATGATGTACAAATGGATTTGTTTGGGAATATATACAGTTTCGAGTTTTATTTTTTATTGGGTAATAAGGGCATTTAATATCGGGGAATTCCAAAGGTCTTCGTTGTCGTTGACCACATTTTTACTTGCTTTTATGGCTTTTGAAATTTCTAAACCCTCCCGGTAGTTAAGCGTTAATCCCTTATTACCTGTATGCAGAATTTTTAAATCGTTTGAAGAAAAATGGTGATTAGATGTGATACAGTGCTTAGAAAAACCGGTGGTTTGTTTTTTATTCTCTATGTCTTTTTTATGCTCTTTTAACCTGATATCAAAAGACCTGCCGGTTTGTCCTATATACACTGCATCACAATCATCACATTTTAATTCATAAATACCACTTTTCTTCAATTTACAATTTTCAGTTTTGATTTTATTGTTAACTATTAATTTTCCTAAATTATTTGTGTTTGTCAAAATTATGTTATTATTCTTTCCTTTTAAATTATTTTTGATTTGTAAAGACAGTGGCTTAATATATTCTAATCTATTCCATGTTATTGTGTCTGAATTTGTCCCACTATAAATATATACAAACCATTATATTTTAAAATGTTTTACCAAGTGATTAATGAGAAAAAAGTGTCCGATATGTTGCTAATTCTGTTGTATTATTTCGTATAAGATATTGTAATTTTGCATAAAATATGAATTTTCTAGTGATAATGAAACAATAGTCTTCTTTACAGAAAGAAGATCACAGACACCTAAATCAATTTATTGCACACGCTGCTTTGGACCTAATTGACGAGCACAAATGGAAGACGCCTAACATGAACCTGAAATCTGTTGACAAGTTCAACCAGTGGTTTGTCTCTGCTTTCGTCACAGCTAGCTTAATTCGGTTCGTAATAGTTCACGACAACCGAAACGAGGATGGAATTAAGAACTTCTTTTCCGAGATCTATGAATCGTACATCAAGCTTTCCATGAACCCGTTTTATGAAGAGAACACGCCCATTAAATCGTTAGCTTTCGAAAAAAAGGCACAGCTTTACGCGAAGAAATATTTGTCTATTTAAGTTTTGTAATTAATTGGTTACATTCCTGTTTAATAATTGTACAGTTAGGATAAGTTTGAAGAAATTATGGAGTATATGTTTATTTTGTTGTATTATTTATTCCTAAGTTTAATAATTAATAAATAAAATGATATATAGATAATTATATGCTTTGATTCCCCCAACTAAATTACATTTACCACTGATCTTAATTAATTAAAACGCTATATTTCATTTAATTACCACAGAAAATTCATTATTCACAATTCTACTTTAGCTTTTACCCGACCTGCAAGAATTCCAATAAGATTATAAAAATTTAAATTTCCCGGGCATATTCTGATGATTTTCTGTTTCAATACCCAACACTGTAGCGCAAGTGAGGTAATTACACATCTATATTTTATTTCTATGATTGTGACATTTCCCTCAGATTAATTTGCTGTCAAATATTTTGAGGTTATTCGTGTCATCAACATTCCAGCTGTTTCATTTGCCTGCATTTAATACTCTTCTAAATTAAATAATGTCGACTGTAGAAGAATTACAAACTAGGGTGAAAGAGCTAGAAGCCATGCTAAACATGAAGGAAAGCGCCGTGAGGAATAAAATAGACGTAATGTCTTCGGAAGTTGTAGATTCGAACCCTTACAGCAGACTCATGGCCTTAAAACGGATGGGTATTGTGGAGAATTACGAGAATATTCGTAAATTCACTTGTGCTGTAGTTGGGGTTGGTGGTGTGGGCAGTGTAACGGCTGAAATGTTAACCCGTTGTGGGATAGGACGGTTGATTTTGTTTGATTACGATAAGGTCGAGCTGGCTAATATGAATCGGCTGTTTTTCCAACCGCATCAATCGGGTTTGAGTAAGGTCACTGCGGCTGCCGAGACGTTGAGGGGGATTAATCCGGATGTGGATATTCAGACGCATAATTATAATATTACTTCGGTGGATAATTATGATCATTTCGTCAATACATTGCTGTAAGTATTTCATTTTTAAATTATATTAACACCTTGACTGCCACACGAGTTAAATCCTAGCTAGAGCGTTGCGTGAGTTATACTTTTGTTTGAGGAAACTGGTTCTGTAAATCTACCATGTAAGTGCTCAAAGGAACGGAGGCCTCAAAGTGAAGAAGCTGATACACGGAAAATTATGGTTCGCAATATAAAATCAGATTAAAAATTCTTGAAGCCGTCAAAATATCACTCCTGCGAAGTTAAAAGACATGCGACAAGAATTTTATGATTGTCTGGGATGTTGTTTGGTTCAAAATGGAGATGCTTTCGAACATTTAATATGATGAACATTGTAGCTATTTGTTATTCGTGAAGTCAGCATCATGTTTTTTAGAATTTAAGTATAATTTGTAATATAAAAATATCGTGTAAATATTTTTCACTTTGATTCCCTATTTTATCACAAATTAGAAATTACTAATTATTTCCTGTTGTTCAGTGCATTAAAATATTTGACTCAGCTACGCAAAAACGAGCGTGGTAATTGTGCACCAAGTAATGCATTCAAATGCCCGTATTACATTACTCATGTTCAAAATTTTAGGGGATAACGTGTATATAATTCTGCAGTAGATTTGGTTCTAAGGCGTATAAATGCAGTGTGGCCTCACAGCGCTTTTACCAATTTCTGGTGCGACAATTAGCCTGTTAAATTAAACGAAATAAATTAATGATTTATTATATATTCTTTATTGTTGTAGTACTGGTAGTTTGACTGGAGAAAGAGTGGACCTAGTTCTAAGCTGTGTGGATAATTTTGAAGCAAGATTAACTATTAACACAGCTTGTAATGAACATAATTTAAAATGGTTTGAATCAGGAGTTTCAGAAAATGCTGTTTCTGGTCATATTCAATTCATGAATCCTGGAGAGACGGCTTGTTTTGCTGTAAGAACTCTTCTAAAATATTTTTCATTATAATAAGAGTTTAAGCTATATTTGAGTATCCACACCGAAAATATATATTTTTAGTGTGCACCACCATTGATTGTAGCGACGAACATCGACGAAAAAACCTTAAAAAGAGACGGTGTCTGTGCTGCCAGTCTCCCAACAACAATGGGCATCGTAGCTGGCTTCCTTGTCCAAAACACACTAAAATACTTCCTTAACTTCGGACAAGTCACCCAATATCTAGGTTATAACGCACTAACCGATTATTTTCCAACCATGACATTACGCCCGAATCCGCAATGCGAGGACACCAATTGTGTCTTGAGACAGAAGGAATTTGCAACTAAGCCGAAGGTGGAAGTTGTCAAGGAGGAGGTAGTTGACAATAAACCAATTCATGAAGAGAACGATTGGGGAATTACTTTAGTGGATGAAAGTGAAGATGTTTTGACGAAACCTGCAGTGGCAAGCGGTGTGACTTACGCTTACGATCTTCCTAGTAGTACGACGAATTGGACTGTCGAGCAGTTGATGCCCGCTGGGGATTCAGCTAGTTTGGAAGAGTTGATGGCACAGATGAAGCAGATGTAAATTGAAAATTATTAGCAAATAAATTTTTATGAAAAGAACAAATAACACAAAATAGTCATTTGTCGCTAATAGTACTTTATCATGGTTTGTGTAAGTCAAATATATTTTGGTTTAATTTTTTGATCATTTCAAAAATTGCATATGGAAGAAAAGGGGTATAAGTGACTAATAAAGAAAGATGAGACATCCAGTTTTGAAGTTCCAGTTATATTAAAACCAGCAAACCAAGTAGCACAATTGTTCTGTAGATTTACAAAAAATATACTGGGTAGTAGTACCTATCAATAAAAACTCTATATCGCTTTGCTAATTACCAAAAAAACTGTTCCCCTTGTATGTACTCAAATTTGTTCGAATTACACCCCTTTGCTTCCAAGTGCCTCAAATCATTTTACTTTATATTTAAAGAGACTTTGCCTTATTAATAGACATTAGTAAAGAACATTACTAAAACAGTTATTTATATCTTAAACACAATTAAAAATCTATCTTTACATAAATAAATAAGGCAAATAACTTTTATCTAAAATTTATGAAACTATAAATACACATTGTTTAATTTTTTTTGTATATTTCATATTTTTGTGTATTTACACCTTGCAAAACATCCAGTGATAATTTTATGAAGACGTTTGTTCTTTCCATAATAAATTATTTTGCTAAAGAGCCTAATGATGATTTTACATTAAATTGTTATCGCTGATATATAGTTGATTATAATTATTAAAATTTATATTGCATTTAGTATTGTTTTTAAATATATTTATGTTTTTTAAAGTATTCATATCATATCTGTTTTTTATATATTATGTAATTATCTATGCAAAAGTGATTTTAACTTCAGGAAAAGAAACATGAATTTCCACACATTATAAGTGCTTGATGCAAAATGTTATTGGGCTTCATGTTAGGTACTATTTTCAAAAAAATAAAGAGTTTCAATAATATTTTGTGTTTTTAATATTTAACAATTAATTTAAACATTAACCCACTTGAACCTAAGGGGTCGGATACGACCCACTGCAGTTTTTATTGTACAAAAAATAAAATAAATCGTAATATTAAATTTTAAAAGAATGTTATTTGAACTAAATGCATTAAAGAAATATTTGTTAACTTATCAATTAATAATTTTAATTAAGTATTGAAAATGAACCGGATTTTTAAACCGGCACATTACATTTTATTTTTTTCTAAAAAAACTAAAATGAGTATGTTTATTTTTTGAGTGTACTTATTTAATATATATATACAAGCAGGTACTAGTTCAACCTTACATCATTTGTGTATATTTAAAAATAAAGGTACAGGACATCAGAAAACTTAAGAAGTCAGTATACCTGCATAATCCAAACTAAACATTTGTAAAATTAATTAACGTGAGATTAAACACAAAACCAAGTTGAATATATTTTAAACTTTACCTAAAATCAGTGTTTTATACGCGTGGTGCATGAAGTAAAATTTCGAGTTTAGAAAACCCTGAAAATTTGGATTTGCCGGGGCGCGACGCGCTTCGCTCGCGCGTCCCCGCAAATCCAAATTTTGAGGCTTTTCTAAACTCGAAATTTTACTTCATGCTTAATCTGGGAGTGGAAACCCTCATTGAACAACTAATCTTATTTAATCAGAAATTATTCAAACTGAATGAAACTTAATATAATAAAAAAGTACGCTGATAAAATAAATATATATCAAATTAAATTTTAACATTAATTTGATATTTTGGAATATCCAGCGAAGATATTTAAATTTCAATTATGGCCAATGAAAGTTTACGCTTTTCTGTGTAGAATCTATGAATTTTATATTGATTTGATAATCTGCTGATTTTTTCCAATTGTTTCAAGGAAAACGTGGTTCTCCAAAAAATCGTTGATTTTATTGGATAATTTCAACTTTGCCTTAATATTTTAAGATGCGTTGAGATGATTTATTTTCTTAGAAATTTGAAGCTTCTAACGAGTGTTTCCAATCGCAGACTAAGCATGAAGTAAAATTTCGAGTTTACAAAAGCCTTGGTTTGGTCGCTCCGCTTCGCTTCTAAACTCGAAATTTTACTTCATGCGCCACGCGTATAAAACACTGATTTAAAGTGAAGTTTAAAATAAACTGCTTAGGTTTGATCCAGAGCTGAGACAAATCATCGTGAAAAGGATTCCAATCACGAATCCGAATCACCTAATATGATTCGAATCACGAATACTCGAATAAAGGATTTGTAAGAGATAAATATGATTCGAATCCTGTTTTTTCGAATCTCGAATATAAATCCTTTAAGAATAAATTTGATTTTATTATTTTTTTACAACTATTAACATATAAATATCATTATCAATTGTTTTAACAAAAATATTAAAAATCTAATTATTATTAACAATGAACATCGTTGATAACAGACTAAATATCAGTGTTACTCTGATTAAAGATGTATTTGTGTGTTTTTGAACTTCATTTCAAATCAGTGTTTTGTACGCGTGGCGCATGCAGTAAAATTTCGAGTTTAGAAAAGCCCCGTGAAAATTTGTCTCGGGTCGCTGCGCGACCCTCGACAAATTTTCTACGCGGGGCTTTTCTAAACTCGAAATTTTACTTCATGCTTAGCCTGGGAGTGGAAACACTCGTTCAAAACTTTAAATTGAACTCTATTATAACATCGACGAATGCCTGAAAATTACGTAAAAAAATTAAAACCGGGAAGGTCAGAGAAAAGTCATGGTATTTTATTCAACTTAACCAAAACACTAACAAACAAGCCATATGATATTAAATTTGTCAAAATCAACAGGCATCATAAAAATTACAAAACACGTACAAATTTATAAAACTAACTTAAATATTGACACAAACAATGAAAACAATTTAACAAACTGGGGGTTTTCCACAGAAATAAGTTATATTAAAAGGTCAGGGAAAAAAAAAATTGAATCAGGGAAATGTCGGAAAACTTTAACATTTCAGATTATGGCTACCATGTCAGTTTTACTTCAAATAATGTTAAACAAAATTTTGAAAACTAGATTATTATCTTTATCAAAGCAATCAGTTTGAAGTTTCGAACTAAACAGTGATTTAACGAAAAATTTAAAAACATACTGAACAAATTTTTCATGTTAATCCTCACAATTAATTCGAATTATTTTGGACGATTGAAATCCTTTTGTAAGTATTCGAATCCTTCTGTAAGTATTCGAATCACCAGCATTTGGAATCGAATACGAATCCTTTTAAAAAAATGTAACGAATCCAGTTTAACTAAAGTATTCGAATGCCTCTTTTGAACCCTAAAAGAATTCGAATCCTGCCCAGCTCTGGTTTGATCACATGTTCATTAATTTTACAAATGTTTATATGGAATATGTGAATAAAAATATAACGAAATTACTGAAGCTTTAATGTGATTCAAGTATATTTAAGTACAGACCAAATGTGTTTTCTTTTTTAAGAACGATTACGAAAAGAAAATCGCATTTTAATATTTCTTAAAATATTCTAAAAATAATAAATGGCAATAGAGTTTATTAAAAACTCCTTTTAACTTATATTAATCAGCAGCTGTATTTTTCATGGGTATATAAATTCCTTTACGAAAATTACAAGAAATTCGAAGAATATGTATAACTGTTTTATCACACAATTCCTACAATCTAACAATATCAATAAAGACGTGATGTGATTCACAACAATCTTAAGCAGGATTAGTGATGTCATTCCGTTTTTTTACGAGAAATGCAGTTTAGATGAATGCTTCTGATGTCATAGAAACATGCTGAATCCGCTTTTCGGAACAGGACGAATAGCACGTACAAACTGCGCAAAACAAGATATTTGTTTTTTTATCATTCACCTGTGCGGTCATAAAGAAATAATAAAACCGCGCAGCAAGTAGTATTGTTGTACTTTCTATTTGGTCAACTAAGCAGAAAATGATTAATTGTAACTGGAACTTTCACTATTTTTGCGTAATTTTTATGAAAATTAGATCAAAATATTAGTAGAATAATTATAATGATGTAGGTTCTAGAATTAATTATCAATATTAATTGGAATATCAATAATTAAACTCATTGAATCTATGAATTGTATAATTAAAATATAAACAAATATTGATTGTGTAGTCATTAAGAGGAAAAACATTTGGTTTTGTTTCACAAATTGAAAACTTTATTTCTGACTAGTTTCCGTTTCTAATAAATGTCAATAACTTTACATATTGTAATATGTTTCACCAAGTGAGAAATTAATTAAAGAAAATATTGATTGATTTCATGTTTATAGATTTTAAAAGTTTACTGCCAATCAATTTGCAATCTATATATCAGAGACAAATAGGCATTTTTGAAATTCATTATTAATGTTATTGAGGAAATAAAATACAAATCATTTATCTGTGAATAACATTCATATTTAATCACCAATAAAGTTAATGATGATGATTGTTATTCTCATTTTTCAATAAAATATTATGTAAAAATTATTAGATAATTTCCAGATCTATTATTTTATTTTTATTTAATCAGAATTGCCTATCTACTTAACAGTGTCTATTATTCATGTCTGTAATCCTTCTCTTTGACACAATGTTTAAAAAATGAAGATACCTTTGAAGAGTCTGTAGTTGTTATAGAAATGTTTATTGTAATAAATATTTTTTCCAGAAGATTTACAATGAAAAGATTTTAATTCATGTTCAAATTAAAACAATTGTAACATTTGCTAATCTGACACGTTTTCAATTCTTATCGCGAAACACCGTAGGCGTTATTGAGAATTGAATTATCTTTGATAACATTTTATTGATAAATGTTGTTGTAATAAAATCTTAATTTTGTTGCATTCAACAAAATTTAGAATGGATTACTGAAAAATATTCTGTAGATTTTAAATGAGCATATGCATAGCTGGAGCGTAAGATATAAGATTTGTAAATGTAAATGTCATTGATTTGTCAAGTTTCAATATAACATATTTAATACCCAATATATATTATCATATTGAACCGATCTAATAAAAATTCTACTAATTAGACATGATTCCTCATAATATAATTAGAAAAATAAACTCTCGATTAATTACTATTATTTGAATAAGTATAGGTGTACAATATAAAATGAGTTTAAGAAAAACAAAAACATAATTAAAATATCATTGAGACTATATTAATCACAGACTAACATTACAATTTCAGGTCTTTTTAAAAAATCTGCATTGTTGTATATCCTACAAAATAAATACATTTTTTCAAATATATCTTTTCAATATTTACAATACAGTATATACATAGACATCTGTAACAATCCAAACATTGCTGACAAAAAAATTATTTGATACAAATAAATAAAAATGTTATTGGGAATTGAGCTACACATAAAAATCACAAATCTATTAAATTATCCACAGGTACGATAGTATTTTTCGTTGTTGTCGTTACCACAGTTTGTTCCGTCCGGCTGTAGAACGTCGATTTGCTCATCCGCTTAACACAAACTTGATGATCGTTCGATTCCTTATTATTAACATAACTGAGCACTGGATCCTTACCGTTCTTCATGTTTATCTTCGTTTGTAAAATCGTGTACTGGGATTTCCAGTACTGGTATGATGAGCATTTCAAAGCGGAGACCCATTTGTTTAGGTCTTCTTGACATCGGCAGGCGAATACATGCTTACCATCGCTGAACATTAATGAGAAGGCGAAGGCCGGACCAGGGGATTCGTAAGCGACTTGCATGTTTTCCAGCACTAATACACCGAGCGGTTCTTTCATTTCTCCTATTCGGTAGTAGAAAAGTAGGTTGTTTATTAATCTGAAGACTCGCTTTTTGAATGCTTGTTGTGTGTACCAGTCTGAATAATCCGAGCCTTGGGGCTTCAGGTACTGCAGTGGTCCCTCGATGACAGCTGTGCCTTCTGCTACTCTTAGCAATTCGCGATCGTTGAATTTCATTACTTGTGAAATTTTTGGTGTTTTTAGTGAAAATGAGGAGAAACTAAGCACTAAAAATAAACTTGCTCTTCTAGCCGCCTACTGTCAAATAACAATACGTGAAGTTGCGCATAGACGCTAATTTTTATAATTGCGCTGAAGTTGGTGATGTAAACATTTAAATATTTAGTCTCTTGTGGTGGGATTGAAAGTGAAATCACTTGATTGAATTGATAAATATTCATTAGATTTTGTAGTTATTAGGTACAGCTTAATTAAGTTGTGTATATTTAAAATGTTATTGAAATTAGGTGTATATTTATAAATAATACTAAAAATATGTGAGACTTTTCGAGATGGAATTTATAACAGCGCCATATGTATTGGGTAGTAAAACTAGGACCAGTGGCGTATCGACGCCACCGCGGCCTGGGTTTGAATTATTTTCGCGGGCCCCCCCAAGGTTTGTGTTGGAAATAAGCGCTACGTTGCGAATCTTATAGTGCATAGAAAAAGCAGAAACGATAACGAGACAATTTACTCCACACAGATCCAATCATCCGTAAGAAATTACGTAAGGATGTCACCAAAAATCTAATTTTTTTTTTCCTGAATATTATCAAATATTTTATTTCCTGTAGAAAATAATATTTTAGCGATATTTCGAAAATACAAAATTACTAGAAAATTGTTTAAACGATCGCATTTTGAACTCCACTTCAACCAGCATTTCAATGAAATTTTTCTATAAAAAAAAAAATTGAAAAAATCTTAAATGTATCTACTTGTGGATGTAACAAACTGCAAAACTTGAAGAACAGATTTTTTGATTAAATGAAAATGATATAATACATTGTTGATTTTTGCTCGTGTGATTTTCATACATAATTCGCCATTCGTCATTCAAAGGAGATGATTTTGACGTTTTTGCATGGATGTTTTACTTGATTGATTTTACTTGAAATACTCTTTTTACATTTTTTTCCTTGAAAAAAGATTTTATTCTTTTGTCTACTTAAAATTACTAAACATAAATTATAACTTCTATCCACCACGAACACAATTTTCATCCTAGAGACAAGCAATTAATGTAAATTTATAGCTTTAAAATCCAGATTCAACTACTTTTGAAATAAATAAAATTTGTACTGATTTGAATAGATTTTCACGAAGTAAAAATAAAAACAAAACGAAGAATTCAATTAGACTTTTATTTTATATTCTATAAAATTGTAATATTTATAGAAAATAAATGATAATTCAGTGTTTTTATTGAAGCATTTAGGTTTTTATATCAAGTGCTTTTCATTCTTTGACTAAGCATAAAGTGATTATTTCGACTTTAGGTGTGTAAATACACTCAATTAGTGTAAAATTTGTAAAATACACTCATCAACTTTAATTACTTTAAAATAATTTGATTAAAATTATAATAGAATAGCCAGTTAGAATTATGATGTAGAAGACGTACCAAGAACGCTTTACATTACCTAGTCACTTTGCCCTCTAGAAATTATTGTTAAAGTTTCTTCAACAAAAAAGCAGTCTTATATTTAAAAAAAGTTTAATATAAATGTGTACATAACCATGTGAGCAACCGCACAATTGTATTAAACTTTTTAAAAATATAAAAGCATTTACTTTACATTTTTGCATGAATATACTTTTTTTGTTATAAAGATTAACTTTTTTACGAGTCCTGGCGAACCTAGTGAATACGCCACACATGCTTTCAACGCCTATAAGAAACACTTAGCCGTGCCTGATTTTCCGTGGGGTTAGTGTTATTATATAATGAATTATTTTATAATTTATAATGAATTATTTTTGACCATTTTTGATTGCTGCCAATATTTATATTTCTCTTTTTTTGTCGTTCATATTTGATCACTAGTTTTTCAATAATAATTTTTATAAATTCTTCAAAAATACAATATTGACATCCATGACTGAATTTAATGTATCGTATAAATGGTATTCGTCTATAGACAAGAAAACAATAGGTATTTTAAAAATATATATTAATAAAATTGTTCATAACTAATATAAACTAAAATAATCTTATATATTGCATTAAAGGGTTAGTCACATTTCATGTAAGGCAGTAAAATTATTGGCTGAGCAGTCTTAGCAGATTCTGTGTAAAATAGATGATAGATTATTTCATAGTCACTGAAAACAAGAACACAATAATTAATAAAAGCAAAATAAAAATAATGTTTAGGAAAAACTTACTATGGTGACAAAGCCGTCCATACCACCCAGGCTCGCATACACATGTGTTATCTATACAAGTCCCATGTTTACAAGCAATCTTACAAGTACTCCTGTGAGGCTTGGCCCTGCCAATTTCACAGTGGTCCCCCCGGAAACCCTGCGGGCATTTACACTTATTCACCCCCCTGCACTTGCCCCCATTATGGCACGATATAATACATTTAGAATATTCACAATGCAGTCCGTAATAACCTTTCGGGCACTCGCATGTATCCTTCTGCACGCATTTACCCCCGTTAAGGCACTTTTCTCCACAAATCCCCCCTTCGCAGTGTCTACCCTGGAAGCCCGGAGGGCAGCTGCATACCCCGGGCGAGGTGCAGTTACCCCCGTTCATGCACTGAGGGTAGCAGAGCGCTGTACGGCAATACTGGCCCATGTATCCTTCCGGGCACTGGCAGATTTTATCACGGTTGCACCATCCTTGATTGGCACATTTCTTATCACATTCTGGATCGGGGCTACGCTGCGAGCACTCCTTGCGCAGCTTCAATCGTAAAGGCGTTCCATTGAGGGGTTTTCCTTTTCGGCTTTCAATGAGTAGGCCGATGCTAAAGGTTGCAATGCCAGAGCTGTTGCCAAGACATGGGAGGAGTATGCTGAATTCTTTGGGGCGCCTCGGGACGCGGCCTTTTGTTTTGATGGAGATAACGGGAGCTTTGAGGATGCTTTCGTCAAACGATTGCAAACGATCAAAGTGGTAGTAGTACTTTTTTAAACCAGCTTTCCATGTGAAGTTGACATAACTCACTTCTGATGGAATTACGGGCAGATATTTTTCAAAATTTGGGTCTAGTATATATGGTAATACATTTCCATTCATAATTGCATAAATCTCCATCATTAGACCTGCACAAGTATAGAAAACATACACCAAATTAACAATAAATCCAACCAAGTGTTTTATTCAATACTTATTGTGATGAAAATGAAGTTTCTTGTCAACATGGTTTAATAATATGACAACTAATCTGTGTTTTCTATCCCCTTTAAGGATATTTTAGCTATTAGTCATGACCATCTTCTTAGGCCGAGCATAAGATGAAACACAGGTGAGTCACATCACGTAGGAAACTGCAACGCAGTTTTCTATGCAGTATGGATTTAAATGGAAAAATTGTGCCTTGTGATTGATGGCTCAATTTGCGCTGTCAAATTTAAATATATGCGTTATAGAAAACTGCAATGCTTTTCCTGCATCACGTGACTCACCTGGGTCTCATCTTGGGCTCGGCCTTAGATTAGCAATTTTAAATTCTAATATTTAACTGAAACCAGATAATAACCTAATTTGCATGGCAGACTATATACGTTTTCTTAATAGACTTACCACTAAACATTTTGACTTGTTTCTCATCAATCCACAACGCCAGGTCTCCATTATTTCTAGGATCGTTTTTCGGGTCGTTCCTACACAAGACCACGTTGGTCGTGACGAGCACGAGCAACAAACGTGCCCTCCACATTGTAATTACTAACGTCTGCAAACCAACAGGGAATTACCAGGCTTAGACTCGTCATCGGCTAACACATACCGTCTGAGCAGATAGTTCCAGGGCCCCGTGGTCCGGACAACGACTCAGTTGGCCTGGACATTATACCGAGTGCAAGATGTGGTGGCAAGCTAATTAAGCGGCTCCGACCGGATTCCGCACTTGGTAATGCTGTCCAGCACCAGTGGGGCAAAAAAAAAACTTTGCAATAATTATGCACACCAACACAATTGGCGAGTGTTTATTTGTTGTTGATTGTAGATTGTAGGCCTGGTTTTGGGGAGATGGGGGGTTGTTTAAGGTGCCGGGCACCGGGTGCACTTGTTGCTCGCTGGATCACTTGTTTACCTCTAATTAAATTTAAATAGTTTAACCAAAACAAAAGAACAACTTACAAGTGACTTTTAGACTGGCTTGAAGTTGCTCGTTTACTATGGCGCGTAATTTGAAATTTTAACTAAGGAGACATTTTTTGAGAAAAACACTATTTGCGGCTAATTACTGATTTTTTTTTTTTTAGAACTTTCCCAGTTCTAAAAAAATCGATAATTAGTTAGTTTCAAAGTCAATTTATTCTCAATTATTTTTTAATAGATTCAGCTAAAATCATCACGAATGATGAATTATTCAAACCATTTTGGTTAAAATAAAAAACAATGATTAAATTATAAATAGAAAAGTTCTACTCTGTCTTGTACCACAATATTATTTATTGAGCACTATTTAGGTTTCGAAATTTTTAAGGTCATTTTCAAGTGATTCTACGATTAAAATCAATCGTTGTTACAGACATTATAAATAACTTGAGTAGTGCCCAATAAAAAAATATTGTGGCATAAAACATAGTAAAGGTCTCAACAATTTTGATGTTAAAACAATTATTATTACTTAAGTAACTTTTATTGCTCTTTCAAACTGGTAAAATAACTTTGGAATAATTAATTAGTGTTTTGAAGGCAGTCAACATAAAAAGAAAAGCAAAATGTCAATCGAGTATTTGTTGAAATTGTTGTTCAATTCATTTTCCACAGATATTTATTCTTATAAAAATAATAATATAGACAAGTCTTTAATTCCTGTAATAAATGTTATTTATTTTCATTTCAAAAAGTGATCGAATCAGATTTAATTTCACATAGCAACTTAATTCAAATTAAAAAAACTACTGGTTTATATGTTTTTGTAATATTTAAACTTTCCTACAATATAATTTCTCTTTATGACGAAAGAAGCTTCTGGAATCTTCGTTCTTCCATTATTTCTTCTCCTTTATGTTCTCCTGTTCGCGGTATTCTTCATTTATATGGCTTTCTTCGTTTTCTATATCTTCAATTACCCTACCTGTTTAAATTCTTCAAAGTGTTCATAATAAGTACCTATTTTTTCCTTCATTGCGCTTCTTTAAATATTTTATCTTCAACTTATGATTACAAACACATAATTATTATTTTGTATTCTCGGCTTTATTTGAAGAATTAGTTTTGTGTATGCAGCAACACAGTTTGCATAGTTCATGTATGTAAAGTTGCCTGGTATTAATTGCTAATTACGCGCCGAAAAAAATAGAATTGTATCACACTTCCACTATATTTACAGAATGTCCTAGGATAAGTGGAACGCTATATAAACTTTATTTTAAATTTGACGAAAAAATGTTACTCATTATAAAATCGTCGTAATGTGTTAAATATAAGATGTAACCTATTTTCAGAAGTCTAACATATACAGAGTGTTCACAAAATGCAAAAATATAAAAATTGGTCTTAAAAAAATTATAATTTAAGCAGCAATACAGTCAGTTTAGTAATAACTCTTATGCTTATTGTAATAGTGAAAACGGAACATCGCGTTTTAGAAATAGTGGCAAAATAAGGTTACAAAAAAGTGGAAACCCAGTAAAATTCAATACAACTGCAAGAATAGTAACATTCTCTACAAATAAGTTCCAATGCCTTTGTTTTTAATTTATAATTTCATAAAAAAATAAACTAAACAAATAAATTGTACTATTTGTGAATTTATTTATTTATATTATGTCAAAAACAGGATAATTATTTCAATTCTAATGCATAATATTAAGTGTTAATATTTTTTTAATTTTATTTTGTGGACAACGAGATGTTCATTTGTTTTTCTTTTTTCGCCGTTACGATAAGCATATATTTTACTATTTAAATGACTATTTTTCCGCTTGAATTATCATACATTTTTAAAAAACGTTTTCAGATTTGTGTCTTTTGTAAACACTCTTTATATACTAGATTTCTGAAAATTGATTACAACGTATTTTGAAAAGATCGAGACGATTTTATAAAGAGTAACATTGTATCGTCCCTATCCTGGGACATTTATATACAGAATGTCCCAGGATAAGTATATATTATCAAAATCCCATTTACCTTTTCCGGTGTCTGGTAATTTTATCTATGTACATTATTAATTTCATTAATTTCAATTTGCACTATATTTCTTCACTCATTTCTATTTTTGGGCTTTTCTATACTCGAAATTTCATTTTATGCGCCACGCTTGTAAAACCCTAAAATATTGTGAAATTTATGTATATTTGAACTTCACTTAAAACCTGTGTTTTATACGCGTGGCGCATGAAGTAAAATTTCGAGTTTAGAAAAGCCCAAAAACGGGGCTTTTCTAAACTCGAAATTCATGCTTAGTCTGGTAGTGGAAAACACTTGTTTTAAGGTTCAAATTGAACTCTTTAAGAACACAACGAATGTCAGAAAATTTACAGCTTATGCATGTTTACCTAGAAGAAAAATTCCCTGTATAATTGTATTGTATAATAGAAATAACAGTGTTTTATTTTATTAAATTGCCATTATTTTTTCTCTTGAAATTAATAAATTAAAGTAAATTAGAGTTGTCAGTGCCTTAAAGTTTATTATAAATTAAGGCTGTGAATTAGAATTTACAAAACAGTCAAATATTTATATAAGAAAACTATTTGAATTATTTTCTGTTAAAAAGTATGTCAAACTACTAGTAACACTAAATATTCTTGTAGTATAGTTGATTACATTGTTTAATAATTAAACGTTATCAAAATTTATATTTAAATATTAGAGTTCTCAGCTTTATTATAATCTGTTTTGTATGAACAACTGTTTTGTCAATCAATGCTAACTTATAAAATTTAAGGTTAAGCCAGCCCGGTTTTGTAGTTTTAGTTGTTATTGCTTATACATTGGAAATTTATATCATATTATAATAAAACTAAATATGCATAAAGTACACATGGATAGCAATTTTACGAAGAACTAAATGTGGAAATATACTGCCTTTCAAAAAAATCAGAACACAAAGTATTTATTGGACGATTTTAATGAAATTTACAGAATTTGATCATGTAAATGAACTGCATCGATGATCAAAAAATCAATTGTTTTGGTTACCATTTAATGGTATTTTTCCTTGATTTCACTATTATGAAGAGCTGCTGATTTTAATGTAATTGCTTCTAATATCCAAGTAGCCTCTGAGTAGTTTGACGTTTCAGTTTGTAAAACATAAAAAGATGCCCCGTGTTCGTCGGCGTGCACAATATCATCATCTAAGTGAATTTGAAAGGGGTCGCATTATTGGAATGCGAGAAGCGGGTTTTTCGGTTCGTGCTATTGCTGATAGGGTAGGCCGTAGGGTATCGGTGATCGTGCGCTGCTGGTCTAGATGGTCCGAAGCTGGGGAGAATCGACGTAGACTTGGATCAGGACGTCCAAGAAGCACCACTGAGCTCTTCGTCTTACAACTTTAAGGGACAGATTTACAACGTCGCGGGCATTGGGAAATGACTTGTTGGCTCTAAATGGCCAAAGAGTATCCATGGCTACTGTTTACAGAAGAATCCGCAGTTTTGGTATAAGATCCTACCGTCCACAATTGTGTCTACCTCTTACTCCGCAGCATCGCAGAGCAAGACTTGATTGGTGCAGGGAAAGACAACATTGAACCCATGAATGGAATAACATTATCTTCAGCGATGAGTCTCGGTTCTGTTTATGGGCTCATGATGGTCGCAGTAGAGTGAGACGTCGACGCGGTGAACGCAGAATTTTACAATTTGCTGTTGAAAGACATACGGCTCTTACACAGGGAGTTATGGTTTGGGGGGCGATAGCATATGGTAGTCGGTCTCCTCTAGTTTTTTTAGAAGCAAGTCTTAACGCGATTCGGTATATTGACAACATTTTACGGCCAGTGTTAATGCCCTATGTAAATGGATTGCAGAACCCCATTTTTCAGCAAGATAATGCTCGACCTCACACAGCGGCCATTACAAGACAGTTTTTTGATAGTGCCGAAATCAATTTGTTACCTTGGCCATCTCGTTCTCCAGATCTATCGCCAATAGAACATGTTTGGGATATGATAGGTGTTAGAATAAGTAACTTACAGCGCCCCGCTAACACTGTAATGGAACTTAGAGGTCAAATTATCGAAGTTTGGAATGAAATACCCCAAGTCGATATTGACAGCCTGATTTCTAGCATGCCTCGACGTGTTAATGAGTGTTTGGGAAATCGTGGAGGCCCAACACATTATTAATTTTTATTCATTTGTTTTTTTGTTTTTCAAGTTGATTTTTTGGTTATCAATACAGTTCGTTTACATGATCAAATTGTGTAAATTTTATTAAAATCGTGCAATAAATACTTGGTGTTCTGATTTTTTTGAAAGGCAGTTATACATTATGTTGCTAAACCTATTTCCAAATCGAATTATGTCTTTTATTTGAGAAAAAAAATTCAGCGCGCATTTTTGACGTAAACGATCTCTACCCCCACTCCAAAATCTTCGATTCTGTCGATCCTTCTTACCGTATACTCGACCGTTCTTGCTACGAGAGTAAAAAGAGGGGCAACGTAGCCAAATAAAACAAATTGATGAGTGTTGTCAGATTAAAGAGGTTTCTTCCCATAATGGGGGTAAAAAATCAGTAGCGTAGCTAGAATTTTTGTATGTAAATACATAATTTTGGAAATAATTAATTTGAGCTTAGCGCACGGCCGATTTTACCACAAAACATACAAGGCGTGTGCCTAGGGCCCAGTTTTCATAGGGGCCCGGAATTGTTAGGTTACATTTTTTTTTTCATTTTTTGATATAAATGTCTACTTATGGAGACTTGGCTGACTATAAAATACCTGCAAAACGGAAAATTACCATGTACCCGGTAGCGTATAGACAAATGCATACGCTATTCAGAGTAGAGCCCTGCACGGGCTGATTTTTTGGGCCCGGCCCGGTTATGAAATAATTAACTTGAGCCCGGCCCGCCCCGATCAATATTTTAGTCTGAATAATTCAACATTTTTACGGAGTTTCAAAACACTAGTTAATAAAGGTTTATGACACTTGTAAATATAGCTGGGACGAATCCTCGTAAAAAGAATTCGAATCACGAATCCGAATCACCTAAGATGATCCGAATCACGAATACTCGAATAAAGGATTCGTAAGAGATAAATATGATTCGAATCAAAGATTCGAATCCTGTGTTTTCGAATCACGAATACAAATCCCTTAAGAATAAATTTGATTTTATTATTTTTTTGCAACCATGAACATGTAAATATCGTTACCATTTGTTTTAACAACAATATTCAAAACCTAATTATTTATTATTAACACTGAACATCGTTGATACTAAATATCTGATTCCGTGTTACTCTAATTAAAGATGTACAGGGCTATTCAAAAATAAGAAACAGATTTTAAACATTTATTTCTTCCAAACTACAAAAGGTAGAACCATTATTTCATATTGAATAACCCTGTATTTGTGTTTTTTCAAACTTCACTTCAAATCAGTGTTTTGTACGCGTGGCGCATAAAGTAAAATTTCGAGTTTAGAAAAGCCTGAAAATTTGGTTTGGGCGCGTAGCGCTACGCGACCAAACCAACTTTTCAGGCATTTTTAAACTCAAAATTTTACTTCATGCTTAACCTAGGAGTGGAATCACTCGTTCAAAACTTTAAATTGAACTCTATTCATGGAGTTTTATTCAAATTGACCAAAACACTAACAAAAAGGGTATATGATAATATTAAATTTGTCAAAATCAACAGGCATCATAAAAATTACAAATCACATGAAAATTTATAAAACCAACTTAAATATTGACAAAAACAATGAAAACAATTTAATAAAATGGGGGTTTCCCACAGAAGAAAGTTATATTAAAAGGTCAGGAAAAAAATTGTGAACCAGGCAAATGTCGGAAAAATTTAACATTTCAGATTGTGGCTACCATCTCAGTTTTACTTCAAATAATATTAAACAAAATTTTGAAAACTAGTTTATTATTGTTAAACACATTTTCAGTCATGTAATGTTCTTATCAAAGCATTCAGTTTGAAGTTTCGAACGAGCGTTTCCACTCCCAGACTAAGCATGAAGTAACATTTCGAGTTTAGAAAAGCCTAAAAACTGGGCTTCAGTTGTCTGACCCATCTTAGTGAGATAGTATTTCACAGGACAGTATCCAGTTAGAAGGCCGGCTATGAGCCTTAGGTTGCCCTTGCTTAGCCTGAGTAACTGGAGCCAAACAGTTAGTCAGGCTAAGCAAGGGCAGAGAGTAAGCACTTTTGGCAGCATCTTTCCACTCCCACGCGGAGCATCTTGCCACTCTTGGATCATTTCTTTGGTGTGGACCTTAGTTATTGCACTATAGGTTTCTGGTCCAACAAATAGAGTTTTGGAGCCTTCTTTGGCAAGGCTGTCGGCAATTTCATTACCTTTGATCCCTGATTCCGACTCCATTTTCAGTTTTTGATCCGTCAGTGAACCAAACTATCGAGGAGCCTTGTAACTGCTCGACTTTCGCTGCAACATTATGGCGGCCTTGGATAGCCACTTCAATCGTTGTATCGAAGTCGTAGACAGTTGACATGTAGTCTTTAGGCATGTATACCGCTCTTTCGCACATAGTGCTGAGGATTTTTAGTTGCCCATTGAAATGCCAGCCTTTGACCCTTGCTGAGTTTTGTTTGGGTTGTACTCTCCGTTGTCTTTGTCCACAGACAACGGAACCATAAGTGATTATTGATCTTATCACTGTTATAAAAAGCCAATATATCATTTTGGGGTGTAAACCCCATCTTCTGCCAAATAGTCTATGGCAAGCCCATATTGCCCCTACTGCTTTGGCAGTGCTGGGTTTTTCACATGGGTTTTTTTACATGAGTTTTTCAGTTTAGGCTAAAAGATGCATAGAAATTGAAGTAAAAGTATTAAAGGTACTTGAAAAAAGTTATAAGTGCATTAATATTGAAGTAAAACACTTTAATATTAGGTCAATATCGTTATTTTAAAGGCTACTTACACCAAACACGTTGAACTAAGTTCATCTCTGAATTGAATTTAAAGTGACATCACAACAATAGAAACTCGAGTTCAGAGATGAACTCAGCTGAACGTTGTTGGTGCAACTGGGCCTAAGTTATTCGACATGAGTGAACGTTTGTTAATTATTGCTTCTATAGTTCTTGCAAATGTCTCTACTTATAAAATTAGCATTTCTTCATTGAATGAATCTAATATTTTATTTGAACTTCATTTAAATGTGACTATACAGTGATCTTAGTTTACTAAGTACTTTTAACTACACCAGATTTTTTTTCTCTGTTGTCTATTGTTATCTTTTCAACTTTTTTTAATCCCCTTTATTATTCAGGGTTCAAGTAACCATAAGCGGAGAACACAATTACTCAGACCCGCAAGTCCAATGGCAAGTCGAAAACCTCACCCAGACTTTCGAAAACACCTTCTACGTTTCAAGCACCTTGTACACGGAATCCTGGCTGAGAAGCTTCGTCCAATATGTCGACAGAAATGCCGATCACCTCAATATTTCAATTACTGATAAAGACTCGTTTATATCAGCATTAAAAGAGGTTTGTTGGTAATTCACTGAATAAATTTGTGATTTCTTAATCTTATCTTCTTCTATAGTATTGGCTCAATGATGCCAGTCTTTTCTCGCTCGATGTAAAGTTTAATGATAAAGGAACTAGGATTATCGGGATGCGGTTTTTGATTCAGGCTGTGAATATTTCTGGGACCGAGCATGAGAAGGAAATTTTGAAGCTTTTCTAAACTCGAAATTTTACTTTATGCACCACGCGTATAAAACAGTGATTTAACGAGAAATTTAAAAACGCACAAAAGAAATCTTTCATGTTAATCCTCACAATTAATTCGAATTATTTTTAACGATTCAAATCCTTTTGTAAGTATTCGAATCCTTTTGTAAGTATTTGAATGCTTTTGTAAGTATTTGAATCTTTTTATAAATATTCGAATCATTTTATAAGGGTTCGAATAACCCGCATTTCGATTCGAATACGAATCCTCTTAAAAAAAATGTAACGAATCCGAAACACGAATCCAGTTTAACTAAAGTATTCGAACGCCTTTTTTTGAATCCTCTAAAAGGATTCGAATGCAGGATTTGAATCCTGAATGATTCGAATCCTGTCCAGCTCTGTTATCGATATAGTTTGCAATTAAAAATAAAAACAAACTTTAAAAAAATCTCTCATATTTTGGGTTGGATGCGCGGTCGGCCCGGCCCGCTTGAAAAAATTCTAGGCCCGGCTCGGCTTATCCCGGTACCGGGCCGGGCCAGAGCCCGCTCTGTGCAGTGCTCTAATTCAGAGCACTGCAAGATTCGAACGCTCTGAATAGTTTACGCTTTTGCATACGATATAGCTACAATATTCGGCAAAGACGATACTAATTCAGATACGCCGCGCGCAACTTCGCAATAAATTAATATGCTTTTTTAATTTAAAACGATTTGGAAACGAAGTTCTTACGTTTGATTGATATGCCGCAATTTATCTCCCAATTAAAATCAGGAAGGCTACTACATAGGATTGTAATAAATAAACCTACTATTAGCCATTTCAAACAACCTAAGTTTATAGGTTTTGCGGAAACTGCAGTTGCTTTGTCATAAGAAGTAATAGGTAATTATCAGAGCTGGGCAGGATTCAAATATTCAGGATTCGAATCCTTTTAGAGGATTCAAAAGAGGCATTCGAATACTTAAGTTCAACTGGATTCGTGATCCGGATTCGTTACATTTTTTTAAGAGGATTTGTATTCGAATACAAATGTGGGTGATTCGAATTCTAATAAAAGGATTCGAATATTTATAAAAGGATTCGAATATTTATAAAAGGATTCGAATATTTATAAAAGGATTCGAATACTTACAAAAGGATTTGAATCATCAAAAATAACTCGATTGTTGAGGGTCGCGCAGCGACCCGAGACAAATTTTCGGGCTTTTCTAAAATCGAAATTTTACTTCATGCGCCACGCGTACAAAACACTGATTTGAAGTGAAGTTTAGAAACACACAAATACATCTTTAATCAGGGTAACAGGGAGTCAGATATTTAGTCTGTTATCAACGATGTTCAGTGTTATTAATAAATAATTAGGTTTTGAATATTTTTGTTAAAACAACTGGTAACGATATTTACATGTTAATGGTTGCAAAAACATAATAAAATTAAATTTATTCCTTAAGGATTTGTATTCGTGATTCGAAAAAACAGGATTCTATTCTTTGATTCGAATCATATTTATCTCTTACGAATCCTTTATTCGAGTATTCGAGATTCGAATCATATTGGGTGATTCAGATTCGTGATTCGAATCTTTTTTACAAGGATTCTGGTAATTATATTAAAATGTGGATGATAATACTAGATATTTTTTTCATGCGTTCATTTTAGTAAGTACATGCATTGACTAGTTTACTAATAAAATACTTGTATGTTTTCTCTAGTAAATAAATTCCTTGACTCTTACCTTTTTTTAATGAGATTTAACATATCCCCGGATTACTGCCCGGATAGGAAAAACTTTTTCATTGTCCATTTTTCGGCAAAAAGTTATTTTTTACAAAAAGTTTGAAATTTCTTGAAAGCACTATTTTCATTGTCAAATCTTAAATTTACTATAGAAGGCGCTAAAACATTAAGAACAGCTAAAATTGTCATAAGAGAAAAGTATCTTTAATTATATCTTAAGAGAAAGGTGTTATTTAAAAAAATAATTTGTAGTCGAGAATTATGTTTACATCCAAAATATGAGGTAAGAATTTACTATACACCCCGTGGGTATTATAGATAAAAATGATATTATTGGAAAGTACTCGACGAGTACTATCTAGATATGCAATTAATTTCGACCGGAAATGTTATAAATAAATAAATTAAAAAAAATTGTTTGAAAATTTTAAAAATATTGAGTCCTAGCAGTATGTAAAATAAATATCGTGAGCAAAGAGATTTACGCAATTTATCTCTCCTAACCTAATCTAACCTAGAAGTATGTGGAATATTCAACGTGAGCAGAAAATATTGAGTACTAGCAGTATGTAAAATAATCATCGTGCGCAAAGAGATTTACGCAATTTATTCTATTGCAAACCTTTCTGCTAACTAACCTAACCTAGAAGTATGTGGAATATTCAACGTGAGCAGAAAATATTGAGTCCTAGCAGTATGCAAAATAATCATCGTGCGCAAAGAGATTTACGCAATTTATTCTATTGCAAACCTTACTCCTAACCTAACCTAACCTAGAAGTATGTGGAATATTCAACGTGAGCAGAAAATATTGAGTCCTAGCAGTATGTAAAACAATTTAAGCAATTTATTCTATTGTAAACCTTTCTCCTAACCTAACCTAACCTAATAGTATGTAGAATATTCAACGTGAGCAAACATTTTTTTTCGGCGAAATATAGCCGTTGACACAAACAAGAATTCAGCCCAAATGAATTTCCAAGAGTGTATTAATTTATGTTAGTTATTCTATAAATCCATATGAGTCCAAGTGTAATGTGCTAATGTGTTATAATCGTCATCCGGTTAAATCTAACTTTAAATTAAAGTTAGATTGAAGTCTTTAACAAACATTTCTTTTCACTTCCCCAATGTCTCCAGTAAAGATTGCAATGGTTAACAGCAATCAGTGAGGTTTTATAGAAGTTTCTGGTCAAAATTTCAAAGTCAAAAAAAGTGAACTTTCATCATTTCCGTAGTGAATTTATTGATTTTAATTGGTGATATATGTCAATACAGTGTGAATCTATATTATAATGTATGTTATTTCACTGGGTGTAAAGTAAAGTCGAGCCAAATATGAACTTAATAGAAATAATTTTATTTTTATTACATTTATTTATTTTTATAATCATGTATTGCATTTCTTATAAATGATCACTTTTTCATAAAATGTTGTGATATTTAGCTAATAAAAATTAACATATCATAAAAATTTAATCTTTTGTAAATATCTTAAATAAAAACGTGAAATAAAAAACACTTGGTTTATTTCGCCAATGTTTTATTTATTCCGACAAGTTTCGGCTACGAGCCATTATCAAGGAATGAAACTAGTCGGAATAACTTAAAATGTTAATGAAACAAGCCAAGTGTTTTTTATTTCAAATTTTTATTTTAATCATGTTTCCCCAAGTGAATAATACGAACATAGTGAAATATATGTTAAATAAACTTTAATTACTCATATCAAACTGAAATTATACAGGAAATTTTTCTTTTAAGTATACATATTCATTCGGATTTTTTGCATATCGATTTACTATGATTTTTGAGATTCTGAAAACGGAATTAGGGTAAAAGTGTATGGGAGGCACGAATATAAAGTTCTTTGGCTAAGGCGACTTACCGCTTGGCCGCAAATCGAATTTTAAGTTCCACTTTTGAGGTTATATATGGTTGTATTTTCGGCTAAATAAGCACATTACAGATACAAATTACACACATGATAAAATTATCTCCAAAATGAGGGCGTAATTCATCCAATTTGTAGTGTTATCTTCATTAATTCAGTAAATATCACGATATTGATTTTAAGCTAGAATTGACGTCTACTGACGTTTATTTAAAATAATGGATAGATAAATCGAGATTGATTATTAAATCATAGGTATTTTAATTTACGATATAAAAAATAGATGGCGCCACATTGTACGATAACTAGGATATTTACTACAATAGTAAAATGTCAACAAATAATATCACAATATATAATAACAGCTACAAATATTACTTTTATATTTAATTTACTGTTTTTACTAAAATTAAATTTGTACGGCATATCCAGTTTGGTTAGTAGACACACAGCTTAATTTAAAAACAATTAAAATAATTTAATAGAATCACATAACCAAGCAAAATTATCTGATTTAAGGATTAATTTTGCCACATATTTTTCTATAATAAGCTGAAGATAAACATTTTGTTATGTATTTAAAAAATGTTTGGCAATATAATTCTATAAATGATTTTTGTTAATCATTTATATTATAAGATAATGGAGCTCAGCAAGTAGTATACTTCTATTAAATGTTTGTTATTACCATTAAATATTTACATGTAAGAGCGAAGTGAGCACTTATTCTATGAAATATGCAATTTCATTATTCAAATAAGTAACCAATATTTTTAATTTTAAAAAAGGTTTAATGGATATCTGCTGGTTTGAGTTGTATTACTTTTAATCAAAATATTCCACGACAAAGAGATCTTACTTACCGCTTGGTTAAAATGAACTGTTGAAAATTTCGTTTTTGATGGGTTCTGAAGGGTTATGTTTGTTATTTTCGTGCGTTATTTTTGGGATTTTTTATTCATAGATAATACAAAACGTATAGTAAGCAATAATCCCACCAAGGGTCGCACTTTACGGCGGTAACTTTAAAATATATGCTAATTTATTTCATACACGTTAAAAATTGTAGGTACTATGCAATTAAATTAATAATATAATAGCTTTAAGACTATTTAGGTATATGCATGTTTCTCAAATACTATTGGTGGTTTTGAAAAGAACCGATTTGTTGAAAATTGATAAAAAAATCTAATACAGAAGGATTTAAGTGTGAAAAATTAATAGGAATTTTGATACTGACTAATAAACCATAGAGGCTTGATGAATTTTATATTTCTACTAGTTTATAGCTTAGGCGTTTTTACATGCTTTTAAGTTAGGTTAGTAGAAAAGTTTGCAATAGAATAAATTGCGGAAGTCTTTTTGCGCAAGTTAAATATTTCACATACTTCAAGGTTAGGTTAGGAGAAAGGTTTGCAATAGAATAAATTGCGTATGTCTCTCTGCACACGATGACTATTCTACATACTTCTAGATTAGGTTAGGAGAAAGGTGTTCAATAGAATACACTGCGTAAGTCTCTTTGCTCACGGTGACTATTCCACATACGTGTAGGTTAAGTTATTCTTTGTTATAAAAGATACATTTTTAAGGTCCCCACCATGTTTACATAAGCGCCCACTGGTGGTATTTTATTTTATATCATGACAAACAAAGATAAACGAAGATTACTAATCATTGTTTATTTAGAAATAACCTATAAATCTGAGTTGTATATTAGTGTCCTATTGTAAACCTATTTTATATAAAATTCAAAGCATCATCTCAGAATAAGTGAGCAGTAGTGAAATGAGGTGGCGTACAGGAGCAGAGATGATAGTGTTTTTGTTGGTCACATAAAATTCAAACAACATTTTTGGGATTAAGAGATATAATCGCAGGGTTGAGGATGCGTATAATAAAGCCTTTCCTCAACCAAGACCGTCTGTGCATGGCAAATGTCATTTCCTTCACGAGGTAATCCTGTTTATACAAAACACAGCGGATCTAGGCCAGATAAGGCAGAAATGAAATCATTACTAACATTACAATATAATGTATTTAATATAAATTAAATGTATTATTTCTATTATTAATTCTTTATTATTACTATAATCACTAGTGCCATTTCGTTCATATGATTTAAGCACTTTCTTGTTGAAGAGTAATGAAATCTATGTTAATATAAGTTAACTAATGAAACATTAAAACTCGTTACGTTTTTAGGTTATGCTTTACGTTTTAACTATCCATTACTTTTGAGTAAATGCATTTCATAACATTATCAATCATTTAATTACCAGAAAACCACACTACGCAACATTAGCCGATTACGAAAAACAACTCGGACTAATCTGGGATGTTTATATCGGTGGCCCATCAAATAAATTGTGTGCATTAAAATAAAAAACAAGTGTTTTTTTAACCACAGCTAGAAAATCATACTTGTTAGAGACGAATAGAGTGAAAACAATCGCCCCGATTTCGTACGCGAAATGTTAAATTTAACGTATACGTTACCCTCACAACCTAAGTGTACAAATCAAGTACTAAACGCGATTAGACTGTGATGCTGCAAATAACATGTGCGCTAAATTTAACATTGCGTGTACGGATTAGCCCCTGAATATTTAAATATGAACATTCATATTTTACATCATTCTCAAAGATGTTGATGACAGTTTTCGTAAACAGATAATATTTATTACATTTTAATACATCTAGCGCCATCTACGACCAAACTAAATTTTTAGGCTTTTCTAAGTTCGAAATTTAATTCATGCACCAAGCGTATAAAACACTGATTTATTTAAAGTTCTAAAGCAGCTCAATAATCTTTTATTGCTGTTAAAAGTGAAGTTAAGGAAGTCAAATAAATATACTAAACATTTATATTTATCTCTTGGTAAAAGGGTTAATGCGATAATAAATATATTCATTTATAATTCTTACAAAACGACATTAATATTAGTTTAATTATAATAATATTTAGAGATGATAGATGACGTTTTTTTTAATAGTTTCTTATTAAGTCATGTCGAATCGAATTGAAATACTTGATGGTAGTTGGCAGATGTTGATTTAGTTCCGCCCACGCGTCTATTTCGACGAACCAGGTTTCTAAATTTAATCTCTGACGAATGTTCCTAATTAGCGAATTGAATACAGTTTTAAATTACATGTACATGTAGCACAGTTTACATACAATATTCTATACAGCATTAATATCAAACTCAAGAGCTACCTCGAGCCACATAAACAATAATAATATTTATATGGGCCGCAAAAAATGTATGCGAAAAAATAACATTATAAAAAGTCATATATTGCGGTGTTTTCTATAGTATAGAAAACAAAATCGGCTCAAACGAACAAGGTCGTAGCCAGGGGGAGGGATACGGGGGTTCAAATAATAAACATTTAGTGTGAATATACTTTGTGTCGTAGCCCATTTAGTTTTGTGTCTGTTAATTATTATATATATAATATATATAATAATAATATATATATATATATATATATATATATATATATATATATATAATACATTTCGTAAATTTCTTAGATATTCGATAATTTTAAAAATGTTGAAGCTTTTCATAAAATTCCAAGGTTTTAATCGCAATAATTACATACAATTTTATTATCCCGCTTTCTAAGTTCCCTACACCAGTCTTATCTTTATTAATTGAGAATCTAATTCTAGATTGAAACCACAGAACTTTGCTATTTATTTATTTATTTTTTAAGTGACGTTGAGTTGCATTAGAGTTTGAGTCCCATGCGGCTGTCAGGCTTTGTTTCGCGAAACGATTAATGTTTAATCGTATAACTTTCAAACTTAAATGAATACTAAAGTTGCTTAACTGCAAGCTCTTACGTGCGGATGTATATTCCACGGTTAATATATTGTTTTTATGGCTTTCGCATGCAAAACTGATGCTGTAGTTAAAATAAAATAGCGACGTTAACTTTAAATGTTGCGAATAAGTATCTATCGTCTACGTGTAAAGGTTTGTATTGTTTAATTGACACTCTATTACAAAAATAAATTAAAGAAAAAAATGAATCTTAGATTACACACTAGAGATGGGTAACTCCTGAGCGAATCGACTCAAAGAGTCAGCTTAGTGAAGTGAGCTGGTGATGTAAGTATTAACAGATCTTGATTTTCATGCAGCTCGTGGATCGACAGGCCGGCTTCCCTCAGCCTTGCTGAAAATACTTTTTACTTTTTGCGTTTGTACACTACTCAATTAATTTGTAAAAACTGAATATTTTTCACTCCAATTTCTAAGCCTGTGTTATTCATTTATTCAGATAGAGATTCGCCTCTTCTTAGTTTACAGATACTACAATTTAAATATTATTAGCAAACGCCGTTGTTTACTATCTAGTAAACATTACAAATGTAATTTTTCTTTCGTCACCTTTTTGTAACCAAAATTGTAAATTTAATAAGTAGGGTTTGCTATTGTAGTAAGAAAATAGCTATAGTAATATTTCTATCATGTTATTGCAGCATCATCGATTCGTATTACGACGCATGCGAATGGAGTTAAATAAACCCATTGAGTTAGCAAATCGACTCTAAAAGAGCCACGGCGGCTGTTAAATCCGACTGAGCTGGCTCACTTATCGGGATTCAACTCCCCGGTTTGGAGTTGGATCGCGATGATTCATGACGGCTCTCGAATCTAACTGAACTAGCTCGTTTTACGGAGCTCTTGAATCCGACTAAACTATAGCTCACTCATCCGGATCCAACTCCGAATTTCGGAGTTGGGTCGCGATGTTTCCGTGCTGATTGTATGACATCTGTTTTCATAGGCGCGCACATGCATTCAATATATTTAAGCACACTTGAAGGATTGATTAATTATTATATGAATATCTCAATCAACGCTTGAAGTGTAATCGCATGAAATGAATACGCGATTACTATAATTTTGATAAAATATTCACTCTTACGTTTTTATATAAATTATGATTAAATTATTGCATTGTATAACCGAAATAATTAATCACCGCGTCGCACAGTGGTCTGACACCGACCAAAATGCGACAAAACACCACGGTTTTTTTTATTTTGTGAGTTATCAATTTGGAATTTAGTATGCTTATACTAAACACAAATTCTAGTTTACAGAATTACATAAACCTTATTTGCACTAGCAGTTTCACGGGATATGACAACAATTTTTAAAATTATGATGTGTCCATATCAACAATATGGAAAACCATATCAACAATATGGAAAACCATATCAACAATATGGAAAACCATATCAACAATATGGAAAACCATATCAACAATATGAAAAACTTGTTCAAACTAAATTAATTCTACTTTTATTATTATTCCAAAACTACAAGAAAAGTAATTCTTGCATTTTTTTTTGCTTCATCTATGATCAACATCACATCTAAGCATTATATATTTTTAACTTTACTGTACATCAGTGTTTTACTGTACATCAGTGTTTTATAAGTGGCGCATGAAGTAAAATTTCGAGTTTAGATAAGCCCCGTGAAAATTCGTCTCGGGTCGCTGCGCGGCCCTCGACAAATTTTCTACGCGGGGCTTTTCTAAACTCGAAATTTTACTTCAAGCTTAGTCTGGGAGTGGAAAACACTCGTTACATTAAAGGGGAGTGCCCAGGCCCCCCTCCAGATACCAAAAATTCATACATTTAAAATTGTTGCTGGTGAGTTGCAGGAAAACTAAAAATATAGTTTAAGCAAACCGTTGCAATTAATACAGATAGCTAATTCAATAAGTATAAATTACTCTAAAAATTTGGGAACAATTATTTTGAATAAATCAATATTTACAAATATTAAAAATAGGCAACATTTTCAAAGGTAGCAAAATTAGCATTACATCAATAACGCTTTATTTTTAAGTTAACAATGTGAAATAGAAATCAACTATAACTTTATTCCGTATTTTCTTGGAAAAATAAATTGACATGAAAATTAAAAAAAAATAAAAATAGGAGAGAAATTAATAAATCTCAAAAAATTTATTGAAATAAAAATGTTCGGTATTTAATTATTTCTTTCCATTTTTTTGTTCTAAGAAAATACTGATACTGAATAATATTTTAATTGATTTGTAATCAAAATGATAATTTTTATTTTAAATAAAATATACAAATATTAAAATTAACACAACTCTTCTAAATTGTGAAGTTTACACAAATTAAAATTTATCAAATAAAAAAATAAAGATTATCTTTATCTAACCTCCATTTTAACAGAGTATTTGCAAAAAACTACAAATAAATAGTAAAATAATACAAATAGCAATAATATGTATTATCAATAAGAATACTAAATTTAAAAAACCGAACCTAAAATCTGATTACATTCTTCAAAACCAAAAAAAGTCATTAACATATGACATAATAATTTACTATTTTTATATATCATATCCTTATGTATTTGTATACTCTGTACATTTACGGGCATTCTTTGATTTTATAAAAGAGTTGAATTTAAAGTTCGAACGAGTGTTTCCAATCCCAGACTAAGCATGAAGTAAAATTTCGAGTTTAGAAAAGCCCCGCGTAGAAAACTTTCACGGGGCTTTTCTAAACTCGAAATTTTACTTTATGCGCCACGCGTATAAAACACTAAATATTGTAAAGTTTGAAAAACACTAGCCCTTATTTTGTTCGGTTTGTTGACAAATTGTGTTGAATCTTCTGAGCTGATTGTATAATCATAATAAATAATTAGAAAATTAGAAAATAAAATGTTCTTAACTAAGGAAGTTAAAAATTGACAAAAAGCTGTCAACATTTATAAATAGAATTAGTATGTATATACTAATTCTATTTATAAATTTTGACAGCTTTTAGTATGTATATACTAATTCTATTTATAAATTTTGACAGCTTTTTGTCAATTTTTAACTTCCTTAGTTAAGAACATTTTATTTTCTAATTTTCTAATTATTTATTTTAATTATATATATGATTTCTTAGTATCCAGAGGAGGCCCAGGCACCCCCCCTTAAAGTAACGAAGTGCTTACTCCCAGACTAAGCATGAAGTAAAATTTCGAGTTTAGAAAAGCCCCGCGTAGAAAATTTGTCTCGGGTCGCGCTGCGGCCCGAGACAAATTTTCACGGGGCTTTTCTAAACTCGAAATTTTACTTCATGCGCCACACATATAAAACACTGATTACCAGTAAAGTTAAAAATATATAACGCTTAGATGTGATGATGATCAATATTTACCTAGATGTAACAATATAAAAATGGAAAAAATTACTTTTTTCGTGAATAGTTTTGGAATAATAATAAAAGTAGAATAAATTTAGTTTCGGGAAATTTAGATAATGTTGATATTTAAATCATCATATCTTTAACGGGGAAAGTGCTATGATGGACACATCACCATGTTTTAAATTGATGTCATTTCCGGTGAAACAGACAGATTTATTGAAGATCTGTAAACTCGAATTTGTGTTTAGTATAAACATACCAAATTTCAAATTGATATCTCACAAAATAAAAAAACTGTGGTGTTTTGTCGCATTTTGGTCAATTTCAGACCACTGTGCGTCGCTCAATTCAATGAGTTGGCGAATCAGATCTATCTCTAAGAGTCAGAACTCTTAGCGGATCGCTAGATCGTAACTGAGTCATGTACCTCTTTTGAGCCGGCTCATTGAACCAGCTCTTCAAAGTGAGTCAGATCTTGTAAACCAGCTCACCGAAAAGAGCCATTTCGCATATCTCTATTACACACTAATTTTTTGTAAGTTTTAGAGTAATTAATATTTAATAAACTCATAATTGAGAAATCCATGGAAAGTGTCTTTCTTCACCTAAAATTATACCTTCTAACCCAGGGGCCACCCGCCGGTTGGGGTCATTTTAAAGTACAAAATGTTTGTGGCGTCTAAATATAGTTAAATACAAATATATAAAGGTGAAATGGTGGAATGGTCTGGGACCAATATCCAAATTATACTTCATGCTTAACCTGGGAGTGGAAGACTCTCGTTCGGCAATCGTCTAGGGATTATTTTATATCTTATTAATAAAAGAAGTAATAAAAGTATGAATATTAAGAGAGGAAATGAAATTTGTTAATAATTCAAATCATGAATTTTTATAAAAATCTTAGAACTCAACATTTTTCAACCACAAACTGACACTTTACAAGCATGCTGCGTGTGTTGGCAAAGGGAATTTGTGCACGCTTGTACAAAAAGTTTGTTCATGCATGCTTGTCAAGCTTGCATTTGCGTGTGTGGCTAGGTAGGGTATACTTCACTGAAGTCTTTAAATTATCTACGAAAGCAGTGGCGGCTCATCCATATGTGCTGCTGGGTTCATTTAAAAATATACTGCAAAACAAGAATATTTTTAATTTTACATTATTTCAGAGTAAAAATTAAAATTTCGAGTTCAGAATAGAATGAAAATTTGGTTTGGTCGCTCCGCTTCACTCCGCTTCGCTTCGCTTAGCTCCGCTTCGCTACGCGACCAAACAAATTTTCTAAACTCGAAATTTTACTCAATGTCTAATAAGGGATTGAAAACACTAGTTCGAAACTTCAAATTGAACTCATTAAAAAAAACAACGGATGACTAAAAATTCACACGCACCAGGATATGAATAAATTAACTGTATATTTATGTCTGCGAAAGTATATTAATAAGTTCGTATGTTAAGAATCACGGTTGATAATATAATTAATAACTTCCCAGGACTAAATACTTTTGTGATTTCAGGAGATTTTCGCTGAAATAACACCCTTAATCTAGAAGTCCATATAAGTAGGTTGCATCGTCAGCAAAGAAACATCAAACTTCATATTCAGTGCTTCTAGAACTGGGGTTCAATTTCTCAGTTTTACAAACGTGTGTGATTCATCATTCTAATCGCAAATGACCATTTGTAAGTATCTAAATGAGTACAATAAACAATAAAACAGTTTGTTACTCAAAAGATAAATTCACAAATATTGATGAATTAATTAAAACAAATAGTTTCTAGGATAGATAGGAATTATATTGTACATATATGATTTATATACAGGGAATTTTTCTTTTCAGTATACATATCCCTACACTTACCATGCACATTTTCGGGCATTCGTTGTTTTTTTAAAAGCGTTTAATTTGAAGCTGCTAAGGCGTAAAACTCGAAATTTTACTTCATGCTTAATCAAGGAGTGGAAACACGCTTTAATAACTTCAAATTGAACGCTTAAAAAGACAATGAATATCAAGTGATGTACATATCCACAAACACCTTTATGTTTTAAAAATTCAGCCGACTTGCTGATTTACCGGTAAATTTAGTTTTGTTTCATTTGGCATAAAAGATTAAAATAGTAAAGAAAGTAAAGATGAGGTTGCATATAGCAGAGCTGAGACGAATCCTCGTAAAAAGGATTCGAATCACGAATCCGAATCACCTAATATGATTCGAATCACGAATACTCGAATAAAGGATTCGTAAGAGATAAATATGATTTGAATCAAAGATTCGAATCCTATTTTTTCGAATCACGAATACAAATGCTTTAAGAATAAATTTGATTTTATTATTTTTTGCAACCATTAATATATAAATATCGTTACCAGTTGTTTTAACAAATATATTTAAAATCTAATTAAATATTATTAATTGGAAATAAAACAACGCAGTTGGGAGGGTTTCACTTTTATTGGAAATATTATTAACACTGAACATTGTTGATAACAGACTAAATATCTGATTCCTTGTTGCCCCGATTAAAGATGTATTTGTGTGTTTTTAAACTTCACCTCAAATCAGTGTATTGTACGCGTGGCGCATGAAGTAAAATTTCGAGTTTAGAAAAGCCCGAAAATTTGTCTCAGGTCGCTGCGCGACCCTCGACAAATTTTTTCGGGGCTTTTCTAAACTCGAAATTTTACTTCATGCTTAGCCTGGGAGTGGAAACACCGATTAAAAACTTTAAATTGAACTTTGCCCCGACTCTCTACCTCTTCAAACAGCTGAGATCCCCATACATTCTGTCGAAATACGGGCACCCTGTATATTAATATTGCATTATTATCTATTATTCTAATACTATTGTTTTATGTTCTTTAAATCTTTTTTTCCTGTAAGAGGATATTCTGTATCTGTTGGGAAAGAATTACTACTAATGACCATTTCGAACATTATATGCGTCGCTCTAGGATTTTTTCATAGTGTTATTTGTAAACATTTGAAGACAACCCTTATCGAAATAATTTTTAGTTATATAAATTTAATGTTATTGTTTTATTTTAAGTACACTGTTATTATTATTATTTTATTTGTAACAGGACGTTCCGATAATTTTATCGTTGGAGTTTTAAGACATCGATAATCACATAAAATTATAAGCGATTTCTGATAAACATGGAATCAGGGGTGGATATAATGGCCTCTAAAAGCTTACCCCATGCTGCAGGATCTGAGCTTTTAAAGGTTCCACTTTTAGTTTTCTATTTGCAATGGGGATATCTCAATATTTTTACGGCGGGTTGAAAAACATATCTCCTTGCAAAAAGGTCAGCAAAAAAAACAATAGGTAAAATAAATGATAAAGGTTATTTAATTACAAAGGAAACAAAAAGTTGTGATAAACCCTACTGATAATCGGGCATATTCTGTAAGCAACATGTTAAATTCATAATATACATTCAGACAGAAGCGGACTGGCTCTCAAAAAGTTGACGGAGAAAGAAGCAATCCGCCCCACTTGAAATTAGAAATGAAAAGGACTTGGATTATTAATTTCTATTCATTTCTAATTTCTTGTAATTTTCCTTTCATTTTTCATGTTTATTTGTTAGTTGATTTGAAGAGAATTTGACCTAAATGTTACATATACTTTGATAGAGCGTTGTAACAAATCAAATTAGATTTTTAATACTTCACTGTATAATTCAATATCCGGAGTTGTATTTGCAAGCGAAGTACTTGTTTCAATGGGTATTTATTGTCTTAAGTTGTCTTATTAATTAAGACGTATTGTTTGCATTTATACGAATATTGTCGATATTTAATATATTATTTTTAAAGTGGGCAAACTACTACTATTTTCTCGAATTAAAATAGTTTTGAATTTGAATTATTCAAGTGATTTATATTGAATGAAATACTTATATTATTTACAATATACAATAAGATATTCTGTAGAAGTTTTGGTTTTCTTAATAAAAAGTTGTAAAAAAAATGTTTTACAAAAGCCGTATTAAAGAATCGAATGGTGATATTGTTATTTCGCAAGAAAGGTTGGCTTCCCTGAGAGTTTGCCTTAAAATGTCAATAGTAACTTTTGTAGAAAACATAATTTTGCTACTGGCATCGATTTTGAGTAATACCTAATTAAAATTTTTAAATTTCAATTTTTTATGTCTAACTTATTTTTAAAGATTGGGTTTCAAATATGAGATAGACCTCTCAGATACATTCTAAGTCTGCGAAGTCGTTAAAGAAATATTTGACTCCAACTCCATCTCCTTTTTTCTCTTTTTTTTCCAAAATCCTATGCTAACTTCGACTGCTGCTTCGAACCATGTGAACATTTTAAAACGTTACTTAAAAATGCAGTTTTTTGCAATACAAATAAATGTTTAATGTTTACTGCATCTGCATAATTGCAATCTAATAGTTTTTTTGGAAAAAAAACGAATTTTTTGTTTTCTCTCATATGCAAATTACATAAATTTCCATTGCAATTAATAACTTTATTTCGGTCTAATTTTAGAAAAAAAAAAAAAACAAAATATGTTTAGCACAATTATATTTAAATAGTTATATTGAAAATCGGAGTCAGAATTATACGTAATTTCCAACTCGACGGCTCCGATTTCCTCATCACAATAATATTTAAATTCCGACTCCATAGTTTTGACTTTAACTCCGACTCAGCGTTCACAGCACTGGTTCAAACTGTTTTCCATTTACTTCTAAACACTGTTGAACTGTTCTGGTTGCTTATTTTTCAAAGACCTTTTCAATGAGTTATGAACTTTTTTATGCAAATTCTCAGGGATGTCAACCTTTTGCGAAAAAACAGTATCACCAGTCAATTCTTTAATACAGCTTTTGTAATAAATGTTTTTGTCCCAACTCTCTAGGACTAGCCGTTTTCTCAAAAACTGCCTGATACGGGTGCTCTGGGACACCCTGTATAGCAAAAATATATGAATAAAAGTATTAGTAAATTTAAAGAATTGAAAGCTTTTATAAAATAATCTGAATAAATTTATGTTTTCCTAACCATGTAATAAAAAAATAAACTGTTTTAAAAAAAATACAAATTTAATTGACTATTTAATATTGAATTGTTTTTAAGTTTCTAAAGTTGAAAGAACAAAATCAATACAGACTAAAATTAGAGAAGCTCAAATTCGACAATCTTCTGAAATATTTGAAACAATCAATCATAATGTTTATTAATACATTAACGAGCTTATTAATGCTTAAAAGAACAAAACCGAAGCATAAAAGCTCTAAGTTGACAATTTTAATAAGCTGTTTGACAATTTCTCGAATAATACTTGAGGAAAATTATTGTTCTCTTAAAAAATCATAAAACATCAATAGGTTATGAGAGTCTAATGAAACCCACAACGATTATTTTAGGATGAGCAAACTTTGTTCTTATGAAGAAAAAAAATCGTGCATTCATCAGAGCTGGGACGAATCCTTGTAAAAAGGATTCGAATCACGAATCCGAATCACCTAATATGATTCGAATCAATACTCGAATAAAGGATTCGTAAGAGATAAATATGATTCGAATCAAAGATTCGAATCCTGTTTTATCGAATCACGAATACAAATCGTTTATGAATAAATTTAATTTTATTATTTTTTTACACCCATTAACATATAAATATCGTTATCAGTTGTTTTAACAAAAATATTCAAAACCTAATTATTTATTATTAACACTGAACATCGTTGATAACAGACTAAATACCTGTGTTACTCTGATTAAAGATGTATTTGTGTGCTTTTGAACTACACTTCAAATCAGTGGCTTATACGCGTGGCGCATGAAGTAAAATTTCGAGTTTAGAAAAGCCCCGTGAAAATTTGTCTCGGGTCGCTGCGCGACCCTCGACAAATTTTCTACGCGGGGCTTTTCTAAACTCGAAATTTTACTTCATGCTTAGTCTGGGAGTGGAAGACACTCGTTACTTTAAAATATGTCACAACTGGTAAAGTATGTATCGTTGGATGCCCGTCTTCAGAGGTGATATGTACGAGAATTATGGCTCCTAGGAGTTGCCAAATAAGTGAGTTACTCAACTGTTTCCAAGGCACTCTTTGAAAAACTAAAAGATTAACATTTTACATATAAAACGTACACTTCTGTGCAATAATATTAAGCACACAAAATATGTTATAGTTTAAAACGGACGTGATGAGTTTCCTAGTTACAAAACTACGTAAATATGTAATGTCAAAATGCTGCGTCATTTAAACAACAATTCAAAAATTTGAATTCTAAGTAAAATAGAAAATGGTTTTTCTATTTCGTCTTTCTTGTATTTATTACAAGAGTTTTTTTTGAAAGGTCAGTGTTTTGGTTTTTTAATGAAGGTGTTATTTTCAATTTATGGTGTTTTATTATTTATTGAAACTGCTACTAGGCAATTAACACAGACCCGAATTATACAATTAGAATATTGTGAAAAATAGTTATGAGACTTTAATTTAACCGACTCTTAATCTCTTCAAATAACCGAGATTCCCATACATTCTGTTGAAATACGGACACCCTGTATAATAATAATAATCATAATATAACATTTATTGTATTGTTATTACCTAAATATTATAATTAAATAAATATTTTACATTGTTTACCGGATATTTATGAATATATTAAAAAATAAATACTTATTTCAGTAATTTAATTTTACTTATACCATCAAATGTCTAAAAGTCTTGTGTTAAAAATCAGCAGAAATCAGTAGATGTTTTTTTATTAAACGAATTTCAATTATGTCAACAACGAAAAACTCTAATATAATTAAGATCTTTTTGAGACTAAAGAATTTTTAAAAAGATTTGGTTCCTACTTTTCTTTTTTGGCATATATTTGCTCATTTAAACTTTTTTATAAACATTTTTAAGCAATACCTTTTCAAAATTTTATAAACTTAATGCTTACTTTTACCTTAATGTATCACATTATAGTTTTCAAAAACATGTTTCAAACAAGATAATAAAAAACTTCTATAAACTATTGTGGAAAAGCGGCAGAATTCAAAAATTATAGTTCTATTTTTAGCCAGAACTTTATTTTAATTAGCCAATATTTCGCTATACATTTGTTAGCTTCTTCAGGGAAAAGTTTAAAGTAAAATAAATAAATACAATGATATTTTATAAAGAGATACACAAACTTAAGAAGAGAAAAAGAGATAATAAAAAATACACAACTTTTCACCTTAACTATTTTGTTTATGATCACTATACGAGAAAGTTATCTTCCCTAGGCTTTTTTTTTAATTTGATAATCACTCACAAATTGCTGCTTTATTAATAACTTAATCAAAACAAAATCAAACAAAAGATAATAAAAACACACAACACAAACTTTTGTTTAATCACTTTTCACCTCAGTTCTTTTGTTTATAAATTAGAAACTAAAAAATCTAGTGGAGATCAGCAACTCACCGACTATGGCTTTTGATGTCTAAATCAAAAAATGTTTCAAACAATAGTTGTAGCTAATGAAAAAATAAACCACTTTTACCGAAACACGTTTCACCTCAGCTCTTTTGTTTTTGAATTAGAAACTAAAAAATCTAGTGGAGATAAACAACTCACCGACTATGGCTTTCGATGTCTAAATCAAAAAATGTTTTAAAACAAAAGTTGTAGCTAACGATAAAATAAACCTCTTTTACCTAAACACCTCAGCTCTTTTGTTTTTGAATTAGAAACTAAAAAACCTAGTGGAGATCAACGATTCACCGAGCTTTCGACGTCTAAATCAAAAAATGTTTCAAACAAAAGTTGTAGCCAATGAAAAAAAAAACACTTTTATCTAAACACTTTTCACCTCAGCTCTTTTGTTTTTGTTCAATTAACCGAGAAAGGTTTTATTGAAAATAAATACACAACTTTATGACAACTTTATGATAATTCGAAAATTTACGAACGAGAGTCTTCCACTCCCAGACTAAGCATGAAGTAAAATTTCGAGTTTAGAAAAGCCCCGCGTAGAAAATTTGTCGAGGGTCGCGCAGCGACCCGAGACAAATTTTCACGGGGCTTTTCTAAACTCGAAATTTTACTTAATGCGCCACGCGTACAAAACAGTGATTTAACGAGAAATTTAAAAACATACAAAACAAATTTTGTATGTTAATCCTCACGATTAATTCGAATTATTTTTGACGGTTCGAATCCTTTTGTAAGTATTCGAATCCTTTTGTAAGTATTCGAATCCTCTTATAAATATTCGAATCCTTTTATGTGGATTCGAATCCTTTTATGAGGATTCGAATCACCCGCCTTTGGATTCGAATACGAATCCTCTTTAAAAAATGTAACGAATCAGGATCACTAATCCAGTTTAACTAAAGTATTCGAATGCCTCTTTTGAATCCTCAAAAAGGATTCGAATCCAGGATTCGAATCCTGAATGATTCGAATCCTGCCCAGCTTTGGCATTCATCAAATCGAAACACAAAATTCATGAAAATCATTATAAGTTTCAAATTTGAGAACGTTCAGAAAGAACATCTTGTAAATTGGCAAGTAAAATCTGTATAGTTATATATATAATCAATATTTTGCAGATTTTTTAAAACCATTCACCAAAGTTGATACAATAATATAAGCAAAGCGACGTGATTTTTTACGCAAAGAAGCTTAAAGGTTCTGTTGGTACATTCAGTGAATTTTATGTTGGTTGATAATCTATTGTTTTTCAATTTTGTTGTCAAAGAATTTCCCTAAATTTTATTTATTTGTTCAACGGAAATCGCCATAATTCAAAATAACAAGCATTCTTTTTTGCAAATTTCGAAATTTACTTCAATATTTTAGAAAAACCAATAAAAATATTTTCATTTTATTTGAATGTGGTTGAAGATTAACCATTTATGAGAAACTTTAGTTCAATTTATATTGATTATATATATAATTCGAAGATTTCTTCACTATTTTTAAAAGTAATATATTTACCTTTTAAAAAATTCAATTTGTTGCAATATTTTAGAAAATAAACTTAGGATATTTAAATATTTTATAATTTAAAAAAACTGTAATTTTAAGTTTTATTTATTTTCATGATATTTTTAAGAAACAAGTAGGTATATTAATATTACATTTTTTTATTCAATTTATAAAGTCCTTAATTCGTCAATTTTCTTTAAATATTTTAACTTTGGCTCAATAATAATAACAAAAATTAAATAAGATATTTTAACTAACACTAATGTGTAAATTTAGTCAAATTTTGTGTTGGTTAAACAATCCAAAATATTTTTACAATTTTTTTAAGAAAATTTAATAGCTTTATTTTTTTCCCTTTTCAAGTGTTTTTATGAAAAGTTTTAATTTTATGAGTGTTTGGAATCCTTGTTTCTTGTTTCGAGTTTATAAGCCCCTCCAATCCAAATTTTCAGTTCCTATTGTTTTGTCACTTTGAACTTAAGTTCAGAGATTAAACAATTTACTAAAATTGATATGGAAACGAGACTATTTAGTTTTTTATGTCAATTTTGGTAGAAAAAAATATTTTTTCTACCAAAATTGATATAGAAAACGAAATAATCTCGTTTTCCATGTCAATTTTAGTAGAAAATATGTTTCAATGTTGAAGGTGTTTATCGTTATTTCTTAAATTAATCAAATTCGAGGTTTTTTTGTTGATTTTTTTAAATTTTCTTGTGGGTATAAATCATATTTTATTAATAAATGTGTGTTTTTTTTCCATTTTTTCATTTTTGTGATAGTTTTGATAGCTCTGAATTTTTTTAAAAACTGTGATTGTTGTTTTTGACGATTTTATTTTAAAATAATAATTCTTCTGATTTTGTTGATTGCTACTTGTCTTTACTATTTTTATTAATCTTTTTGGACTTTTTGGATTCTAGTATTTTAAATTGTAGTATTTCACATTGTACGTGTACTTGGATATCGTAAATAAAAAAATACATTGAATTTAATCGATTCGTACGAATAATTAGAAACATCGAAAATAGTATGTCTGTATTTTGTTTTTAAAATACAGTTGCTATATATTTATGATATTTGCTACTTTTGACGATTGTATTTAAAATATTTGTATTTTGTCAATATTAAAAAATGTAAAGATTTGATTTGATTGATTTTCTTATTATTTTATGCATGATTTGTTTATCAATCACGAGTTTTATCGATTTATAAATATCCACAATTTTTTTTCAGTTTTGATAACTTTTCTAATTTTAACTTTTTTTACACTTGTAAATAAAACACATTTTAAGATGTACCACAAAGTGAACGCCTACAACACAAAACAGTTTTTTTTTTCAATTACATTCGTATCCTTGTTGATTTTTCTCAACTTTATTAACTATGACTGCTTTTAGGAAGCTCAATGCATTTATTATCATTAGTATTGTTATAGTACAAATTATATATACAAACATCTTTATTTAGATAATCCAATACACGGTACAAAAATTTATATACCTATCATACATGTTAGTGTTAGTCTGTCCGGGCTATCGACCAAAGGTCATTCTGCCCTGGTACAAATTATTTAATTTAATTTAAATTTATTATTATCAATTATTGTAAGTATTCATGTTTATATTTATAGTTACTTTTTCTTCTGTAATTGGATTTTATTTCTGTTGGGAAAATAAATAAATAAATGACTTTAATATTCTTGAAGATGTAAATGAATTTATTTATTTATTCAGTTAACGAAGTCTCTTTGACAATACATAATATTGTACAACTAATAATTTAAATATAACACAGTAAAATATGATTAACCCGGTTGGCCCTGATGGTGGCATTTGCCACCACTAAAAATTGGTAAACATACTGGGAATGTATGTAGTAGAGATGGGCGAAATGGCTTTTTTCGGTGAGCTGGTTCACAAGATCTGACTCACTTTAAAGAGCTGGTTCAATGAGCCGGCTCAAAAGAGTTACATGACTTAGTTACGATCTAGCTATCCGCTAAGAGTTCTGACTGATTCGCCATTGAATTGAGCGACGCACCGACCAAAATGCGACAAAATACCACAGTTTATTTATTTTGTGAGATATCAATTTGAAATCTGGTATGCTTATACTAAATACAAATTCGAGTTTACAGATCTTCAATAAACCTTATATGCACTTTCTGTTTCCCTGGAAATTACATCAATTTTAAAAATGGTGATGTGTCCATCATGCACTTTCCCCGTTAAAGATATGATGATTTAAATATCAACAATATGTAAAATTTGCTGAAACAAAATTTATTCTACTTTTATTATTCGAAAACTATTCACGAAAAAACTAATTTTTTCCATTTTTTTTTTGTTACATCTAGGTAAATATTGATCATCATCACATCTAAGCGTTATATATTTTTAACTTTACTGGTAATCAGTGTTTTATACGTGTGGTGCATGAAGTAAAATTTCGAGTTTAGAAAAGCCCCGTGATAATTTGTCTCGGGGGCATTTCTAAACTCGAAATTTTACTTCATGCTTAGTCTGGGAGTGGTAAACACTCGTTACTTTAAAGGGGGGTGCCTGGGCCCCCTTCTGGATACTAAAAAATCATATTCATAATTAAAATAAATAATTAGAAAATTAGAAAATAAAATGTTCTTAACTAAGGAAGTTATCTACTTAAAAAATGACAAAAAGCTGTCAAAATGTATAAATAGAATTAGTATGTATAATCAGCTCAAAAGATTCAACACAATTTGTCAACCAACCGAACAAAATAAGGGCTAGTATTTTTTAAACTTTACAATATTCAGTGTTTTATACGCGTGGCGCATAAAGTAAAATTTTGAGTTTAGAAAAGCCCCTGAAAATTTGTCTCGGGTCGCTGCGCGACCCTCGACAAATTTTCTACGCGGGGCTTTTCTAAACTCGAAATTTTACTTTATGCTTAGTCTGGGATTGGAAACACTCGTTCGAACTTTAGATTCAACTCTTTTATAAAATCAAAGAATGCCCGCAAATGTACAGAGTATACAAATACATAAGGATATGATATAGAAAAATGGTAAATTATTATGTCACATGTTAATGACATTTTTTGATTTTGAAGAATGTAATCAGATTTTAGGTTCGGTTTTTTAAATTTAGAATTATTATTGATAATACATATTATTGCTATTTGTATTATTTTACTATTTATTTGTAGTTTTTTGCTAATACTCTGTTAAAATGGAGGATAGATAAAGATAATTTTTATTTTTTTATTTAATAAATTTTAATTTGTGTTAACTTCTGTTAATTTTTATATTTTTATATTTTATTTAAAATAAAAATTATTATTTTGATTACAAATCAATTAAAATATTATTCAGTAACAGTATTTTCTTAGTACAAAAAAATGGGAAAGAAATAATTAAATATCAAACATTTTTATTTCAATACATTTTTTGAGATTTTTAAATTTCTCTCCTATTTTGAAGTTTTTTTGATTTTCATGTCAATTTATTTTTCCAAGAAAATACTAACTAAAATTAGAGTTGATTTTTATTTCACATTGTTAACTTAAAAATAAAACGTTATTGATGAAATGCTAATTTTGCTACCTTTGAAAATTTTGCTCTTTTTTAATATTTGTAAATATTGATTTATTCAAAATAATTTTTCCCAAATTTTTAGAGTAGTTTATAATTATTGAATTGGCTATCTGTATTAATTTCAACGGTTTGCCTAAACTATATTTTTAGTTTTCCTGCAACTTGCCAGCAACAATTTTAAATGTATGATTTTTTGGTATCTGGAGGGGGGCCCGGGCACCCCCCTTAAAGTAACGAGTGTTTTCCACTTCCAGACTAAGCATGAAGTAAAATTTTGAGTTTAGAAAAGCCCTGCGTAGAAAATTTTCACGGGGCTTTTCTAAACTCGAAATTTTACTTCATGCGCCACACGTATAAAACACTGATGTACAGTAAAGTTAAAAATATATAATGCTTAGATGTGATGATGATCACAGATGAAGTAAAAAAAAATGCAAGAATTACTTATTGTTGTGAAAAGTTTTGGAATAATAATAAAAGTAGAATTAATTTAGTTTGAGCAAGTTTTTCATATTGTTGATATGGTTTTCCATATTGTTGCTATGGACACATCACAATTTTAAAAATTGATGTTGTATCCGGTGAAACTGGAAGTGCAAATAAGGTTTACGTAATTCTGTAAACTAGAATTTGTGTTTAGTATAAGCATACTAAATTTTAATTTTATATATTACAAAATAAAAAACCGTGGGGTTTTGTCGCATTTTAGTCTGTTTCAGACCACTGTGCGCGGTAATTAATTATTTCGGTTATACAATGATTGCAATAATTTAATCATAATATATATAAAAACGTAACAGTGAATATTTTACAAAATTATAGTAAACGCATATTTATTTCATGCGATTACACTTCAAGCGTTGATTGAGATATTCATATAATAATTAATCAATGCTTCAAGTGTGTTTAAGTATATTGAATGCATGTGCGCGGCTATGAAAACACACATTCATACAAACAGCACGGAAACATCGCAACCCAACTCCGGACCTTGGAGTTGGATCCGGATGAGTGAGCTATAGCTCAGTCGGATTCAAGAGCTCCGTAAAACGAGCTAGTTCAGTTGGATTCGAGAGCCGTCATGAATCATCGCGATCCCACTCCAAACCGGGGAGTTGGATCCCGATGAGTGAGCCAGCTCAGTCGGATTCAACAGCCGCCGTGGCTCATTTAGAGTCGATTCGCCAACTCAATGGGTTTATTTAACTCCATTCGCATGCGTCGTAATTCGAATCGATGATACTGCAATAACATGATAGAAATATTACAATAGCTATTTTCTCACTACGATAACAAACACTTCTCATTAAATTTACAATTTTGGTTACAAAAAGGTGACGAAAGAAAAATTACATTTGTAATGTTTACTAGATAGTAAACAACGGCGTTTGCTTATAATATTCTAAATTGTAGTATCTGTGAACTAAGAAGAGGCGAATCTCTATCTGAATGAATGAATAACGCAGGCTTAGAAACTGTAATGAATAATATTCAGTTTTTACAAATTATTTGAGTAGTGTACAAACGCAAAATGTAAAAAGCATTTTTAGCAAGGCTGAAGGAAGCCGACCTGTCCATCTACGAGCCGCATGAAAATCAAGATCTGTTAATACTTAATGCATTGCGAATCTACTACATTCATTCTAGAAGGGCGGGCGAATCAAAATGAGTCATGGCTCAAAAAGAGCTACATATTTCGAAATGAGTCACTTGGCTCACCAGCTCACTTCACTGAGCTGACTTTTTGAGTCGATTCGCTCAGGAGTTACCCGTCTGTTGGGCAATAAGTAATTATTATTAAATTTGATATTTTCAGCGCGTTATGCAAATTTTGTAAAGTCATAAATCGTGAAATTTTTAATAATTTTGACAGTATTTGTAATTTGTTTAATGATTCTTGGTAATTTGTATCTACTTTGACAATATCCATAATTCTTTTCATATTTTGATATTTTACATGACCTCCTATATATTTTTATATACAGTATACATACATAGTATATAGTTACGAGGTTTGGTAAATTTTCAGGAATTCCGTGTTTTTACAAAAGCGATAATTTAAAACTTTTAACGAGTGTTTCTACCCCGTGATTAAGCATGAATTAAAATTTTGAGTTTTGAAAACGTTTGGATTTGGATCCAAATCCAAATTCAGATTTTTCTAAGCTCGAAATTTTACTTTATGCGCCATTCGTATAAAACACTGGTTTAAAATCACATTCGAGTTATTTGTATATTCTAATTATTGAAAGATTCTAATATTAGTTTTTCCAATAGGGATGATATGATTTTGAAGTGACGTTTCGGCCATATGTAATATGTCATGATCTGTCATTTATTTTTCAATGTATTCAGTAGTGTTTACAATTTCATCATGGAGAGATATACGCAAGAACAACGTTTACAAGTTATTCTGTTTTATTATCAAAATAATCGTTCTCCAATTGCAACTTTTCGTGCGCTTTTGCCATTTTATGGTCGTAATAATCGTCCAAAATAAAATGTACGCTCACAATTTTCAACAATTCGACGAATAGCGAGCAATTCGTCGAATTGTTGAAAATTGTGAGCGTACATTTTCTTTACATAATGTTAAAGTGCCAATAAGACAAAGAACCGCTCGAAGTAATGCAAATATTGCTGCCGTTCAGGCAGGTGTTGCTGAAGACCGCAATTTGTCGATTCCAAGACGTTCTCGACAATTGGGACTGTCTCAAACCACAACCTGGCGGATTTTGAAAAAGGATTTGGGTTTGCATCCGTATAAAATTGTTCTCACTCAAGAACTGAAGCCATTGGACCACCGTAAACGTCGTGAATTTGCTGATTTTGCCTTGGAACAACTTGAAAACGATAACGATTTTTTAAGAAAATCATCTTCTCCGATGAGGCTCACTTTCATCTGAGTGGTGCGGTAAATAAACAAAACTGTCGATTCTGGTGCGAAGAAAATCCACAAATTATTCAAGAAAAACCATTTTTTTTTTTTTTTTTTTTTTTTTTTTTTTTTCAAAGTGAGTGGGTCGCTATACGGCCCTCCACTGCGACCGCGAGGGTCTATTGTGGCTCACAATTTAAGGCCAGTCGCGTGTCCTTATAGTTCACCCTCCAAGCCCAACCTCTTGATGAAGTCTACGAGCTTGTCGGGTGGAATCTTGTCAAGGTCCTTCAGTGTTAGTATGGATTGTCCGAGCACTGTGAGCCTGAGCTGATTTCCAGCGGGGCAGGCACAAATAACGTGCTCTGCTGTTTCATCATCTTCTAGGCACAGGCGACACTCCGTGTTATCACTCAGTCCCATTTTGTGCAGATGGTGCCGTAGGCGGCAGTGTCCAGTGAAGAGAGCAGTCAGGGTGTGTATACCCGACCTGCTCTGCTTCAGCCATGACTCTGTTCTGGAGGTGGATGCTTCACTTATCACTGCTCTGGAATGTCTCATCCCAGGGCACTGTTGCCAGTAGTTTAGCATCTGATCATTCAGCCATCTCCTGTTAGTGTTCTTGGCTACTACTCTAGGTATTCCAAGAGCAGGTTCTGGTCCGATGAATGCGGTATCCGCTCCCTTCCTGGCCAGGGAATCGGCTAGTTCGTTTCCCTGTATGCCAGAGTGCCCGGGCACCCACATCAGACTGACCCTGTTGTTCTCTGCCAGTTGGCAAAGTATCTGCTTGCAGTTCCACACCAGCAGGGATGAGGTTCGGGTTGTTTCCAAAGCCTTCAAAGCCGCCTGGCTGTCGGAACAGATATTAATTGATCTGCGCACCCAACCCCTTTGTAGGAGCTCCCGAGCGCACATCTCAATGGCAAATATTTCTGCCTGTTGTATCGTGGCATGTTTACCGAGGCTGTAGGAAAGTTCAGTCCTTGGTTTACATCCGACTACTGCGGCTCCTGTACCAGATGGCAGTTTTGAGCCGTCGGTATACCAGTAGGAATCAACCTGTCCTGGGGCGGTTTTGTATCGCTCCCAGTCGTCTCTATCCGGAAATAGGACTTTGTACGGTTGATGCTCACTGTACTCTGTGACTGTAAAGTCTGTCTTCATATTCAGACTGTCTTCTGACTCGATGGCCTTAGACAGTCCGTTCGGTATGAAGACTATTCTTTGCGGGTCTATTAGAGCCGCATGATGGAATCGATATGTTGCCAATCTGGCCTCCCCCTGTATTAAGATATGTAGAGGGGTCAGGTTCAGTAGCATTTCCATAGCTGCTGACGGTGTAGTTCGGATAGCTCCCGTTACCGCCACCATTGCCATTCTCTGCAGTGCAGTGAGCCTATTTATGGCCGTTTTGCGAGTTGTAATCGGCCACCAGGCAACACAGCCGTAGGTGATAATCGGTTTAATAACCGCACCATACAGCCAGTACATTTGTTTGGGGTTAAGACCCCAAGACCTGCCACATATACGACGGCATGTCCAAAGCGAGTGTCTCGCTTTGTGTATGGTCTTGTCTAAATGGGAGTTCCAGGTTAGAGATCTATCTAGGGTGACACCCAGATATTTCGCTTCCTCCACAAATGGAATTGTTTCACCGTGTAGGGTGAGAGGTTTTATTTTCAATTTCCTCCTTCTGGTGAACGGGAGAATTAGTGTTTTACTTGGGTTTACGCTAAGTCGTTCCCCTTCACACCAGCTCCTCGTCGCATCCAGTGCTTCTTGCAGGGCACACCAGACTGTGTTTTCGTCTGTTCCCCTTGCAAGGATGACTATGTCATCCGCATACGCCTGTACTTCCACGTCAAACGTATCTAAAATCGCGAGTAGGTCATCCACCAGTAGGGACCAAAGCAGGGGAGACAAAACCCCGCCCTGCGGGCATCCCCTGGAGGTTCTTAGCCTGACAACGTCGCCACAGAGTGACGTCGTAACTGTCCTCGCGTCTAGCATTGCTCGTATCCAGCCTGTTACGGCCGTCGGAACCCCTCTATCTTTTACAGACTTACAGAGGGATTCCGTTAATGCTGCATTGAACGCACCTTCAATGTCAAGGAAAGCCGTTAACGCAATTCCCTTTGAGTCGAGGGTCTGCGAGACTTTCCCGACTAGATTGTTCAACGCCAGGTCCGTGGACTTCCCCTTTTGATAGGCATACTGATGTACATTGAGAGGGTTGGTACCCAGTACTTCCCTCCTGATGTATCCATCCAGCACCTTCTCCAGGGTCTTTAGAATAAAAGACATCAGGCTAATAGGCCGGAAGGATTTAGGCAGCGGATCCTTACGGCCCGCTTTTGGTAAATATACCACCTTTACCTCCGACCAGCTAGTCGGTATATAATTCCAAGCTAGGCTAGCTCTGAAGAGTTTTATGAGATGGCGGATGACACTCTCCAAGCCCTGTTGAATCAGAGCTGGAAAGATCCCGTCCAAACCTGGTGCTTTGTAAGGTTGGAAGGATTTTACAGCCAAGCTTACAGTTCCATAGGTAACGATTTTATTTGCCACCGCCCAGTCCTGCTTTCTGGGTCGTTTGATTCGATCCCATGAGCGCACCGCGGCAGATGTAGTGTCACCTAGAAACAAGCAATCTGGGAAGTGATTTTGGGCCAGAATCTCTAACGTTTCTTTACCAGAGCCTGTGTACGAGCCATCCGGTCGTTTTATCGATCCGAGTGCCTGCCCCGGTTCCCTGGCTAGGACCTTGTGGATTCTTGCACTGCAGGGGGTATCATTGATATCCCCGCAGAATTTCCTCCAGGACTCCCTTTTTGCCCTGCGGATTTGTTTATTATATTCGGTTAGAGAAGTTTTATAAAGTTCCCAGTTGCCTGCTTCCCTAGCCCGGTTGAATAGTGTTCGGACTTCTTTCCGCATTTTCTCAAGTGAGTGATTCCACCAAGAGGCATTTTTGCTGTCTCTTTTACATTTTAGTGGGCAGTTTTCATGATACGCTGAGACGATAGACTGGCAGATATGCTCCGCCGCCGTCTCAATGTCTTCATGGCGTTTAATTGTAGGGGTCGTTTGTCCCAGCAGATCACTAAGAGTACGCTTATATCCGTCCCAATTAGTGCCTCTGACATTTCGATATTCCACTACAGGTCTAAGACTGCCTTCAATATTAAATTGAATATTCCGATGGTCCGAACACGATGGTTCGGTAGATACCTTCCAATCGGAAATTTTTGTGCTCATAAGTTTGGAGCAGAACGTAATGTCTAAGACCTCTGCACGATTTTTCGTTACAAAGGTTGGTTCGTTGCCAGTGTTATTCACCTCTAGCCCTTCACCTATGATAAAATTTAGTAAAAACTCACCTCTCTGGTTGATGTCCGTGCTGCCCCACACAGTGTGATGGGCATTGGCATCACAGGCAACAACCAGGTGGATATTGTTCCTCCTGCTGTGGGCCACAAGTTGTCTCACCGCCGTAGGAGGTGGTAATTCTGCGCTGTCTCCCGGGAAGTATGCCGAGCAGGCTATTATGTCTAGCCTGCCGTTCCCCACCGGGAGATTCAGCTGGACGGTTACGATGTCCCTGGTGCAGAATTCTGTTAACAGAAAGTATTGGATGTTATTCCGGACTATAATACACGCTCTGGGTTTTTCGCCAGAGCCATATGATATTACCTTTCCGGATAGGTTGCTGAGGCCGTTTATTCGGCCTGAGCTGGACACCCATGGTTCCTGAATGAAGGCGAGGTCGATCCGCTCTTCAATAAATTTCTTGCCAAGGAGGAAGGATGCCCCCTTGGCGTGTTGCAGGTTTGCCTGCACACACTTCACCGGGGGAGTCATTTTCCCTCCGGTGGTTTGCGTCCTTTGAAGGTCGATTTACCGCCCTTCTTAGGATGCATTTTTCCCTTCGCAGGGCCTTTTCCTTTGGCGGATTGGGCTGCCTCAGGAACCACTGATTTTGTGGTGGTATTTGAGCCACTGCCACAGGCCTGTTCAGCTGAGGGGGGCGTTATTAGTCGCTCTTCCTCACCCTTTTTCGGCTCTGTGGCAGTGGTTTTGTCTTGGCTCTTGTCCCCTCCTTTGGTTCTGAACAGTACTTGTCCAAAACCAAAGTATGGTTTGAGCTGCATCTCCCTGAGACAGGCCATAGACCCGTCGTCCAGGGAGAATGTCCATGTTTGGCCGGGTCCTGCCGTCTCCTGACGTAGAACCGACCAATCGCGGGTATTAAGTCCCGGGTTCATAATCCTCAGACGTTTGAGGACAACATCCTGCGTAAGCCGATGTCCAGCTTCGTCATCCGGGATGTATGCCACGCAGATGTGTGGTTTGGGTAGCTCCTTACCCTGTACACATCTGAGTTTCGCGTTCTCCCATGGCTGGAGGCGTGTTATCGCGCTCCTAAGCCAGGTGACGGTCGACTCATCAGCGCACGTCAGCAGAAGCCATCCAGGTCTAAGTGAACAGGCCTGGAATCTTACCGAGGGGCCATCATCCGGGATGCTGTCCACCTCGGTTAGTATGCCTCTGCGCAGGGTCGATAGTTGTTCAGCCGTCAGGGCAGAGCCAGGATAATCAGCGTGGATAATGCCCACCCTGACGCCCCCAGCCGCTGCCCTGTATGAAGGCTTCGGCGCCGGTGCAGAGATATTTGGTGTATCCTGCTTGCAGGGTTTCTTAATATTATTTTCCTGCTCAGGTATACTGGTGTCGGAGCGTTGCCGTTTTTTGGCTGGCTTGGCAGTAGAGGGGGATTTAGCCCCCTCTGCCTCCCTGCTCTTACGGACTTGCTCCAGCACCGTATTCAAGGCAGTTTCGTATGGTATTCCGCTCTTGATGAGTTTGGAGAGTCGCTTTCTTGCAGCCCCTCCAAACCTCTTGTGTGTCGGCGAGAGGTTGCGCATTTTGTCGGCAGCCTCTTCGCTGGGCCCTGCCTCGGACACGGCGTGAGGAGAAATGATCTCCCGCTCACACCCTGCCTCGGACTCGGAGTGAGGGGAATTGGTCTCCCGCTCACGCCTTGTCGAGGTCTGGGGCTTGTTAGGAGTGGGTTCGACCCCAGTCTCCGTTTTGTCCTCAAAGTGAGGATCGAGGGTACCCCCCTCGTTGGGTTTTTGTTTTGAGTCGTTGTCCATTTTAGTCCCACGAGTCAGGAAGAAATAAAAGGTCGATCCAGGCAGTGCTCCTATACCTGGACAAGCCTATTTAGCTCTTGGAGGTCGGCCGGTATCCAGAGTTCGCTTAATAGGAACCAGACTTTCCCATCTGGCCAGCTACCGGCACACTGCCAGTAGCCATGGTCTTCGCATAAGCAGTTCCACGCTAACCATGGGGATTTGATGTTGAGGTTGTCTCCTCTCGGCCCGGGCAATTAAGCCAAGACCCCCTATACCACTACAGCAGAATGCTGTAGAAGTACGGTATGACTGCTACTGTGGTGCCAAAGCCTCACAGCAGCAGGCGCCGTTGGGAACCCTGTACTGACCCTTAGCCACGACACGACAGCTGGGTAGGGTTGTTGGGTGACAAGAAAGGGCATTATGAGGACTTCGGACAGAAGGCTCTTTAGTCGCCTTTTACGACAAGCGAGCACACTCTGGGTTTATTCTATTCCGAACCCAGACGGCAAGAAAAACCATTACATTCACCTAAATTGACAGTTTGGTGTGGTTTTTGGTCTGGTGGAATCATCGGTCCGTACTTCTTTCGAAATGAAGATGGTAACACCGTTACTGTCAATGGAGAGCGGTATAGATCGATGATAACCAACTTTTTATGGCCGAAATTGGAAGAAGTTGATCTTGACAACATTTGGTTCCAACAAGACGGGGCTACGTGCCACACAACAAATGCAACAATTGAATTATTGCGAGAAAAGTTTGGAGATTCGATTATTTCAAGAAATTGTGATATTGAATGGCCTCCAAGAAGTTGTGATTTAACACCATTAGACTATTTCTTGTGGGGTTATTTGAAGTCATTGGTCTTTCGAAATAAACCCGACTCTGTTCAAGCTTTACAAGTCAATATTGAACGTGCCATTCATGACATACGACTTGATTTAGTGGAAAAAGTGCTCGAAAATTGGGTTCATTAATTGTATCGATTGTACTTCACATTAAATAAAAAACATTTGAATTTCCTTAACAATAAGTGTGTGTTTTTTTTAAAGAAATCATATCACTCTTATTGGAAAACCCTTTATTTCAAATATTTCAATATTCGTTTGGATCCAAATCCAAATTCAGACTTTTCTAAGCTCGAAATTTAACTTTATGCGCCATTCGTATAAAACACTGGTTTAAAATCACATTCGAGTTATTTGTATATTCTAATTATTGACAGATTCTAATATTTCAAATATTTCAATATTCGTATTGGAATTTGTTTTCGTATAAATACTTCAATTTTAAAATTGAAATATTTCTTTGTATTCTATAATACAAATTTTTAAATTTCAATATTTGTTTGTATTCTTTGTATTCTATAATATAAATACAAATTCACAAACCGCGCAAGTCCAAAAACATATAAGTCAACTAGTTATTCTTAATCCACCACAGGATTAAAATTAAATAAATCAATAAATTTTTATTTTATTTTAATCCTGTGGTAGATTAACAATAACTAGCTAATTTATATGTTTTTAGACTTGCGCGCTTTGTGAATTTATATTTATATTATAGAATACAAAGAATACAAACAAATATTGAAAGTTCAAAATTGAAGTGGTTATTCTAAAACAAATTCCAATACGAATATTGTAATATTTGAAAAATAAGAATATTTAAATAATGTTTTTGGACTTGCGCGCTTTGTGAATTTGTATTTATATTATAGAATACAAAGAATACAAAGAAATATTGATTTTTTAAATATATCAAAACAGTAAATTGCACAAAAAAAAGGAATAATTAACTATTTATTCGTCTGTGTTCTGTGACCATAACTTCACTACTTAAGTTAAATTTAAATCTAGAAAATAATGTCTTCTAGAATTAATCCATTTATATATATTCCTTGTGATTAATCAATAAATTCTTATCGCGTGTTTACATAATTTCGAGCATGTTTTGTGGTTGGTATTTAATTAATTAAGCGGTGTGCTGAAGCTAACGGGGCGACAGTCCCAGGCGCCGAATGATTAATTGACTTTGATGATTGGTTGTCTATGAGGCGGGTCTATTTACAAGGACCTTGCAAAAAAAATGCACGATCTTCAAAATGACTATGGTTAATTCATATTATTGTTAGGCAATCAGATCAAACAATACGTAATTATTTTGGTAGAAAAATACGTGCGGATTAGAACATGTACAGGGTGATTCAGAATAGGTGTAAAAATTCACATCTTGTTCAGAGGCTCATTTAACCCTTTCAGCTCTGGAATGTTTCCGGTGCCCAAAAAAAATTTTTGTACACCGCATATTATTTATTACCATCTCAATATACAGAGTACTGTATACCAGAACTGGGCAGAATTCGAATCATTCAGGATTCGAATCCTTTTAGAGGATTCAAAAGAGGCATTAGAATACTTTAGTTCAACTGGATTCGTTACATTTTTTTAAGAGGATTCGTATTCGAATCCAATATTCGAATATTTATAAAAGGATTCGAATACTTACAAAAGGTTTTGAATCGTCAAAAATAATTCGAATTAATTGTGAGGTTTAACTTGAAAAATTTCTTTTGTGTGTTTTTAATTTCTCGTTAAATCCCTGTTTTATACGCGTGGCGCATGAAGTAAAATTTCGAGTTTAGAAAAGCCTAGAAAATTTGTCTCGGGGCTTTTCTGGGAGTGGAAACGCTCGTTCGAAACTTCAAACTAAATGCTTTGATAAGAATATTAAATGAGTGAAAATGTTTTTAAAGATAATAATCTAGTTTTCAAAAGTTTGTTTAATATTATTTGAAGTAAAAACGACATGGTAGCCACAATCTGAAATGTTTAATTTTTCAGGCATTTCCCTGATTCAAGATTTGTTTCCCTGACCTTTTAATATAACTTTTTTCTGTGGGAAACCGCCATTTTGTTAAATTGTTTTCATTATTTTTGTCAATATTTAAGTTAATTTTATAAATTTTTACGTGTTTTGTAATTTGCCTGCTGATTTTGAGAAATTTAATAATATCATACGGCTCTTTTGTTAGTGTTTTGGTCAATTTGAATTTAATTCCATGACTTTTTTCTGACTTTCCCGGTTTTAATGATATTCAGTGAATTTTTTATTTACGTAATTTTCAGGCATTCGTCGATTTTATAATAGACTTCAATTTGAAGTTTTAAACGGGTGTTTCCACTCCCAGGCTAAGCATGAAGTAAAATTTCGAGTTTAGAAAAGCCCCGTGAAAATTTGTCGAGGGTCGCGCAGCGACCCGAGACAAATTTTCGGGCTTTTCTAAACTCGAAATTTTACTTCATGCGCCACGCGTACAAAACACCGTTTTGAAGTGAAGTTCAAAAACACACAAATACATCTTTAATTGGAGTAACAGGAAATTAGATATTAAGTCTGTTATCTACGATGCTCAGTGTTAATAATAAATAATTAGATTTTTAATATTTTTTTAAAACAACTGGTACCGATATTTATACATTATTGGTTGCAAAAAAATAATAAAAGCAAACATATTCTTAAAGGATTTGTATTCGTAATTCAAAAAAACAGGATTCTAATCTTTGATTCAAATCATATTAATCTCTTAAGAATCCTTTATTCGAGTATTCGTGATTTGAATAATTAGATTTTTAATATTTTTTTAAAACAACTGGTACCGATATTTATACATTATTGGTTGCAAAAAAATAATAAAAGCAAACATATTCTTAAAGGATTTGTATTCGTAATTCAAAAAAACAGGATTCTAATCTTTGATTCAAATCATATTAATCTCTTAAGAATCCTTTATTCGAGTATTCGTGATTTGAGTGATTCGGATTCCTGATTCGAATCCTTTTTATGAGGATTCGTCCCAGCTCTGCTGTATAATAATATATTCTATGACGTAATTATTTAATTGTATTATTTTTGACGTGTGTAAGACTGTTATTGTTATTAGCACGAATAAATATTTCTATTCTATTCTATTCTATTCTATACGCTATAAATCTTCAGATATTCGTGGTTATTACAAATATTTCAAATTGAACTTTTAAACGAGTGTATTCCACTTCCAGATTGCGCATAAAGTAAAATTTCAAGTTTAGAAAAGCCTGAAAATTTGGTTTTGTTGCGTAGCGAAGCGAAGCTACCAAACCAAATTTTTAGGCTTTTCTAAACTCGGAATTTTACTTCATGCGCCACGCGTACTAAACACTGATGTGATATGATGTTCAGAATACACGTTTTTAGCATACTGCTTTAGTAGAATATTCTGAACTTCGCCTAAAATTAGTGTTTTATACGCGTCGCTCATGAAGTAAAATTTCGAGTTTAGAAAAGCCTGAAAATTTTATTTGGTCGCGTAGCGCTACGCGTTTTTTAGTATACTAAAAACAAATTATTAGTACGCGTGGCACATAAAGTAAAATTTCGAGTTTAGAAAAGCCTGAAAATTTGGTTTGGTTGCTCCGCTTCGCTACGCGACCAAACCAAATTTTCAGGCTTTTCTAAACTCGAAATTTTACTTCATGCTTAATCTGGCAGTCGAAAACACTCGTTTAAGACTTCAAATTAAACTATTTAAAAAAACAAACGATTATCAGAAAAGTTACAGCTTATGCATACATGTATTTAAAAGAGTATGTTTACCAAATTTTAGTGGGGGCAAATGCCACCATCAGGGCTGAATAGGTAAAAAGAAATAAATAAACAGAGGTTTGATTTTTATTATTTAGAAAACTACAGCTGATTTTAGTTTCATTTTGCTTTCTCAAAATAACGTCCTTATTAATAACTGCGAAGGAAGGAAATGTAGTCTATCAATGCTTTAATAACTTAAATTACAAATGAGTCCATGAAAATTACAAACCCCTCTAACGTACCCTTAATTTTCCTAATTAAACCCCGTCTTCATATATTGTCACAATTTAAGATTCCACCACCCGGTGGTTTTCATTACATCTTAAGTAACTCGTAACGAGCGAAATGTACAACACGATTGTCATTAGCAGAACATCCCGATGTCTGTCTCTGTCCATCGAGGTCATTAAATTTTATCGAGGGCTAGATGATTTCTACCTGGGCCGTGCCATAATGGCACTTCTGCCATTATCAGAGCGAATCTAGCCTGGGTGGATGACCTAAACCACCTCAAAAACCCTCGCACTCAGGTGCGGGGGGTGGAATTGAAGTTTTAAAAAATCAATTTTTATTATCGCCCCTCAAAAGCATAAATGGCGAACCGATAAAGATGGGCAGTATTTCACGTCTAAATATATTACCGATAAAACGGTGTATTTTATATTTGTTAGGTTTTATTTTTTCTTGATATTTGTAGAGGGCCTTCTGCGATATTCATTCGGAGAGATTGTTAGAAAACAGCGTGGCGTGCGCTTTTCTATTATTCATCCCCAGAAAAATTTAAAGCATGAATGTCTAGAATTAAGTAAATATTCCGTGTAGTTCGTTTCTTTAATGCGATTAATTAATGCTAGTTTTAACATTATCCTAGACCGTTTATACATGAACTATTTCTAAAAATAAATTTAAAATCACCTCCAGCAAACAATATACAGCGAATGTTTACTTTAGGAGGACTGTAAGTATCAGAACGCGTATAGAGAATCAATATAAATTAGTAACCCAAACTAAGAAAAATCTGTTTAAAATATATAACTTCTGTACTCGCCCAATGAAATTTATTAGAGTTTACCGTGTTCTATACTCTCTTCATTTGCTTAAATATCAGTAAAACAATACTTATAACGTAATGAATATTAAAAAAACGCGCCAAAAATGCATATTGGCATTCTCATCATAAAATAAGAATACATGTTTTGATTAATACTGGACAATTTTAAAATAAAATATTAAAATATTGGAATATTTAAATATTTGAATATTAAGAATATTCAAATATGTTTTTGAATGTATATTAAATAAATACATCAGTTTAAAAAATTCCTAGCCTTTTTCTGAACTCTACTTCAAACCAGCCTGAATTTATTTTTTAGGTTATTCAGGCTTTTCTAAATTAAAAATTTTACTTCATGCTTAATCAGGGACAAAGCTGGGACAAATCCTCGTAAAAAGGATTCGAGTCACGAATCCGAATCACCTAATATGATTCGAATCACGAATACTCGAATAAAGGATTCGTAAGAGATAAACATGATTCGAATCCTGTTTTTTCGAATCACGAATACAAATTCTTTAAAAATAAATTTGATTTTCTTATTTTTTTGCAACCATTAATATATAAATATCGTTACCAGTTGTTTGAACAAAAATATTCAAAACCTAATTATTTATTATTAACACTGGACATCGTTGATAACAGACTAAATATCTGATTCCCTGTTCGTCTGATTAAAGATGTATTTGTGTGTTTCTGAACTTCACTTCAAATCAGTGTTTTGTACGCGTGGCGCATGAAGTAAAACATCGAATCTAGAAAAGCCCGAAAATGTTCACGGGGCTTTTCTAAACTCGAAATTTTACTTCATGCTTAGTCTGGGAGTAAAAAGACCCGTTCAAAACTTCAAATTGAACTCTATTATATCTACGAATGCCTGAAAAATACGTAAATAAAAAATGTACTGAATATCATTAAAACCGGGAAAGTCAGAGAAAAGTCATGGAATTATAGTCAAATTGACCAAAACACTAACAAAAAAGACATATGATATTATTAAATTTGTCAAAATTAGCAGGCAAATTACAAAATACATACAAATTTATAAAATTAACTTAAATATAGACAAAAACAAAGAAAACAATTTAACAAAATTATGGTTTCCCACAGAAGAAAGTTGTATTAAAAAGCCAGGGAAAAAAATCTTGAATCAGCTAAATGTCGTAAAAATTTAAGATTTCAGATTGTGGCTACCATGTTAGTTTTACTTCAAATAATATTAAACAAAATTTTGAAAACATTTTCAGTCATTTAATGTTCTCATCAAAGCATGCAGTTTAAAGTTTTGAACGAGCGTTTTGACTCCCAGACTAAGCATGAAGTAACATATCGAGTTTAGAAAAGCCCCGTGAAAATTAGTCTCGGGTCGCTCAGCGACCCGAGACAAATTTTCTGGGCTTTTCTAAACTCGAAATTTTACTTCATGCGCCACGCGTATAAAACAGTGATTTAACTCACAATTAATTCGAATTATTTCTGACGATTCAAAACCTTTTGTAAGTATTTGAATCCTTTTATAAATATTCGAATCCTTTTATAAGGATTCGAATCACCCACATTTGGATTCGAATACGAATCCTCTTAAAAAAATGTAACGAATCCGGATCACGAATCCAGTTGAACTAAAGTATTCGAATGCCTCTTTTAAATCCTCTAAAAGGATTCGAATCCAGGATTCGAATCCTGAATGATTCGAATCCTGCCCAGCTCTGATCAGGGATTGGAAACAGAAGCTTTATTTACATTGACGGGTTTTGTAAATGCAAGGAATTCCTGTAAATTTACCAAACGCTGTAATTATCGAATTTGTATACTGTACCGGGTGTTTGATTAAGGATGGCCATAGGCTGCATGTCATAAACTATGCATCGTAGAATGTTGCGGTAAAAAAATGCACAGTGAAACGGGTTAAATGCCTGTAACTTTAGTTAGGTTTAACCGAATTTATTAAACACATTTTGTTGATAATTAAATGCACTTTAAAACGGTATTTAGCTTGATTCACTTTAGTTTTGACATTAAGCGCCAGGGGGACGCGATTGAGACAATCGGCATATTTTTTTGGATTTTATCAAAATTTTTAACTTAGAAGGTATACTTTAGCTATCTTAGTTAAATAAAAGAAAAAAATACTGTGAAAACTAGTAAAAACCGCATCGCGATAGATTTATTCTAGCTCAAGATATAGTTAAAATTTGACAAATTTAACATGCACTTAACCACCAACCACCAACATTGTATTCTTATTTTATGTTGTTAAAGGTAAAATACTTTTTTTTTAAATAATGAACTTCGTGAAAACTTTTATATTTGATTAATCAAAGATGTGAGTAAATCAATGATTGTAAAAAATATTGAAATGGAGAAGACTACAATGTGTCAAAATTAACGCATAAGTTTATTGTTTATTTAGTAGTATATTTCAACTATTTTTTAACTGCAACTAGAATAATTTATTCAAATAATAATAATAAATAAATACAAAATAAAACTATTATAAAATTAATATTAACTACATTTAATAATGTTTGTTGTTACCTTTAAAATAATAAATAAAATAAATTCAAAACAATTATTAACTACACTTAATGATTTTTGTTGTTGCCTATACAAATATAAATAAAATAGTCATTGCATTTTTTTTCAATGGTGTTTTGATATTAAAATGGCTGTTTCTCTTTCTACTTACTGAAAAGTAAACTAGTAAACCCTATTAAGCAAATCAAGATGTTTATAGATGGATTGTATTGTTGTTTCTTCTATTATAATAATAATAATAATAATAAACAAACTTTATTTCAATAATGCTTACAAAAGTAAAATATAATTCTGGAAGAACATTGATGAAATTGTGTCAGCGTAACAAGTATATGTATATATCTATTATTTACAAGCTACAAAATAATCACTCAGGGCATATAATTCTGCTTCAACGATGAGATTAAAAACCGATGTCTTCAATTTTTTGAGTGAATCACCATTTTTGATTTTCGTAGGTAGCGCGTTATAAAACGTTATGCATCGATGCATAGCGTTCTTTTCCGTTATCGTGAGCCTGTGCATCGGTTGTTTAATGTTCACATTTCTTGTGTTGTAAAGTTTGTCACTGTCATTACTGAAAAGACTTTTATTTTTGAATATAAAAATTAATGATTCGTATACAAAGACTGCATATACTGTCAGTATCCTATTCTTTTTGAATTTACCGCGACAGGTCTCTTTAAATTTTAGTCTAAAGATGGATCGTATGCACCTTTTTTGTAGCACAAACACTTATTGTTGTGCTATTTCCCCAAAAAATCACCCCAAATCTTAACAGTGAGTCAAAACAAGCATAATAGATTGTCTTAGTCGACTCACTACCAAGATATGACTTTATGCTATTTATTATGTAGCACATTCTTGATAGTTTTGTCACCAAATCGTCGATATGCGAGCGCCAGTCTAACGAACTGTCAATCACTACCCCTAAGAATTTTATTCCTTTTTCCAAGGTTATACTTACTATTACTATACACATATAGTCAAAGCCACGATAGGCGTTACTGTTGTGGCTTTGACTATATGTGTATAATCAACAATCATGAATGCATGAATGCCCGGTATTATAAACGATTAATAAATCATTAGATAACTATTTGTGGAGTAAATTTATTTAGGTAGTAAACTAATGAGCAAAAACAAATGCGTATTATAAAGCAAACCTACCAAATAAATAGCAATTCTAGAAATACATAAGCTAGTTAGTAGATTACCGACCGAAATTACACATTTTCATCATTTTCAATAGGTAGAACTACCAATTTTTAAAATTGAATTGTCAATCTTTTAAATTAAACTGTCAATCAAATTGAAAATTTAGTATAAATCCTTATATTTATTAAGAATAAATGTGAAATAAGACAGAATAATTACAAAAAAGAAAGCTTATTAGAAATTATAAAAGGCTTAAACGAGTGGTTTCCACTCCTGGGTTAAGCATGAAGTAAAATTTCGAGTTTAGAAAAGCCTGAAAATTTGGTTTAAAGTGTATGCCGACAAACCCAGAACCATCCAAGAATTAAAGGAATTGGAAGGAATCAGAAATGAAATCACTGCGATACAAGACGATATTGTGTACAGTCATAAAAAACTACACGGACCGTCTGGTAATGATATTATTTTTCACACTTAATGTTTTAAATGTTGTTTTTTTAGCAATAAAACTTACTGATAAACTATTAAATGGATTCGATAGCTAACGCCATCTAATGTTCCATAGTTGAATCGTCAATGACACGAATGCACAAAGTGCATATATATGTCACTGTTTCGTCCACGGACCTATACTCTGTGAAACCAGAAAACAAATATCAAAATTGAATTTGTGTTCAGTATTCCGGCACCAGTCTGTGGGTATCTGGTGCCGGAATACTGAACTCAAATTCAAAACTTACTGAGTTTCTCAATACATTGTACTTATGTTCAACCCTGTACAATCTAAATTAAAATTTTGACAGGGTTTTAAAATTCGTCCGTTTTGATTTGACCACCGTGTAGGTACATTACGTCTAAGTAAATTTAGTGATTTTAATAATATATTGACGAGATTTATTAATGCTCTATAAAAAAAGTTATAGGTCCATTATTTCTAAGTAAATATACGTAATTTAATTTTGTATATTATATTTAAAGTTTTACAAACTAAAGGAAAAGCTTATCCTTGCGAATTCAAATGTTTCTGAAACTAAAATATTCAGTGATTTTCATGTTCACTAATTTAACTGTTGATTTTTTATATTTTTATAAACGATACTTGCCAAATTTAATGAATTTTCTCTTTATGATGAACTATATGTTTGAAGTTAATGTAATATCAAATGAATTCTGTATAAAGTAAGATAAAGTTCATTCACTTTTGGGTTAACTTACAAATTTTTTTTTTTGATTTTCAAAATGTATTTTAAATTTTCGCTATAATCACTTAACTTTAAACAACACACTAATTTTCTTTAAAAAATGTAAACATTTATTCATTTATTAAAGTAAATTCAAAATAAAATTAAGTATTTAGTTTGGTTTTTATAAATCGGCTATTTCTATTTCAACTTATCATGGGTAAATTTAATTATATTGATAATACAAATAATATTTGCGTATTCGTAATAAATTTCGCTAATAAGAATATAGAAAAGTAAATAAATATTCGACAAATCAACATCGAATGCCAGTATTTCTAACTAGTGATGGGAATAATCGATATATTTTAAAAATCGATTATTTTAAAACGAGATATTTTAATAATCGATTAAATTAATAGTTGAAAACGAGTAGTTAACCTTTCAGTTCAAAAATATGACGAGTGCGCGGGGGGGGGGGGGGCTAAATAATAATTAAATTATGTAGTACAAACAAGTGATATAAAGTGATCTTGTAAAACAAAAATGGGCCACACAATGTTCATCATATATTCGAACGAGCTGTTTTTTTCTGTGTGGGGGGCTTGTTACGGGAAACTTTTTTATGGGTGGTTGTTTCGAGGGATGGTTTTTCGGGGGTGGTATTTTGAAGGGTTGGTATTTCAGGCAGTGAGTTTTATGGAGGATTTATTTGGGGGATGAATTTTAGGAATGATTTTTCGTAAGGATGATTTTTAGGGGGATTGTTCCTTTCCGGAGATGTTTTTTCGGGAGTGGTAGTGATTTTATAGGAATCTTTTTACATGGGGTAGTTTTTCATAACGTGTATTTTTTTTTTTCGTAGGTGTGATTTTCAATAAAAGTTTTTACAAGGGGTGGTTTTTTAAGGTGTAGGTTTTTGAGGGATTGATTTTCAGGGTTTGTTTTTAAGCCAGTGGTTTCATGAGCGTTTTTTCTGCGGGGATGTTTGTTAGTAGTGAAGATTAGAATTTTTATATAATTATTAATATTTAAAGATTTAATTAATGAAATACAAAACAACCGCCAAATCAGTAATTATTATTACTATATAATAATTAGTGGTCCTGTCTATCGAGATAATAGGCGATACATTTGTTTATATTAATTAATAGTCCAGTCTACCGAGATAATAATCAATTATTTTAGTATACTAACGGCTGGTTTCATAATAATTCGGTTAAATTTCTGATCTGACTTTAGTAAAAGTCGACTTTAAGGTAATGAATCTAGGTTGGTAGCGCCTTTTTATAGTTATTTTTATTATATAATGTTGCACAACCTTCAATTGTTTATATTTCAGTTATGTCATTGGAAACGTCACACGAAGTCCAAATCCAAGTTCTTTGGGCATTTCTCATCTCGAAATTTTACTTCATGCTTAGGCTGGGAGTGGAAAACACTCGTTCGACAATTGTCAATAGCTTATTTTGTGTTTTTCTGTTTTATACAAAAAATGCGATATTAGGAAAAGTCTTGAAATGTTAAATATTAAAAAAAGCTGTTAAATTTATTAACAATGAAAAACCAAACTACGATTTTTTCCAGTAAAAACTGACATCAATATTTATAAAAATCTTGTAAACTCTCGAAAAGCGTCAATATTTTAAAAATCGAAATCTTGAAAATTCATGTAAAACGTCCTAGAATTTAAAAATCAACAATAATCTATGAAATTCCTTATAAAACGCATTAAATTGTTACATCTTGGAAACTTGCAAAAGATGCCGAAATTTTGAAGATTAACGAACATCTTAAACATTCACGCAAACCGACAAACTTTCAAAAATGACTAAAAAATCGTCGACAATTTGAAAATTACTTAAAAGCGTGGAGATTTATGAAGATGGTCTACGTTTTTAAGTTGTACGAAAGTTTAAGAAATGTACAAAAACTGCCAAGATTCTAGTCATAAAAAGTGTCTAAATTTTTAAAATTAAAGAAAATCATGAAAATCATCAAAATTTTGAAGATTAACTGAAATCTTGTATATTTATAAAAAAAAACTTTATAATTTTTATATTTAATGAAAATTTAGATAAAACGTGTGCTACGATTAACTAAAACTGACAAAAATCATCAACATTATGTTCAACGTCCAAATTTTCATTCAAATTTTTTGTAATAATGTATAAATAATATATTACAAACATTTGCAGCTTTAATTTTAGCGTTTTATAGAAAACTAAAATATTTAATTATCCATACATTATTTCTAAAAAAATCATTGAGCTTTAGGGAATAATTTGTTTTCAAAAATCACATGTTGTTAATATTAGTTTCTATTATTACAATTTATTAAGACAAAACTATTCTTCATATTGCCCTACAGAAATTTTACGTTTACGACCTGAAGATGAAGGTTTTATAAGTATTTTATTTAATATAGTGATAAATAGTAACATGACACAAATTATAAATGAATAACAAATGATATTAAAATGAAATTTACGTCAAAAGCAATATTCATTTCTAACGTTATGCAAAAATATCACGGAGAACTCCTTCAATTCTTTTTTGTTTTCTTGCGCTATTTCTTCTTAAGTTAAGTTTTTGAGGGAATGAATTCATCCTGTTAACGAAACAAAATATATTTATTAAATTAGCCTGGTCGATTCAAGTGAACTCTTATCTTTAATTTGCCTTTGATAATCAAAATTTGTGCACCGCTGAATGCATTAACACAATTTTCCCTCATTCTAAACACTGCTTTCCTTTTAATTACATTATCTTTTTTATCGCTTAAAGGATTACATCCAAAATGTGATTCATTTTTCTATTTCTTCTGTGAAATTAATGGCTCTGGCTTCGCAGCCATGTCAAATGCACAATTAACGTTTGAGAATATTCTTTTTAACATTTGTGAATATTTTTAGGTTAGTTTTAAAGCCGGCTTTATCTATTAAAAGCGTCAAAAAGCCGTCTTTAATGCATTATGAAGCTTTAACTTGATTATGTAACCGGCCGTAATTAGTAATTTGCCAGACAAAATAATCCCTTAAATTAGTATATACTATTTTACAGATTTACAGATTTAATTTGTAATTTAAGTTATTAAAGCATTGATAGACTACATTTCCTTCCTTCGCAATTATTAATAAGGACGTTATTTTGAGAAAGCAAAATGAAACTAAAATCAGCTGTAGTTTTCTAAATAATAAAAATCAAACCTATGTTTATTTATTTCTTTTTACCTATTCAGCCCTGATGGTGGCATTTGCCCCCACTAAAATTTGTGTACCGCTGAATGCATTAACACAATTTTCCCTCATTCTAACCACTGCTTTCCTTTTAATTACATTATCTTTTTTATTGCTTAAAGGATTACATCCAAAATGTGATTCATTCTTCTATTTCTTCTGTGAAATTAATGGCCCTGGCTTCGCAGCCATGTCAAATGCACAATTAACGTTTGAGAATATTCTTTTTAACATTTGAGAATATTTTTAGGTTAGTTTTAAAGCCGGTTTTATCTATTAAAAGTGTCAAAAAGCCGTCTTTAATGAATTATGAAGCTTTAACTTGATTATGTAACCGGCCGTAATTAGTAATTTGCCAGACAAAATAATCGCTTAAATTAGTATATACTATTTTACCCGATCAAATAATCGCTAAAATTAGTATCTACTAATTTACCCCATTAAATAATCGTTTAAATTAGTTAATACTATTTTACTCGATCAAATAATCGCTTAAATTAGTATATACTAATTAGTATATCGATTATTCCCATCACTATTTGTAACATTTACTTGAGCATCTAAAAAATACATTAACAAACATAGAACGGCGTATGAGGCCGCGGGCCGCACAGAAGCGCTCCTAGGGCCGCATGCGGCCCGCTGGACGGCCCTGTTTTACAGTATCGATACTTTGGTATACGATATAATCAATAATCAGTATCGATACTTTTTTTGGGATCGGAACATCCCTACTAAGAACAAAAACACCGCAATGGTCTCTGATAGAAAAAAAGGTAAAGAACTACTGCTCTAGGTGGAAAGGCATCAGGAGCGGCCAGTGAGCGAGTGCTCTAAACGCAAATCAAAGAACAGAGGAGCATAACTGGGAGCGGTGTCTGAGCGTGGAACGTGCATCGCGGCACCGGCATCGGGGAGAATTGGGAATAGTAGAGAACACCAGAGCGGATAGAGCGGACGCAAACGCGAATTCGAACGCAAACGCATTCAGTTCAGTATTTTTGTACGCCTGTACGGAATGGATGTGGATGTGGTGGAGTGGAGTAAGAGTGTAGTGGTGTGACAGTATAGTCTACAGAGAGTGTACAGTGTTAAAGCGGTAAAGCAGCAAAGGGCGTGCTGCGCAGTCTCTGAGCAGACGCTGTTTTATATTTTGACCGAGTGCGGCGGCTCGCGGCTCACGGCTCACCTTCGTGCAGCAGACGTAGCCCAGAGCTCCGTATTTTATTCTAGTCACCGTCGAAACGCAAAAAGTGATGCTTCTAAACACGTGTAATTAACGGACTCGACGGACTCAACATCTTTTAAAAAAGAGCAGACCGTTTATTTTTATAGAACAGTCATGTGGAAATATTTTATGTACTGTGTTATATGTGCAGCAGTGGTCTTCAGTTCCGAGTTACCCAATGATGGTGAGCCCTCGCACCCCTATTTCATTCTTCTGTTGTTGCTACTGTAATAAAATCCACCCCCCAAATACAATGCGATATCATAACAATACCGATAACATAATCGCAACACGTTTACCTGTCCGCCGACGATCGCGCCACAGGAATCACCTGATCCCCCGCTTAAATCATCCGTAACTACTATCAATTTCATTCATCATTCATGTTCATGCGGAGATTTTACCTGTTCCTCGTTAAAACGCGTATTTGCTGGAGCATAACCTTAAAATGGACAGCTAGTCACTCCCCCCGCATCGCATGAGAAACAAGAAGTTTACGTAACCCATTGATCCCGCCGTGTACAAATCAAACCACAATTGAATCTTGATTAGACCAATTGCCCTTGTTACCGCTGAACAAACCGACAACCACATATCTGATATCACATCACACCCGGCGGATCCTATACAAAATATAACCAATCACCCGCACGTGTTAATCCGCATCGGAACCCACTAAAATACACCGCTAACACCGACTCCAATTCCTACCAGCCTTGAACGATAATTTTATTCAAAAATACTGAAGCACACAGTACTATTTCTACTGCTATCAACAAACCGCACTTACTTTCTTTTTAACACCTGCGTTGTTTTCATTTCGCGCCAGTTCGATATCAGCAATAACTTCCACCTATAAATATCCGTTATTCAATTTAAGAAGAGTTTAAAGGCCATTTATTCTTAATTTTTCTACCAATAAACTTTTAAGAATTCTTAAAAATATAGAACATATTAAAATTGTATTTCTCGATTCAATATTTATTCAATGATAGAACAGTTAATTTAGTCCAACATTTAACTTCAAGTTAAAATAACTATAGTAATATGAATCCCCTGGTTAAAAGAGTTTTGCATAAGTTACAATAACTCCACGAAAGTTGAAGAAATAATGTTAATATGAAAATCCATCAAAGAAAAGTTGTACCATAGCTTTTAAATCTGTAATCATAGCATACCTCTCTTAATTCCACTATACTTTAATTGCTGTTACACATATTTGTTCAAATATTTCAATATTCAAATAATTTGAATTCATTTAGTTAAATATTTGAAAATTCAATTAGTCAAATAGAAAATATTACTCTATGTATTTAAATAATTATTCTAATACTTAAATTTGAACAATTTAAAGCCTTGATAGTAGTATATTTTAAACTTTACAATATTTAAATATTTTATACGCGTGGTGTATGAAGTAAAAGAATAATCGAATTTCGAAAAGCCTGAAAATTTGGATTTGCCGGCGCGCAAATACTTCATGCCTTAGCTTGGGAGTCGACACACATTTTAGCAGAGCTGGGCAGGATTCAAATCATTCAGGATTCGAATCTTTTTAGAGAATTCAAAAGAGGCATTCGAATACTTTAGTTCAACTGGATTCGTGATCTGGATTGGTTACATTTTTTTAAAAGGATTCGTATTCGAATCCAAATGTGGGTGATTCGAATCCTTATAAAAGGTAATGGTTTGTAAATTAAATTCACTTGGTTTTGTTTCACTTATCTGTATTTTATTTTCTACTAGTTTCGGCTTAATGCCATTATCAAGAGAAAAAAATAATGAGAAAAAAGTGTCCGATACCTTATAAAAGGATTCGAATATTTATAAAAGGATTCGAATACTTACAAAAGATTTTGAATCATCAAAAATAATTCGAATTAATTGTGAGGATTAACTTGAAAAATGTCTTTTTGTGTGTTTTTAAATTTCTCGTTAAATCACTGTTTTATACGCGTGGCGCATGAAGTAAAATTTCGAGTTTAGAAAAGCCCAGAAAATTTGTCTCGGGTCGCTGCGCGACCCTCGACAAATTTTCACGGGGCTTTTCTAAACTCGAAATTTTACTTCATGCTTAGTCTGGGAGTGGAAACGCTCGTTCGAAACTTCAAACGCAAATGCTTTGATAAGGGCATTAAATGACTGAAAATGTTTTTAAAGATAATAATCAAGTTTTCAAAATTTTGTTTAATATTATTTGAAGTAAAACTGACATGGTAGCTACAATCTGAGATGTTATTTTTTTCTCGCATTTCTGTGATTCAAGATTTTTTTCCCTGACCTTTTAATATAACTTTCTTCTGTGGAAAACTCCCATTTTGTTAAATTATTTTCTTTGTTTTTGTCAATATTTAAGTTAATTTTATAAATTTTACGTGTTTTGTAATTTGCCTGCTGATTTTGACCAATTTAATAATATATATGGCTTCTTTGTTAGTGTTTTGGTCAATTTCAATCCATGACTCCATGACTTTTCTCTGATTTTCCCGGCTTTAATGATATTCCGTGAATTTTTTATTTACGTAATTTCCAGGCATTCGTCGATTTTATAATAGAGTTCAATTTGGAGTTTTAAACGGGTGTTTCCTCTCCCAGGCTAAGCATGAAGTAAAATTTCGAGTTTAGAAAAGCCCCGTGAAAATTTGTCGAGGGTCGCGCAGCGACCCGAGACAAATTTTCGGGCTTTTCTAAACTCGAAATTTTACTTCATGCGCCACCCGTACAAAATACTGATTTGAAGTAAAGTTCAAAAACACACAAATACATCTTTAATCAGAGTAACAGGGAATCAGATATTTGGTCTGTTATCAACGATGTTCAGTGTTAATAATAAATAATTAGGTTTTGAATATTTTTGTTAAAACAGTTGGCAGCGATATTTATAGATTAATGGTTGCAAAAAAATCATATTTATCGCTTACGAATTCTTTATTCGAGTATTCGTGATTCGAATCATATTAGGTGATTCGGATTCGTGATTCAAATCCTTTTTACGAGGATTCGTCCCAGCTCTGCTTGATAGCAGTATATTTTAAACTCCACAATATTTCAATATTTTATACGCGTGGTGTATGAAGTAAAGGAATAATCGAATTTCAAAAGCCTGAAAATTTGGATTTGCCGGCGAGCGAATACTTCATGCTTAGCTTGGGAGTGGACACACTTTTTAGACAATAATCGAAATCCTATTCTGTAATTTTCTTAATTGTAAAATTAGGAGTAAAAACAAATAGACTGGATGTTTTTTTTTTATATAGAAATATACTAGCTCTATCTGTTCAATATAACAAAAACCGCAAATGAATGTTTAGCATATATAATTGAAAGAAATTGTATTAATTTATTTCAATATTTTTACGTAAATTTCATAGTACAGGGTGGGGCAGAAAAACCTATCCGATTTCAAAACGTTATAAAATTAAAACCACTGAACTTGACAAAAAAATTTATTTATTAACATATCGCAAATTTTATGCCATTTTTAAATTTAAGTTTTGAAAAGCACATCACTCAAATGTCTTCCTTGGGAGCGGATACACTGATTTAGGCGCTCGCGGTGGCTTTCCATGACTTTCACCGGAATTTCTTCAATTGCCCGAGCAATTTCCCTTCGTAAAGCAAGAAGGGTCCTTGGTCGATGCTGGAATACCTTTGATTTGAGGTAACCCCAAAGGAAGAAGTCACATGGAGTGAGATCAGGTGAGCGCGGCGGCCAGCCAATATCACCTCTCAGAGAAATGAGGCGTCCGGGAAACATTTCCCTGAGAATGTCCATTGATCGTCGCGATGTGTGGGCGGTTGCACCATCCTGTTGAAACCACACATTTTCCACGCCATTTTCTTCCATTTTGGGTTGAAGAAAATTTTCCAGCATAAAACAATAGCGCTCGCTGTTGACCGTTACGGTTTGCCCATTTTCTTCAAAAAAGTAAGGCCACCAGACGCCTAGGCGGGAAAGAGCACACCACACAGTCACTTTTGGGCTATGGAGGGGTTTCTGATGGATTTCCCGAGGATTTTCGTCACTCCAATATCGAAAATTCTGCCTGTTTACGGCGCCACAAAGGTGAAAATGGGCTTCGTCCGTGAAGAGCATAACATCGTCTATTGGGAGTTCTCGAAGATCGCGACACAGGTTCATACGGGTTTCAAAATCCCTTTCAATTAATTCCTGTGCAACAACCATTTTGTATGGATGCATTTTGAGGTCCCGGTGCAAAATTCGCCGAATACTGCGGTTGGAAATCGCCAAAGCGAGCGAATGTTTTCGTGCGGAACCACGCGGGGAACGTTCAATCGCGGCTCTCACATTGGCCACGTTTTCAGGTCCTGTTGCTGTCCTGGGACGTCCAGGCGACTTCTTTTTCAATGCTGAACCCGTCTGTCGAAAATTTGACACCCACACTTTAATCGTAGCGTGATGTGGAACAGGATCATGACGCCCGAGTCCGAAATGAATTCGAAAAGCACGTTGTGTAGCAATTATCGAACCGCCGTTTTCGATAAACCGCTCAATAACAAAAGCACGATGTTCACCAGACCAAGGCATGTTGACTAATGACAAATGGCATAAAACCGGCTTTCTAACGGTTTTTACCCCACTACTCTACCTGTTCCCTCTTCTGAGAAAAAGGGATTTGAAATCGGATAGCTTTTTCTGCCCCTCCCTGTAAATTGAATTTGGTAGATTTTCAAGATTAAATTGTTGTAAAAACTGACCAAAACAAATTTTTATAAAATTTACAGATTTTATTGAGAAATGAATAAATGAACTTTGTAAAATGTTGAAAAATCATAGTTAAATAAGTGGAAATGAGGATGCAGACACAGAAAATCCATGTCTACTTGAAATTTAAAAAAAAATGATCGAATTTTGATGAAAGTTACTATTTTAGATTATATTTGTTAAAATATTTCAATATTCGAATAATTTGAATATTAAAATAATTAAATATTTGAAAAATCCAATAGTTGAATATTCAGAAAATATTACTTTGTTTTTGAATTAATATTCGAATTCTTAAATTTGAAAAATGTAAAGCCTTGATAGTAGTATATTTTAAACTTCAGAATATTTCAATATTTTATACGCGTGGTGTATGAAGTAAAATTTCAAATGGTCTGAAAATTTGGATTTGCCGGCGCGCAAATCAAAATTTTTACGCTTTTCTAAACTCGAAATTTTACTACATTCTGAATTAAAGAGCGGAACACTTGTTGGAAGTTTATATACACTGCTCCAAGAAATTAACACATCACCTGCAATTTCTCAAAAATGTTGTAAACGTGTACTATTTTTATGTATTTCACGTTAGCGTCTTTGAAATAACGAAGATTGCTTTGAATCTCGTGTTTATTTTGACAGGTTGCTGTTGTTTAATCACATAAAATGTAAGTTAAGTGAAATTTGCCTTAAAGGAAAAATTTGAATATTTTGGAAATTGTAAGGTGATGCGTTAATTTTTCAGAAAAGTGTAGTTTGAAACAGGGTTGTTATGCTTAAAACACTTTGTTTTAAAACAGGGTTTTAAACATGTTTAAAAACAGAAGTCGTGTTTAAACGCTTTTATTTTAAATCTTAAATTTATTTTAAACATGTTTTAAACGTTAAATTTGTTTAAAACGTTTTTTTTTATTTTAAATTTGCTAAATTATATTTTATACCACTTCATTAAGATATTTTGTTCACATTTTTAAATTTTAGCTAAATTGTTGAAGATAGTTCAAATTACATTATTAAACATAACATTTTATTACAAGAAAATATCAAATATGTGCGCATAAATGTGTTTTTTAAATACAGGGAATTTTTCTTTTAGGTATACATATACGACATTCGTTGTTTTTTTAAAAGATTTCAATTTGAATCTTCAAACGAGGGTTTTCCACTCACAGACTAAGCATGAAGTAAAATTTCGAGTTTGGAAAAGCCTGAAAATTTGTATTGGCCGCGTAGCGAAGCGCAGCGGCCAATCCAAATTAGGCTTTTCTAAGCAATGTATATTTAATTTCCTTACAATATTTCATGAGGATATTCCAAAAAAATATTATGATACATATTTTTGAAATTTTCATCTTCCTAAAAGTCGCATTAGTCTACTTTTACGATCAATTAGAAATGTCTTAAAAATATACTAGAAAATAAGTATTTTTAGATGATTATATATACAGGGAATTTTTATTTTACGTATATTTATCTCGATGTTGTTTTCAAAAAAGTTCAAATTTAAGTTTCTAATGTCTGTCCACTCCTAGATTAAGCATCAAGTCAAATTTAGAGTTTAGAAAGGCCTAAAAATTTTGATTTTTGGGCTTTACTAAACTCGAAATTTTACTTCATGCACCAGGCTTATACAACATTGATTTTAAGTGAGGTTCAAAAACACATTCTTTATCAAATTTAAAAAATAAAAATGTTGGTTAAGAAAATTCCGATATTTCAAATGATAAGCCTAAATATTTATAGGGTAAAGTAGATCTGTAAAATATTATAATCAGTAAATACTCTTCATACTAAATTTACTAGACCTTCGAACATTTTTGCGACGCGGCGAAATAAAAAAAACAAAAATGATGTTTAACAGATGGTCATTATTTTACAGGGTGCGGCAAAAATTCGCGCTCACATTCTTTCAATAATACCCTTTTTATCGCCAAGTAAAACACTACAACAAATTACATCAAAAGAGAGCGACGAAAATTCTCTACAAGATTATTTAAACAGAATTACAAAATGTCCACCATTAGCCGCCTCACAGGCCTCGAGACGCTTCCGAAAATGTTTAACGATGGTCGTTAATTGATGGTTTGAAATGTTTACCTATTCTAGCTGCAGGGGCGCTTTTAAGGATTTTATTGATTTGTCGTTTATTGACTTGTCGTTGGTAGAGGATTTATTGAAAAAAACTCTAATGATGGCGATTCGATTTTCCTTAGAGCTTATAATTCCAAAAAGTAATAACAATTTGACACATCAAACAAACTAGCGATGTAAAATGCGGGCATGCGGGGGAAACTGTTCGGTGGGGCATGCGGAGTCTCCGTGCGCGAAGTGCGATCGTAACCTGAGTCAGCGTATTTCGCTAAATTCGCGGTAGAATGACGATCTGGTTCGTTCGTTGGAAGAGAATCAATCGCGGGTCTATTTTCGCTGAAACCGACTACTGTGTAATCGGATATCCTTATCGCGTTCTTTGAATTTCGTGTTTATAAGAAATCTTACTGTTTAAAATGATATATTTTGATTAAATTTTGAAATAATGAATCTATTTTAATATATTTTCAATATTAGAGAGTTATTTCAATTTACATAAATAATTATAATGTAATAATATTTATTATTATAACTATCTTTTAAATATGAAATATTATCAAAGTAAATTTAGTTAATATTATTGGCTCATTTTGAATATGCAAATTGCAATGTTGACAGAGGTTTTTTATTTGAATTTTATTTACTAATATTTATTCAAGATATTTTTTGAAATTATTGCAAATAAATCGTTATAATTGTAATACATTATTTCAATAATAAATCAAAATATAGCATTTTATTGTAAAGTAATTAGTAGGTACGAACAATCCAGCATTTTACATTGTAAGATCCTCTTATAAACATGAAATCCAAACAACGCAGTAAGGATATTCGATTACACAGTATTCGGTTTCACCGAAAATTGGCCAGCGATTCCCATCGAACGCATTGAACGAGCAAAACAGACCGAAATTCGGCCGCAGATTTTAGCGAAATATGCTGACTCAGGTTGCGATCGAACTTCGCGCATACAGATGCCGCATTCCCCTCCGAACAGTTTCCCCCGCATGCCCGCATTTTACATCATTAAAACAAACAAATAAGCAAGTAGAGAATTTCAAGAGCTACAATATAGGCTATACAATAACAATACAAAATGCTAAAAACGGTACTTACATTTGCATTTAAAAAATGTATGCGGGAACTTTTGCCGCACCCTGTACTCGCATTCTACTTTCATAGTAAATAAAGAACACCTCTGAATAAATTGTAGATGTTCAGACATTTGTTTTTATAAAAGACTGGCAATTAACCAAACCAAATTCTTAGGCGTAAGTACAAATGAATTTGCCAGTACTTGGTTATAGAATACTTCAAAACATTAAAAGTGCAATTCTTTATGCAATCTACAACAAATTTGTCATACAAACAAGATGACCTGAATTATTTTACCTAAATTGTTTCATTTGCAATAGTTACTCTATGTAATAGCAAACACTTATTGTATATTATAAACGGTAAAGGCTTCTACTTCGTTATACATGTTAATTCAATAAAATAAAACGCTTTAACTTTGTTTGTATAACACAATATTTTTACTTTCCCCCGTATGTAATGCAAAGGGAAAGTATTGTTTTCGTGAAAATTTTCGAATAAAAAATTTTAGCGGAAATATCCGTTTTGAGGTCCCCTGAGTCGAATAAGACCATTTTTGAAAAATGTCTGTCTGTCTGTCTGTCTGTCTGTGTGCGCTGTACCGCAAAAACCGCTAAAGATATAGAGATGAAACTTGAAACTTAAGCTTTTTGTTACAATCGGAAGAACTGAAAAGCTTTTGGTGAAAATCGGAAAACCGGAAGTGGTACTTTACTCGTAGCGTTTTTCAGTTTTTTCAGATTTTTTCAATAAATGTTCATCAAACAAAAAATTCTTTCAAATAAAAGTTGTAGATAATAACAAAATGAAGATATATTGTTTATTTACTTTTTGTCATAGCACTCTTAGTTTTTGAGATATTTTAAAAGTTGTTTGTTTTATCTAGTTATTGATGTGTGACATTGTATGTGTCGATACAATTGAAAAATGTTTCAAATAAAAGTTGTAGGAAATAAAAAACTAAAGATTTTTTGTAGACTCACTTTTTGTCATAGCACTCTTAGTTTTTGAGATATTTAATAAATAGTTTTTTTATCTAGTCATTGATTTGTGTCAGTGTGTGTGTTGATACAATTGGAAAATGTTTCAAATAAAAGTTGTAGGTAATAAGGTATTAAAGATTTTTTGTATCTTCACTTTTTGTCATAGCACTCTTAGTTTTTGAGATATTCAATAAATAGTGTTTTTTATCTAGTCATTGGTTTGTGTCAGTATGTGTTGATCCAATTGAAAAATGTTTCAAATAAAAGTTGTAGTTATCAAAAAGTTGAAGACATTTTGAAAATAATAATGCTACAAATATTTTAAAAGTGATTTAATACGCAATTTACGGGGGAAAGTACTATGATGGACACATCACCATTTTTTATTTTTGTGACTGCAGTTTCGGCAACTTAACTTGCTATTATCAAACGGAGTGATTTAAATTACGGTGTGGTACAGGTATATATACAAGAATGGTTATTTACAATATAGCATTAAAAATGGGGGTATACACGAAATCAACCTGGTCGGTAATTAGGAGAATTTCCGGATTACCGCGGGCTTATTGTATAATCCAACGTCCGTCGGGGCATTCGTTCGGGAAGTAGTTGTTTCAATGAGTGTTTGAATATGCATAGTGAATTTGTTTATTAGTCCTTGTAAGACAAATTTGTTGTAAATTGCGTAAAAAATGGCGCTTTTACTGTATTCAAATTTGAAGGCTTTTCTAAACTCGAAACTTTACTTATAAAACACTGAAATACCGTGAAGCTCAACATAGACGGATACTTTAATCTTCACTTAAAATCAGGGTTTTATACGCGTGGCGCATGAAGTAAAGTTTCGAGTTTAGAAAAGTCTGAAAATTTGGTTTGGTTTCCAGGCTTTTCTAAACTCGAAATTTTACTTCATGCTTAATCAAGCAGTGGAAACACTCGTTAGACACTTCAAATTGAACGATTTTGAAAAACAACGAATGCCTGAATAATGTCAGCGTGTATATATTGAAATGTGTATACTTGAAAGAAAAATATCTCTTTATTTAGTACAACAAAATATTAATGTATTGCATTTTGCTATTTATTTAACTGCACAAATTGGTATAGCAAGGATACCGTAAATATGATCGAATAAATTTAATAAATTAAAGAGCACAAAAACTATACATAATAAAAATAATAAAATAATGTTATTTTTGTTTCACTTTCTTAAGTTTCCTAGATAATATCAGCATAATTTTGTTTTCGGTTTGCTGATTGAGATTCGAAAGATAAAATGGCTAAGAAGTAAATCGTTCTTGACGAGTGATATAAAATTACCGGTAGTCTAAATTAAGTAGTATACAGGTCAGAGTTGGGCAGCATTCAAATCATTTAGGATTTGAATCCTGGATTCGAATCCTTTTAGAGGATTCAAAAGAGGCATTCGAATACTTAAGTTAAACTGGATTCGTGATCCGGATTCGTTACATTTTTTAAGAGGATTCGTATTCGAATCCAAATGAGGGTGATTCGAATCCTCATAAAAGGATTCGAATATTTATAAAAGGATTTGATACTTACAAAAGGATTTGAATAGTCAAAAATAATTCGAGCTACTTGTGAGGATTAACATACAAAATTTGTTTTCTGTGTTTTTAAATTTTTCGTTAAATCACTGTTTTATACGCGTGGCGCATGAAGTAACATTTCGAGTTTAGAAATGTCCCGTGAAAATTTGTCTCGGGTCGCTGCGCGACCCTCGACAAATTATCTACGCGGGGCTTTTCTAAACTCGAAATTTTACTTCATGCTTAGTCTGGGAGTGGAAACGCTCGTTCGAAACTCCAAACAGATTGCTTTGATAAGAACATTAAATGACTGAAAATGTTTTTAAAGATAATAATCTAGTTTTCAACATTTTCTTTAATATTATTTGAAGTAAAACTGACATGGTAGCCACAATCTGAAATGTTAAAGTTTTCCGACATTTCCCTGATTCAAGACCTTTTCCCTGACCTTTTAATATAACTTTCTTCTGTGGGAAACCCCAGTTTGTTAAATTGTTTTCATTGTTTTTGTCAATATTTAAGTTGGCTTTATAAATTTTCACGTGTTTTGTAATTTTTATGATGCCTGTTGATTTTGACAAATTTAATAATATCATATCGCTTTTTGTTAGTGTTTTGGTCAATTTGAATAAAATACCATGACTTTTCTCTGACTTTCCCGGTTTTATTGATATTCAGTAAATTTTTTATTTACGTAATTTTCAGGCATTCGTCAATTTTATAATAGAGTTCAATTTGAAGTTTTGAACGAGTGTTTCCACTCCTAGACTAAGCATAAAGTAAAATTTCGAGTTTAGAAAAGCCCCGTGAAAATTTGTCGAGGGTCGCGCAGCGACCCGAGACAAATTTTCACGGGGCTATTCTAACCTCGAAATTTTACTTCATGCGCCACGCGTACAAGACACTGATTTGAAGTAAAGTTCAAAAATACACAAATACATCTTTAATCAGAGTAACAGATATTTAGTCTGTTATCAACAATGTTCAGTGTTAATAATAAATAATTGTGTTTTGAATATTTTTGTTAATACAACTGATAACGATATTTATATGTTAATGGTTGCAAAAAATAATAAAATCAAATTTATTTTTAAAGGATTTGTACTCGTGATTCGAAAAAACAGGATTCGAATCATGTTTATCTCTTACGAATCTTTTATTCGAGTATTCGTGATTCGAATCATATTAGATGAGTCGGATTCGTGATTCGAATCCTTTTCACGAGGGTTCGTCCCAGCTCTGATACAAGTCATAAATTCTGTCCCACAACTTTATTGTTTATTTCTATAATGAGATTAACCGGTGAACAACGAAAATAGGAGTGTTGTTTGCAGTCATATCATAGGTGAATGTAACAATGTCAGAAGTTTTTTGCTTATCCCTGTTTAACAAAAATTAAGGAAGCAGAGGCGCTTCTTGCCCGATACGCGGATAACAAACATTGTGGCATTCTTTTTACAGGTGACAAAATGTTTAAGATTGAAGAGCACCTAAACAAGCAAAATGATAAAGTGTACGCTCACAGCAGTGCTGAAGCTGCTCAAAAGATTCTCTGTGTCCAACGAGATCATCATCTAATTTGTATTCATGGTTTATCTGTGAGTATCTTATTTGGATACCACTCAAGTTCATTTTTGTGGAAAAGGAGTCAAGATTGGAACTAAGATGTATCAAAAGGACATTTTACACGGAGTTGCAAAGGTTCTTAGAGCTACAATGATTAATAATGAGCCCTAGGTGCTCGACAACTAGCTCACAAGGCAAAATCTTCACAGTAGTGGTTTCGTCGCCAAAATATTGACTATATTAGAAATGTAGATTGGCCCTCATCCAGCCCAAAGCTCAATCCCCTACATTAAAAGATTTGGTTATTTTTAGAGAAAAAGTTTGCGCTAAAAGTTGTCGAAATGTGGAGCATTACAATTAGTGATGGGAATAATCGATATATTTTAATAATCGATTATTTTGAAACGAAATATTGTAATAATCGATTAAATTAGTACTTGAAAATTAGTAGTTAACCTTTCAGTTTAAAAATATGATAAGCGGGGGAGGGGGGGGGGTTGGGGGTTGTCGGGGGGCTAAATAATGATGTAGTACAAACAGGCGATATAAATTGATCTTGTTGTAAAAGAAAACAAAAACGGGCGACATAATATTTATCATATATTCCAACAAGGAATTTTTTTTTGGAACTGGTTTTCCAAGAATGTTTTTTACAGGGGGATATTACAGGCAAAGGTTTTTATGGGTTGTTTTTCGAGGGGTGGTTTTTCGGGGGTGGTATTTCGAAGGGTTGGTATTTCAGGGAGTGATTTTTATGGAGGGTTTTTTTTCGGGGGATGAATTTCAGAAATGGTTTTCCGTAAGGATGATTTTTAGGGGGATTGTTTCTTTCGGGAGAAGTTTTTTCGTGGGTGGGGCTGATTTTGCAGGATTTTTTTTTACATGGGGTACTTTTTTATAACGTGTTTTTTTCCGTAGGTATGATTTTCAATAAAAGTTTTTATGAGGGGTGGTGGTGATTTTTAGGGTTTCTTTTTAAGCCCGGGGTTTCATGAGCGTTTTTTCCTGGGGGTGATGTTTGTCAGTGGTGATGATTAGAATTTATATATAATTATTATTATTTAATGATTTATTTAACGAAATACTAAACAACCGTCAACTCAGTAATTATTAATATTACTATATTATAATTAGTAGTCCTGTCTACCGAGATAATAAGCGATACATTTGTTTATAATAATTAAGAGTCCAGTCTACCGAGATAATTATCAATTATTTTAATATACTAATTATTAATTTGCCTGACAAATTAATCGCTTAAATTAGTATATACTATTTTACCCGATTAAATAATCGTTTAAATTAGTGAATTGATTGTGAGTTACGTGAAGATCAAATTAATTTGACGAATAAAGCACTAATAACCTTTCTTCACATTTTTATTTGAATTACCAAGTGTACATTTCGAACACTAAGTGACCATTATCAATGCATTAACACTGAGTGTTAATCCATTGATAATGGTCACTTTGTGTCCGAAATGTACATTTGGTATTTCAAATAAAAGTGTGAAGAAAGGTTATAAGTGCTTTATTCATCAAAGCCTAAATAAGTATTTACCCGATCAAATAATCGTCTAAATTAGTATATAATATTTTACCCGATCAAATAATCGCTTAAATTAGTATATACTAGTTTAGCCTAGCAAATAATCGTTTAATTTCGTATTACTATTTTACCCGATCAAATAATCGCTTAAATTAGTAATTACTAATTTACCCGATCAAATACTCGCTTAAATTAGTATATACTAATTTCCGCATAATAATCGATTATATCGAATATTTCAATAATCGACTAATTACTAATTAGTATATCGATTATTCCCATCACTAGTTCTGAACATTGTAAATTTATGTTAATTGAACAATCTTTAGATTTTTATACAATTTTTACTTTCCCTATATAACATTTTGTATATCTCGAGACGTAGTGAAAACATATAATATAAATATTTAAATAAAATGGTGTAAGAAATTCTTGAAATTGGTTAGTTTTATAGTTATATATTTTTTTAAATTAACGACTAGATACAAAATCTTTGATGACAGGTGAAAACGCAGAAAATATCAGAATTGTTTAAACTGTTCGCAACAATGAAATTATCTCAAAGCATTTTCTTAAAATATTAAGCCAAAGTTGAAATTATGCCATAAAATCAACGTGTTTAGGAGAATGTTTGCTTTGAAACAATTGTAAAAAATCAACAAATTATCAAATTAAAATAAAATTTATAGAATCTGCACATGCACATCAATAAACTTAATTGCCTATAATTAAAATTTAAATATCGTTACAGAATATTTCAAAACATCAAATCAAAATTAAATTTTGATTTTATATATGTATATTTATTTTGTAAATGTATTTTTGTATTGAATTTAATTCTATTTATTTTGAATAATTTCTGATCATTTTGAAATTTTGCAACTTTGTTAAAAAATGTTCAATTTAATTTTTTCCAACGTTACAACAAAAGCTGTTTATTAAATAATTTATAAATCTGTGTGATTTTTTCATTAAAATTGGTTCTTTGATATTTTATTTTATTTTACATAATTTAAGCTTTTCAAATCTGCTCGTCAATATTTAATAACACAGAAATAATGCACACGAATTTGTTTTTGTTCTAAATTTGAACTAAAAAAATAACATCAACTATATTTATTTCATATCATAAATTTGACAATAGCGGAATTGATTGATCGTCTAACGAGGGTTTTCACTCCCAGATTAAGCATGAAGTAAAATTTCGAGTTTATAAAGCCTGACAATTCGCACGAGCAAAACGACTCGCGGCCCAGTAAATCCAAATGTTCAGGCTTTCCTAAACTCAAAATGTTACTTCATGTGCCACGAGTATAAATTACTATCTTCAAGTGGAATTTTCAACTAATTAGTTAGAGTGAAATAAATTTAGTATGTCAATTTTTTTTTTAATATGATTTATTATGTCAAATTCGTGCTCCGAACAGAACTAACAATTTTTCATTCTTTAATCGTATTATTTGCATATTTATTATTATTAATTATTTCAAAATTCCTAGACTTTTCACTAAAAAGACCGAATTTCCCTAACTTTCTAAGACTCTTCCAGATGAATAAAATCCCCTGACTTTTCTCAGACTTTCCCGGTTGGTCTCCACTCTAAACACGCGGATAGTAAAAATATGAATTGGATATCTTCGGATTTTTATATATTTTGAAAGAACAATGTTTACTTAATTTCCGCACCAAATTTTATTGAGCTATTCCAAAACATTATCAACATATAGAAATTTTAAATTTTCTTTTTTCTAAAAATGCGACTTTTAGAAAGTTAGTCTATTTTTATATTCAATTAGAAATTACTTGACGGCGTATTTCTAGATTTTTATGTATTTTGAAAAGGCAACTTTTTGCTTAATATCCACACAAAACTTCATGAAAATATTTGAATAAATAAATGATCAAGACATAAATTTAAGAAACTGATATCGTAAAAATAGACTCATTGACTAATCGATAAATGATTGGCACATGGTAAAAAACTGTAACAAGAATTGAATTGTCTTAGGACAGAAATGAAGAAAAGTCATTTAATACGAGTTTTGCAAAAATGAAAATTTAAAAAATTATAAAAGTATGAATTTGTAAAATTTTTATGTTTATGCTATATACCATAATTAAAAATTTAAATGATGTGAACTATTTGTTATTGCTCTTCACCTATTCTATTTATCCCCATATTTTTTTCACATATTTGAATATGTTATACTTAAATTTGAAAAAATCCCAGCTTTATTAAAACCATCTCTTTAATTGCCTGTGATTTTTATTATGGTACATGTAATTTATTTTTAGTTTCTGCATAGACATAATTTATTGCCAATAAGTTGCAGAATGAAGTTTCAGCGAAATTTTAGTCAATTTTCATATCCTATATATTTTATTGGAATTTTGTATTACATAATTTTCCTAATTTTTGCCTAATTTCACATTCGTTTTTGTACCTAGTCATAAATATAATTAATAAGAATCATCAACATTGATGATTAGGAATACATAAGTTATTTAGATCAATTTCTTGATTTTCTCCATTTTACGAAATTTCTGACGTTTCATCAAATATGACATTGCTTAATTTTCTTAATTCATAAACTGCTTTAACCATTTTTTTTTATTTTGGAGTATAATTGCATGAAGTGGGCAAATAAATGGTTTAATCTAAGTTAATATCCCAAACCAAATTGCTCAAATTTTGAAAGCGTAAGATTTGGTTAGACGCAATAAACATTTGTAAAATTAATTTATGTGAGATTAAACATAAAATCAACTTAAATATATTTTAATCTTTACTCGAAATTAGTATTTTATACGCGTGGCGCATGGAGTAAAATTTCGAGTTTAGAAAAGCCTGAAATTTTGGATTTGCCAGGACGTTACTCGCTTTGCTCGCACGCCCCGGCAATTCCAAATTTTCAGGCTTTTCTAAACTCGAAATTTTACTTTATGCTTACTCTGGGAGTGGAAACGCTCGTTCGACAATCAATTAGCAACTTATTTGATCAGAAATTATTCAAAATAATATATATTCTTTATTACTGGAGACCATTAAAAATACAACAATATATACACAATAATCACAAAACAATACAAAAACAAACAAAAAATGTACAAATGAATACAGTCAGAGACAGAAGTTACATCTAATAAAAGAGGACCAAATAAATAATTATATAAAGGACTTTAAGAGGAGTTAATCGATCTTAAAGAAAGTTTTTTAAAAAAATAATTATTGGAAATTGGAAATTAATTTAATAAAAAATACGCTGATACAATAAATATGTATCAAATCAAATTTTAACATTGATTTGATATTTTGGAATATCCAGCAAAGATATTTAAATTTCAATGATGGCTAATCAAAGTTTATTCACTTCTATGTAGATTTTATGAATTTCATATTGATTTGATAATCCGTAGATTTTTTACAATTGTTTTAAAGAAAAACGAAATAAAATTTCTAGTTTTGAAAAGCCTGAAATTTTGGACCAAACCAAATTTTCAGGCTATTCTAAACTCGAATTTTTACTTCAGGCGCTACGCGTATAAAACACATTGTAAGATTAAAAACTATATTGCTAAATCAGGATTAAAAAATAAACTGCTGAAGCAAGATTAAAGTGGTATCATAATGTGATTATGTTTAGGCAAATGACTTAATTAGTCACACAGATTAACTCCACTTGAAAAAAATCACTTTATCTAATAATATTCAAAATAATAATATACTTTTTAATTTCAATTATCTCAATATTCATGATTTTATTACTTTTTTAAATTAATATCGGATATTTTCTTTTATATAAAACAGAAAAAGACAAAATAAGCCATAGACGATTGCCGAACGAGTGTCTTCCACTCCTAGATTAAGCATGAAGTAAAATTTCGAGTATAGAAAAGCCTGAAAATTTGGATTTGGTCCAAATCCAAATTTTTGCGTTTTTCTAAACTCGAAATTTAACTTCATGCGCCAGGCGCGCAAAACGCTGATTTATCCTGAAGTTCAAAAACACACAAATTCTAATAAATAGTTCAAAGTTATTTTATGATTTTGTAAAAATTATAAGTTTTTTACGAATCTTTCAACAAACTTTCGTTTTTCTCTAAGAAAAAAGATGCCTACGAAAAAACTTTAAGATACAAAAATTGTCTAAAATTGTATTATCTAAAACTTTTATTGGAACCATTTTTCTGTGTGAACATTGGTTACTGAGTTATTAGCAACTTTTGCAAAATACAGATAAAGCGAGCGTACTCGAGTAAATTCTCGACTGTTTTCAATTTTCACAGAAAACGCTACAACTATTTGAGCTACAGAAAAGTATAATACATTCATTTCGGGTATTTCGATAAGATCTACAAGGTAGGCGTATTTATTTTTATACAGAGTGTTCCATAGAGGATCTAAAGGAAAATGTCTTGAAGCGGAGCGATCAAATCAAATTTTCAGACTTTTCTAAATTCTAAATTTTACTCCATGCGCCACTCGTATAAAACACTGAAATATTGTAAAATTAAAAACTATATTGCTGGCATATCAGTATTAAAAAATAAACTGCTAAAGCAAGATTAAAGTGGTATCACAATGTCATTATTTTCAGGAACATGACTTAATTAGTTACACAGATTAACTCCACAGATGTGGACTTGAAAAAATTCACTTTATCTAATAATATTCAATATATATATATATATATATATATATATATATATATATATATATATATATTATATATACTTTTTAAGTTCAATTATACAATACAAAACAGTAAAATAATATAACCAGAATATACACAGACTTATTTACGATTTTTTTATGGTAACTAACATTATAGCTAGTTGTTCAATAGTGGATTATCATGTATTTTAAATTAAGTTTAAAGTAAATTTTATTTAAGCTAGTATAGAAGAAAATTGTGTTAATAAAAATCAGTGAGCAATTATTTTTATTTATAATACATATTTTGAAAATGGTAACAATATGCATGAATTTTAAATAAACTTTTAACACTAGGCTAAAATAATAGACTATTTAAAATTCATGCAGATTCTTACCATTTTCATATGACGAAAAAAGTACACACAAAATAGAGAAATAGATTTTTTTAAGTAAAATGTCTGCTCTTGAAACTCATTTTATTGCCAACTTTTAAAATATGTTTAATAACATAATTATTTGAGAGATTCTCTGAAATGTTTGTACCTATTGTTTGAATTATTTCAAAAGTTGGTAATGGAAAAAAATCAGGCGCGAAAATTTGAATGTAAGAAATCATGTCTTTATTTTTCATGTAGTTTTCTCCTACGAACCGAGATTTAAATTTATTGATCGTTAAACTTATTTTTTCGATAGGAGATGAAGGACTAAAGCGCATTTTAACGATGCGATAACGACGGTATATACCGGAATGAATAGTAATAAGGGCATGCGTGTAATTGGTCGCGAGCGGAAGGAAATTTAAATGAAGCCGTTAATTAGGTTGGCGCGATTTTAAATAAATTATCAGGATTCCTGGCCGGGGGCCAGGTCACACGAAAAGTAAAAATGAAAATTGGGAAAAGCGAAACACATGAATTATTAAAAATGACATACATTAGGTACAGAGGAAAATAATTATTAACAAATGAGGGATCTAGTCTAGTTTCAAAGTGAAGAATCTCTAGATTTTCCTTTTTTAAATAAATTAAAATACTATTTCGAAAATTATAAATGCTTTAATAATAATAAGCGATTATTGACCTTTAGGCAATAATAATTATCAACGTCAACGCAGGGTTGTTTTAGAAAGAATTACCTGTATTTAATGAAGTGCTTTCCTATTTAATTCTATTTCTATTTTCGAAAACAAAAGTTTATAATCTAAAAAATATCATATTCTGAAGATAATTGCTAGACGCCATCGAATTTTAAAAGGCTTGATAAGCAGTATATTTTAAACTCTACTTTAAATCATTGTTTTATACGCATGGCACATGAAGTACAATTTGTGTTTAGAAAAGCCTGAAAATTTAGTTTGGTCGCGTAGCGTTACGCAACCAAACCAATTTATAAGCCTTTTCTAAACTAAATTTGTACTTCATGTTTAATCAGGGACTGGAAAACACTCTTTTGTACAATATTGATAACTTTGATAAACACTCATCCTCTTTATTTAGAAAAAAACAATTGACATTTTCCTTTAGATACTCTATGGATCACCCTGTATAAAAAATAAATACGCCCATCTTGTAGATCTTGTCGAAATACCTGAAATGCATGTATTATACTTTTCTCTAGCTCGAATAGTTTTTGAGTTGTAGCGTTTTCTGTGAAAATTGAAAAATGTCGAGAATTTACGCGAGTGCGCTCGCTTCATCTATATTTTACAAAAGTTGCAAATAACTCGTAACCAATGGTAATACAGAAAAATGGTTGAGATATAAGTTTTAGATAATACAATTTTGGACAATTTTTCTTCTTTAAGTTTTTTCGTAGACATCTTTTTTCTTGGAGAAAAACGACAGTTTGTTGAAAGATTCGCAAAAACTTATGATTTTTACAAAATTATGGAATAACTTGGAACTATTTATTGGAATTTGTGTGCGCTTTTGAACTTCTGGACAAATCAGCGTTTTACGCGCCTGGCGTGTAAAGTAAAATATCGAGTTTAGAAAAGCCTGAAAATTTGAATTTGGTCACTGCCGCGACCAAATCCAAATGTTCAGACTTTTCTATACTCAACATTTTACTTTATGCTTAACCTGAGAGTGGACAACACTCGTTCTGCAATCGTCTATTTCTTATTTTGTCATTTTCTGTTTTATGTAAAACAAAATATGTGATATTAATTTTAAAAAGTAATCAAATTATGATTATTAAGAGAGGAAACAAAATTTGTTAATAACTCAAATTATGAATTTTTATAATAATCTTAGAAATTCACCGAAAGCGTCAGCATTTTAAAATCGACTAAAATTTTGAAAATTCATAAATAGCGTGAACAATTTAAAAATCAATCGAAATCTTGGAAATTTACGAAAATAAAAAAAATATATAATAAACGTAAATCGTCACTAAGTTAATGAAATTCGTCAAAATATTAAAGATTCATAAATGGCGTCAAAATATTAAAAATTTCAGGCTTTTCTAAACTCAAAATTTTACTTCATGCGCCACGCTTATAAAACATCGACAATATTGTTCAAAATATACTGCGTATGTTTGATTTCGCGTTAATACATTTTAGATAAGTATTATCAAATGTTCCAATTTCTCAATTCGTACTTAATGTTTTTTTTTACTTCTTAAATCTGCAACTACGAATGTTTGTTGTTCAAATAACTAATATTTAGACATTTTAACGGCGGGCACTTAAAAATTGCTTTATCAAATAGCTTTGTTATCCCCTATATTTGGCTTTTTAACAAAATGAAGTTATTTTATAGGGTCAGGAAAAAAATCTGGAATTAGGGAAGAGTCAGGGAAAAGTTAGGGAAATTTAACATTTTAGATTGGTCGCCACCATGATGTAATATAAATGGAAAGTATTGTTTTCGAGAAAAATTTCAAATCAAAAATATAAATAGCGGGAATATCCGTTTTGTGGCCCCCTGAGTCGATTAAAACGGGGGTTACATGGCTGGTTGCCAATTTCGGCCGCCTAGAGTGCTCTCCCGGTACCGTTTTAGAAAAACACATGTCGATATAGCAAAGATATACGAGTGACTGCGAGGCGCCACGAAGCGTAACTGTTTAGCGTTGCTTGTACGTTTTGCAATTTCGAAATTATCGCAAAATATTTTACGGTTCTGAAACGACAAAGACGCCCGCAGATGTATGAAAATTATTGTATTCGTACGATAATGTCTCTTTTTGTACGATGTGTGATTCTGCCAGAGCTGGGCAGGATTCGAATCCTTTTAGAGGATTCAAAAGAGGCATTCAAATACTTAGTTCAACCGGATTCGTGATCCGAATTCGTTATATTTTTTTAAGAGGATTCCTATTCGAATCCAAATGTGGCTGATTCGAATCCTTATAAAAGGATTCGAATATTTTTAAAAGTATTCGAATATTTATAAAAGGAGTCGAATATTTATAAAAGGATTCGAATACTTACAAAAGGATTTGAATCGTTGAAAATAATTCGAATTAATTGTGAGGATTAACATAAAAAATGTCGTTTGTGCGTTTTTAAATTTCTCGTTAAATCACTGTTTTATACGCGTGGCGCATGAAATAAAATTTCGAGTTTATAAAAGCCCAGAAAATTTGTCTCGGGTCGCTGTGCCACCCTCGACAAATTTTCACAGGGCTTTTCTAAACTCGAAATTTTCATGCTTAGTCTGGGAGTGAAAACGCTTGTTCGAAACTTCAAACTGAATGCTTTGATAAGAACATTGGATGACTGAAAATGTATTCAAAGATAATAATCTAGTTTTCAAAAATTTGTTTAATATTATTTAAAGTAAAATGACATGGTAGCCATAATCTGAAATGTTACATTTTTCCGACATTTCTCTGATTCAAGATTTTTTTTCCCTCGCCTTTTAACATAACTTTCTTCTGTGGGAAACCCCCATTTTGTTGAATTGTTTTTATTGTTTTTGTCAATATTTAAGGTAATTTTATAAATTTTTACGTGTTTTGTAATTTGCCTGCTGATTTTGACAAATTTAATAATATCATATGGCTTTTTTTGTTAGTGTTTTAGTCAATTTGAATATAATTCAATGACTTTTCTCTAACTTTCCCGGTTTTAATGATATTCAGTGAATTTTTTATTTACGTAATTTTCAGACATTTGTCGATTTTATAAAAGAGTTCAATTTGAAGTTTTAAACGGGTGTTTCCACTCCCAGGCTAAGCATGAAGTAAAATTTTGAGTTTAAAATAGCCCCGTGAAAATTTGTCAAGGGTCGCGCAGCTACCCGAGACAAATTTTCGGACTTTTCTAAACTCGAAATTTTACTTCATGCGCCACGCGTACAAAACACTGATTTGACGTGAAGTTCAGAAACATACAAATACATCTTTAATCAGAGCAACACGGAGTCAGATATTTAGTTTGTTATCAACAATGTTCAGTGTTAATAATAAATAATTAGGTTTTGAATATTTTTGCTAAAACAACTGGTAACGATATTTATATATTAATGGTCGCAAAATAATATAATCAAATGTATTCTTAAAGGATTTGTATTCGTGATTCAAAAACAAGATCGGAATCTTTGATTCGATTCATATTTATCTCTTACGAATGGTATATTCGAGTATTCGTGATTCGAATCATATTAGGTGATTCGGATTCGTGATTCGAATCCTTTTTACGAGGATTCGTCCCAGCTCTGGATTTTGCGTATGCAATAATGACTAAATTAAGATAATTGTTTGATTGTAAAAGGCACCCTTGGGTCGCTTTTTGTACTAACTGGTTTACAAAACATGCACATAAATTTGTTATTTTGACATTTTTCCAAAACCATTCTTATAGCAATTTTTCATGACATTAGAAAAACAAAATTTGAAGAAGACAAATAATAAACAAATACTAATTGCACCCAAATTACAATTGTATACGTAGTTGTTATTTAGTCTTAATAAATCTTTGTTTTTCTAATGGCTGCATATGAATGGGCTACATATTTTGATTGCATGATGTTAATTTTGAAGAAGAGATTCATATTGACAATCTTGGCGTCGTTATGTTAAGATAGTCATTATTAATTTTTTTACTAAGTAAGCTTAAGACAGCGTTGCCATTGGTTTTTAATAAATTTATCATAACGGATGACAATGATATCGGTTTTTTTTGTACAAATTAAAACTATATGTTTTTGACAGCCTATGTGCTGTATGTAAATCTTCAGATTTTCGTTGCTTTTAAAAGAGTTCAGTTTAAAGCTTTAAACGAGAATTTTCCACTCCCAGATTAGACATGAAGTAACATTTTGAGTTTAGAAAAGCCTTAAGGGAAGCAACCAAACTAAATTTTACTTCATGCGCCACGCGTATGAAACACTGAAATATTGTAAAGTTCGCAATATGCTACTAAACGCTAATAAGCGTAAAACCAGCGTTTTATACGCGTGACACATGAAGTAAAATTTTGAGTTTAGAAAAGCCTAAAAATTTGGTTTGGTCGCGTAGCGCTACGCGCCAAACCAAATTTTCAGGCTTTTTGAAATTTTACTTCATGCTTAATCTGGGAGTGGAAAACACTTGTTTACAGCTTCAAATTGAACTCCTTTTAAAAATAGCTAATGTCGGAAAATGGACAGCGTATGCATAGGTATACTTAAAAGAAATGTTTAATGTATTTATACCTCAAAATTGTAATTTTGTTTTCGTACATCTTTATTAAATTGTCATTTAATTTATTAAAAATATCTTTATTTGATAATAATATAATTATCAATTTGTGTATGGCCTTTAAATTAATTTGCTATTATTCACCACCGTGTGATATTTTAATTTATAAATATGTATATTTCAACGCCTTTTATTCATATGTTTCATTTTGAATTATAAATTTTTAATTTGAGTACATTCTAAAACTTTTTAATTTACTATATTGTTGCAAATTGTTTTAAATTATTTTTATTTTATTGTTTTTATAGCAGTTAAACGTTGTAAAAAAAAATTATTTACGATTCACTTTTGATCAATTATTTATTTTACGTCGACGGTTTGGACATACTTCTTCTGCTTTTTACATATTAAGCACAGTCACAAAAAAAAACGTTGAAGCAGAATTCCATTTTTTACGATGCACAACTGCGGGTCGTCATACATGTGCGAAGAAATCTGTTATAATTAACACAGTAACAGATTTCTGCTCCAAACTAGCGTGGCCCCATCTTTCGGTTATCGCTTGAATTTCTTAGTCACTTCTTTATGTCATATAACATGGCGGAAAATTTAAATTAACATTAGTTATATGTAAGCAAAATTATTTCAACTCCAGAAAGGTTATCTCTTCGATTTAATCCTTTTTGTTTCATACACATCAAGAGTGACCATTATGTCATAAAATGGTCGGATGGAACCTTTGTTTGAACTTGTATTTGTTAATAAATATTATATTATTGTATTTCAAAATAGACCTTCAAACAAAAATTATTCCATCGTTAAATAGAACAGTTAAAACAAAGTTTGGAGCGTTCCGTTATGAAAGGTTTAATACATATCTTTGTAAAAGAAAATTTGAAAAATGTTATCTTATAATAATGCTGAAATTGAAATCTGAACATACAAATTTTATATAGTCACATTAACAATATCACATGTCTGTCTGCCTGGATGTGTCTCTGCGAATTCTGCTTCCACCTTGATCAAGCATGAAGTAAAATTTCGAGTTTATAAAAGCCAGAAAACACTGATTTAGATTGATACCTTTAGAGATTAAAATATTTATGCTAAAATATTCGAACATTTGAATTACTAGTATTCAAATCCCCGCCTTAGTTTATACAAAACACGTTTAGTTAAATACTTGTTTGAATAATTAATATATTTTAATAAAAATATTAGCAAAAAAGTAGTTCTTAGCTTAAAACATATACTGCGCAACTGATATCTAACATAACCTAATCAAACTAACTTTAATCTAGACCAGGGATCTCCAAACTTTTTCCTTTGCGGGCCACATATACAATTCTACATAACCAAATGGGCCAAGATCCGAATTATTGTATAAGCATTTTTTAAAACTTTAATAGACAATTGTATATTTGTTTACTGTTACATAATGATGATAATTATTAAAGTAATTTATTTAAAAATAATGAATAACAGTCTATTTTGAACTCCACATCAAATCGGTGTTTTATGTGTAGCGCATGAAGTAAAATTTCGAGAAAAGCCTAAAAATGTGGAAAAACAAACTTGCAAATAACTCAATGACTAAAGGGAATACAGAAAAGTTATTGAAATAAAAGTTTTAGATAATTAAATTTTGGATAATTTATCTATCCACAAATTTTTTTGTAGCTATCTTTTTTCTTGGAGAAAAATGACAGTCAATTTGGATTTAGTCGCTACTTGCTAATAACTCAATGACTAATAGAAATACAGAAAAATTGTTCAGAGTAAAGTTTTAGATAATTAAATTTTGGACAATTTTTTTATCTTCAAATTTTTTCGTAGCTACCTTTCTTCTTGGATAAAAACGACAGTTTGTTGATGGATTCACAAAAACTTATAATTTTCACAAAATCATTGAATAACTGCTTAGAACTATTTATTGGAATTTGTGTATGTTTTTGAACTTCAGGGTAGATTAGCGTATTACGCGCGTGGCGCATGAAGTAAAATTTCGAGTTTAGAAAAGCTACGCGCTACGCGACCAAACCAAATTTTTAGGCTTTTCTAAACTCGAAATTTTACTTCATGCTTAGTCTTGGAGTGGAAAACACTCTTATATATAATATTGATAACTTTGATAAATTCTTGCCTTCTTGATTTAAAAAAAAATGAGATTTTATTTTAGATACTTTATGGATTACTCTGTATACAAATAAATAAGCCCAACTTGTAGATCTCGTTGAAATAGCTGAAATGCATGTATTATACTTTTCTGTAGCTCTATTCGTTTTTGAGTTATAACGTTTTTTGTTAAAACTAAAAAAAGGCGAGAATTTACGCGACTGCGCTCGCTTTTTTGTATTTCGCTGAAGTTGCGAATGACTCAATAACTAATGGGAATACAGAAACATTTTCAAAATGAAAGTTTTTAATAATAAAATTTTGGACAGTTTTCCTATAACTATCTTTTTTCTTGGAGAAAACCGACTGTTTGTTGAAAGATTCGTAAAAACTTATAATTTACACAAAATCAACAACATCCAACATACACAAGTTCTAATAATAAATACTTCTAAAAAGTTATTTAGAACTATTTATTGCAATTTGTGTATGTTTTTAAGCTTCAGGATAAACCAGCGTATTACGCGCGTAGCGCATGAAGTAAAATTTCGAATTTAGAAAAGCCTGAAAATTTGGTTTGGCCGCTCCGCGCTTCGCGCTACGCGACCAAACCAAATTTTCAGGCTTTTCTAAACTCGAAATTTTACTTCATGCTTAGTCTGGGAGTGGAAAACACTCTTATATATAATATTGATAACTTTGATAAACACTCGTTGTCTTGATTCAAAATAAAAACAATTGAAATGTTCTTTTAGATACTTTATGGATTATCCTGTATGAAAATGAAATGAAATAGCCGAAATGACAATGTATTATACTTTTCGGTAGCCTAAGTAGTTTCTGGTTTATACCGTTTTTTTTTTGTGAAAATTAAAAAAAGTCCAGACTTAACACGCATTTTTGTATTTTGCAAAAGTTGCGAATATCTCAATAACTAATCAGAATACAGAAAAATAGTTTAAACAATAGTTTTAGATGATAAAATTTTGGACCATTTTTCTATCTTTACGATTTTTCGTAACTATCTTCTTTATTAGAGAAAAATGAGTTTGTTGTAAGATTCTTAAAAACGTATAATTTTTACAAAACTATGGAATAACTTATTTATTATTTATTGGAATTTGTGTGTATTTTATGTCTAACTTTAAACTACCAATTGTTACCATGTTTTCGATAATATTATTGGGCTTAAAGGAAGATCAATCACAGCAAAAGGTTTACACCGAATGCCGTGGATGATCTAAGTCCCTTTGACAAATTAAATTGTATTGTTAAGTTAGTTTTCTACAGAATTTAATTTTATATTATTGTAAAAATGCAATTTGTTGATAGATTCGCAAAAACTTATAATTATTACTAAATCATGGATTAACTTCTTAGAACTATTTATTGGAATTTGTGTAATTTTTTGAACTTCGGGATTAATTAGCGTTTTACGAACTTCGAACTTCGAGTTTAGAAAAGCTTAAAAATTTATTATTATTATTACCCAATTTTAAATTACCGGTAATGATACATCACTAATTGTATAATTATTTTAAAAAATGTTAGCACTAAATCGTTTTAAAAATATTTCATATACGCAAAATGTATCTCTAGTCGCGGGCCAAAATCATGATAGCGCGGGCCGGATTTGGCCCGCGGGCCGTAGTTTGGAGACCCCTGATCTAGACTAATCCAATTAACTCTAATAGTTGTGTAAGTTAGATGACAATTTGTTCAGTTGGTTAAGTTGACAAACGGTGAATTAACATTAGATGGCAAGTTGTGGACTTATTTTTGGTTTTTGAGGTTTTATGGAATGTTGTATAGCTGAGGCTGTTGGTTGTTAGAACCAGAGCTCTTCGTAAAAAGGATTCGAATCACGAATCCGAACCACCTAATATGATTCGAATCACGAATACTCGAATAAAGGATTCGTAAGACATAAATATGATTCGAGTCAAAGATTCGAATCCTGAGTTTTTAAATCACGAATACAAATACTTTAAGAATAAATTTGATTTTATAATTTGTTTCCACTCCCAGACTAAGCATGAAGTAAAATTTCGAGTTTAGAAAAGCCCCGTGAAAATTTGTCGAGGGTCGCGCAGCGACCCGAGACAAATTTTCTGGGCTTTTCTAAACTCGAAATTTTACTTCATGCGCCACGCGTATAAAACAGTGATTTAACGAGAAATTTAAAAACACAAAAAACATTTTTTATGTTAATCCTCACAATTAATTCGAATTATTTTTGACGATTCAAATCCTTTTGTAAGTATTCGAATCCTTTTATAAATATTTGAATCCTTTTATCAATATTCGAATCCTTTTATAAATATTTGAATCCTTTTATAAGGATTCGAATCACCTACATTTAGATTCGAATACGAATCCTCTTATAGAAATGTAACGAATCTAGTTGAACTAAAGTATTCGAATGCCTCTTTGAATCCTTTAAAAGGATTCGAATCCAGGATTCGAATCCTGAATGCTTTGAATCCTGCCCAGCTCTGGTTAGAACTCCATAATTATTTTTCAAAATTATGTTTATTGTACTACAACAATTGTTTTACCCTACAGTGGCATCATCAGGTAGATAAATAATAGATTCGTGTACCTGTTAAAACCATTTTATGAAGAAGCACTTGTTGTAGTACAATAAACATCATTTTCGATATATGTTTTTGAGTTTCGTGAAGAGTATAATCAATAAATAATTAAGTCTGTTGTATCCTTTCTTCACACTTTATTTTCTAATGGTTACATATATATTTTAAGTGCTTAGCACTCATTATCAAGAACAACTAATTCTAACAACTGCTGTCCGGCTTCTTTATACCTACAGTGGATTAAAGGGAAAAACCAGGATTAAGGGAAGACCTAGGGTGGGTTCACATTTAAATTTTATTGAGTTATATTTATGGCGGTAACAAATTTAAAAGCGGATTATATAAGGGACTCAAATCAAAATTCAATAAATTATTTTTATTTTTGCTATTTCAATAGCTTCCAACATATTTAATTGATATTTATTAGACTCTTTTAGGAGTGTCATATTGTTGATGAAATTCCAGATTTTTCAATGAAGTCTCTTGCATTAAATGTCTTTCCTGAAAGAGTGCCGATTTTCGAATTTGTGTATTGTGCTGCCGTAATCTTCCTTTTTTTGTTTTAATTTTAATTTTTTTATTCTTATTTTTTTAATTTATTTATTTTTAAAATTTTGTAAATAACTTATTGATGTGATTGTTACCTAAACAAATTAAGTGTTTTATTAAATGATTTTATGGAAAGTAGTAAAGTTACTTGCCGCTAGATTCTTAATGTTGACAATTGATACGATTCACGACAATTTTGATGATTTTCGTCAGTTTTCATTGTGTGGAGATTTTTATTAATATATTAGTATAGATAAGACTTCCGTCAACGCTGTGAATTTTTCATTTTTTAATGATGTTGGTCAATTTTTTGTCAACTTTTATGTAAATAAATACATGATTTTAAATGTTCTTATTGCACTTCTTACTTTTAATCGTATTCATTTTCTGCAAATAAATTATATTGCATATATTTTTACCAAGTTTATTTAAAAAACAGGTTTTCCGAATAGATATGAATTATCGTCTTTATACCTCATTAATTAATTTCCGTGTTTAAAAACTTTACATTTTATACATGTCGGGCATAACAATAGCGGAAATTCCCTTCTCCGCCATATATGACCCTTTTTATCAGAATTATTTGCTTTTGCTTTATTAGTCGACAATACACGTTTTTACCTTCCGCTTACACGAATCATCCGATAGCAGACAATCGCCTTTAAACTAATTACAGTTAATTGCCCTTATTATGATTAATTGCATTACGGAGCTATTTTGAAATGACTAACCTTTGTTTCTCCGAGTAAAACAAACGTAGAAGTAACAAATAAAGTGACAATAAAAATATGTAAGCTTATGACGACATTATTGAATTTTTTTAAACAAGATTGAGTAATAGCACTTATTTTAATGATTTTAAAGTGATTGAAATTATTGTGAATAAAAAATATACATTTTGCAATCAACAGATTTTACGTAAATTTGACAAATACCGCGAAGCAGTTGGAGCCAACTGCCGGGTTCTCGAATTGTTATCGAATTGCCTGTGGATTAGAACTGTTTTTATAAATTGGTTTAATTCAACACTTTATCACATGAATTTTCATAACATGTTAAAATAATATTTATGGCTGGTATTGATCTTAAATAATAATAAATAAACAAACAAAAAACTAATTTATTTAACTGACCATATGTACATTGATCTCATGCAGATAATTTTTTTTAAGTATACATATCCCTACAATGTTCAAGCATTCGCTATTTTCAAAAATGTTCAATTTGAAACTTTTAACAAGAGTCTTCTACTCCTTGATTGAGCATGAAGTAAAATTTTGAGTTTAGAAAAGCCTGAATCCAAATCCAAATTTTCAGGCTTTTTGAAACTCGAAATTTTATTTAATCCGACACGCGTAAAAAACACTGAAATGCTGTGAAGTTCAGTATGTTCTAAACTTCACTTTAAATCAAAGGTTAGAAAACCCTGAAATGTTACTTCATGCTTAATCAAGGAGTGGAAACACTCGTAAGTAGCTTTAAATTGAACCCTTTTTAAATAACGAATGCGTCAGAATTTACAGTGGATATTTATACTTAAGAGAAAATGGAACCAACACACTTATAATTTTCAAATTTCCTTAACTCTTTCAGTACGCAATAGAGGGTTAAAACTTCTAACAAGGGTTTTCCACTCCTTGATTAAGCATGAAGTAAAATTTCGAGTTTAGAAAAGCCTGAAAATTTGGATTTGCTGGCGCGAAGGCTGATTGAAATATTCATTTTTGAATATTCGACTATACATTCAGCCTTAGTCGAAACCCTTTTTAGAAGTTTAAAATTGATCGATTTTATAAAAACAGTTGTAATTCACAAAATAATAAACATATGGATTATCAAAGTAAAAAATTGATTTTTTATATATTTAGAATCAATTTTTAAACATCAACAAAATGTACACAGATATTAGAAGTAATAATTTGGATTTGACGTCCCTAATTGATCACATTTATAAATCTTCTGTAATTTATAAAAAACACACATTGATTATGAAAGTAAAACCCTTTGATTGACAACTTATTAATACACCGATTCCATTCAAATTATATTTTGAGGTTATGTGTGTGTTTCAGAGCTAGGACGATTCCTCGTAAAAAGGATTCAAATCACGGATTCGAATCATCTAATTTGATTCGAATCACGAATACTTGAATAAAGGATTCGTAAGAGATAAATATGATTCGAATCAAAGATTCGAATCGTGTTTTTTCGAATCACGAATACAAATCCTATAAGAATAAATTTGATTTTATTATATTTTTGCAACCATTAATATATAAATATCGTTACCAGTTGTTTTAACAAAAATATTTAAAACGTAATTATTTATTATTAACACTGAACATCGTTGATAACAGACTAAATATATGACTCTCTGTTACTCTGATTAAAGAGGTATTTGTGTGTTTCTGAAATTCACTTCAAATCTGTGTTTTGTGCGCGTGGCGCATGAAGTAAAATTTCGAGTTTAGCCTGGGAGTGGAAACACCCGTTCAAAACTTCAAATTGAATGCTATTATAAAATCGACGAATGCCTGAAAATTACGTAAATAAAAAATTCACGGAATATCATTAAAACCGGGAAAGTCAGAGAAAAGTCATGGAATTATATTGAAATTGACTAAAACCCTAACAAAAAAGCCAAATGATATTATTAAATTTGTCAAAATCAGCAGGGAAATTACGAAACACGTAAAAATTTATATAATTAACTTAAATATTGACAAAAACAATGAAAACAATTTAACAAAATGAGGGTTTACCACAAAAGAAAGTTATATTAAAAGGCCTGGAAAAATAAATCTTGAATCAGGGAAATGCCGGAAAAATTTAACATTTCAGATTGTGGCTACCATGTCAGTTTTACTTCAAATAATATAAATCAAAATTTTGAAAACTAGATTATTACCTATAAAACCATTTTTAGTTATTTAGTGTTCTTATCAAAGCATTCAGTTCAAAGTTTCGAACGAGCGTTTCCACTCCCAGACTAAGCATGAAGTAAAATTTCGAGTTTAGAAAAGCCCCGTGAAAATTTGTCGAGGGTATACGAGGTCCTTTCGTAAGTATACAAATCGTTTTATAAAAAATATTCGAATCCTTTTATAAATATTCGAATCCTTTTATAAATATTCAAATCCTTTTATAAATATTCGAATCACTTATATTTGGATTCGATTACGAATCCTCTTAAAAAAAATGTAACGAATCCGGATCACGAATCCAGTTGAACTTAAGTATTCGAATGCCTCTTTTGAATCCTCTAATAGGATTCGAATCCTGAAAGATTCGAATCCTGCCCAACTCTGGTGTGTTTGTATGTACCTGATACGTAATATACCGGGTGTGGCACTTAAGACGCCTCGGACTATAGCTCCTTTACGATAAAAGCTATCGAAAAAAATCTAAGAGCAAAGTGGTGCATAATTACCGTCGCTATGTTTCAAAAATATTTCTAATCATCAGTGGCGTGCCGTACTCCAGTGGCGTACCAAACTTATGTTTTTTTAAATGGAATGCCCTATTTTTTATTGCAGATTTGGAAAGTGCTCGAAGAGTACTTATTTTTTTATCTAACATGTTATACCCTTCACTTTAGCGGTTTCGCTGTTATAACCCCTTCTTTCAAAATTGCGCCTCATTTTTGAGATTGTTTTGTAGAGAAACTAATTGACGCCGGCGCCTAAATTTTGAATTGAGGCACAGATTAAGACCTCGTATACCTTCACATAATTTTTTTTCGGATAATTTATAGAAAAAAAAAATTTTTGATTGAACTTCGCTTGTTGTCATTTTTTTCGAAAATATCAAATGGCACCCCCCTAAAAAAATTACGGCGTTGTACAGCCAAAACTCTAAATTTTTCATTGGTACAAAAAAAATTACACATTGCATAACAAAATTTCGGAGAAAAAAGGAATTTTATCGCAAATGTCGGGAAACATTTTCCGTTCCCAAGAGTGCCATGAGAAAACAAAAACACAAATACGGTCAACATAATAGTATGTACCTATTTATTCAACATGATATGAAAAATGCAGATAAAGAAAATTTAACAACTTAAACTAAATGTTCGAAATGACGACCTTCCTGCTGGAGGCATAACCGTAACTTCGACTCACAGGCTCTAGACACTGCCCTAAGGACTTCTGGTGATATACCGCGGAAAGCCGCGCGGATTCTCTCCCTCATATCCTCGACAGTAGTTGGTACCGTCCTGTAAACCTCGTCTTTGATATGGCCCCAAAGGAAGAAGTCAAGGGGAGTAAGGTCTGGTGATCTTGGCGGCCACCTCACAGGACCCCCACGACCAATCCAGGAGTCCGGAAACGTTTCATCGAGAAATTCCCGAACGGCACGGCTATTATGTGCAGGAGCTCCATCGTGCTGGAAAACTATCTGTCGTAGAGCGGCTAGAGGGACATTTTTCAAGAGATCATCCAAGTCGTCGCGAAGTAACCTCAAATAACTGTTGCCGTTCAGGTGCCCTTCGATGAAATAAGGACCCAAAAGGTGTTCTCCAAGTATGCCTCCCCAAACATTCAGCGACCATCTTTGCTGGTGGTTTATCATTCGCATGGCGTGTGGGTTTTCATCGGCGTAATAATGGTAGTTGTGGCGATTGACATGCCCATTTCTATGGAACGTCGCTTCATCAGAAAATAATACGCGCATAAGAAATGATTCCTCCTGCTCAATTTTGTTGATAGCCCACAAGCAGAAATCTTGCCTCGAATGAAAATCTTGAGGTTGCAATTCTTGGTGCAGTTGAATCTTAAATGGACGGAATTTGTACTTTTGAAGAACACGATGTACGGATCGCGTTGAAATATCGTGATTCCTACTAATATCACGGATACTGGTATGAGGATTTTCAATAACTGCCTCCAGAACCTGCAGTTCATTATTTTCGGTAAAAACTGTCTTCTTTCTAACTCTCCTTGGCCGTTTTACACTTCCCGTAGTAGTAAATCTCTCCAACACTTTTTGAAACGCACGTTCATTTGGATGTGCCTTATGCGGATATCTCGCAGCGTACACTCGTGACGCCAAGAAACAATTCTTGTTACATTCTCCAAGAATAAATATCATGTCAACCATTTCCTCTTGAGTTCGGAACATTTTTAGAACGTTTATCAAAAATGACTTATGGCTGCTACTGGCGTCTAATAATTTACTTTGACAATTACCAATCTTTTGTTTTCTCATGGCACTCTTGGGAACGGAAAACGTTTCCCTACATTTGCGATGAAATTCCTTTTTCTCCGAAATTTTGTTATGCAATGTGTAATTTTTTTTGTACCAATGAAAAATTTAGAGTTTTGGCTGTACAACGCCGTAATTTTTTTAGGGGGGTGCTATTTGAAATTTTCGAAAAATATGACAACATGCGAAGTTCAATCAAAAATTATTTTTTTTCCATAAATTACCCGAAAAAAAATTATGTGAAGGTATACGAGGTCTTAACCTGTACCTCAATTCAAAATTTAGGCGCCGGCGTCAATTAGTTTCTCTACAAAACAATCTCAAAAATGGGGCGCAATTTTGAAAGAAGGGGTTATAACAGCGAAACCGCTAAAGTGAAAGGTATAACATGTTAGATAAAAAAATAAGTACTCTTCGAGCACTTTCCAAATCTGCAATAAAAAATAGGGCATTCCATTTAAAAAAACATAAGTTTGGTACGCCACTCTAGTACGGCACGCCACTGATGATTAGAAATATTTTTGAAACATAGCGACGGTAATTATGCACCACTTTGCTCTTAGATTTTTTTCGATAGCTTTTATCGTAAAGGAGCTATGGTCCGAGGCGTCTTAAGTGCCACACCCGGTATATTCTTGAGCACATGCTGAATTACGGAAACGGCTTTCACTAAACTGAATTATACACAATGAGAATAATTACAATTAAATTAATGATGAGGTAATTAACCGTGTAATGGATGGTAATATATTCAATTAGACAGATTAGAAATACCTGCAAATATCAATACATGTATTATCGAAATCCGGTTATATGGGAACAGCTTAGACCATTCAGATTGCTTCATTAATACACAGATTGTGTTTACTATAATTATAATTATGGTTTGGTTTATGAATTGAGTAATTACTCACAGATATTATGAATCACGTATTGTAATTTTATCTAACTTAATGTTGGTATACAGAGGAAGATAATCTACCATTTTTTTAAGAATTGGGAATGTCTTAGTTTTTAGTATACAGAGAATTTGTATACATATTCCGATGCATACGCTGTAAAATTTCAAGCATGCATTGTTTTTTTTTTTAAACACGTTCAAATTGCCAAATTCTTTGTATACGAAAATATGTCATCCGTTTTTTTGCTCTTGACAAAATTTACTGGCTTTTCTAAACGCGTTGTATAAAATACTAAAATATAATGAAGTTGAAAATATACTGCTTCACCATACTGCTTTAGCTTTAGTATTTTCAATCTTTACAATATTTCAATGTTTTATACGCGAGGCGCATGAAGTAAAATTTCGAGTTTAGAAAAGCCTGAAAATTTGGTTTGTAATAACAATGATAATTGTCAACATTAAAAATAAATAATGACAACAATAAATGTTGTCAACGCGAACAAAACTAATTGATAAAAATGATACAAGTAAAAACCTTTAAAATTAATCATTACACAACTAATATTCAAGTTTATTGACTTTAATAACTTTCCAGATTTTTATAACTGTTGACGGTATTTATATATTTTCATGATTTCTTATTACTCTGCTAATATAAATATTTTTTATTGTTTTATGATTCTTAATAAATGTCAATAATTTTGATATTTTTCATAATTTCTGTGTATTTTTTTACTTTTCGCGATTTATTTAAACGTTTTTTTTTTCTTCAGTGTTTTGGACAATTTAAATGAAATTCAATGACTTTTCTCTGACTTTCCCGGGTTTAGTGATATTTAGTGAATCTTTTAGGTAATTTTGAGGCATTCGTCGATTTTATAAAAGAGTTCAATTTGAAGTTTTGAACGAGTGATTCCACTCCCAGGTTAAGCATGAACAAAGTTTAACAGGAATAAGAAACATTTGTTGAAAAAGCTCAAGTATTTAACATGGGGGAAAGTACTATGATAGACATATCATTTTTTTTTCATTCTGACAGTTACGATACACATTTTAACACTTGTGACATATTTTAAAGTAACAATTGTTTTCCACTCCCAGACTAAGCATGAAGTAAAATTTCGAGTTTAGAAAAGCCCCGCGAAGATAAATTTTCACGGCACGTTTCTAAACTCGAAATTTTACTTCATGCGCCACGCGTACAAAGCACTGATTTGAAGTGAAGTTCAAAAACACACAATAAAATCTTCAATCAGAGTAACACGAAATCAGATATTTAGTCTGTTATCAACGATGATCAGTGTTAATAATAAATAATTAGGTTTCGAATATATTTTTTTAAAACAACTGCTAGCAATATTAAAATGTTAATGGTTGCCAAAAAATAATAATATAACATTTAGTTTTAAAGGATTTGTATTCGTGATTCGAAAAAACAGGATTCGAATCTTTGATTCGAATCATATTTATCTCCTACGAATCCTTTGTTCGAGTATTCGTGATTCGAATCATATTAGGTGATTCGGATTCTTGATTCGAATTATTTTTACATGCATTTCTCCCAGCTCAGCTATATTGTATAATTGCACAATTCCAAGTATCAACAAGCAAAGTAAGGACAGTTTGTGTGATTTTTTTTTAATGGACAATTTTCAATTGTCAAAATATCAAACAAATATATTACGCTTAATTTTCGTAAAAATAAACATCAATTTTATATTATACAGGGTGTATGTGAATTAATGAGGCCCTCTGTACATAAATGGCAGTGTTTTAAAAAATGATATCCATTTTTGAAATTTTCGTACCTTCAACAGATAGCCCGTAATTTAATACTGGTAGGCAACATATTTGTGGCCTCTAGTCAATTTAACTAGCCAAATAGTCTGCCTGTTTTTAAACGATCTCAGTTTAGATAACTTAATCCACTCTTAATGCATGAATGAAATGAAGTTCAAATTTTAAGTAAGGTCATGGAATTGTGTTCGTATTAAATCTGTCATCGTAAGCTTTCGTATTCCTATTTTTCGCGTCGCGCCGTTTTAATAAACAAAATTCACGTGATAAATTACAAGCAGAGGTTCTCAAAATGTGAAAATACATATAAAATTATAAAATTTTTTTTTTCTTTTAGATATTATTGTTGTAAAAATAATTGTAAATATACTGTGTATATACCCCACTCAGGTGGTGGCCGAGCGGTAACGTCGTCGGGCTGTATCGCTCTGCGAGCCACAAACTCGGGTTCGATTCCCGTGCACGGGGAGACTTTATTTAAAAATAATTTCTCATCGTGACCCTGGGTGTGGTATGAATGTGAGTGTTTGTCCGTATGAAATAATTGAGTACTACAAATTGTAATGTTAAACAATTAATACAAAATATATATAAATAAATGATGTTGGCTAATGGGCAAGTTCCCAAGGCCAGGCAAAAGCCAAAATACAACGAAAAAAAATATACCCAACTAAGAGATTGTTCATTAATTCAAATACACTCGTATTTACTCTAAGTTGTTTTAAAATAATAATAAACATTCCAAACACGTTTGTTAACAATTTATATTACTAAGGCTTTTAATCCATTGCCCTAGTTTTTTTCTTAATTCGCGTTTATCGTGTAATTAACCATCAAATTATTTAGCGGTCAAATTTTTAGAAACAACTTACAACTTCACTTAAAATGTAATTCGCCTGTTATAATTGCGCTTAATTGAATGATTTTCACTTCTCCAATTGGTATTAATTGTTGTACTTAATTAAACATTAGAAATGCTTATGATGCGTATTGTTAGTACCTTTGCATAATTAAATAACAATGTGATTCATACATGTATTGAATAATATTAATTGAACTAGGTATAATAATACCGGTAAACCGGTATACCGTACTAGTAATTTGTCGTTTGCTGCCGAGATTTCGTTCAAATAATTAAAACTATTTGATGGGCATACAGACAACTTTTCTATCTGTATACATATCCCCTGTATAAGTATACCCGTTAATTGAATTAATCTAATTGTTCAAAACAGCGATTTTAGGCGTATTATTTGATCGTATGCGGGTGATAGTACAATAATGGCATATCACATGTTTTTGTAAAAAACATCGTATTCAATTTGTTCAAAATTGTAGTTTGAAAATCTATATTTACCGGAAGTACCGGTAAAACAATTGCAAATTGCCGGTACCTTTTGGAAAGCTTTTGTACGATTATATCGGTTTACCGGTATTACAATCCTTAGTAATATTGTACAGTATGATGATAGATAGATCGTGTAAAATAGTATGATGATGGAGAAATAGCGCTACGTTAAAGAGTATGATGATAAAATACATAAACGAATTAAAATTAATATCGACTTTCTGCAAACATTTTCTCTCGTTAAGACTTCCGAATATTCATTTAAACAACTACTCCTCGAGCTAATACGCCGAAAGATTTTGATTAATCAATGAATATTTAAATTACACAACAGATTTACTGTTCTATGCATAATTTATATGCAAAATGTAACATTAGCTCAAATTATTCTCTCACCCAACTAAATGAACAAACATTAAATTGAAATAAATTGAAAAAATAACAGGAAATGCATATTAATTGAAAGAGTCTTAGGCTACATTAAAGATACAGTCTTAAGCCATCTTTAGACGCGTTTTGAGATTTATCTCTCATTAGTTTAGCTATGCTTTAGACTTTTAATACCAAACAAAATTAAAATAACCAGAAAACTTAAATAGGAATGTTGAAGTATGTCTTTCAAACAGGTACAGAATAATATACACAAAATATATATAGGCTGAGTTTTTTTTCATGTTCTCTATGGGGATCTCGGAAACTATAAGAGAGAGAAACGGTTAAATGGGCAAAGTAGTGCAGTTTTACGATCTGAATAAAAAGACATTTGTAAAATTTTCAAATAAGTCAAGGGTAACTAGATATTTAGAAAAATGTGAAGTGTCGATTTTTTCAAATAGATTTTTCTCAGTTATTAAAATAGATAGAAGAAACTGTAAATGGCAAAGTTTTATTTTACACTGAATAATAAAATTTTATCAGATATTACATATAGACATTAGTTTTCAAGATATAACACAAACTTGCATTTCTTTAAATGGAAACTATAGTTAGCTATGTCATCATTAGAAGGATTTTTTTTCCTTTCAATCTGACATACTTATTTTTAATGATGGCATAGCCAACTATGGTTTCTATTTAAAATAATGCATGCTTGTGTTATATCTCTAAAACTGATGCCGATAAAAAAATCTGATAAAATATTATATATTATAAATATAATAACTGATATTATTCAGTGACAAATTATCTAAAACTTTGTTGTTTATAGCTTTTTTTTCCATCTCTTTTAATAAACGAGAAAAATCGATTTGAAAAAATCGTTACTTTTGACATTTTTCAAAATATCTAGTTACCCTTGACCATTCGTAAATTTTATAAATGACTTTTTATTCAGCTTGTAAAACTGTACTATTTTACCCGTTTAACCGTTTCTCTATCTCTTCTAGTTTTCGAGATCCCCATAGAGAACATGAAAAAAAGTAAACCCTGTATATGACAGATGGCGTTTGTTTCAAATATTCGTATATTTTAACGCTCTATAAAAAACATTCAAATTAATATTAATATTTTGTATACAAAAGAATATTATCACAGCATTTACGTCCATTAAAATACATTTTAATCATTACTATACACACAATTCAAAATGCAAATACAAAAAGCCGTGTCGAATAAAATCCTTTCATGAAAAATATGATTTGTAACATTGGGACCTGTTATGAAACGAACACAATAGCTCATGTGGAATGAATGAAAATCAACCCAATCCCACGTAACATACATCCCACTGATTAAACGGCGATGAACATAAATTAAGCGTAAAACCTCCGACGCGAAGTTGGCATTGATTCGTTGTTTTGGGCCGAGATTAATCAGTCCCCGGTGTCATTAAAGATAATGGTAATCATTAAATGATCAGGGGATAATCCTTCCCTTCCCTGTCACGGATAATGTGCAATTGTTCGTGAAATGACGGAGGCAATGCAATAATCGAGTGGGGTTCACAACTTTTGCCATTTGTGTAATGTGATATTAGCAAAGTCTTCTATCATTAAATAAAACTCACATTAAATAAATCTATTATTAGTTTCATCTCTAGACTTTGAGATAAACAGAAATTTACTAAAAAATAATTGAATAATCAATACTTATATACAGGGTGTTGAATCGATTAACATTAACGGAGTAAAAAATGTAGAGAGATTTAATATCTACAAAATGTAGATGAAATTTCCAGTTCCTAAATATCATAAAATAATCATGTATAATTGTTAAATAAATTGATTAGAAAATGCATTGCATTATCTTCTATATACGCGTATTATTTTCATAACATCCGTATTTATTTTTATTTTATTTATAGTTTTAAACCAGAAATAAGTATCACCTGAGTGTGTGAACGCCATTGAAAAATGCAATAAACACACGTTCGCGTCGAGTTTATTTTTATTTCCACTGCTATCAATTCCTACGCACATTGTTATTAATAAATCACCATTTTGATGGTGTGATAAATATTTGGAATCGCCGCCGTTCTCAGGTGTGTTGCGTTGAAACTGAAAGCCTGAAAACAGGAAATTCCACCTGGTTGTAATTTATAAGCAATTTGCTGGACGACGTGGTGACAGAAAATACTCGGTAACCCGTGATTTATACAAGAAATGCATTTTTTCAATATGATAAACAGGATTTGGATATCGGGTTGACCGATGGAATGTACCTAAATTCTTGATATGAATAACATGAAACTGCAATGTTTTATCGAATCTAATATTCACTGTAGGTTTACTATAATACAAAAATACAGGGGTCATTTCATTAATAATACACATTTTGGCAACACTGCGGAATAAAGGACGCGCCGATAGTGATTGTTACGTTAGTTGTAGAGAAACAAGCCAGTGTTTGAGTTTTATCGATAGGGTGTTTTGTTTTCAATAACGCGAGTTAGAAATGGAGCCCTCACCGGTCTCGGGTATTTTGACTATCAAGGATCAAAGTTTAAAGTGCTGAAACGAATTTTTACGCCGAAGGTCAAGCTTTGTTGCATCGAATTGAAGGATCAAAGTTTAAAGTGCTGAAACGAATTTTTACGCCGAAGGTCAAGCTTTGTTGCATCGAATTATCACTACTTCAATCTATTTAATTCACTAATAAAAAAAATATGCACTTTAAAACAATGAAAAATAAAATCTACCCTCGAAACGCTTTCATGTGGGAATTATCTTAAAAATTGCATTATTCCTGCCAAGCGCTAATTCCCATAAAAAAGTCAATTGCAGATTCGGATTCTTCATACTTAAATCTATTAAATTCACTAATAAAAAAAGAATATTCACTTTAAGATAATAGAAAAAAAATATTTCTACCCTCGAAACGCTTTCATGTGGGAATTATTTTACAAATCGCATTATTTCTGCCAAGTGCTAATTCTTATAGAAAATTTAATTGCAGATTTCGGATTCCTCATACTTAAATCTATTGAATTCATTGATAAATAAATAATATTCACTTTAAGATAATAGAAAACAAAAATAATAATTTCTACCCTCGAAACGCTTTCATGTGGGAATTATCTTACAAATCGCATTATTCAAGCGCTAATTTCTATCGAAAAATATAAAAACTAATTAAAATTAATAATTAAAATTAATTCCTTTTTATATTTTGTAAATATTCTGCAAACTATTGACATCTCAATTTTTCTTTATGATAAATTGTCTTTATGTTCCATAGAAAAGTTAATTGCAGATTCGGATTCCTCATACTTAAATCTATTGCATTCACCGATAAAAAACGAATGAAAGCGTTTCGAGCTTAGACATTATTTTCTTTTTCTATCATCCTTAAGTGAATATTCTTTTTTATTAGTGATTCCAATAGATTTAAGTATGAGAAATCCGAATCTGCAATTAACTTATTCATGGGAGTTTGCGTTTGGCGGAAATAACGCAATATATTTGACAACTAACAGTTAAGGGTGGAAATAAAATTAGGGGTAAAGGCATATTACGCAGTTAAATTGATGATATTTATTGACGCTCTGCTATTTAAAAGTGATTTTGGGCCAAATACGCTGAAACAGAAAATCGAAATCTATTGCTGAAATGTATTGCTAACTTTACACCCGTAGTATATTATTGTGATTTTATTCAAAAACTGAACCGAAAAATACAGAAAATTTGACCTCAGTTGCTCGAGGCTGGGCCATTCATTCTCCACAAGAACGCATGTCCGCACATTCCCAATGTTGTTAATGAAAATCTGTACGATTGGAAAGTATTACCTAATCCACCCCACAGTCTTGACATAAGTCAACAAGACTTTGACTTATTCCTAAAGTTGAAACAACCTATGCGAGGACGTCGTTATTCATCTCTAAAAGACCTTACCGGTACCCGAGCCCTACGACAGATGAAGAAAGATGGCGTAGACTCAGTCATTGAAAAGCAGGGAGATTAGATTAAAGAATTGTAAAGAGATTATATTAAAAAAATAAACAAATAAGGATATAATCGATGGTGTGCATTGTTTATGGAATGACCCTCGTATATTCAAATTTTTAAATTAGTCGATACATAAACTAAGAATTTCAATTTAAAAGAAAAGCTTTATTTAATAGGATTGTATATAATGTATATAAGCTAGAGGCTTGCATGTGGACTAGCGGGGAGCTAAGGGGGTCTGTTCAGCTCCCCGCTAGTCCACATGCGGGCCTCTAGCCTAGTCGCTTGCCTCGCGAAACCATGTTTTGACCCTTTCACAAGAAGAGAGGCAATCCTCTAGCCTCGCCGCTGCTTCTTTTGCACCCTAACTCTTTTTAGTTGAACTAATTCTGTTCATATCATACTTGTGGTAGATAGACGGGGGGGGGGGGGAATTCAGGGGATCAATACCCCCTACAAGTCAGGAGAATAAAATATAAGGCTCATTTTCTGTTAGCGGCAGAGTTCTTATAAAATGTTTAGTTTGTTTTATTTTTATTTATTTGTTATCAAAACAAACACGTTTTGTTTTAATAAAACAGGTTTTTTTTTTATTTAAACAAAGTTTAAAACAAGAAAAATTACTAAATTGTCATTATTAAAACAAAGGAAAATCATAAAACTTGTAAATAATTATTTAACAATATATTAGAAAGTCTGTAAATTTTGATTAGATTTTATTGCTATCGTTTCAAACGAAATCTGTCAGTCATAAAATTACAAATTGCCCTATTTTTTCAACTTTGGCTTAAACTTACAGATAAAATTTGCTCATATATTTTTAATATAATATTTACTGATTATTAGAGTGATCTAAAATAATTAATGTTTAAATACTTTCAAAATTGACGCTAATTAATTTGATACATTGTATTATTGAGAATGTGTGAAGGAGAATGTAATTATTTTATTATTTAAATATTTTGATTATAACTCATGTAAAAAAAAATTAAGTGTATTTATAACTTCATAATATTTCAGTGTTTTGTACGCATCGCGCATGAAGTAAAATTTCGAGTTTAGAAAGACTTGAAAATTCGGTTTGGTCGCGTAGCGTGTAGCGCTACGCGACCAAACCAAATTTTCAGACTTTTCTAAACTCGAAATTTTACTTCATGTTTAATCCGGGAGTGGAAAACTTCAAATTGAACGCTGTTATAAAATTGACGAATGCCTGAAAATTTACAGCGTATCCAGTATGTATGTTTAAAATAAGTGCCCAGTACGAAATATAATAAGTCATTCATAGGAATCATAAAAAGAAGTGCAAAATTTAAAATACAATTTTAGAGTGAATATCTTCTAATTTTTTTTAATAAAATGTCAACTAAAAAAAATATTATTGTAACAGAATGAATTAATTTAACAACAAAATCTGAGGATTTTAAAGTAATTGAATTGGGTAAGTTTCTCAACAACATTTTAACATTGACACAAAATGTTTACGACTTTTTATTTATCTACGTGTATTGTTTAATTGTTTATCATTTTCAAAATAAATCAAGAACGCATTCTCCAAATTAAATGTCTTCTTAAATCTGGAGGTTATTTAACAAATCAAAGTTTGGCTCAAAATTACAGATACATCAACTAGGTATTTAAAAAATCTTTGCTAATTATTAAAATGCTCTTGAAATTGTCAACATCGAAGTTTTTACATAAAACCAAAATATTATAATATCTGTGTATTTGAACACAATTTTGTAAAATTAGTAAAACAAAATCAGTAAAACCGCTCATTTATAATATGAATAAATGTCAAACAAATCAAAATCAATCATATACATGAATATTTCAAAAAATTACAAAAAACATAAACTTTCAATGGAATTCTCAATATAAACAAACATTGTTAATTATGTTTTAATGTGTATTTTATATTTTTAGTTGTACTATATTATATATTTTTAAATGTACTTCGTTGACTGAATAAATAAATCAATAAATTGGCAAAATCTTCAGAACCAACAAAATAGTATAATTATATTTTTTTTCTATTTCTGCATTTTTTTTTTTTTTTGTAAAAAATTGATAAAATTCCATCGCACCCAGAAAACATCAAAATTAATAACCAATTTTATTTCATATAAAATCTATAAAAGCAACAAACGGTTATAAAAATTGAAACAAAAATATTAAAAATTTTTGAAATTAACACTAAGCAAATATTTACCAAATAAAAATATTAAACTAATTAATTTATAATTTTAAACAGAATAAAAAACACATAAATAATGGCAAAAGTTAACGAAAAAAAAAAAAAATACTTAATTGACAAATTCAAAAATAAACAAAACAAAAAGTAATAAAATAGATGTCATCAAAAAATTGATTAACTAAATGATATTATCTTCAATTTGGTTCTCATTAATCACTTGATGAAACATGTTTACAATATTGATAATTAAATAAAAGTCGGTTGGTTTCACTACTATTTTTTTTAATCTCTCCGACTAGTTTCGACTTATCGTCATTCTCAAGGAGTAATACAGAAAAATATTTTACAAGTTATATATACATATTTTTTGAAGGTCAGGTAATAAGGGCTTTAAGAATTGGGGAGTTCCAGATGTCTTCGTACTCGTTTACGATGTGTTTTCCCTGTTTTATTGCCTTGCTAATTTAATTTCCAGGCCTTGTCTAAAATTCAATTCATAATTGTGAACAGGAAGTAAATACAATAAAAGAAATAGCAACTAATAATGGTTATAGTACTGATATCATAAACAAATTAATTAAGAGAAAAAAAAAACACAAGAAATTCTTAAAATATTTTTATAACGACAGTTACATTGAAACCAAAAACTGGAGTAAATTAAATTTTATCAACGGCCTTTCACAAAAAATAAAAAAATGTATAAAGGAAAAAGAATTTAATATTATTATGACGAATCCACTCAACCTGAGAAAATTATTTGTAAATAATAAACCACCAATTAATAGAAATCAAAAATGCGGTATTTACGAAATCAAATGTAGTGAATGCGATGCAATATACATTGGACAAACGGGTAGAAGTTTTGAAAAAAGACTAGATGAACATAAAAAATCCATCCTAAATAACAAACAAACAACGGGGTTTGCCCGTCATTGCATCGCATCCAATCATTTTTTTAATTCAGACGATTTCCAAATTTTATATTCAAGTAATAAGGGACGAGAATTGAATTTTAGAGAAGGCCTGGAAATTAGCAAGGCAATAAAACAGGGAAAACACATCGTAAACGGGTACGAAGACATCTGCAACTCCCCAATTCTTAAAGCCTTTATTACCTGACCTTAAAAAAATATGTATATATATATTGAGAATGGCGATAAGTCGAAACTAGTCGGAGAGAATAAAAAATAGTAGTGACACAAACCAAGTGACTTTTATTTAATTATCAATAAATGATATTATTAAATTTGTGAAAATCAGCAGGCATCATAATAATTACAAAACACGTAAACATTTTTAAAACCAATTTATATATTGACAAAAACAATGAAAACAATTTAACAAAACGGGGGTTATATTAAACGGTCAGGGAAATAAATCTTGAATCAGGCAAATATCTGAAAAATGTAACATTTCAAATTGTGGCTACCATGTCAGTTTTACTTCAAATAATATTAAACAAAATTTTGAAAACCAGATTATTATCTTTAAAAACATTTTCAGTCATTGAATGTTCTTATCAAAGCATTCAGCTTAAAGTTTCGAACGAGCGTTTCCACTCCCAGACTCAGCATGAAGTAAAATTTCGAGTTTAGAAAAGCCCAGCGTAGAAGCGTTCACGGGGCTTTTCTAAACTCGAAATTTTACTTCATGCGCCACGCAGAAATTTAAAATCACACAAAACAAATTATTCGTGTTAATCCTCACATTTAATTCGAATTATTTTTAACGATTCGAATTCTTTTGTAAGTATTCGAATCCTTTTATAAATATTCGAATCATTTTGTAAGTATTCGAATCCTTTTATAAATATTCGAATCCTTTTGTAAGTATTCGAATCGTTTTATAAATATTCGAATCCTTTTATAAAGATTCGAATCACCCGCGTTTGGATTCGAATACGAATGCTCTTCAAAAAATGTAACGAATTCTGATCACGAATCCAGTTTAACTGAAGTATTCAAATGCCTGTATCCTGAATGATTTGAATCCTGCCCAGCTCTGCAATATAGTATATTAATATTGACACAATCTCGATTTTAAATTGCAGGTAAATATTGCAATATGTTCTCGTGTTGAAATTATATTATTTCTACAATATTGTAATAACTGCATATTAAAATATACAGTGCATTTTTCTTTTAGGTATACATATCACGGTTTTTCGATGTAAATGTTTAGACATTCGTTGTTTTTATAAAAGCTTTTAATTTTAAGCTTCTAGCGTGTTTCCAATCATAGATTAAGCATGAAGTAAAATTTTGAGTTAAGAAAAGCCTGAAAATTTGATTTGGTCGCGTAGCGAAGCGCTTTTAAGCGCTTTTAAGCGCTTTTAAGGCTTTTAAAGCAGTATATTAAAACCGTATATTTTGAAGTTTACAATATGTCAGGGTTTTATACGCGTGGCGCATAAAGTATTTTTTTCAGGCTTTTCTAAATTCGAAATTTTATTTCATGCTTAATCTGGGATCGGAAACACTCGCGACACGAACGATTTAACCAAATTTTCAAGCTTTTCTAAACTCGAATTTTTACAGTATGCTTAACTTAGGAGTGCAAACATTCATTAGAACGCTTTTCAAAAACAATGAATGCCAAAAAATGTACAGTATATGCATCGGGATATGTATACTTAAAAGAAAACATCCCTGTATAATATTTGTACAGCGTATTTAGGAAATATTGGTTTAAATAAATTTTATAAAACATATCTTTATACTTAATTCAATTTTATATAGCCTATGCTGTCTTTTATTCCAGGTAAAAAAAAACGTACTTTAATAATTATATAACTTTAACTGACACTATTTAAAACTTGCGTGCACTTACAACCATCAACCATTTTACATTAATAACAATGTCCTTGCATTATGAACACTTAAATAAAACAACAACAAAAATTCCTTATCGTTTCCCCGCTAACTTCAAAGCATAATAATTCATGAATGAGTGCGAAACACGCCAAGGGTCCAGGAATTGCAACATACTCTACGAATTTTACAATTATGGTACGCACTGCTAGGTACATATTTAACTTAGATAACGGCCCTTATCAACGTTTTTCACGCGGCTTGCACCTATAAACAAACGCCCCAGAATTCAAATCGAGCTATTCCATATTTCGTACTCTAATTAATTCATGATTTCGTGCCCGAAATTTTCGGGCCTTATTTCGCTTTAGACTCAAATGCAAATAATACCGTAATAAATTTTGCCAGGCGTTAATGTCTAAGGTGAGTAATTGCAGTGTGGAACAATAAATGCTTGATTGTTTATATGAAGTGTTTGTGTTGCAATTGTTACTTATGTGGATGTTTCGGGGATGATTAATAACCCTTACATAAAAATGTACACATTTGGTAATATTATAACATCTGATAAAAATATTACAAATGATTAAAGAGTACTATACAGGGTGCCCATATTTCGACAGAATGTATGGGGATCTCAGTCATTTGAAGAGATAGAGAGTCGGTTTTTTGTTTTCGAGATATCGACAAAAAAAGTTTTTATTTTTTTATTCAAAAACTACTGAACCTGGACATTTAGAATGTAGTAGCATATTTTTTTTAAAATAACTATAACATTTACCCGGGGACCATAGCCAACTTTTGTTTTTCTCATGGGCGCCATTTTGGATTTTCATATTTTTTGAAAGAATATTTTTTTCTGAACTCAGTGATGCACCACACTCATAATTTATTTTAGATTTGATATTTAAAATTATGATATTTTCTTTCTTGCAAAGAGTGCCTTTGAAACAATGACGTCATATCTGTTAATCAATAAAATCTTGACAGCAGTCAATTATTGTTAACACTCAAAATTAATTAATAACTGTCAATCTTTTGTAATAATAATAATAAGTATCGATTATCACATAAAAGTTACACAAACTAAATTTATTCTACTTTTATTTTTATCATTCCAAAACTATTTACAAAAAAAGTAATTCTTGCATTTTTTCGCTACACCTCGGTAAATATTGATCAGCATCGCATCTAAGCGTTATATATTTTAAACTTTACTGTAAATCAGTGGTTATACGCGTGGCGCATGAAGTAAAATTTCCAGTTTAGAAAAGCCCCGTGAAAATTTGTCTCCGGTCGCTGCGCGACCCTCGACAAATTTTCTACGCGGGGCTTTTCTAAACTGGAAATTTTACTTCATGCTTACTCTGGGAGTGGAAGACACTCGTTACTTCAAAATGCATCACAAGTAGTGATGGGAATAATCGATATATTTTAATAATCGGGTAGTTTTTCATGACGTGTTTTTTTTCCGTAGGTGTGATTTTCAATAAAAGTTTTTACAAGGGGTGGTCTTTTAAGGGTTTGATTTTTGAGGGAATCATTTTTAGGGTTTGTTTTTAAACCCGTAGTTTCATGAACGTTTTCCGTGGGGGTGATGTTTGTTAGTAGTGAAGATTATAATTTTTATATGATTATAATTATTTAATAATTTAGTTAATGAAATACGAAACAACCGTCAAAAAAGTAATTATTAATATTACTATATAATAATTAGTAGTCCTGTCTACCGAGATAATAAGCGATACATTGTTAAAAATAATTAATAGTCCAGTCTACCGAGATAATAACCAATTATTTTAGTATAATAATTAGTAATTTGCCCGACAAAATAATCGCTTAAATTAGTATATACTACTTTACCCGATCAAATAATCGTTTAAATTAGTAATTACTAATTTACTTGATCAAATAATCGCTTAAATTAGTATATATTAATTTTCCCATAATAATCGATTATATCGATATATTTAAATAATCGACTAATTACTAATTAGTATATCGATTATTCCCATCACTAATCACAACTGTTAAATATATATCGTCGTAAATTCAGAAATCATTCATTGAATTCAGAAAAAAATATTCTTCCAAAAAATATCAGAATCCAAAATGGCGCCTATAAGAAAAACAAAAGTTGGCAATGGTCCCTGGGGAAATGTTATAGTTATCTTAAAATAAAATATATTACTAGATTTATCCTCAAAAAGATTTATCCAAAAAGAAATTTATAACGTCAAAATTGTAAATGCCTGGATTCAATAGTTTTTGAATAAAAACGAAATTTCAAAAGATCGATTTATTGACAATATCTCAAAAATAAAAGAAGATATTTTAAATTTGTTTTTAGGTTATTATTGGGCCCTAAATTACACAACTTTGCCCCAATTTAACCGACTCTCTATCTCTTTAAATAACCGAGATTCCCAAACATTCTGTTGAAATACGGACACTCTGTATTTCACTGTATTTCAGTTTTTATTAAAAAAAATCATCATTTTATGCTATTACATTGCTATTTGTTTCGAAAAGTAACCGTATTTATTATCAAAACACTGATTACGCTACTTCTTTTAAAATTAACCGTCTTTTTGAGCCAAATTGGCATCGTGTAATACAAAGACATTTCATTTCATAACATTTTTTGATACCAAATGTTTGTCTCAATAATCAGTCCCATTTGATATGGATTAATTACATCATATTTTTTTTTATAAAAGATGCCTTTGCTTTTATTTATTTTGATCAATTATTTTTTAAATAAAACACCTGATATAACTTTTCATTTAACGATTTAACTGTAACATATTTTGGATGTAATTCAACATGCTGCATTACGAAACTGATTTGATCAATCGTCTCCCCTCCTAGGAAATCTTTAAGTAGTTTAACCAAACACAGTCTAAAACCACTAACATCGATTAAACAGATTCTGCGAAACATTCCAAATTAATCCAAGTAAATTATAACACGAAGGACTGAACTGAATCCTCTCTCAAACTCACGGATTGGAATGTTGCAAACCAAATGAAATTCCTCTGCGGTTTCCTCTCCCCCACATACTCATACCCATACGCACACACAAAAATTAAATCTTCCAAAACAAAAATGCAAAGTGTGTACTTTAAGTTTTAAGAGGCAGTCTTGCACAAATCCTGGCAGCTTCTCTTAATTTTTAATTCTAACCCTGGGATGGCCGTAGTGTGTGGAAGGTCAACATAAACTTTGCTCTTTAGGTGGGGTCATAATAAATGAAACGCACGCAGGGCTAACGTTGAAGGGCTGCCAAGGGCTCAAGGCGAGTGTTCTGCTCTCCTCCTCTTATATAAGGCACCTTGCCAGAATTTATGGTCTTAACGCCCCTGTCTTTGTGAGGAATTGTTTTCGGTATTGATTCATTTTTCATTTAATTATTAAGGGATGCGTGCTCGGGATTAAGGATGTTTGGATTATGGAAATTCGCCCTGGTTTTAATTAGAATTTTCATTTTCAGGAAATGTATGGAGATTAAGCGCTTGATAAATTATTTCATCCTATATATAAAAATTAAATTATAATTAATTAACCCTGCTGTTAATTAAAAATTCCAATTTTTTAATACAAATGTATTTTAGTTGGAATAATAAATATTGTTTAACAAATATGCACATATGTCTTATACACAATAAACAATTAAAAATAATAAAATCAAAATAAATTATTTACTTGTAACACCAGTCTAATATGTACTTCCATTTTTATTGCATTTATTGCAAGTTTGTCATATCCATTAACATTTACTGGATTTAATGATTGAATACAAAATAGAAGCATGACTATGTGATCGATTCTACATGTTGAATCGTAATGATGTAAAGTTTATAATATCTGTTGCAGATATTCGTCCATGTAGGGGCAATAGTTTCAGCATCCAATTTATATTTTTATTTGTTCATTCGATTGTTATTACTTCGGGTTGCACAAGAAAATTACTTTCTTCTTCTTAATCACAATCTAAGTCAGAACAATCACTTTACTCAGTTAGGTGGTCCTTATCTTATATTACTCAATCACTATCAGAAGCATTTGCAAGGGCTTTCAACTCTACTTGACTAAGAAAACGCTTTGCCCTTATTGATTTTGTTTGATGTGCACTCAGACATAAAACTATTGCTAATTTTGGGATGTATCGATATCAGAGCTGGGCAGGATTCGAATCATTCAGGATTCGAATCCTGGATTCGAATCTTTTTAGAGGATTCAAAAGAGGTATTCAAATACTTTAGTTCAACTGAATTCGTGATCCGGATTCGTTACATTTTTCTAAGAGGATTCGTATTCGAATCCAAATGTGGGTGATTCGAATCCTTATAAAGGATTCGAATATTTATAAAAGGATTCGAATACTTACAAAAGGATTTGAATCGTCAAAAATAACAATTAATTGTGAGGATTAACATGAAAAATGTCTTTTGTGTGTTTTTAAATTTCTCGTTAAATCACTGTATTATACGCGTGGCGCATGCAGTAAAATTTCGAGTTTAGAAAAGCCCAGAAAATTTGTCTCGGGTCGCTGCGCGACCCTCGACAAATTTTCACGCGACTTTTCTAAACTCGAAATTTTACTTCATGCTTAGTCTGGGAGTGGAAACCTCCGTTCGATACTTTAAACTGAATGCTTTGAAAAGGACATTGAATGACTGAAAATGTTTTTAAAGATAATAATCTAGTTTTCAAAATTTTTTTCAATATTATTTGAAGTAAAACTGACATGGTAGCCACAATCTGAAATATTAAATTTTTCCGACGTTTCCCTGATTCAAATTTTTTTCCCTGGCCTTTTAATATAACTTTCTTCTAGGGGAAACCCCCATTTTGTTAAATTGTATTCATTGATTTTGTCAATATTTAAGTTAATTTTATAAATTTTTACGTGTTTTGTAATTTGCCTGCTGATTTTGACAAATTTAATAACATCATATGGCTTTTTTGTTAGTGTTTTGGTCAATTTAAATATAATTTCATGGCTTTTCTCTGACTTTCCCGGTTTTAATGATATGCAGTGAATTTTTTATTTACGTAATTTTCAGGAATTCGTCGATTTTATAATAGAGTTCAATTTAAAGTTTTGAACGGGTGCTTCCACTCCCAGGCTAGGCATGAAGTAAAATTTCGAGTTTAGAAAAGCCCCGTGAAAATTTGTCGTTGGTCGCGCAGCGACCCGAGACAAATTTTCGGGCTTTTCTAAACTCGAAATTTTAATATATGCGCCACGCGTACAAAACACTGATTTGAAGTGAAGTTCAGAAACACACTACTACATCTTTAATCAGAGAAACAGGGAATCAAATATTTAGTCTGTTATCAACGATGTTCAGTGTTAATAATAACTAATTAGGCAACCATATTAATGGTTGCAAAGAAATTATAAAATCAAATTTATTCTTAAAGGATTGTATTCGTGATTAAAAAAAACAGGATTAGAATCTTCGATTCGAATCATATTTATCTCTTACGAATCCTTTATTCGAGTATTCGTGATTCGAATCATAGTAGGTAATTCGGATTCGTTATTAGAACCCTTTTTACGAGGATTCGTCCCAGCTCTGATCGGTATACTATGTTAATTATGGCGGGGCAGGCTTATAACATGCTAAGATTATTTTTAATTTTGTATTATCATAGTAGTATGCCGATATTTGTAATTAGGCTGATAATTTGCTACATTACCGTACCGGTAATGTAGCAAATTACCGGTGTGTACACTTTTCATTATAAAAAGTACCTAAATATGAAATCCAAATTTAAATGCTAATTGATTAGATCAATATGACTCAAAGATGACAAGTGTAAGAATGTTATCTAACAAAGTTAATTAAAAAAAAACATCTATTTGCGTAACATAACCATTTGCACAAAGTCATGACTTTTTTTGAAAACAAAATCAATGCCTAAAAAGTTATAAACATAAACATTTAATTTAGGGTCAAATAGACCTGAATAACACAGCAGTGTTAAACACTTTTAATCTTATTAATAAGGAATACTAGACTTGTAAAACTTTACTTAGAAAAATATATGCAGGGTGTCCCAACCAAAAGTTGCACCCCAAAAAATCTCAGATTCGGTCCAAGTTTGGAAAAAATGCTGAAACTTCAAATTTTATCTTAGTTTCAAAATTATTTCTGCATCCCTCTAGCGCTCTCAGCCACCCCTTCAAAAATGGGAAGCCGGGTCTGTATTTTCAATTTTGAATGATGTTGGAGTGATACCAACAGTATTGGAGAACTTTTTGTTGAAGGCAATTTGACTGGTGATACTTTTTTTCAGTTGTTAGAAGATCTTTAAATTCAATTCTTTATTCAAGTGAAAAAAAATATACAATAATAATGTACAGGGTAGAAACCGATAGTGTCAAATACTACATAACATATCTTATTGACCTCTTAATCACCTAATCACTGGAAGAAGAAGAAAATCTCTAAGAAACAAACTTTTATTTCACCCGATTTAACCCCTTTGGACTTAAAGTCCAAAGTTTATTCTACGCCACCTGAATCTCTTCAAGTGCTTCGAGAAAGAATCGTCGCACTCAGGAAATGTTGCAAAACCTTAAACAAGCTTTTGAAACTTAACTATACTATTGTATGGTGAAGATTTTGAGCAGTATATTCGTTAAACTGATTTGTTTTTCCATCACCACTCTTGCTTCCTCTAACATTTAGGTAGTTTTTTCAATAAAAATGGTTCCAAATTGGAAATAAAATCATGGTTGCATAGAAAATGAAAACAGCTTCAAACAAGGGTAGCTGTGGGCGCTCGATGGCTTAAGAAATAATTTTGAAACCAAGATAACATTTGTTACCCCTTTAAGTAAAAATTGACCTGTTTCAGCATTTTTTCCAAACTTGAACCGAATCAGGGACTTTATAGGGTATAACTTTTGGTTAGGACACCCTGTATACAGGGTGTCCGTATTTCAACAGAATGTATGGGGATCTTGGTTATTTGAAAGATAGAGAGTCGGTTGTGTAATTTAGGGCTTAATAATAATCTAAAAACAAATTTGAAATATCTACTTCCGTTTTTGAGATATTGTCAAATAACGGATTTTCTTAAATTTCGCTATTATTGTTTTATTGAAAGACTATTGAATCCAGACATTTACAAATTTGACATTATACAGGCACTTTTTAACGATTAATCTAGTAACATATTTTATTTTAAGCTAACTATAACATTAACCCAGGGAAGAAAGCTAACTTTTGTTTTTCTTATGGGCGCCATTTTGGATTTTCATATTTTTTGCAAGAATTTTATTTACTGAATTCAATGATGCATCCCACTTATAGTTTATTGTACATTTTATATGTAAAATTTTAATCTTTTGGTTTTTGTAAAGAGCGCCTTCGAAACAGTTGAGTAACTCACTCATTTGGCAACTCCTAGGACCCGTAATTTGCTTACATATCCCTGAAGACGGACATCCGACGATACTGGTTTTAACAGTTGTGTTATATTTTAAACATCACAGTGTCTTCCACTGCCAGACTAAGCATGAAGTAAAATTTCGAGTTTAGAAAAGCCCCGTGTAGAAAATTTGTCGAGGGTCGCGCAGCGACCCGAGACAAATTTTCACGGGGCTTTTCTAAACTCGAAATTTTACTTCATGCGCCACGCGTAAAAAACACTGATTTAAAGTAAAGTTAAAAATGCACTGAAAACCAGCCCAACTTCGATATTTTTTAAAAATTCCTATCCATGCTGTAATCCTTCAGATATTCGTTGTTTTCTTGTAAAAAAACTTCCGATTCCCTGTAGTTCTTCGGTCTCCGAAGACCATGATTGGTCCTTCGAGCTGTAGCCTTTGTAAAATGGTAATAAACTTAGTAATCTAGAGTGATCCTTCAATTTGAAACTTCTAAGAACGGGTGTTGTCCATTAAGAGACTAAGCATAAAGTAAAATTTCGAGTTTAGAAAAGCCCCGCGTACAAAATTTGTCGAGGGTCGCGCGGCGACAAATTTTCACGGGGCTTTTTTAAACTCGAAATGTTACTTCATGCGCCACGCGTATAAACCACTTTTTTTGTGAATCGTCCTGAAATAATAATAATAAATTTAGTTTATGCAACTTTTGTGTGATAATCGATACTTATTATAATTATTACAAAAGACTGACCGTTATTTATTAATTTTGAGTGCTATCATTGTTGACTGCTGTCAAGATTTTATTGATTAACAGATATGACGTCATTGTTTCCAAGGCACTCTTTGCAAAGAAGCAAATATCATAATTTTAAATATCAAATCTAAAATAAATGATAAGAGTGATACAGCACAGACTTCAGAAAAGAATATTCTTTCAAAAAATATGAAAATCCAAAATGGCGCCCATAAGAAAAACAAAAGTTGGCTATGGTCCCCAGGTAAATGTTATAGTTATCTTACAAAAAATATGCTACTAGATTCCTTATTAAAAAGTGCCTGCACATTGTCAAAGTTATAAATGTCTAGATTCAGTAGTTTTTTAACAAAAAAATAAAAACGATTTTTTAAAAAATCATTTTTTTGTTGATCTTGAAAACAAAAAATGATGTATCAAAATTGTTTTCAGATTATTGTTAGGCCCTAAAATACCCAACTTTGCCCCAATTTAACCGATTCTCTATCTCTTCAAATATCCGAGATCCCTATACATTCTGTTGAAATACGGACACCCTGTATATATTTTCAAGTACAATCCCACAGCATACATATACAGAAGAAATTTGATGAAATTTTCCAAGTCGAAGCGTATATTTTTTTATCAAATTTCTTGAAAATGGTGTAACAATCCGAAACTAGTCAGAATAAAGTTTTTAAATTGTAAAATAATACCAAGTGTTTTTCCTTTCAATAACTTTACATAATTACTTCATGTGCCAGGCGTATAAAACACTGATTTGAAGCTAAGTTAAAATTAAAGACATAATCTTTATTTATAATAACACGCAGATATCCAATTTGAGCCAATTGTTTAAAATAATTATTGTAAGCAACCCAATACCGTTAATGTGTAATCCCACTTTGTGGTGAGATTATTATAGCTAACCTAGCCTGATTTAACGTTTGATCTCGGATTATTAAAGGCTACCCCCTATCCAAAATTTTAATTTTAATAATAGCACTAAAAAATTTGCTAACAAAGTTTCGTTAAAATGATATTTCTCATTTTGTTTTAATTTTAGCTGGAGTAGCTAGAATAATTAAAGATATTGTCAAAATATTAAATACTCTATTATAGCTAACCCAGCTCGATTTAACGTTTGATCTCAGATTATTAAAGGCTACCTCCTATCCAAGATTTTAATTTTAATATAGCACTAAAAAATTTGCTAAAAAAGTTTGGTTAAAATGATATTTTTATTTTTTTATAACTTTAGCTGGAGTAGCTGGAATAGTCAGGGATATTGTCAAAATATTAAATACTACACGGTCTATTTGTTTACCGATGAAATAATATGCCCACAAACTTTTCTTATATTTAAAACCAATGGTCAAATAAAGGTGGATTCATTCATTTTATTTCCATATTTTATCAATATTTATGAAGGTTTGTACTAAAAATAATGCGTAAGGTTTCAAAGATTCTTGCTCAAGTTAAACTGTATCTAATTTAAGAGCCAACATCTTTAAAAAATAAAGTTTTAGTAAATTTAATATTAAGAATACAAGATTCGCGACAAAAACGAAACTCTCATTTTTATTTGTTCAATATGCCGAAGGTTATACATATATAAAGGTCAAGAATATGAATGATGGTGAAAGCTATTACTTTCTGAATACGTTTCGAATAGCAAATAATCCAATAATAACAAAACAAAAACTCAAAAATATTAAGTCCTGAAGACTTAAAACAAAGTCTTGAATTATTACAATAACAGTTATTTGCAAAAAAATAGAGCAACTTGAATTCGCGTTAGAATACTGTCGATTTAACGTGAATTACTCACCTCTATTTGACGTCAAAACGATAATTTGATGCTTAAGTGCTCAGAAATATGTTTAAACATTAGTAGCATCTTACTATTATTTTAACATATTTCCATGTTATATTTAATACATGCTCATTTGATGCACCATTTCGGAATGATCCTGTATAATTAAGTATTTAACAGTCTTATTAATAGACATTTTACACCGTTCTAAGGATGATATTACCATTTTCGTATTAATAATACATATCAATAGATACTTATGCTAAGTTTACAACTAATGATTTGATAGCGTGTACATATTTCGATGTATGCGCTGTAAAAGCCTGAACATTTGGTTTGGTCGCTTCGCTTCGCTACGCGACCAAACCTAATTTTCAGGCTTTTCTAATCTCGAAATTTTACTTCATGCTTAATTAACGAATGGAAACACTTGTTCAAAACTTCTAATTGACCTCATTAAAAAACGACGAATACTTCAAAATGCATTACCATATAAAACACTGATTTAAAGCCAAGTTAAAAATAAAGACATCATCTTTATTTAGAATAACACGCAGATATTTATATTGAGCCAATTGTTTAAAATAATTATTGTAAGCAACCCAATACTGTTAATGTGTAATGCCACTTTTCTAGGTGAGATTATTATAGCTAACCCAGGTCGATTTAACGTTTGATCTCGTATTATTAAAAGCTACCTCCTATCCAAGATTTTAATTTTAATAATAGCACTAAAAAAATTGCTAAAAAATTGTCGGAATATTTATACCTGAAAGAATTGTCCCCCTGGACTGCTAGCATCTCGCTTAACTTTTCACATTTCTAACAGCTTCTGTCAGGTAACACGTCAACAGCCTTTGATTTACCAAACAAACAATATAATTACTTTGAACTTATTCAAGCTACAGAAAAAGAATAATATTTTAATGTAACGTATTTTGACGAACCCTTTAACTTATCATTTAAAGATTTTTAGATATGATTAATATTCAAGAAAATATCAAGAAAAGTCGAGAAAACACTAAAATTGCCACTTTCGGTTTCCGCATTTTTACCAAAAACATTTCAGATCTTCATATTGTAATAAATAGCTTAAATTACAAAGCTATTAAATATACCCACTTGTATGCATGAGCTGTGACTTTTCCGATAATCGTTTGTTTTTTCAAATAGTTTAATTTGAAGTCTTAAACGAGTGCTTTTCACTCCCAGATTAAGCATTAAGTAAAATTTCGAGTTTAGAAAAGCCTAATAATTTGGTTTGGTCGCGTAGCCACCAACTTTTTAGGCTTTTCTTTAAACTTAAAATTTTACTTCATGCGCCACGCGTATAAAACACTGATTTCAGGTGAAGTTCAAAATATTCTACTAAAGCAGTATGCTAAAAACGTGTATTCTGATTATCACATCACATCAGTGTTTCGTACGCGTGGCGCATGAAGTAAAATTTCGAGTTTAGAAAAGCCTAATTTGGCTCGGTCGCTCCGCTTCGCTACGCGCCCGAGCCAAATTTTCAGGCTTTTCTAAACTCGAAATTTTACATCATGCTTAATCTGGGAGTGAAAAACACTCGTTTGAAGGTTCAATTTAAAATATTTGTAAATTACAACGAATATCTGAAGATTTACAGCGTATACAGTTTATTCTATACCTGTATATCTGAAATATTAATAAATAATATGCAGTGTACAAATCACTTTTTTGGGCACCAGAAACATTGCATTGGTTTTTGCTGTATATAGTCCGCAGATATCCATACAGACAGACATTTTTCAGAAATGGTCTTAATTGACTCAGCGAACCTCAACACGGATATTTTCGCTAAACTTTTTGATTTAAATTTTTTTACGAAAACAATACTTTTCCTTTGTTTTAGGAAATAAATAAATAAATCGGAAGTAAAAATGGTTATAAGTTCACACATTTATTTATTATATTAGCATATTTATAATGTTCTATTAATTTTGGTGAAAAATTAGTTTAAAAAAAAAATCTTGTTTCTCGCCTGTTTCAAATGCATCTTGATAACCTTAATAATTTACAAAATTAACAAGTTATAGGAACACAATGGTCGTGTTAACGTCAACATAAGCTTAGTTTCTGTATCTTGAGTTTTAGGGTAAACCTTACTAAATATATACACATGTATATAGGTTATTAATGAAATGAAATGAAATACCTTGTCTTAATGAGACTACATTTTTGCATAAAGTCGATATAAATTCTAATTTGTTTTAATATTTTGAAATGAAATATGTTGTAAATTTCGATTTAAAACCAACATAAATGAATTGTCACCAATATATACCAATAATACCTACTATATCATTACCTCTAAATTACTGCAAATGTAATTAAAGTAAAGTTGGAACTCACCAAAATGCGAATTGCTAGTTTTATTTTATCGTTTGTTTGAAACTAACTAAGAGCACGGAATATTGTTCTATTAACCCATTAAAAGTCGATAAATTAAAAAGATAACTCTACAAATTGATTTTAGGTAAAGGTTTAGACTGGATGGCCCTAATTCAATCTTTAGCCATAGCCAGATGCTGATTAGATTAAATATTCAATCGTTGGCGGAGAGGAGAAAGTTTCTTGACATTTTGTTTTTATTTAAATTAGTTAATGGGATTTTGAATTGCAGCGAACTGGTGGAGATGTTAAATTTCAATATACCAAGAAATGCTCAGTCTAGACATAAACCCTTGTTTAGATTGGCATTTCACTGAACGAACTATGGGATGTTTAATCCCATGGATCGTATGATGCGTTACGCAAACCTACTGTCGCGTAGTAACGACTTTTTATTATTCACATCGTCACTGTCGCAGTTTAAAAACCGATTAAAGCGCATTAATTTGACAAATTTCATACAATGACTAGTGATCATAATTATTTATATTTATCTTTTAATTCAATATTTTATTCCTACATGTTATTTATTGCTTTAATGTTGTTTGTCTAAGTTGTTTGATGTCTTTTGTTATTTACCATCTTTATTAAGTGATATTTATCTGTGATATTTTATATACCTCCTTTTCAGGAGTGGTACTTTATCTGTGATATTTTACTCCCAACTGTGATAGATATTTCTACTTATGACTAGCAACATTAACTGTGATATTTTGTTTATGTGAGTCTATTATCGAATATTTTTATATTAATTATATTCGTCCAGATACACATTTAATGCATTTTATATAATCGGATAAGCAACATTAATTTAACCTTAGCCATTGAACCGTTTGGTGTTAGCGATTCAGGTTATCCCTTGTAAAACATATTTCTCATATATATATATATATATATATATATATATATATATATATTTTTTTTTTTATATTATTTTGTTTATACATTAGTTTTGGTTATACTTATTAACGTAATGAATATGATGTGTTACTATATACAACTAATTGTGTTAATTTCAATTGTAAAAAAGGTGAATTCCGTAAATAAAGGATAATAATAATAATAATAATAATTATGTTACATACTGTGATTTTTATATACAGAGAGTTTTATGTAACACCGAACATTTTCTCAGCGAGAATTTTTCTTATAAGTATATATATGCATATGTTGTACATTTTCCGCCGCTCGGTTTATAAATAGATTTTAATTTGAAGCTTTAAACGAGTGTTTTCCACTCCCAGGCTAAGCATGAAGTAAAATTTCGAGTTTAGAAAACCCTGAAAATTTGGTTTGGTCGCGTAGCGGCCAAGCTTAATTTTCTAAACTCGAAATTTTACTTCATGCGCCACGGGTACAAAACACTGATTTAATGCAAAGTTTAGCGGTGTGTTTTAAACTTCGTAATATGTCAGTGTTTTGTACAGGTGGCGGATGAATTAAATTTCGAGTTTAGAAAAGCCTGAAAATTTGGTTTGGCCGCTCCGCGCTTCGCGCTACTTGACCAAATCAAATTTTCAGGCTTTTCTAAACTCGAAATGTTACTTCATGCTTAGTCTGGGAGTGGAACATACTCATTTTAAGTTTCAAATTGAACTCTTTTAAGAATACAACGATTATCTAAAGATTTACGGCATATACGCTGTAATTGGGACATGTATACTTGGAAAAAACTCCCTGTATGTACAATTTGAGGCATTAATTGCGATTGATTGGCTACAATTTGTAATGGTCATATTGGCAACCCAATTTACACGTAACTTAAATATTAAAGGCATTCGTCGGTGTTTATAAGTGCGTTCAATTTGAAGTTTCGAACGACTGTTTCCACTCCCAGATTAAGCATAAAGTAAATTTTTAGGCTTTTCTATACTAGAAATTTTACTTAATGCGCCACGCGTATAAACCACTGAAGTATTGTGAAGTTAGAAATACACTGCAAAGTACTTGTATTTTTTTTAAATGAGTTATAACCGAAATAATTAAATAATAAAATATTTACATTCTTCTTCACATGCTCTCAAGCCAGTTCACATAATACAATGTATTAAATTAACTTATTTAATTAGTAATTTAAAAAGAATTAATAATGTTACGTTATTGCATCAATGGCGCTTAATGGGTTAATACGAGATGTTAGTGGCGTGTTTGTACGGGTCTAGTTAAAATTACTATAATGATGTAAAGTTATTTAAATTAAAAACACTTGGTATTGTTTCACAACTTAAAACTTTATTCCGACCAGTTTGAATTTCATACACTCCACAGAGAATTCGAAGAAATGTAGAGTTTGTGAAATTCAATGCGATGCCATTCATATTGAGCAAACGGGCAGATCATTCGAAACCAGAATGAAAGAGCATAGAAAATCTGTTTTAGATAATAAACCAACAACTGGCTTTTCCAAACATTGCATCGCATTCAATCACTTCTTAAATCCGCATAATTTTAAGATTTTGCATTCAGGTAATAAGGGATACACACTAAATCTAAAAGAAGGCCTGGAGATTAACAGGGCCATAAAAATGGAAAGAAACATAGTAAACGACAACGAGGACATTTGGAATTCCCCAATTTTGACTTCCCTTATTACCTGAAACAAAAATATGTATATATACCTAGCTATAATTTTTCCTGAACATTCCTTTGAAATTGGTCTAACAAACCGAAACTAGTTGGAATCAAGTTTTAATTTTTGAAACAATACCAAGTGTTTTTAATTTAAATAACTACATATTCTAATATGTTTCACCAAGTGCCAGATGAAAAATTAATTCAAGAAATTACTATAATGAATGGCAGTACTATTGTTAATTCTATTATTAAGGCTACAGTTTCATTCGTTAAAATTAATACTAACGATTGTCTTAAATATGTACGTGTCAGATAAGCTGTTCTGCATACATGAATGCTAATTAATAATGTTTCAATTTGCATCAATATTCGAGCTGAAACGTAAACAATTTAAATATTCAAATACTAGTTGCACGAGGAACAAATTGAGAATAATTGGCTCCCGTCTTATGTATTCGTTATGCAAGATGGGAAAATTAGTTCAAGAGGTATTCAAGACAGCCATTACACATGATTAATCTATTTGAATTTAATAATCAACGTGTATTCAATAGTATCTTTCCCGAGCAGATAACAAACACACAGTTAATGAGGAATTATTATTAACAAGCAACTTCTTTGTTAAATTGGAACGAACAAACATATATTTTTAATATCTACAGTATTATTTGAAAGTATTTTTTAAGTGATTTCTTTTAAGTTTAAACAACTAAATAAACAGGATCTTTCAACTACCCTAGTAGAAATGTATCTTGTATTCTTTAACTTTTTCATTTTTTTTCATCATGACGATCTTATAAAAATTCATCATTGTACGAGTTTAGTAATATTGTATCAACTTTGTACATTCAAGTTGTTATTCAATGTGCACACGATATCGTCATCATATATTTTCTGTTATTGATTCTATATCAATATTCATTATAGATACAATATTATACTCTATTATTGTTAATACTTTGTACATACATTTTGTAAAAGGGGATTTCCGTAAATAAAGAAATAAATGAATACAAAATATGTTGTTAATCTAGTATACACATTATTCCGTTTTTTTTTATATTGTATTAACAATGAAAATCATTAAAATTTCAATAATAAATCTTTATATTATTTTCTATTACGTGCCTCAAATTAGGTCATGGATGTTTTCCAGTACATCTCTATAAAATAGGTGTACTGGATAGCAACGTATGTGCTTGTTGCATTGAAGATGGACACCTATATTATATATTTTTGATATATATTAACTGAGCAACCTAGAAAAATTCTCAAGAACAACTTAGTGTGTTTGAATCATCTACCTCCGTTCAATATTGCACATCTTCTAATTACAGCCAGGCTCTAAGGCTATATAGACCAGAGCTGGGCAAGATTCGAATCATTCAGGATTCGAATACTGGATTCGAATCCTTTTAGAGGATTCAAAAAAGGCATTCGAATACTTTAGTTCAACTGGATTGGTAATCCGGATTCGTGTTATGTTTTTAAGAGGATTCGTATTCGAATCCAACTGTGGATGATTCGAATATTTACAAAAGAATTCGAATATTTACAAAAGGATTCGAATATTTATAAAAGGATTCGAATACTTACAAAAGGATTAGAATCGTCAAAAATAATTCGAATTAATTGTGAGGATTACCAGGAAAAATTTCTTGTGTGCGTTTTTTTCTCGTTAAATCACTGTTTTATACGCGTGGCGCATGAAGTAAAATTTCAAGTTTAGAAAAGCTCAGAATTTTTTTTTCGAATTTTTACTTCATGCTTAGTCTGGGAGTGGAAACGCTCGTTCCAAACTTTAAACTGAATGCTTTGATAAAAACATTAAATGACTGAAAATGTTTTTAGAGATAATAATCTAGTTTTCAACATTTTGGTTAATATTATTTGAAGTAAAACTGACATGGTAGCTACAATCTGAAATGGTAAAGTTTTCCGACCTTTCCCTGATTCAAGATTTTTTCCCTGACCTTTTAATATAAATTTCTTCTGTGGGAAACCCTCAACAATTTTCAGTGTTTTTGTCAATATTTAAGATGGTTTTATAAATGTTTACGTGTTTTGTAATTTTTATGATGCCTGTTGACTTTAACAAATTTAATAATATCATATGGCTTTTTTGTGAGCGTTTTGGTCAATTTGAATAAAATTCCATGACTTTTCTTTGACTTTCCCGGTTTTAATGATATTCAGTGCATTTTTTATTTACGTAATTTTCAGGCATTCGCAGATTTTATAATAGATTTCAATTTGAAGTTTTGAACGGGTGTTTCCACTCCCAGACTAAGCATGAAGTAAAATTTCGAGTTTAGAAAAGCCCCGTGAAAATTTGTCGAGGGGCGCGCAGCGACCCGAGACAAATTTTCGGGCTTTTCTAAACTCGAAATTTTACTTCATGCGCCACGCGTAGGAAACACTGATTTGAAGTGAAGTTCAGAAACACACAAATACATCTTTAATCAGACGAACAGGGAATCAGCTGTTTAGTCTGTTATCAACGGTGTTCAGTGTTAATAATAAATAATTAGATTTTGAATATTTTTGTTAAAACAATTGGTAACGATATTTATATATTAATGGTTGTAAAAAATAATAAAATCAAAATTATTCTTAAAAAATTTGTATTCGTGATTTGAAAAAGCAGGATTTGAATCTCTGATTCGAATCATATTTATCTCTTACGGATCCTTTCTTCGAGTATTCGTGATTCGAATCATATTAGGTGATTTGGATTCGTGATTCGAATCCTTTTTACGAGGATTCGTCCCAGCCCTGATATAGACTAGTATCCGACGCTACAAAAAAAACAATTTCTGTACAATATTGTGTATATTATGAATATCATTGATCTCATAATAATAAATATTCAATAGTTGTCAAGGCTAATAAATTAGAAGAAGAAGAAATATAGATATTCAATAACGGTACAATTAATATCAATTATGAATATCATTGTTCATCTAATAATAGATATTTTTCTTGTTTAGCAGTATTTTTAATCTTTCTTTAGCAGTTTATTTTTTAATACTGATTAAGTAATACATTTTTAAATTTTACAATATTTCAGTGTTTTATACGCGTGGCACATGAAGTAAAATTTCGAGTTTAGAAAAGCCTTAAAATTTGGTTGAACCACACCAAATTTTCAGGCTTTTCTAAACTCGAAATTTTACTTCATGCTTAATCAGGGATTGAAAACACTCCTTAGAAGCTTCAAATTAACAAGAAAATAAATTATCTTAACCTATCTGCTTAAAATATTAAGTCAAAGTTGAAATTATGCAATAAAATCAACGATTTTAGGAGAACGTTATCTTTGAAACAATTTTAAAAAATCAACATATTGTCAAATCAATATAAAATTAATAGAATTCACACAGAAATGAATAAACTTTAATTAGTCATAATTAAAATAAACTTTGATTGGTCATAATTGAAATTCAAATATCTTTGCTGGATATTCCATAATATTAAATCAAAATTAAAACTTGATTTGATATATATTTATTTTATCAGCGTATTTTTTATTAAAAAATTCCATTAAGTTTGAATAATTGTTGATCAATTAAGTTTATGATTGATTGTCTAACGAAGGTTTTCAGTCCCAGATTAAGTATGAAGTAAAATTTCGAGTTTAGAAAAGCCAAAAAATTTGGATTTACCAGAGCGCGCGAGCGAAGCCAGTTTAGCAGTATTTTTTTAATCTTTCTTTAGCAGTTTATTTTTTTTATACTGATTCGGCAATATATTTTTTAATTTCACAATATTTCATTGTTTAATACGCGTGGCGAATGAAGTAAAATTTCGGGTTTAGAAAAGCCTTCAAATTTAGTTTGGTCGCTTCGCTTCGTGGAGCGACCAAACCAAATTTTCAGGCTTTTCTAAACTCAATATTTAATTCATGCTTAATCTGGGATTGGAAACACTTGTTAGAAGCTTTAAATTCACAAGAAAATACATTATCTCAACTTATACAATAAAATCAACGATTTTAGGAGCACGTTTTCTTTGATACAATTGTAAAAAATCAACATATTGTCAAATCAATATAAAATTAATAGAATCTACACAGAAATGAATAAACTTTAATTGGTTATATTTAAAATTCAAATATCTGGATATTCCATAATATCAAATAAAAGTTATAACTTGATTTGATGTATATTTATTTTATCAGCGTATTTTTTATTAAATTAAGTTCCATTAAGTTTAAATAATTGTTGATCAATAAGGTTTTTATATATATAAAAAAATAATGTGATCATTTTTTTACCAGAAATTCAAAAATAATGTGATCATTTTTTGACCAGAAATTTAAAATTATTGTGTGCATGAAGTGTTTAAACACTGATTTTAAGTGAAGTTCAAAATGCATTCAACTTGATTCTATGTTTAATCTAACATTAATTAATTTTACTATTATTTATTGCGTCTAACCAAATCTTACGCTTTCAAAACTTGAGTAATGTGGTTTGGGATATGTAGGTATACCAAGAATAAAAATCCCTGTATAAAATCTTGTGATTTTTAAGATGTTATTTTACCGCTGACTCTGCAAATATCAATATTCAACAAAGCATTTGTTTTTATTTCATAAAACGAAAGACGTGATGAATTGTAACCTAATACTTTTAACAACCACTGTTTTTTAATTTAAATGGATTTAAGTAGCAATAGTTTTTAGCATATTATAAAAGTATAAATTCATCTTGATTGCTCAAATAAAAATTCTACATTTTTATTATAAAAACCATGTGGTATGTACTCGTATTCTAAGTTAATTAAAGAACTGTTTGTAACCATTTAAAAAAAATTAAATTCATATCATGTTAATATTTTTGTTTTTTTTTTCAGATGGATTATTGGCATATTTATCACGTAAGCGCATTTCATTATTACACGTAGCTTTTTTGGGTAATGCAACTGAAGTACTTTCTTTTCATTACATTTTATGAATTATGTAGTATTTTAGCCGTTGGAATGAATTAGTAAAATCATAGTAGATTTTTTTTATTTCGTAATCATAAAACGTTATGAAGTATGAATGAAATTGCCAATACTTGGTGTAGAATATTTAAAACTTTATTTTAATACCCTAGAAGATAATGTATTTTTTTCATAATGTTTTGCATCTAAAACGTAAATTATAAATGACTTTTGACCGTTATTTATTATTGCTTATTAATAAACATTCAAAGACAGTTTTTAAATTATATTAGGCATGTTATGTTTAATGGCGTTTAAAAACTCTCTAATATACATTATTAATAAAGCGATTAGTTGTTTCACATAAACAGAATGTCCCAGGATAGGCAGAACGATATATAAACGTTTTTATTTTTGTAAATAAAACACTTTTTACTTTGTTTAACCACTGAATCTTACATTTAATTGTGTCACTAGTTTCGACTATCTAGTAGTCATTCTCAAACTAAAAGTATTTAAGATGTACCACAAAGTGAACGCCTACAACATCAAACAGTTTTTATTTTTGATTCTACAACAACATTTTACTCTTTATAAAATCGTCGTGATGCTATAAAAATAAGATGCAACCATTATTCATAGTCTAATATATACAAGGTGTTCACAAAAGACCAAAATCTGAAAAAGTGTTTTAAAAACTTGTAATAATTCAAGCAAAAAAATTGTCACCTTAATAGTAAAATGTGTGCTTATTGTAGTGGCGAACATCGCGTTTAAAAGATATCCCCAAAATAATAATAATAATAATAAATGAAATAAACCAACACTTAAAATTTTGCATCATAATTGAAATAATTATACTATTCTTGACAAAATAATTAAATAAATTTCAAAAATTACAATGTATTTATTTATTTTTTTTAATAAAATTATAAATTAAATACAAGGGCATTGTGACTTATTTGCTAAGAATGTTACTATTCTTGCAGATTATAGTGGGTTTCCTATTTTTTAAATCTAATTTTTTCAGTGTTTGTAAAACACAATGTTCAATTTTTGTCTGTGTTGACCATTGAAATGACCGTAAAATTTTCTATCAAAATGACTATATTTTTGCTTGAATTATAACATTTTTGTATTTTATAAACACCCTATATAAGTTAAACTACTGAAAATAGGTTACATCTTACATTAAAAGCATCACGACGATTTTATAAAGAGTAACGTAAAGAGTAAATTGAAAACACAAAAGTTAGTATAGCGTTTTATTTATTCTGGGACATTCTGTATGCATAAGTATATATACCAGGTGGCCATAATAGTATTGCCTACGCAATTACTCAGGCAATATAAATGGTAGACATTTGAGTTTTCCGATGTATATATAATTTAACTATAGCTTAATTTTGGCATACTATTAACTAGGAATGCTACTTCCGGTTTTGCCAAAAGTGATATCATTTTTCTTATTTTGAAATACAACACCAACTTTTTTCTAACTTGTCATAATTGTCTCTATATTCCCTTTCTAGTGATGTATAACAAATTGATATTTACGTTGAAACTAACCTCAAAATTAATATTTTTTGAAATTGACTTAGTAGGCTGACGAATTGTAACTAGGATGAAACATCACAAAGTGGGCCGTAAAATGTCTATAACGCCTCTGTTTTATCTAAGATCAGCCTACCATTAATTTTTTAGTCATTATTATTATAAAGCCTAATTAGTGCAAACTTTTGAAAGCTTTAATACGATCAAATCTTAAACTAATATCAACTTGCAATACATAATTTAATTATGATTACAAAAAAGGCAGGGCGTGCTGTTTAAAATGTTCATACTACAGTGCGTTTATAAATTAGAATTTTAGACATTTTAATTTTGGCATTTAACTTTTTTGCCAGCAACTGGAAAAAATATTCGATGTAATTAGAAATAATTGTTAGGTAACATGACTATTTCACGGCCTACTTTGTGATGTTTCATCCCAGTTACAATTCCACGGCCTACTAAGTCAATTTCGAAAAATATTAATTTTGAGGTTAGTTTTAACGTAAATATCAACTTGCTATACATCATTGAAAAGGGAATTTAGAGACGAATGTTACAGGTTAGACAAAAGTTGGGGTTGCAATTTATAATAAGAAAAATGATATCACTTCCGGCTAAACTGGAAGTACTATTCCTAGTTTATATTATGCCAAAATTAAGCTATTATTAATATATATATATATATATATATATATATATACATCCCAAAACTTAAATGTCTACCATTTATATTGCTTGAGTAATTACGTAGGCAATACTTTCATGGCCACCCGGTATTATTATATCTAAAATGGAAGAACCATAAAATACCATTTTGCATATGATGTTAGAAATGTGTGAAAGATAAAGGAAAAAAAGTTAATAAAGCGTTCCACTTATCCTGAGGCATTCTGTATTTTTAATAATTAAAATAATACACTTTATTGTACTCACGAGTTATAAATGGCTATAGACCTAGGTCTTTCAGCCTTATTTCTTTCATATTCATCTAGATATAAATAAATATTCAAATACTTATTATGAATAATTTTTAAAACCGTCTTATTATTATCCAAACGGATAAAGATGTTCACCGATAAAATATATAAATTAATTTTTTATTCTACGCAATATTAATCCTAAACAAATTACTAATCACCGATTAATTACAATCACCAAACAATTTCGTTTCTCGAAGCAAATTACTGCGTAAAAATAATCCCGGCCGGCGAGCGCACAAATCCTTGAATGGAAACTGGATTTTGAATGAATCAATTTAAAGGTTATTATTGCATATACAATTCGAACTAATCAATATTTCATTAGCAGTTCCTAAATGTATATTCGCCAACGTTATTTTTCCGCGCGGTTTGTTATTTGTGAAGCTGGATCTTTTTGAAAACCCACACAACAAACATCCCATTCAATTATTGGCAATTTCAATTTGAAAATGCCACTGAAAAGGCTTTTTTAAATAGGGAAAAAGTATTATATATATATATATATTTTAATGAATGCTGAGAGTATAATACACGTATTACGTACGTATTTTATGTATTTCTATAGAGATGTATATACAAAGAACGAATTTTATATACAAAACTAATTGAAAAAGTGTATTACATAAAGGGAAATATTTAAAAGCGAAATCAAAATAATAAAAGTGGTACTATCATTAGTATTTAGTTTATGGATTGTAAATTCACCGACTTTTTCAGTTACCGGTAATTCGGTAAATTTGTGAATCAATACTGATTTACCGATAATTTACCGTTTTGCGGATAAGTCATTAAATACTTGGAAACTTAGAAGCATAATGAGGAGGGTCTGCGTAAAAGTAAAAAGTGGTAAAAGTTCGAAGTCCGCTTCGCTTCCCGACCAATCCAAATGTTTAGGCTTTTCTAAACGCATGCCTTCAGGGCTTCGAACCGTTATTTTTTGCGTTCCGGTTTTCGTTCCGGTTCAATTAATAAAATATATATCGGTTCGGTTCCAGTTTTCGTTCCGGAATGAATAACGATTTTTTTCAGTTTTCGGTTGTGATTGTTTTAATTTTTGAAATGTTTTTATTTCATATTTAAAAAAAATGTTGATGTGTCCATTATAGCACTGTCCTCGTTATAGATATGATGATTTAAATAATAAGAATATTAAGAAGTGTCTCAAACTTAATTTATTCGACTTTTATTATTATTATCACATTTACAAAATATTTACAAAACAAATATTTTTTGCATTTTTTCGCTATATCTTAGTAAATATCTATCACATCTTAGCAGTATATATTTACAACTTTACTTTAAATCAGTGGTTTATACGCGTGGCGCATGAAATAAAATTTCGAGTTTAGAAAAGCCCCGCGTAGATAATTTGTCGAGGGTCGCGCAGCGACCCGAGACAAATTTTCACCGGTAACTGAAAAAGTCGGTGAATTTACAATCCATAAACTAAATACTAATGATAGTACCTACCGCTATATCTTAGTAAATATCTATCACATCTTAGCAGTATATATTTACAACTTTACTTTAAATCAGTGGTTTATACGCGTGGCGCATGAAATAAAATTTCGAGTTTAGAAAAGCCCCGTGAAAATTTGTCTCGGGTCGCTGCGCGACCCTCGACAAATTATCTACGCGGGGCTTTTCTAAACTCGAAATTTTACTTCATGATTAGTCTGGGAGTGGAAGAGACTAGTTAGTTTAAAATATGTCACAACTATCAAAATGAGAACCCGATCAAAACATCCACACAGTCTCTGAAGAATGCCCAAGAATAACATTTTTATGATCGGAGATTTTTTGTACAAAATATATTTTTTTGTTTTAGCAAAAAGGACTTTGAAAACAAAACCAACACGATTGGTTTTAAAGAAAATACTTACAATTGTATTATTCAATGGAGAAACTGAGAAACATTGCAGGTATTCATATTTCTAAAAGTTAGTACAAACGAGTAATGATAATAATATGTAATTTAATGTTTTATTTAAATGAAATTATCAAAATTATGTCAAAAAAGTAGATAAAAGACCAGCATTACGGGTGGCAAAAATAGTGTGGATGTTTTGATAGGGTCCCTCAAAGTGTGTGTCGCAAGTCTCATAAAGAAAAACAATAACATAACCATCTAACAATATATTTAAAAAAAATGGGTGTCTGAAATTGACAACAGTCCTAACGTCTGTTGACGCCGAGTTGTGTCAAGTTTGATACATTGGACTAAATGTCATTTCAAGTTGACAGGATAGGCTAATGTCGGATGTCGAGTTGACACAATGTACTAAACGCCGACTATCGTTGTCTTAAGTCTAGTTGGCACGATAGACTAATGTGAGTAAATACAAAGTCAGTCATAAAGTCATTATAGTGAAAATACAGTCGATATAGTGATTTATTTAATGACAAAATCATATCAAAATCAAAGGTCAGTAACCCAAGTGACTTACAGTCATAATATCGCAATAGTGAAAATACAGTAAATTAATGACAAAATCCGAATAAGTTGAAATACAGTCAACCTACACTTACACATATAATATTACAATAGTCGAAATACAATTGATAGAGACATAAAATGCGTATATTCAAAAAGACAGTCAATCAAGCGACGCACAGTGGTCGATTTGTCCTTTCTAGCCGAACATTTCGCCAAAAATGAACTTGTAAAAATTAGGGTTTTTTATGAAATTTTCATCACTAGAATACCCAAGGATCAGCAGGTAGTGTCATAAAACCCTTGGTCCTTATTATGCAGATGTACTGAGAGACCAAAGTACACGCTTCATAAAATTCACTCAGTTGCCGTACATTCGTGATTGGAACGCACTCGTTTTGCTTATTTTTACTTTCCCCCGTATGTAATACAAAGGGAAAGTATTGTTTTCGTGAAAATTTTCGAATCAAAAATTTTAGCGGAAATATCCGTTTTGAGGTCCCCTGAGTCGAATAAGACCATTTTTGAAAAATGTCTGTCTGTCTGTCTGTCTGTGTGTCTGTGTGCGCTGTACCGCAAAAACCGCTAAAGATATCGAGATGAAACTTGAAACTTAAGCTTTTTGTTACAATCGGAAGAACTGAAAAGCTTTTGGTGAAAATCGGAAAACCGGAAGTGGTACTTTACTCTTAGCGTTTTTCAGTTTTTTTCAGATTTTTTCAATAAATGTTCATCAAACAAAAAATTCTTTCAAATAAAAGTTGTAGATAATAATAAAATGAAGATGTATTGTTCACTTACTTTTTGTCATAGCACTCTTAGTTTTTGAGATATTTCAAAAGTTGTGTGTTTTATCTAGTTATTGGTGTGTGACAGTGTATGTGTCGATACAATTGAAAAATGTTTCAAATAAAAGTTGTAGGAAATGAAAAACTAAAGTTTTTTTGTAGATTCACTTTTTGTCATAGCACTCTTAGTTTTTGATATATTTAATAAATAGTGTTTTTTATCTAGTCATTGATTCGTGTCAGTGTATGTGTTGATACAATTGAAAAATGTTTCAAATAAAAGTTGTAGGTAATAAAATATTAAAGATTTAAAAACTTTTAGTAAATAACACACTTGGTTAAGATTTCACTGTTTATTGATTGACACTGCAACAATTGTTTCGCCACACAGTGGCTTCATCAGGCAGATGAATAATGAATTACAAACTTAAACTAACGCTTAAATACTAATGACGTGGAGGAGGTGGTGTTGCTTAGGGAAAAGGGGTGGGGGGTGGTAGTGAATTATGTGAGAAATATATATGCATATAAACATACATAAGTATATACAAACGTTAACATATCGTATAAATAGAGGATAAAATGTCAGGACAAATTAAATTAATAAATAAAGATAAGTATAAAAATCAAATTCACACAAGTAAATATATACATATACATACACAAAAACGTATAAAAACATTAACCTATGCCATATACATATATACAACAAGCTAAAAATAAGAAAAATTACACGGTACAGAAATGAAAATATAGCATGAAAAAATGTTTACACTGAAATTTACAGAATTACAAATTTAGTAGTGGTGAATTATTTACGTCTGCTTGATCGTTTAATAGAATGCCGCGTTTATTAAATTTATTGATTTCCAGTTGTTCAAGCAGATTTAATTTCCTACCTTTGTTACAGATATGAAGGATTTTGAATTTATTGTTGAAATTGTGGTTATTTTCGATTAAATGATTGGCATATGTGGACGTAGTTTTTTTATGTTCGTAGCATTTCTGATGTTCTGCGATACGTTCGTTGAAACTGCGGCCTGTTTGTCCAACATACACCTTAGGGCAATCGTTGCATTCCAACAAATAGACGCCTGAGTTACTATTTTTATTCATTTTGTCTTTAGCGTTATTTAAAAATTTATGAAGGGAATTCTGTGACTTGAAACTAACTTTGATTTTTTTAGATTTTAATATTTTTCATATTTCTACTGATGGTTGTCCAATATAAGAGATTGATGCATAAATCATGTCTTCTTTCGATTGTATAATAGGGTAAATTCAATTCTTCACTTTTTGTCATAGCACTCTTAGTTTTTGAGATATTCAATAAATAGTGTTTTTATCTAGTCATTGGTTTGTGTCAGTATGTGTTGATCCAATTGAAAAATGTTTCAAATAAAAGTTGTAGTTATCAAAAAGTTGAAGACATTTTGAAAATAATAATGCTACAAATATTTTAAAAGTGATTTAATACGCAATTTACGGGGGAAAGTACTATGATGGACACATCACCATTTTTTAAACCGTGCATACGTTAAGTTATATTTTATGCAATTATGGATAATTATTCTGAAGGAATGTGCATAACGAACGTTATTTAATTGCGTATATTAAAAAACTCTACGCCCGTTAAATTTGATTTAAAATATCTGATGCGTATTTGCAATAATAAGTGAAATTAACGAATTTCAATGTGAACTAAGTTCGAAGATGTACTCAGACTTTGCCTGATTTTAGTCTATAATTTTTTTTAGGTAGCATGTCCATTTCTCGTAAAAGTCTGTTCGATGTTTGGCGCGCTGAAAATATTCTAAATAACAAACATTCAATGGCTTCTTCTTATGGGATAAATATTTCAAATCTTGATATGGTAGCTACTGTGAGAATCCAGACTTACTAAAGCAACAAATTAAAAATTTTAGTTCAAAACTATTTTTTAAGTGGAACGAATCAAATCACATCCAACCCAGTTCGAATTCAAATTTGCAAATTGGATAAATGAAACAGAAATTAATGTATTGTAATGAGATTTTTAGCAGATATGTAATCGAGTGTGCTATTAAAATATTTTCAAAATTGGTCGTTTTCCGGTTATACCGGAAGTCAATAAGTACTTCTTTATTTTAAACAGAATGCTATATTTTTTATTTTCAAACTTGATTCTAAATACAATTCTATGAAAAATAACATTAGTTATCATAACCTCTAAATGTAACCGTTTTCGAGATATTTGATATTTAAAAAAATGAATGTGTTTTTTCATGATTCATTTTAAAATTCGTATCTCCGCAGAAAATAAAAGTCAAAGGCATGTAATGTTTGCTATAGAAAACCAATACCAAAATGATGATTTATTTTTAAAATAATAATATACTGATATTTCAAAATTTCACACCATATTTAGTCAACTTTAAAGCATTAAATTTCGATTTTTATAAACGAAACACTATGTATACTTTTACATAGTCTGATGCAGAATTCAATTCTGCATTGATTTGTATTAGCATTCCCTATACCTATCATCTTTCGTTTTTAAGAAAAACACTTTAGGGTTATAATAATAATAGAGTTTAATGTCTATCTAATATTTTATGCTCTGTCCGTGGTGCGAAAACCATGGAAAAGTGATGAACTGCCATGGTAAACATGTTTAAATTTTCCCAGAATTTTAAAAAATTGTCGAAAAGTTAACACAATGTCAAAATGTGATAAAAATTCCAGAAATATTGAAATTTGACAACAATTTGAAGTATGTGAAAAGTGATAATCTATAATAAAAAAATGTTTTAAATATTGTAAACTTAACAATTATTCAGTGTTTTTATGCGCGTGGCGCATAAAGTAAAATTTCGAGTCGAGCTAAAAGCCAAAATTTGAATTTGGACGCAAATTCTTAGGGCTGGGAGTGAAATACATTCGTTAAAGAATAATTACTGGCTTTTTACAATATTTTCATCAATTTACAAAACCTTGAGTGTTTTCAAGTTTATGTTCAATTTTTAAAATCATGTAAATTTTCGTAAATTTAGTTAAAATTGCTTAATTTAACAGAAGCATAATTTACAGAAACGACAAGATTCAAAACACATATCATCAAAATTGTATACTCATTGAAAATTCGGTCACATTGATAAATTCAATGTAAAATGATTAGAATCTTCAGAATATAAAAATATAATGTCAGTTTTAGAAAATTAGATTATTACAAAGGAATACCTAAATATTAAATTTTAAGATATATTGAAATATGTATACTTTAAATTTTCAAGCATTCGTGATTTTTAAAAGCGTTTAATTTGAAGCTTCAAACGAGTGTGTTTTCCACTCCCAGAAAATATATTGCGAACGAACGAACCACACAAAAAGAATAGATGCGAACACGAGACGGCCCACACTCCAAGCTGAGTAGGCGACACTCCAAGCTGAGTGTCTAAACCGCCGCGTGCAGTACAAAAAAGGAAAATTACAATTATTCAATTGGAACTCGGGATCTAAAAAACGCTAAGCTGATTTGGTGCCTCGGTGATCAAATCGCCGAGTGGCGCACATTTATTTTGGTAAATTATAAATAAAAAAGGAATTTTTTCGACTCAGCACTTGAATCAACATTTAATGGCACTCCAGATTCCTATTTAAAACATGAATCTAGAAATACAATTATATTTACAAAATGTGTTGGGAAATATTTTAATAATGTCTTTCTTTGTTGTGTACCAATAACATAGTGAATGAATGAACGGTCCGCGTCAAAAAAAATACATTCGCAACTCAAGGCCGGGAACCCGTGTCGCGACAAAGGTCGTACACAAATTCTACATAATAATCCTAATGTATTTTCACATGTTTTTAGAAATCACAGTATATTTTTAAAATATTACTAAAGAGGCACGATGCTGCCCCCTATTTATTGAAAGTAAAATTAAAATTTACATTACTCTTATAGAGATTTCTAAGCAACAATTCATTTTATTTATGATTCATTTTAGATCAATCTATTTAATACAACATGTTTATAATAATTACCTCAATAAACATAGCAATATAAAGAAGAAATAATGTTTTCTATGGAAGTAATACACGCATTTATGTAATCATTTGACAGCGTTTCATTATTTTGTTTATATTTAATCTAAGAAACATTAAAGGATATACTATCATTTTATTCGCAAAGCTTCAATATGTGTATAAGTTTCAATGCTTTATTTGTATTATTGTGGAAGATTAATCATTGTTCGTTCTTATGGTCAAAAACGTGTAAATTTCCGACCATTGCAAATTATAGAAGTTTGTAACATGAATATTTGCAAATGCTTGCATAAATAACTTTAACTCTAAAATAGTTAGCTTATATTTCTTGAGAGTATATAAATCTACAATTTTAACTAAATTTATCCAGTCTTTTATCTCTTGAGATAAGTGAGTTTCCTGTGCAACTAGAGGATTTAAACTTAATTGGTTTTTCATCTAACATGAAATACTTCAAGAAAAATTGTTCTATACACATAGAGACATCTTATATTCATTAGATCCGAGAATGCAGTTCCACCTGAATCAGTTCCTCGCTGCGAATTAGTGAAATTACTCCTGCATTATGAGCAGAGAGCGCAGAATCCGAACCAGAAACCGGCGTGCTTTGTTTGACTTCAAAAATTAATTAGAAACGCTCCTCGCAACGTCTGAAGTCGCACACGGGGCGGAAATTTATGGCGACAATTACATCTAATGGACTTGTTGGATCTCCGAAGGGATCGTTAGCAGTGGCTAACACCCAGCGCCCAGCACAAAACAAACACACACAACAGTTTTGTCACCGCTCAAGGAAGCCGACTCGCGTGATTCAGGTCTCTTTTGTTGTGTAATTCGATTTGTGTAATCCCCTATCTGAGCTGAATTATCAATGCCCGGGATGGAAATTGAAGTATCCGATTACTTTTGGGATGCTGCAGCGATGCAACGCGTTCTCGTGTTCGATTCGATTGGATTCAGTTTGATTACTTCATTTTACACGTCAGATTATAATTCGTTCCTGGATGCGACAACCCAGCCGGTCGGGATTTCAATGCATAAAGCTGAGAATTTGTATTTTAACTGGATGATATCTAGGTATTTAATTTTTGCCTGGCTTAATCTAGGGTATGCATGGAAATTACAGTGGAAACACGCGAGGAGAATAATTGAGTATGTAGTTAAATTCTATTCACACGCGAGCATTTATTGGACACAAGAGATTTTCTTGAATTCTTCAAAGGTATGATACTATTCAACCTTTTGTAATACGCGAGCTACTTTTGCATATTAAGTTATTTGACGATCGACTAGTTATAGGTAATAAAAACAAATATAAGGGTATAAAAAGAGATTCTTTTTTAAGTATACCTTAAAATTGATTGTAAATTGCTCGAGTTTTGATAGGGCGAGATTTGTTAAAAATGTATTAAACAGTGTTATACTTCCAACATCACAATAAATTCAGTGTTTAATACGCGTGGCGCATGAAGTAAAATTTCGAGTTTAGAAAAGTCTGAAAATTTGTGCGAGCGACCAAACCAAATTTTCAGGCTTTTCTAAACTCGAAATTTTACTTCATGCTTAACCTGGGAGTAGAATCATTCGGTCGAAATTTCAAATAGAACACTCTTCAGAAACGACGAATCCCTAAAAAACTGCATTGTGATATGAATACAAATGAATAATCATTAGATTTTAAGGCAATCTTGTTTGGGAAATTAGAAGAAAATGATTGAATCAACGTCAAAAGCTTACATTTTTCTCAGAAATAAACACGCTTTAATATTCTGAAAGTGGGGTTAAAATATCTTAACTATTTTTTCCGAAAAATCGTGTAAAAGTGGAGATTTAGTTTAATGAAAACAATGTTAGATTTGGAGGTAATCTTGTTTGAAAAATTACAAAACAATTAAGAATTATTGAATCAACTTTGAAAGCACTAGTTTTTACTTTAAAATAAACAAGCTTTAAGAACTTGAAGTTGGGGTTACATATCTGAACAGTTTTTCTGAAAAATCCTGTCAAAATTAAGATTTTAGTAAAAAAATCATTTAAAATTACTTAAAAAAGAACTTTAATTATTTCCTTTAAAATAAACAAGTTTTGAGATGCTAAAATCGAAATTGAAATAACACAACTGACTTTTTCAGAAAATCGTGTAAAAGTTAACATTTAGTAAAACTATCGTAATATTTTAAAGTAATCTTGTTTGAACAATTATAAATAACTCATGAATTATTCAATAAAGTTCGAAAGCACTAATTTTGCTCAGATATTTAACACATTCTAAAATCCTAAAGTTGGAATTATAATATCTTAACTGGTTTTTCTAAAAAAAATATGTAAGAATCAGTGATGTTAAATTACCGGTAATTTAAAATTGAGTAATATTCTCGGTAATATTATTAGAAACATGGTAACAATTAGTAATTTTAAGTTGAACATAAAATTTACTGTACAGCAAAAAAACCATAATTTCCCAAAAATTGCACAGATTTTAAATAAAAAGGGAATCAAAAAGGGCAATTCATAGTCTGTTCAAGAAATTACAAAATCTATCAAATTAATAAACAAACATCTTAAAAATTGAGACAAATCTCTCATTTTTAATTATAATAATTTGTATTTAACTAACGAAATTAACTTAGAAAACATTTGATATTCTAAATTATTTTCTAAGCTAATTCAATATTTGTAAAAAATAAGAATTTCAGAGGAAAAATGTATTCTATTTGCATACAACTTTTTTATATCGTTATTTTTAAAATATTTTTGGTTGAAATAAATAAAATAAATTTATCGATAATATCCAGACAATAGCATTAATTAATAGTAGTAAGGATATTACGAAATTATTAAAACTTTTCAACACCGAAACTTTATTAAGTGGTTATAGTTTCGACAACTTCAACTTTTTATTTTTAAAAGTTGACAAAAGTCTCTCATTTTAAATTAGAATAACATTTTATTTTAAAATTTTAAATAGTAATAACTTTTAGGATTTTAAATAAAATCGTCACAACCAAAAAAACTTCATAAAATTATATAAAAAACTTCTAAATTGTTCAAATTGACAATAACAGCAGGAATATTGGACAAAAAAATATAAAAGAGCCAAACTTAACTCAAAAAAAAACCTTAATAAACTTATTACACAATTCATAGAATTAATAAAATTGACAAATATACGTAAAATATTCCCACCAACAAATCGTCAAAATATATTAAAAAAAAAAAATAAAATTCGTAAATTTAGCAAAGTTAAATAACATTTAACAAAAATCGCCGTCTTCTTTAATTTCAACAAAATTTGTTGAAATTGAAAAACACAACATAAAATGGTAAAAATGTTCATAATGTAAAACTGCATGCAAAATTAATGACGTTTAATTTAATAATTAGCCTTTCCCAGATTAGGCATGAAGTAAAATTTCGAGTTTAGAAAAGCCTTGTAATTTGGTTTGGTGGCGACCAAACCAAATTTTCCGGCTTTTCTAAACTCGAAAATTTACTTCATGCGCCACGCGTATACATTACTGATTTAAAATGAAGTTTAAAATGTACTGTTATTCATTATTTTTAAATAAATATTATTTTTTTTATCAACATTGTAACAACATTAAAGTTGTTTAAATGTTGATAAAACATTACCTAAATGTATTTGTTCAGTGGCTATTATCATGTTTTAAATATTAATTACCCCTTTTCGCATCTTCCTTAAATATGTATTTACATTATAAAGGAAGTTTTTCTTTAAAGTATACGTATTCCAAATTCAGCCTATTTTCTGTAAATCTTTAGATATACCCTGTTTTTTTTAAGTTCAATTTGAAGCTTTAAACAAGTGTTTCCCACTCCCAGACTAAGCATGAAGTAACATTTCGAGTTTAGAAAAGCGCCGAGGGTTGCGCAGCGACCCGAGACAAATTTTCTGAGCTTTTCTAAACTCGAAATTTTACTTCATACGCCACGCGTATGAAACACTAAAATATTGTGAAATTTATGTATATTCGAATTTCGTTTAAAATTTGTGTTTTATTATTGTTTAACTGAATTAAATATTGTATATGTAATAATTTTCTGCTAGAATTTTGTATATTTTTCCCTGTAATTTGAAATGTGTATTTCTGTTGGGAAATAAGTTATTATTATTATTATTATTATAAGCGTGGCGCATGAAGTAAAATTTCGAGTTTAGAAAAGCCCAGAAAATTTGTCACGGGGCTTTTCTAAACTCGAAATTTTACTTCATGCTTAGTCTGGGAGTGGACAACACTCGTTTAAAGTTTTAAATTGAACTCTTTTAAAATACAACGAATGTCAGAAAATGTACAGCTAATGCATGTTTACCTTAAGTTTACCATGAAGTAGCCACATTTAAATTCAGCGCGCATTTGTGACGTAAGTGATCTCTACCCCCACTCCGATATCTTCGATTCTGTCAATCCGTCTTACCGTATACTGATATTGGTTTGTTAGGCAAACATTTCTTTCTCTAAACTCACTATCTTTAATGTTCTATTCTTAATGTTGCTGTTTTTCATAATAGCAATAGACAAATTGCAGAGTTAACAACAATATTTTTCACCAATCATAATGAAAAATGAATTATTTTTCAGAAATTTCATCGGAGGTTAAAACCGGTAGGTGATCGACCAAAAATGATCCAGCGATCGACCGGTCGATCGGGATCGATGGGTTGAACACCCCTGGTATACATTGCGGAAATTATGTAGAAATCTGTTATTTCTTTTTTTGCCACTAAATATTGAAGTTAGCCAGCATGACATTTTTTATACGTACCTAGTAATCACTTTTGTCTTTATATCCAGTACTGATGATGTGTATTCAATTGATGTACTAAAATGTATTAAATATTTCAAAAATATATCCTATGAAATAGTGGCTGTGTTTCCTTAAATGATATTATTGATTCCAATATTTCATTATTACAATTACATACATTTAACAGGTAGGGCGAGAAGTTTAATCACAGCAGAAAATTGAGTTTACCACGTAATGATAAAATATCCGATATCCATAAAAGCGTGGAATAGTCGTAAAGGTGGTATCTTTCATCTTAATTACACCGCAAATGTCGCAAACCGCGTGACGTTAGCTACTAACTTCATCCGATTCAGGAAATTAGTGCTACAATGTAACGGCGTGTTCGCACAATTCAGCTTTTTATTTTAAACATAATCGCCCGACTAAATATTATAATGGGACATAAAACCAACAAAAAACACCTTCATCTGCGATCTACATCACATTTAGTACTAATTACGTTAATTCAGTGCCATTTTGTCACCCCCGTTATTTTGCGTGTGTATGTCGAAAGAGAGTAATTATCTTAAAGCAGCCGTCACTTGCAAACTTGCACTGGGCAGTTTTATGTTCAGGTACATTCATCTTGAAGCTCGCTGTCGTCCGCAATCTTGTCCTGCAATGTTGCAATAGTCAAACGACGTTGCAATGAAAAGGTCTACTATTTCCTCGTTATTAAAATGATTATTAAATATTAAAAAGATAATATCTCAAAATCCAACAGTTACAACAAAAGGTGTATAGGTATATAAGTAAGTAGTAAACATTGATCCTCTGGTTATATACAAGGGTGATCAGACCCAGGATAACCTACGGGGCAGTAGTGTGGTGGACAAGGACGGAGCAGCAGGGGGTGATAAGGCTCCTGAACAGCACACAAAGACTAGCATGTCTCAATGTCACAGGAGCCATAAGCACTACCCCGATAGCAGCCCTAGAAATCATCCTGAACCTACCACCACTGCACATCTTCATACAAGGGGAGACCAGAGCCGTAACATACAGACTAATGCAAGGGCAGGCTCCCATAAACCGATCACACGGGAAAAAGTACCAAAGGCTAGAAGACGAGCTAAAGGCAAATCCTACAACAGGAATGCCAAGCGATGCCATGGTCAAGAAATATAATTTCGACAGGAAATACAAAGTGATGATCCCTCAGAGGGAAGATTGGGAGAACGGCCCACCTACCAACGCGGAATCAAACTGGTATACTGTCGGCTCAAAGACACATGAAGGAGTCGGAGCGGGAATATACAGCACGAAGAGACAAAGATTTCAGTCAGTCTGGCGAGGGACACCACAGTTTTTCAGGCAAAGGCGATCGCGGTTCACCTCTGCATTGGAGAAATAGCAAGTCAAGACAACAAAAGTCGATCAGTAGCTATTTTCTCGGACAGCCAAGCGCTGCTAAGGGCACTAAGCACCACACAGGTCGATTCCAAGCTAGTGCAAGACTGTGTAAGCGCTCTCAACGAAATAGGCGGTCGCAAAAAAGTGACAATGATATGGGTCCCTGGACACAAGGGTCATCAAGGGAACGATAAAGCAGACGAACTGGCCAAACAAGGCTCGTCAAGCGCATTCACTGGCCCGGAACCCTCCTGCGGTATCGCAAAAACCACAGTCAGAAAATCTGTAAAAAATGGACGGAGACAGAAACTAAAAGTTGGAGGACGAACACACCAGGGCAGAGGCAGGCGAAACAGTTCCTCAAAAAACAATCGCCGGCTTTCATGACCGATCTTCTTAACCAAGAGAGAAAAACGGTTAAAGCTATAGTACGTCTACTGACAGGACACCGTAGGCTCAACAAACACATGAGCAAAATAGGTCTGGCAGAAGATACAATATGTAGATTCTGCCAGGAAGAAGAGGAGGATCCTCTCCACATCCTGTGCCAATGTGAGGCCCTAGCAAGGGTTATATACCTAAAGCTGGGCAACACTAAACCAAGCGCAGAGAGCTACATCCAAGGCTCCCTGTCAGGGTTAATAGGGGTAATCAAAGAGGCGAAGCTCGAGCACGTCGTCTAGGATAACAGGGATCCACAATAGATCTGCAAAGGTTACGGTGGTACAGGCCAATGAGGCAACCCCTACGAATATCTAATCTAATCTAAATAGTAACCATTTGTAGAATGTATTGAAGTGAGGATCAAAAGGTTTGTATTTTAAAGTTCACTTTAAATCAGTGTTTTATACGGGTGGCGCATGAAGTAAAATATCAGGCTTTTCTTAACTCGAAATTTTATTTCATGCTTAATTTAAGAGTGAAAACCACTCATTACACAGCTATTAGAACCTTTAATGACAACAAAATACAAACTGTAGTTATTTTCATAATCTTTATGAGTCTCATTAATCATCTTGTTCATTTTTATTAAGAATTCGGTGTTGTTATTAAAGGTTCTAATAGCTGTGTAACGAGTGTTTTTCATTACCAGATGAAGTATGAAGTAAAATTTTAAGTTTAAAAAAGCCTAAAAATTTGTTTTGGTCGCTCCTCTTTGCTACGCGACCAAACCAAATGTTTAGGCTTTTCTAAACTCGAAATGTAATGAAGAAGTTAATGAGGCTGAAACTAATACAAATAATTTTCGAGCATTACTAAATATTAATTAAAAGGGAATTGTTTACTTCTATTTGATCATTTAATAGAATACATCTCTTGTTATATTTATTAATTTCTAATTCTTCTAACAAATTTAGTACAACTTTTGTTACATTCGTGCAAAATTCTAAATTTATTGTTTAAGTTATGTTAGTATTCGATTAACTGATTGGCATAGGTTGAGGAAGTTTTCTTAAATTGAAAGCATTTTTTATGTTCAGAAATACTGTCTGGGAAGCTACGTCTAGTTTGTCTAACGTATACCTTGAGACAATCTCCACAGTCCAATAAATTTACGACAGAATTCGTGGTTTTATTAGATTTGTCTTTTGAATTATTTAAAATAATACAAAGGTAAAATTTACAATATAGAGCAAGCGAAGTTCACCCAGTCAGTATGACTTAATTGCTCTTCCACTTAACTGCTTAGGTTTGATTACATGCTCAATAATTTTTCAAATATAAACATGGAATATGTGAAAGTACCTACAGGGTGTCCACGCTAATCCGTTCGTTAAAAGTTTATGGGGTTGCCGTTGCACTAAACATTCGAAAAAAAATCCTCGTCATACGGTTGAATCAGTTCTCCTTATGTGAAATATTTTCAACTTTGTATCACTTCCGATTCCACCGGAAGTAGCACTAAATATATTATTTTAAATGGAACACCCTATATATTAGTAATTTTGCTACAAAAAAGTATTATGCAACTATACCCCGGTTTAATGCGCATATACGTCGCAATTAAATTTTAGTAGGCAAGTAGTATGCTTTTGTTTTGTCGCGATTGAAATGCGAAATGTCAAATAATTAAAAGAATTAGTCAAAGTATTCCAAAAATCAACAAAATGAATAACAACACAAATCAACAAATTATCAATTTATTCTTTATACATGGCAACTGCCAATTGAACAACATTTGATTCCAATCTTCTAAATCTTGTTTTATTCGTGGCAAATGTGGATAAGTTTCATTAAATACTCTACATGTTCGAGTAACAATGTTATCGCAGTTGCCATGTATAAAGAATAAGTTGATAATTCGTTGATTTGTGTAATTATTAATTTTATTGATTTCTGTATAACTTTGTACTAATTCTTTTTATTATTTGACATTTTGCATTACAATCGCGACAAAACAAAAGCATACTAGTTGCTTACTAAAATTTAGTTGCGACTTATGCGCGCATTATACCCTGCATAAATGCGACGAAGGAATCTTTGAAATAATTCGAAAACTACTTGCTTTCGGAGTATAGTTGTAAATACTTCTTTGTAGTCAATTTTCCCAACTTACCATCTGACGAAAAACGGGTCATTCCATTTGAAAAATTGAATTACGAGAGATTGAAGAGGGCATTTAGATATTGACATTTTAAGAACACTTATTGTCAAAATTGACAGTTTCCAATTATTTTACTCATAGAGGCAACCTCTAGGTACAAGTAGAGATATAAATCATATTTTTATCTTATTCTTAAGAGAAGTTACAGACAGATTTCAAGATGCCTTTCAGAGGTCAAAATTTTAAAAAATATTTTTTTTCTTGAAAACTATAGGAGATAAGTGTATATATATGTTCGAATAAAATATGTTGCAATTTAAACGAGAAATCCAAAAAATTACTAATATATGGGGTGTTCCATTTAAAATAACAAATTTGGTGCTACTTCCGGTGGAACCGGAAGTGATAGAAAGTTGAACATATTTTACACGAGAAGACCCGATTCAACCGTGTGACAAGGATTTTTTTCAAATTTTTAGTGCAATGCAACCCACCCAGTATATATAGACGAAAAAATCCCTATAACTCGATATTTAACAAAAATCACAAATTTTAAATAATTATTACAAATTAGGAGCAAAAAAGACAATTAAAATTTTTGGCATGGTCGCGTAGCTTTTTTAAAGCCTTAAAATTTTACTTTATGTTTAACAAGGGAGCAAAAACACTCGTTTCAACCTTTAAATTTAACCCTTTTATAAAAACAACGAATTCCTGAACATCTATTTACCAAACTCTGTAATCATGTGTTTACTTAAAAGATAATATTTTTCTATGAAATTAAATTTGTTTCTTGTTTTTTTTTAAATAATATTTATTTATATTTTGTATTTGTAGTATCATAAAATTAACTTTGGTGTTAATTCAGGAAATATAGGTAATTTCCACCGTTTACACAATCATCTCACCGCGTGTACCCTATTACACAAAATACCAGTTATACACACTAGAAGGCTATAATTATTCAAATATTTAAATATTCCAAGCCCATTAATTTAAGTGTAAATTCAGTATGTCTATAAAACGACGAGGTTAACATTACATTACCCACAATACTGAGTATTAAGTATATTAAGGAAGGTAAATTCCGCCGTTCTCTCAGTAACATCTACAGATACGCATAACCTGAATTATATTGTAGCGCAGTAAAGGCCATTTACTTGTCATTTCAAGGGATTTCGAGGCGAATTTATTATTCGCGTTTCGGACACATTTCATTTCTATTCTATTGGATAGAATGATAGTCGATGGAGAATGAGCGAATAGGGAAATACTTCTACTTCAGATTCTTATTGTTATTTTAATGAGTGTTAAACGCGAAATGAGAAATGGTAAATATGTATAAGTAATGCGGGAATTTATGCGGAGACGCTGAAATTGACCCTTAATTTATATTCGCTGGGGAACGGGGATTTGATTTCCATTGTCGTTTTGTCTCCATATTTGTAATTTAATTGAACCTTTCCTGCCGGCTCCTTCCGACCGAATTCCGAGTTCTAATGGGAATTGAACAATCATGAGTTTACCTAAGGTCGTGACATTTGCCCTTTGTATTGATTTACATTAAACACTATACCGGGTGTTGACTTAGCGGACGCAACATAGGAAATCGCATGTTAATTTTGAAGTGTTCAAATATTGGCTCCCCTATTTATTTTAGAGACAAAATGTATGTAACTTCTTTTGGAGTGGGAAAAATTCTGAATTTATTGATGTTCACGTTTAACACTTTACATTTTTCTAAGTTAAAATAATTAAGAAAAAGTAATGCGATTTTATAAAAATAATGACATACCATGGAATTAAATAAATAAATAAACCTTTATTCACGGATGTACCACTTTACAGAATAAAAATATTTTACAAAATAACAATTTAATACAAAAGATAGAAACAAAAACATTAATGACAACAAAGTAATCTTTTAACAATTCTCATAAACTGGGGAAATGTATTACAAAAAATATCAAAGTCAGGATAAATTAACAAAGAATTAGCTGTACGCATAAGACGTGTAGTCGGAGTGTGGAAACCATAATTCGTGTTATGGAACGGTATGCGAAACAGCGGCGGGTTCCGACATAAGCGATTATCAAATTTTATAGAAAAACACATGCGAGAAAGAAGAGTTGGGAATTGGATGTCCCCATTAAATAGTTTGTAAAATAATGACATATCAGCAAAGTACCGCCTGCAACATAGTTGATCAATATTAAAATCAACGCTAACATTTACATTATTTACATTATTATGTCTCGACTTAAATGCTAGATATTTAATAAATTTGCTTTGAACATCTTCAACACGTTTGATATAAACCTTTTGATACGGACTCCATACACATGAAGCGTATTCTAGATGCGAACGAACGTGTGCAAAATATACAATTTTAAATGACAATACCGACAGATCTCTAGACTAATGTTTAATATACCCTAGCATTTTAGCCGCGCGGTTACATATAAAATTAATATGATGTTCGAAATTGAGTTTAGCGGCAAACCAAACCCCAAGGTCCTTCATTATATTAACTTTTAAAATCATTTTGCCATCAATATGGTAATTAAAATCGCATGTTACCATCTTACGTGAAAAAGTTAGAGATTTACACTTGTCAATGTTGAAACTTAGACCGTTTAAAATGCACCAGTTAGCTAAGGAGAAAAGATCATTTTGAAGTAAAAGACAATCACCAATATCGCGTATTTCTCTAAATAACTTTAGATCATCAGCAAATAATAAAAATAATAAGAATTTAATTGATAAAGAGATGTCATTAATAATAATAAGGAATAATAAAGGACCACAGTGCGATCCCTGGGGTACCCCAGAAGGAACGCAGAAGATGTCAGAGAGATGGTTTTTTATTTTGACACATTGTGAACGGCCTTGTAAAAAGCTCCGAAACCATGAGATGACTGATTGGTTAAATCTTAATACACTTAATTTTGATAATAAAATATTATGTGATACCTTATCAAAAGCTCCAAATACTCCGTGTCAACTGAACACCTATTTTCTATAGAGTTACTAATATAATCTTGAAAACACAATAAATTGGAAGTGGTAGATCGGCCATCCATTCCAGTTTTGATGATATAAGTTTATCTAAAAGCTTGGGTATACAAGATTGTATTGTGATACCTCTATAATTACAAACATTGTCTCTACTGCCTGATTTGAAAATAGGTGTTACATAACTTCTTTTCCATATGTTGGGAAATATACTTTTATTTAAAGAATAATTAAAAATTAGGAAAAGAGGTGTAGTTAATGAATAAATACATTTTTTTATAATAATAGAGGGTACACTATCGGCCCCGGAGTTACTATTAGCTTTAATAGATTCAATGCCACTAAACACTTCACTTTTAGTGATATTCCAAGGAACATCAATCACCTCTTTGTCAAAATTCTGAATAGGTATGTTTGACGTTGAATCGTAATTGTAAACTGATAAAAAAAATTCGCAAAAAGATTTACGCACTCCGAACCATCACTGCTAGTTTCATTATTGTAGTGCATTACCTCTGGGTAACACGAATCGCGATTTGTGGCCCTTACAAAATTCCAGAACTGCTTCGGGTTGTTTAAAATATTGGAATTGACTGATTCAATGAATTCATTATATAAATTAGTTTTTAGATGATCACGAGCATTTCGCAGTTGTTTAAATTGACGATAATTGTCAGAAGTTTGATTGCATTTATATCTTTTATGAGCATTTTTTTTTATCATGAATGAGCCTAATCAGAACATTCGTAAACCATGATGGATATGATGATTGTCTTATGCGTTTGATTGGAGTAAACGCAGAAATAACTTCAGCTACTATTTTATAATTGAAACAATTGCGAATGTCGAAATAGCACAGAATAGGGACCCCATCAAAACATCCACACTCTATTTGCCACCCGTAATACTGGTCTTCTACAAGGAGTTTTTCTTTAAAGTATACGTTTTTTAAATTCAGCTTATTTTCTTTAAATCTTTAGATATTTGTTGTTTTTGTTTAATGAGGATAATTTAAAGCTTTGAACGAGTGGTTTCCACTCCCAGACTAAGCATGAAGTACAATTTCGAGTTTAGAAAAGCCCCGTGAAAATTTGTCGAGGGTCGCAGCGACCCAACACAAATTATCTGGGCTTTTCTAAACTCGAAATTTTACTTCATGCTCCACGCGTATAAAACACTGATTTCAAGTGAGGTTCAAATATACATAAATTTCACAATATTTGTGGTTTATGCGCGTGGCGCATAAAGTAAAATTTCGAGTTTTGAAAAGCCCAGAAAATTAGTCTCGGGTCGCTGCGCGACCCTGGACAAAATTTCACGGGGCTTTTCTAAACTCAAAATTTTACTTCATGCTTAGTCTGGGAGTGAAAAACACTCATTTAAAGCTTCAAATTGAATTATTTTAAAAACACACGAATATCTAAAGATTTAAAGACGATAAGTTGAATTTGGAATACGTATACTTTAAAAAAAAACTCCCCGTATCTACTTTGACATAGTTTTGATAATTTCTTTTAAATAAAAAATTAAAGTACCTACTCGTATGTACTAGCTTTCAGACATTTAAATACATGTAATATTTTGCAGTTTCTTTATTAAAATGTTCAATTAAAAAAATCTCTAGAGTGCCTTCGAAAATATTCTAGGTTGGTAACTCTGAAAATATACATTATAATTATTATGTCTGACGTTTCATATGTCAATTCCTGAAGTGTGTAGCTAGAGGTTTTTTTTTTATTGAACATGATACATTAAAAATAGTGTGTTTAAAGATACGCGAATTGTAAATATTTTCTTTAAAACCAATTGTGTTAGTTTTGATTCCAACGCCCATTTTGCTGAAACAAAAAAACAACAATTTTGTACAAGTAATCTCCGCTCTTTAACATTTCTTTCAGAGAGACTGTGTGGATGTTTTGATCAGGTCCTAGAAGATATTGCTGTTACTTGATTAAAGACAGAAATATCGTAAACATCCTGATAACTGTGGTCTGCATAATACCACTTAATTAGGAGGATTTATTCTTGTGTAGTGTAAATCACTTCGAAAACATTTACTTTAATCAAGTGACAGCGATATCTTTTGCCATTTTGACATTCGCAATTGTTGTTTCAATTCCATGGCATCTCATTATTTTTATAAAATCACATTACTTTTTCTTAACTATTTTAACTAAGAGAAACTTAAAGTGATACACGTTAACATGAATGAATTCAGAATTTGGTCCTTTACAAAAAAGGTAAATACATTTTGTTTCTAAAATAATTAGGCGAGTCAATATTTAAACATTTCAAAATTTACATGGGATTTCCTATGTTGCGTCCGCCAAGTCAACACCCGGTATAGTTCTTAATAAAGAATTAAAAAAATTACATCACATATTTTTGTCAATATTACGAAACAATACTTCTTAATAATGAATTAAACAAATTACATCACATATTTTTGTCAATATTATAAAACAATATTTCTTAATTATAAATTAAAAAAATGTATACTTACTATATTATTAGTTTGTTTCTCATTGTTCACTTGATAAAACATTTCTACTAAATATAGCCATTATAAGAGAAGTGGAGTGTATGAACAGAAGATGAATGATAAATGTATGAACTGAAATGTGATGACCGTGATGCAATATACATAGAAAAAACGGGCAGATCCTTTGAAACCCGATTAAAAGAACATAGAAAGGATATTTTAAATAATAAACAGACCACGGGTTTCGCGAAACATTGCATCGCATCTAATCACTTTTTCAGTTCATACGATTATAAAATGTTGCATACAGGTAACAAGGGATTAGTTTTAAATTATCGGGAAGGACTGGAAATTAGTAAAGCCATAAAGGCGGGCAAAAACGTGGTCAACGACAACGAAGAGCTTTAGAATTCCCGATAATTAAAGTGCTTATTACATAAAACGTCGACATCTAGTATATAACACCAATTTCTTTCTTTTATACATCATTCTTGGAAATGGCATCAAGTCGAAACTAGTTGAAATTAAATATTTTTAGTAAAACAAACTAAGTGAATTCAATTAAACACCTATATGTATACTTACTCTGGGTCTACGAAAATTGTCAAATCTGGTAAAAATCAAGAGAATAAAAAAAACATCACTAAAATTATTTTCTCACTCATTCAAATAATACGAATTAACAATATCTATCAATTACATAATTCAAAATAATGATACCCCAATTATTCTTCGCCTGTAGAATCCAGTGTTAAATGAAAACATTATTATTTAATAGTTAGTATTAATATATCTCGATATTAATCGCTTTTTAGTATACGAGTTCGTTACAAATTTTTTTCGTCAACCGTAATTTTGATATATTGGCGAAAATATATTTAAAAGATAAATTGTATTTTAATGCCATTATCTGAATTTTAAAAATTCGGATTTCCCACTGGAAGTGACAATATCGAACACCCCACCGGTGCGAGCAATATCTAATGTGAGTTAGGGTTTTTAGTACATAACCTCAAAATACCTATTTTCAATATGGTACAAAACCCCAATTTTGGGGATAAAATCGGCAACGTGAGTCGTGTGTCAATCTAGCAACATCGAGCCGAGCAAGCAGAGATAAAATCGTTTATTAATAATAAAAGTAGTGCGTTAATACAGGGTGGCGAGCAGCCGAGGAAACCGGGAACGTCAAGGAAAAGTCAGTGGATTTTTTCATCAGGAAAAGTCTTGGAAAAGTCAGGAGAAAAAATGGTGATGTGTTCATCATAGCATAGCAACTTCCCTGTAATTTGAACAACTGATAACTGACATACTCATTTTATTTCACTCTAAGCAAGTAGTTGAAGATTTCACTTGAAGTTAGTGAATTATACGCGTGGCGCATGAAGTAAAATTTCGATTTTAGAAGAGCCTGAAAATTTGGATTTGCTGGGGCGCCCCAGCAAATCCAAATTTTCTTAATATTACATGTATGTGATAAAATGTGATAATCTACTCATTTAACATCTATTTATTTAAGGAATTTATATTTTCTTAATTAAATTATTCTGTATAATTATATGCTTATATTATATTGTCACCAATTTGTTCAAGGCGTTAGCAACATTAAATCTATTCTTTGGGCCATTTGGAAATAATCTAAGTTATTTATTAATTAGTATAATGTAGCTGATTTATTAGTATACTAATAGTACTTCCATGATTATTAAGCCAAATATGTAAATTATTGTAAGGTGTAAATTAATTGTAAATCGATTATAATGGAGATTCCGTAAATAAAGTTAAAGTTAAACTTCAAAAAATTTAAAAAAGTTTCAGATTTATTCAATTTTTTTCTAAATTATCAAATTACTCGACAAACAAATTTTAAAAACAACGAATGCTTAAAATTTGACAAGCATTTAAAGAAAGTACAGATTTGTTGAAATTTTTGTTCAAATTACTGAAATTCAAATTTGAAGGAAACTTAAAGAAATTACAGAATAATTGTAATTGTACTAATATTATCGAGTGAATGAAATTCACGAATTCTTTTTTAACTTTATAAAAATAATGTAAATTGTAACAGATTCAATTTTGATAAAAACTATCAACATCATAAAAAAATAAAGAAACGGATTTATTGAAATTTTACGAAAATGAACAAATTTACCAAAATTATGAACAGGAACATCTTTAAAAAAAATATGGGGAAAACAAGCATATTATTAAAATTTAATAACATTCTAACAAGTGTTTTCCAGTCCTAAGTTAAGCATGAAGTAAATATTTCGAGTTTAGAAAGCCCAGAAAATTTGAACTAATTCAAATTTTCGGGCTTTTTTTTAAACTCGAAATATTTACTTCATGCCTTACGCGTGTTTAAAAAGTTCAAAGGATTTTTAATTATATTAAATTGAAATAAAAAAATATACATTTAATATGAATTTATTTTTTGTTGTAGTTCTTTTAGTTTTATGGTTATCTTAAAAAATGGTGAATTTTGTAATTTTATTTGTTCAATTTTATGGCCCTTTCTCAGTAAGCATTAATAATTAATAAGTAATTGGAATAATCAATTTAATATTGCTACATTATTTTAATTCGCGATCGGTACCTGTGTCACTTATCATCAAAATGTGTTAATAATTCAACATATAAAAAGTATAATTGATTTTTTATTAATGTTCACTTTTTTATACTTTATCGACATTTTGGACATTTTTCAATTTTTGACGTCTAGACATGACAATCAAGGAATTTTTCTTTTAAGTACTTATACATATCGCGATGTAAACCATGTGATTTTTTATTTATTTGTTGATTTTATAAAAGAGTTCAATTTGAAATTTATAACGAGTGTCGTCCACTCCCAGACTAAGCATGAAGTAAAATTTCGAGTTTAGAAAAGCCCCGTGAAAATTTGTCGAGGGTCGCGCAGCGACCCGAGACAAATTTTCTGGGCTTTTCTAAACTCGAAATTTTACTTCATGCGCCACGCGTATAAAACACTGATTTCAAGGAGGTTCAAATATACATAAACTATACTAAACTCGAAATTTTACTATTAACAAATTACCAAATCTTGCTATTTCTAAATTCCTGATTTATAATTTGTTTTCTCTACACTTCTAAATATAACTTGAATAACTTTTTTCTCCCCTATATTTGGTTTAGTTATATAAAATTATTTTTAGGGGTCAGGGAAAATAAATCTGGCATCAGGGAAGAGTCAGGGAAAAGTCAGGAAAATTTAACATTTCAAATTGGTCGCCACCATGTAATACTGTTCATTAATAAACTATTGTGAATGCATTAATTTAACTCATAAACACATGTTTGACGGAAAATGTAAAATAATAGTTTTCATTCGCGTTTTAGAAATCAAGTGAACAATACCAAAAAACTTTGTGATTAAAAAATAAAAACGAAATGGTACAAAGGTTTCGACCGAAAACCCGAGTTGTAAATAAATTAGGATTTTAATTAAATTATTTCTCCATAAAGAAAGTTTTCCGGCAAAATGCGATATAAATTAATTAGCGGCGTGTTTTAAATGAACTGCCACAGGGGGCGGTCTCCACAATAAAAAGGATTAAAAATAGAATATGAATGCACGAAAAAGGGTTTAAAGGGATGGAACAGCCGCGGGCGATTTCTTTCTTACTTGCTAATAAAAAAATGTCTGGTTATCAGAGTGGGTAATTCAATGGCAACATTTTAATTATGGAAGTTTTATGAGAACACATTTTAATGTAAAAATTAAAGCCCTCGTAATGGAACTTCATTATTTACATACAACATGACTATAATGCAACATTCAATTATTAAAATATAATCCTGTTTGCATATTAAAGTTGAAAGTCTGTATATTATAATAAAAATCCTGCATTTTCAACCACTTTCAATAAAATAAAATTCGGAACACTTTCTGCAGCACAGTATTATTTCCTATTTTATTCATAATTCTAATCAACTTTAAGCTTCTCTAGGTTCATTTAATCGTTTTTGTTTATCACATCAAAAATAACAAATTTTTTCCTTATAATTTTATTAGAATCTAGTTTCTTTAAAATGTTAAAACTTTTGAAATAAATAGCATTTTTTAATATTTTTCGCCAACTCTGAGCTTCTTTACTTCTACAATTTAACCAATTTTTGTATAATAAGTTTTATTTCTAACTTTGACGTATCCGTTATTACCACGTTACCGGTAATATTACCAAGAATAGTACCCTATTTTTAATTACGGGTAATTTTTCATCACTAATTGTAGTGCTTATTTGCATGTAATTGCAAATCTATCTATATTACACAGATGACTGCAAAAAACAATTGTCAATATTAAACATATTAACATCGTCCTCTATATTATAATACTAGAATGTCTTTTAAACATACACTTTAATGTAGAACGATTTAGACCTAACTGTTACTTTCATAATCATCATAAATGATTAACTCATTAATGGCCGAGCAATTATAGAGTTAACTCTAAAAGTTATTTTAAGTAAAATTCAATATTTTTTTTGAAATGATTTCTATGAATGACTTATTATATTACATACTAGAAATGTTTCCATTAAATATACATAATGTATACGCTGTAAATGTTCAGGCATTCGTCGATTTTATAAAAGCGTCCAATTTGAAGTTCCGAACGACTGTTTACACTCTTAGGTGAAGCATTAAGTAAAATTTCGAGTTTAGAGAAACCTAAAAATTTGGCTTGGTTGCGTAGCGAAGCGGAGCGACCAATCCAAATTTTTAGTCTTTTCTAAACTTGAAATTTTACTTCACGCGCCACGCGAATAAAACGCGAAATATTGTGAAGTCAGAAATACACTGAAAACATTTTTTTTTTTAAATGAGTTATAAACGAAATATTTAAATAACAAAATATTAACATTTTTCTTCACAGATTAAGTCAAGACAAATAATACAATGTATCAAGTTAACTTATTCAGTAATTTAGTTATCAAAAAAATTAATATGTTGCGTTATTACACCAGTGGTACTTAATGGGTTAAACAACACAAGGACATATGCATTTAAACTTTCCAAATCAAAGACGGCCAGAAGATATTACTGTATAGTATTTCATAATGAATTATCAGAAATACTAAAAACATGTCACCGAGTCAGTTTAAAATGCGCATAAACATATTCTTAATAAAATATGTTTTATTTGTATGCAAGATTTTATTAATCATTGTAACGTTGTTTTTTTACTAATTGTCATCTATGTCTTTACTACTTATTATATATTTTTTTAATTTATTTACTCAATAGTTACAAATGTTTATCATGTGTTCGTTTTATATATTAATTTATTTTATTTAGTATAAATCAGGGTTGTTGAAAAAACACGTTTTTTTTCATTTTTATTAAAACAAACAGTTTTTTTTAATAAAACATGTTTTTTCATTGAAACACCGTTTAAAACATTAACAATTAAAAACATGTTTAAAACGTGTTTAAAATACGTTTGAAACAGAATAAACAGGGCATTTTTCTTTTGAGTACACATATCCCGATATTTACAGCGTTTTTTTAAATTTGCGGGAATTCGCTGTTTCAAAGAGGTGAATTTGGGGTTTTAAAGAGTGTTTTCTACTCTCAGACTATGCATAAAGTAAAATTTCGAGTTTAGAAAAGCCTAAGAATTTGGATTGGCCGCGTAGCGAAGCGGAGCGGCCAATCCAAATTAGGCTTTTCTAAACTCGAAATTTTACTTCATGCGCCACGCTCAAAAACACTCATTTACAGTGAAGTTAAAAAAACACACACGTACAACAACAATTATAGGCAACCTAATATACGTTAGAGTTATTGTGTTGCCTATAATCACTGTTTTAAACAATTTATTCAGCGCAGAATTTGACGCATGTTTTATTCACATCTACATATTAAATTGCTAAAGCCGTATATTTTAAACTTTACAATATTTCAGTGTTTTATACGTGTGGCGCATGAAGTAAACTTTTGAGTTTAGAAAAGCCTAATTTGGATTGGCCGCTCCGCTTCGCTACGCTGCCAATCCAAATTTTCAGGCTTTTCTAAACTCGACATTTTACTTCATGCTTGGTCTTTTAAAAAAGCAACGAATTTTGTAAAATTTACAGTGTATGCATACGTATACCCGAAAGAAAAATTCCCTGTATTTAAAAATCACATTTATGCACGCACAGTTGTGATATTTTATTATAATAAAATGTTGAGTTTAATAATGTAATTTAAAATATCTTCAGCAATTTAGTTAAAAACGTTTTAAACAAATGCAACGTTTAAAACATGCTTTAAACAAATCTAAGATTTAAAACATGTTTAAAACAAAACTGTTTAAAACACGATCGCTGTTTTTAAACATGTTTAAAACACTATTTTAAAACAAAATGTTTTAAACATAACAACCCTGGTATAAATTATTTTAGGATCTGTAACCTATGATATTTTCAATTTTCAATTTACTACAAATGTCCAGTTTGAATATTTGGAAACTGGGTAAATTCTTTTTACTGGATACCTAAGTGTCTTATAAAATAATGTCTGCTGTGATCTTGCTTTTTACTTTATTACCTTTGTAACGAAAATAATATGATACCTTTTTGTGTAAACCAGGGCTGTCCAACCCAAACTGCTTCGGGGGCCAAAATTACCACAAAGTGTTTCAAGGGCCGCACCTAATATTCAGGGTTATTCAAAAAGAAGAAACAGATTTCAAACATTTTATTCTTCCAAACTACAAGAGGTAGAACCATAATTCCAACATTCCTGGACAGACCAAAGTTTAAAATTTGAACAGTCCAGGCAATCGTCTGTAGTAAAATGGCGCCACAACAAGAAAAGGCAAAGCAAAACTAGAGTCCATTATTAAAGTTCAACGTGCTTTTATCCCGCCTATGCTGGACACTCTTGAAAATCTGCGACATCGAATTGTTGAAGCTTTGAATTCGATAACTAGAGACCAGCTGATTCGTGTGTGGCAAGAAATGAGCCACCGTTTTGATATTTGTCATGTAACACATGGTGCTCATATTGAATGCATAAAAAAATGAACTTTTCTCTTTCCAGGATCGTTGAAATTGTGTTTCTATCTTTTGTAGCTTTAAAGAAATAAATGTTTTAAATCTGTCCCTTTATTTTGAATAACCCCGTATATGTTTGTTTGCAAACTCAACTTTTTTTTTATAATTTATTTGCAAGTTTAAAAGTTCTTTTTGGCACTTTTTTGTACGTTTTTCGGTGTTTATTAGAGTGCAGAAGATAAAAGCAAATCTTCAAAAAAATTAGATAAATACAATAGTATACATCTCCAAAAGAGAATTGCTCCAAGTGATTGAATTTTGAAAGATTTGGACGGATGAAATAAAAATTTGTAAAATCCGCTAACGTGAGATCAAACATAAGCAGTATCCTGTTTATTTTTACAATATTGTTAATAATTTGTACTTATACTTTGTAAAAGGGGACTCCCGCAAATAAATAAATATGCTTTAAACTTTACCTCAAATCAGCTTTTTATACGCGTGGCGCATGAAGTAAAATTTCGAGTTTAGAAAAGCCTGAGTTTGGATTTCCAAATCCAAAAGTTCAGGCTTTTCTAAACTCGAAATGTTACTTCATGCTTAATCACGGATTGGAATCACTGCTAAGAAGCTTCAAATTGAACCCTTTTAAAAGACGAATGTTTTGCAATTTACAGCGTGTACATCAGGAGACAGTGGCGTAGATAGGGGGGGGGGGGATTTAGGGGATCAACCCCCCCATGAGTCTTGAAAAATAGGAGAATGAAATCAAAGCTCTTTTTTCTGTTAGCGGCAGGGTTGTATGTATGTATTTTTTTATAAAACAGGTTCTTTTTTATTTAAACAGAGTTTAAAATTAAATTACAAAATTACAAAGAAAAATTACAAAATTGTCATTATTAAAATTAAGACAACTCATTGAACTTCTATTTTTTTAAATTCGTTATTCTATTTATTAGTATATTACAAAGCCTGTAAATATTGTTTAGATTTTAGTTTCAAACAAAATCTGTCAGTCCTAAAATTATAAATTGCCTGATTTTTTTAACTTTGGCTTAAACTTATAGATAAAGTTAGCTTAGACATATTTTAAATATAATATTTGCTGATTTTTAGAGTGATCTAAAGTAATTAATGTTTAAATATTTTTTAAATTATCTCCATTGGTGCATTTTTTGCTTATTAAATTATTAAATAAGTTAATTGTATTTTGACCTGACTTGAGAATGTTTGAAGAAAAAATGTAAAAACTTTATTAATTAAAAAAAATAGTATTTGTAAGTGTATTTTTACCGTCATAATATTTTTGTGTTTTATACGCGTGGCGTATGAATTAAAATGTCGAGTTTAGAGAAGCCTGAAAATGTTTAAATTTTTAGGCTTTTCTAATCTCGAAATTTTACTTCATGGTCAATCTGGGAGCAGAAACACTCTTTCGAAACTTCTAATTGAACGCCATTATATAATTAAGAAATGCCTGAAAATGTACAGCCTATCCAGTATGTATATTTAAAAGCAAAATTCCCAGTATGAAATATAATAAGTCATTCATAGAAATCATAAAAAGAAGTGCAGAATTTAATATCAACTTTAAAAGTTAACATTTTCTATTTTTTTTTTGATAAAATATCAACTATTAGTTTATTGTAAGAGAACGAATTAATTTTACAACCAAATCTGAGGATTTTAAAGTAATTTAATTTTAATTGAATTGGGTGATTTTCTTAACAAAATCTCAACATTTACACAAAATATCTATTACTGATTATTTATCTTCGTGTATTTTTAAGTTCTTCTCTATTAGCAAAACATATAAAGAACGAATTCTCCAAATCAAATATCTTCTTAAATCTGGCGATTGTTTAACAAATGAAAGTTTGACTCCAAATTACAGAAAAATCAACCTAGGTATTTGCTCTTAAAATTGTCAACTTCGAAGTTTTCACATAAAACCAAAATAATAAAATATCGGTGTATTTGAACACAATTGGGTAAAATTAGTAAAACAAAATTAGTAAAATTAAAACCGCTCGTTTTCATATGAATAAATATCTGTTTATATCTAATTAACAAAATCACATTATCAAAGATTATTTATCACCTGAGTCTAATTTGGCCAGTTCTAAGCTCAACTATAGTCCTATTTTTACAGTTTTTTTGTATAAAGACACAAATAAACAAATTGAGCAGGAAAATATTAATAATATATCGCCCCATCACCCTTCTCCCAGTCCTCGGAAAATTATTCGAAACCATAATCAAAAACAAACTTATGTCCTGCATAGCTGACCTTATACCTCCCAGTATAAGGATTCCTCGAACACCGCTCCACAACTCTACCTTTATCCATTCTCACGTCCAACTGTCAAACAGCAAGCCTTGAAGATCGTAAATCTGCCATATTATTCCTAGACATTCAAAAAGCGTTTGATTCAGTTTGGCACCAGGGCTTGCTGTTCAAGTGCAGCTTCCTTAATATACCTCCACACCTAATCAACCTCTTAGACAGTTTCCTGCACAACAGATCCCTTCAAGTTAAAATACGCCACACCTTTTCCAGCGCTTTTACTCCTGAGCAAGGCCTCCCACAAGGATCCCCGCTATCACCATTTCTTTACAACCTTCTCGTCCATGATATGTACAACCCCGATGCTAACTATTTTGATAAATCTGCCTACCCTCTCCTATACGCCGATGATACTGTGTTAATCGCACATGCTCCCACACTCCCAAAAGCCCTCAGCACTCTACAGGGCCTTATCGATACCATTCAAACATGGTTTGCGAAATGGCGAATTTCCATAAACCCCAATAAAACCCAGCTTCTAATCCCTTTTCACCGAGCAAACCACTCCCCATTCTCAATTTCTTTAAACAATCAAGTTATCCGCCCTTCAACCACTTGCAAATATTTAGGTATCCTCTTTGACCCCAACCTTACTTTTAAAGCTCACTCCACAATCCTCAAAGCAAAAATCAAGAATCGGGCGGCTCATTTTAAAGGTCTGACCTTCAAACAACAAGGAATTACCACAAAAACAGCCGTTCATATATATAAAATGATATGCCGCCCCTTACTTGACTATGCCGCTATCCTCTTCCACAATCCCCATCCTACTACACTCGAAACATTTACAAGTCGCCGAAAGTTCGGCCCTGAGAGTGCTTACCAAAATCCGTCACCCCCAAAACCCACTGCACAACCCCTCCAACCTCCTGCTGTACAAACTAACAAAAGTTACCCCCATCGAAACCCGCCTATCCTATTTAGCTGATAAATTCGCCTCAAACCCCACCCTTTATAATCTCCTACACCCTTTATGCATTTCTCGAAACCCTAATATCACTCCCAAACGTAAACGTTTTACCTCTACAATTCATGATTTCATTTCATCATTTCATAACCCTAGTGATCACGACAATTAAATTTATTTGACTAGACCAGGTATGGGCAACCTTTGACATGTTGAGGGCCAAACTTTAGCATGCAAATACGTTCGCGGGCCGCGTTTAAAAGTACTTAGTGCATTTTAAAGTAGTGATAATATTTTTTGCGATAGATATTAGACATGAAATAATACGACAGTGTTATTATAGTACAATTTATTAAAATAACAAAATGAAATTTAAAAAAATGGTACATTATAATTAAATCGTTAAATTTGCAATTGTTACAAACTACGAAAGTTAAATACACCGAAATCAATGCGACACTTGAGCTTGAATTTAGGAAACTAATCCATCGATATTTGGATAAATTCCACTGACACAAAGACGTAAAGAATTTTCCAAATTATCGTCAGTCAGTCTTGTACGATGTGTTGATTTATTAACTTTCATCAATGAAAAGAACTGTTCGCATTTATAAGTACTGCCAAACGCACAAATCAATCTTCTTGCGAATTTTCTAAGCTGAGGAAAATTGTCTTCTTCTAGGTATTTTTTGTAGAAATCGCACAACTCTACGTCTTCAAATTTGGATTTTAGGAGTGACTTTTCTTGAATCTCGATCAACTCCATATGTAAGTGTATTGGAGCATTTTGTACAATATATGTTGTAGGAGTAGCAAATAAACTGAAACAGTCTTCCATGTTTTTGAAGTCGCAAAATCTGTTCGAAAATTGTTCCGACAGTAACTTGAGTTCTTCAGCATATTGAGCATAAGCAATATTTTCATACGCAGAGAGCGTGTTGAAATGGTAACTGTTACCAGACAGCATCTGTGACTCTCACAAGCGTAGTTTGATCTAAAACGCTTTTAAATGGCTGTACAAATCATTTACTAACTGTCCTTGTTTTTGAAGTTTCAAATTTAAATTATTCAAATAGCCTGTAAGATCGACCAGAAATGCTAAGTCACATATCCATTTTGGGTCACTTAATTCAGATAGTGGTTTATCTTTTATTTTCATAAAGTCTGCTATCTCATTTCTAAGCTCGTAAAACCGTTTCAACATATTTCTTTTGCTCAGCCATCTGACTTCACAATAATATGTTACGTCGTTATATTCAGCTGATATTTCTTCCAAAAACGCCTTGAACTGACGATGGTTAAGCCCTCGGGATCTAATAAAGTTGATGGTTTTTACTACCACATTCATAACATTCTGGAGTCGAATGGACTTAGAACACAAGTTCTGTTGGTGGATAATGCAATGAAGGACTATCAAATCATTTTTTTGCACATTTAATTCTGTTGCTTTTTCATTCAAAATTCCGATGAAACCTTTACGTAAGCCGACAGCCGACCATAGAAGGTGCACCATCAGTGCATACTCCAATTAATTTTGACCATGGTAAGCCAAAACTTGTGAATACCTTTTGAACTTCAATAAAAATATCCTCTCCTGTAGTGGTTCCTTTTAGCGGCTGTAAACCAAGCAATTCCTCAGTAACAGTGGACTCCTTATCAACACCTCGAATAAATATAGCCAGTTGAGCTGTGTCAGACAAATCGGTGCCGGTGTTCTCGTCCAATGCTATGGAAAATGATTCAAAACCGGTCAGTCAATGTTGTTTTTATATCATTAGCCATAATTTCTATACGTCGAACAACAGTTCGTCTTGACAAACTAATTTTTTCAAATTCTTTTTTCTTTTCAGGACACATAATACCGCAAACTTCTAACATACACTCCTTGATAAATTCTCCTTCGGCAAATAGTTTTAATGCCTTTGCCAATTTTGAGCTAACTATAAAACTAGCTTTCACAACATTATCAAGTTGTGTTCTTTGTTTATGAAACATTTGTTGCTCTTTTTCCAAATTTGCGGTAAGCTTCTGGATTTTGTCTGTTCTTAATTGTCCTGTCAGTGAGTGCAGCGTAGCATGCTTAGTTGAGTAATGCCTCTTTATATTGAATTCTTTCATTACTGAAATGGATTCATTACACAGCAAACAAATAGGCTTACCATTGGGCAAGATAAAAAAGAATTCTTCAGTCCATTTTTATTGAAAATGGCGACCCTCTGTATCTACATTTCGTTTCTTTCCACCAGACATCATTTTTGTTTACTTTTAGTTCAATAAACTTAATAACAAACTATAGTTAGTAACCACTCAAGATGCACACAAAGTCACAAAGCAAGTTGACGGCTCGAGCAGTTCGCTAGGATATCGCTTGTCCAAGTTATCACCTCGGTAGCTCAAATAGAACTGAACTAACGTTCGGGCCATCCACCCGCTTATATAGGAAAAATGAACGAATAATCTGGAATAAACTAGTTTAGAATAATTGAGAAGCAATAAATCGGCAAACCTCAAAGAATTTGATCGAGCAAGTCGAGTGGCGGCGATTATCAAAGAGTGAGGCGGCAAACATCAAAGAATTTGATGTTTGCCGCCTCACTGTCACTCCCGTGAGTATAAGTACCTAATGTAATATTTTTTTAGTTGGGTTTTTTCAAAATGTCTCGCGGGCCGGATCATATCTTACAGCGGGCCGGATCCGGCCCGCGGGCCGGGAGTTGCCCATATGTGGACTAGACAATGGACGACATTGGCAATCAAGACATTTCCTACACAATAACTGATGGACAGAACTCTATAATTCCAGGCAGAAAGACCAACGGTCGATAGCCAATTAGCAAATTATTTAATTTTTACTTTATTTAATTGTATTATATTTTTGTATTATTACTATTACCAAAATTTGCCAATATAGATTTATATATATATATATATATATTAATAATAAGAGAAAGTACTATAAAATTCATTATATTTATAGGAAAATTAATAAACCTTTCTTAAACGATATTAACACTGGGATATTTTAATACGCCTTTTCTAAATTATTACAAAAAAATGGTGATGTGTCCATCATAGTACTTTCCCCCGTAAATTGCGTATTAAATCACTTTTTAAAGTTTGTAAAGAGGCTAATGAATCACCCTGTAGAAAATTGTGTTTGAAAGTTCCCGAAAAACGTTCTTCTTTTTATAACATATTACGAAGTGGTCCTCAATAACTAGATAAAACACACAACTTTTGAAATATCTCAAAAACTAAGAGTGCTATGACAAAAAGTAAGTGCACAATACAACTTCATTTTGTTATTATCTACAACTTTTATTTGAAGGAATTTTTTGTTTGATGAACATTTATTGAAAAAATCTGAAAAAACTGAAACACGCTAAGAGTAAAGTACCACTTCCGGTTTTCCGATTTTCACCAAAAGCTTTTCAGTTCTTCCGATTGTAACAAAAAGCTTAAGTTTCAAGTTTCATCTCGATATCTTTAGCGGTTTTTGCGGTACAGCGCACACAGACAGACAGACATTTTTCAAAAATGGTCTTATTCGACTCAGGGGACCTCAAAACGGATATTTCCGCTAAAATTTTTGATTCGAAAATTTTCACGAAAACAATACTTTCCCTTTGTATTACATACGGGGGAAAGTAAAAGTTGAAATTATGTAATAATATCAATGAATTTTAAAGAATATTTCGTATAAATTAAAATGTGTGTGAATAAAGAGGGTTTGATTAACTAGAAATCCACTAATCTTACTAAAAATTGAATCATATGTTTCAACAAACTTTAAAATGATCATAACGTTTTCATAATTTTTTAAACCAAATTATGTAAGAGAATATTTTCTTTAAAAACTTGTAAAACGTAAATTATTGTTGTTTAATCAAGTCGTCTTAAAAACATTTAATTTATTTATCAAAAGTATTGAGCGAAAGTTGACATTTTAAAGAGAATACGATAAGACAATTCAAGGTTCAAGTTCTGTTTGAAAATTTGTAAAAAATGAACAGATTTTCTAATCAACGTGCAATTTAATTCATAAATAGAGATGCGGATGTGCTTCAACTTGCTTTAAAGAAAATTAAAATATCTTATCTAGTTACCAGAATAATTTATGTAATAGTTTAAATTTAGTACTTCTATCTATTAATTTCGAAGAATATTATGTTTGAAGAATAATGTAAGGACATATTTCTATGAAAACTGAATTATATTGTTACATTAATCATATACATGTATATTATTATTATTTAGCTCTGTATTTACCCATCAGAATACAAATTGCAGTTACAGGACAACAACAAATAAATTGTATCACATTGAATTACACTATATAAAAAATAATAAAAAAAAATATATATTTTTACCTACTCGTCGTTTCTGCTTTGCATGATTTTGATAAATGTTTACAATAATATTATTTTTATTCGTTTGAATTGAGTCAATGTTCTTAATTCGTGTGATATTCTGCCAATTATTGGTTGGATACTTGTCAAATTTGAATTACTTTTTAGACTTCCTTAATTTTTTTTGTAAAAAACGTAAATTGTAAATATTAAAAATGATTTAATCTATTAGAATATTTAGTATGAAATAAATGATCAATAGGTGTGGAAATTAGTCAACTAGTTAAAATAATCGTGAAATTGAAAAAAGAACTTCCTGAAGCTAAAGTAATATATTTTATTGAAGTAATTAATATAACGATTGTTTTCCACTCCCAGACTAAGCATGAAGTAAAATTTCGAGTTTAGAAAAGCCCCGTGAAAATTTTGTCGAGGGTCGCGCAGCGACCGGAGACAAATTTTCTGGGCTTTTCTAAACTCGAAATTTTACTTCATGCGCCACGCGTATAAAACACTGATTTATTCTAAAGTTCAAAGGCAGCTCATTCTTCTTTTATTGTTGCCAAAAGTGGAGTGAGAGAAGTCAAATTAATATGCAGGATGTTAAAATATGAAAACATTTTCATAGGCTTCAATCACATTATGTTTTATTTAATATACATTTCATTATTAAAAAAAAAAAACGTTTAAACAAATAATAATTTAAAAATAACATTTAAAAGGCAGCACTTGTTTTTACACATGTTAAAACACTGTTTTGAAACAAAGGATTGATATTAAGTCAAATCGCGCCCCCCCCCCCCCCCCTCCCATTGCAAATAGCTATCTACACCACTTTCCGAAGATGTATACTTAATAAAAAATTCCTGTACATATATTAAACTCCCATACTATTAATTAATATTGAATCAAAAAAAGATTATTTACCCTAATCATTTCACAAACATTAATACCATTGACTAAACTTTCTCAATGAATCATTTCAATTCCGTCGTCCGCCGTAACACCATAATTATACACACCTAATTCATGCAGATTGATAACGATCAAATCAAATAAATCAATGCCATTCGAAATGTTTGTGCGCCAATAACGAAGCATTTCACTCGCCATTATACCGGATACAAACTTACTCCCGAGTGTATATTTAGTTGCTGATATTCCTCTGAGTTTAACATCAAACAGTAAACATCAATAAGTAAACTAAACTGCATTACGTCTAAGAAGTATACGAGATGAGTGTTTGTTTTGATTCAGCGTTCTTCGCATAAACATGAATTCATTAAATTGTTAAAGAGGGGCGGTGTGCTTTTCAGTAACGCGAACTACAGAGTTCGGGCTTACATTCGTGCAGGTGTAGCATGCATGTGATACACTATGTTTGATGACGGATAATGTTGTGCACATTTAAAACGATATTTGTTTCAGATTGCTTAATTAAATTTCTCACGTTTGATTTATATTTTAATTTAACATACATATAACAATGCAATTCCATATCAACACTTTATTAAATAAACACACTTCCCTAGCATAAATTTAATCTTGTATAAATATTAAAAAACAATTTTATAATATTGTAACAATAAAATAATGTTAACACGAGATCATATTGTAACAATATAGAATTAAAACATGAAAATCATTATTGGGAATATATATGTATTCTATATTGAATAATTACTTTATCAAGATGTTACATGTTAATACGCCATTGATTCAATTATTATTTATACTATTTTTAATATCTGCTAGGGTAAATTTTAAAACATACAAAACAATATTATTATTATTTTGAAACTTCGAAATAATTATTAAATGTTATTCATTATTGATACCAGAACTGGGACGAATCCTCGTCAAAAGGATTCGAATTACGAATCCGAATCACCTAATATGATTCTAATCACGAATAGTCGAATAAAGGATTTGTAAGAGATAAATATGATTCGAATCAAAGATTTGAATCCTGTTTTTTCGAATCACAAGTACAAATCCTTTAAGAATAAATTTGATTATATTATTTTTTTGCAAGCATTAATATATCAATATCGTTACCAGTTGTTTTGACAAAAATATTCAAAATATAATTATTTATTATTAACACTGAACATCGTTCATAACAGACTAAATTTCTGATTCCCTATTACTCTGATTAAAGATGTTTTTGTGTGTTTCTGAACTTCACTTCAAATCAGTGTTTTGTACGCGTGGCGCATGAAGTAAACTATCGAGTTTAGAAAAGCCCGAAAATTAGTCTCGGGTCGCGACCCTCGACAAATTTTCACAGGGCTTTTTTAAACTCGAAATTTTACTGCATGCTTAACCTGGGAGTGGAAACACCCGTTCAAAACATTAATTGTGAGGATTAACTTGAAACATGAGATGTAGATAAAATTACAAAAGATTGTTAAAAAATTAAGAAACCTTGTGCGAGTTTTAACATACACAAAACCGACCTATTTTCAATTAAATTAGTTGACTAAATTTGAATTCATTTAATTGAAATAATTCAAATTTACAATTTTCTTAATCGGGTCTAAAATAATCATATAAAATTTCAGATTTTGATAAAATCTGTTTTTTAATAATGTCTGAATTTCATTTTCGTTATTAAATTGAATCGTTTCTTTAAAAATGAGATAAATTTACGGTTGTTAACTTTAAGTTACAAAACTGTAATTCCTATTATGTTTTACGTAATAATTTGATGTCATGGGCATACAGTAGAATGTATATGTAGCAGAGCTGGGACGAATCCTTGTAAAAAGGATTTAAATCACGAATCCGAATAACCTAATATGATTCGAATCACGTATACTAGAATAAAGGATTCGTAAGAGATAAATATGCTTCGAATCAAAGATTTGAATCCTGGTTTTTCGAATCACGAATACAAATCCTTTAAAAATAAATTTGATTTTATAATTTTTTGCAACCATTAATATATAAATATCGTTATCAGTTGTTTTAACAAAAATATTCTAAACCTAATTATTTATTATTAACACTGAACATTGTTGATAACAGACTAAATATCTGATTCCCTGTTACTCTGATTAAAGATGTATTTGTGTGTTTTTGAACTTCACTTCAAATCAGTGTTTTGTACGCGTGGCGCATGAAGTAAAATTTCGAGTTTAGAAAAGCCCGAAAATTTGTCTCGGGTCGCTGCGCTACCCTCGACAAATTTTCACGGGGCTTTTCTAAACTCGAAATTTTACTTCATGCTTAGCCTGGGAGTGGAAACACCCGTTCAAAACTTCAAATTGATCTCTATTATAAAATCGACGAATGCCTGAAAATTACGTAAATAAAAAAATCACTAAATATCATCAAAACCGGAAAAGTCGGAGAAAAGTCATGGAATTATATTCAAATTGACTAAAATACTAACAAAAAAGCGATATGATACTATTAAATTTGTCAAAATCAGCAGGCAAATTACAAAACATGTAAAAATTTATAAAATTAACATAAATATTGACAAAAACAATAAAAACAATTTAACAAAATGGGGGTTTCCCACAGAAAAAAGTTATGGTAAAAGGTCAGGGAAGAAAATCTTGAATCAGGGAAATGCCTGAAAAATGTAACATTTCAGATTGTGGCTACCATGTCAGTTTTACTTGAAATAATATTAAACAAATTTTGAAACTAGATTATTATCTCTAAAAACATTTTCAATCGTTTAATGTTCTTATCAAAGTATTCAGTTTACAATTTCAATCGAGCGTTTCCACTCCCAGACTAAGCATGAAGTAAAATTTCGAGTTTAGAAAAGCCCCGTGAAAATTTGTCGAGGGTCGCGCAGCGGCCCGAGACAAATTTTCTGGGCTTTTCTAAACTCGAAATTTTACTTCATGCGCGACGCGTATAAAACAATGATTTAACGAGGAATTTAAAAACACACAAAAGAAATTCATCAAGTTAATCCTCACAATTAGTTCGAATTATTTTTGAGGATTCAAAACCTTTTGTAAGTATTCGAATCCTTATATAAATATTCGAATTCTGTTATAAGGATTTGGATTCGAATACGAATCTTCTTTAAAAAAATGTAACGAATCCGGATCACGAATCTAGTTGAACTGAAGTATTCGAATGCGTCTTTTGAATCCTCTAAAAGGATTCGAATCCTGAATGATTCGAATCCTACCCAACTCTTATATGTAAGTATGTTTGTACGTTTTGCAACATTTTTACTATGAATTATATAAATTTAGACAATTTTACCAGGGGTCAGACGATATATATCATGAGATATCTATCACGATATTTATCATGATATATATAGATATTTATAAACTACGATATATATCATGGATATTTATGGAATTTACAAAACTTTTTAAATTGTGAAAACGTTTCTAAAGATTAGAATTTAAACTGGATTTGGAAAAATGCTCCTATTCCTGAATCAAAAATCAAAGATCTTCCAACGATGAGAAACTAATTAACCTAATAGAGTTCTGATTGCCCCCCACATAGTTCTAGAGTTCCCTATACATATAAAAAAATAGTTCTGCCCTTTTAACCTCGCAAAAATCAAATTAAATTAGAGGGGGGCCAACTTCAAGCTAATGTTATTTTAGAACGTTATAACAACTTTATTATTGACTTTACAGCAAAAATGCATCTGAATAATTGATAGAACTCTTTGGGGGGCAACTAGAACTCTAATCAAATTAAAAAAAAAAACGAAAAAAACACCCCTCTCGGAGTTGTAAAAATTAAATATTATAAATGTTTGAGCAATCAGAACTTCAGTCATTATCTTCTTCAGTTATTAATAATAAATAATTATTTCATCAAAATAATCTACAAAAGTCGTTGGGGGGGCAACCAGAACTCCAGTCAAATTTACTAAAACTTCAAAGAAATCATCCTCTTAGGACTTGGTAATTTTAATTTTACAAAAGTTTAAGTAGCCAAAACTCTTTTATTAATGATAATAGAGAATTAATTTATGAGAATAATCTGCAGACCTCGTTGGAGGGCAAGTAGAACTCTGGCCAGATTTACAACAATAAAATAAAAATCATCCCCTTAGGACTTTCTAATTTTAATATTACAAAAGTTTAAGTAACCAGAACTTTTTTATTAATGATAATAGAGAATTAATTTATAAGAATAATTTGCAGAACTCGTTGGGGGGCAAGTAGAACTCTGGTCAGATTTACAAAAATAAAAAAAAATATCCCCTTAGGACTTTATAATTTTAATATTACAAAAGTTTAAGTAACCAGAACTTTTTTATTAATGATAATGGAGAATTAATTTATGAGAATAATCTGCAGAACTCGTTGGGGGGCAAGTAGAACTCTGGCCAGATTTACAATAATAAAAAAGTATCATCCCCTTAGGACTTTATAATTTTAATATTACAAAAGTTTAAGTAACCAGAACTTTTTTATTAATGATAATGGAGAATTAATTTATAAAAATAACCTGCAGAACTCGTTGGGGGGCAAGTAGAACTCTGGCCAGATTTACAAAAATAAAAATAAAATCATCCGCTTAGGACTTTATAATTTTAATATTACAAAAGTTTAAGTAACCAGAACTTTTTTATTAATGATAATAGAGAATTAATTTATAAAAATAACCTGAAGAACTTGTTGGGAGGCAAGTAGAACTCTGGCCAGATTTACAAAAATAAAAAAAAATCACCCCCTTAGGACTTTATAATTTTAACTTTTTTATTAATGATAATAGAGAATTAATTTATAAGAATAATCTGCAGAACTTGTTTGGGGGGCAAGTAGAACTCTGGCAACATTTACAAAAATAAAAATAAAAATCATATCCTTAGGACTTTATAATTTTAATATTACAAAAGTTTAAGTAACCAGAACTTTGTTATTAATGATAATAGAGAATTAATTTATAAAAATAATCTGCAGAACTCGTTGGAGGGCAAGTAGAACTCTGGCCAAATTTACAAAAATAAAAAAAAATCATCCTCTTAGGACTTTATAATTGTAATGTTATAAAAGTTTAAGTATCCAGAACTTTTTTATTAATGATAATAGAGAATTAATTCATAAATATAATCTGCAGATCTCGTTGGGGGGCAAGTAGAACCCTGGCAAGATTTACAAAAATAAAAAAAATCATCCCCTTAGGACTTTATAATTTTAATATTACAAAAGTTTAAGTAACCAGAACTTTTTTATTAATGATAATAGAGAATTCATTTATAAGAATAATTTGCAGAACTAGTTGGGGGGCAAGTATAACTCTGCTCAAATTTACAAAAATATTTTTTTTTAATTTGATTAGAGTTCTAGTTGCCCCCCAAAGAGTTCTATCAATTATTCAGATGCATTTTTGCTGTAAAGTTAATAATAAAGTTGTTATAACGTTCTAAAATAACACGAGCGTGAAGTTGGCCCCCCTCTAATTTAATTTGATTTTTGCGAGGTTAAAAGGGCAGAACTATTCTTTATATGTATAGGGAACTCTAGAACTATGTGGGGGGCAATCAGAACTCTAATAATTTTTAAGAAATTTGAAAGTTGGGGGGCCAACTTCACAGGGGTCCTAATATGCTAAATATTTTTACAATGTTAAAGCAGCCTAAGTGTTATATTTTTTACTATTTTGTAAGCAATTGTATTATTTTGTAATAAATAAAAATAAAATAAATAAAGTATTAATCTAAGAATAATAAGGATTTGGATTAAAACTAATGTAAGTAAGTTTATTTCAATTTTATTCCTATTTTTTTTTTCAAATTCATAAGCAAAGCTATACAAAAGAGAGATAAATCTCAAACCGCGTCTATAGATGGCCTAAGACATTAGTTTTAAAATCTTTAATTTGGTTGGCGTTCACTTTGTGGTACATCTTCATAACAATTTAATTAAAACACTTAACTTTGGTAGTGGTAGTGGTAAAACAAAGTTAAGTGTTTTAATTAAACATTAGTTTTAATCCAAGTCCTTTCATTTCTTAATTCTTGTAATTTCTCCTTTCATTTTTATTTGTTAGTTGGTTTGAGTAGAATTTGACCTAAATGTTACATATACTTTGATAGAGCGTTGTAACAAATCAAGTTAAATAAGATTTTAAATATTTCATTGTATAATTCATTATCCAGAGGTGTATTTGCACGGGAAGTAGTTTTTTCAATGGATATTTATTGTTGTTGCCAAACCAAATTTTCAGGCTTTTCTAAACTCAAAATTTTACTTTGTGCGCCTCGCGTATAAAACACTGAAATATTGTGAAGTTTTTGTTTTTAAGTTTTATGGTGATTTTAGAATATTTTTATTTAATTAGCAAAAATTGTTAAGAAATCAGCGACTTAGATTTTCATCAAGTTTTGTTATTCTTTGCAATTTTTGTTAATTTTATTAATGTATAAGGTTTTTGTTTTGTCAAGTTGCATAAGTAATGAAAATAAATATTTGTATAAAAACATTTCTTTGAAATCCGAGATTTGAGGCCACCTCGATTTAGGAGGCCCCAGTTGTTGAGCTTTCTTTATTTTATTTTTTTTTTCAAAGAAAAATAACTCCTTATAGATCTTCTTTCTTTTCTTAAAATGATTAGAAACTTAAAAATAGGTTGGGTTTTCTTATTTTCCTAAAAATAATAAAAACTATAACATTTTATACGAAATACCATTTCTACTTTTGTTCTTGTCCATTCATTGTATTTGTTCAACTGGATCTAGTATTGAAATTAATTTAACAATGGTTGTACGTGTATCATCACCACATGTTGCTGACACTTGTAAAATACTAACATTCCTAGTAAATTACAATCCCAGATTAGCAACTATCACTTAAAATATCCTTTGTCCCGCATACCCCAAAACAGCCACCCTTTATCAAAACTTATCCACATCCATTACATACATTAACCAAATTGTTTCAACATTAAAGATCCCACAATCCACCTCATCTCCAGAAGGAAACCGAGCCTAATGCACACACACGCCGGTTAATTACGATAATTACTCGGCAATAACACCAAATAACGAAATAACAAAACGCGAACCGAAGCGTGAAGTGAATGGGATGGAATGGAATGGAATTTTGCTCGGATGGAAACGTCATGTGGATGCGTCATCCGCCCTCGGAGTGCTGATAAATTACGACCTTTTGTAAAGTAATTCAATTTATGTTATTCCCTGTTCCCACTACAGATATCAATATCAATATCACAATATCGCAATATCTACTGAAATGAAAGCGCCGAGGCTGGGGCTGAGTTGTGAGGAGTTTAGTTGGGTTCAGTGGGCCGAGTGCTTGCTTATTAAACGTTATTTAATGAGATCGGTTCAAGTTCATTATTGGCTTTTGAGAAATTACATCTAAAGTTTGTGTATAAAGGACGGGGTGGTTTTAAATTAAATCCCTCGCGTTTTTTATGCGGTATTCTGAGATATGATCCTTTGATAGGAATGTGCGCACGTAATTAAACCTTAATCTGGGACATTTATTTGTTGTTTACATTTATTAATAATATCATGAAGTCTCTATTAAATGTGTAACATAAAGAATTAGTATAAACAATATATTTGAAGATATTAGCCTCCAGTGGCGTAGCCAGGATTTTTGCATGGGGGGGTTTCTAACTGAAGCACAGAAAGAAAAAACAGTTTAGACAGAATAATCTAATTTGTATAAACAAAATATTTCTATAGAAACTGCAGTTTTCTACCATTTGGATTTCAAATAATCATAACTCAGAAAATCAATCATGAATTTGCATGAAACTTTCTGCTGATATTAAGAAAACTATGCTCTTTCAAAGTACGTAAAAATGAGAAAAAACCTATATTTTAGTTTTCAATTTATTTTCAGTAAAAGTAAAAATTTGTGTTTTTTCACCTTGATTTTTGTAGAAGTTGGATTAAAAGAACATCATTACTCAAAAAACCAAAGATGAATTTTTAAAAACTTTTTGTGGGTGTTAACAAAACTATGCTCTTTCAAAGAAAATACCCATTTCATAGTTTTCAAGATATTTTCACTCAAAGTCAAAATTTTTGTTTTTTAGCATTAGTTTTCTAGCATTTGGATTTAAAATAACCATAACTCCGAAAATTACTCATGGATTTGCATGAAGCATTCTGCTGATATTGAAAAAACTATGCTTTTTCGAAATACGTAAAAAATAAACAATACCTAGCAAATATTTTTCAACTTATTTTTAATCAAAGTCAAAATTTGTGGTTTTTCACCCTGATTTATGTAGAAGTTGGATTAAAAAAATATCAATTCAAAAAACCAAGCATGGGTTTTTATAAAATTTTCTGTGGGTGTTAACAAAACTATGCTCTTTCACAATATGTAAAAGTCAGAAAATATCTACGTAATAGTATTTAGGGTATTTTCACTTAAAGTCAAAATTTGTGTTCTTTCACTATGATTTTTCTAGCATTTAGATTTAAAATAATCATAACTCAAAAATCAATAATGGATTTGGATAAAACTTTCTGCGGATGCTAAGAAAACTATGATTTTTTAAAATACGTAAAAATTAGAGAATAGCCGTTCGATAGTTTTTAGCTTATTCTCACTCAAAATCAAAATTTGTGTTTTTCACCCTGATTTTTGTAGAAGTTGGATTAAAAAACATCATTACTCACAAATCCAAGCATGAATTTTTATTAAACTGTCTGTAGGTGTTACCAAAATGATGCTTTTTCAAAATATGTAAAAGTTAGAAAATACCTATGTCAGAGTTTTTAAGTTATTTTTACTTAAAAACAAAATTAGTGTTTTATTTTTCTTTATTTTTGTAGAGTTTGTATTTAAAATACTTCATAACTCAAAAAAACATGCATGGATTTTTATTAATCTCTCCCTGCGTGTTAACAAAACTATGTTCTGTCAAAATATGCAAAAGTTACAAAATACCCATATCATAGTTTTTCAGATATTTTTACTCAAAGTCAAAATTTGGGTTTTTTCACTATGATTTTTGTAGCATTTTTATTTAAAAAACATCATAACTCAAAAAACCAAGCATGAATGTGCGTGAAACTTTTTGCAAGTGTTAAGAAAACTATGCTCTTTTAAAATATGTACAAGTTAAAAAATACCCTTATCATAGTTTTTAAGTTATTTTCATTCAAAGTTAAAATTAGTGTTTCTTCACCCTGACTTTTGTAGAAGTTGGATTTAAATAACATCATAATTAAAAAAAATAATCACCATTTTTTTATAAACCTTCTGTGGGTGTTAACAAAGCTAGCTCTTTTAAAATATGTAAAAGTCATAAAATACTCATATCACAGTTTTGAAGTTATTTTCTCTAAAAGTCAAAATTTGTGTTTTTTTACCCTGATTAGAAGAAGTTGAATTTAAAAAACATCATACATCATAAAAACAATCATGAATTTTTATAAAAGTTTCTGTAGGTATTAACAAACCTATGTCTTTTCGAAATATGTAAAAGTTAGAAAATACCCATATCATAGTTTTGAAGTTATTTTTACTCAAAGTCAAAATTTGTGTTTTTTCACCATGATTTTTGTAGCATTTGGATTTAAAAAAAACATCATAACTCAAAAACACAATCATGGATTTGCATAAAACTTTCTGCGGGTGTTGAGAAAACTATGCTCTTTCAAAATACGTAAAAATTAGAAAATTGCCCTTTGATAGTTTTCAACTTTTTTTTTTTTTTTTAATTTATTTGTAAAGGACATATGTTTTACATGTATTACAATTGTCAAAGGAGAAGAAAAACACTGATATAAAATACTTGATAATATAAACATGAAATACCATAAATTAAAATTACAATTAAAATTATTCACATATTTGAGGAGCTTACTTATAGTATGTCTTTAAAAGTGTCATGCAAAAAATCGCTTACTGAGTAATACGCCTTTTTAATTAGTAGTCGTTTTAACACATTCTTAAAAATATTTTGTTGCTTTATTTTTTTGAGGGAAACTGGTAGTTTATTATACAGCGTGAGACATCGATAATATGGTCCCTGTTCATAAAGATATGTATTGTGGAGTGGAACACTTATGCTATCTAAATTTCTAGTATTAGAGATAGAATTGTATGCTCGATTGGTTACAAACTTACTTTTATGTTTATGGACATAGAGGCAACAACTGTATATATATAAAGAGTAAAAAGTTAACAGATTCATCTCAATGAAAAGCGAACGACAACTTTTTCTAGGGCACGAGAAAGTTATTCTTCTGATTATTTGTTTTTGTAGCCTAAATATGCGAGCTGCATCACTGGATGCGCCCCATATAATAATTCCATACATAAGGTAGCTACTGATATGAGCGTGGTAAAATGTTAAAAGACCTCGTTGATTAACTGAGACCCTCATCGACAGTACTGCAAAACTAGCCGATCTTAGTTTGCCAGAGACCGTGTTTATATGTTCATGCCAACTTAGGGTAGGAGTCATGTTCACACCCAAAAACTTTTCCTGAACCAATTCTTTTATTTTAATATTGTCTGAGACTTGGATAGACATTTTTTGTTGTATTCGACTTCTCGAGTTTACAAATTGCATAAAGCCAGATTTGTCAGAATTTAACAACAGCTCATTTTCAGTACACCATGAGCGAAATATTTTAACTGCCTCACAAGATGTGGTATGTGCATTTTGGATAGAATTTTCCGTGATCACCAGGGATGTATCATCCGCATATTTGAAGACTTTCACATTTGACATATGTGAGAAAGCCAAGTCGAGGTCGTTCATGAAAATTATGAATAGGTATGGGGCTAGTATAGAACCCTGAGGTGTGCCGTGTTTAATAATCTCTCTTCTAGAGGAGTACTCGTGGTTGGCTGTATTTCCTAGATCGGATCGTATTTTAATAGTTTGGGTCCGTTCGTCGAGAAATGACCTAATAAGGTTGTGTGCATTATCGGATATGCCATATGCGGATAATTTCCTCAGCAACAAATTATGACTAATTGTGTCAAACGCCCTGGAGAGATCAAAGTAGAGAGTGAGTGCAACCTCATTTCTATCCAGGGCGCTGTACACATCGTTTAGGGAGTCAAACAGTGTATCAATAGTTGATTTGTTTCTGAGGAAACCCGACTGTGTATTGCGAAGCAAATTAAATTTTTTGAAATAACATTCTAGGCGTGTAAGAATAGCCTTTTCAAATATTTTTGAGAAGTATGAAAGAAGCGAGATAGGCCTGTAATTATTAATGTTGCGCTTATCTTTCTTTTTATACACTGGGCATATATTTGCTTCTTTAAGACACCCTGGGAAAATTCCCTGTGCAAAACATTCGTTGATAATATATGGTTATTATTTCGGCAACATCTTTGATAATAAATCCTGGTACTTGATCGTAGCCAGGGGATTTATGCGATGGTAGGTTGTTTATAATTGTAAATATTTCCTTTTCGTCAACAGGTAAAAGAAAGAAATTTGCAGAGGTATACCTATCAAAAACTCCATAACTTCCCGTTGGAGGTGATAATATATTTGTTTCTTTAAAATGATCACTAAATAGATTGCATAGTTGATTGGGATCCGTAACTGTTATGTTGTTATGGGTTAGTGCATTACATTTTGCATATTTATTATTATCATTGCTGTGAGAATTTATTATATTCCACACAGCTTTGATAGGATTATCAGAGTTTATTATTACTGATGCAAAATAGTCTTTTTTGGTAGAGCGTATTAGCTTCTGATGGTTTTTCTTGGCCGTTTTATATTCCTCGTGTGATCTAAGAGTGTTTAATTGTTTATGTACCCAGTGTAAATTTTTTAGTTTTTTTGCACTATATATTACTTCTTGGTTTATCCACGATCGGTTTTTACTTATTAGTTTTACTTTGCGAAGGGGAAACGAGTTGTTAAATTCGACTGAAAAGGCATTCATAAATTGGGTAAATTTCATATCGGCATTAACAGTGTTATTTTCATAACAAATTGTGAAATTTGTACTAGAAATTTTTTCCAGAAAATTTAAACGCGAGTGCGAGTTAAAAACGCGTTTAACAATATATTTCTGATTATTAAAAGGGTTATTATTATAATAGTTATTAATTGTTAAGGTAACAGCGCAATGATCAGAGAAGCCGCATTCAACCGTGTTCGAGGTAGCCTCGATATTAGTAAAAATACTGTCAATGAGGGTCGCAGTTGTATTCGTAATACGTGTAGGGGCTGTATTCTTAGCAGATAAATTATATACTAAAAGCGTATCTAGTAACAAAGTAGATTCTCTATTGGTCAAATTCAAATTCACATTACAGTCGGCACAAATTATTATGTTATTATATTTTGAACTAACAATATCAAGCAGTTTATTTAAATGGTCGATAAATGTTGTATAGTGCGGTGATGATGTAAAGAAAGGGGAACGATACAGTGATAATATTACGGACTTGGAGCCGCCCGCTCTAATAGATATAGCGCTGTATTCGAAAATTTTTTCAATAGTTTCAACATTAAAAGACACAACTTATTTGCACCTAAAGTCGAAATTGTGTTATTTTAACGTGATTTTTAGTGTGAATTGAATTTAGAGAAAATATAACTAAATTAATCAACAATGTTACAAAGTCATTAAAAAACAACTATTTATAATATAATTTCGCGTTAAATAAGAGCGTGTGTACATGCTTACTAACGCACATTTTTTTAATGATTTTAAACACGCGATGATTTCAAAAATACAAAATACAATTGATAGCAGCGACTAGGGGGGGTTCTAACTCCCCGTAACCCCTTGCTGGCTACGCCACTGTTAGCCTCTACAATGAGTTGGGCGAACTCAAGCGAAGGAAAACTATACTAAAATAAACGAATGTACTTATAAAACTAAATCTAACAAACTCGACATGGTATGGTATAACACTGTGTTTATTTATTTACTTTATCAAAAACATTAAAACTTTAAAATAAATATTGGCTTAAAAATGTGTACGGAGCAGAGCTGGGCAGGATTCGAATTATTCAGGAATCGAATCCTGGATACTAATCCTTTTAGAGGATTCAAAAGAGGCATTCGAATACTTTAGTTCAACTGGATTCGTGATCCAGATTCGTTACATTTTTTAAGAGAATTCGTATTCGAATCCAAATGTGGCTGATTCGAATCCTTATAAAAGGATTCAAATATTTATAAATGGATTCGAATACTTACAAAAGGTGTTGAATCGTCAAAAATAATTCAAATTAATTGTGAGGATTAACTTTAAAAATGTCTTTTGTGTGTTTTTAAATTTCTCGTTAAATCATTCTTTTATACGCGTGGCGCATGAAGTAAAATTTCGAGTTTAGAAAAGCCCAGAAAATTTTTACGGGGCTGTTAGTGGAAACGCTCGTTCGAAACTTCAAACTGAATGCTTTGATAAGAACATTAAATGTCTGAAAATGTTTTTAAAGACAATAATAATCTAGTTTTCAAAATTTTGTTTAATATTATTTGAAGTAAAACTGACATGGTAGCCACAATCTGAAATGTTAATTTTTTCCGGCATTTCCCTGATTCAATATATTTTTCCCTGACCTGTTATTATACCTTTCTTCTGTGGGAAACATCCATTTTGTTAAATTGTTTTCATTGTTTTTGTCAATATTTAGGTTAATTTTATAATTTTTTACGTGTTTTGTAATTTGCCTGCTGATGTTGACAAATTTAATAATATCATATGGCTTTTTTGTTTGTGTTTTGGTTGAACTGAATAAAATTCTCCATGACTTTTCTCTGACTTTCCCAGTTTTAATGATATTCAGTGAATTTTTCATTCACGTAATTTTCAGGCATTCGTCGATTTTATGATAGAGTTCAATTTGAAGTTTTAAACGGGTGTTTTCACTCCCAGGCTAAGCATGAAGTAAAATTTTGAGTTTAGAAAAGCCCCGTGAAAATTTGTCGAGGATCGCGCAGCGACCCGAGACAAATTTTCGGGCTTTTCTAAACTCGAAATTTTACTTCATGCGCCACGCGTACAAAACACTGATTTGAAGTAAAGTTAAAAAAAACACACAAATACATCTTTAGTCAGAGTAACAGTTAATCAGATATTTAGTCTGTTATCAACGATGTTCAGTGTTAATAATAAATAATTAGGTTTTGAATATTTTTGTTAAAACAACTGGTAACGATAATTATATATTAATGGTTGCAAAAAAATAATAAAATCAAATTTATTCTTAAAGGATTTGTATTCGTGAATCGAAAACACAGGATTCGAATCATATTTATCTCTTATTCGAGTATTTATGATTCGAATCACATTAGGTGATTCGGATTCGTAATTCGAATCCTTTTTACGAGGATTCATCCTAGCTCTGATACAGAGTGTCCGTATTTCAACAAAATGTATGGGGATCTCGGTAATTTGAAGAGATAGAAAGTTGGTTAAATTGGGATAATGTTGCTTATTTTAGGGTCCAATAATAATCTAAAAACAAATTTGAAATATCCAAATAAATATTCTTTCAAAAAATATTAAAATTCAAACTGACGCCTATCAGAAAAACAAAAGTGGTTTATGGTTTCCGATTACTATACCATCTGGGTAAATGGTATAGTAATCTGAAAATAAAATACTACTAGATTCCCTATTAAAAAGTTCCTGTAGAATGTCAAGTTGTAAATGTCTAGATTCAATAGTTTTTGAATAAAAACATAAAAACTAATGTTCAACAAATCATTTTTTTTTGTGATATCTCGAAAACAAAGGCAGATATTTCAAATTTGTTTTCAGATTATTGGTAGGCCCTAAAATACGCTTTGCCCCAATTTAACTAACTCTCTATCTCTTCAAATAACTAAGATCCCAACATTCTGTCTCAATATTTGGATTGGTCGCTTAGCAACTAAGCCAAATTTTTAGGCCTTTTTAAACTCGAAATTTTACTTTATGCTTAATCATGGAGAGTAAACACTTGTTAGAAGTGTCAAATTCAAATAAAAATAGTGAATGCCTAAACATTTATTACATTTCAATTTCAGGAGTTTTCACGGTAGAAGTAATTAAATATCATCCATTATTCGTGCAAAGTTCGCGTTTTAAAATTGGTCGTATTTGAAACTTAATTGCACAAAAGTGTACTGTCTAAAAATCTGAAACATGAAATTTGTATTTATTTATTTATTAAATTAATGGTGCAACATCTTTTTACAAGATAATTAATTATTATGCACTTTGTGCATTCGTGTCACTGACGATGCCACTATGAAGCATTAGATGGCGTTCGCTATCGAAATCATTAATAGTTTTCACATATTGGCTTGAAATAGTCAGAAATGTTCAGTATTCCTCAGCACTGGGTCGGGACCACGCTGAAGAGGACCTTGAAGTCCGAAACGCGTCTGTGGGTACCTGGTGCCGGAATACTGAATACAAATTCAATTTTGATATTTGTTTTCTGGTTTCACAAACAGAGTTCTGCTCGCTCGTGAACGAAACAGTGACCTGTATATGCACTTTGTGCATTCGTGTCACTGACGATGCCACTATGAAGCATTAGATGGCGTTAGTTATCGAATTCATTAATAATGATCATAGTAACATTTATTTCTTATATATAGACAGAGTTCGGAACATTTTCTAACAGGGCATTCGACCAATAACAAGGCAGGAAAGATGTATGTAATCTACTTTATTGTAATACCAATCGGGACTCATTTTGTCCCTTCCTCAGGGCTAACACTATAAACAATGAATAAATAATTAATATTGTGATAAATGTTACTAACTAGTTACTGAAAATTTAACAAATTATTTTAGAGCTTACATTTGTGATTTTAGAACACACTGTTAAACTGACGCTACTTGCACTTGACTTCCATATCATTACTAATCGGCAATTATATTTATTGTTGTTTAAAATTAAAATTGAGGTTATAGAAATGTGTTCGCAGCAATGCGTTGTTAAAGTTGATATAAAAAATTCTTGTAAAATACTAAAAACGGCACATAAACACGTTAAAATTATAAAACTGTCACTGTATTGAATTGATTGTTGGCCTATTTGGGTTAATATCACCGCAAATGTTTAAATTTGTTTTTTTTTTATCTTTTCGTGATCGCATCGTTAAGCGATGCGATTCACGTGTTTTCACGCAAACACCATCAAAGGCCGCCTATGGACGGGCACCGGCTTTAAATTAAACGCTTCTCAAATACAACGAATGCATTAAATTAAAAATATATATATATATATATATATATATATATATATATATATATATCAAGGTATGTATACTTAAAAGAAAAATTTTCTGTATGTCGTATCTAGCAACTTTGATATGTTTGTAAAACTTTTTAACTTATTAGTCATTTATTTCTATTGATTATTCACCTTCTAAAAACGGTTCTAAAATAGCGTATTTTCCGAGTAATAGCGATGATTCGAATCCTTTGTGAGGATACGAATCCTTTTTGAGGATCGCAATCCTTTAAGAATGTTTGAATCACCAGGATTTTGATTTGAATACAAATCCTTTAAAAAAATTGTAACGAATCCGGATCACGAATCCTTTTTCAAAAAATTTGTCGAATACATCTTTCTAATCCTACCCTGCTTTGAGGTTAGTTTACTCCTTAGCTAAGGTTCATATTAAAAATATAGAGTTTTTTATTATTACGTAAGGACATTAGTCGTAATATTAAGTTTTAAAAACCAAGAGATGTTTGATGTGTCTTTAAGTAAAATAACTGATTTTGTAGAGTTCTCCTCCTAGGAACGGAAAATGATGCATTTCCTAACAATGGTAAATTTAAAGATTTATTTATAATTCCATGGAGAGTGCATAAATCAGTTATTTTGCAGAATGTTGCAGAATACTTCAAACATTAATAGTGCGATTCTTTTCACAATCTACAACAAGTTAGTCTTACAAAGACTATATCAAACACTAACTAAAACAGCTACTTCCCGAACTATTACCCCGACGGACATTGAATTATACAACAAGTGTTTGCTGTTACATACAGTAACCTATTGCAAATAAAATTTATCTCTTATCAGTATAGCTTTGCTGTTTACTCTAAACAATTTGACACCTTACAGTGGCAGCCACGTTACCGTGCAATTCAAACATAAGTGTAAATGAAATGACCATCAATGTCCGTAGGGGTATAAGCTCGTGAAGTAGTTGATTCAGTGAGTATTTGATATAGTCTTTGTGAGACTAACTTGTTGTAGATTGTGAAAAGAATCGCACTTTTAATGTTTGAAGTATTCTGCAACCAAGAACTGACAATTTAATTTATACTTATATTCGAACTACACGGTAACGTGGCTGCCTGTCTAAGGTGTAACATTGTTTAGAGTGAGAGGCAAAGCTATACTGATGAGAGATAAATCTCAAAACGCGTCTATAGATGGCCTAAATCATTTGATCCAAATTGTTACATTTGCAGTAGGTTACTGTATGTAACAGCAAACACTTGTTGTATAATTCAATGTCCGTCGGGGTAATAGCTCGGGAAATAGTTATTTCAATGAGTGTTGGATATAGTCTTTGTAAGACTAACTTGTTGTAGATGAATCGAACTTTTAATGTATTTTTTGGAGAATCTGGTGGGGTAGTGGGTAGAAGGTCCCGCCGAGTCCCACCGGGTGGGGTCATTTTATAGTACAAAATGATTCCACCTGGGTCCATGGATGTGTGTGAATGTGTTTGTGACGTTTAAATGAAATTAAAATTGGCCTTAAGAAAAAAGTGGTTTAAATAAAATGATATAAAGAAGAAAAATAATATTCTGCCAATCCTCGCAGAACGCATTATCGGTGATGGGGGTATGGAAATATAAAATATATTTTGTAATAGTAAATTACAAAATACAAAGGTGAAATGGTGGAATGGTTTAAAACCAATATCCAACAAACGTATATAAAAAAGTAATGTATTTTTTTTGTTCATCAACTTTAGATTTTATATTTCCATACCCCCATCACCGATAATGCGTTCTGCAAGGATTGGCAGAATATTATTTTTCTTCTTTATATCATTTTATTTAAACCACTTTTTTCTTAAGGCCAATTTTAATTTCATTCAGGTGTCACCTAACAAGCTATAAATGTCGGCTAATATATCAATTTACAATATAATTAGCAACTTAATATACAAATTACAATATACGTTAAGTATATTGTAATTTGTTAATGGGTTGCTAAATATATTGTAGTTTGTATATTAGGTTGCTAAATATATTGTAATTTGTATATTGGGTTGCATATTGTATATGGGGTTGCACTCTATGTCAGCTATCGCCAAGCTTTTGAACCTTGTGGACGATTATGCTAAACATTTTAAATCTGTCGGACCACTATCACATATTTGTACTTGTTTTCAAATTGATTAATTATTAGAAATAAACAAAACAATTGCATGTATTTAATCAATGATCATAAATTATGTCAGATATAAACAATTGAACATTATATGAGTATACAAGGTGTCCGTATTTCGACAGAATGTATGGGGATCTCAGTTATTTGAAGATATAGAGAGTCGGTTATTGGGGCAAAGTTGCATATTTTAGGGCCTAACAATAATATGAAAACAATTTCGAAATATCTGTTTTTGTTTTCAAGATATCAGCAAAAAACGGTTTTTTTTAAATAATCGTTTTTATTTTTTTATTCAAAAACTACTGAATCTGGAAATTTATAACTTTGAAAATATAGAGGCACTTTTTAATGAGGAATCTAGTAGCATATTTGTTTTTAAGATAAATATATCATTTACCTGGGGACCATAGACAACTTTTGTTTTTCTTATGGGCGCTATTTTGGATTTTCATATTTTTTTAAAGAATATTTTTTTCTGAACTCAGTGATGTATCACACTCATAATTTATTTTAGATTTGATATTTAAAATTATAATATTTTCTATATTGCAAAAAGTGCCATGGAAACAATGACGTCATATCTATTAATCAATAAAATATTGACAGCAGTAAATCATTGTTGGCAGTCAAAATTAATTAATAACTGCCAATCTTCTGTAATAAGAATAATAAGTATCGATTATCACACAAAACATAAAGTAAAAAAATGGTGATGTGTCGACTTTCCCCGTTTAAGATATGATGACTTAAATATCAACAGTATGGAAAAATTGCACAAACTAAATTTATTCTACTTTTATTATTATTATTCCAAAACTATTTACAAAAAAAGTAATTCTTGCATTTGCATCTAAGCGTTATATAATTTTAACTTTACTGTAAATCAGTGGTTTATACGCGTGGCGCATGAAGTAAAATTTCGAGTTTAGAAAAGCCCCGTGAAAATTTGTCGAGGGTCGCTGCGCGACCCTCGACAAATTTTCTACGCGGGGCTTTTCTAAACTCGAAATTTTACTTCATGCTTAGTCTGGAAGTGCAGTACACTCGTTAGTTTAAAATACATCACAACTAGTGATGTTTTTCAACAACAAATATGGGTCCTAGGAGTTCTCATATGAGTGAGTTACTCAACTGTTTCCAAGGCACTCTTTACAAAAACAAAAGATTAACATTTTACATATAAAATGTACAATAAACTATGAGTATGATACATCATTTAATTCAGAAAAACAAAAGTTGGCTATGGTCGCTGGGTAAATGTTATGGTTATTTTAAAATAAAATATGTTATTAGATTTCTTGTTAAAAAGTGCCTGTATAATGTCAAAGTTGCAAATGTCTGGATTCAATGGTTTTTGAATAAATAAATAAAAAAGAAATTTCAAAAAATCCGTTTTTTAACAATATCTCAAAAACGAAAGAAGATATTGCAAATTTCTTTTTAGATTATTATTGGGCCCTAAAATAGAGCGTACTTTGCCCCAATTTACCCGACTCTCTATCTATTAAAATAACCAAGATCCCCATACATTCTGTTGATATACGGGAACCCTGTATATCGAAGTGTGCTTTGGTTTGTGCATTGTTCCCATTGATCGATAGAATCGACTGGTTTTTGTCATCTTGTCGGAAATGGGTTGTTGTTAATACTTACTATTCTGACATGAAACAATGCATTCACTTATTTATTTATTTATGGGATCCATTTATAATATAAATTACTACAAATGAAAATTCTTAAACTTAACAAAAGTACGTACATTTAAATTTAAATTGTGACGTAACCTAGAACCAAGATAAAAAATAAAAATATAATAAGTACCGGAAATATCTAGAGAATTATTTCTTTTAAGTATATATGTCTCGTTGTATACGCTGAATATTGTGAAGCATTTTTTTACAAAACCGTTCATTTTAAGGCATGGGTAGCCAAACCTTCATTTTATAAAATGAACGTTTTTACAGAATTTAAATCATATAAGAAATCATATAAATGTGTATTTGTTAGTTGCTTTAAAGAGAATTTGATCTAAACGTTACATATACTTTAATAGAACGTTGTAACAAATAAAATTAAATAAGATTTTAAATATTTCATTGTGTAATTCAATATCCGGAAGTGTATTTGCACGGGAAGTTGTTGTTTCAATGGATATTTATCGTCTTAAGTTAAGACATTGTTTGCATTTTCACGAATAACATTTTCGTAATTTTATATTCGCTACGCGACCAAACCAAATTTTCAGGCTTAATAAAAGATGGCAAACACTTGTTAATAGCTTCAAATTTCAAAGCGATGCCCCCATATTGCAACTCGATAAACGGATACCCTGTATTTCTTGTTTACGGGAAATCTTACTTTAACAAATTGGCTGAGCTGCTAAAAAGGTTGGACATCCATGATTTAAAGCTTCTAACGATACTTACATATCCCAAAGAAAATTGCGCGAATTTTGAAACCGCAAGATTAGGTTAGACGAAATAAATTTTAGTAAAATTTAATAACGTGAGAAGAAACTTAAGCAGTATATTTTTAACTTCACTTTAAATCAGTGTTCAATACGCGTGACGTATAGTTAATATGATTTTGCGGTTTACAAGCGTGCATTTTACATAATAACAAATATTACATTGAAAAACAGAAAGTTATGATTTAAACATAAAAATTAGTGGTAGTACGACATCTGATAATAGTGAATCACCGTCATGATGATAAATTCTAGATAAGATTATCTTGCGCTTCTAAAAAAAAAACGTGATTATTAACAACGAAGACAAAACATTAAAACATGTTTTGGTATTTGTTACATCTTCACGTGTTAGTGAAGATGTAACGAATACTAAAGATTATCCCCATAAAACTAAAAACGGCCGTAAACAGATACATTAAATGCAAACTGACTATAAAACCGGAAAGATTTAATGAAAGATCTGATTTATACGCCGAACAGTAAACGATTTGAATGCACAGCAAATGGCGAATGGTGGACACATGTCACGTTTGAAATTAGCGCATAAATTCCGCTTTCAATAAATGGCCCTTTATCCTTGAAAAGGCCAGATATTTCTCTGAATTTATTATATTGAAACACGTTCGCCGTCGGGCATGTACATATTAGTTTCAATATGTTACCTCGTCAATATGACTCGTTTCGTCAAATATACGGCCTCCCCCTTTTTGTCTGATAAATTCGTAAAAATCAATAGCGCCCTGTGAAATGTATCCTTTTCAAATATCAATAATGGAATTGGAAAAAAATATTTGATATTGAAATAAAAAACAATAGCTGAAAATATTGGCGTTTTTCATTAATATGTAACAATAAAAAAAGCATACATTCTATATACGTTGAAAAAAAGAAGAAACGCTGTAATTATCGGGATATGTATAGGTACTTAAAATAAAAATTCCATGTAAGATAATATTTGACTACATATTGCAACAATATAACATAAAATAAAAGTAAATTTACCAAACACAATATCGTGATATCAAAAATTATTTGGGTCAAGGGTGGCCACGGAATGGAAAATGGCTGTCTTAGCTTATAGCATCCTTTTGAAATAATTTTGTCAATGCCAAATTTTATGTCATACCTACATCAATTTAAAATTGTAATCAACTAAAAGTTTTGAAAGACTTATAAAAAACCTTAATTAAAGTAATCGTTGGAGATGTTAAACATTTTATATAAATGTGCGATCAAAGCTACGATATTTATTTTAAAATCCATAACCACCCTTGACCAAGATCGTGTTTGATATCACGGTATAAATACACGTACATTTATTTAATTTCGTAAAATAATACTTACTTTTGCCCGAATAACGAAGTAGAATTAATACTTGAACACGATCCTCATCGGGATGATCAAAGGAAACCGTTCGTTCGGTCGGCATCTAGAATGTGCAATGAAATTCGTTGAAGCCGATTTCGGTCAGTCTAATAGGATGATCCTTTCTACGCCGCTTGTTCAATTTGATGTATATCCGAAATTTTTTAGATGAAAGATCAAAAGGTCAATTAAATGCAGCCCTTGAGAGAAATACTAACTTTCCAATCGGAAATATCTTTCATCCAGCGAAGTTTTCTTTATATACGAAACCTCCTCACTTTATTCCCAGCGACTAACTCTTGAAATCGAGGTAGAAATCTTGATTCTTTTTAAAACGGTTTCAGAACACAGTCTGCTTAATTAAAAGTAAATGTCATTAAGTGCTATTAATTCTGTATATACCGAATGACGTTAACTGGGGATTGTAAATTTACCGACTTATTTAATTACCGGTAATTTGGGAATCAAAAGGTTTGATAAATCTCAATATACTTTTTTTAGGGGTAAAAGTCTTTAAATACATAGAACATTAATAACACCTGATGACTTGCATATAGCAAGGGTTTCCACACCTTTATTAAGCATTAAGTAAATATTTCACGCAGTTCTAAACTCGAATTATTTACTTTATGTGCCAGGCGTATTAAACAGTGATTTAAAGTTTAAAATATACTGATTTTAAGTGAAATGTTATGATCGATACTACTTTTGTTTGTAGAATAAACATTTAATACCGGTAGAAAACGTCAAATTATGGGTACATTTTTGAAAGCATTGCTTTATCGGTAACTTTAACATTTATACAAAATATCGGCATAAAAGTAAGAGTCATTAAGTGACTTTAACCTTTATACTAGGCTGGGAATGTTTTCTATTTAAGCGCACTAATATTCATTCGAAAGTAATTGAAATATTTAAATATACAAATTCGAATTTCCGACTTACTTTATACAATTCAGTTTTCATAAAGGTAGAAGTAATTAAGTGGCTCTAGCCTTTCTGCAAATCATCGGTATATAGGTAAAATTAAGTGCATTCGAACTTTATTGATCAATTAACATTAACCCATGTAAACTTATTGATCAAATTCTATTATTTTATCCGTTTAATACGACTCTTTTTATGACGATTATAAAAAAATCCCGTTGGTTTTTCATTAGAACACCTCCATGTTTTTTATAGAATTATTTTTAAAAAAATTAGAAGTGTTCCAAGGAAAAACCAAAGAGAGTTTTATGAACGATGGAGGCTTCTTCTTCGTTATACATGTTAATTCAGCAACATAAAACACTTTAACTTTTTTTGCATAACACACTATTTTTATTTTCATAGCTGCAGTTTCAGCAACTCAATTTGCCATTATCAAACAGATACTATTTGATAATGGCAAATAAAAATTTCGAGTTGTTGAAACTGCAGTCATGATAATAAAAATAGTGTGTTATACAAAGTTAAAGTGTTTTATTTTACCAACGAGAGTTTTTTTTATATTTATGATCGCATACAGTACAGGCGAACAATTGATTGGAAACCTGTATTACAAAATTGTTAGTAAAACGCATTTAGCGTTGAATATTTCAGAATAACGAATACACCTAATTGAAGATTATTTTAAATGCTTTAAAATTATGTCATTTTAAATTAATTTATTTTAATTTCTATGAGCCTATTAACAGGCAAACTAAAAACTAATCATTATAAGCATCGGACAATTAATTGGAAACATTTATTTTATTACTTTAAGTAAAACACTTTGTTTATAACTTTCAATAATTGTTTATTTTGTATTCACAACAAATGTTTCGCCACACTGTGGTTTCTTCAGGTGAAGAACAAGTGATTAACTTAACTTAATTACAACGTATATATAGGGCTAGCTGATAAGTAAGAGGGGTGGGGGTTACAGTTTTAAATTGAGCAATGGGGAGTTATTAATATCTGTCTGATCGTTTAGTAATTGATCGCTGAATTTTCTTTTGTTTATTTCGGTGCTTTCCAGGATGTTTAATTTTCCTCCTTTCTTCTCGATGTGTAGTATTTTGAAGTCTTCGTTGAAGTTGTGGCCTTCATCTAGCAAGTGGTTGGAATAAGTCGAGTTGTTTTTCTTTTTCTCGAAGCTGGTTTTATGTTCGTTCATCCTTTCTTGAAAGGCTCTCCCAGTTTGGCCGACGTATACTTTAGGGCAGTCACCGCAACTTAACAAATAGACACCGCTATGTCGAGCTCTGGATATTCTATCTTTATTATTTATTATGTATTTTCCTAATTTGTTGTCTGTTTTATACGCAATTTTAATATTTAGTTTTTCTAATTTTTTAGTGATAATATTAGTTTCTTTGCCTGTGTATGTGAAAGATGAATAATTTGTATGGGGGTTATTTTTATTAAGGGGTAAATTGAATTTATTATTGTTTGTTTTTGTTTTTTTTAATATTTTATCTATTATTGATTTTTTGAAACCATTACTAGTTGCTATTTGATAAATTATGTTTAACTCTTTTTTGTAATTTTCTTTTGACATAGGAATTGATAAAAGTCTGTGGATCATACTGTTGTAGGCTGCAAGTTTTTGTGAAAATGGGTGTGTTGAATTAAAATGTATTGTACTATCTGTGTGTGTTGGTTTATGAAATATTGAAAAATTATATTTATTGTTTATTTTCTTAATTGTTAAATCTAAGAAATTGATCGAATTATCAACTTCTGTTTCTAATGTAAATTGTATTTTGTTATGTTGTGAATTGATTATTTGTAGAAATGTGTTTAAGTGTCTGACTGTACCTTCGAATGCCGCTATTATATCATCTACGTACCTGTACCAGTAAATACATTTCTTGAAAGTCGGTAATTGCGATAATCCGTTTTCGAGTTTTATAATGAGATTGTTGAGTTTTTTGGCTATTTTTGTACAAGGGGCATTTATATATGAAACTACAGGTCTAATCGGATTGTTCTCCTTATGTAGTTTAATTAAACCATAAAGTTTGGGAGACTGAGGGTTCATATTTATTAATGAATATTTTTCTTTTTCCGAGAACAATGCGTTAGAGTTATTTACTGTTATTCTTGTTTGTTTATGGAATTTTTTAGTTGGATCTTTATTAATTTGTGTGATACTATTTTCAGAGAAAAAAGTTTCTATTTTATTAACATAATCGGTTTGGTTCATTGCAATAACTGTATTGCCTTTATCAGCTTTTGTAAACACTAAATTATTCGATTTTGCAAGAGTTGTTATAGATTTTGCTATTTCTAATTCTTTGTTATAAAATTTAGTTGGTTTAGTGTTTTTAAGCATATTGGCAAATCCATGTTTTTCAAATGAATTATTGTCGATGTTATTTTATTTTTACAGTAACGTATTTTGTTTGCACGAATGGCCGTTCTGACATTTTTTCAATATGTATATGAATTAGGGAAGCTGTTAATAAATATTAATAATAGACAGTTGTTTGTTACCGGTTTGTTTTAATTAATAAATTACGAAATGACTAGACCTCAGGTTGAAGCCAAGTTGGAATCTCTTATTTAAAGATTTAGAATTAATGAGAGGTGGATGTTCGTACATGTCGCCTTGTATATTAGTGGAGGAAAGGAGACTGTATCAAAGGTATCGACCCGATTACATAACCCAAAGTTTATAAAATCTAGCGGAAAAATACGTTATACTGATAACCGGTAAGACAATTTTCTTACTTTTTTATTCCACAGTTGATCGTAGATGGTTTATTTCAGTACAAACTTAAAGATGAGATGATTGTTAATTATAAATCCACGATAATCTGCTCCAACAATTAAATATATGTTGTATTAAGGTCGGAAATTCACATGTTATTTGGCTATAAGAACGAACAACGATTAATCTTCCACAATAATGAAAATAGATCTTTGAAACTTATACATATTGCACATTAAAGCTTTGCAAATAAATTGACACTATTATTTTTTTTTAAATCTTTCTTAAATTATATATAAATCAAGTAATGGAACACTCTTAAATGATCACATAAATCTATGCAATACTTTCATAGAAAACATTATTTCTTTTTCATATTGCTTTAATTTATTGAAGCAATTATTATAAACATGTTGTATTAAATAGATTATTCTAAAATAGATGATAAATAAAATTAATTGTTGCTTAGAAATCTCCATAAGAGCAATGTAAACTCTGATTATGCTTTTAATAAATAGGGGGCAACATCGTGCTATTTTAGTAATATCTTAAAATTATACTGTAATTTGTAATTTCCAAAAACATGTGAAAAGAAATTGGGTTTGGTATGTAGAATTCGTGTACGGCATTTGTCGCGACACGGGTTCCCGGTGCTCGGCCTTGAATTGCGAATGTAATTTTTCTGCCGCGGACTGTTCATTGATTATGTTGTTGATACACAACAAAGAAAAACATTATTAAAATATTTCCCAATACATTCTTTAAATATAAGTGTAATTTCTCATTTTTTGTACGGCTTAGCCTACTCACCTTGAAGTGCCGCCTACCTAGATTAGAGGGTAGACGTCCTGTCGTGTTCGCATTTATTCCGTTTGTGTGCATCATTGCAATTTACCAAATTAAGAAGTGCAGCACGCGACAGTCATGTACGATATTTGATTTTTGATAGTAATCATTTAAATCACTTATCTAGTTGCAAATAACACGAATATATATTTTATGTTGACAGAATTAACTATTTGTCTACAATATAAATATAGGGAATTTTTCTTTTATGTTTTTCCACTCCCAGACTAAGCATGAAGTAAAATTTCGAGTTTAGAAAAGCCCCGTGAAAATTTTCGGTGCTTTTCTAAACTCGAAATTTTACTTCATGCGCCCACGCGTATAAAACACTGATTCCAAGTGAGGTTCAAATATACATAAATTTCACAGTATTTTAGTGTTTTATACGCGTGGCGCATGAAGTAAAATTTTGAGTTTAGAAAAGCCCAGAAAATTTACTTCATGCTTAGTCTGGGAGTGGAAAACACTCGTTTAAAATTTCAAATTGAACTCTTTTAAAAAACAACGAAGATCTAAATATTTAAAGAAAATAATCTGAATTTAGAATACGTATACTTCAAAGAAAAACTCCCTGTATACACTCATATGGAAAATCTAACTAAAACAGCATATTTTTCGTTGTACAGATGTATGTATGTCGATAGAAATTCAATACCTATTCATTCATTCGCACGGCGCTATGTAAACAAACAAACAACGCGCTCCGCACTCATCATTTTAATTGTTCGTTGTGATAAAATTTGGCAGGCACTATAAACCAATACATAGTCAAAACTACTTTCTGAAATTTTGCTATTTCCGCGCCATCTCGTATCAGAGAAACACACAACCAGCAAAAATTGGCCCTCTTAACATGTTGGTGCTTGAACTGCCCAGCGTCACCTTGATTTGAATAGACGTCACTCAGCTCAAACTTATTATCTTGCTCATAAATGCTTAAAAAATCCACAATTGGCTCGTCAGCATACTAATTGGATGTTCTCAAATTGGAAAAAGTTCAATGGTCAGAGGTAGTAAGTTTAACTAATTTTGAGATGATGGTAGAGTATGTCACTCGTCCAATCAACAGGCGGTATAATGAAAAGTACAATAGTGCGACTGTGAGATTTCTACACCATAATACACCTACTGCGAGGTGTATTATGGTGTAGAAATCTTATTCAAATTCGAAACTGGGTCCAATGTGTCGTATTAATAGTAAAATGAATCAAATTCAATGTACAGACATCCTTAATACCGTAATGTTGCCAAATAGAAGCCAATATGTGCCTTATGACTGAATTCTCCAGCATGACAACGACTGTAAACATACCGCAAAGAGCATAAAAAGTTGGCTAATAAATTATAGCGATTTTGCTGGTCAATGCAAAATACGTAGGCCAGCACATTCCCCCGATTTTAACTCAATAGAAAATATAGGGAGCGAAGTCAAGGGATATTTACGCTGTCAAAATTACCATAACGTTGAAGAACTCTTTACAACAAAAAATCAAATTTGGAATACACTTTCAGCTCCCATCATTCGTAAGCTATTTAAATTAATGTCTCAGAGACGTCAGGTGTTCATAAGCGCTAAAGGATATGCGACAAAGTATTAATAAAATAAATGTTTCCCATTAATTGTACGATTAATTATTGTAATACTTTTGTTTATTATGAAAACATGCTATATTGATAAAATAACTTAAACCAATGAAAAGCGTTTAAAATTACACGGCACAACAGCATTTCTGTTCCATGAAATATTTTACACGATTCTAAGTTAATTTTTGACGCTGATTTCAAATATGTTATCAGTTTTTATGTATCAGCTCTAGTTTTTGAGTTACAAGGGGAGGCTGTTTTTTGAGAAAAAGAGGCATTCACCGTTGAAAAATATTTAATTACAACGAAACTACAAATTCTGGAATTTTGTTTTATATGATTGTCTACAGTTTTTGAATGAAGAAGTGCTACTTTGAATGCACCAGCAAAAATCTGCCATCATATGTGCATTCCAGCGACCTTAGTATCGTTCTTCCATTGTCCGAATATCTTGGTGGAATCGTTCGCCATTTTCCTCACTCAAGTCACCTAGATTTTCAGGAAAACGATTTAAATAGCTGTGCAGGAAGTGCACTTTGATGCTTATGTTGCATCCAAGTTGCTGGAAGTGAGACAACATTTCTTCAACGTGCTCAACGTAATCAATCATTCTTATTACCTAGGAAATTTTGAATAATCCAGACAAACGAATCTCATGCATTTTTTTCAATTTCTGACATTGACCGGCTGAAATTAGGATCGTTCACCAACTTTCGAATTTGTGAGCCGTCAAATATGCCTGCTTTAAGCTTTTCTGTACTTAGTTTCGGTGTCTTGAAATATACTTAAAACATTCACCGTGTTTGTTTAATGCTTTAACATATTGTTTCATCAGACCAAGTTTAATATGAAGAGGTGGCAAGATGATGCGATCTCGTGTCACAAGAGGTACATTTACAACATTAAAGCTTTCTGGAGATAGTGCTTTCCTAGCAGGCCATTTTTTTCTTGTCAAATGTTCTGCTGTCGCTCTGCTGTCCCATAAACATATAAAACAAGGATATTTGGTCTAGCCGCCTTGTTGCCCCAAAAGGAAATTTACCATCTTAAGATTAGCACAAATTTCCCATTCATGTTCGTCATACTTGATCTTGTTCATGACCAATGCTATTGTAGAGTATTCTTCCTTAAGTTTGGTTGAATGTGCGATCGGTAAGGAGCCTAGTTTATTTTCATTATGTAATAGTACACGCTTCAAACTGCGTTTTCACGAGTCGATAAATAAACGCCATTCTTTTGAATCGTATCTCTGTAAGCCCATGGTAGTCATCAAACCATTAATATCAGTGCAATACACAAAATCATCCTCTTCAGCGAAAAAATGAAGTTAGCCTTGTTCTCGAGTGCGATAACACGACACTTTAGTTTCTTTAGTTATGAGATTTCTGTCTTTCAATCGGGAAGCTAATAATTCAGAAGAAGTTTTCGACAGTCCAAGGTCTCGAACTAAGTCGTTAAGCTCGTTTTAATTGAATGGTCTCGGTTCCAAATAGTTTTATGGGGCAAAATCGTCATCGCTCGCGCTGCTTGCCTCATGTAGATGGTAGTGACGAAAATGGATCATTCGAATTCCTTACAGGTCTATTAGCAGATGTTGATGCGGGGTAAATCTATTTAGGACGGTTTATCTTGTTGATTCCTGTTACATTCACAACACAAAAATAGCAGTCATCGTGACGATTGAAAGGTTCACGCCAGATCATAGGTGACCGGAACTTGAAAGAGGTCCTCTTCTTAGTGGTCCATAAACGTAATTTCTCAACACAGATTTTGCATACAACATTGGGCACCCAGTACTTGTTTTTTTAATTCCAATCGAAAACCAAGACACTCCAAATATGCTTGTTGTACAAAATCGGTGACATCTAAACAACATTTTTTTTTAATTTATTCACCACAGATATTACAAAAACTATTTAGATCGTTTATTCAGACTTTTTTTGAAGACATGATAGAAATTACAAAACACCACCGTGTATATAACGATGTTACTCAATGTATAGCTTAAATTTAACTGATAAATGTGCGTTTCCACGCAACATATATAACATATAATATATATATATATATATATATATATATATATATATATATATATATATATATATATATATAAATTTAAAAATACCTAGAATTCTTAAACTAATATCAATTAAATATAAATATTAAATCTTGTCGCTTTTCGTCGCAACACACGTAGTAGCTGTATCTTAAAAACTAGAGCTGTTGGAAAAAAAAAACTGACTTGAGATTTGAAATCAGGCACCTCAATTTAGTAAAAAACCGTCAACATTTTTCACGAAACAGAAAAAAAGTTTGATTTTGTTGTGCTGTATTATCTTGATTTCTCTTACTTTGCTTTAATAAAATTCGTATCTTTAAATATGCCGTAATTCCGGAAACAAATATATAAAAAGCCACTGTATGTATATTCAGTTTTATAAACGTCGTAATATTATATTCAACATCTTTATTTAACAATTTTTGTCTAGATAAAAGAGTTTAAATAATATGAACCTAATATTTTTGAGCTCTTGAATCTAGAAAATATTTCACTGAAATTATATGAGTGTGCATTAGAATACAAACCATTTAATTTCGTAGTTGGCTATGACCTAAGATTATGTCTCGCTATGTTATTATAAAAAATGGCTATCACGGAAGATAGTTGAATTTGGCGTTTAATGTAAAATTTCAAATAATTTGTTGTTTTATTACTCCATTGTATTGGATTAACAAAGTTCAAACAACATGTTGTGCGTTTAATCACAATATGTAAAATTACGATTATGTTCGTAGCTTTATGTGTTTTTAATGAATATATTTTCTTTTTCAGGTAAGTGGATTTTTCTCTACTTGAACGAGTAACTCGTTTAAAAATATTTGAAGATTGCTTCTACATATCAGATATAAAGGTAAATCTTTCTGTCCATAATAATCTTCAGTAGAAAATATAGAGTCTATAAAGTAGAAGCCTACAGTCCTAAAATGTATAACTAAACTTTAGTAGAAAGTTGCTGGGGACTTCAGTAGAATTTGTTTAATTAGTAGAAAAGTCGAATCCAGTCATTAAAACGTGCAAACTCTCTACTAAAGTCTATTAATAAACCCCTTCGGAATTTAAATGACTAACTGTATTTTATAAGATATTTTAAGTTTTTTATTTCGTAAAATTGAAACTCATAAAATATTTTTTATGCCATAATATTAAATAAAAAGCTCAATAATTATATCATACAGGTAATTTTTATTTTAAATACACGTCCTGATGTATACGCAGTAAATTTTCAGGCATAGATCTAATAAAAGTGTTCAACTTAAAGCTTCTAACGAGTGTTTCCACTCCCAGATTAAGCTTGAAGTAAAATTTCGAGTTTAGAAGAGCCTGAAAATGTGGATGGTGGCTTAGCAAAGCGGAGTGAACATTGCAAATTTTCAGGCATTCTTAAACTGAAAATTTTAGTTCATGCGTCACACGATCAAAACACTAATTTAGTGTTAGTGTGAAGTTAAAATATACTGCTTGAGTTTAATCTCTGGTTAATATAAATATTTATTTTGTGTAATCAAATCTTGCAAAATGTAAGTGCCTGCAGTAATGGGTCCGTTTTCATCAAAATGTTCAACATTCAACATGTTTAAATTTGTTTGTGACAGAGCTGGGCAGAAATCGAATAATTCAGGATTCGAATCCTTTTAGAGGATTCAAAAGAGGCATTCGAATACTTTAGTTCAACTGGATTCGTGATCCGGATTCGTTACATTTTTTTAAGAGGATTCGTATTTGAATCCAAATGTGGGTGATTCGAATCGTTGTAAATGGATTCGAATATTTATAAAAGGATTCGAATATTTATAAAAGGATTTGAATATTTATAAAAGGATTCGAATACATACAAAAGGATTTGAATCGTCAAAAATAATTGGAATTAATTGTGAGAATTAACATGAAACATGTCTGTTGTGTGTTTTTAAATTTCTCGTTAAATCACTGTTTTATACGGGTGGCGCATGAAGTAAAATTTCGAGTTTAGAAAAGCCCAGAAAATTGAACGGGTGTTTCCACTCGCAGGCTAAGCATGAAATAAAATTTGTCTAGGGTTTGATTCGTCGAAAATTTGTATCGGGTCGCTGCGCGATCCTAGACAAATTTTCACACGGCTTTTTTAAACTCGAAATTTTATTTCATGCGCCACGCGTACAAAACACTGATTTGAAGTAAAGTTCAGAAACACACAAATACATCTTTAATCAGAGTAACAGGGAATCAGATATTTAGTCTGTTATCAACGATGTTTAGTGTTTATAATAAATAATTAGGTTTTGAATATTTTTGTTAAAACAACTGGTAACGATATTTATATATTGTTGGTTGCATAAAAATAATAATATCTAATTTATTCTAAAAGGATTTGTATTCGTGATTCGAAAAAGCAGGATGCGAATCTTTGATTCGAATCATATTTATCTCTTACGAATCCTTTATCGAGTATTCGTGATTCGAATCAATATTAGGTGATTCGGATTCGTGATTCGAATCCTTTTTACGAGGATTCGTCCCAGCTCTGGTTTGTGATGCATATTGGTATCTGATGAACGGTACTCGGCCATTTTGAAAACTTTAAACCTTCAAAACCAATCGCCAACACCAATCGGTCTATTTTGTATGATTGCAAAAATCCAAAACACTTCACGATTAACAGTCCGGTCATTAGAGAATTTCCCAACAGTTGGCTGTCTTTGATCACCGGGCTCAATGTTCTTCTGGATTTTTTCTTCTAATTATACTTACCTACATATTCCAAAGAAAATTGATCGAACTTTGAAAGCGGAAGATTTGGTTTGACGAAATAAATATTTTTAAAATTTATTAACATATGATCACAGTTAAGCAATACATCAAAACATTAAAAGTGCGATTCTTTTCGTAATCTACAACAAATTTGTCTTACAAAGACTAAATCAAAAACTCATCGAAACCACTATTAGTTATTTCAATGAATGTTTGATTTAGTCTTTGTAAAATTTATGAAATATTACCATTTTATTCATACTTATATTTAAGCAGTATAGTTTAAACTTAACTATAAATCAGTGTTTAATACGCGTGGCGCATGAAGTCAAATTTTCAGGCTTTTCAAAACTCGAAATGTTACTTTATGCCTGATCAAGGAGTAAAAATAAAAACACTCGTTAGAGGCTTTAAATTGATCGCTTTTATAAATACAACGAATTCCTGCAAATTTACCAAACGCTGTTTTTATCGGAATTAAGTATATTCTACATTTTTAATAATCATCACGGCTCAGGTTTTTTTACGAACAACGTGCAAATGTTATATTAGTAATTTTATAAACTATTGCAATGATGCACCAAACAATAGCGCATACTTTTGAGCAAACTAGACTTTTCTTGTTGATAGTTTTTTTTTAGAGTTATAGGTACAATAAACTACATATATTAAAGTAGATATATGAAAAGGCAGATTTTCTACAACGAAAATAAAGTTATTCAGATTTATTAAATATAATTTGGGCAGGTAGTGGCCGAGCGGTAACGTCGCCGGGCTGTATCGCTCGGCGAGCTACAATTCGGGTTCGATTCCCGTGCATGGCGAGACTTTGTTTAAAAATAATTTCTCGTCGTGACCCTGGGTGTGGTATGAATGTTAGTGCTTGTCCGTATAAAATAATAGCATTCTACAAATTGTAATGTTAACAATTAATACAAATACAAATAAATATATAAATGATGTTGGCTAATGGGCAAGTTTCCAAGGCCAGGCAAAAGCCAAAACAAAAAAAAAATATATATATAATTTTTTTAATAGAATAAAACGATTACTGTTTATGTTTTTTTTCCATTTTGATTTGTGATGTTATAATTTTTAAATAAATTTTTATTTTTTTGAATAATATTATTCGTTTAAGACCACAGCTTAAGTCGCGGGATCATAGTCGAATAAGCTTGATTAAATCATTTAGCTTTATAGTTTGAAAATACATTCAGACATTTTTAATAATGTCAGTGTTAATTGGGTCGCCTAGATACACCTATTTTTTTGATTTTGAGGTTTTGGCATCCTTAGATTCTACTCGTCTCAGGCTACAATTTTAAAACTAAATTGACCGTCAAAACCCATCCTAAACCTTTTAAAATTAAGTTTGAAAAATCCCGTTAAATGCAAAACCTGCCAATTTTTTACTTAGTTTGACATAATTTTTTTTGTCCCCATTTAATACAACGCTCATTACCACCATTTTAATTAATTTTGAAGACGCTGCAAAATCAGTTTTGTCAGTTTGCTACAAGTTTGTCAAAACGGCGATTCAATTCGACTACCTTTAAGAACTGGGGAAGTGTTGAATACAAATTTAACTATTTGTTTTATTGCCAATACTTATGTAAATTTTATTTTTCTAAGCGACTAACCAGTAACTTCTTGCACACGAGAATCGCAAAGTATATGAATTTTCTTCATGGAACATGTAATGCTTCGTGTTATTGAACAGGCGAATATTTAGTGTATGTGGAAATTTTTAGCTCCTTATGTTAAGGTTTGAAGAATTTGAGCGTTGATCAAAATTATGAACCATCTCTCTATCTCCTGGATTAGTGTAATTGGGCTAGGAGATCGATCTTAAAAAATCCATCTATGAAATAATTGTACTTCTAACTTCTTTCAATAAAAAGGTGACAAGTTAAACATACTTTATAATGTTTTATGATTTTGTGGCTTTGTCATAGATATTAGATATTAGATATTAGTTCAATATTTTTCGAAGTTTTTCAATATTTTCCAAGTAAGTGTGAAATAACCTTTCGAAATATCCATTGATGCTTTTTCTATTGGCAGAATATTTTATAACATCAAATAACTCCTTCTGGTTTTTAAGTGATCAAAATTTAATGTAAATGTAAAATAACCTTTCAAAATATCCATATGTGATATTACTGATTTTTCTATTGGCAGAATATTAAAAATTAAGAAATCATGTTTTTATTTACCAGGCTGGACTTGAGGTTTGGCTACAGCCCTCATTGATTTAATCAAAATTGTTCAACTAGAATACCAATATAGTCATCAGCTAACCGACTATCTAAATCACTTTTTTAAATTGGTTCCTGCTTTGACTAAAACTTACCAAGCTAAAATTCCAATACAGTATTTAGCTTTCCCAACGAATCAAATCGTTTTCCTGAAATAATTCATTTTATATTATTTATTTCGTTCCCAGTGTTTAAGGGCGCTCTTAGATGGACGTTTTTAGCGCGGAAGCGGAGCAGGACGGATCGTTTTTTTTTTAAGAGCTAATTATACGGAGCGGATTGAACGCGTTTTGCAAGCGGGCACAGAGACCGCTCTAAAAGAAAAAATGATTATTAATTCTTTTAATTATTTTGTTCTCATCACACTATTTTTACAAAAAATTGGGGCGATTTTAAATTGTTAGTTATTTTATTTTTCACAATTTCTAGAAAATATCATAAATTTTTTAAATATTAAATAAAATTATACTCATATCTTAGAGATGGAAGTTTACCTAAAAATTTATAATTTATATTTTTTGTTTATTTATTTTTTAATTTTGGACACTTATCTAAACGCAAAAGTATTTATTTTTGCTTTACGACTATATATTGTAAGGAAAATATTACGAATTTAACTCGCTTTGGCCGTATTTTTAGAGGAATATTAAAAAAAAAACGCCCGCTTTGAAAACGCGTTTCACCCGCCCGTATAAGAAGGCGCATAAGAAAACATGTGCTAAAACTGAAAAACGCGTCCATCCCGCTCCGTTCAAATTTAAACAGACGCGAGTGCTGGCGTTTTCTCCGCCTCGCACCCGTCCGTCTACGGCACATATGGGCAACCCCCGGCCCGCTGTAAGATATGATCCGGCCCGCGAGACATTTTGAAAAAAAAACAATTAAAAAAATATTACATTAGGTACAGTGAGGCGACAAACATCAAATTCTTTGATGTTTGCCGCCTCCCTCTTTGATAATCGCCGCCACTCGACTTGCTCGATCAAATTCTTTGAGGTTTGCCGCCTCACGGGCGACACATCAAAAGATTTATTGCTTCTCAATTATTCTAAACTAGTTTATTCCAGATTATTCGTTCATTTTGCCTATATAAGCGGGTGGATGGCCCGAACGTTAGTTCAGTTCTATTTGAGCTACCGAGGTGATAACTTGGACAAGCGATATCCTAGCGAACTGCTCGAGCCGTCAACTTGCTTCGTGACTTTGTGTGCATCTTGAGTGGTTACTAACTATAGTTTGTTATTAAGTTTATTGAACGAAAAGTAAACAAAAATGATGTCTGGTAGAAAGAAACGAAAAGTAGATACAGAGGGTCGCCATTTTCAAGAAAAATGGACTGAAGAATTCTTTTTTGTCTTGCACAATGGTAAGCCTATTTGTTTGCTGTGTAATGAATCCATTTCAGTAATGAAAGAATTCAATATAAAGAGGCATCACTCACAGGACAATTAAGAACAGACAAAATCCAGAAGCTTACCGCAAATTTGGAAAAACAGCAACAAATGTTTTATAAACAAAGAACACAACTTGATAATGTTGTAAAAGCTAGTTTTATAGTTAGCTCAAAATTGGCAAAGGCATTAAAACCATTTGACGAAGGAGAATGTATCAAGGAGTGTATGTTAGAAGTTTGCGGTATTATGTGTCCTGAAAAGAAAAAAGAATTTGAAAAAATTAGTTTGTCAAGACGAATTGTTGTTCGACGTATAGAAATGATGGCTAATGATATAAAAACAACATTGACTGACCGTATGGCTGCTTTTGAATCATTTTCCATAGTATTAGACGAGAGCACCGATTTGTCTGACACAGCTCAACTGGCTGTATCTATTCGAGGTGTTGATAAGGAGTTCACTGTTACTGAGGAATTGCTTGCTTTACAGCCGCTAAAAGGAACCACTACAGGAGAGGATATTTTTATTGAAGTTCAAAAGGTATTCACAAGTTTTGGCTTACCATGGTCAAAATTAATTGGAGTATGCACTGTTGGTGCACCTTCTATGGTCCGCTTACGTAAAGGTTTCATCGGAATTTTGAATGAAAAAGCAACAGAATTAAATGTGCAAAAAAATGATTTGATAGTCCTTCATTGCATTATCCACCAACAGAACTTGTGTTCTAAGTCCATTCGACTCCAGAATGTTATGAATGTGGTAGTAAAAACCATCAACTTTATTCGATCCCGAGGGCTTAACCATCGTCAGTTCAAGGCGTTTTTGGATGAAATATCAGCTGAATATAACGACGTAACATATTATTGTGAAGTCAGATTGCTGAGCAAAGGAAAAATGTTGAAACGGTTTTACGAGCTTAGAAATGAGATAGCAGACTTTATAAAAATAAAAGATAAACCACTATCTGTATTAAGTGACCCAAAATGGATATGTGACTTAGCATTTCTGGTCGATCTTACAGGCTATTTGAATGATTTAAATTTGAAACTTCAAAAACAAGGACATGATTTGTACAGCCATTTAAAAGCGTTTCAGATCAAACTACGCTTGTGGGAGTCACAGATGCTGTCTGGTAACAGTTACCATTTCAACACGCTCTCTGCGTATGAAAATATTGCTTATGCTCAATATGCTGAAGAACTCAAGTTACTGTTGGAACAATTTTTGAACAGATTTTGCGACTTCAAAAACATGGAAGACTGTTTCAGTTTATTTGCTACTTCTACAACATATATTGCACAAAATGCTCCAATACACCTACAAATGGAGTTGATCGAGATTCAAGAAAACTCACTCCTAAAATCCAAATTTGAAGACGTAGAGTTGTGCGATTTCTACAAAAAATACCTAGAAGAAGACAATTTTCCGCAGCTTAGAAAATTCGCAAGAAGATTGATTTGTGCGTTTGGCAGTACTAATAAATGCGAACAGTTCTTCTCATTGATAAAAGTTAATAAATCAACACATCGAACAAGACTGACTGACGATAATTTGGAAAATTCTTTACGTCTTTGTGTCAGTGGAATTAATCCAAATATCGATGGATTAGTTTCCCAAATTCAAGCTCAAGTGTCTCATTGATTTCGGTGTATTTAACTTTCGTAGTTTGTAACAATTGCAAATTTAACGATTTAATTATAATGTACCATTTTTTTTAATTTCATTTTGTTATTTTAATAAATTGTACTATAATAACATTGTCGTATTATTTCATGTCTAATATCTATCGCAAAAAATATTATCACTACTTTAAAATGCACTAAGTACTTTCAAACGCGGCCCGCGAATGTATTTGCACGCTAAAGTTTGGCCCTCATCATGTCAAAGGTTGCCCATACCTGGTCTACGGACTCTCATATAAACCTATGTGTTAAAACGCAAACGCTTGCGCCCGCTCTCGTTCCGCTTCGCGTTCAAAACGTCCATCTAAGAGGTCCCTTAGTCTTCCAAGAGTAGTGAAAAGTCTATGTTTTTTTCGTATAAAGAAAACGGGTCTGGATCCGCAAAAAAATGTATTTCTGAAGATGGATTTTTATTCACGAAACGAACTATAACAATTTCCAGGTGGTTTTTTTGATAACATATTTTTTTCTAAAAATGTGTTTTATAACTCGAAATTCCTAAAGAATTAAATAAAATCTGAAAAAAATGTGATGTGATCTAGTATACAGGGTACCTGTTTTTTAATTCGAATCACGAATACTCGAATAAATTATTCGTAAGAGATAAATATGATTCTATCAAAAATTATAATAATAAAAAAATTATAATATAAACAAAAACGAATATCTTTGAATATTTTTAACGTTAACCATTCGATAAGACATAAAATGTTGCCATAAGAAAGTTTTACAGAATTTTAATAAATTAAAAATATAATATTATTATTAAGCACTAAAATTTGCAACGTTGCCACCATTTAACCGATTCTCTAACTTTTCAATTCTCTATCCCTATAGTGGCGCTCATAAAACGGGCACTCTGTATACGTTCAAAATTTGTTTTGAAGCTACAATTAAAAGGTTGATTTTTGAACACAGGTAAAACCCTCTTATTTCAACTGAAAAACGTATTTACAATTAAATTGCAGAATATCTTATAAATATCACAAATAAGTCAATGAACTACGACACATGAAACTTGACATGGCATCCCAAAAGGTCACCGTCGCAATATTCAGTATTAGCATCTTACGATGCACATTGTTGGACATGCGGCATGCGGTTTATCAGCAATTATGGTAGGTCAAGGAAGTGGTAACAGAATACGGTGTTATTTATAGATACGAATGGATACGTTCAATGGTTCATTCATACCTTCCTACCTCAACAAAATCAATAAATTACATATTTTATATTATTTTCGTTGTGACCTAGTAAGTAGGGCAGAGTAGAGTGAGTGGTTGTCAGTGTCATGGCCATAGATCATGTCCGGTCAATGGCACTTTTGTTTATTATCAAGCATGCCCTTACTTTATATAGGTGTAATTGAATATACATAATATTGGCAAATTCATACAGAGATTTGTTTATTACATATCCCAATCCCAATAATACATATCCCAATGTAAATATTCAGGCATTCATTGATTTTATAAAAGCATTCAACTTAAGGTCGAAAATTCACATGTTATTTGGCCATACGAACGAACAGCGATTAACAATAATAAAAATAGATTTATGAAACTTATACATATTGCACATGCTTTGCGAATAAATTGACACTATTCTTTTTTTTAAATGTTTCTTAGATTTTATATAAATCAACTAATGGAACACTAAATTGATTGTGAGTTACGTGAAGATCAAATTAATTTAACGAATAAAGCACTAATAACCTTTCTTCACACTTTTATTTGAATTACCAAATGTACATTTCGGACACTGGTCACTTTGTGTCCGAAATTTACATTTGGTAATTCAAATAAAAGTGTGAAGAAAGGTTATTAGTGCTTTATTCGTTAAATTAATGGAACACTCTTAAATGATCACATAAATCCGTGCAATACTTCCATAGAAAACATTATTTCTTCTTCATATTGCTTTAATTTATTGAACTAATTATTATAAACATGTTGTAATAAATATATTAATCTAAGATAAATGATAAATAAAATTAATCGTTGCTTAGAAATCTCCGTAAGAGCAATGTAAATTTTGATTATGCTTTTAATAAATAGGGGGCAACATCGTGCTATTTTAGTAATATCCAAAAATTATACTGTAATTTCCAAAAACATGTGAAAAGAAATTGGGTTTAATATGTAGAATTCGTATACGGCATTTGTCGCGACACGGGTTCCCAGTGCGCCGCCTTGAACTGCGAATGTAAATTTTCTGCCGGGGACTGTTCATTAAATATGTTGTTGATACACAACAAAAAAAGAAATTATTAAAATATTTCCCAATACATTCTTTAAATATAAGTTCATTTTTAGAATCATGTTTTGAATAGGAATGTGGAATGCCGGTAAATGTTGATTCAAGTGATGAGTCAGAAAAAGCATTTCAGTCAGAAAGCGCGGGCTTTCTGTATCAATGCAGAAAGCCCGCGCTAATTCGGAAATTCCCCTAATTAACGAAAAGGTTGATTTAGTGTATACCCCCATTTTTAATTCTATTTTGTAAATAACCATTCTTGTGTATATACACCTGTAAGATACCGTAATTTAAATCACTCCGTTTGATAATGGCAAGTTGAGTTGCCGAAACTGCAGTCACAAAAATTACAAATATTGTGTTAAACAAACAGTTAAAGTGTTTTATTTTATTTAATCGAAGAATGTTCAACGCAAATGACACTTTATAATAAAAACAGCCATTGAAGCCAAAGATCGGAAAATTCAGTAATTTATATTTTAAATTTTACTTTAAATCGTTTTTTTTTTAAATAAATTTGTTTTTTTTACTTTAATTTGAGTTTAGAAAAGCCTGAGCGTTTGGATTTGGACGCTTCGCGTGCAAATCCAAACGCTCAGGGTTTTCTAAACTCAAAAGTTTGCTTTATGCTTAATCTGGGAGTGGAAGACACTCGTTAGAATTATAGTTAAATAACAACAGATTAATAACTATAATTCACCAAAGTTTGTTAACTTTAATCAAAAGATAGTTTATTATAGTGTTTTTATAGGTGCTTTAATGTCACGATCATTTAAAAAACAGTTTATTGTTAATTAAAAAAACTGGTTGAATAAAGTTATTTTCAACTGAATGTAAATAAAGAAAATGATAAAAATCACACTTAATGACAATAAAAGTCTATTTTGAAGTTAGATTGTAACAAATTGACATAGTTGCATAACTTTTAAATGTAATTTTGCATTTGAAAAATGGTAATTTTTTATTTTAAACATTAATGTTAATAATGGAAATGCCGAAAAGAACATTAAACGATTACGTATTACATACCAGCAAAAAGGTAATTTTTATGTAAAATATCAAACGTGTCAATTGTGACGTAAAATGTTATCTGAATTGTTAAATCTCAGAAAAACTGGTTAGGTCAGTCTACTAAATAATATTTTTCTTGTTTTTTTTTCCTAAAAAAACATTTTTGGTATGAAAATACAATTTTTTCAGAATAATTTTCCGTTTTTGCCATAATTGTTACTTTTTCACATAAATTGACAATGTAGCTTGTCATTATGGACACCCGCTGTCAATCCGTGTTAAAAATTTCAAATTATGCTTTTTCTTTCTTTTGCATAATTAACTATTTTTGAGAAAATTTCCCGTTTTTAACATTAGTAATTATTTACATAAATTGACATTTTCAACCTAGCTTGTCATTATCGACACACACTGTCATTACGTGTTGAAAATATTAAATTATTTTTAAAAAAGAGACAATTTATGTAAATAAAATTGTCGTATTTTTTTAGGACATCGCTGTATTTTGACTGTTATGATATTTTGATCAACTGCACAACACTTAGTCAATCGACTGGTTTTTATTAAAATTTGATAACTTACTTAGTAGACTGTATTAGTAGGCACTAGTTCAACTGTTTTTTGACTTTAATAGTTATTTTATACTAATCACTTGGTCGGCTGTATTTTGACTATTGTGACATTTTGAATGTAAGTCACTAGTTCCACTGTCTTTTAACTATTACAGTATTTTCATATTATTCACTCGATCGACTGTGTGTTGACTATTGTGACATTTTAACTGCAAACCACTAGTTCAACTCTTTTTTGACTATCAATACAGTCGATTTGACTATATATTTTTATATTAATCACATGATCGATTGCATGTTGATTATTGTGACATTTTGACTGTAAGTGCTGCTTTACACACACAAGAATTCTCGCAGAAATTCATAATATATTTAATAAAGAAAAAATATTATGTTTATGCAAGTGTAATACAGCAATGTTTATAATATTTTTCTGGCTAGAATTCTCGCGAGAAAAATATTGGGCATGTTCAATATAATTTGCATAAGAATTTTTGACAGATTCAGCTTACTCGCTTTTTCATAACCTTAAAATTAGTCGTTACTAGTTATTATTACAAACGGCAGTGGAGTATTTTTATGAATACCAATTTATGCAGCTAAATGTGTGCTTTGCCGTTTTGAAATATATTCGCCACAGCCGCCGCAGCAAAAAATAGAGAACAGCTAATGTTAAGCACATGTCATATGTTCTGTAGTGCGCGTGCAATACAGGGAAAAATATTTTTATATATACAATTATTGCCAAACTATTATATAAAATTCTCAAACAAATTTCTGCGAGAATTCTTGTGTGTGTAAAGCGGCTCTAAGGCACTAGTTCCGCTGTCTTTTGGCTATTAGAGTATTTTTTCACTCGATCGACTGTATGTTGACTATTGTGACATTTTGACTGTAAACCACTAGTTCAACTGTTTTTTTGCTATTATAGTGTTTTCATGCTAATCACTCGGTCGACTGTATTTTAACTATTGGGACATTTTGACTGTAAGTCACTAGTTCGACTGTCTTTTGACTATTACAGTATTTTCATATTAATCACTTAATCGACTGTTTTTTCAACAATTATGATGTTTTGACCTTAAGTTACTTGATCGACTGCCTTCTGACTAAGACAGTATTTTCACATTATATCACTCTGCTGGCTGCATTTTGACTGACTATTGTGACATTTTGATGTTATGTCACTGGGTCGATTATTTTTTTACTATAACGATATTTTCAGATCAATCACTATGTCGATTGTATTTTGACTGTAAGTCACTTGGCCGACTGTTCTTTTATTATGACGATGTTTTCACAATAAATCAGAATACTTTGACTATTACGGCATTTTGACTTTAGGTCACCCAGTTGGCCGCCTTTTGACTGACAGTATTTATGCAATCAAACACTCTGTCGACAGTATTTTGACAATTACGATATTTTGACTATTGTGACTGTAAGTCTGTGAGTGTGACTCACAGGTATGGAAGAGAAAACATTGGTAAATTTCATGGATTTATCCAATGCATTCGATTGCGTGTCGTACCTAACACTGCTTAAAAAGTTATATTGCTATAACTTCTTTCCAACAAGTTGCCGAATAATTGTTTCGTACTTATCTAATAGAAAACAAACAGTTATTTATGAACGCAATACATTCCAACAAACATCAATAAATTCCACAAGGATCCCACCTGGGCCCATTATTATTTTTAATATATGCAAATGATTTACTAGATTCCTTATGCAAAGAGAATATTTAGGTGGTACAATTCGCTGATGACACTTTCATTACACTTAGCAGAACTAACATGCAATGTTTGCTAAATATAGAAAATGATGCTGGCTATAAAACCAACAGTTGGTTTACAAGAAATAAATTATCAATGAATGACGAAAAGAATGTCAGGTTATTATTTTTCTTAAGAGAGCACCATGAAGAAGCAAATTTTCTGGGGCTTTTCGTTGATGAAGTGGGGAGTACATACAGAAAACTTAGGCAATAAGTTAAACAAATATATATTTTTATTACGAAATTTAAAACAGAGTCTGTCTGCAGATATAAAAGTAGCATACACTCTTTTATTCACAGCTCTCATATGGCCTTCTTATTTGGGGTCGTTCATTATCTGCCAACAGAATATTCTCTTTGCAAAGACGAATTATACGAATAATGACTGGCTTGAGATACCAGGAGGATTGCAAAGAAAGTTTTATCAAATTGCGAATTCTGACATTACCATCGCAATACATTTATATCTGTTGTCGGCAAAAAGGAATCGGCACAAATATAATACAAATAATGATTATCACGATTATCCCACGAGGGGAAGTGGACTGATACGGCTAAATCATAATAGGTTGACATTAATAATGCTCTATAACAAGCTTCCAGAGAGTATTAAAAATGTAAATTTAACAAAATTCAAATTACTCATTAAAGAATACTTATTATCAAATACATTTTATAGTATCACTGACTTTCTGTCGAATGATAATAATATGCAGTGTTTTATAATAGTGCATACATTTATTTAATTAACATTATTTATTATTTTAATACACAAGGTGTCCGTATTTCGACAGAATTTTTGGTTATTTGCAGAGATAGAGAGTCGGTTAAATTGGGGCAAAGTTGCGTATTTAAGGACCCAATAATAATCTAAAAACAAATTTGAAATATCTTCTTTCGTTTTTGAGATATTGTCAAATAGCGGATTTTTTAAAATTTCGTTTGTGTTTTTTTGTTCAAAAACCATTGAATCCAGACAGTTACAACTTTGACAATATACAGGCACTTTTTAGAGAGAAATCTAGTAACATATTTTATTTTAAGATACCTATAACATTTACACAGGAACCACAGCCAACTTTTGTTTTTCTTATGGGCGCCATTTTGGATTTTCACATTTTTTTGAAGAATATTTTTTTCTGAATTCAATGATCTACCATACTTATAGTTTATTGTACAATTTATATGTAAAATTTTAATCTTTTGTTTTTTGTAAAGAGTGCCTTGGAAACAATTGAGTAACTCACTGATTTGACAACTCTTAGGACCTATAATTGTTGTTAAAATACAGTTGTAATGTATTTTAAACTAACGAGTGTCTTCCACTCCCAGACTAAGCATGAAGTAAAATTTCGAGTTTAGAAAAGCCCCACGTAGACAATTTGTTGAAGGTCGCGCAGCGACCCGAGACACATTTTCACGGGGCTTTTTGAAACTCGAAATTTTACTTCATGCACCACGCGTATAAACCACTGATTTACAATAAAGTTGAATATATACAACGCTTAAATGTGATGGTGATTAATATTTATTGAGATGTAGTGACAATGGAAGAATTACTTTTTTGTGAATAGTTTTGGAATAATAATAATAAAAGTAGAATAAATTTAGTTTGTTCAACTTTTTCTTACTGTTGATATTTAGGTCATCATATCTTCAACATGGAAAGTGCTATGATAGACACATCACCATTAATTTATGTTTTGTGTGATAATCGATACTTATTATTACAATAGATTGACAGTTATTAAATAATTTTGACTGCTAACAATGATTGACTGCTGTCAAGATATTATTGATTAATAGATATGACGTCATTGTATCCAAGGCACTCTTTGCAAAAAAGAAGATATCATAATTTTAAATATCATATCTAAAATAAATTATAAGTGTGGTACATCACTGAGTTCAGAAAAAAAATTCCTTTAAAAGCATATGAAAATCCAAAATGGCGCCCATAAGAAAAACAAAAGTTGGCTATGGTCCCCGGATTATTTTTTTTATTATTATTATTCTTTATTTACGGAATTCACCTTTTTTACAATTGAAATTAACAACATTAAAGCAATAAATAACATGTAGGAATAAAATATTGAATTAAAAGATAAATATAAATAATTATGATCACTGGTCATTGTATGAAATTTGTCAACTTAATGCGCTTTAATCGGTTTTTAAGCTGCGGCAGTGAAGATGTGAATAATAAAAAGTCGTTACTACGCGACAGTAGGTTTGCGTAACGCATCATACGATCCATGGGATTAAACATCCCATAGTTCGTTGAGTGAAATGCCAATCTAAACAAGGGTTTATGTCTAGACTGAGCATTTCTTGGTATATTGAAATTTAACATCTCCAACAGTTCGCCGCAATTCAAAATCCCATTAACTAATTTAAATAAAAACACAATGTCAAGAAACTTTCTCCTCTCCGCCAACGATTGAATATTTAATCTAATCAGCATCTGGCTATGGCTAAAGATTGAATTAGGGCCATCCAGTCTAAACTGCATAAGTTTTAAAAATTTGCTCTGCACCATTTCCATTTTTTTAATTGCTGTACCAGTGTATGGGGCCCATACTGATGATCCATATTCTAGATGTGGACGTACGAGTGCTAAGTACAAGTACGGATAAATGTTATAGTTATCTTAAAAAACAATTTGCTACTAGATTCCCATTAAGAAGTGCCTGTATATTGTCAAAGTTCTAAATGTCCAGATTTAGTAGTTTTTGAATAAAAAAATAAAAACGATTTTTCAAAAAAAACAGTTTTATGTTGATATCTCGAAAACCAAAAAAAAACTTAACCGACTCTCTATTTCTTCTAATAACTGAGATCCCATACATTCTGTCGAAATACGGACACCCTGTATTATGAGTTTGTGTTTTTTAGTAATACTTTTTAATATGTTGTTATGTTCATGATCGTCATTTTATATAATGTAGTTATAAATATTACTTTTACACTTAATGACTTATTTATATTTTATTCATTTAGGACTAGTTATTTTTATTCTAATGTAATTTTTACTGTTTTTACTTGCAAAGATTTCTTTAATATGTGCTATCTGTGATTGTTAATTAGTCTTAAGTGTTTTAAGTGTTACTCCCAATGAAATTATATATATTAAATGTATGACTTGTGTAAGCCGAAAGCATTAGCACCAATAAATATGATATGATATGATATGATATGAAGTAACGAGTGTCTTCCACTATCAGACTAAGCCTGAAGTAAAATTTCGAAAGAAATTTTAAAGCTTTTCTCGAAATACTTCATGCGCATCGAAATACTTCATGCGCTCATATCAACACCGATTTAAGGGAAAGTTGATGTACCTGGGGCCGTCGCTCCCTTGTTGCCTAAAAATTTGGTTTGGTGGCTACGCCATTTCATAAATTCGAAATTTTCGAAGTTCATGCTTAATCAAGGAGAGAAAATACTCGTTCGAAACTTCAAAATGGTTGCATTTAAAAAAACAATAAATGCCTAATATTTTTAAGCTCATTCATCTGAATCAGAGTTGGGACGAATCCTATTAAAAAGGTTTCGAATCACGAATCCGAATCACCTGATATGATTTTAATCACAAATACTCGAATAAAGGATTCGTAAGAGATAAATATGATTCGAATCACGAATACAAATCCTTTAAGAATAAATTTGATTTTATAATTTTTTTGCAACCATTAATATATAAATATCGTTAGCAGTTGTTTTAACAAAAATATTCAAAACCTAATTATTTATTATTAACACTGAACATCGTTGATAACAGACCTTTACTTCAAATCGGTGTTTTGTACACGTGGCGTAAGAAGTAACATTTCGAGTTTAGAAACGCCCGTAAATTTGTCTCAGGTCGCTGCGCGACCCGAGACAAATTTTCACAGGGCTTTTCTAAACTCGAAATTTTATTTCATGCTTAGTCTGGGAGTGGAAACTCCCGTTCAAAGCTTCAAATTCAATTCGACGAATGAATATCATTAAAACCGGGAAAGTCAGAGAGAAGTCATGAAATTATATTCAAAATTCACTAACAAAATCAAAATCAGCAAGCAAATTACGAAACATAAAAATTTATATAATTAATTTAAATATTGACAAAAGCAATGGAAACAATTTTACAAAATGGGGGTTTCAAGCAATAGAAAGTTATATTAAAATGCCAGGGAAAAAAATCTTGAATCAGAGAAATGTCGGAAAACTTTAAAACTAGATTATTATCTTTAAAAACATTTTCAGTCATTTAATGTTCTTATCAAAGCATTCAGTTTGAAGTTTCGAACGAGCGTTTCCACTCCCAGACTAAGCATGATGTAAAATTTCGAGTTTAGAAAAGCCCCGTGATAATTTGTCGAGGGTCGCGAAGCGACCCGAGACAAATTTTCTGGGCTTTTCTAAACTCGAAATTTTACTTCATGCGCCACGCGTATAAACAGTGATTTAACGAGAAATTTAAAAACACACAAAAGACATTTTTCATATTACTCCTCACAATTAATTCTAATTATTTTTGACGATTTAAATCCCTTTGTAAGTATTCGAATCCTTTTATAAATATTCGAATCCTTTTATAAATATTCGAATCCTTTTATAAATATTCGAACCTTTTTATAAATATTGGAATCCTTTTCTAAATATTCGAACCTTTTTATAAATATTGGAATCCTTTTATAAATATTCGAATCGTTTTATAAGGATTCGAATCACCTACATTTGGATTCATTTGGATTCGAATCCTCTTTGGATTCGAATCCTCTTTTAAAAATATAACGAATCCGGATCACGAATCCAGTTGAACTAAAGTATTCGAATGCCTCTTTTGAATCCTCCAAAAGGATTCGAATCCCGAATGATTCGAATCCTGTCCAGCTCTGATCTGAATATATACATTTAAAAGAAACGTTCCCTGTATGAATATAAATTCTGTAAATTCATTCAAATAAATGGAAGTGATATTATAAAATGTAACATCGTGAATGCATGCAACATTCAAACGAAATTCTCCGGAAACCCATCCGATTGCTTGCAAAAATGAATACATTCTCCTGCGATGGTCGAATTCTTCCCTTTTCCGCGGATAAGTTATCGTTGCAAGGGGGCGGAATGAGTGTCGCTATGTCGGGAAAACGCGTTGTACTCCTATTCCGCTCTCGTGTCGGGCATTATTTTTGACGGGCTTCCAAATAAGTAATACAAAAATATCGAATTGTGTTGCGATAATAAAGAAAGTGTTGAGCTTGTTCCGGGTGGTGTTTTGTTGCTTTGGCGCCAAGCCAGAAACAAACGACCGGAAAACTCTAAACATGACGATAACGCCACGGAAACCTTCCATCCCTCTCTCGCGCCATTCACCCTCGCTGCTTTTTTTCTAAGCTTTCATCGTTGGCGCCACATTTTATATTCATTATTAATTATTAACCCTGGCGTATGTGTATAAATTTCCCCTGCCTCCTTTTTTTCTGTTGTAGGTGTTGTGTTATATTATTTACGGTGCAATATGATCAGAAAAATAATTTATTTATTTTAGGGTTTGTTGCGGGCGTTGATACCAACCTGTCGTCAGAAGTGGGAATACGCAAAAACTGTAAACTCTACAATTTATAGTTTTTGGAGACTGCTACAGATAAACGAGTAGGACCTACTCACGCGACATGTTTTGGACTTTTTTCGCTTTTTATTCCCTTCATACCAGCGTTAAATCTCGCTTTTTAGTGAATTTTATTTTATTTTGAAGATTGTTATCGTGTTTCATTAAACTATCAAAATCGACGAATTTTTGTAAAATTTATCAATGTTGACGACTTTATCAACTATACTCAATTTTCTGGTTTGTGTAAATTATAATAAGCTGGTTTTGATGAATTTACCAGTTTTAACGTTTTCTTCTTTTAATCAATTGTGACGATTCGTGTGCCGGTTGACTTTCATATTTACGACATTTATCCTTTAATATTCACGACATTCATCCTTTGATATTTACAACATTTATTCTGTGTATTTTTGCTAAATATTGCTTGTTCTCTGTTTTTTATTTTTACTTTCCCTCATTTATAATACAATGGGAAAGTTTGGTTTTTGTGAACATTAGCAAATACATTTTTAGTGGATATATCCATTTTGAGGTCCCCTGAGTTTATTAAGACCATTTTTGAAAAATGTCTGTCTGTCTGGCCGTCTGTCAGTCCGAGTGTGCTGTACAGGGTGGTTTTTCTTTGTTGATGTTATAGGGTGTAGGCTAAACGGTAAGAGATACAAAAAAAACTAAGATATATGTCCCGTTCTCTTTTGTAGTGTTTAGTGTAATGGCGCAATGAGATCTACGCTAACTAAATTGGTTTAGAAGATACAGGGTGATTCTCAAAATGTGCTGATTTTTATTATCTCATATGACTTGGTTATTTATGGAGATAAAAAATGTAAATATCAATGTTTTATGACTTTTTGCGTCGAGTCCAGTGGTGTACTTAAAAAAAATATAGATGTTTTCATTTTTGAGATATTATTAAAACTAGCATTTGCTTGAATGGGACACCCTGTATCTGAGTATCTCAAAAAAATGCATTTGCTGTTGTGAATGCAACAATATATAACACTAAATATTTTGCTCTGTCCTAAATAGCTAAAATACTAAAAAACAAAAAACAAGATTTTCTAGATTCCCATGAATTGAATTCTTTACGCGTTTGTTTTTATATTTTTACATGTCATAAAATTCAATAACAATTACGTATTGGTTTTGATATTCCGTTGTTGCCGAAATATTTTCGATTATATTTCATTAAAAAGGAGTCTAAATTGAATATTTTTCAAAACTATGAAAAATTAAACACGTTTGAGAGTTATAATAATAAACTATACTATATTTTGAGCGTTATCCGAAACGACAACAGCCAGAAAAACAAATATTTCAAAGATTAGATCACAATTTAAGTGAGTGGATCATTTGGAAAACCAAGAGATAAGTTTAACAATAAAGAAAATAGAGAAAAAGATTAAATACATTCATTAGCCTGTGTTACTGCTGATCCGACGGTATGTAGCCGCAATATTGAGAAAGATATTGGCACAAGTAAACTTAAAGTTTTAAAAAGGTTACGCAAGCGTAAGTATAAACCGTATTAAATAAGAATGGTTTATAACTTGCATTCTGGAAATGAGGAGCGGCGTTTAGAATATTGTCATTGCTATTTGCAACAGATTATTTGGAATCCCAATTTTTTTCAAAATATAAAATGCGTCAGTCCATATTATATTTTGAAAAGGCTTTTATATCTGACGAAGGAATTTTTGATCGACAGAACAATCGATATTGGTCAAACATAAATTCTTCGTCAGGGTAAAATAAGGACGGTTTGGGTTCCATGTATGGGTGGCGCTAAATCAAAACAGAGTCCTTAACTACAGGATTTTTAACAAACATTGGAATACTGAAGAGATACATCCAAATTTTGGAACAATGTGTAATAATCGAGTTGAATAACATGCCATTAGCTACAAGAAATAATGTTTATTATTAATGTTTAAGGCACTTACGTTGGCTTAGGCTTTAGTGGCTGCACCGCCCAAGGAGGTGCACACTTAGGCCTGAAAGACCCATCGTGATACCACGACTTCCATCCTTTCACAGGAACCTCTTATGACTTGATGGTAAGGCACTTACTAACTGCCAATTTTGGCGAAAATTGGCGTGGTACATATGGACCAAACAGATGGCCTCCGCGTTCCCCCGACCTTAAGCCACTCGACTTTCATTTTTGGGGATTTATCAAAAATGAAATATATAAAACCTGAAGTAATACTGTAGAAGAACTTACAGCAAATTTTGTTAATTGCATTGGAAAAGGGCCAAATATTCACATCTATAACGCCACTCGTTCAGTTACAAGCCGAGCCCGAAAATGCATCGAGCAGAATGGATGACAATTTCAGCACTTTTTGTGATTAAGCATCAATGATAATTGTTATACAGGGGGTTTTTCTTTTAAGTATACAGGTCCCAATTACAGCGTATAAACTTAAATCTTACGATGTGTGTAGTTTGTTAAAAGAGTTCCATTTGAAGCTTTAAATGGGTGTTTTGCACTCTTCATCACTTCATGCTTAGAAGTAAAATTTCGAGTTTAGAAAAGCCACGTGAAAAGTTGTCGATGGTCGCGCAGCGACCCGAGACACATTTTCTGGGCTTTTCTAAACTCAAAATTTTACTTCATGCGCCACGCGTACAAAACATTAAAATATTGTGAAATTTATGCATATTTAAACTTCACTTAAAATCTATGTTTTATTGGAGTGGCGCGCGAAGTAAAATTTCGAGTTTAGCAAAGCCCAGAAAACAAATTTTCACGGGGCTTTTCTAAACTCGAAATTTTACTTCATGCTTAGCCTGGGAGTGGATAACACTCATTTGAAGCTTAAAATTGAACTCTTTTAAAAAGCAACGAATATCGGAAAATTTGCAGCGTATGCATTTGAATACTTAAAAGAAAAATTCCCTGTATAGTATATGAGATAATTGTTAAGTTATTATGAATTTTTGGCTGTTTTTTTTTGTAGTTTTTGTTGTTTCAGTTTATTAATGTTTTAATATTTTTGTTAACTGGGTTTTTAATATACCTATTATAAAAGAAAAGAATAATCATTCAATTCATGGCCATCTAAAATATCTTTTTTGTTTTTAAGATACTCAGATACAGGGTGTCCCATTTAAGAAACTATTAGTTTTGATAATATCTCAAAAATTAAAACATCTATACTTTTTTTAAGTACACCAGTCGATTCTACGTAAGAACTCAAAAAACTTTTGTATTTAAAATATTTTTTTTCTTTATAAATAACCGAGTCATAAGAGATAATAAAAACCAGTATGGGATGTTTCTATTTTTTTTTTCAATATGAAGGCATTTGATATTTTTTACAAGTTTAGTAAATTTCAAAGAGTTTTTGTTTTTTGATATTATACATTTGAGAATCACCCTGTATCTTCTAAACCAATCTAGCTAGCGTATATCTGATTGCGCCATTCAACTAAACACTAAAAAAGAGAACGGGACACATATGTTATTTTTTTGTATCTCTTACCGTTTAGCCTATACCCTATAATATCAACGGAAAAAACACCCTGTACAGACTACACCAATGAGATAATAAAATGACAACAATAAACTTTACCTTTTTATTGCAATTCTAGGAACTGAAAAGCTTTTGGTCAAAATCTGGAAACCAGGAGTTGTACTTTTAAGTTTTTTCAGATTTTTATTGATAATTTGCTAAATATTGATATGAAAACATATGATGAATTAATTTCTCACTTAACCCGTGGTGAAACATATTTAATTAATACGCTTTGATTAAATCACTTGGTTTGTTTCACTGATTTAATCAGTGAAACAAACCAAGTGTTTTAATCAAAGCGTATTATTATGAAAAAATATTTTTAAAATATGGTAAAATATTTGTAGAGATTTAGTAGAGGCACATTTTTTGTATTTTCACTTTTTTTCGTAGCCTTCTTTGTTTTTCTTTTGAAGAAACTGTTTTTGAAAGATATAATAACGTAATTTACACGTGTTTCGATTGATTTTCCACCGAAGCGGCTTGTTTTATTTGTATTTTCACTTTTTGTCATAGCCCTTTTTGTTTTTATTTTGAAGAAGCTGTTTTTGAAAGAAATAATAAAGTAATTTAAACGTTTTTCGATTGATTTTCCACCAGAACGGGAACGAGGAAAGTACTATTATGGACACATCACCGTTTTCTTTTAGAATGTAGTCACGAAGAAAAAATATTAGCTCGTATTTAAAAACAATTTTTATTCATTTAAGGAACACATACTAATTTATACAAGAAGTATCTCCTTTGATTTTTTTAAAATAATTTGCTGCCGCTAAAATTAAGCACATTCATTATATTTAATATTTACTACAATTTTAGTTGATTTGGTTAATTTATGGGATGTTTCTATTTTTTTTTAATATGAAGGCATTTGATATTTTTTACAATTTTAGTAAATTTCAAAGAGTTTTTGTTTTTTGATATTATACATTTTATTGTATTTTATTGTTGAATTTACTGGATTGGACTAATTTATAATTTGTATTTCAAGTTTGACCATTATTGCTTGTTTTATTTATTTGACATTTTTTTGTTGATTTCAGTCGTTTGTTTTTGTTGATTTTGTCAACTTTTGCAATTTTTGTTGAATTTAATAATTATGACGCTGTATTATTCTCGAATTTGTCAGTTTTGACGATTTATATTAACTTAATAGTTTTCTTAAACATTGTTTAATGTTATTGAAGTAGGTAGAATATTACTAGTTGATTTTATAAACTAACGAGTTTTGTATTTTAATTTAGGCAATCTCCATAGTTTTCATTTTCAATGAATTTTGTAAATTTTGTTGTCATATAAAAATCATAATTTTTTAATTGATTTTAATAATTTTTAGAGTAATCGTCATTTTTGTATGATTTCGGTTAATTTTAAGCCGCCTTGACAATATTGATTATCTCTGTCATAATTCTATATTTTTATGATTTCTATAATATTTTTTAGTTTTCACAATTTTTGCAATTCAAATTTAGTCAATTTTGACGGCTGTGTCCTGCAATTTTTCTTTTAACTGTTTATACCCCATTGCCATACGCTGTACATTTTTAATTTGAAGCTTCTAACGAGTGTTTCCAATCCCAGATTAAGCATGAAGTAAAATTTCGAGTTTAGAAAAGCCTGAAAACCAAATTTTTAGTCTTTTCTAAACTCGAAATTTTACTTCATGCGCCACGCGTATAAAACAAACGAATATTGTAAAGCTCAAATTACACTGCTAGTTTTTGATCTGAAGTTAATAAGTTTTACAAATGCAACTAGAGCAGTTCGGGTTTGTATATCACGAACTGCTCTAGTTGCATTTGTAAAACTTATAACATTTTTGTTGGAGCTCTTGGATTTAAGATATTATCTTTATCATACTAGTATTAAATCATGATTTCAATGACAATAAATAGTATTGCAGACACATGACCATTTTTTTCGTGTTTGTTTTCGCCTGGACATTTGCCCCATCCCCATCCCCAGAGCATTGTTTAACTGTATTATGGTTCAATTCTAGGCACGTAACCAAGGGAGCGGGTCAAACCAACCTAGATGTAAGTCTTACCTAATCAAGCTCTAATAAAAAAAAAGTTGTATTTTGGTAAAATATCCAATAATCCTATACATTTGCCCTTCATGCCAATTGTTGCTCTGCCTGAAGCTGAGTCCTAGCCACGACCCGAGTACTAGATACGGCCCTACTCAATAAGGGCGACTATTGAACAATATTCGTTCATCTGTACTCTGCAAATAGTTTAAAAAGTAGAGTTTACAATTTGTGTTTTCTCACATTTAGAAGTCTAGATTGAAAATTTCTCAAGCGATTAGATGTATGTTATCAAAAATAACTTCCGGAATTTTAATCCTCAATATTTTAGAAAGTTCTACAGATAAAAACTGCTGAGATAAACCGATCGAGTAAAATTCCTGCACATTTTCCTCGCCTGGTGCATCTAAGCTCTAAACAATTTCCTTATTTTTAAGAAGACAAAAAAGCCCTGAATTTTAATTCAGTCCACTCACGACTTTCCCCCACATTTCACATCCCAAATTGAAACACACCCTAAATCCCCCTCAGAACCCGATAAATATTTACTTTTACCTTCTTAAAGCCTCGCCGGCGTTTCTGAAAATCAGCGTAGCATGAGAGTACATAAACACCGGACAACTGGCCATAAATGAGGGAGGGCGAACATCTGTAGGAACTTTTGAGTCGGTTTCGAGGTAATCAATAGATTTAATATGTTCGCTAGAATCCTGGTTTTACGTTGTACGTGTTAAGGCGCCCTAAACATCAAAGCGGCCCTAATGGCCCTCCCGGGGACTTCCTCGCCCTTCTAGGAATGTCTCGTAGCGCCCGGCCGTGTCTGAACAACTGTTTCAGAACATAACCTAAATACAGGATTACATAAACTTTGTAAAGTGCAGACATCAAGAGAATTCGAATAATAACAAAGGGGGAATTATTTTCAAGTAAAAATGTAGCTATATAATTTCAAATGTTGAGATATTTGGCAATGACCAAAAAATAGATTTGGTTCTCATTAATCACTTGATGAAACATGTTTACAATATTGATAATTAAATAAATGTCACTTGGTTTGTTTCACTACTATTTTTTATTCTTTTCGACTAGTTTCGACTTATCGTCATTCTCAAGGAGTTAGGTATACATATCCACATATCCATGTATACGCTGTACATTTTCAAGCATTCTTTGATTTTCACTTTAAAGCTTCTTAAGAGTGTTTGCGCTTCTTGATTAAGCATGAAGTAAAATTTCAGACTTGTTGAAACATGTTGAATAAAAGTCACTTGGTTTATTGAACTACTGTTTTTATTCTCTCTGACTAGTTTCGACTTATCGTCATTACATATCCCAAAGATAACTACTCGAATTTTGAAAGCGGCAGATTTGGTTTGACGAAATAAATGTTTGTAATATGTATTAACGTGGGATTAAACTTACTCAGTATATATTGAACTTAACTTTAAATTAGTGTTTTATACGCGTCGCGTTTAAAGTACAATTTCGAGTTTAGAAAAGCCTGACAATTTGGATTGGTCGTTTTGCTTCGCTATGCAGCCAAGCCAAGTGTTTAGCCTTTTATAAACTAAAATTTTAATTTAAGCTTACTAACGAGTGCAAACACTCGTTAGAATTTTTAAATTGTACGTTTTTTTAAAAACAACGAATGTCCATTGAATATAGATACAGGGTGCCCGTATTTCAACAGAATGTGTGGGGATCTTGGTTATTTGAAGAGATAGAGAGTCGGTTAAATTGGGGAAAGTTGCATATTTTAGGGCCGCTTTGAGATATTATCAAAAAACGGATTCTTTGAAAATCCGTTTTTTATTTTTGCATTCTTTTGTTTTTGCAACTTTAACATTATACAGGCACTTTTTAACGAGAAATCTAGTAACATATTTTATTTTAAAATAACTATAACATTTACCTAGGGACCATAGTCAACTTTTGTTTTTCTTATGGGCGCCATTATTACAGGCGTCGATTATGTCATTTTGTATTCCAGGACTAAGTATTTATTCCCTTCTCCCAGCCCTTGCAACATATCCTTTAATTCATTGTCTCCTTTTGCTCTATATGACAATGCGCGCCAGAATGTGCATTTAACAATCTTATGGCTGATACCACAACGTCCAATCACAGCAATGCATATAACCTTTTCCAAATTTAAATCAAATATTGAAGTTATTGTGTCTGTTATGTATATTATCATTATTTCTGTTAAGTATGTATATTATTTTAAATAATAATTATATTATTTTTGAAGTTAATAGGAATCATGATTTTCCTGACACGTGTTTCGTTGTTTATAGATTATTATCAAAGATAATTTGAGATATGTTTTGATTTGTCATGATCATCAATTAAGACCGTTGTATGTAAAAACAAGTGACCTTTCTTACGTGCTTAATCAAGTTTGGCATATTATTGTTTTGTACCCCTTTTTGAGGAATATCCTGACTTCGCCCATAATTACATCAACTAGATTGAAGTACGACGTTTTTAAACAACATTGTTATCAGTAAAACAACTTATAATTTCCAAAGCTTCAGCACTTCCTAAATAATCAGATTTACACCCTCGATTCAGTGGCCAAATATCTAATGGCTTCTCGAAAATTGCGTGAGCATTACGTCCGATTAAACACAGCCCCAGTAGTAATACTATAAATACAGGAATCGAATCGTATATTATTTATATTTATAGGTCGGCTAGGAAGGGGCTTTACGCTGGATTGAATTATGTATGGCGCCGCTGCAATCTAGTGACAACTTGATGGATGAGACGATTCTCAAATATTGATGTGATGTGCAGAATACATACAAATATTTCAACTTTTTTCTACAACCAATATTGTACAATTTATGTAGAAGTAAGTGCGCACATATTTCACTTTTTTACTACTATACTAACTACATGTTTTTTTATGACTAATAAATAAAACATTTGTTTACAATGATTTATTGATTTTATTTATTTGTTCACATATGGGTATACCATTTTTCAATATAATAAAGATATAATTAAATACTAAATACATAAATACAAATATAGTTTAAAAATATGAATAACAAAATATTACAATAAATAGGAACATACAAGTTATGGTAAACAACAAAAAAAAGCGAACAATACTAAAATTTAAATCACTGTTATCTAAGTAAAATCCGCAAAGCAGTTAGGTTACCAAAGAAGAAATCAAAGTTTTGATCCACATATTCTTAACTTTTCTCAATTGGTGCTGTTGCAAAAGCATCAGATACTTTCGAGATTCGTGAATACTTTGCGTAAACTAAAATTCATTATTTTACATACCATACATCTAAGAGCTTGGTACCCCAGTTTCAAATGAAAAATTCAATATTTTATTTATTTACAATATTTAGAAATTGTACAATTAATTGTAACTCCGCCATTTGGTACAATTTGACTGTTAACTTGTATCTGATTAGTATTTGCTTTTTCCGTACTTTGTGTTATTTCGGAACGACCATTTTTAGACGTCAATGTCTCGAAAGAAAAAGCTCGTGCTGTATCGATTTTATTTTTGGTTAAATCCTCGTTGTAACCGTCGGCCACGGCTGAAGATTTCCATCCTCTATATCGCTCTAATGTTAATAAATCGCTACCCGCATTGGCCAAATGTGAAGCACTTGATCGTCTGAAACAGGCTGCTGTAATTCTGAATGGCACATAAGAGCGACAGCTCTAACTAGAAAACCCCTGACAATGTCACAACACGCATACACAAGGGAAGTTCTACCGACTCAGCCCTACATAACGTAGTGAGCAGGATTGAGAGATCACTGGATTTCAAGAAATTCGTCCTGGGTGTTTTTGTTGACATTGAAGGCGCGTTTGATAAAACGACCATACCGAAGATAAGAAACGCGCTTAACAAGCGTGGAATACCATCTAAAATGTGTGACTGGATTAGCAATGCACTGGCCAACCGTATAGTCACAGTAGAACAGGGTGGGGAACGGATCACCTGTAAAATTGACAGAGGCTGTCCACAAGGAGGTGTCTTATTACCCCTACTGTGGAACATAGTTCTGGATAGCCTTCTCGAACAACTTCAGCAACTAGGCTTTTGTGCGACAGCCTATGCTGATGATATAGTCATGATTCATGATTGTAAGTGGCAAATTCGAAGACGTTCTATGCGACCAAATGCAAGGAGCTCTAAATACAGTTTCGCGGTGGTGCAATGATCACTTCCTATCGGTAAACCCTACCAAGACGGAGATGGTCTTGTTTACCAAGAAAAGGAAGGTGACGAAAAGAGCACCAAAATTATTGAATACGATGCTGCAGTACAGCGACGAGGTGAAATACCTGGGCATCACTCTCGACAGGAAACTGAGCTGGAAGAAAACAGACAAAGCCATAAAGGCCTTTTGGCAATGCGGCGCTTTAGTTTGGTAGCCCAGGACCAAACAGCTAACTACGAGGAAGCGACTCTCGCAAGTGCAGCGGGCAGTCTGTCTAAGCATAACAGACGCCATGCACACTACTCCAACAATGGCGATGGAGGTCATGCTATGCCTTCCGCTACTTGATATTCACGTGGAGAGGGAGGCCGTGGCGACTTCGCCTTTAAGGCTGTGGGATCTGGAACAGTAACCGCTGTGGGTAAGTCAGAGGACACCTCTGGAGGAGTGTCTGCAAAGACATACCTCTTTTAGAGGCTGGCACTGACTCCTGTAGACCGACACTGATTCGGAATGCAACCTACACGGTTACCATTCAACCCACTAAACATATGAGAGAGTTGGCCATAAGGATCTATACAGATGGATCCAAAATAATGGATAGATCAGGGATTGGTGAGACAACATTAGAGAGCCACAGAAAACTCAGGCAAGCAGCAATGTATAACAACACTGAAGTCTGCCGGATGAAGGGGCACGACTTGAACACAGGTAACACGAGAGCTGACGCACTGGCAAGAGCAGCGGCTGCGATAGACATTCTCTCACCGGAGCCGCTAGTGCGCCTTGTGCTTCTGTTCCTGTGTAATATGGTACAAACCAACGCACTGGAGAAATTCAGGAAGCGTTGGGATGACATCGAAGGCTGCAAGCTCTCTAAGGAAACACTATTGTATCCCAACGAGAGATCATCGAAACAGTACCTGCAGCTGACCAGGGGGAACCTTAGGCCCATAACTGCCGCCCTGACTGGTCACTGCGGGCTAAACGCACACCTATACAGGATGGGGATAGTTGACTCTCCATCCTGCAGAGGGTGTATCATGGAAGACGAGACTGCCGGACACATTCTCCGCGATTGCCCGGCACTCTCGTCAACTAGAGGCTCCTTACTAGGTGAAAGATGGCCTACATAAGGGATCTACCCACCTCGGCTTTGCTAGACTACCTAAACCAGGTAAGCTGGCTGAGCTGAGGCTGGGTAATCGACGGGAGGAAGCACAATAAGCCTAATGAGGCCTAAGTGCAGTGCAGAAATGCGCACTCCCCAAAGAACCAGAACCAGGCTGTTATAATTTTGGTCATTTTGCCAATAGTATCTACTCTAATTGGGCTGGTAGTGCAAAAACTACTTCGATATGTGATAAAAAAATACGTTATCCCTGACGTTATTAAAAGCTAAGGGCTTAATTTTGAATTATTTTGTGTATGCAAAGTAGAAAAAAATAGTATAAAATACACATTTCATAAGGCATATTACCGCACTTGTTCATTGGAAAACTTGCGCTACGCTCCTCGTTTGCCAAACTTGAACGCGGGCGCTAATAGATGCTCTTATGAAAGTTGTATTTTAACATACTATATATGAATACTCTTATAGCTGTTTTATAAGTTTTAAGCAGGAGTGTCCAATCGCGTGCGGCTCAAGTTGAATGTGAATGCACTCTAAGCATATATTGACAAATTCTTTGTTTAGGAAAATATGTCATACGTTTTTTTTTGCTGTTGTCCAAATTTTCAGGCTTCTCTAATTTTCAGGCTTCTCTAAACGCGTATAAAATACTACTACTTTATGTTTAGTATATGTCAAACTTTACAATATTTCAGTGTTTTATACGCGTGGCGCATGAAGTAAAATTTCGAGCTTTGAAAAGGCTGAAAATTTGGTTAAGACTTTTCTAAACTCGAAATTTTACTTCATGCTTAATCAAGAGGTAGAAACACTCGCTAGAAGTTTCAAATTAAACGCTTTTTAAAAACAACGTATGCCTGATAAGTTACAGCTTAAGCATCGAAATATGTATACTTAAATTGAAAAATTTAGTACTGTATAATTCACAATTTCGGTTTGGGGGCCGATAGTTTGCGATGCACGTATACATGCGCTACGTTGATTTATTTATTTACTGTGGACCCCGTTGGAAAGTGGTTTTTAAGGGTGACTTACCCCAGTTTACGTCATGTGTGTTCTGCAGGAGCCTTTGTCTAAGACACGATAGTCTCCGAATGTTAAGGTTGTGTTGAGAAGAACTCACTCGCACGTTTTTCTTGCACTGACCTTTAATGACTTCTCTTCTGAAAGTAGCGCTGTTCGCGATATTTAAATATCAAACAAAAATAAATATTTTAATAGAGGACTATTTCGTCTTTCTCACGAGAATTGAAACAAAACCGAACAAGTACCAACTAGATTTTTTTTAAATGTTGTAATAAATCTATTAATCGTTTTATTAAATTTACTTTATACACAAAAATAATTATAGATATGTAATAGTGAATATTTTTTTTTCAATTATCAACAAATGTTATAATAATAATAATAATAATCCATTTATTGTCCGACAGGAAACATTTCCCAATGAGAAGACAAAAACAAAACATAAGATTGGTACATATTTGTTCAAATTTTAAAACTAGATCTAGAACATACTGATGACGTAAATTTTTTTCAGGATATAATTCATTGAATAAAATTGTAGTTTGTCTAGCACAACGGTTTTTAGAACCATAAATAAAAATAATTTCAACATGTTCGGCGATTGTGTAAACCATTTTATAAAAATTAATAACAAGTTTAAGGTAAAGAGCACAGATTACCTAAAGATAGTCACAACAATACTAATAGTAGTGTCAAATATTGTGTTTGTTTGAATTAAGTTAATGAATGATTTATTTTTATTTCATTGGTGTCTTTTGTCAACGTTTTTTTTATATTGCGGACAGATGCAATTTATTCAGTTAATAAATGTATTCCATTGAACCAATTTTTGTTATTATTTTAATTTTTTCTTTTTAGAGTTGTCCATATTTTAATAAAACAATAGATAACTCTGATAAATATTGGGTATTATTGTGTTTATCTGTGCTTTTTCATTTGTAATTTGTAAAAATAAATTGTTATAATACCTAATTTGACAACAATTTTAAAATCAAATAAATTCATTTACATTTTTTTTGCATTTGTATGCAACAATAAAAATTTTAGTTGGTACCACTGATTAGCATTTTGAAAGACCTTTCTAATGATATATCACAAGTAGGGTCGTGCCATTTAAAAAAATGGGCAAGGGTGGCTACAGCCTAAGGGGTTGGTTGCAGAAGATTGTTATGTGGGTCAAAATGGTCCCCCCTCCATATCCTAGAAACGGTTTTGAAATTTTTTGTCTAACTGTTACGGTTCCAAAGATATTCTGGCTGGCTTGTTTTCAAATTGGCACCCTGTATATTTACATTTATTAATATTTAAATCGAGCCCATTCTCTAAACACCAAGTAACAATTTTGTTTAGGCTAATCTGCAAGTTACGGCAGTCATTGATATTATTTATAGTATTGTAAATTTTTAAATCATCTGCATATAACAGATGTTAACAATCAAGGTTTAGAGAAAGGTCGTTAATAAATATGTTAAAAAGTAATGGACCAAGAATGGAACCCTGTGGTACAACTGATGTTGGATAATATTTGCAAGATTTGAAACCATTGGCAACTATATATGCTTTACGTTCACTGAGATATGATTTAATTAATGATATGGATGAGTTACTAAAACCAAAATTATCCAATTTTGATAAAAGAACATTATGTTGAACTTTGTCAAACGCTTTAGACATATCCGTATAAACGACATCCATCGTTATTAATTAGGCAAACATTTTTAGTTTTTTATGCGATTTATAAGGAATACACAAGTTTTCTCTAATTTAAAAAATATTTTGTCAACTTTGAGCTTCTTTAAGTTCAGTTCTATTATTACTACTCTGTTTTTCATAATTTAAGCCATCTTTGAATTTTTGTAATTTATTTTGGAATCGATTGATTTTTTTTTTTTTTTTAATTAAAACAAAGATAAACCTTAACTATTTCTGTTAGTTATATCAAATTTTGAGATTGACTTTACTTTCTTATGCAAGTTATCAAGTTAAATATTAATTTGTATTTAGTCAACTTGGAACTTTTGTAATGCTATTATCATAGATTTATTTCTATTTATTACATATTTACAAACCTAAAGGTTAATTGTTGTTTTTAGTCAAGACAATGAATATCTTTATTGCATAACTTTTAGAAATCTTTGAGATTTTGTAATTTCATAAATAAACTAATTCATTCTTTAACCATTTCCGTTAATTACATAAAAAATATGACATTCAATAAAATTATTTGTAGACTTTTGATAAAATATTGATTTTATGTTTTTTCTTAATTTTGATCAACTTCAAGCTTTTTATTTTCCTGCAAACCACGATAACCTTGTTTTACGGATAAAAGTATGCATGGACAATTAATAGCATATAATGATTTATCTAGAACGAGGGTTTCTACTCCCAGATTAAGCATGAAGTGAAATTTTGAGTTTATAAATCCCTAAAAATTTGGTTTTGTTTTGGCCAATAAAATTATTTGTAGACTTTTGATAAAATATTGATTTTATGTTTTTTTCTCAATTTTAATCAACTTCAAGCTTTTGTAACTTCTCATGTCCAATTAAATAAACACAATGTTTGAATGCATTTCATAAATATTTCTTTCTGTTAATTACCTAATGTTGAAAAGATTTTTACGTGTTTATTTTTGTAAATCTTAGTCACTTTTGCATATTTGTCAACTTTGAGCATGCATATGTATACTTTTTTACTGTTAAATCGGTAAATTTGTGATTCTAAACTGGTTTACAGATAATTTTCCTGCAATCCACGATAACCTTGTTTTACGGATAAAAGTATGCATCGACAATTAATACCATTTAATAATTTATGTAGAACGAGGGTTTCCACTCCCAGATTAAGCATGAAGTAAATTTTCAGGTTTTTCTAAACTCGAAATTTTACTTCATGCGCCACGCGTATAAAACACTGAACTATTCTGAAGTTCAAATACACATACAGTAATAGACAAAATATATAGACAATTATATTCTCTTCGATATATTTTAAGGGTTTTCAAACTTAGAAATAAATAAACATTGGAATATAACTATGTTGCAAAATATAAACAAAACATCTTCATATTTTGACAGTGTTTCCATAAACTTATTTATTATTGTTAAAAATGTATAAATTGGTTGGACAAAATTATATAGACATGACTAAAAACATATTTATTATAACAATGATTGTGAAAAATTAGATCATTTCTTTTAAATAATGTGTTTAGTATATATTATGGTATTTCTTATTGTTAATTACTTCCTGGCATCATCTTGACATTCAGTCAAGTTTATTAATGTAGCCACTATCAACACTACTTACTCTATTTTTCTTCGAATCCGTCTTGTTCGTGATTTTTTTAATTGATTTCTAAGATTTCTGTTCATGTAGTACCACAAATACTCGACCGGATTTAGGTTGGAAGTGTTGAATAAAGTTTGAACTCATTTTCAAATAGGATTTAACTCCTTCACAAACTTGGGCGTGTATTTTTAGTCCTTGTTATGTTGAAACGAAGATTGTAGTGGCATATTATCCTACACATAGGGAAGAATACCCATGTTTTAATATATTACGACACATAAACCTATCCATAATGTCTTGAAGTTGACTGTGTGCCTGGTTCAAAGCCTGCGAAAGAAACCCCGAACCATGACAGATACACATCGATGTTTTATTGTGGGTAATGTAAACTTAGGGTGCCAACTTATTCTAACAGGGCATCTAATACAAGGTGTACTACTACAGGGTGCGGCAGGAAACTTGCTGATTTGAAAGGTCAATATAAGAAAAAGTATTTCACATATCGATTTAATTCCTTTTGTATCGTATTGTACACATCCTGATTTTTTGTTTTAAGTGGTTTTAAAAATGACATCGGACAAATGGCGGCCCTCATTAGCGTTACACTGATCCACCCGCTTTTTGAAGTTTCGTTCCGCTCTTTCGAGCATATCGACGGGAATGTTGGCGATGGCTTGGCGAATGTTGTCCTTCAGGTGTTGCAGGGTCCGTGGTTTGTCATTTTAAACAATGGATTTGAGATATCCCCATAAAAATAAGTCACAGGAAGCCAAATCGGGGGAGCGCGCCGGCCACAGTATGTCACCTCTCAAGGAAATTAGGCGCTCTTGGAAGTGTTCCCTTAAAAGTTCCATTGAAGTTCTCGCTGTGTGTGCCGTGGCTCCGTCCTGCTGGAACCATACGTCCCCAAGTTCCATTTTTTAAGTTTTGGGGAAAAAATGCCTCAATCATTTCTCTGTGGCGAACTGCATCCACAGTAACAGTGTGTTCTTCTTCCTCGAAAAAGTAAGGCCCAATTATCCCAACTCTGCCACAACTGCCACTTTCCCTGAATGCGTCCACCCACGAATCGATTGATTGCCGGCCAGGAACGATACCTGTGGGATAAATATTGAACCGAGTTTGGAAGGCACGTTTGGCTCCTTTGTCCAACGCATGACGACAACTAGCTTGAGCGGTAACAAAACATATAGATCCCCTCTATCGAATGAGACCCTCCCTACCCCTTTCTGACCACGTTTCGCTCATTGGCGCCCAATTCAAAATAGCAAGTTTCTCTGCCACACCTTGTATATCCAAACGTATTAAACTTGAACCTAACGCTAAAACGTTAGATTTTCCAATAATTTAAATTCCACTGCAGATAACAGTGAGCCAATTCTAAACGGGCCTTACAGTTTTAATTTGAAAGTAAAGTTTTCTTAACTTCATGTCTTGCAAATAAATTCGTAGAATTATTGATAATTCAATGAATAATTAAATACAATTATAACAAACTTTAGAGACGTTTAATTGTTTGATATAAAAAAAACACTTCACTTTTTAATACCACTTTTATTTTACTTTTGTGACTAGTTTCAATTACACGGTAATCATTGTCAAATTAATTACTTAAAATACGAGTTACACAGGTATATATATTAAATCTAGAAAACTTCGAAGGGAGGGGTGTACACGAGGTCAATATGGTCGTTAATGATGGAAATTCCCGGATTAATTTTTGCTTTGTGGATTTCAAGGGCTTCCTGTAAATCCATTTTTCTACCTTTTTCGGTGAGATGGACTACCGAAAGTACATCCTTGCCGAAATTATAGTTTGTTTCTAACAAATGATTCGCAAAAGTTGAATTATCATGTTTTAACTTATATGATCAATGGTGTTCTTTAATCGGGTTTGAAATCCATAAAGCAAAAATTAATCTGGGAGTTTTCATCCTTAACGACCAGGTTAACCTGATGTACACTCGTCTCTTCGAAGTTTTATAGATTTAATATATACAGGGTGTTTGAAAAAGAACTCCCTAGTTTTATTGTGTCATAGAAACTGTTCAAAAGTGATACACACTATTCTAGTTAGTGGTGTTTGATTCATCATCTGTCCAAGTTTTGCTCCTCTGCAGCTAGAACGCTTGCTTGACCTTGAGACGGTGCCAGGGCTTAGTTCGCTTAATTCAGTTCAGGCGTGCAGTGCAGTGCAATGGCGCAAGAAAACGCGCAGTGTGTTATTTGGCTTGTGCAAACTGAATCTGTTATAACAGTGTAAAGTAATTTTAGACGTCAGTATGGTGTTGAACCTCCTACAGCAAAAGCTAATGGTCATTAGCTACATTCTTTCAAGGAAACTGGTAGTGTTTTAAAAGAAAAATTGCCAGGTAGACCGAAAACTTTTAAAGATGTTGTTCAACAGATCCGTGTTTCGTGTGTTTGGAGTCCAAAGATGTCATTGGCCAGATAGTTTTTGCTGTAGGAGGTTCAACACCATACTGACGTCTAAAATTACGTTGCACTGTTATAACAGATTCAATTTGCACAAGCCAAATCACACACTGTGCTTTTTGTTGCCCAGTAACCATTGCACTCCACTGCACGCCTGAACTGAATTAAGCAAACTGAGCCCTGGCGCCGTCTCAAGGTCAAGCAGGCGTGCCAGCTGCAGGGGAGCAAAACCAGGACAGTTGATGAATGAAATACCACAAACTAAAATAGTATGTATCACTTTGAACAGTTTCTATGACACAATAAAACTAGGGAGTTCTTTTTCAAACACCTCGTATATACCTGTGTAACTCGTATTTTAAGTACTTAGTTTGACAATGATTACCGTGTAATTGAAACTACTCACAAAAGTAAAATAAAAGTGTTATACAAAAATTAAGTGTTTTCTTTATATCAAATTGAAAGTTTACTACGAATTGAACGCCTCCAAGATTTAAGTTTAATCGTTTGTCTATCACTGTACGTACAGTGATCTTTAATTAAAATAACACGGAATAAAATATTTAGTCTGTTATTAACGATTTTCATTGATAATAATGAATGTTTGTTTTCCCCCTCTTCACTTATTGCGGCCCAAGACAACTCGTCTTTGACGAATGCGGCCCAGCGAAGGTAAAAAGCTGGACACCCCTGGTTTAAAGCGTCGCTGAGTAATTAAAAAGTGCGTTGTTTAGTAGAATGTTAAAGCTGCTTTCTGTTAGAAAGGTAGAGTGTACAAAGCGCATCAGTAATTTGCAATATGATTAGGTATGTATGCGATTTGCATGATACATTATGACTGTTAAATTAGTTTATGCAAATGCGCATCAGATCTTTTGAATTGTAATTGCAGTTATAATTGCTGGCCCATAAATCAAAGCAGGAGTTCTCATATAATTGAATCGATGGAATATTAATGTTGCTAAATATCGTTGCGTGGCGATTTGAGTGTGGAAACACAGACCGGAAGGTTTTGATTCACATGACGGGGATTGATTGCTTGGATGCTGGATATTGGACATTGCCGGTTGATTCCATTGTGCGGTGCGCGGTGGATGCGTGCTTTTTTGAATTCAGGCTTAAATTTGAATATGAAAGCGATTTCGGATTGTTCTTGTTGAATGCTAATTTGCTCATTCTTAGTTGATGGGCTTAGTCTCCTTTTTTTATGTTTAAATTATTTGTCAAAATTCTAATAAATCAATCAACATAAACTATAGTGCTTACCGCACAGATTTTTGTTTGTAATTTCCATAGACGAAGAATTATTCTAGATATCAGAGCAAAGCGACCAAACTAAATTTTCAGGCTTTTCTAAATTCGAAATTTTACTTCATGCGCCATGCATATAAAACACTGATTTAACGCGAAGTTCAAAATATGTTGCTTTAGCAGCATATTTTAAACTTTACACTTCTAGGATCTGAAAAGCTTTTGGTCAAAATCTAGAAACCAGAAATGGAACTTTACTCTTAGCGTTTGTTTTTTTGAGCTTTCGAGTTATACCATGTTTTCTACTTGGAGAATTATTATTGTTTTGTATGACTTAAGTCGACTTGTCACAAAATCGCTTAGTAAACTATTTCTTGACTATTTTGACATAAAATCATTTGGTCCGGAGATTTGTTTAATTATTTTTACACTTAGATATTAAGTCTTCTTACCTTTTGAAAAAGTGAGAAATTAAAAATTGTATGAATAAATATATAGGTTTTTAATTAAAATTGTTTTACTAATAAATTATTTTCGACTTATTTCTCCTTAATACTATTTTTTGAGAATTGTTCAAAAATGTACCTATTGCAACAGGTAATAACAGGTTATAATAATAGTCAATATAGTCAATGAACAGTTGATCTTGTTAAATGATAATTAATATAGCCAACATAGTCGACATAATCGATAATTGTCTGTACTGATATAATAGTCAATACAATCGATACTGTCAATATAATCAGTAATGTCAGAATAGTCAATAAATATAATTGATACAGTGAAATGCAATTCAATTTATAGTCAGTACTGTCATTATAAACAATATTCTAAAATTACAGTATTTTTTGTGTTTTTTTTTTATTAAAGTCTAAACTACAATCTTTATTTAACTGTTTTTTTATATAAAATAAGATTTTTGACTTTAATGCATTAACATTTTCAACATAGATCACATTCTATGTTTGAAATGTTTATACATTAAAGTGAAATCTCAACATCTAAAATAATATTTATGGACAAGTAATGAATTAATTTGGCATTCATATCAAACTAATATAAAATTGACATTAACGGCATAAAATTATCTGTTTATTATAGTGAGATAATTTGCCGTTTTTAACACAATTTGTCATTTTTCACATAAATTGATATTTTCAAAGTACCTTCGTAGCAGAGCTAGGACGAATCCTCGTAAAAATCAAATCACGAATCCGAATCACCTAATATGATTCGAATCACGAATACTCGAATAAAGGATTCGTAAGAGATAAATATGATTCGAATCAAAGATTCGAATCCTGTTTTTTATTTTATTATTTTTTTTACAACCATTAATATATAAATATCGATACCAGTTGTTTTAACAGAAATATTCAAAACCTAATTATTTGTTATTAACACTGAACATCGTTGATAACAGACTAAATATCTGATTCCCTGTTACTCTGATTAAAGATGTATTTGTGTATTTCTTTCTAAACTTTACTTCAAATCAGTGTTTTGTACGCGTGGCGCATGAAGTAAAATTTCGAGTTTAGAAAAGCCCGAAATTTTCACGGGGCTTTTCTAAACTCGAAATTCTACTTCATGCTTAGCCTGGGAGTGGAAACACAAAACTTCAAATTGAACTCTATTATAAAATCGACGAATGCCTGAAAATTACGTAAATAAAACATTTACTGAATATCATTAAAACCGGGAAAGTCAGAGAAAAGTTATGGAATTATATTCAAATTGACCAAAACACTAACAAAAAAGCCATATGATATTATTAAATTTGTCAAAATCAGCAGGAAAATTACAAAACACGTAAAAATTTATAAAATTACCTTAAATATTGACAAAAACAATGAAAACAATTTAACAAAATGGGGGTTTCCCACAGAAGAAAGTTATATTAAAAGGCCAGGGAAAAAAATCTTGAATCAGAGAAATGTCGGAAAAATTTAACATTTGAGATTGTGGCTACCATGTCAGTTTTACTTCAAATAATATTAAACAAAATTTTGAAAACTAGATTATTATCTTTAAAAACATTTTCAGTCATTTAATGTTCTTTTCAAAGCATTCAGTTTGATGTTCCGAACGAGCTTTTCCACTCTCAGTCTAAGCCTGAAGTAAAATTTCGAGTTTAGAAAAGCCCCGTGAAAATTTGTGTAACATTTTGTCTTAAAATCACATGTATTAAGAACAGGTGCGGATACAAGGTATGAGACCGACCCGGGAAAAATACCTTCCCACCGGCCCAAGATCCGTACCGTTCTCTAGTCGCAAGGGAGTACTCCCCTACCGGGAATTGCCGGTTGTATCTGGGCGTAATTGAAAACATCAGTAAATTATTATTTTGACTGTAAGTTTCTTTGTCGACTGTATTTTCACTAATTTAACATTTTGACGTCAAGTCCATTGAATTGTCGTTTGATGTCTGGCATAGGTAAAAAAAAACGAATGTTATCCTTTTAACTTGTATCAAAATTGACATTCTGTTTTAACCTTGTAGAACTATCCCCGTCAACAACAATAAATGTGTTCTGAAAAAATGCATGTTAAAAAATTGAATTTTGGAAAAAACTAGTAATATTCACTTTGAATTTGAAGTGTTCAATAATATTCCGACGAGTATTTAAAATCCTTGTTTAAGCATGAAGTAAAATTTCGTGTTCAGAAAAGCCTAAAAATTTGGATTTGCCGGCGCAAATTCAAATTTTTTACTTTATGCGCCAGGCGTTTAAAACACGAATTTAATGTGAAATTTAAACTACACTTAATTTTTAGAATAATACAACACTAACCCAGAAATTATTAACAGATTTATTTTCCCAGTTTATAAATTGGCTATTTTTCTTCAACTTTTTATGGCGAAATTTAATATAATTGACAATACAAATAATATTTACGTATGCGCAATAAATTTGAACGAAACCCTCATTAGAAGTTTTAAATTAAACGCTTTTATAAAATCAACGAATGCCTTAAAATGTATATCGAGAAATATATACTTAAAAGAGTGAATTCTCTATATTTTGAAAGTTCTTTCCTTCCAAAATTACCATCATAATTCGCCCCTGATAAACATGCTTGTATTATTTTTGGTATAGGCAGTCACTTCATTCCTAAATATTGAATGATTTCATACCAATAATCTAAATAAATACGTATCGATCCCTCTCTCTTAAATTTGGTTAAAAAATATCGTAAATACTCTCAACCCCATTTCCAATGTAAAATATTGAATCACACGCCGCTATATATCCCTATCTACCACACAGTTTTGTAACACCCTAGCGGATAGAAAACACGTTTTCTAAATCCACTCCAGTCTCGAACGGCATCATTTTTAATTACAAAGCCTCATATATGTGTACATTTCGATCGTGAATTCGCAAAAATCACCCTTCCAATACGTGCATGTGACAGCTTCACTTCTAACTCGACAACACTGGCATTATTTTAATAAATCCAATACAATGCATAAACACCCAATTTCGCTGCAGCCTGTTGTTATTGTTTCGCGCGCTTTATAAAAAGCTTGTTCAATTAATTTAGAATGTTTGTTGGAAAAACGAGGAATGAAGCAGATGTCAATATTGACTCATTTAATAGAGTACTAGGCTTTGTGAGTTCTGTTATCAACGGCTTTTTAATTTAGTTATTATGTCGAGAAAATTTTATATTATGTATACCTACAATGAATGTTGAGTTTTCTGATTATATGGGTTAATGTATTTTATGTATATTGTTCACGTTGATGAATTATGTATGTTATTATCAACACAAAAAGATAATATCATCATTCAGGTTTGTGTATATAAGTTGTCAAAGCATTATAAAATAATTAAATGATCGCGTAACCATCGATGAAAGGCATAGTGTTTAGTTTAATTACAAAAGCTTTCATAACCTTTTCTTTCATATTGTCTCTGGTGCTTGATTTAAGATCGATATTTGTAAATTTGAAGCATCAAACCCTAGTCCAATGGCTCTTAACATGTTCAGAATGCCGAAACACTTACACAACTAAGATTTTGCGGAACACATTCGTACAATAAAGCAATGATTTTTGAAAGTGAATGACTTTTTTTAGATATATGTCGGATGTAACACAAAACAAGCTAAGCCGCCTTAGTTTTGATTTTAGAGAGAGATTAGACCTTTACAAATACATTTATACTTAATTTAATACAGTTTTAAAAAAAATAATGGGTTAGTCTGTCCGGCTATCGACCTGCGGTCTTTGTGCTCAAACACTGTGGTTGTATCAATTTTAGATTATTAAATGAAACACCCTATATATTTTTTCTTTTCGGATTCTTACAAATCAATTGTTTTTAGATACTTGACCTACTTTGGTTGGATAATTGTGGTATATAAATACAAACTTATTCGAATATAATTGAAGTACTTAACTTTTGGAAATCCATTATCACTTAAATAATATCACTTAATTTTCAACTAATTTTCGTGAAATACAAAAAAGTTGAAAATCAATTGTTTTAATTTAAGTGATAATGGATTTCCAAAACTTAAGTACCTTAATCACATTGGCGCATGAAATAAAATTTAGAGTTCAGATAAGGCTAATTTGGCTCAGACGCTTCGCTACGCGCCCGAGCCAAATTTTCAGGCTTTTCTAAATTCGAAATTTTACTTCATGCTTAATCTGGGATTGGAAACACTCGTTAGACAATCAATCATAAACTTATTTTGCAGTTTTTTTATTGTAAAATTTATGACTAAAATGAATAAAGTTAGTCGAATTTATTTAAAATTCTCAAGATCCACTGAGAAACAAGCATGTTTTATTATTCGACACTAAAATATATGTAATTCTTTCACGTATTAATGTTAAGAGACCCTAAAGTAGATTTGCATAAATGAAAATAATAGATTTCCTTTTAGACATTTTTTGTATTTGTATTTGTTTATTAATTACGGAAACTCCAATTGAACACAAAACACAATATATTAAAAACATAGACAGATCAAGATTACGTGTTAAAATTGAGTACTAGGAATTTGTTTTAGGTATACATATACATACGCTTTTTTTAAAAGAGGTTAATTTGATGATTTAAGTGAGCGTTTTTCACTTCCAGATTAAGCATGAAGTAAAATTTCTAGTCTAGAAAATCCTAGAAATTTGGTTTGGTCGCGTATAAAACACCGCTTTATCTGTAGACACTTTAAAGCAAAGCTATTGTGGTCCTTATTCGTCACTTTAAAACCAAAATCTAACTATTTTAGTCATTCTTAGTCATGTTATAGCCACAATATGACGATAATAGTCGACATAGTTCAATTTAAACGTAAATTCTGAATAATATCTAGTCAACATTTAACTATTATAGTCAGTGTAATATTAATATATGACAATTATACTCATATTAGGTCACTTTAATATGATAATCTTCCTAATAGAGTAATCTGTACTAACTTTAAAGCGAAAATCTCACTATTATCGTAAAACTGATCATTACAGTACTGTGCAGTCATTTTAAAGTTTAAGTATGCCTATTTTAGTAATTTATAGTCGCCAAATTTGACTACTATTGTGATCTATATTATCTATCTGACTATTCTAGTATCTATAGTGATATTAAAGTCAAAATCTGACAATATGATATGTGGTTACTTTAAAGTCATAATCTCACTATTATAGTCATTTGTGATCATACTAATCCCAAAATCTAACTGTTTTAGTCATCCATATTTATTTTAAAATACTTTAAAGTCTAAATATTATTATTCTCGTCGTCTACAGTCACCTAAGAACCAAAATAGGACTATTATAGTCGTCTATAGTTACGTTAAACAGATATTATGGCTAATGCAGTCACTTAATGATCAAAACCTGACTTTAATAGTCCATAATAGCGATCTACCGTAATTTTAAAGCAACAATCTCGGGATTTCAGTCATTCCAAAGCCAAGACTGACTAATATAGACATCTCGTCATCAGTTTTGATATTTTTTATAATTTCTCAGGCTGAAAGACTGACGGTCGATAGCCAAGGGTCCTATAATAAAATATAATTGTAAAAATAAACAAACTGTAATTTGTTTGTGCACAATAAAGATGTTTTTATATATACAGGGTCCCGCATCTCACCTCCCGTCTTCTATAGCTCAGTTATTAATTTAGTTAGAATTTTGATATTAGGCAGGGTTTGCCTGTACCCTAGGGCGTATTTCAGGAAAATATTTTTGATTTACAGGGTGTCCCAAAAAAGTGTGACGTCATGATGATATATATTTTTAAATTAAATGGTGTACATTTTGTTAATAATTTGAGTGCCTTTTATGGTTACCTTCATACCCCTAAATTTTTATAGAAATCGGTTTAGTGATATCAGCCAAAAAATAATAAAAACTAAAAAAAATCGGTTTTGCACTATTAATTTTAAAAATTAATAACAATTAAAAATAGTATCTCGTCAATTAAATTATAGAAGGTACTTATTAAACAAGGTCTAATGGTCCCGATAACCAAGTTTGGTGGATATGAATTATACAGAGTGTGCAAAATTTAGTGTCAAACTTTTTAAACTTTAATGCACTGTATTTTTCTTATTTTAAATTGGAACCCCTGTATATTTTTATGTCATTCCATGCGGAATTAAAATACAAACATTTTTCCTAATCACACAATCACAACCCTATCACAATTTCTAACACATAAAAAGTTATTTGCAGAAAACTCGTTTTATCAACTAATCCAGTAGCCATTTTAATTAATAAAAATCGAAGGTGGCTTTGAAAAACAATTTATTGACATAACATGTTTTGTAATTAAATTGCATCACGAAAGTCTTCACAGATTTTCGTGTAAACATATTACACATCGTAAAAGTACAATGAGATCGAAAAAAAAATGATTCAGAGCAGGCATTGACTACTACAAAACGATTAGCAACACTGATTTCAATTCAATAAAAACAGGAAACTTCAAATAAATTCAAACACAAAACAGTATTCTGAAATTTGGCTTGCCAACCATGCTGTTCTAGTCAAGGCCTGCTCTGAATCATGTTTTTTGACGATCGCGTGGTATTAAGTTTTGTATAAAAATAGTTTTGGTAATTACATTTCATAAAAAAACATAACAAAAATACGTATTTCTAAAATTAATCACCTACTAGAACTTATGTTCGATATGTCTTCCGTTCTCTTGGGGGCACAATTGAAGAGGGGTATGAAATGACCTTGCAACTCTTCGTAATACGTCGGGTGTAATGTTATGAAATGCATTTATGATTCTTTGCTGCATGTTTTCTGGTGTGGTTTGAGGTTCTTGATAAACGATTTCCTTAACGTAGCCCCACAAAAAAAAGTCTAATTTAGTTAAGTTGCATTTACTTGGCCCTCCTCTTCCAATCCACCGATTCGGGAAGGTTGTGTTGAGATGATCCTTGACTTGTAATGAATAATGTGCTGGGGCTCCATCCTGTTGCAGCCACATTGCATCCCTCACAGCCATTGGTAAATGTTGACATAAATCTGGCAATTGATTTTGCAAAAAATCCAGATACGTTGGTCCATTCAAATGTCCGTTAAAAAAGTGAGGGATTATAATATGTTCATAAATAATTCCCCCCCACACATTAATTGCCCATCTGTGTTGTTGATCAACATGCCTAAAAACTCTTGGATTGTGGTCGCAATAACAATGGAAGTTATGACGATTCACAAATCCATTTTTATGAAAGGTGGTCTCATCAGAAAACAAAACCTTATCAAAAAAGTCAACATGCACCCTAATTTTAGTTTGCTCCCAGTTGCAAAATTCGACACGTTGATCAAAATCTTCTTCAAAGAGTTCTTGATGGTACTGGGTATGATAGGCATGGAAACGGTTGTCTTTTAAAATTCGTTGAACGGTTCTTTCGCTTACATCCACGGCAGCAGCGACTGCTTGCTTGTTGACTAACGGAAGGATTTTCCGTAATTGATAATAGCACAGCCAATTGATTTTCTTCAGTTCGAACCGGCCTATTTTTAACTGGTTTTGTATAGTTTACATTACCCGTATGTATAAATCTCTCCAATAAGTTTTCCAGGTTCCTGTTGTCTGGATGTCGTCGTTTCGGATACCGCTGTGCGTAAACTCGACTTGCCAAAAAACAGTTCTTTTCGCATTCTCCTAATATGAAAATCATATCTACGAGACCGTCTCGATTGTACTTCATGACAACAAATTCTTGGATATAAAGAGCTTAACTCATAATGCTTTTAACTTTTACATTACTAAAGTCAAAATAGGCTTTTGTCACTTTGTTAAACAATAAATTGTTTTTCAAAGCCACCTTCCATTTTTATCATTAAAATGGCCATGGATTAGTTGATAAAACGAGTTTTCTGCAAATAACTTTTAATATATTAGGAATTGCGATAGGGTTGTAATTAGGAAAAATGTTTGTTCTATAATTCCGCATGGAATGACATAAAAATATAGAGGGGGTCTAATTTAAAATAAGAAAAATAAAGTGCTTTAAAGTTTGAAAAGTTTGACACTAAATTTTAGACACTCTGTATAATTCATATGAATAAAACTTGGTTAACGGGACTGTCAGACCTTATTTAATAAGTACATTGTATAATTTTATTGACGAGGCACTATTTTTATTTTTTATTAATTTTTTAAACCAATGGTGCAAAACTGATTTTATTTAGTTTTTATTTTTTTGCTAAAATTACTAAACCAATTTCTATAAAATTTTAGGGTTACGTAGGTATCCAAAGAAGGCATCCAAATAACGAACAAAATATATAGCATGTAATCTAAAAATATATATCATAATGACGTCAATCTTTTTTGGGACACCCTGTATAATCAAAAATATTTTCTTGAAATACGCCCTAGGATACAGGTAAAGTGTGCCAAATATCAAAAGCCTAACTTAATTAGTAACTGAGCTACAGAAGACGGGAGGTGAGATGCAGGAGCCTGTATAACAAAATATAAAGAAATTATAAAAAATATCAAAACTGATAGTTTTCATTGTCTTTTCGGTTAGGTATGATTCATCTGAGATAAGATGAATTGATATTGGGGTTATGTACTAGACAGAGGTGATTCGAGATGTCATGGATGTGTGGGTTAGATGCGAATTTTTAGGACAGTTGGGTAAGTCGTTGTTGAATATTGATTATTTTTGTTTTATATTTTGTTATTTTTCACGATTTATTTAAAAAACTTTTTTAGTGTTTAATAAGTTTTCACTCATTCGTTGTATTTGAAAATCGTTCAATTTGAAGTTTCGAACGAGTAGAAGTCCTTAATTAAGCATGAAGTAAAATTTCGAGTTTAGAAAAGCCTGAAAATAGCTCTGCGCGACTAAACCAAATTTTCAGGCTTTTCTAAACTCGAAATTTTACTTCATGTAAAACGCATATAAACACTGATTTGAAGTGAAGTTTAAAAACACACAAATAGATCTTTAGAGTAATACGGAATTAGATATTTAATCGATTATTAACGTTGTTCAGTGTTAATAACAAATAATAATTATTATTTCAAATTTAAAAATATTATTTTAATAAAAAGTTTATGTTTCGTATATATTTAAATATTTGTTTTTTCATTTAATTTATTTCGAAATTTACTACGTATTATTAATGTTAACGTTTTGTTTGGATTAAATTCGCATTATTTATTTTATTTGTTTTAAAAGATTTCATATTTTTACAACAACATAATAATAAAAAAAAACTAAATTCTATGGAAAGATAAGATTACATTTTTTTTGCGAGAAAAGGCGTCAATATTTTTTAAGTTTGCGAACATTTTTAGGAATCAACTAAAAATTTGAAAAAGCTATCGATTATTCTCTAACGAGTGTTTTCCACTCTTGGACTAAGCATGAAGTACAATTTCGAGTTGAGAAAAGCCCGAAGAATTTGGATTCAATCAAAGTTCTGGCGTTTCTTAACTCGAAATTTTACTTCATGCGCCTCGCGTATAAAAATACTGATTTAATATAAAGGTTAAAATAACAAATGGCAAAAGAAATAAATTGAATTCCATGAAATGAAAAAAAATGACCTTCAACATTTCGTATCTCGTCAGGTTTTTTCACAAATGAAATGATAAATAAAATAATAATCCTAACAATGTAAATCGCTAACAGAAAAAGAGCCTTTTATTACAATTAATAAATTATCACAAGTCAATTCTAGAAGATAGAAACTCGTCATATAAGTGGATTTTTTTATAATAATAAATCTATAAAATGACAAAACTTAAAATAAACAGAAAATTAGTATAAAATATATTTAAAAAATTGTGTAAAATTAATAAATAAATTAAGATTGTTTAATGAAACGTTTAATACCTCAAGTAGTTTTTTATATATCTTCAACAAAACTCGTAGGCAACTTTGCGTTGTTAGTCTTTATTTTAGTTATGATCAAGTTAATAAAAAATAAAAATGCAGTGGATTATCTATCTAAATTTAAAACAAAATGTTAACTCTTCTAACCGCCGACAATTTTATAAGTTTTTTTAAACTAGTGATGTAGAGTTATTATAAATTTTCTGAGAAATAATAATAAATATTTTATTGAATATTTTATAAAAATGTTGTCAAATTTGATGGTGTCTTCTTTTTGCTAATTTATTATTTCATTTACTAAATTTCAGTTAGCTAATTTCATTGAGATGTAGAAACTAGTATTGATTAATTTTTGTCGAATTTTATATCTCAGACTAATATTTGTAATTTTGTTTTATCAAAATCTATTGTTTGAATTATTTTTATTTTATATTTTTAAATTAAGCATTATTATTTTTTTACAGTCTAAATTTGGAACAAGTTTTTCCACTCCTTGATTAGGCATGAAGTAAAATTTCGAGTTTAGATAAGCCTGAAAATTTGATTTGGTCGCGTAGCGGTACGCGACTAAACCAAATTTTCAGGCTTTTCTAAACTTCAAATTTTACTTCATGCGCCACGTGTATGAAACACTGAAATATTGTGAAATTCAAATGATACTGCTAAATCAGGATTGAAAATATACTGCTAAAGCAGGATTAGAAATATACTGCTAGAAACAGAATATTTTAAATTTCACAATATCTCAGTACAGGATTGGAAACATTTGTTCAAAACTTACCAACTAATAAACTCACCAACGAAAAATCAATGCTTTAAAATACATACTTTTCGGAATATGAAAGAAAAATTCCCTGTATATTTAAAAAATATAATCAAAACGGAATTTTAGGTTCCTAAACTATTGAAAAAATATATTAAAAAATGTTTAACACAAATTAAATAAAAAAGTTGATTTTACAAAAATATATATTTTTAAGTGCGGCCCTAAAAACACTTTAGGTGTTGGGTTGGCCAGCCCTGGTTCATAATTATATTTGACATGAAAATGATCGAAATGGCAATATTGCTGGTACAAGTGACCAAAAATAGTAGTGAATAGCTAGTATGTTATTAAACATGACTATACTTACGGTGTACTTAGTAAAACCTTAATCGCGATTAGTTAAACGATAAGTTTTGAACAAATGTTTCCAATCCTGTACTGAGATATTGTGAAATTTAAAATATTCTGTTTCTAGCAGTATATTTCTAAGTACGGTAACGCGGTTAACGTTTAACATTGGTTGTATGAAGTACAGGGATTAAGTGCTTTTTTATACCCATGTGAATTTGTGCAATATATGTATGCATGTGTAGATTTTTTTGTAAAAGCTGTTTTAACATTCGACGTTTCATACAAATATGAAAATATGATTTTTTTTATAAAAAACGCAAAACGCTGCAATGCACAGCAATGTACGATAAAAAGTGTTCATATGTTAAAACTGGCATTTATACAAGAAAAACGAATTTTTCACCAAAACGTTTCAAAGCGAAAACCTTCATTACATATTCAAAAATCCAAATCCCCGCTTACGTACAAACGTACACAACAACAAAAACTGCAAAACAATGGGCATTTCCATAAAAATCATATGCATATTTCCGGCGCGATTAAAAATAAAACCCGCGAAGTTTCGACGTTTCTGCAGTTTTGCATATTTTATACAGATTCAAATTCTGAGCGAGGCAGATTCGGGACGGTTCGTTAATTTAATCATACAATTAGAAGTGAACTGGCCGAGGGGTATTTTTATCGGCTCACTGTGTTCACACAGTGTTATCAATGTTTATGCTCGTAAATATTGTCAGCTGACTCATTAACATTGACATTAATCAGGGCCGATTATTGCTTCGGCAATAATACACTGGTTGAGTTAATAGGGTTGTCACGAGTTAATTATGTGGAAATTGTCGTTCATGTAATTATTATTTATTATGTTTGACATTGTTTTAAAATTATATAATGGAAATTATTTAAATGATTTCAGAAAGGGTTGTTGTATACACTTTTTTATTCTCTTGAATTTTTAAACAATGTGATAAATTAAGTATGTGTATTTAAACTTCATAATAAGTTAGTGTTTTACTGACCGGTCGCATAATGTATATATTTCGAGCTTAGAAAAGACTCAAATTTAGTTCACGCTCAATCAATGAAACATTTAAAATCGTATTTGTCGATAGCGTTGTAACAAGCTATCGACGATAGTAAAGGGAATTTTTCTTTTAAGTATACAAGTATACATATCTCGATGCATTTTGAGGCATTCGTAGTTTTTTTAATGAGTTCAATTTAAAGTGAGTGTTTCGAATCCTTGATTAAACATGAAGTCAAATTTCGAGTTTAGAGAAGCCTGAAAATTTGGTTTGGTCGCGTAGCGAAGCGGGGCGACCAAACCAAATTTTCAGGGTGTTCTAAACACGAAATTTTACTTTATGCGCCCGGCGTATACAACACTGAAATATTGTGAAATTCAAATGATTCTTTTTAAGCTGTATATTTTTTTAATCCTTCTTTAGCAGTGTGTTTTTAAAACTGATTTAGCAGTATATTTTTAGTTTTACAATATTTCAGTGTTTAATACGCGTTACGCATAAAGTAAAATTTCGAGTTTAGAAAAGCCTGAAAGTTTGGTATGGTCGTGTAGCGCGTAGCGCTACGCGACCAAACCAAATTTTCAGGCTTTTCTAAACTTGAAATTTTACTTCATGCTTAATCTGGGATTGGAAACACTCGTTAGAAGCTTCAAATTGATCGTTAAAAAAACGACGAATGCCTTCCAATTTACAGTATATCGGTCAGAGCTGGGACGAATCCTCGTAAAAAGGATTCGAATCACGAATTCGAATCACCTAATATGATTCGAATCACGAATACTCGAATAAAGGATTCGTAAGAGATAAATATGATTCGATTCATTTCGAATCACGAATACAAATCTGATTTTATTATTTTTTTTTGCAACCATTAATATATAAATATCGTTACCAGTTGTTTTAACAAAAATATTCAAAACTAAATTATTTGTTTTTAACACGGAACATCGTTGATAACAGTCTAAATGGCGCATGAAGTAAAATTTTGAGTTTAGAAAAGCCCGAAAATTTGTCTCAGGTCGCTGCGCGACCCTCGTCGAATTTTCACGGGGCTTTTTACTTCATGCTTAGCCTGGGAGTGGAAGTACCCGTTCAAAACTTCAAATTGAACTCTATTATAAAATCAACGAATGCCTCAAAATTACGTAAATAAAAAATTCACTGAATATCATTATAACCGGGAAAGTCAGAGAAAAGTCATGGAATGATATTTAAATTGACCAAAACACTAACAAAAATATATGGCTTTTTTGTTCGTGTTTTGGTCAATTTGAATATAATTCCATGACATTTCTCTGACTTTTTTCTGACTGTATTAAATTTGTCAAAATCAGCAGGAAAATTACAAAACACGTAAAAATTTATAAAATTAACTTAAATATTGACAAAAACAATGAAATCAATTTAACAAAATGGGAGTTTCCCACACAAGAAAGTTATATTAAAAGGTCAGGGAAAAAAATCTTGTATCAGAGAGATGGCGGAAAAATGTAACATTTTAGATTGTGGCTACCATGTCAGTTTTACTTCAAATAATATTAAACAAAATTTTTAAAACTAGATTGGTATCTTTAAAAACATTTTCAGTCATTTATTGTTCTTATCAAAGCATTCAATTTGAAGTTTCGAACGAGCGTTTCCACTCCCAGACTAAGCATGAAGTAACATTTCGAGTTTAGAAAAGCCCCGTGAAAATATGTAGAGGGACGCGCAGCGACCCGAGACAAATTTTCTGGGCTTTTCTGAACTTGAAATTTTAGTTCATGCGTCACGCGTATAAAACTGTGATTTAACGAAAAATTTAAAAACACACAAAAGACATTTTTCAAGTTGATCCTCACAATTAATTCGAATTTCTTTTGACGATTTAAAACCTTTTGTAACTATTCAAATCCATTTATAAATATTTGAATCGTTTTATAAGGATTCGAATCACCCACATTTGGATTCGAATACGAATCCTCTCAAAAAAATGTAACGAATCCGGATCACGAATCCAGTTGAACTAAAGTATTCGAATGCCTCTTTTAAATCCTCTAAAAGGATTCGAATCCTGAATGATTCGAATCCTGCCCAGCTCTGATATCGGTATATGTTTACTCAAAAGAAACATTCTCTGTATATGTAACTTTTAGGTCAAATTTTCTTTAACAAAATGGCATTTAATTTTTACAAGGAATTCAAAAACTATGTAATATACAGGGTGATCTATTTTAAGTAAGTAAGTAAGTAGCACTTGCTACTGGTTTTATGGCGCACCCTGTGCGCATAAAAATACTTTCAGGTTTTGGGTTATTCGGTAAAGAAAATCCAAAATCCAAATGTATTTTTATGTGTACAGGGTGCGCTATAAAACCATATATCTTTAACAAGAGCTAAGACATCTTCCGGGATCGCACTAATGGAACACCTTGTATATCAGTATTACATAAATAATTAAATTGATGAAATTAGATACCTCTTGTAACCTCGTTTTGTTTTAGTGCCATCACTGAAATTAATTGCATCTACAATTAATATAATATTATAAAATCTATTCATCGTAATATAATTATATTCTGATTATATATGAAATAAAGCTGAAATTTAATAATTTAAATATTACTTAACATATTCGATTAACGATTAATTTCGTGAAAAATATTAATACTAACTGAAACTTTTCACATTTTCTTCAAGCAATATATAACAATAAATGCATCCATTATCGCAGTTTATAATTGTTTTTACTAATTATTTAATGGTTGAAATAATCCTCTTATTGTTTAATTAAATTCCGCTGTGTATAAATTGAAAGGTAATGGTTGTCACCATTTCACCAATATTCACGTCTATAATAGAATTTCCATTGCCGACCCACTTTCACATTTATTTAATGAAATATGCGATTGAAAATTACGAGAAGAGTGCACAGTCATATACTACATATACGAGTACAAGGCTTTATTATTTTAATTAATTTTGCAGTTTGTAAAAATAATTGGTAAACAGCGCGAGGTTTATTTTTGTGTATATGGAACTTGTTTTCGCTTGTTGAAAGTTAAAATTTCAAGGGCTGCAAACAAAAACTTTGCTTTGTAACGATAAATAATTATAATTTTTGCGATGTGTTCAATTTTAATTAAACATTTATAGATATACATGCATTTTTGTTTTAGGTATACATATCATATTCTGATGTGTAATATACAGCTTATACATCGGGCTATGCATCCTTAAAAGACAAATGTTCAGTTATTTATTGATTTAATATATATATAGTAGCATGTCCAGGCCATTTAGGCCCATAGCTTTGTAATTTTCTTCCACTGCTTTCTATCTTTTGCCTTTGTCCTCCATTCTGTTATGTTTTTGTCTTGCAAATCGCTAGTAATTGCTTCTCTCCATGTTTTCCGTGGTCTTCCTTTTCTCTTTGTTCCTTCAGGTTTCTTCCATCCGGTGCTCCTGGCGATCCTATTTTCATCCAATCTCTCTAGATGGCCTGCCCACTTTAATCTTCTAGATTTCAGTACCATGCCTATTGGTGGATTCTCATACAGTTCATATATTTCTCTATTTGTACGCCTTTCCCATCCTAAGTCACTTTTCTTCCCTCCATATATTCTGCGCAGTATTTTTCTCTCCCATGCTTCGATCTTAATTTGCATAACTTTATTCATAACCCAAGTTTCGCTGCCGTAGATTACCGTTGGTCTTAGTATGGTTTTATATATTCTTATCTTGGTTTTTCGGCTCACTTGCTTGGATCTGAATATAGTATGTAATTCGCCTGCACATCTATTTCCCTTTGATATTCTTTGATCGATTTCCCTTTCTTCGTTACAATTATTACTTATTAATGCTCCCAGGTACATAAAGCTATTCACTTCTTGAAAGTTAAGTTCTTGTCCCTCAAGTGTCCATACTCTTAGTTCCGATGGATTACCGGCTGCCGTAGTTTTAAGTTGCATATAGTAGCTTTTATTTCGCGCAGCGTCAGCTAATCGTATAGTGATTTATTCCAGTTATTTCTTAGTTCGTGCTAATATAGCTACATCATCAGCATATGCTAGACATTGATGGCTCCTGTTGTATCTGGTACCTCTTCTATTTATATCTGCCTCTCCAATAATTTTTTCTAGCAGTATATTAAATAAGACTGTCGAGAGCGGATCACCTTGCCTTAGTCCTCTTTTCACTTCAAATGTTTCCGTTGTGTTTCCACCCTTACCGAACTTATTGTCTGTTGCAGCGTCATTCCTATTAGCCTCACTAGCTTTCCTGGAATTCCTAGATCTTCGAGTGTATTTATAAGTGCCTGTCTGTTCACTGTATCATAACCTCTTTTGAAATCAACAAATAATATATGTATCAGTATTTTATATTCATAGCAAGAAAGCTAGACTTGTTTTATTTTAAATATTTGGTCTATGGTTGAACGATTTTTCATAAATCCTCTTTGATATTCTCCCAGTTCTTTCTCTGCATATTCCTCCGGTTGTATTTTTAACCACGTGGCCAGCACTTTGTAGACCGTGTCTGATAGGGCTATTCCTCTGTAGTTTTTGCAAATGGATTTGTCTCCCTTTTTGTCGACCGGATGAAGAATTGCTTTGTTCCCTGTTTTAGGCATAATTTCTTTGTTCCATATTAATTTTATTAGCTCGTATATTTTCTCTGTTAGTATTGTTCCACCATATTTAATGTTATCTGCCGCCACACCATTTTGTCCTGAGCTTTTGTTATTTTTTAGGGCTTGTATTATGTTTTCAATTTCTTGTTTAGTTGGTTCCTTTATTTCTCCATTACCTGATTCATTGTGTAGTTTAAATTGGATGTTTTCGCTAATTATCTTATCTCCATTTAACAACTCTTCGAAATATTGTTTCCACCTTTCTAGTATTTCGCATTGTTCTCCTAGTAGTTGTCCGTTTTTGTCTTTAAAATGCATGGGCTTAGATGTAAATCCTTTTCTAATATTCTTAACATCATTATAAAAATTTCGCAATTTCTTTGCTTTTATATTTGTTTTTTTCAATTTCTTTTCTTTGTATCTTCTTTTTTCTGCTCTGCATACTTTTTATGATATCCTCTTTTGTTCTTAATACCTTTGTTTATCATTGTTTGTCCCAGTCTGGAGCCATTTTTGTCTTAGATTTTTTTTTTCTATTTCTTAGTTACATTTTTTATTCAACCACAGTTTTCTTTCCTTTTTTGATATTTCTAAGATATTTTCTGTCACGTGATTTATTGTACTTTCTTTCTGTACCCATTTTTTTCTAAGCCTTTATTATTCTACTCTTTCTTTCTTTGTACTACTCACTGCTTACTGTTTTTTTTTTACTCCACTATATCACTACAATGTCCTTTGCACTATAATATTGTTTCTGTAATTTATTCTCCACTACAACTCGCGATCTTTGAGATTATTGTAGGTGTAAAATAATATACGTTTTTATCTTCCTGATTTTATAAAAAAAAACGTTAAAATTAAATCTAAATCATTTAATATCTTATTTAATTTGTTACAACGCTATCAACGATAGTTCATGGAATTTTTTATTTAAGTGTACATATCCCGATGCATTTTGAGACATTCGTTGTTTTTTTAATCAGTTCAATTCGTAGCTACTAACGAGTGTTTCCGCACACTCATTAAGCATGAACTAAAATTTAATTTAATCCGCATAATGTTAAGATTTTGCAATCAGGTAATAAGGGATACAAACTCGGGCCTAGAGATTAACAGGGCCATAAAAATGGGGAAAAACATAGTAAACGACAACGAGGAGATTTGGAATTCCCCAATTTCGAATTCCCTTATTACCTGAAACAAAAATATGTATATATACCTAGACAATTTTTTTTTCTGTACATTCTTTAGAAAATGGTCTAAGAGATCGAAACAAGTCGGAATAAAGTTTTAATTTGTAAAACAATACCAAGTGTTTTCAATTTAAATAACTTCACATAAAATTTAGAGTTTAGAAAAGCCTGAAAATTTGGTATGAGCGCGTAGCGAAGCGGAGCGACCAAACTAAGCAAGGAATGCAGACGTCTGGATAGATATTTTAATGTCTATGGACAGTTATCTGCCCAAAAATAATGACATTGATACAATAATTTCGTTTTAATAAGTTAAACATGTCGAATTCTAGAACCTTAGGCTTATGTGTACATATTTATTTTCATTTCTCGCCTTACTAATTGAAAAAAGTAATAATACTATATAATTACAGGTTGTAAAATGTAATTTCGAATTTTCAGAACGTATTGGTTTTTTTATTTGTGACAAATAATAATTGTAATATAATAAATATATTGTAATTTTCTACGAATATAATGAAAAGTTTAAAAATTCACAAACCATTAAATGAATATTAACAGAAATATTATTCGCTTAATTGAAAATCTGTGAACTTTCCTAATTTGGATTAATCCATTGTAGTTTTTTTTTGCATGGATTCGCATGGATTTACTTTCCATTAAACTAATTAAGGATTCGGGAATTAAAATTGCAAAATTAACCGGATTCCCTTCTATTAATTTGCGTCCAAAGCCAAAGTATGCTAAATTCGGCGAATTTGCATACGCCCCGTTTGGATAGCCGACATTTTAAATATCCTTTGTAAGATTTACAGCTAAATGTAGCTGACGTTGTATTTAAGATATCGATTGATAATCAGAAAGATGAGAAAATCAATTTATTTTATTTATAGTGTGATCTGCAATCGGTTTAATACTTCTTGAAAACATTTTCTTTAATTTAACAGAAGCAAATAGTATGTCCTAGATCATGGCCCCACATCTTAACTCGGGCCCCCGGGCCAGGTTTTCTAGCGGGCCCTATCTTAGGGTTGGGGACAGCATACAAAAATGGTGATGTTTATATCATAGCACTTTTCCCGTTAAAGATATGATGATTTAAATATTAACAATATAGAAGACTGTCTCAAACTAAATTTGTTGTACCTACTTTTCTTATTATTATTAAAATCTTCACATTAAAGTTTTTTGCATATTTTCGCTTTATCTCAGTAAATATTCAATCATCACATCTTAGTAGTATATATTTCCAACTTTACTTGAAATCAGTGTTTTGTACGCGTGGCGCATGAAGTAAAATTTCGAGGTTTGGAAAGCCTGAAAATTTGGTTTGGTCACGTAACGCTACGCGACCCAACAGCAACGACCTAATTTGTATGCAGTATATCAAAACGTTCGTGGTCTTAACAGTAAATTAAATGAGTTTTATAACAGTGTATTATGCAATAATTACAACTTCAACTTTTTAACTGAAACTTGGCTACACAATGATATCATTGATTCTGAGTTATTTCCAACCAATTATAATGTACACCGATGTGATAGAGATACCAGCAAAGGCGGTGGTGTGTTAGTAGCACTGAGTAGTGAATTTTCATTGGGGTTGATTCCCTTTAATATGAAAAATCTTGATTCTATTGAAATTGTAATTGTGAATGTTTAGATAAATAAAGCACCTGTAATACTCGTATGCGTATATATAAAACCAGCGACGCCATCTGAACAATATTTGATACTTTTTGAACGACCGGAGCTTCAATTTTCAGGAAAAAATATTGTCATAATTGGCGATTTCAATATCCCCGGATTTGCGGAAGGATCTTCATCTAGTCATTTAGTAGCATTGAATACGTTCCTAGATTATAACGACCTTAGACAATACAACCGAATTACTAACAAACACAATAGAATTCTTAATTTAATTATAGCATCTTCGGATATCATACAAGACGTTGAACAATGCACATCACCATTAGTAGCAGAGGACAACCACCATCCTACCTTAACGTTTTCAATAATGCTTCCTGACACTGTCTGCACAAATTTTGAGCCCATGGGATATAAATATAATTTCAGAAAAGCAAATTTCCCGTTGTTGTATAATCATATTGTTGAAGCTGATTGGAGCGAAATTTATTTGTGCAAGGATGTTAACATTGCTTGTGATATATTTTACAAAATCATTTACAACATATTTAATAAATGTGTGCCTTTCTCTAAGAATAAGTCTCCTAACACATATGCACCATGGATTGATAAGTCTGTTATGAAGAAAATGAAACTAAAAGATAAAGAATATCTTGAAGCGCGCAGATTATGCAAACGCGAAATTGAAGCTGCTCATTCAGTATATATAGAGCATACACAACAACGACTTTCTTACGAACCAAATCTATTATGGAATTACATAAACATTAAAAGAAAAAGCTCTCGTATCCCAGGATCTATGACCTACGATAATTCGATCTATAATACCCCATCCGATATAGTAAACGGCTTTGCAAACTATTTCAGTCGGTCATACCTACCTTTAAATAAATCTCTGCCGGACATGGACAGCTGTAAACACTGTTTACGTGATTATCGCGTGGACTCACTGGACGTGCTCAAACAGCTTAAATCACTCAAGTCCAAATTCACGATGGGATTAGATTTAATTCCTGCTATTATTCTAAAGGATTCGGCGTCAGCAGTTTATGAACCACTCACTTATATATATAACTTGATTTTGAAAAATGGTATATTTCCTGCCAAGTGGAAGGAGGTTAGGGTATGCCCCGTTTTAAAATCTGGGTCTAATAAATCTACTGAAAACTACCGCCCGATAGCAATCCTGAGTAACCTTTCAAAGGTGTTTGAGTCCATTTGTCAATAAAGCCCCCATTTGTCAATAAAGCAACATGGATTTGTTGGACGTAGGTCCACTACAATGAACCTCATCAATATAACCCAGGATATAGCTCAAGCGATGGACAATAACAAACAGGTTGATGTATTTTATGGTGATTTAACGAAGGCTTTCGACAGATTAGATCATACCATATTGATATCGAAACTCACAAAACTGGTCTAAACAACAATATAATTTCTGTACTGACCTCATATTTACATAATCGTGGTCAAATCGTTGAAGTCGATGGTCATTATTCTGAACGCTACGTGGCCTCAAGTGGTGTACCACAAGGGAGTAATCTAGGACCACTCCTTTTTCTACTTTTCATGGACGACGTGTGCATAAAACTGAAGTGTAACGTACCATTATATGCGGATGATATTAAAATATACAGTGTCGTTGATAACAGTGATGATTGTTCTCATCTCCAACGGGACATTGATGAGTTTGCGCAATGGTGTGGCATTAACAAACTATCGCTCAACATAAAAAAGAGTTTTCTTGTCACGTACAGCAGAAAATCTATCTTGATTCCTTATTCCTACTTGCTTAATGGAACACAATTGCAAAAATGTTCAGAAATTAGGGACCTCGGCGTGTATTTTGATTCAAAATTGACTTTTAATAAACATGTAGAACAAAATTCAAGAGAGTGTAGCCGTTTGTTAGGTTTTAGTTTACGTAATTGCAAATCATTTTACAATATTAAAGCAATTAGCTTATTATTTCGAACGTTTATTCTGAGTAAACTGTTATATTGTGCAATTATTTGGTCTTCTATGTATTGTAAGTATATCAACATTATTGAGGGAATTCAAAAGAAATTCCTACGTTACTTATATTTCGTTAGACATAGAGTATATAGATTTTATATCAATAAAAAATTTACACATTTATATAGGTATGTGTTTTCTTTACAAGATTATACATGACTATGTAGACGATCAGCGGATTCTGGGACTATTCAATTTAAAGATTCCACGTTCATCCGCTCGTGACAGTGAGATCTTCTATTATTGTACAACACGTTGTAATTATTATCTGAACTCACCTATCATTAGATTATCTCGTACATATAACGAGTTTTGCAGAAATTTCGATATATTCACTCAAAGTTTTGCGAATTTTAAGTACGATCTCTCAACATGTCTAAGACCTATAACATAATGTCAATATATAATATTAATGTACGTATGTGTATTGATAGCACGCGCTTTTATAAAATTGTGTATCTGCAAGCTGATTTGCATAACCATATTACTTGTATTGTAGTTAAAATGTAAACCCTGTAACTGGACTTTGTCTGTTGGGTTTTTGTATGAATGAATAAATAAATAAATAAATTAGTATCATAAAAACGAGATAATCTTATTACAGGAGAATTCATATAATAGTTTACACGCGGTGTATTCAAAACCCTCACAACTTCGTGTAGCAAACATAGACATTTTAAAATTAACTATGCCCAAAATTCTCTGATTTTCGGCCATATAGTGAATTAGTTGATAAAAAAACTCAAACAAGAGGAGATATGTCTATCTTAAACCGAAATAAAGTCAAATTCAATAATAGACAGAGTAAGGTATATCAAGTTTGTAAACACGATGTTTTTTGAAATATAGATAACGCAATATAAATAACGCCTTTGGATATTCTCCAGCATAATAATGTATCTAGTAAACATTGACATCCAAATTATGGCGCAATATGTCATTTCACTTAATATAAATGTTTGAAATAGTACACACAACACTATAATATTATTAAATTATGTACAATTACGAATTATGAAACCTAGTAAACGATAATTATCACGTGAAATATGTAAAATATGGTTTTTGAAAGTACATTTTGAATCAATATGAATCCCAAGATTCTTGATCTCTGATAAACTCGTTAATAACATGTTATTTAACACATATGGATAAAACATTTCGATTCGATTTCGAAAATTTCGATATTTTTGCATATGTGACAACTGAGCCCTTCTTAACGTTTAAAGTAAATTTGCCGGAAACAATCGCCAACACTATCGATTGCACTATACAATTTTATGTCGTCCGCATACAGCAAAACACTAAAACACTACACTTAGATAATTAGCAAACATCGTACATGAATTTTTCATATTCATGAACGATGTTTGCTAGATTGCCTAAATTGGATACTTGTGGTATTACACTGGAAGCAATCAATGTATCTGTAAGAATGGAATCCTTGGATTTCCACTTGTTGAAACCGATTTATTAAATATGATTGCAACACGCCAAGTATATTATCATTTATCTTAAAAGTCTTCAGTTTCGATAGTAACAAATGATGATGATCCAATTTGTTAAGGGCTTTGGAGTAAATAACATCTACTTTAATTAAATTAGTAGACGTGGAGCGATGTCTAATAATGCCATGTTTTTAACCGATATAAATGGACTGATATTATAAATAATTTACTAAGTATGGATTCAAACACATTGCTTAAATTACTTAGAATAGACACAGGCCGATAATTCTCAACACCTCTTCTGTTTCCTGATTAAGAAAAAAATAAGTTATACTGTTACAGAAAAAAATCAAATAAATACATGTTAAATGAATAAGGCTTTGTTAACAGATCGAAGTTAGGAACCTGAAGCTTTAGTTCTAAAGTTACTAAATGTTTTATAATTTAAAAAAATGTGTTACTAACAGTTTCTGTTGCTAATTCTAATGTTATTAGATGACCCAACAAAAATAACCAAATTCACTTGACTATTTTTCATTTACAGAATTTTATATATTTTAAGAATAGAACGAAACTTATTTTTATTTCATTTGACAACATTGACTGTATATCAAATATATCGACTATATACTGATTGTTGACTACTATTTATTGATTATTCGACAAGATTGACTACAATAACTAAATTAACAATCATCGACGTTATAGGTCAATTTTTATGTAGATACATCATTGACTTAAATAATATTTTACCTCCAAATCATGCTTTTTTTCATTCGTCGGAGAAAAATAAAAATAATTACATTATACGCGAAAATGGAAAATTTACACGAAGAGCGTCTTGACCAATTTAAACCGAAGTTGTTTTTTTTCCTCGAACGATTCTCAAAATTTCTCACTTTTTTGACGCAATTCGTCATTTTTTAGGGTTGTTGACATTGACATTTGTACTGATAGTTTAGATACGAGTCAGCTTCAGCCAACATTTAGTCCATCGTGTCAACTTAACACAAGTTTAAATTGAATTGTAATAATGGATATGTTATTGTTTTACTTTGCGATCGTTATGACATATATTTTAAGAGTTGTGATATATTTTAAACTAACGAGTGTCTTCCACTGCCAGGTTAAGCATGAATTAATATTTCGAGTTTAGAGAAGCCTGAAAATTTGGTTTGATCGCGTAGCGCTACGCGATCAAACCATATTTTAAGGCTTCTCTAAACTCGAAATTTTACTTCATGCGACACGCGTATAAACACTGATTTTAAGTAAAGTTGAAAATATATAGTGCTGAGATGTGATGCATCAATATATACCGAGATATAGCGAAAATCGCAAAAATCTTTTTTTTGTGAATATTTTATAAATCGTAACAAGAAAAGTGCAACAAATTAAGTTTAAAAGACTTCTTCATATTCTTAATATCGTGTGTTCAATAAAAAAAAACTCAAGAGTGCTATGATTTAATCTTTTTTTAAAATTTAGAATGTTTACACGCCTTAGGAATTGACATATAAAACGTCAGATATAATAACTATAAAATATAATTTCAGTGTTGCCAACCTACAATTTTTTTTTTTTTTGGCACTCATCACCATTTTTTTATAATCATTTTCGTCTTCGGGTTTTTTGTTGTGCATAATATTTAGTGCATAACTGGCCCAGAACCATGAATATTGATAGTACATTTTTAATACAGGTATAATCGTTAAATTATGTTTTAGTATTGATGGTACATTTTTAATGGAGTATATAAATATTGTGACTGAGGCTTAAACGCAAATGATTTTTGGCATCTGGATTTAGCATTCAACAAGTTCAGTCTTTCACAATTTCAACTATGGAAAGATTAACAATCAAACAACGTGTTAATTGTTAATTTAAAAGCATTTAGCGCACTTCGCGTTTTATTTGGTCAACATTATTTCCGCATTTGGGATGATTAAAATCCAAGGACTATTGTTGAAAAGCCAAAGCATCCATAATAGATCAATGTTTGGTGTGCATTTTTTACTGTCGCAATCAATGGACCGTTTTTCTTCGAAAATGCGTTACTGTGCAATGATAACCAACCTTTTTTATGGCCTGAATTGGATGCTATGAATGTCGACGATTTGTGGTTTTAACAGGATGGCGCCACATGGCACACAGCCAATGCAAGAATGCCTTCATTGAATGAGAAGTTCCCAAATTGCATCATCTCTTTAAACAGCGAAGTCAATTGGACACCAAGATCGTGTGATTATCTCAAAAGAGAGATCTATGCCAACACGCCAACAACAATTCAACATCTAAATAATGAAATAATAAGACATATTGGTGCAATTATGCGGAGATGTCGTCAGAAATCTTGACTATCGAGTGGAGGTGTGCTGCCGAAGCCTTGGCGAACATTTAGGCGATATTATCTTTCATACATAATTACCATGTGCCAAATAACATGATTCAATAAAGACATTTTTTAACAAATTACATTGTATTATTTGGTAACATCGATACGTCTTATTGAAACACTCTTTATAATCCATATTTTTGTGGACGTGCAAATAATACAAATATTAAAATTATGAAATATGTAGTTGATATTTTTTGATAAATTGAACAATACTCGTTTAACTTCAATTATCCACATCATAAAATATAAATAAAACATGCGATTTAATTCATAGTAATAAAAACAAATTCCATTAATAAATCGCGCCCGGCCCGGCTACTCGAATCCTGTCCACAATCAATCACCCATTTACATTCGTTCACTCATAAAATTGTAATTTATTTCAAAAAACGCTACATAAACAAATATTTACTAGCCAGAAAATATTTCCATTTTCCCAGCATGTAGGTCTGCAATTGAAATTAATTCAATATTTTCGTTTAGGTAATTAACAAATTTTGATGGGCCGTGGAGGTTGTAATTAATTAGTGGGATGTATATATATGTATATATATATATATATATATATATATATATATATATATATATATATATATATATATATATATATTTGTGTGTGTACACCCTCACATATGAGGGGAAAAATGAGGGAGAGAAAATATATATGCGGAATAAATCATACTCTAAATCCGGAGTATATGCAGGTGAATAAATATTCGCGGCTTTGTACGGTAATAAATATTTCACCTCCAGCAATTCTGCTCCAACATCAAAGTGTTTCATCTGATGCTGATTGTGTTTCATTGCTCCGCTGCTTCGTATATAATTATATTATTGCTCTGTATAGCATAAATATATGTTATTTATTTATTACGATTTGTTACTTTTTATCTTTAGGCGTTGTTCATGTCATTATAAAACAAGCACTGTTATTTGTACAAGTTCTGTGTGCAACTTATATTTATTTACACATTATTGCATAATAATTTAATAACACCAGATTATTTACAAACAATATAAATGATGATGAACGAACATCTATTTTTTACTTATTTCGGAAACTTAATTGTAATACGTACGTCTGCTACTATTTTACGCATGTGTTTTGGCACCAATTAATTTGGGAATACGTATAGTGGATTTTTGCTACAATATTGTACAAGATTTTTTTCTTTTAAGTAAGTATAGTGTAAGTATCTCGGTGATTGCAGTATTTGGTACATTTTTAGGAATTCGTTGTTTTTATAAAAGCGTTTAATTTAAAGTTTCTAACGAGTATTTGCACTTCTTGCATGAAGTAAAAATATACTGCTCATGTTTAATGTCACATAAACATTACAAATGTTTATTTCCTGTAATGAAACTCGTCAAAATTAGTTAAAAATAGCAAAGACAATAAAAATCACTAATATGAAACATATCGTAAAAATTGAGAAAACTAAATATTTTAAACTCGAAATTTAAACACTGAAATATTTTAAAATTCAAAATATGTTTTTTGTCAAGCAGTATATTTGAATCCTGCTTTAGCAGTTTATTTTGAATACTGATTTTGCAGTATATTTTAAACGCATGGCGCATGAAGTAAAACTTCGAGTTTAGAAATGCCTGAAAATTTGGTTTACTCGCGTAGCGCTACGCGCTTTTCGACCAAACCAAATATTCAGTCTTTTCTAAACTCAAAATTTTACTTCATGCTTAATCAAGGAGTGGACACACTCCTTGGAAACTTCAATTAAACGTTTTTTAAAAAAAAGCAATGAAAGCCTGAAATTAATAATATACAATTTTCTAGTTTGACAATAAATGAACTAGAATACGTTTAAAATAAAAAAAATTAACAACAAAAATCATCCAACCATGCGCAAGCAAAACATTCTGAAGAGAAACTGCAAATATGTCAATTGTTTTTTTCCGAAATATCGCGTCAAAGTGGAATTTTGCTAAGACAAAGAAGATGTCGAGCTTACATAGAAATTTGTTTATAAAAAATGAACGCGTCACTTCGTAAATTTAATAATTACAGCCTTTGCTTGTAAATTAACGAGCTTCAACATGTTGAAAATTAAATACAAATATTTCAATTGTTTTTTTCTAAAATATGGCGTCAAAGTGGAATTTTGTTGAGATAAAAAAAATGTCACGTTTACGCTGGAATTTGTTTAAGGAATTAAAAAAGAAATGCGAAATAAACAAGTTCAATATTCTGAAGAGACAATGCAAATATGTCAATTGGTTTTTCCGAAATATTGCGTCAAGGTGGAGCTTTGTTGAGATAAAGAAAATTCCGAGATTTCGCTGAAATTTGTTCGACAAATTATGAAAAATTAACGCTTCACTTAGTAAATTTTAAAATAACATAGTTACACAGGCATAAATACATGTTGTTTGACTGTAATTGAAATTTAAATACCTCTCCTAGATTTTATAAAATAACAAATCAAAGTTGAAATTTCGTGAAAGAAAAATTGATTAATTAATGGGTTTTATTTTGTTTGGAAAATTTTAAAAAATCAAAGTTTCACACAATCAACAGGAAATTCACAAAATTCACTAACTTTTAATGAAACTCGCATCTGCTTTAAAGAAAATTAAAAAAACACATTTTAATAAAATATTTGTAATGATTCAATAAAATTAACGATTTTTAGAAGAATGTTTTTTTGTTTAATTATAAAAAAATCAATATGTAATGAAATCAACGTAAAACTGTTTGAATTTAAACATAAATGAATAAACTTTGATTGGCTACATTTAAAATGTAAATATCTCTGCTGGATTTTCCAAAGTTTTAAATCAAAGTTTAAATTGCGTAACAATAAAATGGTGATTATATTTTATAATCAATTTTAAGCGTCTGTAATTTCTCTGTCAGTGCATCGATTTTGTTTTTCTGGCGTTGAAATAAAGTCTATTTCGGTGAGTTTGATCAAAATATGAGTTTACGCGATTTTAAATAAATTAGAGAACATAAATTATCAGCATTTGAAAAATATATTTATTTTAATCAACTTTGAGCGACTGTAATTCGTCTTTCACTGCATCCCTTTTGTTTTTTTCCGACGTTGAAACAAAATCTAAAAATTTCTAAACAATTGGCGTGAAATATGTATTAATATGTGACGTTTTTATGATTTTATGCATTCTTTTATATGAATTTACATCCAACACTTGAAAGAATACGTTTATTTTAATCAACTTAAGATATTTATACAGGGATGTTCAAAAAGATATTACCAATTATATGGGACCGACTTTTATTTTAATAACATAATAACAAAATTGAATTTGTGTTCAGTATTCCGGCACCAGATACCCACAGACGCGTTACGCACTTCAAGGTCCTTTTCAGTATGGTCCCGAAAAAATGTTTTTTTGATATTTAAAAGTTGCCTACATCGCCGTTATTTCTTATTTTTTCTGAAATTTGTTAAAACACTCTTAGAGCAACTTTTTACGACTCGACTTATAAAGTAAGTTATAAATCTGCAAAGCGATTCGTTTTTGTTTTTCCAAACACAACTTTTGTTTTTCTTGCGGGTGCATATGAAGACATGTACATCATTAAACAGCATTTATTACACTGATTTTAATAACGTGCCAGATGTTGACTTTTAAAAAATGTTTTTTTATGTTATTTTGCCATGGAAACAAGCGCGCAATGACCACGAACACTATTCATTTGAGTATAAAATATAACCAATCATTAGTAGTCTTCCGTGTAAATAACATTCCAACTATTGCATAGGAACTTGATGTTTTTTGGTAAACTTGAACAGCAACAATAATTAAACAAATGCATACATGCGGAATATCATTGAAATCAGAAGCAAAAATGCAATTCAATGGTTGCACATCATTGAAATGCATTTTTGCTTCTGATTTCATTCATCGTTTTATGCTTTCATAACAAACGTTAAGTGTATAAAACATAAACGAATCGCTATGAATATTTTAAACATTTACCAATTGATAAGTCATAAAAAGTTGCCATGAGAAAGTTTTTACAGAATTTGAAAAATAAATATAACGGAGATTTTGACAGTTAAATAAAATCGTAATTTTCATTTTTTTCGAAATACATCTAAATAATTAAAGATATTTTAAATGTGAAAGCAGAATATTATTATGCACTAAAATACGCAACTTTGACCATATTTAACCGATTCTCTATCTCTTCAAATAAGAGAAATCCCTATAGTGCCGCTCCAAAAAACAGACACCCTGTATACAATTATTAATTATGTAATAGATTGAAAGAAACATGTGGTCTTAAATTTTCGGTGTGTTTAGAATGAATAATTTCGTCTCTAATGAATTCTATTGAACTGCTTGAAAATTGAATGTACTACTAAAGAATGGACGAAAAGAATATATGTTTAAATATTAAAGTAAAAAGATTATCAAGCTGTAAAAGCAGACAATTCCATTCCACAACGTATTATAACATCAGACAGCAATGCATTAAAAAGTTACGCTACGCGGTCGGTCTCATTGTGAGAAAGTTTAAATAATTCAGAACAAGGGGACCTTAAGACAATGTATCACCACTTATAAACGATAAAGAATTCAGGGACTCCACAATTCATTTTCATCCGTGTCCCTTTGAAAAATTGGTGCCCGCACCGTAAAAATTTAATATTAACACGGAAAGCCCCTCGGGAAAAGGGGGTTTTCCGTTTTCAGGCCAACTTCTCTAAATTTAATCCCTACTCCGCGTTTTTCAATTAATTTTATTTGTTATCGATTTTGCGGCCGGGGATGTTAATGGGGATCATATATTAATGTCGGAGTCCGATAGATTCGTTGAATGGGAGTTAGGTCAAACTACGTTTCTCCATTATTTAAACTTAGGTGGATGCTGTTTTTAAAATACTGACGAAGGTTATTTTAACTTCTGTGCCAGATTTATTCGGCGAATGTAAATTATTTCACATGAATTGAATGATTAATAGAAATAGAAACAAAATCGATTGGCTTTAACTATTTTTAATAAAAGTCTTACTTTTTTAAATTAAACAAAGTCTTCTATTTGCTGAATTAATGTATGTTAGTCAAGTTTGAGTTGTCACATATTTTATTTGATGTTTGAAGAGAAATATAAATTTAAAAGAAAATAATTTAAACTGATACTCAGGCTTTTCTAAACTCGAAATTTTACTTCATGCTTAATCAAGGAGTGGAAACACTCGTTCGATACTTCAAATTGAACGCTTTTAAAAAAGCAATGCATGCCTGAAATTTCACAGAGCATATATCGGAATATGTTCACTTAAAAGAAAAATTCCCTGTATACAAGGTGTCCATATTTCAACAGAATGTATGGGAATCTCGGTTATTTGAAGAGATAGAGAGTCGGTTAAAAGATATATTATCAAAAACGGATTTTTCTAAATTTCGTTTTTATTTTTTTATTCAAAAACTATTGAATCCAGACATTTACAACTTTGACATTATACAGGCACTTTTTAACGATAAATCTAGTAACACATTTTATTTTAAGATAACTATAACATTTACTGAAGGACCATAGCTAACTTTTGTTATTCTTATGGGCGCCATTTTTGATTTTCATATTATTTGGAAGAATATTTTTTACTGAATTCAATGATGTATTACACTTATAGTTTATTGTACATTTTATATGTAAAATTTTAATCTTTTGGTTTTTGTATAGAGTGCCTTGGAAACAGTTGTAACTTACTTATTTGGCAACACCTAGCACCCATAATTTGCTTACATATCACCCCTGAAGACGGACATTCGACGATACATACTTTAACAGTTGTGATGTATTTTAAACGAATGTCTTCCACTCCCAGACTAAGCATGAAGTAAAATTTCGAGTTTAGAAAAGCCCCGTGTAGAAAATTTGTCGAGGGTCGCGCAGCGACCCAAGACAAATTTTCACGGGGCTTTTCTAAACTCGAAATTTTACTTTATGCGCCACGCGTATAAGCCACTGATTTACAGTTACGTTAAATATATATAATGTTTAGATGTGATGGTGATTGATATTTACCGAGATGTAGCGAAAAACTGCAAAATTACATTTTTTGTGAATAGTTTTGGAATAATATTAATAAAAGTAGAATACATTTAGTTTGTGTGATAATCGATACTTATTATGATTATTACAAAAGATTGACAGTTATTAATTCATTTTGAGTGCTAACAATGATTGACTGCTGTCAAGATTTCATTGATTAACAGATATGACGTCATTGTTTCCAAGGCACTCTTTGCAAAAAAGAAAATATCATAATTTTAAATATCAAATCTAAAATAAATTATGAGTGTGAAACATTAGTGAGTTCACAAAAAAATATTCTTTCAAAAAATATGATAAACCAAAATGGCGCCCATAAGAAAAACAAAGTACCTTAGAAACTAAGGTGCTACTAGATTCCTCATTAAAAAATCTCTATATAATGTCAAAGTTCTAAATGTCCAGATTCTGTAGTTTTTGAATAAAAAAATAAAAACGAGTTTTCAATAAATCAGTTTTTTGTTGAAAACAAAAAAAGATATTTCAAAATTGTTTAACCGACTCTCTATCTCTTCAAATAACTGAGATTTCCATACATTCTGTGGAAATACAGGCACCCTGTATACAAAAAACAATTAATTTCGTGAGTTTTCTGAATTATATTTTAATCAAATTTTTAAACAAAATAATCGCCTTACTTAAATAATCCTTTTCCTTTACAAATTAAAATGAATTTTAGATAAATAATATTTCTTTAAAAGATTTTTTTTATTATTCCAGTAAATTTAAAATAAGATGGAGTACTACATTTTATTTCTTTCTTGCGTAGCGTCATGTTTATAAAAGCGATCAATATTATTCTAGGTGTTGGATTTTTTTAGAAATGTTGAATTTTTTTGTATATAATCAAATGTCGGGGAAGTACTATAATGGATCGAGAAATGTGGCATACTTATACTACGGAGATCTAAATTAAATAGTTAGTGAAACAAATTAAGTGATTTTTAGTTTAAATTATTTTGTTCATATATGGAAATCTCGCTTATTTGAATTTTCTAAATGTTGAAAAACTTTCTTAGAGAATCTTTTCATGACTTATTAAATATTGTTCAATGATATGGATTTTTCTAATTGTGCACTCAAAATTGTTCTATGGATCCGCCCCTGGCAGAGCTGAGCGGTACTTAAACAAGTACTCAAAAATTGTACTCTGAATACTTTTATGTACTGAGTACTCATTCCAAGAGTACTTTATTTTTTAAGTACTTGTACTTCTACTCGACCCCTTTTTAACCGCAAAATGTACTCGAGTAAATACTTTTGTACTTGAATACATTTTAATGTACTCAAGTACATTTGGGTGTACTTGAGTACATTTTAATTTACATTAAGAACTTTTTGACACTTCGATGACGAGATTGAAGACAGTTATATAAAAACTGTACGCTACTTTTGTCTACAATATAGACTATCTTCTATCAGTGGTTCTCAACTTTTCTTACCTTGGGCCACCTAATCACAAAATATGAATATTTTAAGAAATCCGCCGAAGTACCGTATGTTTTTCATTTTCAATTTAAAACATATATCCGTCATTTAGAGCAAATGTGTTTGTTTCAGTCATTAGATAATGCATTATATTTAGCAAATCAGAGCAATTGAATTCTTTAATATGTAAAACTACGGTACAGTAAGCCTTCAAACATAATCTCTTTTATTCTCGCCCTTATGTAAGTTGTCAATACTGCCAATATTTTCGAAGTATGACTCACGTTTGAATTATCCACTCATTTTTGACGTCATCACTTTGTTTAATTTTTTTGATTATCTAATGCACAAAACTAAAATATTTGGACATATAATAAACACACATACACAAAACTAAATGTTCATAGTGTTTGTAGACTATCATTTAAAGATTCACCAAGAATTTAACAATTGCGAATATTATTTATAATTACGAATATTCTATTTATAAATAACCATATTATATTATTCAATTCAGAAAAACGAGAAAATTCTGGTAAATATCAAAGTTATAAGATCGCAAAATCAAAAAATTAATTAAAGAATTATCTACGTTTGAAATGATTTAAAGTCATCAGCATTATTTTAAAATTAACTATTTTTGTTTATATTTATAACACTGAAAACAAAAATATCAAAGTTATAAGATCCCAAAATAAAAATATAAATAAAAATAAAATATTGTATGATATGAAAATAATCGATTTTCTTATAAGACTTAATAATAATAATATTTATTTACGGCAATGTTTTTTTTTTACAAAAAAGTAAAGTAAATAACATTAGAATAAAGTTATTAATTCTCCAAGTATACATTTACTAATTAACATATATAGATTTTGAAGATACGCTTCGATAACACTGGTCTGCAAAAAAAATGTTTTTTTCGAGCCCTGACACCATTCCTGCTGATTCTTATGTAAAATGACCTCCTGAATCCGAATATGACCTCCGTTTTCCCCCATCACCCTACCTCCTTGCTACAAATGTTCATGTTTTGGAACTTTTCACCTCTCTAGCCCCTCAGAAGAAACGTAAAGGCTAAAATAATCCTTTTCATCCCTCCAAATTATCGAAAAGTGATAAAAAATAGGTGGGGGGCCTCCCCCGAAAACGATGGGTAATAGGGCAAAACGGGGGTCATATTCGGATTCAGGAGGTCATTTTACATAAGAATCAGCAGGAATGGTGTCAGGGCCGATTTTCATGCCGACCAGTGTAATAAGAGCCGACAAATCTATTAAATTTAAATGAAACTTTTTATTCAATGACGCATCAAAAAATATAAAATAAGGGAAAGAACAAACCAAATTGCATGTTCTTATCATGCGGTTAATGCAGTAGTACCTGGCAGCGCTGGGCTTTTAGAGGATTCAAAAGAGGCATTCGAATACTTTAGTTCAACTGGATTCGTGATCTGGATTCGTTACATTTTTTTAAGAAGATTCGTATTCGAATTCAAATGTGGGTGATTCGAATCCTTATAAAAGGATTCGAATATTTACAAAAGGATTCGAATACTTACAAAAGTTTTTGAATCGTCAAAAATAATTCGAATTAATTGTGAGGATTAATTTGAAAAATGTCTTTTGTGTGTTTTTAAATTTCTCGTTAAATCACTGTTTTATACGCGTGGCGCATGAAGTAAAATTTCGAGTTTAGAAAAGCCCAGAAAAATTGTCCCGGGTCGCTGCGCGACCCTCAAACATATTCACGGGGCTTTTGTAAACTCGAAATTTTACTTCATGCTTAGTCTGGGAGTAGAAACGCTCGTTCGAAACTTCAAACTAAATGCTTTGAGAAGAACATTAAATAACTGAAAATGTTTTTAAAGATAATAATGCAGTTTTCAAAATTTTGTTTAATATTATTTGAAGTAAAACTGACATGGTAGCCACAATCTGAAATGTTAAATTTTTTAGGCATTTTCCTGATTCAATGATTCAAGGTTTTTTTCCCTGACCTTTTAATATAATATTCTCCTGTGGTAAACCCCTATTTTATTAAATTGTTTTTCATTGTTTTTGTCAATATTTAAGTTAATTTTATAAATTTTTACGTCTTTTATAATTTGTCTGCTAATTTTGACAAATTTAATAATATCATATGGCTTTTTAGTTAGTGTTTTGGTGAATTTGAATATAATTCCATGACTTTACTCTGACTTTCGCGGCTTTAATGATATTCAGTGAATTTTTTATTTACGTAATTTTCGGACATTCGTCGATTTTATAATAGAGTTCAATTTGAAGTTTCGAACGGATGTTTCCACTCCCAGGCTAAGCATGAAGTAAAATTTTGAGTTTAGAAAAGCCCCGTGAAAATTTATCGAGGGTCGCGCAGCGACCCTCGACAAATTTTCGGGCTTTTCTAAACTCGAAATTTTACTTCATGCGCCACGCGTACAAAACACTGATTTGAAGTGAAGTTCAAAAACACACAAATACATCTTTCTTCAGAGTAACATGGAATCAAATATTTAGTCTGTTATCAACGATGTTTAGTGTTAATAATAAATAATTAGATTTTGAATATTTTTGTTAAAACAACTAGTAACGATATTTATATATTAATGGTTGCAAAAAAATAATAAAATACAATTTATTCTTAAAGGATTTGTATTCGTGATTCAAAAACAGGATTCGAATCTTTGATTCGAATCATATTTATCTTTTACGAATCCTTTATTCGAGTATTCGTGATTTGAATCATATTAGGTGGAGTTGTCTATCTGTACCTTTAAAGAATGCTAGAACATCACAACAGCAATTCCTCAATTTCCTTAACACAATACACCCTTCAATAACTTTTACAGTAGAAACAGAAACCGATAACAAAATTAATTTTCTAGACCTAACCATTACAAAAATTAACAACAAATTAAGTTTTAATATATATAGAAAACCAACCTATACTGATTCCGTTATCCCTAACCACTCCCGCCACCCACAAATTCATAAAAAAGCTAGTTTCTATACAATGATAAATAAAGCATTTAAAACTCCGCTAAATATAAATGATAGAAAGAAAGAGATCAATACAATAAATGAAATAGCATTGAATAATGGCTACACAACTTCACTAATAGACAATTCAATTCATAATTATGAACTGAAAGAGGTGCAGAAATTCTTTTACCCTAGAATTAGGTCAATAGATAATCAACATTTTAAAACAATCAGCTACCATGGTACAATAAGTTGTAAAATTAAAAACATCCTTAAAAAATGTAATATTAATGTAATATTAAAAACGGCTTATAAACTTAATAATATAATTTTCAACCCAAAAACAAAACTTAATCCCCTAGTTAGATCAGGCATTTATAAATTGAACTGCGAAAATTGTAAAGGTGTGTACATTGGGCAATCTGGTCGTAGAATCGAAATAAGATTGAAAGAACACGAGCGAGCCTTTAGATTAAAACATAATAGTTCTACCTATGCTAACCATCTTTTAGAAGAGAATCACACTTTTGGCGAGGATGTACTTTCAGTAATCCATTTTGCCGAAAAAGGTCGTAAAATGGATTTACTGGAAGCACTAGAAATACACAAGGCTCGAATTAATCCCGGAATTTCCCTTCTTAATGACCAGGTTGACCTAATGTACACCCCTCTTTTCGAAGCCGTATAAATAGTTTTTAACATGTAATTTGTATTTACTTTAGTTAGAGAATGACTACTAGATAGCCGAGACTAGTCACACAATTAAATGTAAGATTCAGTCGTTAAACAAAGTAAAAAGTGTTTTATTTACAAGTATATAATTTAACTATTATCTATTATTAAAATTTTGATATAATTTAACTATTTTTAATCAAATTTTTATATAATTTGACTATATCTATTTAAATGTTGATATAAATTGACTATGTTCTTTCAAATTTTGATATAATTTTACTATTTAAAGTCGAGTTTTGATATAAATTGACTATTCCTATTCAATATAATGACTATTTCTATTGATATAATTTGACTATTTTCGTTTAAGTTTTGATATAATTTGACTATTTCTATTAACATTTTGATATAATATGACTATATATATTAACATTTTGACGTTAAACCTAAAAATTGATCGGAAAATAAACTTAAATAGGTACATCCAAATGTACCCAAGTGCATTTTGTGAATTAAAAACGCGTCGACTACAAGTTCAACTACTTTATAAATAAAGTACTCGTGGACTGAGTACAGAGCACATGAAAAGTACTCAGAGTACAAATTTTGAGTACTTGTACTCGAGTACCGCCCAGCTCTGGTGGCGCATGAAGTAAAATTTCGAGTTTAGAAAAGCCTTATTTGGTAGGGTGCTCCGCTTCGCTACGCGACCTATCCAAATTCTTCAGGCTTTTCTAAACTCAAAATTTTATTTCATGCTTAATCAGGAAGTGGAAGGGAATCGTTAGAATTATACTTAAATGAAAACAGATTAATTCCATTTTCTATTGTCTTTCTTTAATTCACCAACATATTCAACTTGGTGAAAAACCATGATGCGCGAAATTATAATTGTCGAAAACTGCTACGCAAAACTCAATAAAAATCGGAATATTGAGAAAATATCAAAAAAAGCTAGGTGAGTTGTGTAAAAATCTAATTATCTCAATATTTAATACGGTCACAAAAGACGTAATCAAAAAATTATTATCGAAAACTCATAACTTTCACAAAATTTAACCAGAATTGGAAAATTGAGGAAATATCATAGGACCTACTTTGAAATATCAATGGTTGGATGGTTAGATGTCACATCGAGAGTTTGATGAACTTTTTCAATTTGAATAATATAAAAACCAATCGAAATATAGTCAATTATTGGAAAACATCAACAATACATTTAATATCAATGAATATAATAAGATAATACAATATACAATGCGCTTTTTATAGGAGTATACATAGTGAAAATGTATTCTGAAAGGAAAAATTCCCCGTATGTGTACATACGCTGTTAAGTTTCCTACATTCGTTGTTTTTAAAAAGAGTTCGATTTGAATTTTTAAACGAGTTCTTTCCACTCCCAGATTAAGCATAAAGTAACATTAGTTTAGAAAAGCCAGAAGAATTTAGATAGGTCGCGTAGCGAAGCGGAGCGACCTATCCAAATTAGGCTTTTTTAAACTCAAAATGTTACTTCTTGCGCCACGTGTATAAAACACTGAAGTATTGTGAAGTTCAAAATATACCCTCCGCTTGTTTTTGATCCCTTGCAAATTATTATTATAAATGTTTATTTTGATTGGTTCGAACGTCTGGAGATATTGTTCATAGTGGCGACCAACCGGGAAAACCGGAAGAGTCAGAGAAAAGTCAGGGGATTTTATTCATCGGGAAAAGTCAGGGAAATTCGGCTTTTTTAGCGAAAAGTCAGGAAATTTTTAAAATAATAATATATATGCAAAAATACGATTAAAGAATTGACAAATTGATAGTTCTATTCATGGCACGAGTTCGACACAGCACAAAAAAATCGTGATATGTCCATCGTAGCATAGCATTTTCCCTGTAATTTTAACAACTGATACTGACATACTAAATTTATTTCACTCTAACACTCTAAGTTGGAGACTTCACTTGAAGTTAGTGATTTATACGCGTGGCGCATGAAGTAAAATTTCGAGTTTAGAAAGGCCTAAAAAATTGGATTTGCTAGGGCGCGACTCGCTTTGCTCGCGCAGCCTAGCAAATACCAATTTTCAACTCGAAGAATTTTACTTCATGCTTAATCTGGGAGTGGAAACCCTCGTTAGACGATCAATCAGAAACTTATTTTTCAGTTTCCTTTATTGTCAAATTTAAGACATTAAGTAAATAGAGTTGATCTTACTTTTTACGTTAAATTTAGAACATAAACAAATTTGTGTGCATTATTTAGGTGTTACTAAACTTTGACGAACAAATGGGAATAGTCATAATTTTGGACGAAAATGATCAATATCTAATGTTTAGAAATAACGTGAAGAGTTGACAAATTTAATAAATTGATTGAAATTATTGATGATTTACAAATAAAATTATATTAATCACTGAACATTCACGAAATACTCGATTTAATAAAAATCGTCATAGTTCGGAAATATTAATAAAATTATAGAAAAACAACAAACGATTATTTAAGTTTATTATTTAATTTTTTGTTTATAATTAGTACATTTTTTCTATCTTTATAATCCGAAATTGGATTAGTTCGGTAATTGAATAAATAAATAAATGTTTAATTTATCACGTCTTCAACAGTTTTGATCAGTCGCACAATTTCATAAATTGCTTAATTTTGAAAAGTTGAAAAGTTAAAGGAGATCATAATTATTTTCTAGCGTAATGAATTATTATAAACTTTGTGGTTTACGAAAACCTTCTAAAAATTTAATAACATTGGAAAATAATTAAATTACTGCAATAAACGATTGTTTTTTTTTGTATCGATCATTTTCCATTATTTTCGACGTTTTTGTTATTATATGATATTTTTATTATAATTGAATGTCTTAAAATAAAATTAATTATAAAATGAATCATAAAAAGCACTATTTTTTCTATGTATTCAGCGTCCAAATAATATTCCAATAATATTCTAACGAGTGTTTTCCATTCCTTCATTAAGCATGAAATAAATATAGCGAGTTTAGAAAAGCCCGAAGGTAGATTGTTTACACACCGCTTTGTATGTCTCGCATTTTAAAATAAATTGAGTGAATATGATCCGATGTGATATTATAATATATTATATAAAACAAAATTCTCTATAGATAACGTTAAATTTTTAAGATAATTTGCATTTATCAATTAAATGTTTTGGAATGTCTTCGAAATGAGGAAAATCAGGACAGAATTACTTAACTTCGATGTAAGCGCAATAACTAACCTCTTATCGAATTTATTATCTAATTAGATAATCTATTGCCGAATAATCCTTAATCCCCCCAGTTCCAAGATACCGCTTCTTTCTTAAATTTAAAATTACTCCTCGGTTTTTCCATCTTATCCAACTAGGTACTTTTCGATTTGTATTCAGTTAGCTAGTTATTGACAAGTGGTACATAGTACACGAAATGTACATCTAGCATTTTAAAAATCAAAGTGAGGAAAGAATTAAATCTTTACGCAATGTAATTTTTCAGGTATTCGTTGATTTTTATTTTATATATTTATTTATTTATTTATCTATTTATTTATTTATTTATTTATTTATTTATTTATTTATTTATTTATTTATTTGTTTATTTATTTATTTATTTATTTATTTATTTATTTATTTATTTAACGGAAGTCCATTTAAATTAGTAAAAAAATAAAATGAAATATAAATACAAATACATAATAAATATAAGTACCTAAAAGAGTCAAAAAGAAACAACACATTAAAATATACAGACTATACACCCTGTCGGAACATATTCTTTAGAGCGTTTCGGCTAATTGCACCAAAGTCTGGATTGATGGCGTTACAGTTAATGGCGATTCTGGCCATACCAAAATGTTTACAATAGTCCGTCCTACAATATGGTACATTAAGCAGATCGGAGGAACGCGAACTTCTAGCTGGCATATTGTATCTATTGCTATGATTTGCTATGAGGATTCCAAATAGGGGCGGACAAGGGAAACATACAAGGTCGTAAGGGTATGAATGTTTGAGAAATCTCTGCTATCACGTTTTAAAAAACCCAGAACACGATATGCCTTAGCAGTTATGTTGCGTAAATGGTTGTTAAAGTTCCAGTTGTGAGACAATGATACACCCAAGTCTTTAATAACTCAAACGCGCAATAAAAGGACGTTAGAGATATAGTAATTTCTCACTGTCGAAGCCCTTTTTTTAGTAAAGGTTATATAATTACATTTTTTGAGGTTGAGATTCATACGGTTGTCAGTACACCAAACTGAAAATCTATTTAAATCTTCCTGTAACAACACAGAAGATCAATCATCCTCGATTCGTAAAAATAATTTTATATCGTCTGCAAATAGCAAGCACTGGGAATTATGGAAACAATCAACCACATCATTAATAAAGATATTAAATAAAAGAGGTCCAAGGTGTGATTCCTGGGGAACCCCTGAAGTTACAAGTATTTCAGACGATATAACACTACCAATCCGCACGGTCTGTGACCTTCCGGATAAGTAATCTAACATGGATCCTCCGGCTTCGATAAGCTTAAGTTTCGAAAGAGGGATGCTATGATCTACTGTGTCAAAAGCCTTAGAGTAATCGGTATATATTGAGTATACTTCAAATCCCGCTTCTAAGGCTGTAACGATATAATTACTATAAGTCAGTAAGTTGGTGAAAGTCAAACACCCACTTCTAAAACCATGTTGCTTATCGGATAGGACACTAGATACACATTCAGACAGGGGTGCAGTGATTAATTTTTCAAACATTTTTGGGATAAGCGATAGAAGAGAGATCGGGCGATAGTTTGTAACAACGTTCTTTTTGCCGCTTTTAAAAATTGGCGTAACTATAGCACTTTTCCAAACAGAAGGAAAACAGTTGAAATTAGGGATTGGTTATAAAGTATCCATAGAGGACGAGACTAAGGGAAAAAGAACATTGTAGCAACAGAATTGGTGGTAAACCATCAGGGCCCGTACAGTATGAATCTTTTAAATTGGCCAGTTCGTTAAGGACATCTGTAATTTGTATTTAATCACCTTTGCTATAATTAATGTGATTGTAAGAATATATTACAGACGAAGGCAAAGTATCATTGTGTACGGGTGTATTATAAACTGAACCAAAGTGATTAGCAAACAACTGTTTTATTAAAGAGTTTTATTTGAAATTTGTAACGAGTGTCGTCCACTCCCAGACTAAGCATGAAGTAAAATTTAGAGTTTAGAAAAACCTGAAAATTTGGATTTGCTGGGGGCGCGAGCGAAGCGAGTCGCGCCCCGGCAAATCCAAATTTTCAGGCTTTTCTAAACTCGAAATTTTACTTCATGCGCCACGCGTATAAAACATTGACAATATTGCTAGGTTCAATATGCTTATGTTTGATTTCGCGTTAATAAATTTTAGAAAAGTATTATCAAATCTTGCTATTTCTAAATTCGTGCTTTATAATATGTTTTCTTTTCACCTCTTAATATAACTTAAATCACTTTTTTCTTTCCTATATTTGGTTTGGTTATATGAAATTATTTTAAGGAGCGAGTGAACAAAAATCTGGCGTCAGGAAAAAGTCATATTACTTGTACTCGGAGCAGCTCTTGCCCCTGGTGATCGTATTTTTATAAACGTTTAGTTTTATGCGAATACATGAATGTCATCCACCAAACTGAATGTGTGCAGGCAAAAGTGATACGAGCTAATTCCAATAATGTGGCCTTCCAGCCGACGAATTTCCTGTATAAAATCAAATCACCAATATATATATTGTTTTAAGACGAAGCAAATCATATTTCCATCACCCTCAATAAATCCCCTTATTAATGAATTCATAACTCCCTGAAATACCATCAACCATCATAAAAAGGAATTGTTTTCCAAGCTATATCCCCCTGACTACACAAGATGATAACTCAATATAATGCCATGTCACGGAATGATACTTCATGAAAACAAGGGGATCCAACTGATCAATTCCAAAGGGGTGGTTTATCTGTTAACCGCGATAAAATCAAAGTACCCATTAAAAGAGTACGCAATTAACGCAAGTACACGTTAATTAAGATAGCGAAAACATTGTCCGCAACAATTTGTGCACTTTTAAAGTGGCTTAATTAAAAAATGGTTAATTTAGTGTCCTTGAATCGGGAACAATTTTAAAAAGTAATTCCGTGCATTTTTTATGGCGCTTTTAAATCCGATTCAGCGCCGGGCCGGGCTGTTTAATAATGGAGGGAATTTGTTAGGTCGAATTAACCGTTTCGTATAAATGCACGGATGCAGTTTTACAGTTTCGCAGTTTTGCAGTTTAGAGTGCATTATTATTTAATTCAGGAGCACGCGGCTGCTGCTGGATGGAGCACTTGTGGACTTTGCAGCTTTCGGGCTTTTGGGGTTGCACGATAAGTGCGCTTGTGTTTTCGGATAAAATTTATTGTCGGCTTTATATTGCTATCTATGTATTACTGCAATTCCATTGCCCGACTGGCTGACTGTCTGCCATCGCCCTCTGTGCTGCAAGAATGCCATCCGGGGGTTTATTTATAATTGTTATGTCTGTTTCGGCCTGCATATCTTATAGGCGTAAATTTATTGCGCGTACGGCTATTCGAATAAATGTTAGATAGGCGGGGAAAAGTGGCCTTTTGTATGGGTGCATTTATCTTTTTAGGGGTTGATTCAAACATAGCTTATCCAGGGTTTACAATAAAATACACTCACAGGCAGAACATGTTGTTTTGTAGACACAACTGCAATTTTTTTACGTATTTACTTGCGCCACATAGTATACAGAAACGCAAGAAAAGTGAAGAAAGCGAGTGTTAAAAAGGGCAAAACAAAAATCCAAAATATAATGAAGGTTTCTTGTTCATAAAACACCTCTAAATCTCCAGTAATAAGTCATAATTGTAAACCATTATGGAGTAATTGAACTCTAAATTCGACTGTTTTACCTGATAAATTTCGATCAAAAATTGCAACGAGTTCAATTATTTTTTGAACAAGTTCCATCAAAGCGTTTGAAATAATTTTTATACCAGATAAAATACAATGAAAACTTGCAACTATGGCCCTGTTACCCTTCTCCCTGTCCTTAGAAAGCTATTTGAAACCATTTTGAAAAACTAACTTTTGGCCTGCACAGCTGACCTCATCCCACCCTACCAATTCGGATTCCTTGAAAACCGCTCCAGAACTCTACCTTTAACTATCCTCACATCTAACTGCCAAACAGCAAACCTCGAAGGTCCCAAATCTGCCATTCTATTTTTAGATATCAAAAAAGCGTTCGACTCCGTCTGGCAGCGGGGCCTGTTGTTTAAATGCAGCTCCCTGGATGTACCTCCTCACCTAATTAACCTCCTAGATAGTTTTCTCCATAATAGATCCCTTCAAGTCAAAATACGCCAGTCTGTCTCCAACTCCTTCACACCGGAACAGGGTTTACCTCAAGGCTCCACCTTTCCTTTATAACCTCTTTGTTCATGACATCTACAATCCTGATCCCAACTATATAAACAAATCCGCCTATCCTCTTCTTTATGCCGATGATACTGCACTAATCGCGCATGCCGCCGCACTCCCTAAAGCCCTTAGCACTCTACAGGGCCTGATCGATTCGATACAAACGTGGTTTGCGAAATGGCGAATATCATTAAATCCCAACAAAACCCAGCTCTTGATTAGTTTTCACCGATCAAACAATTCCCTTTTATAATTTACATAAATAATCACATAATACATCCCTCAGCCACGTGTAAATACCTAGGTATCCATTATGATCCTAAATTCACATTCAAGAACCACTCCATAATCCTAAAAGCAAAAGTCAAGAATCGGGTGGCACATTTCAGAAGTCTGACCTTTAAACAGCAAGGAATAAGTACCAAAAAAGCTGTACATATATACAAAATGATATGCCGCCCCCTACTTGATTATGCTGCCATCTTTCGCATAACCCCCCCCCCCCCCCAGTCACCATTAAAAATTTGCAAATAGCGAAACGATCGGCCCTTAGAGTGCTAACTAAAATCCGTCACCCCCAAAACCCACTCCACAGTCCCTCGAACATACTACTCTATGAATTAACCAATGTTGTTTCCATCCAAATTCGCCTCTCCTAACTTGCGGAAAAATTTGCCTCAAATCCTATTTACCATAATTTCCTAGACCCCCTTTGTATTTTCCGAAATAAAAATATAACCCCTAAATACAAACATCCCTCCTCTAGCGTACTCGATTTCATTTCTACATTTCATGACATTAGCGATTAAAGAACAGCTCCACCATGACATTAGCGATCATGACGATTAAAGAACAGCTCCACCTTGACACTACTGACGACATTAACAATCATGACCATTTTTCACACCAAATATGACAGTGACACATAAGAATAAATTCAGGCGGCAAGACCATTGGTCGATAGCCAATTGACAGATGGATTTTTATTTAATGTTATCGTTATTTGTACATACTTATCGTTTGTTTGTTGTATTTACTGTTACTATCTGTCAATAAAGATATGTATACAGGGTGTCAATTTGAAAACAAGCCAGGCAGAATATCTTTGGAACCGTAACAGTTAGAGAAAATTTTTCAAAACCGTTTCTAGGATATGGAGGGAGAACCATATTGACCCACATAACAATCTTCTGCAACCAACCCCTAAGGCTGTAGCCACCCTTGCCTTTTTTTTTAAATGGCATCACCCTACTTGTGATACATCATTAGAAAGGCCTTTCAAAATGCTAATCAATGGTACCAACTAAAATGTTTATTGTTACATAAAAAATACAAAATAAATGTAAATCAATTTATTTGATTATAAAATTGTTGTCAAATTAGGTATTATAACAATTTATTTTTACAAATTACAAATGAAAAAGCACAGATACACACAATAGTACCCAATATTTATCAGAGTTATCTTTTGTTTTATTAAATTATGGACAACTCTAAAAAAATATTAAAATAATAACAAAACATGGTTCAATGGAATTCATTTATTAACTGAATTATATTGGGGACAGGTCAAGGTGAAGTTCAAAATATACTACTTAGGTTTGACCCCATGTTGATAATTTGGAAACGTTTGCAAAATGATATTTTTGTACTATGTGCGCAAAATTAGTGTTTTTTGACGCATCGAGAATGCATTTTTAGTCAAGACCGCAGGTCGACACTAAAAATGCATTCAAATGCATCAAAAAATATACTGATTTCTCGCACAAAATACAAACATATTTTCTACAACCGCAAAGAAAGAAATTCTACTATAAAAATGTTTTATTTATTTATTTATTTAACAGAAGTCACTTTGTGTCTCGAAATGTACATCTAACGATACAAATAAAAAGTGAAGTAAGGAATAACAGTCTTTTAACACATTTAGTATAATAAAAGTAATCACTTCACGTAAACTCAAAAACATACAGTCTAAAACTAAAATGAATTATAAATACAAATACATAATAATATAAGTATATAAAGAGTAAAAAACAAACAACACATTTAAGTACAAACAACAGATTAAAATATGCAGACTATACACCCTGTCGGAGGATGCTCTTTAGAGCATTTTAATAATTAAATAATTAATTATTGTAGTAATTCCTTTCTTCACTGATTACGTTTATTATACTAAATGTACATTTCGAACACTATGTTCATTTTTAATAGTAATAAAATTGACAAATATATTTACTTCGGTAATTGTTAATTTTATTACTATTGAAAATGAACACATAATGTTCGAAATGTACATTTAGTATAATAAAAGTAATCAGTTAAGAAAGGAATTACTACAATCATGAATACAAAACACTTCACGTAACTAAAAGAATAATATTGAATTAAATAATTCATTCAAAAGGCATCATATATGTAGTTGCCTAAGTTAATGTAACCATGGACATGAGTTCAATAACAAACACCTTATTCAGTGAACGAATTTGTCAGAATTTCTACCGTTTGCGTTCATACAAATAATGATGAATTACGACGATTCTAGTGGTAGTAATACTCCCACGGAGATCAATGATGCAGCAATGGTAAGCAGTTTCTGATTTATTGCCGAAGAAATCAAAAACGCAATGCGAAAAAACAAATTACCAATTTCTTGATTGATGTACGTAGAAAAAGGTAGTAAACATTTCCAAGAACGTATTTTTGGCCTATTGAGAAGAGAAATCTACAAATTAAAAATCATCTACATTGTGAGCACCTATGGACAATTAGATACTAAGTATCGCATTAAATAAACATTGTTAATTTATATTTTGTATTCATTGCCGCCATATTGAAATTTAGCGTGAAAAAAGACATTTTTTCACAATAAATTATTACATTTTTCACGGTAAATAAATGGCCCACTTTGCAAATTTAAAACGGTGTGTCAATGTCACCTGTTTTGAAGGCTGTAGAAAAAAAAAATTGGTAAAAGTACACTTAAATGAAAAAACCGTATATGGTTCCTAATTTTAATATTTATATTCAAATTCAATTAATGTTACCGTTTTAATTAACATCACTTAATTTTCAACAAATTGCCTAGCAGTTGATAATTTTCCTTAAGTCTAAACATTAAATCTTTCTAAAAAACGTATGATAATTATGAAGTTAACAGAGTTTTTTGAGAAATTACTAAGTTCTCCCTCTTGCCCATATATGTGGGCGTCCATAATTACTTGTAATTTAACTTGAATTATTATCGTTTTATGTATCCTCCATCTCACACGCCCACTTATCGTATCAGGTCCTCCCTAGAGGGTGCTGCTTTTTTTTTTACTCGGGCAAAAGGAAAAAGGAAAGTTAGTACAATGTCTTGCTTATTAAATTTATAATTTAGAATTATAATCTAATTAATTTTACCTTAAATATTATTTTTACCTACCACCCAAGGAGGGGCTGGTACGATGTATCGGTGCTCTTAAGATTTAAGATACAAAAAAGATAATAATTAAAGGTAAATTACAAGTAATTACATTTTAATAGGTAAATAAAATGTAAATTATTAAAGAATTATGCTAATATTTAGTGACTCGCAAGGGTATAACGATCATTTAGGGGATTGGCCTAAACATAAATAGGGACAGAGCTAGGACGAATCCTCGTAAAAAGGTTTCGAATCACGAATCCGAATCACCTAATAAGATTCGAATCACGAATACTCGAATAAAGGATTCGTAAGAGAGAAATATGATTCGAATCAAAGATTCGAATCTTGTTTTTTCGAATCACGAGTACAAATCCTTTGAGAATACATTTGATTTTATTATTTTTTTGCAACCATAAATATATAAATATCGTTACCAGTTGTTTTAACAAAAATATTCAAAACCTAATTATTTATTATTAACACTGAACATCGTTGATAACAGACTAAATATATGATTCCCTGTTACTTTAATTAAAGATGTATTTGTGTTTTCTGAACTTCACTTTAAATCAGTGTTTTGTACGCGTGGCGCATGAAGTAAAATTTCGAGTTTTAAAAAGCCCGAAAATGTTCACGGGGCTTTTCTAAACTCGAAATTTTACTTCATGCTTAGCCTGGGAGTGGAAACACCCGTTCAAAACTTTAAATTATAAAATCGACGAATGCCTGAAAATTACGCAAATAAAAAATCCTGGGCTTTTCTGAACTCGAAATTTTACTTCATGCGCCACCCGTATAAAACAGTGATTTTACGAGAAATTTAAAAACACACAAAAAACATTTTTCATGCTAATCCTCTCAAAAAATTCGAATTATTTTTGACGATTCTAATCCTTTTATAAATATTCGAATCCTTTTATGAATATTCCAATCCTTTTATAAATATTCGAATCCTTTTATAAGGATTCGAATCACCCACATTTGGATTCAAATACAAATCCTCTTAAAAAATGTAACGAATCCGGATCACGAATCCAATTGAACTAAAGTATTCGAATGCCTCTTTTGAATCCTTTAAAAGGATTCGAATCCAGGATTCGAATCCTGAATGATTCGAATCCTGCCCAGCTCTGAATAGGGGTATGGTAAGAAAGAGGTCGCTTAGGGCTATCAACTCATAAAAAATCAGAAAATGGTTTTTTGGTATAAGAGATTAAATCTCTTTCAAAGTCAGAAATTAAATTAAATAAATAAAACGCATTGAAATTAATGTAATTTACAAATATTTTTATTCTATTTTATCTGGTATATAAATGGTTTCAATAGCTTTGATGTTTGATGCTTGGATATTCAAAAAGTAATTAAACCCGTTGCAATGTTCATGTCTAAGCAGTATATTTTGAACTTTACTTTAAATAAGTATGTTTGTTGGAAGAAATGCTGGTCGTAGATAAAGATTATAGGCAACTTGTGTGTGCTGTACATTACACACTAGTTACGTAAATAACTGTTTAACATTTAGAGCAGTTTATTTAAAATGTAATAAATGTTTAGGTATTTGCTGTTTTTAGCGTTTATTTTGAAACTTCTAACAAATATTTCAACCCCTTGATTAAGCATGAAGTAAAATTTCGAGATACGCGAATCGTAGCATTTTCTTGGCACGACACTGCTCATATTAATTGGAGTCGTTATCATTTCTTCATTCTCATTGACAGATACAAACTTAGCACACTCGACAGTTCTACAATTATTGATAAATTGCCTCTTTGTAATGCTCATTCCAAGTGAGTGCATATCTCACCATCACTTACTAGAGCAACTCGCGCTTGATAAAAGTATCAATAATTCAACTCAACGGGTTATCAATATTATGGAGTATAATACATGCACTTTATGCTTCTAATTACCGGATATAAATCACAATGTACATGACAATATTAAATTTGTATACATATATAGCTTTAATTTCAAATGATTCAAAGAAAATACTTGGTTAACATTATTATAAGAAAGATTAATTTTTTTTATTAAGACGACAAGACATTGTAAACTTAAACAAGCAGAAGTTACAGAGATCAGTAGCGGTTCTTGAGAATTTTTATTGGTGGGGCTGCAGACATAAACATACAGTGAATTTTGTTTTAAGTATACATATCCCGATGTGTTGCTTCTTTTCTTAATGCATTGAATTTGAAGCTACTAGCGAGTGTTTCCAATCCTTGATTAAGCATGAAGTAAAATTTCGAGTTTAGAAAGAAAATTTGGTTCGATCGCTCCGCGAGCAGTACCAAATTTTCAGACTTCTTTAAACACCGCCAGGCGTATAATACCCTAAAATATTCTTGTTTAGCAATATATTTGTAATCCTGCTTTATTAGTTCATTTGTAATACTGATTTAGCAGTCTATTTTTAATTTCACAATATTTCAGTGTTTACATTATATTTCTTAAGATTGCGGTTTACTAGAGTGAGACAGACTCTTTTCAGCCCTTAGCTAGAGTGAAAGAGACCTATATTACTATTTCGAGCATAAAACGGTAAACGTAAAATATAATAATTTTTTTTAATAAATGTTGAGCTAATTGAATGCAGAATTTACGGACACCCTTGAATGTTACGTAGCACAAGTTTTTGTTGCCTAAAAATGAGTTAAAAATACCTATTTTCAGGATTTTTTTACAAAAAACTAAACATCTTAATTGTTTTAAATTGGTGACATTAAAATCCTACAAGTTTTAGCATTATTTTGATGTACCATGCAATGTTGTCCCGTAATCAGAACATTAATGGTGCTGGAACTAGTTACTACCCAAAACGTTGGATATTACCCATAATAGATTGCAACCTCAAGTTAAAACTCATGTTAATAATATGTAGTAATACTTTATATTAAATATTATTTCATACATCTAGAGTTGGCAACATTTCCGACACTCTATTTTAGTTTCAGTTCTTTTTCAGCCTCTTATAAACTCTTAATTCATACGCAACGCGTATAAAACACTGAAATGTTGTAAAATTCAAAATATTTTTATTTTGCAGTGTATATTTAATTCTGCTTTAGCAGTATATTTTTAATACTGATTTATCAGCATGTTTTTATTTTCACATTATTTCAGTGTTTTATACGCGTGGCGCATGAAGTAATTTCGAGTTTAGAAAAGCCTGAAAATTTACTACGCGATCAAACCAAATTTTCAGGCTTTCCTAAACTCGAAATTTTACATCATGCTTAATCAAAGAGTGGACACACTCCTTTGAAACTTCAAATTGAACGCTTTACAAAAGAGCAATGAATGTCTGACATTTTACAACGCGTGCATAGAAATTTGTTCACTTAGAAGAAACAGAACGCAGATTTCAAGTGAAGCTCGAATATACATAAATTTCACAAGATTTTATTGTTTTATACGCGTGGCGTGGGAGTTTTTCTTTTAAGTATTCGTATTCCAAATTCAGCCTATTTTCTGTAAATCTTCAGGTATTCCTTGTTTTTTTTAAGTATAATTTGAAGCTTTAAACGAGTGCTTTAAACTCCCAGACTAAGCATGAAGTAAAATTTCGAGTTTAGAAAAGCCCCGTGAAAATTTGTCGAGGGTCGCGTTTTATACTCGTGGCGCATGAAGTAAAATTTCGAGTTTAGAAAAGCCCCTCGACAAATTTTCACGGGGCTTTTCTAAACTCGAAATTTTACTTCATGCTTAGTCTGGGAGTGGAAAACACTCGTTTAAAGCTTCAAATTATACTTAAAAAAAACAAAGAATATCCAAAGATTTACAGAAAATAGGCTGAATTTGGAATACAAATATTTAAAAGAAAAACTCCCTGTATGTATAAATACAAATAAAATATTTTCAGAAGAAAGTTATTATTACTATAATTTACACACTTTAAAGTTTTAATGACAAGTTTCTTTATCTGAAAGCCCCGTAGCTCTTTTTGGACGGCACGCCACTGTCAGAGATGAACTACTGGCAATTTGTATTGAAATTATTATGTTAACTTTGATTACATTTTAGCTCAAATAGAGACATTGAATTCCGTAATTTCCGGGTTATAAAATGTAAATATTTCCACTTAGAGACATAATTTAACACTAAACCGCCTGGATATATTTCACAGCGAGTTTCACCGAAAACTGCGAACTGCGAACTGAAAAATGCAATCTCTTTCACATCGAATCGGACCGAGCGCCTGAACAGAGGAGCACGTTTTCAGGCATTATACGTAATTTTCAGTTGAGATACATAACGGAAATGCATTTCCTTTCAAGTGTAAATAGGTTTTATTGGCGAGATAAGGTCGAAAGGCGAAATTGGGAATGCCGGAATAGTGAACGTCGAATTCCGAAACGGCGGGGATGTATATTGATGTAAAATTTCAGAAACTAAAAGTTGAAAACCTGTAAAACCCGGAAACCTTTCGTTGTTGTTTGTAAATGCAAATGCGATCAATCTTCCCCGCTGCATGCTGAAAAGTGTTGGGATATAAGAAATTCCTGCGGAGAGAACGGCAGTGATATTGATTGCAGGACGTTTGGAACGCGTAACAAATTTTCGGATCTCGGTGCCTTAACAAATGTCATCCGGTTTTAAATTGCTTAACTACGCTGGCTCGTGCCGAGCGCTTAATGCAAATCCATTTAAAAGCAATGTTAAAATTAAGTTTAAAGACGCGGATTTGTTGTTCTAAATTGGCTCTCATTCCGTGCAAACAGGATGATCGGCGATGCGTCGGCGTCGACACACGACGCGGATTAATTGAGTAGTTTGTAATTCAGAACGTAAACACTGTGCTGGGATACGATGGGAAATATGTAAATGCTTCACGGATCCTGATTCCTGTAATTGATCTTAATTGATAAGCAATTTGTGTGCAGAACGAGAATTTTGATTTGGCTTTGATTTATTCATGTATTATGTTTCTGGTCAAGAAAGTCATACATTAATTTAACAAATTCACAATTATCAAAAAAAGTGCTGGATTTAATAATAGCTGATACCTGCTCCTGAAAATATTCGGCCTTTGACAAGTAATTTTTAATAAGGCTAGAAATTTTTAAAATTGATGTATTCGAATATTCAATATTCAAGAACATGTTCAAATATTTCCATTTATTAATAAAAACATGTATCTTTATTTTATTTTAATTTTGTGGGAATTAGCAATAACTAAGAATGATTTTGAACTTTTTATTATATCAGTGTTTTACACGCCTGGCGCATGAAGTAAATATTCAGCGTTTAGAAAATCTTGAAAATGTGGAAACACTCGTTAGAAGCTTTGAATTGACCTCTTTTATAAAAACAACGATTTTGGGCAAAAGAATTTTCGAGATACGTATACTTAAAAAATCCCTGTTTATATTTTAATTTACGTTATATTACATATTTGATTTGTGACTTTGCCTACTCCCAAATATTTCAATCAAATTTAATAGGCGCAATTTAGTATTTTACCACATAAATAATTTTAGGTTCATTATAAATGTCATGTTTTAGAAGTAAGTTCCAATTGATTTAAATAATAGAAACCATTACATATTGTACTTACGAAATCAGTAACACATTAATTAGGCATGGTATGCATATGGATGTAGTTCCCCAAGGATTACAAACCCACAATATATATTCCTTCATCCTGGGGCTAATAAGATTTCCATAATTAATCATTTCCTTGTTTGGGAGCATGTAGCTGACGTGAAACATGACAGATTAATCTATAAGTGGTATTTGAGGGAATTTATATGTTTTAAACATTTTTTATTATTATTCAATTCCTTTCGTCCTAACTTAATGATTAAACAAACAAAATTCATCGAAACAGTTACAGTTATAAAATAAGCTGTATTTCTTGAATTCTGCTTTTATATCTAATTAATTTGGAACTTTGATAGATGAAAAATTGTGCTATTGAGATCTGGCTACACAGTTTCAGGCAAGAAGTTTATGAAATGAGTAAGTTACTCAACTGTTTTCAAGACACTCTTTACAAAAAAACAAAATAATATATTTTTTTATATCAAATCTAGGATCAATTGCAGGGGTCGGTGAAATAAAGTGCTGAAATAAAATGTATTGACTGTACCATTTAATTTTATTTATAATTAACTATGAGTTGCGTTAACATAGATTCCCCGACTTGGGCTGTAATGGCTAGAATCACTGATAATTATTTTGCCTGTTTATATTTTCTTGATTTTATTTTTATAAACATATATTAAATATTTGCTTTATCATGTCTGCCCAAATTTTTACTGTAATAAACCACTGAAATATTTACTTAATGCTTTATCTAGGAATAGAAACCACACGTTAAAAAACTATTCAATGACAATAATGAATTATATTTTTAAAAATGGTAAACAAACACAAACTGTAGTTATTTTTATAATCGTAATGAGTTTCGTTATTTATCTTGATTAAAGTTTATTGTCTATGCTTTGAGATTTTGACAATTTTCAGGCATATGTTCGTTTTATAAAAGCGTTTTAATTTGAAGCCTTGAAAAATATTCAGGCTTTTCTAAATTCGAAATTTCACTTCATGCGCTAAGCGTTTTATGTAACACCGAACATGCCAGAAAATGTACATTAGGACTACTAATTTATATATCGTTAACTTGTTTCTCATTGATCACTTGGTAAAACATTTCTATTAATATATAGGTATTTGATTGAAATTCACTTGATTTGTTTTACTAATATTAGTAAAACAAACCAAGTGAATTTCAATCAAATACCTATATACTACTAATTTACATTAGATGCGTCTTGGTTAGTCTCTGAACAAATCGTAAATCGTAAACATTTACATTGTTACATAAAACTCTCTGTATAAAGAAGCCATTAACATTCCTCTACTTTTTAACAATTTGTCCATGTTTAATTTTCGTTTGCATCGTATGTACTTTCTTAAATGCGCACTATAGCATATCTTCTACACTGCACTAATTGTTGATTTTGCATACTATTTTTGTATATAGCAGGTCTCTGTCTTGATTTATTCATTAAAGGTGTGTGCGTTCCTTTCCACCTAATAATTTTACGTCAAATAAATAGACATCAACGCGTTCTATGGATTGTTCCAAACTCACAACGCAATTTCATAGAAGTTACGAACCAAGTGCGGGAAAACAAGTATCATTTTTTAAGCACGGGCAGCTAAGAAGCGGGAAGATTGCACACGAACGAGGATTGTACTATATTTTTTAAAACGAACAGTTTTGTTTTTAAACGATAGGGGTGTGTGAATAAGCTTTAGAAAGAGAGGGATGCAATGATTTTGGATTTGTCCGCATTAGGAGGCCCCAAATGAATCTTGCGTGAGTGCAGGAAAAATGTTCACGCATAAGGATTGTAAAACATGTTTTCAACGAACATTTATTTTTAATCTATAGGGATATGAGAATGAACTTTACAAAGAGAGGGATCCGTTGATTTTTTATATTTTTGTAATAAATGACTCCCCGTGAAGTAATTTAGGCCCCAACTTACGTTTTTTTAGTCCACAGTGCGATAAAAGGAGCATTCCTGTGAACCGATTTAGAAGGCACATGTGGTTCGGATTCCGTCGCGAAGATCGCCACCGAAAAAAAACACTCGGGTTGTCTTCTGCGACGGCAGAGCTGGGACGAATTCTAAAAAAAGGATTCGAATCACGAATATTCAAATAATGGATTCGCAAAAAATGAAGAGAGGGGGCAGCGATTAGTGTAGATATGGATGTAATGTAGTATTATGCCAATAAAGGTCTTTTTTGGATTCGCAAAAGATAAATATGATTCGAATCCTGTTTTTGAAACCACGGATATAAATCCTCTGGAAATAAAGGTGTTGCCAAATGATAAAAATTGACAAAACAAATATGCTCAAATTATTTATACATAATGGTTTACAAAACACGAATAACAGTCTTTTGAATTATTGACAAATTTAATAAAAACATTGTCAAAAGAGAGAGAAGTAATAAATATTCTACGCAACTGACATGTAACCTTACCTAAGGTACTTTAATCTAACCTGACTCAATTAACTGGTAATTAATGATCCATTTATTGATCCCAAAAGTATATTAAAATATATGGTATATTACCTTACTTAACTATTATTATTATAATTTATACATTATATTTCTCAAATATCGTTAAAAGTGAAAGTTTATTTGACTGAAAAAAATTTAATTATTTTTTCAACGTTTTGATATGTTCAATTTTTGAGAAACTTTGATTTTCTTAAAGTGCAAATTTATTTTCTATAGTAAGAGTTTGATTTTAATTTATTGCTGCTATAGGAAATAAATTTGCGCTTTGAAAAAAAATCAAACAGTTTCTCAAAAATTGAGCATATGAACACGTTGAACTTTTAAAAAATATTTTTTAGATTTAAAATTATCATCCACAAATAACCAATAGTGCAGGAGTTTATTATATGTTGTTCGCATAATTTGGTTAGTACTGAGATACGAGTAGTGCCTTTTAAAGGAAATGTGTTAATAGCACCGGGCCGTATTATTAATATTTTTGGGGCCGTTCATAACCCTCTCGATATTTTATTTAAAAACAATATAATTAGGTTTTCTTTCTCTTATCGCTATCATCTACTTTTATTTCATACCTGTAATTCCAACTTCAGATAATAAAAGATAAAATAGCTGTTTCTAACCTTCAGAATAAATCAATGTTTTTATGCCTGGCGCGTGAAGTATAATTTCGAGTTTAGGGAAGCCTGAAAATTTGGATTTGGACGCTACGCTTCGCTCCGCGCAGAAATCCAAAGTTTTAGGATTTTCGAAACTCGAAATTTTACTTCATGTTAATTACGGGGTGGAACACACTCGTTTTCAATTCGACCACTTTAACTCTAAGTGTCCGTATAAGACGCAATTAATAAGTTATTGTAATGAAAATGAAAAGTAAAAAATGCTAAATTGACTGGAAGTATGAACCAAAGAGATTTTTTTAAAGATTCTTTTACACTGTTTTAGGGATTCCATTTACTGAAATCCGCAAAAATACAATTATTTATGAGAATATTAAATGATAATTAATAAATAAAATTATATATACCTATTTTGTTTCTAGTTTTATTTATTACATGTTTGATAATGGCAAGCTAAAGTTGCCGAAACTGCAGTCGCGTAAAATAAAAAAGTGTTGTACAAACAAAATTAAAAGAGTTTATTGTTAAATTAACAAGTATAACGAAGTAGTGTATTGTGGAGTCGATATCTGTCGTTCGGGAATGATTCGTTCAAAAACAACAATTCTGTATGGTGATTTGAATGAACTGATTCCGTATTTCAAGAACAATTGATTCGTTAATGATTTATTCACTCGAGACGACCGACCGAACGATTTTGGTCGAGCGGAACCGTATTCCCGATTCGGATTTATACATGCGGTCTAAATCTGCCTGAATCGGATGACTAATTCGTTTGCTCGAATTCGCGCGCAACTTCAACTCCGCTCTGTACATGCGATCTGAATCTGAATCCGCCCGAATCGGATGAATAATTCGTTTGCTCGAATCCGCGCACAACATCAACTCTGCTTTGTACATTCGATCTGAATCTGAATCCGCCCGAATCAGATGACTAATGCGTTTGCTCGAATCCGTACACAACTTCAATTCCGCTTTGTACATGCGATCGGAATCTGAATCCGCCCGAATCGGATGACTAATGCGTTCGCTCGAATCCGCGCACAACTTCAACTCTGCTTTGTACATGTGGTCTGAATCCGCCCGAAACTATTTTTCACGACTTGCAGAATCGAACCCGCTGCACCAGCCTTTATTAGTATTTTGTACGACTCGACGCGTACTTTTATCAGCTAATGTTTGTTCTCTACTTATGAGGCAAATCACAGAATATCTACAAGATGAATTCAAGCCACCGAAGTTTTATTTGGAACAGCTTTACAACTGAAAAGGCAAAATTATTTGATAATTTAAAAATAATTATAATAATACATTTTGAATTATAGTTAAATTTGTATATATTTAATATATAAAATAACGAAAATGTTATTCGTGAAAATGCAAACGTATATATTTGCTCAAGATAAATTCAAATTCAAAACTATTTGAATTCAAGAAAATAAGCTTAGGCTTCTTATAGTTTGCACACTTTAAACATAATATATAAACAAGATAAATTCAAATTCAAAACTATTTGGATTCGAGAAAATAAGCTTACGCTTCTTATAGTTTGCACACTTTAAACATAATATATATAATTACGAAAGAACTATTCGTGAAAATGCAAACAGTGTCTTAATTAATAAGACAATTTAAGACGATAAATATCCATTGAAACAACTACTTCCCGTGCAAATACACCTCCGGATATTGAATTATACAATGAAATATTTAAAATCTTATTTAATTTGATTTGTTACAACGCTCTATTAAAGTATATGTAACGTTTAGGTCAAATTCTCTTCAAACCAACTAACAATACAATTTAAAATGAAAGGAGAGATAGCGACAAATTAGAAGTGAAAGGACTTAGATTAAAACAAATGTCTTAGGCCATCTAAATAATAAGGTCTCACATTCTTCATACCTGCTAATGACATAATCCCCTTTTTTACCTATAAATACCGACCATCATTTTCACTCATTCCATTTTTGTGTACCTGTTCATTCCACACACAACACTTTTTCCAAGTTAGTTTGTTTTAATTTTATTCCTAATTTGTTTAAACGTCATAAGCAAAGCTATACTGAAGAGAGATAAATCTCGAAACGCGTCTATAGATGGCCTAAGACATTTGTTTTAATCTAAGTCCTTTCACTTCTAATTTGTTGCTATCTCTCCTTTCATTTTAAATTGTATTGTTAGTTGGTTTGAAGAGAATTTGACCTAAACGTTACATATACTTTAATAGAGCGTTGTAACAAATCAAATTAAATAAGATTTTAAATATTTCATTGTATAATTCAATATCCGGAGGTGTATTTGCACGGGAAGTAGTTGTTTCAATGGATATTTATCGTCTTAAATTGTCTTATTAATTAAGACACTGTTTGCATTTTCACGAATAGTTTTTTCGTAATTTTATATATTATAATATATATAAAATTACGAAAATGTTATTCATGAAATTGCAAACAATGTTTTAATTAACAAGACAACTTAAGAGGATAAATATCCAAGTAGTTGTTTCAATGGATATTTATCGTCTTAAGTTGTCTTATTAATTAAGACATTGTTTGCATTTTTACGAATAACATTTTCGTAATTTTATATATTATGTATATATTTGATTTGTTTTTTATAGACACATATCTTTTGAATAAACCTATCATCTTTCCTTAAATTATACAAGTCAATTCCCTTAATACGGTATTCGCTCGTTTAGCTGATCTCGGCGCCGTTCGGTATGGAACGAACATATATTATTATCATTATTATTATTACTATTAGTATTATTATTAGATTTTGCGCGTGGTTAATTGATGGTAAGTAAATGGTCACGGTTTATGAAACAACTGTCTATTATTACTATAAAAGGAGATTAAGGCTAGAACGAACTATATTATTATTATTATCGTTATTATTATTATTATGAGTGATTCGTTTACGAACGATACATAAGGAACAAATCACTTTTAAGATTCGGTTGATTCGAATCACCTAAAAGATTCGAACTTCCTATATCTATTGTGGAGGCTTCTATCTGCAATACAAAATAAATAAATAGCAAAATACAGTTACTACTTTCTATCTTTTTAATAGTGTGCATCAGTAATTATTCTTTTCCATGTTAATTAATTATTTATTTCAAAACAGTATTTTTATCTTTTGAAATTTATTTTTTAAATCTTGTACTGCGATAATCAATATTTGTAAATATTAATTTATATATTTATTTTGTGGTTGGTTATCTTACATTCCTTATAGCCAAATTTGGCTATAATTATTATTTTTGTTTTACCCATAGTTCTTCTATTATTATTATTCTTATCTAATTATTAGTATTAGAATTATCTTAATATTATTATATGTTTTATTGACGTGTGTAAAATATTTGTTAAAAAAACAAATATGTATATATATATATATATATATATATATATATATATATATATATATATATATATATATATATGTAGATTCGTCGAAAAATCGAATGTTAAAAAAGGTACGTCAAGAAAATCGTACATCAAAAAAGCTTAAGTAAAAAAGATTTTTTTACATGCGTTTTTAACGTATGATTTCATCACATCAAAAATATCAATTAACTGGATAGGAGATCAGCAACTAAAACTGTCGTAATTTTTACAACTGTTGATTTTGCTAATTTTGATAATGATTATGATTTTCGTTAATTTATGTAATGTTCGTAATTTTGAGATTTTTATCAATGCTGATGAATTTAGATAATTTTAAAGTGATTTTTGTGTTTTTTAATTAGGCTTTAATGTTTTGATTTTTATCAATGTACGATATTTTCGTTAATGTTGCAAATACAAAAAATATGTTGTGGTTCACACTACACTAAATTTTTTTAAAATAACTTAAAAAAATAAAAATCATCATAAATTGCGAAAGAAAATATACATTTATTTAAAATTGAATGATATTCGTAAATATGTTCGCGAAAGCAATCTGACACATTTTGACACATGGTTAAAAATCATCGAAAAGTGTTAATAGTTGAGATGATCGAAATAATCGATGATCTACTAACTAACAGATCTACTAACCAACATAACTAGATAGAGAAGGGCCGATGTTCAGGCAAAATGATGACATGCGCGTTTACGAGGATTTTATTGTTTTCGCTGCGTTTTTTTAAATATTTTGAAAACAAACTATGTGTAGTAAATACACATATTTGATTTCTTTTTCTCCGCGATAGTGAATTCGTGTGTGGCCTATTACTGTACTACCCGCTATTCCAAGGAATCGTATTTACCATTTTCAGGTAAATAGGGTTATGACTCAATGTTTTCAATTATGTAGTATTTTATCAATCTTTAGCTTTATATTTAATCCCATTAAAAAAATACATCGTTGCGAGAAAACGAATTAATTCCGCAGTTACAAATCACACTAAATTCATATAGAAAGCAATCAAATCAATTAAACAACTAAATATTAACACATTATTTATTTAGAATATGAATTTGTGTTCAGTACTCATTCATTCACCGGATAACTATATACGCGTTTCAGGCTTCAATGCCATCATCAATATAGTCCCGAACCAGTGCTTGAAGACGATGCTACGATTCACATTGTAGATCAAGATCTATAGAGTACTTATTTCATTGGATTAATTTATTTAGTTTTAAATTTTTTTGCATTGAGAATAAATCACAGAAATAAATCCTTTAATGATTTAAAACAAAAAAATTCATACGAATATTCCAAATTAATTTATTTAATGACCAAATAAATAAATAAATAGAAATTTCATTAATCAGTATGTGAATTTATGAAAACTCAGGAGGTGTGTGAACATTTTTAAAATCAACGAAAATCAGGGAGATTTTATAATTATACAAAAAAGACGTCAAATTTCTAAAAATTAACAAACGTTCCAAATAATTCATGTATAGGAACAAGATTTTTAAAATTAACTAATTGAAATATTCGATAGGAGTAGTTTTTTGAATATCAAAAACTAAAAAAAATCTTAGGAAATTTACGACAAGCGCTAATGTTTTAAATAATGCCTAAAAATGTGTTGTTTGTGACGTTCCGCTGTATGGAATTTCACATAAATATCGAAATTATAAAAATTAACGAAAATCTAGGAATTTCACATTTCCAAGATTTTAAAAATTGTTGAAAATTTAGGAAAACTGCTAACATTTTTAAAATTAAAGCAAATCTTGAAAATTTACGAAATGCGGAAAGGTTTTAAAATTTGATTGAAACTTTTACATTCACGAAATACCGCTGTATGGAATTTCACGCAAACATCAAAATTATAGAAATTAACGAAAATCTAGTAATTTCACAAAAATTTCCAAGATTTTACAAATCGTCGAAAATTTAAGAAAACTGCTAACATTTTTAAAATTAAAGCAAATCTTGAAAATGTACGAAAAGCGCAAATGTTTTAAAATTTGATTGAAAACTTTTACATTCACGAAATACCGTAAAAATTAATACAAATTTTGGGAAGTCATAAAAGCATTAACATATTTAAATTAAAAGAAAACTATGGAGATTAAAAAAAAACTAACGAAAATTCAAGAAAAGTATCAACAATTTAATAATTAATAAAAATCTACGAAATTCGGAAAAAGTTATGATTTTGAAAATTAACAGAAATTGTGAAAATTCATGAAAAATGTTAAAATTTTAGAAATTAAAAAAAATTATATTATAGTTTTGAATATGCTCTCAAGCATAATTTAATGAAAAATAATCTAATATGTGTATCAATACATTTTTGGATTGATTAATTTTTCACAATTATTATTTTTTTTTAAATTTGTTACAATTTTCGCACCTTATTTTTGTCATTTCATCACTTTTCTATATTTTCAACAAGTTGTACATTATTGACAATTTCAACAGTTTTGACACTCATTATGTTATTTATCACGTTTTTCGACTCAGTCGACATATATATTAAAACTAACATACCAAGTGTCAAAGTTGTCGAATAGCAGAGCTGGGCAGGATTCGAATCCTTTTAGAGGATTCAAAAGAGGCATTCGAATACTTTAGTTCAACTGGATTCGTGATCCGGATTTGTTACATTTTTTTAAGAGGATTCGTATTTGAATCCAAATGTGGGTGATTCGAATCCTTATAAAAGGATTCGAATATTTATAAAAGGATTCGAATATTTATAAATCGATTCAAATATTTATAAAAGGATTCGAATATTTATAAAAGGATTCGAATACTTACAAAAGTATTTGAATCATCAAAAATCATCAAGAGTTCAAATTAATTGTGAAGATTAACATGAAAAATGTCTTTTGTGTGTTTTAAAATTTCTCATTAAATCACTGTTTTATACGCGTGGCGCATGAAGTAAAATTTCGAGTTTAGAAAAGCCCAGAAAATTTGTCTCGGGTCGCTGCGCGACCCTTGACAAATTTTCACGGGGCTTTTCTAAACTCGAAATTTTACTTCATGCTTAGTCTGGGCGTCGAAACGCTCGTTCGAAACTTTAAACTGAATGCTTTGATAAGAACATTAAATGACTGAACATGTTTTTTAAGATAATAATCTAGTTTTCAAAATTTTACTTAATATTATTTGAATTAAAACTGACATGGTAGCCACAATCTGAAATGTTAAGTTTTTCCGACATTTCCCCGATCTAAGATTTTTTTCCTGGCCTTTTAATATAACTTTCTTCTATGGGAAACCCCCATTCTCTTAAATTGTTTTCATTGTTTTTGTCAATATTTAAGTTAATTTTATAAATTTTTACGTGTTTTGCAATTTGCCTGCTGATTTTGACAAATTTAATAATATCATTTGGCTTTTTAGTTAGTGTTTTGGTCAATTTGAATATAATTCCATGACTTTCCCGGTTTTAATGATATTTAGTGAATTTTTAATTTACGTAATTTTCAGGCATTCGTCGATTTTATAATAGAGTTCAATTTGAAGTTTTGAACGGGTGTTTCCACTCCCAGGCTAATCATGAAGTAAAATTTCGAGTTTAGAAAAGCCCCGTGAAAATTTGTCGAGGGTCGCGCAGTGACCCGAGACAAATTTTCGGGCTTTTCTAAACTCGAAATTTTACTTCATGCGCCACGCGTACAAAATACTGTTTTAAAGTGAAGTTCAGAAATACACAAATACATCTTTAATCAGAGTAACAGGAAGTCAGATATTTAGTCTGTTAACATCGATGTTCAGTGTAATTAATAAATAATTAGGTTTTGAATATTTTTGTTAAAACAACTGTTAACGATATTTATATATTAATGGTTGCAAACAAATAATTAAATCAAATTTATTCTTAAAGGATTTGTATTCGTGATTCGAAAAAACAGGATTAGAATCTTTGATTCGAATCATATTTATCTCTTACGAATCCTTTATTCGAGTATTCGTGATTCGAATCATATTAGGTGATTCGGATTCGTGATTTGAATCCTTTTTACGAGGATTCGTCCCAGCTCTGTCGAATAGTAATGAAATGTTCAATATGTTAAAATGTAATAAAACGTAAAAACAGCATTGAAGATTGCGAAAATTGTAAATACTTGAAAAAACAAACGACAGCTGTTACGATTTGTATATGTTATCACCAAACAAAATTATCCATCTGATAATAAAGTAAAATTTCGCGTTGAGAGAAGCCCTAAGAATTTAAATTTGGATGCGCAGCGTCCAAATCCTAATTCGGGTTTTTCTCAACTCGAAACTTTACCTTATGCGCTACGCGCACAAAACACTGATTTAAAGTAAAATTCAAAATTTACATTATTTAGTTTGATTGTATGAATTTATTTTAAGGAGTCAGGGAAAAAATCTGGAATCAGGGAAGAGTCAGGAAAAAGTCAGGGAAATTTAACATTTTAAATTGGTCGCCACCATGATTAATATTTATATACATTTAATTAATGTTACCGTTATCGTATTGTTGACTATTTACTATTTAATAGTTAATATGCGTCATATTAAAACTCATAACGTTAGTTTTAATAGAAATATGCATATTTAAATTGTTTATGGTATACATAGTTTGTTTTAAATTAATAATAAAATTGCAATTACCAATTCAACGCGTTTAATTAATAAACTTACTTACTCCTTTTTTTATAATACAAATTCAATTATCCCGAGTGCAGGTGTTCATCATCACATTTCATAATTCAATTTCGCGTGGCAACATTAAACAACACCGCGAGCGTTAAATAATAAAGTTCGCCAAGGCCGCAAAAGCAACTTAAATGAAATAATGTATTAAAAACAATATAAATAATTCGAAGCGCCAACTTAGAGCAAGTTGCACAGCATTAATCCGCGGAATGAACTTCCTATTTACCGTCGCCTGCAGTGCTTTTAACAGTTCTATTTATAAAATCTCGTTTCAATGGTCCGTGTGATTACACATTACAATCCCGTGTAAAATTTCCAATTAAAATTTTAATAAAGCCGCCGAAAATTGATTGTGTATGTGTTCGCATGCAATGGCGGTTATTGAAGAAAATGGATTTGAATATTACATGTGCGTTTTTTTTTTCGAATGCATTTTTTTGGGCTCGCTGGGGCGGATTTAATTTAATAGGGAATGTTGCGAGGGTGTCTGATTGGTGTTGAAAAGAACGGATTTTGGGGACGTTGGGGTTACGCAATCAGAGGGTATGGATAGATGAGGGTTGAAGAATTTCAATTACTCTTTGTGGGTTGCTACGTGAAGGAAAATCAAATATATATGTTATTTTCAATACTTTATATTATTTTTTTACTATCCCCAACGCTTCGTGTGTCCTTTAGCCTTTCAATATATGTCCACTACACACAATTGAATCATTTGTTTCAGATTATTCGAAACCTTTTGGTATACAACGAAATTGCCCCTTCACACCATTTACGATCCAATAAATTTAGTTTAATATTTTTATGTAGGCATATTTTATAACGGTTGAAGATTCATAATACAATTAAAATTGCAATAAATTTTTATTATAATAAATCGTATACATTTTTAGTTGATTTGATTATTGTTTAAAGCAGGGTTTCCAAGATTTTTTTCTCCGCGGGCCACATATACAATTCTACATAATCAAGTGGGCCAATATCTAAAAAAAATCATAAGCACTCTTCAAAACGTTATTAGAATATTGTATTTTTATTTACTTTTACATATGGTAAAGATTTTATTTATTTAAAAATAATAAAAAAAACAGTCGTTGAACTTCACATCAAATCGGTGTTTCATACGCGTGGCGCATAAGTAAAATTTCGAATTTAGGAATGCCTGAAAATTTGGTTGGATTTTAAGTCTTTTCTAAACTCGAAATTTTACTTCATGCTTAATCAAGGAGTGGAAGACCCTCGTTAAAGGCAAGTCATTAAATTAAATGCCATTAATTTTCCATGTAATTTTTAATATTAAATTTTTTATCATTTTATATTGACTTCATCAATTTCGATTTTAGTCAGTAGCTAACTTTGTTGCACTTTTACTTCTTTAAGATCAGTATTGACGATTTGTGTGTGGGTATATTTTACGTATATTTGTCAATTTTTAATAATTATTACGTTTTGTGTAATTAGTTTGTGGAAAATGTTTTTTTATAGGCAAGTTAATATATAGCCATCTTATATTTGCATACAATTTAGTTTAGTGGAAAAAGTTAAAATCCGTTAATATATATATATAATAAATAAACATTTCAAAATCAAATACATTAAACAACAAATATCCCAAAAAATTAAAAAAATTATGCATTTATACTATGTTATACTATTTTTAAATCTCAATTAATAAAAATTAATACAAACCTTCAATTGTCCAAATTAACACAAATTGACAAAAACACAATAATAAAACAGCCATATTATTGTGTTATTGTCAATTTGTGTTAATTTGGACAATTGAAGGTTTGTATTAATTTTTATTAATTGAGATTTAAAAATAGTATAACATAGTATAAATGCATAATTTTTTTAATTTTTTGGGATATTTGTTGTTTAATGTATTTGATTTTGAAATGTTTGTTTATTATATATATTTTAACGGATTTTAACTTTTTCCACTAAACTAAATTGTATGCAAATATAAGATTGCTATATTTTTTCTGTAAAATGTTTATTGTTGGCAAATGTTCATAATGCCAGTCAATGAGATTAGCTTATAAACCAATTGATACTCTGGTTACAGTAGATGACAGATTCATATGTTGGATAAACAGTCTTGATTTCAATTTTTTAACGAGTGTTTTCCATTCCTTGATTAGGCATGTAGTGGAGCTTGCTGCAGAGCAAGTTCAAGAGGCCATCCTAACTTCTTTCCAGAACAACTACCCTTTAACGAGGAGATCCACCGGGAAAATATAAAACTGGTAGAATAAAAACCTCGATAAATTAAGGACATACGCAGGCTCTACAACAGAGCGAAGAAATCTGGTAAGTGGCAGGAATATTCCAAAACACTAACTAAGTACAGCAAGAAGATCAGTAGGGCGCGCATTTCTCCGGATCTGAAAATCCTGCTAACAAATAATGCAGATAGCCACCCAACGCTTGTAACCCCTGGTAAAGCGGCAACAAAACAAGAATGGGAAATCTCAAAGAAAATTATAAACTTTGAACGAATTAGATGGGCGGTGGGAACGTTCCATCGATACAAATCACCAGGATATGATGGGATATACCCAGTGCTTTTGCAGCAAGTGCTAGGCCATCTCCTACCGGTGCTATGTAAACTGTTCAGGGGTAGCTTGGCACGGTTATACGTGCCAACTACTTGGAAGAAAGTCAAAGTGGTCTTTATACCTAAGCCTGGAAAGGACTTCAACCAGCCAAAAGGCTACAGACCTATTTGTTTTACATCGTTTCTACTTTAGACAATGGAAACACTGGTTGAAAGCCACATAATTGTAACCTAACTCATAAAGAAGTCACTTTACCCCTTCTAACACGCCTTTTAGGCTGGAAAATCATGCGAGTCTGCTTTACACCAATTGGTAGTGAAGATAGAAGACTTGCTAGAAAACAAAACAGTAGCGTTGGTTACTTTTCTGGATATTGAGGGATCATCGTAAGAGCGGCTGTGCTGTGGAAACCACGATAAGTCAGTGGCTGCTATCCATGCTGACGGACAGACTGGTTCTTACGAAAGAATTTTATCAGAAAATAAGCTTAAAAGCCAAAGGTGGATGTCCCCAGAGGGGTGTTCTATCCTGCCTTCTATGGGACATAGTGATGAGCTACTTACGTTACTAAACTACTCAGGGTATTACGCCCAAGGAAATGCGAATGACATTATCAAACACCCAACAACCATTACATGGGTAATGAACAATGCCCAGAAAACTGTAGAAAGGTGGTGTGGGAAGACCAAGTCCAAGACTGCTGTCATTTCCTTCGCTAATAGATGGAAATGTGTGGGCCTAAAGCCGCCAACCTTCTTTAACCAAACCCTACAACTTACCAATGAGGTCAAATATCTGGTCTATCTGGAAACAAAACTCACTTGTAACATGGGGCCTAGATCCAAAAATGACTATGTGGCTATACAACACAGTAGTAAAACCCATGATCACCTACGGATGCACTATATGGTTTCCAAAAGCAGACCAAAGTAATGCGCAGATAGGTTTCTACTACACCAACTGCCTCAACGAAAACCTACAATAAAAGCGAGGCCAGACTAGGAGCTTATAGGCTGAGAATAACTGTAGACTAGCACCCCGTGGAAAATCACTCCAGAATGGAACATGTAGTCACCAAACCCATATTGCAAATGGGAAGTGACTACACAGTGACACCACGCTACTCCCTTAAGAAACCCTTCAAAATAGAATGTGAGAGGAGAAGGAGAAGCGCAACCTCGCTCCTGAAACCTTGGTCTGGTATACTGACGGATCAAGCAAAATAGGTGGTGCTGGCGCTGGGATCCACGGAGTATCCCCAAGATGCGACATGTACGTGTCTCTGGGGAAGATGGCAACTGCACATCAAGCCGAAATCTATGCGATCAACCATTGCATCATGGAAAACTTGCGTGATCCTGATCCTCACCGACAGCCAAGCTGCTACAAGATCCAGTGTGCTCTAACGTGGGGATGCGTTCAAAACCTGACGAAACTGGCGACTATAAACACCGTAACCCTACAGTGGATGTCGGGACACGCAGAGGAGGACGGCAACGAGAAAGCTGATGCTCTGACAAAGACTGGATCTCGTAGACTCTACATTGGACCGGAACCGATGTTACCGATCCCCAAAAAATCTATAAGACCAAACGTATGAGAGTGGACCCTGAAAAAACACACCGAGTGCTGAAATAACCTGGCAGGGCACAGACACAGTAAATTACTGCTGAATTGTCCCAGCCAAGAACTAGCAACTGAGGCTCTCAGACTCAGTAGAAACAACCTTATAATAGCCACAGGAATGATAGCTGGACATTGCACGCCAAGGAAGCATCTGCATAAACTGTTTACAGAAGACCCAATATGCAGACTATGCTATGAAGAGGATGAAGACGTCTCACATGCACTATTTGAGTCCCTTCACCTGGAGGGAAGGAAACCTTGTCCAAGGGAATCCAGTTCACTTTCCGAAGGAATAGATGATTGAAAAGCTGCTGGGATTAGCTAACGAAACGGAACTTTTCGATTAACCACAGAAACGAAAGAAGTACAATAAGTTATATATCTGCGGTGCTATAGTAGAAATAACCCTCGCTTCCTTTCATCGCCCTACAAAAAAAGCATGAAGTAAATATTTCGAATTTCGAAAAGCATAAAAATTTGGATTAATCGCGTAGCGACCAATCCAAATTTTCAGGCTTTGCTGCTGGTTTAACGTGAAGTTCAAAACGCGATCGTTTAACAATTTTCTATCGATTTAGAAATCCATTTTTTTTTTAAATGTTCTACAAGAAATAAAACACTTTGTTATTTTTAACATCAAGGATGATAATATCTGTGCTTTTTAAAGATTGAAAGTTGAAAATTATCAACGAAAATGCATTTTTTATATTTATAGATTTTATACATTTTATAAAACAATGAACTTACTATAAATTGTACTTGTTGATTTCCCATTTATTTCGAATTTTTACAGTTTTTGTGATTACATTATTTTTTTGCTGTATTTGCTGTAAGCTCTATGTCGAACTTTAAATTTCAAATTTTTATAAAATATTACATGTACGCAAAATATTCGTCGGCCTCTACTATTCGTTATTTTTACTAACTATCCAAGTAAATATATATGCTGTCATCATTTATTCTGCGCATATGATCTTAAATTGTTCAGACCTATTAAATATATCCAAGCATGTGTGGAATTACAAACAACTATTAATGGTGCACTAACATAATTTACAATTGAATATTAAGAAGTGTAAAGCTGTTACTTGCACCTGGAAGAGTCAGAAGCAATTTATATTTTTAAATATAAAGATAAACTATTAAATTTCGATTTACGCTCCCTAAATAATCCCCTCTTTGAAATGTTTGTTTGAGTGACACTGTCACTTAATAAAATAAATATATTTGTCAATTGTATTGCTATTGAAAACGAACACCTAGTGTTTGAAATGTACATTTAGCATAATAAAAATAAAGTGAAGAAAGGAATTACTACAATAATTAATAATGAATTTCTAATTCTGTATTTAATTATAAGCATTTAATATGTATTCTACAATTTTGTATTTCTGTGTAATACAATATATGTAATTAGTTTTAAGATTTACACATGTACAAATATATTGTAGTTACTCTGTAATTGGTTTGATTAAACCTGTTGGGTAAATAAATATATTATTATTATTATTAAAAAGTATCTCTTGATTTGGCCCGCGCGTCGTAATTTGGAGACGGTGAGATTTTGTGCGGCGTAGAAAATAAAAAAAATGAAAATGAAACCCAGATAAATTGTTGACAGATGTGAAGTTGTATCAGTTGAAATTAGTGCATTAAAAACCTATATACTGCCTAGAAAAATAAATAAAAATTATAAAATATGAAATGTCATACGATCACAAAAAACATTTTCAAAAATATTGCCAGCTACCACCATGATATACAGGTACTTTTTCTTTAAAGTAGACATATCTCAATGTATATCCAAAAGAAAATAAGTGGCTTAAGTAAATATACACTGTACATTTTTAGGCATTCATTGATTTTATAAAAGCGGTGAATTTAAAGCTTGTAACGAGTATTTTCACTCGTTGATTAAGCATGAAGTAACATTTGGAGTTGAGAATAGCAGGAATATTTGCCTTGGTCGCGTATTTACGGCTTTTCTAAATTTCAGATTGCACTTTGTGCGCCTCACGTATAATTCACTGAAATAATGCGATGTTCAAAATATATTGCTTAAGATTTATCTTGCTTTAAATAAGTTTACAAATATTTATTTCGTCTATCCAAACCTTGCGCTTTCAAATGCGATCAATTTTTATAGGATATGTTGTTAGGATTAAACTTCAGGAGTATATTTTTGAACGTTAGTTCAGTGCTAATCAAGTAGTGAAAACACTTGTTAGAAGTAAATTTCAATCAAATAATTTAGCAGTAGAAATACATTTTCACAAACATAAACAAAAATGTAAAGTAATTAGAGTAAAGTTGAAACACATGAAAATGCGATGTTGCCATGTTTATTTTATCAATGGTTTAAAACTAACTGATAGCATGGAGTTAGTGTCGTGTTTGTACGGGTCTAGTAGAAATTAAGCATAGAACTATAATGATATTAACTTGTAATATCACTGGTGTCATAATTTAATTCTTGAAGTACCTGAGAAAATTACGTTTCAGATATAAACAAAACCCTATTCTAATATAAATATCAAACAAGACACCTTCGAAAGCCCGCAGATAATTAATTACACGTCTAAACAATCACCAAATTATATCTCCCTATCCTCCGGCGTCGAGTTTAATTAAACACTTTACGAAAATAGATAACTCGAAGCGAACTATCATCCTGAGAAACAGTGGACTATTTGCCAGGGATGTTGATCTTATCCGAGATGTTTATGTTGGATTTTTTCCTAGTCAAATTGCACTTGATATCGAATTAAGAGTGTATCCATGGGAATGAACGGTGGGAATCTCGAGATACGGCGGAGTCTTCATTAGAAGCCATCCGGATAAATAACAAATAAGCAGAAATTCCATATTTCGTATTACGCTAATGCAAAACTCGATACGAAACAAGCGCCCTGATCGCCATGGCGACGATCTCAATATCGTCTGGGTCCCATAGTGTTCTCATGTAATCGCAAGAATACAGAATTCGCCCACGCAGCCGGGACGTATTAATGTTTTGATGAATGCTTCACCGCCTGGACGTGTGATATATTGCGTCTTTTCAAAGGTATTATTATATATATGATATGCTGATATAACTTCTAAGACTTTATATAATATCATGATATATTATATATCAACCACATGCTTTTGTTAGCATTATTAATGATCATTCAAGTAATAACAATGCTAACAATTAATATTCAATCCACAAGTTAGTATTTAGATTTTACATTATAAAAAGCAGGGCTTCGAACCAGAACTGAACCGTAAATCGAAAACCAAAAAAAACCGTAATTTTTGTCAGAACGAAAACCGAAACTGAACCCGCTTGTTTAATTCTACACAAGTTTATACCTTTTTTTGCAATTTGTAAATTAAATCTGTTTGCGAAATATTCGTTTCGAGGTCCCCTCGATCGAGACCATTTTTGATTATTTTTTTCGTAGAAATTTTAGTGTTTGGCTTTGAAAAAATGTGAATTTTTGTTCCAGCTCGGTTTTTTTGCGAATAAAAATTGTAGTATTAACTAAATCTGAAGAAAATAGCCAATATCAAAGAAAAAAATTACTCAAAAATTAATAAACGTTGATTGATTGCAATCGCAATTCGAATATCTCCACTGGATTTAAATTCTTCTTTTAGTTACGTGAAATATTTTCTATTAATTATTGTAGTAATTCCTTTGTTTACTTATTTTTTTGTTGTGCTAGATGCATATTTCGAACACTAGATGTTCATTTTCAATAGCAATAAAATTCAAACAAACAAACATTTGAAGAAGGGGATTATTTAAGGGGCTTAAATCGAAATTTAGTAGTTTGTTTTTATTTTTAAACATACCAATTGCTTCTAACATGTCTAACTTATAAAAATTGATTCTTTTAATAATTTACCATCATTTACATTAAATTTATGTCCGGTAGATAAGGTGTGATGTGCTACTGAAGATTTATCGGGGTTAAATGATCTTCATATCTAATTAACAAATTTAGTCTTGTTTGTCCTACATATATTTTATCACAATTATTACATTTTATTGAGTAGATACCGGATTTTTCCAAATCATTTATTTTTTTTAAAGTACTCCCAAGAATTGATTTTATTTCAATTTGTGAATAGCAGAAGTAATGTTATATTTCTTAGAAACACTGTTTATTAAACATAAATTTGGTTCGTAAATTATTCTAAAAAACTTTTTACTTTTTGGGATTTCAATAATTTCTAAACGAGTTGTACAGTGAATTTTGTGTTCATTTAAATGTTTGTTTATCAGTTTTTTAATTGTGTTTTCATTATAATTTAATAATTTTGCTATTTTCAAAATAAAATCGAATTCAATTTTTTGTTTTTTCTGAAATTGGTAAATTAATGGCTCTATGAATCATGCTATTTTATAGGAATATGGGATATTTGAACTTGAGTAAAGTTAATTAAAAGTATGTGTTGTTTTTCTGTATACATTAAAATCAAATTTATCATTATTTTTTGTTATCATTAAATCAAGAAGAGAATTTTGTCATTTCTTTCTGATTTGCAACTAAAATTTATTGTTAGGTAAAAATGATTTATTTCTGATATAAATAAATTTATATCTACGTTAATTTTAACTATAGCCAAAATATCATCAACATACCTAAACCAGACTCTAGGATTGTTTTTGGGTTTTCCAAAATATTAACTGTTTTGTTGCAAATCGCTGGAGAAAAAAATCGTCTTAAATCAGCAGATGCGGTGTTTTCGTAAAGTTCAGTTTTTAAGGTATAATGCCATTTTTGTCTTTTCTGACGTAAACATCGCGAATTTGACGCAAAATGTCGATTTCGTCAAAGTCAGATCAACATAAAACTTGACGTAAAACGCCGACAATTGTCGATTTAGTTAATATAGTCGTTGAATGACAATCAGTGAATGGTAGTCAACAATTAGCATGCATGTGGTCAACATAATCAATTAATAGTCAATATTGCCAAATAAGAGTCAAAAAATAGCACGTAGTCACAATGTAATCGATAAAGAGTCAATGACAGCATATGAATAGTAATCAATAATCAGTCTGTAGTCAACCTAATCGATTAATAGTTGATGTTTTCAAATGTTGTCGTCAAATGGCATTCAATATTTGATCGTATGTTCAATAAAAAAACTCTAGAGTGCCATGAAAAACATTGTAGGTTAGCAACTCTGATTTTATATAATAGTTTAATTATAGCCTAAGTTTGCAAAAAAATAATCATGGCACTCTAGAGGATTTTTTATTGAACATACGATTTAGTAATTACATTACTCTATCGACTGTATATTGACTATGGCAATATTATAGTCAATATTGCAATAGTCAATATAGAGTCGATAAAGTAATGTATTTCTCTAAGTCTCTAAGTATGATTTCGTCATTAAATCGCTCAAGTCAATTGGTTGGCTGACTTTAGGCTATTTGTCATATTATATCTTTATCGACTGTATTTTCGGTTTCTACTATTTGGAAAAACACATCACCAAGTATCTGATATAGGCAATTCTGATATGAAGGGACTCGGTGAGTGGTTTTGCAACAATAAATTATTCTCTAATTCAGAGAAGTCAAGCGTAATCCTTTTTAAAACTAATCAATCTGTAACAACTCCTCACAACATCATTATGAATAACACACCTTTTGAATTCACAAACACTGTGAAATTTCTTGGAACCACGATTGATGAAACTCTCAGCTATAACAAATATGTATGCCTCTAGACTTTACAAAAGCTATTATGGGCTAAACATTTTAACAGAAAACACGAACATAGCGATATCTAAAACAATTTATTTTGCAAACTTCTATTCGCATTTAAAATATTGTATCATATTTTGGGGTAACAGTGTTCACACTGACATTATCTTTAAAGCTTTCAAATAATCTGCAAAATGAAATAGCGTGACAGCTGTAAAGGAGTTTTTAAAAACTTTAGAATACTGACTAAGCCTGCAATTTACATATATGAATGTATAAAATTTATAACGAAAAATAAACATTTATTTTCAATCTATACTTTAACTAGTCGTCACAATACTAGGCATGGTAACGCATATATATATATATATCCATCCCACTGACTAACATTGTTAGAAAGAGGTCCCTTTTACAACTGTATTAAGGTTTATAATCACCTACCAGAATATATAAAAAAGAAAATAATTACAACAAGATCAAAAAGAAGTTGTATAAACTACTACGCACGTTCCAGCCATATAATGTGGACACGTATCTAAATTACAAATGTACCGTTTAATTTAAGCTTTCCTATTTTGACGTATTTCCATATTTCTGTTGTATATGTATATTCATTTATATATGTCATATTTTACACTGGAAATAAATACTATTATTATTATTATTATTATTATTTTGACTATTGTGATATTATGACTGTAAGTTACTTGATTAACTGTCTTTTGACTATGATTTGATTTGATCATTAAATCTTTCTACTGACTGTTTTTTTTTTCTATTGTAACATTATAACCGTAAGTCACTGGGTTCACTGTTTTTTAACTTATTAGGATTTGGCGGTTTTTTGTCTATGTTAGGATTCTATCATAACATGTCGTATTTTGACTACTGTGGCATTAAAACTGTAAATCGCTTGACTGTCTTTTGACTATGCTAAGATTTTGTAATTTTATGTCTCTATCGATTGAATTTTTACTATTGTGATATTATGACTGTATTACAACTTATTCGGATTTTGTCATTAATTCACTGTCTTTTCACTATTGCGATATTATGACTGTAAGTTACTTGGTTTACTGTGTTTTGATTATAATATGGTTTTGTCATTAAATTATTCTCGACTGTATTATCACTATTGTGACTTTATGACTGTAAGTCACTATATTGACTGACATAAGTCTATCGTGTCAGCTTGACTTAACTTAACATGAGTTGCCGTTAGCCTACATTAGTCTATCCTGTCAACTTGAAATGACATTTAGCCCAATATATAAACCTGGCACAAATGGGCCTCAGACGACATTGGGACTATTGTCAATTTGAGACAACTATTATTTGAAATATGTTATTAGATGCTCATGTTATTGTTTTCTTGACTCAACTTTACTTTACACCCCGTGGAATAACATGCATTATAATATAGATTCACACTGTATTGACATATATCACTAATTAAAATCAATAAATTCACCACAGAAATGATAAAAGTTCACTTTTTTTTACTTTGAATTTTGACTAGAAACTTCTATAAAACTATATCACCAATTAAAATCAATAAATGACACTACGGAAGTGTCAGAGTCATCAGGACAAGTAGTGAAAATGGCCACCTCAAGGACAAGAGACATCCAATCGGACAAATCATCAGCCGACGAGGATTCTGGAGACCAGGAAGGACCCGACCAGCCGAAGATCCCAGTGATGAAGAACCGATCAATTGGTTTGCTTCCAAAGGAAGACCTGATGATCCTCTATCCGGACCGGAAAGGATACATTTTGCCGTGGCCAGCAAACTTTCTTCTACAAGGCGCATCTGGAACTACAGCAAGTGCTTGAAATCGCCTATAACCCTAAAAACCGTTATTTTTTTCAGAACAAAAACCGGAACCGAACCGTTATATATTTTATTAATTGAACCAGAACGACAACTGGAACGAAAAAATAACGGTTCGAAGCCCTGATAAAAAGAGGAAGATTTAAACTTAAATTCATTATTCACATACTTCAAGGATAGAAAAATCCAATTACGTTGAATGAAGAATTTAACACCAATTGTAAATATACTCGTATTATTATAAATATATAACTTCTTTCTTCAGCATAGAAAATAAATCATTGTTTGTATTATAATTAAGTTCTGTTACATAAAAACACATATAAAATAGAAGTAAGAAAAAATAATGTGCTTTAAAATGTCACATAAATCCCTGGCCGGCGCGATATATTAGATTTGTATGTGAATCCCATCGTAACATTGCATGCTAATGTGGTACTTGACACTTAGCTCATTACAATGTAAAGAAATAAATTCGCCGGAACGTGATCCACTAAATTTTCCTCCTGGAATCAAATAACTAGTTAAATCTTACGAGTTCAACAGAAGGAAAAAAATAGAAAAAGTGCGTCAACTGAGCGGGAGAGAGCACTGTCTGCCATGGACGTGATCGGATTTCCAATTCCGGTTGGCGCCCTAGCATTTATAATCTCCCTTTCAGTTCGTATTCAAATGGATTAATTGTCACTGTCGTTACCGGATAATCTTACTACTGTTATTTATTTTTTTCATTTTGTTCCTTGATGCTTCTTTTTATTTCTAAACGATAAACGTAAGTTTATTTGAATAGTAATCAATTTCGTTTCTGAAGTTGCTATATTTTATCTTTACTAAACTCGAAATTGTACTTCATGCCTAATCAAAGAGTGAAAACACTTGTTAGCAGTTTTTAATTGTTCGCTTTTATAAATACTACGGATACCAACATATATACATTTATTACATTTTAAATCCATTGTTTCACACGGCCCCGCGCTTCTGAAGGGCCTCGCGCTGCTTAAACATACAAGTGGCATAAAAACGAAACCTGAAATCTAATCAATAGATAATAAACTAACTTAATTTGAATGTTTTCAACAGGGCTTCGTACTGTTATTTTTTGCGTTCCGGTTTTCGTTCCGGTTCAATTAATAAAATATATATCGGTTTGGTTCCGGTTTTCGTTACGGAAAAAATAACGTTTTTTTGCGGTTTTTGGTTCAGCTCCAAAAAGTGTCTCAAACTAAATTTTCAACTTTTGTTATTATTATCAAATTTTCAAAATATTCACAAAATAAATATTTTTTCCATTTTTTTACTATATCTTAGTAAATATCTATCACATCTCAGCAGTATATACTCAATGACATTAGAAGCGTAACACCCAGAAGGAGTTATTATTTTAACTTGATTTTTTGCTAGTATGGTAGTCTTACATCAAGAATAAAATAATTACATTTTCAAGAAATTTTATTAAAAAACAATCTAAAAAAATTAATAATGTGTTTGGCGACCCCTTTGCTGTATACACTCCTGTAGACGTCTGGGCATCGACAAAATGAGATGGTCGATGTCTTCTTGAGGTATCTCGTTCCAAGCAACTTGAATTTCATCGATCAACTGTGCTAGAGTCTGTGGAGGATGGTGCAAAGAGAATATTGTTCTTCCCATGATATCCCACACATGTTCAATGGGATTTAAATCCGGCGAACGGGGCGGCCACGCCAAAACATTAACACCAGCTTCATTAAGAAAGTTCATAGTTCGACGAGCAATATGGGGACGTGCGTTATCTTGTTGAAAAAGTACGTCTGGGCGGCCATCTAAATAAGGCAACAAAGTCGGTCGTATGACGTCTTCAACATAACGCGCAGCTGTCATACTGCCTCGAATGAATACAAGAGGTGATCGACTACCATAAGCAATAGCCCCCCAAACCATTACTCCAGCAGTCCTGTGTACATGCCTCTCAATAGCAAACCTAAGATCAGGTCGTTCTCCACGGTAGCGTCGTACCCTTCTACGGCCATCATGCGTGCCTAGACAAAATCGTGATTCATCGCTGAATACGACATCGTGCCATTCTGCCTCCCAATGCTGCCGTTCTCTGCACCAGTCCAACCTTTGGCGACAGTGTCTCGCTGTTAAAGGAAGCACTAATCTTGGACGGTACGTAAGAAGCCCAAAGGATTGAATGCGGCGATATAAGGTTCGCATACTAACGGGCCTACCTTCTTCTCCAATCCATTGATCACCGATTTGACGCGTAGTAGCGAAACGGTCTCGCAGGGCTATTTGTCTTAAGCGCCGATCTTGACGTTCTGTGGTACGCCTTGGTTGACCAATTGGTCTTTTTCTTGCTCCTCTACCTTCTTCTGTCCATACCTGATACACACGTATTACAGTTGCTGCAGTGGAATCAATACGGCGGGCAATTTCGCGATAGGACATACCGACATCTCGATAACTCGACCCCGGTCAAAATCGCTCAAATGGTGATATTGTGGACGTCTTCGGACTCGAGGCATTTTATTTAAGCTTAACACACTCAACGGAAACACGAAAACTAAAAACATCTGTACTAAACAGCTCATATAAATAGTTTTATCAAAAAAGAAAAAGTGAAATATTTTTTTTTCACAATAAATATAAAAGGCACAAGGTTGAAATTGTTATCAATGTATGCTTTAAATATAGTCACTCTGTTGCTAAAATATGAATTCAAAAAAATCATTCCTTCTTGGTGTTACGCTTCTAATGTCATTGAGTATATATATATATTTAATTTTACTTTAAATCTGTGGTTTAAACGCGTGGCGTATGAAATAAAATTTCGAGTTTAGAAAAGCCCCGTGAAAATTTGTTTTGGGCCGCTGCACGACCCTCGACATATTTTCTACGCAGGGCTTTTCTAAACTCGAAATCTTACTTCATGCTTAGTCTGGGATTATGTTGACTACATGCATGCTAATTGTTGACTACCATTCATTTAAAAACATTGGCTGTATTAAATAAATCGACAACTGTCGGCGTTTTACGTCAATACTTATGTTGATATGTTGCGTCAAAATCGCGATGTTTACATCAGAATAGATAAAAATGGCTTTAAATTTTACAAAATTTACGAAAAGACCGCATCTGCTGATTTAAGACAAAGTCGATTTTTTATTCTCTAACGATTTTCAACAAAAAAGTTTATATTTTGGAAAATCCAGTGGATATATTTAAATTACGATTGCAATCAGTCAACGTTTATCAACTTCTGATCAGGTAAGTTTATTCTTTGATGCTGACTGTTTTTGTTATATTTAGTTAATCTGTAATTTTTATTCTCAAAAAAAAACGAAAACTAAAATTTCTACGACAAAAAAAATTAGAAATGGTCTTTCTTAATCGAGTGAGAGGACCTCGAAACTGTTGTAGAATTAAATAAGTGGTTACGTGCGTGTTTGAACCGAAATAAACCAATAATTTGTTTGCTTCAGTTCCGGTTCGAAGCCCTGGTTTTCAAAGTTTGCTCATTTGGTATGACATACTGAATTAAGTACCATCAAGCATTAGTCAAGACAGTTTTAAAATTTAAGTTAAATTGCATTTTGGAATTTACATTTTTGCTGATTTGGTTGCTCTAAACTTGGTTTGGTCACTCCAAACCAAATTTTCTGGCTTTTCTGAACTCAAAATTTTACTTCATGCTTAATTTAGGATTGGAAACACTCGTTAGAGGCTTCAAAATGAAAGTTTTTAATAGAACAACGAAAATCTGAAAATTTACATTAATAAATGTTGATGTGTATACTTAAAAAATAAATTCCCAGTATTTATCTTTTCATGCTATTCATTTCAACATTTCTATACTATTTTTATTAATAATTTTTTAATTGTAGTACCTAGTTTCAGTAAAATTGTGGTATTTTATATTGTAAATGGTTCTCGTAAATAAATAAATAAATTTAATTTGATCGACTTCTACGAAAAATTACAGACATCGAAACATTTATAATTACATTTTCGTTTTGGTTGAAGTTATTAATATTTAGGAATTTTATTGATTGGTAAATCTGTATGTTTGTTGGTTTCGACGATTTCATTTTAAATTGGAAATGTTTTTTGACAATTTTTAGATGATACATTTTCTACATGTATTATAATTGATTTTGATTACTTTGTACTATTTTAATTCAATTTCACTATTTTGTCATCAATTCTACGGGTTCGTCGATTTATAAAAATCCACAAATTTACTTTTTTTTTTTTAATTTTGACTATTTTTCTATTCTCGTTTTTTTTTTCAATCAATTTCAGTCGTTTCTTAGTTTATATTTCAAATTAGCTATTTTGTTGCTGTATCATACAGATAATGTTTTATTTAGGCATACTTATCACAATGTTTCAATATAAATTTTCAAACAATTATTGTTTCTATAAAAGCTCTCAACTTGAAGCTTCTAACGAGTGTTTCCAATCCTATCCTAAGCATGAATTAAGTTTAGAGTTTAGAAAAGCCTGAACGTTTAGATTTGGAAGCGAACCGTCCAAATCCAAATGCAGGCTTTTCTAAACTCAAAATTTTACTTCATGCGCCACGGGTATAAAACACTGATTTTTAGTAAACTTAAAAATACACCCAACGCTTATGTTTTATCCCCAATACATACATTCTACAAATGTTTACTATTTTATCATTTTAATAACGAGGAAATAGTAAACCTTTTTTCGTTACATTTTTTGTCGTTTGATTATGAAGAAAATTTCTACTTTTCCCTCGTGGATATGCGCCTTTTCAAGGCCCTGCAACTCAAGTTTGCAACGGGCCCCGCTTTTGTTTAAGCCAGTCCTGAGTAAGAGTATTGGAAACCTTTTTCGGGGTTACACCACTGATGTTGATTATACATTTCGTTGAGTGGGTGGATTTTCTATAGTCAATATAATGTTAGTCGTTTATAGCAGGTTTCATTACGTACTTATTTGAAATTCGAAAGGAGGACCGCCCATTAAATAAGTTTTAGATGCAGCAGGGGGAGGCTCGAGATTGCATATTTAACAAACGAGGGTTGGGCGAAAGAATTTATGCGAGCGCCTAAAAATGTTAAATGACTAAAAGTAAGTTAAGTGGGGCAATCCAGGGTAGCTAGGTTGAGAACAAAGTTGAGATTCGCGGTAATGATAACAGTACATCACGGCTTAGGACTTGGGAGGAGTTGGCTGCATCATTACGGGAGGGCTCTTGTTCGTCTGCATCCAACCACTTATTACTTATCTTACATGCAACAAACAATAGGATCCCTGCTTATTAACACATAATACGTGAAATTGAATAACAAAGCGTGCCAATTATAGGAAGGCACCAAGCTGAGCTGGGGATGAAGCGTTCTCCCTTTTCGCCCTTTCACAATATATCTGATAACTATGATTACATGTGCGCCATTTGCATGTTACCATTACCATTATCATGTAATTGATTTGATCGTAATGTTCGAATCAACTGCGGAACTCAAGTGAAGCGTCGAATAGTGTTTTAGTATTAGGTTTGCACTACTGCTAGTTCACTACCTAAGTCAATACTTTTAAACATGGTCAGAATTACGTAACACTTACAATGTTTAACATTTCTGCGGAACACAGTCTTAAGATATACACATTTTATGTGTAATTTTTTTATATTTATAGTCAACTGTTTTTTTAATAGATCGAAATTGGTTACTATTGCAAATGAAGCTAATTTTTTTCTTTGACAGATCCAGTGAATTTCATGAAAAATGATAGTGTCAGTATTTTTGTATAAATATTTTAGGTAATCATACATTTCGTGCACTTTTATAATTAATTAATAATCCATTTATTGAACCCAAAAGAGTTACAAAAGGCCATCGACCGGGGTCTTTAAGCCGCTTTATAATATAAACATATTTTTACACAAAACTTGTAACGTTAACATATTTAGTATATCATTTCATATTATAATTACTATATTGTCGTTAAATTATATTATATATTACATCGTATTCTATTTAAGTGTATATAAATTTAGCATTAGATTGTTTATACATCTTAAATTATAAATAATCGAACTTATGAACCAGATGGTGTGCTTTATTGCCTTCTACTATCCATTATTAATTCTATAATTGTTTTTTCGGAGTTCTTGATAACAGTTGGTATGTTTCTGTCACGTTTAGTTGTTAAATATTCGATGTCTTCCATATTGATGTTTGAAGCAAATTTGTGAAACATATTTGTTGCTCTTATAGGATATTCTAGGACATTTGTCTCTTTGTAGAGGAGGGTTATGTAGTGGATTGTTTGGATGACGGACAGGAAGTTTCTGCTATTTGAAGATGGGCTTTAACAGTAGGTAAAGAAGTTGAAAAGAGTACATGGCCATAATCAAACATGGGTCTACATAGCATTTTGTATATGATGGTAGCAGTTTTTTTATTAATGCCTTTTTTGTTGTATGTTAGTGATCTAAAGCATTTTGATCTTTTGATGGCATTACGTTTTATTTCTTGGCAGTGCTGTCTAAAGGATAGTCTATTGTCGAATTTTATTCCAAGGTATTTTAGTGTGCTGGAAGGTTTAATTACATGATTATCTATTGTTATTGTAGGAGAGTTGTTATTGATTCTGTGGTACGAGAGAAAAAATACAGATTTTTGTGGATTTAGTTTTAAGCGCCACTTCTTATACCATCCGCTTATTGAATTTATTAGTTGATTGTTAAGGCACTTATTTTTTGAAAATCCATTATCACTTAATATAATAGCAGACTATTTATGATTTTCAACTTTTTATTTAACTCACTACAATTGTTTCGCTACACCGTAGCTTCTTCAGGTGAAAAAATATAATGCAATTTTTACAAACTAATTTACATTATATACAGTTTTCAGAAGTGTGGGTGGAGGGGGTGTTTTTCTTCAGTTTAAGTAGGGGGGGGGGGGGTTGGAGAGTTGAAGCTGGTCGTTCAGCAAGTTTCCTGAATTGATGTATTTATTTATTTCTAAATTTTCCAATAAATTTAGTTTCCGTCCTCTATTATAGATGTGGAGGATTTTGAAGTTGTTGTCAAATTGGTGGTTTTCTTCAATTAAGTGGTTTGCGTAAGTTAAATTATCTTTTTGATGAATGACCGCTTTTTGGTGTTCATTTATTTTTTCACTGAATGCTCTTCCGGTTTGGCCTATATAAATCTTCGGGCAATCAGCACAATAAGCAAATAAACCCCACAGTGTTGACCCTTTTTAGTTTTATCCTTATTGTTTTTTATTATTTCTGATAGTGTGTTGTTAGATTTAAACGCAACATTTATGTTTAATTTTTTTAAATTTTTACTGATTTTTTGGCATAAATAGCCATTATAAGTTATTGATCCATAATTTTCAACCTTGCATTTTCTTGTGGGGAATATTGATTTATTTATAATTTCTTTTTCTTTGTTAATTATTAATTTATTTATTGTATTTATTTTAATACATATAATACATATATATATAATTTATTAGTATTTGGAGATTTTGCACTGCGATCGGGAGATTTTTTCCGTGTGAAATTAAGCAATTATTAAGGAAAGATGAGTCAGCATCATATATATCATAGCAGAATATATTAAATAGTAGAGGCGGTAGTGGTTATCCCTGAGGAAGACCTTGGAAAGGAGAAATATAGTTCGAAAAAATGTTATTAAATTTAATTTTTAGTATTCGATCAAATAAAATATGTTGTACTATTTTTATTAAATACTGGTCAATACCAAGTACAGATAATTTAAACAATAATCCTCTGTGCCATGTAGAGTCAAAAGCTTTAGTAATATCAGTGCATAATACATCCGTTTTTTTTTTCTTTTGAAGTGGTTTGTTTGCAAGTTGGAAGTGGCAATTGTTAATGGATATAGTGTTGATCTCTGTGGCATAAAGCCAAACTGATATTGAGGAATTTTATTAATAACTTGGTCGAGGAGACGTTTTTTAATTAATGCTTCGAAATGTTTGCCCAGTACCGGTAACAGAGTAATGGGTCGATAATTATTTATTCTGTGATTGTCTGTAAATGGTTTTGGAAACGAGACAATTATTCCTTTTTTCCACTCTGCAGGGAAATAGCTATTGTTAAGGCAGTAATTATATATTTTAATTATGTAATCATAAATTTTATTGTCTAGTTTCTTGATTGTGTCACGCGTGATATTGTGGTATCCCCGTGACGTGTTTTTCCCCTTAGAAAAATCAAAATATTCGATATCATTTATGGTCTCGACATTACCTGGGCAAACTATATTTTTGCAAAAGTCATCATACCATTCATTCACACTATTTAGCACTCAATTGTCATATTCGCCGTAGTTAGAAAATTAATATATTTTATTGTAATGCTCAGCGAATGCATTTGCGATATTCTCGTCATTTGATAACAACTCACCGTCAAGATATTATATATATTGATTTAATGGTCTTAGATATTTTATACTTCGAAATATTTTTTTTCATTCCAAAAATGTTTCCCTTTATATTCATTAATGCAGTAGCATGACTCCGTCCATCTGTGAATTTTATATTGCATTATAAGTTCATAAATATTTTTATTGAGTTTGTTAAATTCTGCTCTTATTTGTTGATTTTTAGTTTGATTAAATTGTCTATAAAGTTTTCTTTTATATTTAATTAAATTAAAAATGTACGGTGGTAAAGGATAGTTATAGTATTTTTTTAAAGACTTGTTGTGAGTTGAAATTATTTCCTTGTTAACATTTTCCATATTATATAGGGGTATCTTGTGAAATATTTACAATCGCGGCAATGTTTAGTGTGAATGAAATAGCAAGATGATCCGAACATAAATTTGATATAACTTGGACATTGCTAATATTATTTTTTATGTTAGAAGTGCATAAAAGTATGTCAGGTGTGGAACTAGAATTATTGGGAAGGATGAATGTTGGAGGGGTGTTTATTTTCTGGAAATTTAAAGTTTGTAAAAATCTATTGATGTGCCGAGTTTTTGCAGAGTTTACATTAAAGTCTCCGATTATTAGAAAATATTCGTACAAAGATGCTTTTCCAAAAATGTTATCTTCGATATTGGAACTACTGTCCTATAGCAATACTATCTCACATCGCTAAAATCTTCAAGAAAACTCTCTATGATCAAATATATTTCTATGTTTCTCCATACCAATCTTTTCAACAGCATGGCTTTATTCCAAAACGTTCTACAGTAACTATGTTGACCATTATTACGCATGATATAGCCAAATCATTAGATCCAGCAGGGCAAATTGATCTAATATCTACTGATATATCAAAAGCGTTTGACAGGGTTAACCACAATTGTTAATACATAATCTAAGCTACTTTAGTTTTTATGATAATACAACCTCGCTTATAGCATCTTATCTTACAGATCGTATGTCGCAATAAATAATTTTAAATCAAATTCATACTTTCCAAGTTCAGGTGTACCCTAAGGCTCCATTATGGGTCCGTTACATTTCAACGTATTTATAAATGATCTTTCTTATTTATTAAAGTGTAAACACCTCTTATACGTGGATGACTTAAAAATTTACTCAACAATTGCTAACTCTGCTGACTGTCAACGCTTACAAAATCAACTTAAAATTATCTCGAATTGGTGTAGTATACTTATATAGTGAGCAATAATTCTATTGAACAAGTCAGAGTCTTCAAAGATTTAAGTATTTGGTTTGATGACAATTTCACATTTAATCTCCGAATGCTTTGACGTCTCTATTTAATGTTTATGTCCGTTCAAAGTTGGTATCCACAAACTCAACTTCAGATTAAGCTAGTAGAAAGTGTTCCACGTAAGTTCCTGAAGTTTCTGCACTTCAAAGTTGAGGGACTTTACCCTGATAGAGGCTGGGATTATTCACTATTGCTAGTCAAATTTAATGTCGAATCTCTTGAATGCCAACGTCACAGACTAGGCATCACGTTCTTACACAAGCTTCTGCATGATCGTATTGACAGCCCCTTGACAGCTAGTAGTTGGCTTCCATATTGTAACTTTCAGCAGTAGATCATAGACCGCATTGAATATGAATTATAATGGAACTAATTTTGGATTAAAATCGCATATTAAAGTGATCCGCAATTTGTTTAATCAACTTGCACCAACTTGTGATTATTGTTTAAACCTTTTTATATCCCATTTTGACTGAAATGAAATGTTATTATTTTTAGTTTATAATTTTTAAACTTCAATAACTTATTTGTTAATACTAAATTGTCTTGTAATTGGCAATTTGTATCCTGTTAGGCAATAAACATTATTATTATTAGAAAGTAGTGAACATACTGTAGTACTAAAGCAATAAAAAATGGATTGCTAGGTAAAGTATTTAAAAATTAAAACGAAAAATAAGTCAATTTCAATCTTATTAAGATCTTAGTGTTTTTGTTAAAGTATGCGTTTATAAAACGTGTTTCCATTCGAATTTAAAGAAGCCTATAAATTTGGATTTGCCAAATTCAAATTTTCAGACTTTTCTAAACTCGAAATTTTACCTCATGCACCACTCGTATAAAACGCTGATTTAAAATAAAGTTGAAAAACATACTTCATCTATAATAATAAAACATTACAAGATAATAAGGATTTATTGTGTCCGTTTTTTTTGTGAATCACAATTGGAAAATTAACTAAATTTGCACAATATTTGATTCTGATATTTATAAGTACAAGCACTTAAGGTTTCTTAAGTTTTTAACTAAATTTGAGCCCCACCATGCTCAAAATCCCGACATACTATTGATTTGGCATTATATTTTTTGTGATAATGAAAACAAACAATATTCAGATAGTAATACATATTTTTTAAATTTATATAAATTGAATATATAATTTTGACGGACCGGCAGAATAGGATACTGCTAGTTGAGTTGCCTATAATTACGAATTCTAGGCAGATAAATGTACACATATCACTTTTACTTGCGGTGATATATTAAAAATTGAACATATGGGTGTTATGTTATCATTATGTCTAGATTGCAGATAAGCATTTGTACTTTTTATAATCTGTGGTAATATCTGAATTAATCAATGTATAGTAAATAAAACAGAATTGAATAGTTACTTAACCCATTCACACATAATGACGTAGAAGAGGCGGTAATTACATAACCCGATTTTCGCTGTTTTTATAAAAGCTTTCATTTGAAGTTTCTAACAAGTGTTTTCAATTCTTGAATAAACATGAAATAAAATTGCCAGGCTTTTCGAAACTCGAAATTTGACTTATAAAACACTGAAACACTGTTTAAAATATACTGCTGGTTTTTAATCCCATGTAAATTAATTTTACAAATGTTTATTTTGATTAATTCGAACCTCTGGACATTATTTCTTTAGAATATGCACAAGTATACTTAAAAGAAAAAAAAACTGTGTGGATACTAAATGTAATCGTAAGTCAATGGGTTAATTTCCTAAAATGTTGATCCACTTATTTTACAATTTATCATTTTTCCAAACACAAAATATGTTAAAATGCAAAATTAACTTAGGAATGGTATTAATTCCAATTTGGGATGCTAAATTATTAACCAAACAGTATTCTAATTACCTTCAAGCTAAAAATTAACTCACATCTGTGTAAAAGTATCAATGCATCCCCCGAGTAATCGAATTTGATTGCCATTTCGGAACTATAACAGCCAGGCTATCATGAGCAGCCGTAAAGTTTAAACCGAGCCGAGCCAATATAAGTTGAAATCGACCTTAATTAGACTTGCTTCTATAACAATAGTGCCGTTTTGAAGGGCTAGTTTAAATATATTCTGATAATTGAATTCCGTTGCGTAACAACGTTTCAAGGCTCTGATTATCCGGAGTTTGTTCGCACACTATGCTCTAACTTTATTATTCCAACTATGGGGAACCATTTCGGATTCGTATTCGTCGAATTGCTGTTTTGTCCGCAAGGTAATTAAATCAATGGCATGATTATTACATGTGCCCCCCGTCTATATATTTGTACAATTATTGGCTTCGATCGGCTGTTGGTGATTCTGGGGTTTTGATTTCTATTGCTTAGCAATCAAGAGTTGTATCTAACTTTAAAATGGAATTTCAGAAAATCGAATAAATTACTTACCTATAATTATTTAATAATTTTTACCCCTAAAACAACGTTATTGTGATTTACTAGTAAATTATCGGTAAACTAGTTTTAATTCACAAATATACAGAATTACATGCAAATAAAAATGTCGGTATATTTACTATCTATAATTTGCACACAAGTTTCTTAATTCTAGTTATTTAGCAACGATTAATAATATAATATATTACTAAGAAATCTAACTAGAATTATTATTATTAATTAAAAATTGACAAATTTATAACATTTTAAGGTTATAATAATTAGATCCGGCCGGAGGAAATTTGAAAAAAATAAAACGGTTTTATTTTAATTTCTTTTTTAATCCAAATACTTCAATCATCATGAACATACCAGTGGTAAAAAACGAATTCCGAAATCCAATCAATAGAAATTAAATTAAGTTAATTTCAATGTTTACAAAAACTAAATTAAGTAAATATTGTTTATTTAATTTAATTATCTTTTAACGACAGTTTTAAAATTTAGGGGTAATTCCAATCTAGAATTTTACATTTTTCTGATCTGGTAAATATTTACATTTTTATCAATGTGTCTTGGTTTTCACAGTTCTGAAGTTTTTGTAAAATTTTATGAAGTGTGCTGGTTTTGACGATTTTACTTAAAATAATAATAATTATTTAAAAATTGATTTTTGGTAAATAAATACAGCAATTTTTTCTTTTAAATATACTTTCACTCATGACATATAAACATTTGTAAAATGAATGAACGTGTAATTAAACTTCAACTGTATATTTTTAACTTCACTTTAAATCAGCGTTTTGTACGCCTGGCGCATGAAGTAAAATATCGAGTTTAGTAAAGCCTGAAAATGGTCGCGGAGCGACCAAACCAAATATTAAGGCTTTTCTTGGTGATTGGAAACACTTGTTTGAGGCTTTAATTTGAAAGTTTTTAATAAAACAACGAACAATCGTGATATTTATACCTAAACGAAAAATTCCCAGTATTTATCTTTTATCTATACTATTTTTATTAATATTTTTTTAATTCTGATACGTATTTTCAATAAAATTGTGATATTTTATATTGTAAATGGATCTCCATAATAAATAAATAAATTTAATTTGATCGATTTGTGAGAAAAATTACAGACATCGATATTGTCAATATGTACGAATTTTATTGATTGGTAAATTTTTGTTTATTGCTTTTGACGATATCATTTAAAATTTATGATTTTTGACAATTTTCAAAAAATGTATTCTAATTGATTTTACTAATTTTACTATTTTTATTAAATTTCAATGTTTGTTTATCACGTCCACAAGTTTTATCGACTTATAAAAAATGCACAAATTTTCTTTTTCTTTAAATTTTGGGGATTTTTTCAATCTTGATTTGTTTTAATCAATTTCAGTGGTATCAATAAAGCCAACAAATATCAACAAGGAAATGACGTTTTGAATTTGACATGATTTTTATCAATTCTTGTGTCAATTTAAACCTTACAAATTTCAGCAAAGAAATGACGTCTTGAATTTCTAAGATTTTTATAAATTTTTGTGTAATGATATCGCTTTAATAATAAATTCAGATAATTTTTATAGTTTTCAACAACTTTTTACATTATCAACGAATGCTGTAAATTTTGTAGATATATCAAAATCGTGAAAATTTTAATTTTTCACAATTTTCACAATTTCTACGACTCCAATTTAGTTATTTTTGTATGCTGTATCTGGGAAATACAGGTAATTTTTCTTTTAGGTATACATACCACGATTTTTCGATGTTAATTTCCAGACATTCCTTGTTTTTATAAAAGCGTTCAATGGTAAGCTTTTACCGAGTGTTTCCTATCCCAGATTAAGCATGGAGTAAAATTTCGTGTTTAGAACAGGCTGAAAATTTGGTCTGGTTGTTCCGCGAAGCGAAGCGACCAAACCAAATTTTCAAGCTTTCCTAAACTCAAAATTTTACTTCATACGCCACGCGTAAAAAACACTGATTTAAAGTGAATTTCAAAATACATCCATCCCTTATGCTTGATCCTTACGTCAATACATTCTACAAATGTTTACTATTTACAAATATACTTATGCACATTGTGTTGTAACTCTTGGATATTGATATATTATCTTTTTTATGTTTAATCGTCATTTTAATTACAAGGAAATAGTGCTATAAACATATAACCTTCTTTCCTTCCATTTCTTGTCGTCTGACCATTTTCCCTTATGCTTCATTTTACTTCATGCTTAATCAAAGATTTGAAACACTTGAACGTTTTACAAAAACAACGAATTCCATAATATATACAGCGTATACTTAAAAGAAAAAATCCCTGTATGTGCAATACTATCTTAACTCAAGCATTGTATTTTTTGTAAAGTTTATTGAAGTCAAAATATTTACTTCAAGCACAGTGCAGGACCTGCTAGATAAATACAAAAACTCATGTTAAAAATAAAATATTTTTACTCTCCATTACAAACAAGAAAAATAAACAATAAATGTCAAAAATTATTAATATAACTATTCAATTCCAGCAATTTCAATGTTGTTAACAAACACCTTCAAAAATTCAATTTCAACTGATTTCTGTATTTAACGTTAGGATAAATCTAAATTTGTGTTGTGTGCTTCGTCAGTGTAAAGGTAAAAGCCATTAAGTGTCACTCATTTTAGGTAATTAACCGTTTACTGCACGATTTTTTTAAATTTTAACAGAACAAATGTTTTTTTTATGTTAAAACAGTCAGGGCATACGATAAAAATACTGAAAAAATCTATATTATTGCTTATATTTTAATAAAAATCTTTAATAATCTGCATATATGCTACATACATTTTAATCGTTTTCTGATTTAAATTATAGGATAATTTTAACATAGCAGATGGATAAAATCAGCGTACATACCATTTTAAACAGTAAAGAATAAAAACATGTAATTGATATGAAATATAAGTACTTTTTTGAAAGCATTATGTCGCAGAACGCAACCCAATCTGAACTCTAGACTCGAATCTGCTTGAATAAACGACCATAACACGGATGCCAAACAATTTTGTACATTAAAAAATATATAAATACGTCTCTGATACTTGCGTAGTTAATATGCAACACATCCCGCAAACGAAAATATAAAATTGTATTTACTATGATGTTTTTATAAAGTGAACCATACCGAGTGATTCATATAACCTGGAATAGCGTATATTTTGAAAAATACGCATCGTACAGAAAAAATAGCAAAATCCAAAGTTTAATATGTTCGTGTCAGTAATCCGTTAAAATTGGAACTCCTCCCCGTAGGCGGGGCGTGGTGCAACTTTGAAATCTTAAATAGGAAGTCCTATTTTTAATCTCATATTCGGACATTTCTTTTCAGTTCACGACAGATCGCGCTGTAATCATGTTTTATTTTTTGTAAATAACTTAACAACTTTTTCTTTTCATACGAAGCAACCATACATAAACTACTTTACCGTAACCCAGGATCAACGACGTAGGTGTAGTCGTTTTCTGTTAAGTTCGGGGTGCTTAATTCACGTGAGCCTCTCGCCTTTGGAATGCTTGATTAAGCATTCATAACAGTGAGTCCTTTCGTCTCTTACTATTCTAGTAAATGATCAAAATGGTGACCTTGAACTTCAATACATTTGTCTATCCGCTTTTCAAAAGACCGTACACAACTGAGAAGTATGTCTCTATTAATAAGGGTACAAGCATTTTCTATTCGTTTTATCATATTCTCGCGAGTTGTTGGTACTTCCCGGTAAACTTTGCTTTTCAGATCTCCCTATAAAAAAAAATCTGGCGAAGTAAGATCTGGTGATCTGGCAAGCCTATTAATCGGACCTGCTCATCCGATCCAGCGTCCGTAGAAATTACGATCAAGTATTTGCTAATAATGAAGTGTGCTGGACAACAACCATCATGTTGAAACCACATGTTCTGTCGGCCATCTACTCACTTCTTCACAAAACTGTGGCAGTTCATTATCCAATAAATCTCGGTACATTTCACTATTTAAATTGCTGTAAAGACCAATAAGTTTGTCGCCAATTATTTCGCACCAGACGTTAATAGACCAAGGGCGCTGATGCTCAACCTGACGCAGTTAGTGTGGATTTTTAATGTTGTGCCGATTAACAGTTCCATGGTTTGTGAAAGTTGATTCTTCAGAAAACAATACCGAACAAAAGAAATTGGGGTTCATTTGTATTTGACCCTGTGCCCATTGACAAAATCAAACACCATGAAGATCTTAGTGCACGTAGTAAGGATGATATTTATGCTTTTTTTTTTAATTCTCCAAACACTGCTTTGGGACACACCATAATCGTGAGCTATTTCCTGAGTACTGATATGGAATTTATTAGCCACTGTAGCTAATATAGCAATAATAGTACGGAAAAATGATGTACGCGATCGCGGCTTGTTTGGTAAACCCTAAGCGTAAAGATTGACGGTGTTATCAAGATTTCTGCCAGATTCTCGATAAACAAGAACCATTTCAATTTTATCTTGTATGGTTAACACGTCCATTTCCACATGTATCAAAGGTTAAATTAACATTCGTTGTAACGGATGGGTTCTTTCGTTTTTGTTTTTATTCCTTTTGTTTATTTTATTTCAACGCTGTCTGTCGCGACAAATTCCTTACACAGAAATATTAAACTTTGGATCCTGCTATTTTTTCTGTACGATGCGTATTTTTCGAGATATACGCTATTCCAGGTTAACTGAATCACCCGGTATATGTTACTCCGTGCAGTAAAGGGTTAATGACTTTTACTGAAGCAAGTTGATGCCATTCAGTGTCAAAATGTTGGTTAATTGGCTTAAAAATAAATTTGCCATCCTGTCCATGCCTCTATTTTACACTCATTCACAATAGCACATGTAATATTTTGAAATTGAAGAATTCGTCATCTGGCATCCAGATTTAGTTTATTTATAACGTTCATAAATGAATTGTGGGTGTGAATAAATGTTATTCTCGAACTGTTACTCTTTAAATAAAGTATATACAGGGTGTTCATTTGAAAACTTCCCAACGCGGATTTATGGAAAACCACTGATTAGAAGAAAAAACGCCGAGACACGTCCAAAGATTTCCCGAAGGGAACAACTTTTTAACCAAAAACGACTTTACCCCCTTTTACCCTCTGCCCCCCGGGGTCATCCCCTTAAAAATTTTAAATGACAAGTGGTACCAAGTAATAGTTTGTTTGAAAGGTTTTTCAAAGTGCTTTATTTTGACGTTTGAATTTTTAAAATCGGTCGATTTGTTTACGGAAAAATCTTTATTTATCTTAATTTGTTCAGATAGAAAAAAAAAACACACGAAAATATCACTTTTTATTTTATTAAGTGTTCAAAATGTTGCCCGTTATTGGCCAAAATGATATAGGCGATGTTCAAATTCCTGCCGGACATTTTCAAAAACATGTTGTGGGAGATCATGGCAGCTTTCGGTGAGGCGTTGACGAAGTTCATCTAAACTTTCAGGTTGGGGAGTGAACTCAATAGATTTTAAATGGCCCCATAGATAAAAGTCTAATGGCGACAAGTCAGGAGATCTAGCAGGCCATTCTATAGGCCCTCTTCGCCCAATCCATTTATCTGAAAATTCGTCGTCTAGCCATTGCCGAACCGGAAGAACATAGTGAGGAGGAGCGCCGTCTTGCTGGAAATATATTTCAGCTTCATCAAGTATAGGATTTCCATCGTCTCCGATTTGGTTTTCAATGGTTTCAGTGATAAGCGGATTGATGGTATTTTCCAACATATCAAAATATGTGCCTCCATTTAAATTCCCATTAATAAACAATGGCCCAATCACTTTGTTTCCTAAATTGCTTGCCCATACATTAATTTTTTGGGGGTACTGAGTATGCCCTTCTACAAAAGCATGAGGATTTTCATTGCTCCAATACCTGCAGTTATGCTTATTAACAAATCCATTTAGATAAAATGTGCATTCATCAGTGAAGCAGATATTCTTTACATGAATGGTATTATCATTAATCGCTGCAGTCATTTGTTCACAAAACTCAACTCGCCTATCGAAATCACCCTCGGTTAACTCTTGCAATATTTGCATTTTGAATGGATGAAATTTATGTAATTTAGTAACTGTGTGTACAGAGCCTAATGAAATACCAGTCGCATCACCAATTTTGCGTAATTAAGTATTAGGATTTATGCCAAAATGACCCAAAACTTCAATTTGAGCGGCTTCATTTAAAACTCTACGATGATTACGTTTTTTATTTGCAACAGATCCAGTTTGAGTAAATTTAGTAACAAGGTCCAAAACATACCTATGCGAAGTTATCTTGTCCGGATGTCTGGCGTTAAATGTGACGGCAGTTTGCCGAGCACATTGATTTTGGGCACCATAAATTAGAATAATTTCCACTCTTTCGGCTAGTGTGTAAACCATTTTGGAAGTAAAATATGAATCAATAAATTTATTTTCACTATCCCAAGATTGTCACAAAGGTAACTGACAGCAAATGGAATTGTTTCTTTTCAATAGCAACTAACCCAAACTAAACAGGTATAAGAATAAATGTTATCTGCGTATTGATGAAAAGAAGGCGAAAAAAATTGGGGTTTTTATTTGGTTGCTGCCAAGTTTTGTTGGTTTTTAAACACTTATTAATAAAATAAAAAGTGATATTTTCGTGTGTTTTTTTTTCTATCTGAACAAATTAAGATAAATAAAGATTTTTCTAATTTTTCCGTAAACAAATCGACCGATTTTAAAAATTCAAACGTCAAAATATAGCACTTTGAAAAACCTTTCAAACAAGCTATTACTTGATACCCCTTGTCATTTAAAATTTTTAAGGGGATGACCCCGGGGGGCAGAGGGTAAAAGGGGGTGAAGTCGTTTTTGGTTAAAAAGTTGTCCCCCTTGGGAAATCTTTGGACGTGTCTCGGCGTTTTTTCTTTTAATCAGTGGTTTTCCATAAATCCGCGTTGGGAAGTTTTCAAATGAACACCCTGTATGTAAAGCATGAATGAAATTGCCAATACTTAATACATTCCTCCCCGAAGATGACCAATGGTCGAAACTAGTCGGAGAAAATATAAATTAGTGAAACAAACCAAGTGTTTTAATTAAATATCCAGTATTATATTCAAAAATGTTTCACCACGGGTTAAGTGAGAAATTAATTAAAGATATTGCCAATACTTGCTTGTAGAATATTTTCAAAATATTAAAAGTGTGATTCTTTTCGCAATCTACAACTAATTTGTCTTACAAAGGCTAATTCAAACAGTTGTTTCAATGAGTGTTTAAATTTGTCTTTGTAAGACAAATCAGTTGTAGTTTGCGAAAAGTATCCCGCTTAATTTGGATTTGCCGGCGCGAAACGAAGCGTGGCGCGCCGGCAATATATACTGCTAAAGCAGTATGCTGAAGTATATTTTGAACTTTACTATATTTCAGTGTTTTATTCGCGTGGCACATGAAGTAAAATTTCGAGTTTAGAAAAACTTTGAGTTGAGGTGAGGTTTGCTGGCTATGTTTCGCTTTGCGCCGGCAAATCACAGAAAATTTGTCTCGGGTCGCTGCGCGACCCTCGACAAATTTTAACGGGGCTTTTCTAAACTCGAAATTTTACTTCATGCTTAGTTTGGGAGTAAAAACACTCGTTTAAAGCTTTAAACTGAGCTTAAAAAAAACAAGAAATATCTAAAGATTTACAGAAAACAGGCTGAATTTGGAATACGTATACTTAAAAGAAAAACTCCCTGTATTTGTTTGCTCCGGAGAAATATGAATAATTATAAACCATAATGAAGATAACAATTAATTCTCAAAAAACACTCGTTAATTAATATTATACACAGTTGACGTTTGTTATACAGTGGCGGCGACAAAGAAAAAACATGTATTTTTAATAACCCGAAAAAGTAGATTTCGTTTTTACTAAATAATAAAAAATAATTTATTTGCATTTTATTTTTTTGTGACACACCTGTAGAAGAAATTAATCATTATTTAGAGACAAAAAAGCTTTTAAATAAATTAATCTTTTAAGATGTATTTTTTAAAATTTTATAAGTTGCGCCAATAAAAACATATTTTAGTTTGTATGTTGTGGTACTATTGTTTTTTTATACTTCTTGTCAATCAATGATGACCATAATAACTGAAATGGTGTGTTATATTATGATAATAAACCATAATAAATGTTAGTCGGATCGAATATAGCGTTCAGTTGTTATAAATAAAATTAATAATATTTTTATTAACTTCAAAGATTAATTCCTGCTTAACCGTAAACTTTTAGATATAGATAAGTTGTGTTAAATCATCATATTTTGATCTCAGGAATCTATGGTTAAGCCATTTCCTCACATTAACGGGACACCCTGCATGTTTAATTGATTCCTTTCTTAACCTGTGGTTTTTCAATGTGATTATAGTATATTTAATTTGTGATATCTATACATATACAGTCCTTAATTAAGATGAAGTAAATTTCTATTTGGTCGCGGAGCAAAGCGTAGCATCTAAGTAAAAAAATTAGGACTTTTATAAACTCGAAATTTTACTTCATGAGCCGATTTAACGTGAAGTTTAAAACTCATACATCATCTTGAATTAGAATAACATGGATTCAGAAATTTAGCCTGTTATCAACGACGTCGAGTGTTAATTAGAAATAATTAGGTTTTGAACATTTTTGTTCATAAAAACTGATAGAGATATTAAAAATTATTATGGTTGCAAAAAAAGATTCAGAATTTGTATCTGTGAGTAATCTGTGATTTGAAAAATAACCCAGTTTTTCAAATCACAGATTACTCACAGATACAAATTCTTTAATTCTAATCATATTTTTCTCTTGCGAATCCTCTATCAAGTATAATTTGAATCATATTATTTGATTTGGATTCGTGCTTCGAATTATTTTTTGGTGGATTCGTCCCAGCTCTGTTTGATACAGAATTTATTCGATACTGTTGATTGCAATTTTTTAATTTACTGTCGATTTTTTTCAATAAAGTTAGTAATCATAAACCATGAACTAACTTTCCAGGAAAATCCCGACAGTCAAATATTCTGCTTAATTTTCACGAATTCGCGCATCAATAAACCAAGCAGAAAAAGCCATGAACGAGTGTAGATTTTCCGGTTGATTACACCAGGCAAACATTGTGTTAATTAATCACGCTGATATTTATGTGTATGTATATTGATTCTGTTGGATCACTATGGATACCGCCCAACTTGGTCTCGGATTCAGTCCCCATAGCGATGTAATTTTCGTTCTGGGATTGATGCGGTACTAATTCCTAATTCCTCACTTGTTTCGCGATCAATACTTTGCCGCGTTTGTAATTCACTCGAATATGTTATTTAGTAATTAATACAATCAAGCAAATCCCTATACAATCATTTTCAAAGTAAAATATTTTCTGAAATAAAGCGCCCTTTTGTTATTAACCCATTAAGCGGTATTGATGCAATAACGCAACATTATTAATTTTTTGCTTAATAAATTAGTAAATAAGTTAATTTGATACATTGTATTATTTAACCTGACTTGAGAATGTGTGAAGGAAAATATAAATATTTTGTTATTTAAATATTTTGATTATTACTCATTTTATATAAGTAGTTTTTAGTGTATTTCTAACTTCACAATATTTAAGTATTTTATAAGCGTGGCGCATGAAGTAAAATTTCGAGTTTATAAGAGCCTGAAAATGAAAATGGTTTGGCCGCTCCGCTTCGCAGAGCCATAAAACCAAATTTTCAGGCTCTTATAAATTGCTTAGCCTGGGAGTGGAAACATTCGTTCGAAACGTATGGGCTTAGGAGTTTCTGTTATCAAGTGGCTGCACAGTTTCTTGACCGATAGGATTCAATTTGTCAAAATTAATCATTTCATCTCAAAACCCATTAATGTTCTCTAAGCTGTACCTCAAGGATCGCACTGTGGACCAATACTTGTTCTTTTATTTACGAACGATTTACACTTGTACGTAGAAAATTGCAAATTTTTATTATTCGCTGATGACTTAAAAATATTTAGAGCAATTCACACAGTTTCGGGTGCCACTTATTTACAAAATGACTTAAATAATATCTATCGATGGTGTTCTGATAACAAACTTTATTTTAATTACAAAAAGTGCGTATCGATATCCTTCGGAAGAGGTCGAACGGTGGAGAATAGCTACATAATTAATGGTAATTGACTTCCAGTGGTTCAATATATCAAAGATCTTGGTGTGATGCTTGAACGAAACATGTCTTTTTCAATGCATGTTGATTATATATGTCGTGAAGCTAATCAGACGTTAGGGTTTATAAACAGTTTTGGTAGGAATTTTTCAATTAATACTCAAAAAAACCATTTACATCATTAGTAAGACTGCATTTAGAGTACGGATCATGTGTTTGGTCACCTTCTTATGGTGTGAAAGTTGACCAAATTGAAAGAGTGCAGAATAAATGTTTGCTGTATGTTTCCTACCAAATCGGTATAAATAGACGAGACTATAGTCGAAGTAGTATGCTATCCACACTTACAACGATACCCTTAAGTGATAGACATATCCATGCAGATCTGTGTGCACTGTTTAAAATAGTTAACAACTTATTTGATTGTTGCGAACTTCTGTCAAGTCTAAATTTTAATATACCATCTAAAACAAGAGCTACAGTAATCTTTCGCGAAACATTTCACGGGACGAATTACGGTAAAAATAATTCATTGTGTTGCTTAGTCAGATTAACCAATTTATTGTGTTGCTCGCCACATTTTGCGTTGTTCGGAACAACATTTAACGTGTTTAAAAGAAATTTAAAATTCATTCATTTAGCGGTTGATATCGTAAACGCTTGATTTAGTTGATGACTTACATTTTTAATTGTCTATTTTTACTTGCGGAATTTTGTTTATTTGTATGTGTGTGTGTTGTTATGAGTTTATACTTAATTAATTTTAAACATAAGAAATATTATGTTGTTAATTTATATAAAAGGTGATTACTGTAAAATAAAGTATAATTATTATTAGAGTTAACTCTATAATTGCTTGGCCGTTAATGAGTAAACAGTGCATCCCCATATAAAATATTTGTAATATTTATCGCTGGTTAAGTACCAACATGTGCGCAACCTAATTTTTAATAAAGTCTTAGCAGTATAAATATCATCTTTGTGCATTTTGTTTTTAATTTTTTCTTGATATTTTTTAAATTTACATATTTTTTGTTTGTTTTATTGGCATTGGATTTATACTAACGATGATTTTTATATTGATTTAACATATATTTGGACGTCACGACACATTCACACCACACCCAGGGACACGGCGAGTTAATATTTTTAAAACACAACTCTCCGTGCACGGGGCGAGCGATTTACTGTTCGGCGACGTTACCGCTCGGCCACCACCTGTCCCATTTTTTAATTTTAATTGTTTTTTTCAATGTTCATTTTGGTTAGCTTTGTCTCTTTGTCTTAATAGTAGATCCATTACTGATAATAATAAACATATACATTTTGTACCATTATGATTTATTTAACCTTTGAGCAGAGTATACACTGAAATTGATCATCGTAATCTCTAGATAAAATTTATATTATGCAATCGTTGCAGATAATCAAGAAGAATTAATATCCTACCATAAATGGATTACAATCCTAGAACATGAATCATAACTCCGAAGCCGTGAATCATTACAACACTAGGGCCATAAATTCGCGTCCTCATTAAAGCGGTGGTAATATTCTCCTAAACATATGAGATTGTTCTAACTTATGTTATTCCGCAATTCCGTGCTTAAAAGCACTTAATTTCAAAATCATGAAAAAACCTTTTTACTAAATATTTAGGTGTTCGGTCGATGTCAGGAGCGCAGGTTAGACGAAATAAACATTTGTAAAATAAAATTAACCTGAGTGGACTATCAATCATAGACGTACATATATAAGAAGTATATTTTGAATTACACTATATTTCAGTGTCTTATTTCTTGCGCCGCGCACATAAAACACTGATTTAATGTAAAGTTCAAAATATATTGCTTAAGTTTGAGCTTACGTTAATACATTTTATGAATATTTATTTCGTCTAACCAAATGTTGCGCTTTCAAAATTCGAGCAATTTTATTTGGGACATGTAAGTATAATTAAAGTAATAAATCCGAAAGCATATCGCTCCAGCCGCTTGAGTTTAGTTATTAATTACGCTTCGCCGCGACTAACCTAAATTTTCTGGCTTTTTTAAACTCAAAATTTTACTTTATGCTTAATCAAGGATTGGAAACACTCATTAGAACCTTTAAATGACCGCTTTCATAAATACAAGCAATTCCAGCAAATTTACCAAATGCTGTAATTATCGAGATAAGTATACTTAAAAGAGAAGTTTATATAAATATATATTTCTCTCAATGGAAATTTACAGAAAATATGAATTCTGAATATATTTATCGCTAAAAACCTATTCAACCGACATAATTTTCATATTCAATTAAATTCAAAAAATTCTAAAGACCGGGCGATTTTCACTTTATTCCGTTTTATTGAAGTGCCTTTCAAAACGTGTACATTTATATTTTTGGTGCGTTCGCGTATTCAGCTCACGCCCGCTGAAATGAAATGTTCGAATCACTTTTGTGGTGCAATTTCATTAAAATTTCGAATGGAATTTAAAGGCAAAGGCTGCGTAGGTGGAGAGCAGACATTGTTTAATATATATGTTGACGCGAAAGCCGGGGCTTAGTTCGGCCAAAGCGGGAAATTTATTTATTTGCGGAAACAAAACGGATCGCGTGGTAAAATATGGAAATTAATGAATGAGGGCCGGATGATTATGCGGATAATAGCACCCTCGGATTTTGATGGATTAGGTGTTAAACGTTTAATTTGTTGCGGCATCATGTTATGTGGAACATCTATGGACACTAAATTTAATTAGGGATAAATTAATGCAAATTTACACTCTTTTTGTATAAAAAGAGAATCAAGATATGTTTTTTCTGATTAGAAAAATGTATGATGTTGGTTTTTATGAGTTAATATCTCAAGCGAAAAAGTACAGCGTAACACTATACTGGACCCTCTAGTAGCCGCGATGAGAACACAAAATTTCGTCAGATTTTCATCGGTCATCATACATCAGAGCTGGGACGAATCCTCGTAAAAAGGATTCGAATCACCAAATATGATTCGAATCACGAATACTCGAATAAAGGATTCGTAAAAGATAAATATGATCCTGTTTTTTTCGAATTACGAATACAAATGCTTTAAGAATATATTTGATTTTATAATTTTTTTGCAACCATTAATATATAAATATCGTTACCAGTTGTTTGAACAGAAATATTTAAAACTTAATTGTTTATTATTAACACTGAACATCCGTAATAACAGACTAAATATCTGATTCCCTGTTACTCTGATTAAAGATGTATTTGTGTGTTTCTGAACTTCACTTCAAATCAGTGTTTTGTACGCGTGGCGCATGAAGTAAAATTTCGAGTTTAGAAAAGCCTGAACATTTTCACGGGGCTTATCTAAACTCGAAATTTTACTTCATGCTTAGCCTGGGAGTGGAAACACCCGTTCAAAACCTCAAATTTAACTCTATTATAAAATCGACGAATGCCTGAAAATTACGTGAATAGAAAATTTACTGAATATCATTAGAACCGGGAAAGTCAGAGAAAAGTCATAGAATTATATTCAAATTGAGCAAAACAACAACAAGAAAGCCATATGATATTATTAAATTTGTCAAAATCAGCAGGCAAATTACAAAACACGTAAAAATTTATAAAATTAACTTAAATATTGACAAAAACAATGAAAACAATTTAATAAAATGAGGGTTTCCCACAGAAGAAAGTTATATTAAAAGGCCAAGGGAAAAAATCTTGAATCAGGGAAATGTCGGAAAAATTTAACATTTCAGATTGTGGCTACCATGTCAGTTTTACTTCAAATAATATTAAACAAATTTCGAAAACTAGATTATTATCTTTAAAAACATTTTCAGTCATTTAATGTTCTTAATAAAGCATTCAGTTTGAAGTTTCGAACGAGCGTTTCCACTCCCAGACTAAACATGAAGTAAAATTTCGAGTTTAGAAAAGCCCCGTAAAAAATCGACGTAAAATACACACAAAAGACATTTTTCAAGTTAATCCTCACAATTAATTCGAATTATTTTTGACGATTCAAAACCTTTGTAAGTATTTGAATCCTTATAAATATTGGTATCCTTTTATAAGGATTCACCCACAATTGGATTCGAATACGAATCCTCTTAAAATAACGCAACGAATCCGGATCACGAATCCAGCTAACCTAAAAGATTCGAATGCCTCTTTTAAATCCTTTAATAGAATTCGAATCCAGGATTCGAATCCTGAATGATTCGAATCTTGCCCAGCTCTGTCATAAATTTATAAAAAGTCGCCACAATCAAAGTATGTAGAGATTGAAGGGACTTTATAGAAAAACTCTAAAACTATTAAAGCTACAGAAAAGTGTAATCGGATTGTTTTAAATAAATATACGCCGATGTATACATTTTCAGGCATTCATTAGTTTTATACAAGCGTATATTGTATTATGGAACTAAGTAATGCCGGAAAACGAGTGTTCAGTGTTTTATACGCGTGGCGCATGAAGTAACTTTTCTAGTTCATTATTTTGACTAACCTAATCTTAAACTTTCAAAACTCAAGCAATTTGCTTTGGGATATATAATTTGGTATATATAATTATAATTAGAAGAAAATAACACTGGTGTGAAGTTAGCAATAGATCCAGCAAAAGATTTCAAAAATTATTATCTCGTACAAAAAAAAGCAAATCGAAAAAAAATCAAACATACAATCAAAAAAGATCTAAATTAATACTACAGAAAAAAATCAACCTCTCATTTTGACTACTTTATATTTTTTCATTCCCTTAAAAAATATGATGTTTTTTTTCCAAGTTCGCAGTTTTCCATAAGGTTGTTTTTATCTGCTCTATCTCACGCTCTTTCAATATTAAAAATTACAAAAAACCTTTCGTTCACCTCTAAAATATTTTTTTACCCTGATACCTCAATTATCAGCATATTGTTAAATACAGGTTCCTAACATTATTAATCAGTCACACTAGCATTAAATATGCAATATTATTAATACCAGATTAAAACCAAACCTAAAGCAAGTAAGTACCTCTATATAACATATATACAAAGTGGAAACCTTAACTGGAATAAATTCGGTATTTATGAAACGAGAAGTTCCAGAAAAAAAATCTCGGACAGGTCGATTTTTGTTCTTTATTGCGCACTTTTTAGCGTGTTCAAATCAAGTATGACGTCACTAGCCTGTTAGGTATGATTTCATAGGCAATTTTTTTAAATGTAAACAATTTTTTCTTATTTTACTAAATTTGTAGCCCTTTTCATTCTCTTTACGACTATCTAAAAATATTTTTTTTTTATTTTTTCATTTTAAAAATTAAATTATTTTTTTAATAAATTAATTTAATGTAACAAATGTTCAAAATGTTTTTCTCTTGGCAAATATCCAATCGGTTATAAAACCCATCCCTTACATTTTGAAACATTTGCGGTGAAATATTTCTCATTTCATGCCTGATACGTTCCTTCAGATCCTCCATTTTTGTTTAATTTTTGAAATAAAAAAAATAAAAAAACAATATATTTTTACATGATAGTAAAGAGAATTAAAAGGGCTACAAATTTGGTAGAATAAAAAAAAATGTTTCCATTTATTATAATTGCCTATGACGTCATACGTGAAAAGCTAATGACGTCATACTTGTTTTGAAGACGTTAAAAAGTGCGCAATAAAGAACAAAAATCGACCTGTCCGAGGATTTTTTTCTGGAACTTCTCATTTCATAAATACAGAATTTATTCCAGTTAAGGTTTCCACCCTGTATATATATATATATATATATATATATATATATATATATATATATATATATATATATATATATATATATATATATATATATATATATATATATATATATATATATATATATATAGGGGTACTTACTAATTTACACCTTTCTTGATTGTCTTCTATTTTTTTTTTTATACCAGATATTAATTTTTGAAATCTATTGCTCGATCTATTGCTAACTTCACACCCGCAAAAAAAAAACCCGAAAGCAAATCGCTACAGGCGCTTAAATTTTTGAAGATTATTTACTGGAAATAAACATTTGTTATATTCATTAAGGTGAAATTAAACTTAAACAGTGTATTTTGAACTTGACTTTAAATTAGTGTTTTATACGGGTGGCGCATAAAGTTAAATTTTTAGTTTTGAAAAGCTCCATGTCCAAATTTAAACATTAAGGCTTTTCTAAACTCGAAATTTTACTTCATGCTTAATCAAGGTGTAGAAACACTCGTTAGAAGTTTTAAATTGACCGCTTTTATAAAGACAACGAATTTCTGCAAATATGCTAAACGCTGTAATTACCGGGTGTATCCCGATAATTGCAGGGTTTGGTAAATTTGCAGAAATTCGTTGTTTTTATTAACGCGGTCAATGTAAAGCTTCTTACAAGTGTTTCCACTCCTTGATTAAGCATGAAGTAAAGTTTCGATTTTAGAAAAATATTGAAGCTTTTCTAAACGTTTTCTAAACGCCACGCGTACAAAACATATTACTTAAATAAAAAATGTCTGGGGGGCTATTCAAGACACCGATGCAATTTTTTATAGGTGAGAAGTCGCACTGAAATGACGTCAGTTTACTCTATACGGATTTCTTCCCAAAATGACGTCATTTCAGTGTGACTTTTCACCAATAACTAATTTTCATTCGGGTATGAACTAGTCATTTGGATAAGGACTGATCTTTTAACTAAGATCTAAGGATTTAAAAAAGAACTGACAATTTGTATAAGATGAGCTGACCATTTAAAGTCGTATTCCAAGTCAGAGCTGGGCAGGATTCGAATCATTCAGGATTCGATTCCCGGATTCGAATCCTCTTAGAGGATTCAAAAGAGGTATTCGAATACTTTAGTGAAAACGGATTCGTGATCCGGATTCGTTACATTTTTTTAAAAGGATTCGTATTCGAATCCAGACGTAGATGATTCGAATCCTTATAAAAGGATTCGAATTCTTCTAAAACGATTCGAGTCCTTATAAAAGGAATCGAATCCTTATAAAAGGATTCGAATCCTCATACACGGATTCAAATCCTCCAAAATAATTCGAATCATCGCTATTAAGGCTGGGATTCGAATTCGATTAATTCAAATAGTTAAATATTCTAATATGAATATTTAAATCACTAAATTATTCATATTTGAATTTTTAAATTTTCGAATAATTCAAATATTTGTGAATGCATATTTGGTTACTTAACCATGAAAAATATCCAACGTTAATAGTATATTTTTAACTTCACTGGAAATTAGTGTTTTATACGCGTGGCGCATGAAGTAAAATTTCGAGTTTAGAAAAGCCCCGTGAAAATTTGTCGAGGGTCGCTGCGCGACCCTCGATAAATTTTCTACGCGGGGCTTTTCTAAACTCGAAATTTTACTTCATGCTTAGTCTGGGAGTGGACAACACTCGTTCTTAGAAGTTTCAAATTGAAGGATTACTTTAGATTACTAAGTTTATTATCATTTTACAAAGGCTACAGCTCGAAGGACCAACCATGGTCTTCGGAGACCGAAGAACTACAGGGAATCGAAGTTTTTTTTACAAGAAAACAACGAATATCTGAAGGTTTACAGCATGGATAGGAAAAAAGAACATCTAATTTTGAAAATATATCGAAGTTGGGTTGGTTTTCAGTGCATTTTTAACTTTACTTTAAATCAGTGTTTTATACGCGTGGCACATGAAGTAAAATTTCGAGTTTAGAAAAGCCCCGCGAAAATTTGTCTCGGGTCGCTGCGCGACCCTCGACAAATTTTCTACGCGGTGCTTTTCTAAACTCGAAATTTTACTTCATGCTTAGTCTGGGAGTGGACAACACTCGTTTGAATTTTAAATTGAACTCTTTTAAAAAATCGGCGTACGTAATATAATAAATCATTCATTGAATTCATAGAAAAAGATGCAACATTTTAGGTAAAATTAACTTTTTGAGTTAACTTTATAATTTGCTCTGCTCTTAAAGGGTGAATATTCTATTACTAAAATAAACTGTTTTTATTCAATATTAAGGTTGCATTTAATACAATAACAAACTGTGAATAAATCGACATAAATCTAGAAATATCGAAAATCTCGACATTTAGAAAATCTTGACGGTCCACTCCCAGACTAAGCATGAAGTAAAATTTCGAGTTTAGAAAAGCCCCGCGTACAAAATTTTTCGAGGGTCGCGCAGCGACCCGAGATAAATTTTCACGGGGCTTTTCTAAACTCAAAATTTTACTTCATGCGCCACGCGTATAAAACACTGATTTAAAGTGAAGTTAAAAACGCACTGAAAACCAGCCCAACTTCGATATTTTTTCAATGTTGGATGTTTTCTTTCCTATCCATGCTGTAAACCTTCAGATATTCGTTGTTTTCTTGTAAATAAACTTCCATTCCCTGTAGTTCTTCGGTCTCCGAAGACCATGATTGGTCCTTCGAGCTGTAGCCTTTGTAAACTGGTAATAAACTTAGTAATCTAGAGTGATCCTTTAATTTGAAACTTCTAAGAACGAGTGTTGTCCACTCCCAGACTAAGCATGAAGTAAAATTTCGAGTTTAGAAAAGCCCCGCGTAGAAAATTTGTCGAGGGTCGCGCAGCGACCCGAGACAAATTTTCACGGGGCTTTTCTAAACTCGAAATTTTACTTCATGCGCCACGCGTATAAAACACAGATTTAAAATGAAGTTCAATAACACATATATCATCATTAATTAAAATCATTATATAATCAGATATTTAGTCGGTAAATGAACATTTTGGTTAATAGAAACTGATGGAATAAAATATTACTGGTTACAAATAATAGATTCAAATTTATTTTTAAAGGATTTGTATCCATGATTCAAAAATGAGGATTGGAATCTTTGATTCGAATCATATTTTTCACTTACGAATCCTTTATTCGAGTATTCGTGATTCGAATCATATTAGGTGATTCGGATTCGTGATTTGAATCCTGTTTTTGAGGATTCATCCCAGCTCTGTTCCAAGTAAACGAAAACATGTCTGCCATATATCCAGCAGATCTAATAAAAATGCAGATATATTTTTTTTGTCTGAACTGATCATTTAAAACAAACATAAGACAGAGATAAAGACAAAATCGCCGTTTGAGCACGTTGCACTCGCTCAGCAGAACGTGCTGCAAAAAGAATAATGCATGCGAATCGGTAATTTTTCTGACGTAAGCAGTTTGCGAAATTGCTCGGACACCGTCTGTTCGGCCGACTGAAAACACTTTTTCAGGACGTTTAAGCCTCTTCAGCCTAGGCTCGATGAGGTATCCTAATTTAAAGGTTAACTTGATCTTTCCGACGAAACGCCGTCTTGGAGAAAAATGGCATCATTTACCAGACGTAACAAATTGTACGGAGGACTGAGTGAAACGCTCGCTCTAAATTGCGAATATTTTACATAAGGAACAGAGAAAAGACAGCTTGCTTCTTTTTAATAAAGGCAATTACTGTCGTTCCTTGGAAATTAAAGAACGCGACAAAATTGTGTAATATTAAAGTTAACTTTAGAAAGCTTTATATATTATAATTGGAAACATGTATTATCTATAGACATTAATTAAACGAATAAATTGAAATAATAATTGAGCAATTAGGTAAACATCTTAAAAGGACGATTATTTTCGCAATCTACTAATTTGTCTTACAAACACCAATTAGGTAAAATTTTAAACACCGTAATTTGTTTTACAAAATTGTTTAGTTTTTTATCTAATTGTTTTGACATATTTTTTTTAAATAAATGTATAAACCAATAGTTCTGTAATTCTTTAATCAGAAAATAAATAGTGTTTAGAGGAAATGATTGGACTCTTCGGTATATACTTAGTTTTCACAGTTGATTAATTAATTCTTTCTAGTTACACATGTTTTAGCATTTATAAGTATAATGGAATGAACTATAAAATTCCAAGAATTTTTGCTATGTAACATTGTTCATTTTAAATTCGCTATTTTAGTTTAATCTAGCCAAATTCTGTTAATTTCACTACAAATAACATTCAAATATTCGTATTGAATTTAACGAATACGAATACAAACACAAATATAAAAAAATACACATATATAGGGAATTTTTCTTTTAAGTTTACATATCCCGATGTTTACAATATATAGTAAATTTTGAGGAATTCATTATTTTTATAAAAGCGTTCTAACGAGTCTTTGCTTAAGCATGAAGTAAAAATTCGAGTTTAGAAAAGCCTGAAAATGTAGAGAGGTTACCTGACGAAGCGGAGCGACCAATCCAAATTTTCAGGCTTTTCTAAACTAAAAATTTTACTTCATGCGCCATGCGTATAAAATACTGATTTAAAGTGAGAAATATACTGTTAAAGTTTTTTTTCACGTTAACAAATATTAAACATGTTTATTTTCTGTAACTAAATCTTCAAAATTTCAAGCGCCTGCAGCAATTTCCTTTCGGATTTTTTTCCTTTAATTATACTTACGTATCTCAAGGCAAATTGCTTGAATTTTAAAAGTTTATGACTAGGTTAGACGAAGTAATAAACTTCACTTTTAATCAAGGTTTTATACCTGTGACGCAAGAAGTCAAATTTTGAGTTTAGAAAAGCCTGAAAATTTGGATTGCTCGCCTAGCGAAGCGCACCTACCAGTCCAAATGTTTGTGCTTTTATATTTGTATAATACACTGAAATATTGTGATGTTTAAAATATACTGATTAGATATGGTAGAGAGCCTGTTTATGAATTTAAATACACCCTGTATAGTAGTATGAAACTTTATTAGTTCAAAGGGGAAGGTAACTGAATTCCCCTTTAATTTGTCGCAAGCTTAAATTCTAAGCTTAGAATCCATATGCAGTTTAAGCACAGCACGTTCTCAATTTAACCCTATATCCGCGATTAATTACCGAAAGGAAGAGACCCCGCGCCTGAAATCGACGTACCGCCTCCAATTAAGAAACGCACCCTTCTTAATTAGACAAATAAATCGCAACACCCTACTTATACATCATCAATGCGGGCTCGATTTATATCTGGCGCACGCTCGACTCTTAATTAATCACCCTAATTAGCGGCACTTGAAGTGCCGCTTTAATTAGACCAGACTGCGCCTACGTGCGAATTTGCAATTGCACCCCTAGTTTCATTTCGTTTCGTTTCATTTCATTCCTACTTCGCTTCAATAATGCACAAATTGATATTTGCACTTCCTCGCTTCATAGAATCCCTGTAATTTTGTTCAAATTAGTTCAATTAGTTTACCGGGCCGTCAGCGTCACTGTTATTGCCAATATCAGAATATTGCACGTGTGCAGATTCCGATTGCAATCAACATCAGTTCGATATTCGACGTGCAAATCAGGTCCTTTCGATTCGGCCAGTAATTCAGGGGTTTGAGTGGGGCTTTTAATTTCGAGCGGAATGTTTGCCGGCGTGGAAAATTTCATGTGGGATGGCTCACATCGCTTCGGTTCGATTAGAGGTTGCGGGCTCGAACTTGTGTGTAAATTCAATTTGATAGCGTTTCTCGGGAGAACTAGGAATTTCTTGCTCTTGCTCTTTCTCTTGATCTTATAATTCTTTACCTTGTTTCTGGAAATAATTAGATCAAACAATTAATTTGGTGATTAAAAATAGATGTTATGGAAAACAATGGTTATAATAATTACTTACTTAATTGTTACTGTTCTTCAATGAAAATGTATAACTTTCTTCCTCCTTATTCAAGGTTGTGATTTATTATGGGTTAAATTGAACGTTTTTGGTCGGATAACCGCTGTTCTAACCGGACACTGCGGGCTCAATGGACACTTATACAAGATGGGAATAGTTGACTCCCCATCTTGTAGAGAGTGTCAATTGGAAGACGAGACTGCCAGGCACATCCTCAGCGAATGCCCGGTACTCTCGTCTACGAGAGGATCCATACTTGGTGAAAGATGGCCGACGATGGACATCATCAGGGATTTGCCCACCTCAGTAATACTAGACTACCTAGACAAGGTGGGAGGGTTGAGCTGAGGATGGGTGACTCGTAGTGGGAGGAAGCACAATGGGCCTAATGAGGTCTAAGTGCAGTGCAGCAATGCGCACTCCCCCTTATACCAGATACCAGAAACGTTTTTGGTAGGTATTATACTAATACCAGTACCGTGGATGTTCTGATTATAGGACAACATTGCATGATACATCAAAATAAGGGAAAGATGCGCTCGCGTGCAAAGCGGTCATAGGTACCCCTATCTTTGTAAATATACATTTTAATACTAGTCAATACGTTATTACTAACTAAAAACTATTGACATTTTTATTAGAGAATATATATTTAAATTACATAATACAAAATATATTAACTCATGAAATTTACAAAAAAAACAAGATTAAAAGTTTACAAACAAAATACGTATACTTTATAACAATTATTTAAACTTTACGTTTTTGCTTTTAACCGCTTCAAATTCTTATAATACTTATGAAGAGGGAGTTTTTCTAATAAGTCGTAGGATACTATATTTCTTTTAAGTATGTACAGGAGTATTCACGACGTTTTCCCGCCACTTAAGGGGTATATTCTAGAGGTCATTTTAAGTAAAAAAGTTCCCATGAACAGGCGTCCGGTTTTCCAAAATAAGCGAGTTGTGGAATACTTTACATTATTATTATTTTTGAATTTTTACACTGTATTTATTTTTTAAAACAACAATTAGTTTTATTAAAAATATTACTATATTAAACCTAATTATAACTACTATTTACAAAAACGTTTACGGTTGTCAGCAGCTGAAGCAGTCGAATTTCCATTTGCAAAACCAAAAATAAACACCATTTCGGCGTACTCCTTCGTTGTAAAAATAAAAGGAATTACAGAAAATGCAAACAAGGCACGTTATCCTACACACAAACAGACTGATGCAGGCGGTATGTCAAACGTGATGTAATGACAGGAGTCGCCTTAATTGAATGCTGCAACTGTTATCAAAGATAGCCGTGCGCGGTGCGAATAAAAAAATCTAAAGTTTTCCATTACGCGCTTATTTTTCAGAATCGGACCCGTGTTCATAGACACTTTTTTGCTTAAGTGTGGGGAAAACGTGAAACACCCTGTATAAAACGACGTATACTTTGTAATTTTTAAGGCATTCGTTATTTTTTAAAAGCGTTCAGTTTGAAGCTTCTAGTAAGTGTTTCTATTCCTTGACGTAAAATTTTGAGTTTAGAATAGCCTGAAAATTTGGATTTGCGAGCGCGAAGCGAAGAGCTTAGGCAAATTCAAATCATGATTTAAAAGAGACTAGTTATGTGAGATAAAAACTCTCTATTTATTATTAAAGTACACAAATAGGGATTTTATTTTTTTTAAATTACATCATGCATATGTGATCCTTGACTATTTTGACACTGCTGCAACTTGGAGCGGAAATTTTCAATGACGGCCTCGCAAGTGTTTCGTGAAATGTTTTGCATTTACTCTCGAATATTTTCCTTTAATTCCTCTAGGGACACTGGGTTGCTGTTAAAAACTTTAGTTTTAAGGTATCCCCAAAGAAAGAAGTCCAGTGGGGATAAGTCGGGGTTCCGAGGTGGCCAGTTAATAGCACCTCTTTTGGATATCACTTTTTGTCCAAAAATTTCCTATGAGCGTGATCTTGAGGCTTTAATTCCTGTACCATTTGTATTTTTTACAGATGTAAATGTAAATCTTTGTGAAGAATACGAATCAAAGATGTTCTGGGCACACCTAAGGCGTTAGACCGCTTCCTAGTAGAGAGTCCATGATTTTCACGATCGTGTAAGAGCGTCTACTTACACGCTCGACGTTTTCGGGATCTCTTCATGTTCTAGGTCTGCCGGATCGTGGTTGATTCATTGTTGAACCTGTCTCCTCGAACTTCTGTACCCATTTTCGAATCAATTGAATCGATGGAGCTTCATTTTTACGCCGTATGTTGTAATGAGCGCAAAATTTTCGTTGCGCTAGAGTAAAAGAATCGTTGTTGCGGTAGTACTCGCGTGCACATAACGCACGTTGTTTATCGCTGAACGACGCCATGGTACTGAATTCCCATTGGCCGCTCTTGCGCTTCGTAACCCCTTCGCCCCGCCCCGCCGTCGCTGCTCGTCGCAGCTACCGATTCAAATTTAAACAGACTTTTGGTTCACCCTGTATAAAACGTTCAGCAACAACTTTGGCTTGGTCACAAATATTTATAAAATTGTCATCACTTCCACAGTTATTAAAAGATTAAATCAAATTTTGGAGGCAATCAAAAGATTGTTTAATACTAAAACATAAACTTTGTAGCAATTTACTTAAAATATTAATATTTTTCAACGTATACCAAATTATGATGAACCAAATATTTTCTTACTATTATGCATTTTTACTTTCCCCGTATATAATACAAAGAGAACGTATTGTTTTCATAAACATTTTCAAATACATTTTTTTGCGGAAATATCCGTTTTGCTGTCCCCTGAGTCGATTTTTAAAAAACGTTTGTGTGAATGTTTAGATGGCTGTGTGGATGCTGTGTGGATGTGCAATCCGCAAAAGATATTAAGTTTAAACTTTAAATGTAAGCTTTTTATTATAATATCTTGTTCTGGAACGCTTATGGTAGCAGTTTTCGGAATTGTGAAAAGTTAAGCGAGATGCAAGCGGTCCAGGAGGACATGCCCGCCACAGAGGAACGATTTTCAAAGTAAAATGGCACGGTCTTTGTTGTTTTTGCTTAAAACTCACACCATTTAAACGTTTTTTGATTGTTTTTCTACGGGAGCGCCTTGTTATATAAAACTGGTATATGACTGACAGGGAAAGTACTATGATGATTACATCACTATTTTTACTTTACCCGTATGTAATACAAAGGGAAAGTATTGTTTTGAGGTCCCCCAAATCGATTAAGATCATTTCTGAAAAAATGTTGTCTGTGTGGATGTGATTTGATTATCTACAAGTTTTAATTTAGATATTATTCGATATGAACAATATTTAAGACAATATTAAGAAAAATCGAGAAAAATGCTAAGATTAAACTACAACTTCCGATTTTCGCATTTTCACCATATTGGTTACGCCCATCGTCATATTAGATATTTACCATATGAATTTTCCTGTTGAGCACAATTTGAAGCCCCCTGGTAGATGACGCCCGCGTGCGATGCAAGCCCGCTTACGGCGAGCCTGAAGATGACAACACATAATTGAAAAGTTATTGCTTCAGTTTACAAGGAACTCATGTCAGTATTGTCTAGTAATCAAAACATCTAATAAGCAAATCACGCAGATTTTTAATTGAAATTGCGGCAACAACATGACGGTTTGATGATTTTCATATACATGTATGACTGTTGAAATTATTTAAATCGCATAATACGAGTAATTGCTACTTTTCTTTTTAAAAAATATATGAGTATCAACTCAATAATAATACTAAATAATACTTTTGTTATTATTCGTTCTTTATGGTTTTTGTGCTCCTTTTAGGGGTGTGTGATTTCTACGAAGTGAAGATCCAAGATTAACAGAGGAGTGTTACTTTATTTGAATGTTTTACAATTAGACTTTTACATTAATTTTACATTTAACTTTTGGTTTGATTAAGAAATGAGCTATGACTTCAAGTTGTGATTGTTTTCTGACCTTTTAGTTTGAAGTCTGAAATCAACTCTCTAAATTTAGTGGTGACACGCATAATGCTAGGCGAAGAATTTGATAAGATAAAGATCGTGACTATTGATAATAAATTAGAAACTTTCAAAAGAGGAATTAAATGTTTGCTATTCCCCAAGGTACGTCGATGGGCGTAACACATATGAACACATATGTATTACAAGGTAGGACAGAATTGTATCTTTCCATGTTTTCCCCTACCTCTTTCCCCGCAGGCCCTAGTTCGTGCGAGAGAGAACAATGACGTTGATTTATCATAACCTCTCTTTCCGGCTGTACTTTCATAGAAAGATTTTTAATATATTGTGTTAAAAATAAGTGTTATTAAAATAAGACTTTGTGCTAGTGTTAAGTGTCGACCAACCGGTTTCATTGAAAACCAACCGGTTTCAGTGAAATATATCGTGATGTACAAATTAAAATGTAAAATTCTGTCGAAATAATGCACAAAATAATCGGCCAGGAAGAGCTGACTCAATTTCGTCAAGGTCAGAAAGTGGAAAAGACTCTTAAATATGTATTTACATTATACAGAGAGTTTTTCTTTAAAATATACGTATTACAAATTCAGCCGATTTTCTGTAAATCTTGAGATATTCCCTGTTTTTTTTTTAAGGTAATGTTAAAGCTTTAAACAAGTGATTTTCACTCCCAGACTAAGCATGAAGTAAAATTTCGAGTTTAGAAAAGCCCCGTGAAAATTTTTCGCGGGTCACGCAGCGACCCGAGACTAATTTTCTGAGCTTTTCTAAACTCGAAATTTTACTTCATGCGCCACGTGTATAAACCACTAGAATATTGTGAAATTTATGTATATTTGAACTTTGCTTAAAATCTATGTTTTATAGGCGTGGCGCATGAAGTAAAATTTTGAGTTTAGAAAAGCCCAGAAAATTTGTCTCGGGTCGCTACGACAAGTTATAACGGGGCTTTTCTAAACTCGAAATTTTGCTTCATGCTTAGTCTGGGAGTGGACAATACTCTTTTAAAGCTTCAAATTGAACTCTTTTAAAAATCAACGAATGTCAGAAAATTTACAGCTTATGCATGTTTACCTAAGGTTTACCATGAAGTAAACACATTTAAATTTAGTGCGCATTTGTGACGTAACCGATCTCTACCCCCACTCTAAATTCTTCGATTTTGTCGATCCTTCCTACCGTATACTCGACTGTCCTTGGCTATTTCCATTTGCGTTCGCTTGTAATTTTAAATAAACATACACACAATATACACAAATAAAGAGATAATAAGAACGATTTAAATATAGCAATTAAATATGATTATAAAAAATATATAAGAAATAAAATAGAGATAATACAATAACAAAAGAAATCAATATAATAAATTAGTAAATATATTATACTAAAACCCAATTATTATATATTACATTAAAACATTTTTTTTTTCATCAATTTTTAGAATTGATACAATTTTTGTATTTTCTATATTTCCTGTTTTTCGGTAACTAAACATCAGAATAAATATAATTATGTAAATAAATACATTTTTAAATGGGGAACATCATTTTAGCTTCTCAAAGTTGACTGAAATTTAATAAAACATTTTAAAACGTGCAATTTATTAGTCCCATCCAGTGGCATAGCTACAAAATAAAATTTTGTTCCTTAGGAAATGTACTTTTTTAAACATTTAGTGCATGTAAAACAATTAATTTTGAAACAAATACATTTGTAGACATTCACTGTTTTTACTCTTTGATTCAGCATGAACTAAAATTTCGAGTTTAGAAAAACCTGAAAATTTGGATTTTTCCCAAATCCAAATGTTTAGGCCTTTCTAAACTCGAAATATAGTGGAGTACAAATATACTTTTTAAATATGGTCGTTTTATTGCTGTATTGCCTTGATTTTGTATTTAATCTCACGTTATTAAATGTTTGAAATGTTTATTTGGTCTTTCCTAATTTTGCGCTATTAGATTTTTACTGAATAAATAAAGAAATAATGTAATTAAAGTCCAAAAATATTCTTTACCAATTTCTCTGGGGAAAAGTGTATTTTTTTAGAAATCTAGTTCTTTATAAATAAGTACTAATATTATTATTTTTATTTTGTTTCAGGTGAGTCCATTTTTGTAGCCTCATAGAGATGTACCTACGTATGTAAGTATTAGAGCACGTATGTATAGATACATACATACTATCAGAGTGATAGCTGGCGTTTATATAACCGCACCCACACTGTCATGATTGCTTTAGCAATTTCGGGTTAATTAAATATTGCCAGCGTACATAATTACTAACTTGTCAATCAAGGTGTCACACCATGTACCTCATATATCGTGCCATGTATTTTATTTATCTTAAAATCGAACTGTTATAGACATACATAAATCGTATTAATAATTATGCATCTTTCAAAAGTGTCTGTAGAAAAATGTAAAAGTTAAAATTTATGAAACATATCTTCAATATCTGTCAAATAACTAGAGTAATAACCAATAAGAAACAAAATAGGTGTAATGAAATATTAATGAATAATACGCATTTAGAAAGTATATACCGGGTGTTTGATTAAGCGTTGCCATCGGCTGTATCTTACAAACTATACATCGTAGCATGTTGCGGTAAATAGTTTCATTGTAAAAGTGGCCAAGAGAAATCGCTGGAATTTTTTTTTAAGTTTGTAGCTTCGCCGCTAGAGGGCGATATCTCTATAGTAAAAGATTAAAACAATGTTTATCAAATGAATACCAAATTAAGCTATGTGGAAAATGTGAAAATCTTGATCTACGCTAAATTTTACTCAAATTCAAATTCTTCTCGTTTCTTTGGCTCTCGCATTGGATGCAAGGGAGAATGAAAATGTCTAATTATTAAAATGCCTGTAATTTAGTTAGGTTTCACTAAATTAATGAAACTGGGCTCATTTGATAGATAACTAAATGCACTTTAGATCATATATCACTCTGATTTATTTTAGTTTCGATAATAAGCTCCAGAGGACGCGATTGAAACAATCACCATATTTTCTCAATTTTCTTTAAATTTTCAAATTGGAAGGTAAGTTACCATAGGTAATTAAAATGAGAAATATTGCGAAAACTGCATCTCAATATCTTTATCCTAACCGCAGATAAATTTAAAATTTGACAGAATGGAGTATTTTGCACTAATAGCGCCCTCTTAATATAGACACTTATATAAATCAGAGTACATGGTGTTTAAAGGTGCATTTAATTATTTATCAAATTTGTCAAAGTTTATTAAATTCAGTTAAGCCTAACTAAAGTTACAAACATTTTAATGATTATACTTTTCCATTGTCTTCTGCATCTTATGTAAAAGCAAAAAAAAGAAACAAGAGGTAGTTGAAATTTAAAGTAGATTAAGGTTTACATATTTTTAACATATGTAGACTAATTTCGCATTTTAAATAAGACCTTGTTTTTATCCTCGAGATAGAGATTACGCCCTCTACCAGCGAAGCTAGATTTAATTATTGTATTCATTTTATTTTGTTATGTTTTGTTTGTTATTGTTCTAATAAAGTATCGTAATAAGTGTTTTTAATTTTAGTAAAGATACGCAATTTTTAAGCATTTTTTTTAACCCTACTATATTTTAAGATTTCAAATAATCATGGATTTACTTACATATTCGCTTTTCAAAACATATAAATGGGGAAAAGTGATCTCCGTTATTCAAATGATTGTTTTTGACCTCTTAAACATAAAACAAAATAACCTAAAGGCCTACTAGGTTTTAAAATATATTTTTATATGGTGCGCGATTGAAAATATGACAATAATAATAATAATAATAATAATAATAATATTCTTTATTTTCTACAATAAAAAATTACAATATCCCAATATAATTACAAAAAATAGACATTGTAGAAAACCCATGGGCGGAGTACAGAAAATAGCTTATACAAGTAAATCTGCTTTCAACTCAACCCAAATTAAACTAAGAATAATATTATGGCTTAAACTTAAATATATATATGTAATATCATAACAATAGCAGTAAAATTGAAAAATTCGCAATTACAATAAAAATAACGTATATAATAACAATATCATTATTGATAATAATAATAACAATAATAATAATAATAATAATAATAACAATAATAATAATAATAATAATAATAATAATAATAATAATAATTGCAGCAGTAACTAAAAATACAATCACTATGAGTCACGTGAAAACATTAAGAATTTTACAGATCTTTTGAATGCTGACAGTGATTGAGTTTTATACTCAATAGGAATACTGTTGTACACTTTTACTACATTATAAGTAAAACTGCGCTCAAAATAGGTTGTTCGGTGAATTGGTGGTGTTAAGAGGCCTTTATTTCTTATATTAATGTTATGTACATCAGTGCGAAATGATATTTTTTTGTAAAGGTACTGTGGGCATTTCAAATGGATTATTTTATTGAACAAACATGTCATATGTAAGTATCTCCTTCCTTCCATGTTGATCCAGTTCGTAATTTTTAATGTGTGTGATATTCTATCATATTTCCGTATGCCGTGGATCAATCTGAGACATGAGTTCTGCACTAGCTGAATTCTTTTTTGTGTAGCTGCAGTCAAACACGGCCCATACACTGCATCACAAAAATTGAAATGCGAAAGAACTAAACTATTGCATAGCAGCGTTTTTAATTCTCGTGATAAAAAAGATCTGGCCGCATAAATCAACTTAAGGTTACAGTAAGCAATTCGGATACACTTTGAAATTTGTGAGGAAAACCTTAATTTATTATCAATAATTAACCCAAGATTCTTGGCTTCCTTAACAAAAATTAAAGGTATATTGTTTAAAGATATATGTATGTCTATCACACTTTACTATATCTTTGGTTAGGATAAAGATATCAGGATGAGGTTTTCACCACTTTTCTTAGTATTGTTTCCTGTACTGAATTAGAGTAGGAGTATAGCTCGTAATTCAACATTTTCAAGAAAATCTAGAAAATATCTCGGTTGTTCCAAAAACGCCTTCTGGTGCTTTCTATAACTAAAAGTAAACGAAAATAAATAGTGACTTAAAGTACTTTCAATTACCTATCAAATGAGACTAACTTCATTAATTTTGGTTAATCCTAACAAAAGTTACACACAGTTTAATGATCACACTTTCCCGCTCTCCCCTGCTTCATATGTGCGAGGTAAAGAAATAAGTGAGTAGTTAAAATTGAGTTAAATTCAGCGTAGATTAAGATTTGTATATTTGCAACCTAGCTCAATTTAGTAGTTTTTGACAAAAATCTGTTTTTGCATTTGGCGATAGATGTTACGTTCTTTAGCGGCGGAGGTAGGGACTTAAAACAGATTTCCAATAATTTCTTTCACTCTGCATTTGTTTACCCCAACCTGCTACGCTACATAGTTTCTGAGATACAGCCGGTGGCCACGCTTAATCAAACACCCGGTACGGGGTATTTATCTTTTAAGTAGGTTTACGTATATACCGATGTACAGGGTGTTGATTCGATCAGGTATACATAGGAATTTAACATGTAAAATCGCATTTATTCGTTTTCCTGCTTTCAAGATGATCATTTTAGGAAAAACATACAAGAGTAAAGAAAAAATAAGAAATAAACCTAACTAATTTTGGTTGCTATTTGGTTAAAATTTGACGTCGTTTACTATTTTTACCAAATTTTTAAAATATACGTAATTTTAATAAATTAGCCTCAAGCCGGGTATAAGAAAATAATATGGGAATTTACAGCAGGTGATAACGGCTATTTAGAGGTCTTTGACTTTTATGCCTAAAATCATAATGCCGCATACGTAGCTTTCATTTCGTGCCCTTTCCGCGATTCTAGCGCGTCCATATCAAAAATAATGAATAAGGCTATTTATGTTGAATTTTTGTGATTTTCAAAATTGGATCAAAAATAGTAAACGACTTCGGATTTTAACCAAAAAACGTTAATTTTTGTTTACTCTTATATCTTTCCTCTAAAAGGACCTAGTAAGCATAAATGTGGTTTTACATGTTAAATCTCTATGTATACCTGATCGAATCAACACCCGCTATACGCTGTACATTTTCAGGCATTCGTTGATTTTATTAGAGCGTTCATTTTAAGGTTATTAACGAATGTTTACACTACTAGGTTAAATATGAAATAAAATTTGGAGTTAAGAAAAAAAACTGGCTTGGTTGCGCAACGAAGCGATGCGAGCAATCCATATTTCGGTCTTTTCTAAATTCGAAATTTTGCTTCATTTTCATGTTCCCGCCATGCGTATAAAACACGTATTTAAAGCGAAATTGAAAATATGTTGCTTAATTTTGATCTTACTTTAATACATTGTTTGTTTATTTCGTCTAATTAAATCTTGCGCTTACCATAAACGAGCAATTAACTTAAAGATATGTAAGTAAAATTAATAGAAAAAAATCCGAAAGAAAATTCCTCCAGGCGCCTGAATTTTTGAAGATTTGGTCACATGAAATATACATGTGTAATATTTTTAACGTGAGATTAAGGTCGGAAATTTACATGTTATTTGGCCATAAGATCGAACAACGATTTATCTTCCACATTAATGAAAACAAAACATTGAAACTTATACATATTGTACATTGATGCTTTGCGAATAAATTGATATTATTTTGTTTTTCAAAAAAATGTTTCTTAAATTAAATATAAATTAAATAATGGAACACTATCAAATGATCACATAAATCTGTGTATTACTTTCATGTGAAACATTATTTTTTATTTATATTGCTTCAATTTATTGGGGTAATTATTATAAACATGTTGTATTAAATAGATTGATCTGAAATAAATGATAGATAAAATTAATCATTGCTTAGAAATCTCCATAAGAGCAATGTAAATGTTGATTATATTTTCAATAAATAGGGGGCAGCATCGTGCCTTTTTAGTAATATTTTAAAAATGTACTGCGATTTTTAAAAATATGTAAAAAGAAATTAGGTTTGATATGTAGAATTTGTATACTACATTTGTCGCGACACGGGGTCCTGGCTCCCGGCTACCGACCTTGAGTTGCGAATGTATTTTTTCTGACGCGGACCGTTCATTAATTCATTATGTTATTGATACACAACAAAGAAAGACATTGTTAAAATATTTTCCAATACATTTTGTAAATATATTTACATTTCTGGATTCATGTTTTGAATAGGAATGTGGAATGGCTGGCAGTTAATGTTGATTTAAGTGCTGAGTCGGAAAAAATCCTTTTTTATTTATAATTTACCAAATTAAATGTTTTTTATTATTTTCGACATTTTAAAAGATTTCAATTTATTTTTATTATGTTTATTTAAAATAATAATAATAAATATAATTATTGGGCCCCGTGAATTTGGAAGATTTTAATTTATTTTCAAAGTTTCAAGAATATTTATTGAATTCTCAAAATGTTAGTTAATTCATAACTTTTCCAAGATTTCCTTTAATTTTTAGAATTCCTGAATTGTTTAAATTTTTCTTAATTAATTTCCCCAAAATTTTTATTAATTTTTAAAATTCTGACGTTGTTTGTGAATTTTGTAGATTTTTAAAATGTTGATTTTATTCACGAATTCTCGAGATTTCCGTCATATTTCAAAACGTTAGCAATTTTCGTGATTTTCCTAAACTTTCGTTAATTTTCATGAATTTTCACGATTTTAGTTAATTTTCATAATCCAATTTTTGGCGAATTTTCAACCTTTTAGTGAATTATAAAAATCTAAACGCTTTTCGTAAATTTTCAAAATTTCCGTAAATTTTCAAAATGATTTCCCAACATGAATTTTTCAAGATTTTTGTAAATCTTTGAAATCAAGAATTTTTAAGTTATCCGTTAATCTTCAAAATTTTCATACAAGTGTGTATTTACAAGAAGTTGTCAAAATTTATTATGAATTGTTATTAATTTTTAAAATGATCATACATTTTTCAGCATCGAATAATTATATCGTTAACTTGTTCCTCATTGATCACTTGGTAAAACATTTCTACTAATATGAAGATTTTTAATTTAAATTTACTTGGTTTCTTTTACTAATAAATTTATTTTTCGACTAGTATCGGCTTGATGCCATTTTCAAGATAATGATGAAATGATTGAAAATGGCATCAAGCCGAAACTAGTCGAAAAATAATTTTATTAATAAAACAAACCAAGCGAATTTAAATTGAAAACCTATATATCGAATAATTCATTTAGACGTTATACAGGGAATGTTTCTTTTAGGTATACATATGCATACACTGTAAATTAGACGACATTCGTTGTTTTTTTAAAAGATTATAATTTGAAATGAGGGTTTTCCACTCCCAGACTAAGCAGGAAGTAAAACTTCAAGTTTAGAAAAGCCTAAAAATTTGGATTGGCGGAGCGGCTAATCCAAATTAGGCTTTTCTAAACTTGATTTTACTTCATGCACCACGCGTATAAAACACTGAAATATCGTAAAGTTTAAAATATACCGCTTAAGCAATCTAATTTTTCTATGGTAGACCACCGTTAAATAAATAAATAATATATAAATATGAATAAAACGCGTGTCAAATTCTGCGCTGAACCAATTATTTAAAACAGTGATTATAGACAACCCAATAACTCTAACGTATATTGGGTTGCCTATAATTGTTGTTGCGCGCGTTTTTGAAATTCACTGTAAATCAGTGTTTTTCAGCGTGGCGCATAAAGTAAAATTTCGAGTTTAGAAAAGCCTAATTTGGATTGGCCGCTTCACTTCGCTACGCGGGCAATCCAAATTCTTAGGCTTTTCTAAACTCGAAATGTTACTTCATGCTTAGTCTGGGCGTGGAAAACACTCGCTAAAAGCCTCAAATTAACCGCTTTGAAACAACGAATTCCCGCAAATTTAAAAAACGCTGTTATTGTCGGGATATGTATACTCAAAAGAAAAAAAGCCCTGTATTAATCGTTAAGGATTAATAAACTTTTTGAAAGAAGGCCTTATATTATGTGTCAAATAAATTTCTTTGAAAAGTGCGAACTCGAAAATAAACGAAATTCTTGAAAATTAAAAAAATCATGAATACCGGGGATTTATTTTGAATTAACTTAAATCTAGGAAAGACATGAAAGGCGTCAAAGTTTTAAAAAGTAACAAAAGGAGCCAAGAAATGCATGATTTTTGTCAACATTTTAAAAATTGTTATTAATCTTGAAAATTGGAAAATTTAAAAATTAATTCAAATCTCGGAAATTTACGAAAACTGACAAGATTTAAAAAATTAAACAAAAACTTGAAAACCCTCAAGATTTTGTAAATTAATGAAAATATTGTAAAAAACCAGTCATTATTTTTTAACGAATATTTTCCACTCCCAGACTAAGCATGAAGTAAAATTTCGGGTTGAGAAAAGCCCTAGGAATTTGGATTTAGGCGCTTAGCGTCCAAATCCAAATTCTGGCTTTTCTCAACTCGAAATTTTACTTTATGCGCCACGTGCATAAAAACACTGATGAATTGTTAAGTTTATAATATTTAAAACATTTTATTAAAGATTATCACTTTTTACATACTTGTTGTCAAATTTCAATATTTCTTGACATTTCATCACTTTTTGACATTGTGTTTACATTTTATCAAATTGAAACATTTCATCGATTTTCGACAATTTTTGATTTTTTCAAAATTCTATTTAACTTTAATTTTAAACATTTTTACCTTGACATTTCATCATTTTTTCGTGGTTTTCGCACCACGGACAGAGCATAAAATTCGACATAATGACATTAAACTCTATTATTAAAATTTTTATATTTGCATATTCATAATTATATAATAAAAGTAAGTATTGGAAATGAAACAAGCAAAAACAATTAAATGTTAGTTGATTGAAATTAAAATGGTGAATATTTATTTATCCAGTTTACTTGTCTACTGTAATTTAATATTCATTCGCCCGGCGCTATCTAAACAAACAAAGAACGCGCTCCGCACTCATAATTTTTATTATTCGTTGTGATAAAATTCGACAGGCACTATGAACCAATACATAGTCAAAATTATTTTCTGCAATTTTGCTATCTCTGTGCCATATTGTACCCCAGAAACACACTACCAGCAAAAATTGGCCCTCTTAAACTTAAAAAGTATATTTTTAACTTTACTTTAAATCAGTATTTAACTAAATTATTTTAATAAATAGCAATTTTAAAAATGCTGTTTTTTTTACTAATTATGACTAGTTGTTTGTCTAATGTAGAAAATAATAGACAAACAACTCGTCATATGCCAATAGATTATACAACCCCAGTCACTAATTAAGCCTTGTATAAAACAAACACGTTTTGTACACTTATAAGCGGTAAAACCCCGTAAAATAAATATTTATACTGTCTTACAATAATTATCAATGAGTACCAAGTTAAATGTATTCATCGTTCTTTGCTGAAAATTGCAACATTGAATTTTAGTAAATTACGCAAATTATAGCATGTGCGGAATAAATATCCAACATCTGAATATCAATAACGAAATATTTGCATAGAGCTGATACTTCACGAGAAATACACTTTAATCAAGTATTGTGCGCAATACAGTATGCCCTACACAATCTGCATATGAAACGACTCCTAAACATTGTATTTTAAATACCCCAATTACGCATTGTTTGTTTTACCCCGAAAGACCTCAATTACAGACTTTAGTGCACCGAACTCAAACAGCTCGCACGTCAATACAAGTTAATTACCACGCAACATCAAACGGAACAAAAATCGTACGGATCCATCCAGGTTTACTTTGGGATTCTATTTACAAATAACAAGACACAAATCAAATACTGTTACTAATCAAAATTGCCCTATGTCATAACAGAAGTAAGTTTTATTCAAAAGTTACTATAATTATACACACAAATAGAATTTTTATTTTAAGTGTACATACAAGGTGGCCAGAAAAGGTGTGATAATCTTCAGGTAGAGGGGTTCATTGATTAATTTCAAGCAGAAAATTTAAGTAAAAAAATATTGTATTGTGGCTTATAACTCCTCACAAGCCAATTTAAAGAAATGTAAATTTGGCAACAATGGATCAAACAAGTGTTTAATTTAATAATAATCATAAATTTAACAAATCTACAAAAATTAATATTTGAAGTATACATCAAAAATGAAAGATTAAAGTAAATGTTCAAATTGATAACCATCCGTTTCTAAGCAGATCTGGAGCCGTCGTGGGATAGAATTAATTACTCGGAGCAACATCTCTTCAGTAATTAATTCCACTACAACATGAATTCTATTCATGACGTCTACATTGTCCACTGGAGGTGTTGCATACACCTTTTCTTTTAAAAATCCCCAAACGAAAAAATCAAGTGGATTCATATCCGGCGACCTTGCTGGCCATAGTATGGGTCCATTGCGCCCAATCCATCTATTTGGAAAATGTTCGTCCAACCATTCTCTTGAAATTCATGCTGTATGAGATGGTGCATCATCATGCATGTACAGCATGTTGTTTACTAAATTTAGTGGAACTTTCTCCAAAACTTCTTCTAAAATATTTACATAATTTAAGGCATTTAATCTTTGATGAATAATAAAGGCCCAATTACACGTAAATTTAGAATACCAAGCCAGACGTTAACTGAAAATTTCCTTTGATGTCCCATTTCTCTAACCGCCCGAGGATTTTCTTCTGTCCAAAATTGATAATTATGACAATTAAATACCCCATCTCTAGTGAATGTACATTCATCACTCTAAAGAATTTTAAATAAAAAATTTGGTTCTTCCTGAATTTGATCTAAAATCCTGTCACAAAACATACGTCTATGCTCGTTATCATTTTCATACAGTGGTTGAACTTTTCTTGCATGAAATGGATGCATTCGATTTTCTTTCAATAGTGCATGGACTGTTGTTTTACTGGGGACATTTAACTGTTGAGCTATTTGTCTCGTACTAATATTGGGATCTTCTTGAACTGCATTCAATATCTGTTCTTCTAGGTGAACAGTGCGACGTTCCCTAGGTCTCCCTCCATCTATGTTATTATAAACGAACGACCCAAAAGTACGTAGCCTTTGGTCTAATTTTCTAAACGTATTTACGCAGGGCTGTTGGCGATTTGGATATCTTCTTTGGTAGTCATCTTTGGCACTAGTTGCATTACCATTGCAGAATCCAAATATCATGTACATATCTGCATACTCGTTGAATGTGTACATCTTCAAAAAGTATGATGAACTTATACAAACTTACACAAATAAATTATGACAAGTATATGTCAAAGTCAAGTGAAATTTAATAAGGTTACAAAAAACATAGTTGCCAGGTCTATTTTTATTAAAAAAATGCATCTGAAAAAGTTATTAAATTGTTAAATTTTCCAATTTATTTATCACCTATGTCATTTAAATTTTACAAATGTGTAATTGATTGTAAGTTCTATTGATTTTTTCCAAAATAATAGAAAATAACACTAATTTCCAGAGATACGTTTAATATTTTAACGACCTCGTGAGATGTTACGAGGAAGAATACAATATTTTTTTATTTAGATTTTTTATCCAAAATTAATCAACGAATTACACTACCTGAAGATTATTACACCTTTTCTGGCCACCTTGTATAGTGATACATGTTATAAATCTATAAAAACACATGCCTCAATTTGTTATTTATAGTTCAATTTAAAACTTTTAAGAAATGTTTCCACTCCCAGGTTAAGCATGAAATCGTTCAAATTATACTGCTTTAGCATACTGCTTTTACGGTATACTTTTACCCTCACTTAAAATTAGTGTTTTATACGCGGGACGCATAAGGTAGTTAAGGAGTTTACAAAAGCCTGAAAATTTGGTTCGCTTCGCTACGCGACAGAGCCAAGTTTTCAGGCTTTTGTAAACTCTAAATGTTACCTTATGGTTAATCATGATCTGCTTAATATTTTTAAAAACCACGACTATCTAAAATTTTACAAAATACACATATATATATTCCCTATATAAATAAATAATTTATCTTTTAAGTATACATATTCCGATGTGTATATATATATATATATATATATATATATATATATATATATATATACAGGGTGCCTGTATTTCAACAGAATGTACGGGAATCTTGGTTATTTGAAAAGATAGAGAATCGGCAAAGTTGCGTATTTTAGGGCCCAATAATAATCTGAAAACAAATTTCAAATATCTTCGTTCGTTTTTGAGATATTGTCAAAAAACGGATTTTTTGAAATTTCGTTTTAATTTTTTTATTCAAAAACCATTGATTCCAGACATTATACAGGCACTTTTTAACGAGAAATGTAGTAACATATTTTATTTTAAGATAACTATAACATTTACCCAGGGACCATACCTAACTTTTGTTTTTCTTATAGGCGCCATTTTGGGTTCTTATGTTTTTTTGGAATTCAATGATGTATTATTTGTATTTTGTAAAGACTGCCTTGAAAACATTTGAATAACTCACTCATTTGACAACTCCTAGAACCCATAATTGTTGTTATAATACATCACCAGTTATGATGTATTTTAAAGTAACGAGTCTGCTCCACTCCCAGACTAAGCATGAAGTAAAATTTCGAGTTTAGAAAAGCCCCGCGTAGAAAATTTGTCGAGGGTCGCGCAGCGACCCGAGACAAATTTTAACGGGGCTTTTCTAAACTCGAAATTTTACTTCATGCGCCACGCGTATAAACCACTGATTTACAGTAAAGTTAAAAATATATAACGCTTAAATGTGATGGTGATCAATATTTGTTGGGATGTAGTGAAAATAGAAGAATCATTTTTTTTTGTGAATCGTTTTGGAATAATAATAATAAAAGTAGAACAAATTTAGTTTGTGCAACTTTTCCATATTGTTACTATTTAGGTCATCATATCTTTAACGGGGAAAGTGCTATTATGGACACATCACCATTTTTTTAATTTATGTTTTGTGTGATAATTGATACTTATTATTATTACAAAAGATTGAGTTATTAAATAATTTTGACTGCTAACAATGATTGACTACTGTCAAGATTTTATTGATTTATAGATATGACGTCATTGTTTCCAAGGCACTCTTCGCAAAAAAGAAAATATTATAATTTTAAATATCAAATCTAAATTAAATTATCAGTGTGATACGTCACTGAGTTCAGAAAAAAATATTCTTTCAAAAAATATGACAATCCAAAATGGCGCCCATTAGAAAAACAAAAGTTGACTATGGTCCCCGGCTAAATGTTATAGTTATTAAAAAAAAATGCTACTAGATTCCTCATTAAAAAGTGCCTGTATATTGTCAAAGTTCTAAATGTCCGGATTCAGTAGTTTTTGAATAAAAAAATTGAAACGATTTTTAAAAAAATCAGTTTTGTTGATATTTCGAAAACAAAAACAGATATTTCAAAATTATTTTCAGATTATTGTTAGACCCTAAAATACGCAACTTTGCCCCAATTTAACCGACTCTCTACCTCTTCACATAACTGAGATCCCTATACATTCTGTCGAAATAAGGACACTCTGTAACGGCTAGGGCTATGAGTAAACTCTTTTTTTCAAAGCCAATATTCCGCCAACGGTGTCTGCTTGTCAGGAAAACTGTAGAATTTATTTACTTTTAGCAAACATAACATATCATTAGAATAAAACTTTAATTACAGAACTGTGAATTTTTCTCCAGTAAACTGGTGCATTGGCGCAAAAGTACATACCACTAATGGTCATAAATTGATTAAAACAAAAAAAACTATGTTTTCTGGAGACAGCACAAACATTCTAAAAACCATCGTTGGGTTAAAGCGTCGCCGGCTTCACGTGGTTAAATGCGCGGCAAGATTAGATTGTAGGTTAAGCCTACATCGCAGACTCGCACTCAGCAAGAGGAACACAACAGTATTGCCAACTCCTCGGTATATTGTCAATACACCGAAAAGTCAGCAACCCGAAAGTCCTCCCCCGACGACGACCTATGCCGGCCGTACCGACAAGACGCGAGGGGGTGTGCCGCTCAATTGCTTCCGGTATCAGTCTGACAATCTAATTTGGGAGGGATTGGGTGGGGCCCCTGACTGAAGGTCAATGGGTTGACATCACATCAGATTTAGGCAGCTGTCAAAGTTTTAAATTTGCCGCCTTGGGGAGGAGGACTTTTGGGTTGCTGACTTTTCGGTGTATTGACAATATACTGAGGGGTTGGCAATACTGTTGTGTTCCTCTTGCTGAGTGCGAGTCTGTGATATAGGGTTAACCTACAATCTAATCTTGCCGCGCATTTAACCACGTGAAGCCGCCGACGCTTTTATACAACAATAGTTTTTAGAATGTTTGTGCTGTCCCCAGTAGAGATAGTTTTTGTGTTTTAATCAATTTATGAAAAATAGTGGTATGTACTTTTGCGCTAATGCACCAGCGTACTGGATAAAAAATGCAGGGTTCTGTAAGTAAAGTTTTATTGTAATGATAGGCTATGTTTGCTAAAATTAAATAAATTGAAGCCGACACGGTTGGCGAAATATTGGATTTGAAGAAAAGAGTTTGCTTATAACCCTAGCCGTTATTATACCCACATCCGTTTACTTCATTCCTTAGATTTTACGGCGTTACTTCCCTAATTTTATATATATATATATATATATATATATATATATATATATATATATATATATATATATATATATATATATACTGCCTTTCAAAAAAATCAGAACACAAAGTATTTATTGGACGATTTTAATGAAATTTACAGAATTTGATCATGTAAATGAACTGCATCGATGATCAAAAAATCAATTGTTTTGGTTACTATTTAATGGTATTTTTCCTTGATTTCACCATTATGAAGAGCTGCTGATTTTTTTAATGTAATTGCTTCTAATATCCAAGTAGCCTCTGAGTAGTTTGACGTTTCAGTTTGTAAAACATAAAAAGATGCCCCGTGTTCGTCGGCGTGCACAATATCATCATCTAAGTGAATTTGAAAGGGGTCGCATTATTTGAATGCGAGAAGCGGGTTTTTCGGTTCGTGCTATTGCTGAAAGGGTGGGCCGTAGTGTATCGGTAATCGTACGCTGCTGGTCTAGATAGTCCGAAGCTGGGCAGAATCGACGTAGACTTGCATCAGGACATCCAAGAAGCACCACTGAGCCTGAAGATCGAGCTCTTCGTCTTACAACTTTATGGGACAGATTTACAACGTCGCGGGCATTGGGAAAGGACTGGTTGGCTCTAAATGGCCAAAGAGTATCCATGGCTACTGTTTACAGAAGAATCCGCAGTTTTGGTATAAGATCCTACCGTCCACAATTGTGTCTACCTCTTACTCCGCAGCATCGCAGAGCAAGACTTGATTGGTGCAGGGAAAGACAACATTGGACCCATGAATGGAATAACATTATCTTCAGCGATGAGTCGCGGTTCTGTTTATGGGCTCATGATGGTCGCAGAAGAGTGAGACGTCGACGCGGTGAACGCAGAATTTTACAATTTGCTGTTGAAAGACATACGGCTCTTACACAGGGAGTTATGGTTTGGGGGGCGATAGCATATGGTAGTCGGTCTCCTCTAGTTTTTTTAGAAGCAAGTCTTAACGCGATTCGGTATATTGACAACATTTTACGGCCAGTGTTAGTGCCCTATGTAAATGGCTTGCAGAACCCCATTTTTCAGCAAGATAATGCTCGACCTCACACAGCGGCCATTACAAAACAGTTTTTTGATAGTGCCGAAATCAATTTGTTACCTTGGCCATAGAACATGTTTGGGATATGATAAGTGTTAGAATAAGTAACTTACAGCGCCCCGCTAACACTGTAATGGAACTTAGAGGTCAAAATATCGAAGTTTAGAATGAAATACCCCAAGTCGATATTGACAGCCTAATTTCTAGCATGCCTCGACGTGTTAATGAGTGTTTGGGAAATCGTGGAGGCCCAACACATTATTAATTTTTATTTATATGTTTTTTTGTTTTTCAAGTTGATTTTTTGATCATCGATACAGTTCGTTTACATGATCAAATTGTGTAAATTTTATTAAAATCGTGCAATAAATACTTGGTGTTCTGATTTTTTTGAAAGGCATTTATACTTCTTGATGTGGATAAATGTACACATATTGTTTAGTAAATGTTAAACCAACTCACATTTACAGGTCAAATTCTGAAATTACGGACATTATTCCGGTGTTCATGGTAAATATAGATTACAAGTAAAACAAAAATACTCTATCTACATTCAAATTGGGAAAATGTACACATTTGCCAATTTTTAAATATGTACAGGGTGGGGCGTAGTAACTTCCTTTTTTGAAAATGAAATAAGAACACTTAGGACATTTCTAAACTACTTATTGTTATTTTTCTCTTGTCACATAATACGGAGAATTTCGTTTATACCGTTTACACAAAAAAACATCTCGTAAATGTCGCCTTCTTGACAATTGATATAGTCGAATTCTGAAGGTTTGGTCCACTCTTTCAAGCATCCCAATTGTTTTATTGACAATTTCGGCTCGGTTTTTTCTGTAGGTCTTTCAGGGTCTGTGGACAATTGTTATAAACTCGGAATTCGAGATTATTCCACAGGAAATATTCACAAGGGGTTAAATTAGGCGAGCATGCCCCTCTCAGGTAGTTCAGCCGCACGGAGAAGGCTTCTTTCAACAAATGCATTGAAATCCTAGCTGTGTGGGTTGTGGCCCCCTCTTGCTAAAACTACACACACATTGCGTTTTTCCAACAACATTCTGAATTTACGTTTATCGTGAAAAATAGGCATCTACTAAAGCAATTTTGCGAGTAAAATGACTAGGGACACAAATTTCCCATCCAGACCTTACCATTAAGTCCCTCTACACGTTTTTGTTACTCTCACTAAGTTCACTGCGCCATTTTCAAAAAAGGAAGTTTCCACGACCCACCCTGTATATGTTTTTACTCATTATAATCAATCGTCTAGTTAATACACATTTTACGAAGGACGGCACATTGTTCTTATAATGTCCGTTGTATTTATGATAAGCGCATCATAAATACAAAGGACATTTTAAGAACAACGTGTCGTATGATTTACGAGTTAAGAATAGATTTATGAGTTAAAATAGATTGTCACTATTTATTGAATAATAATTTTAAAAAAATCTGTCAAGTTTTGTTATTTCATTATTTACGTAATGATAAATGTAAATTATTTAATGATGTGTGTTCACAAATGGTAACTGAAAAATATTACACACACACAGATACACGAATCTAGCAATAAACTATTCCCGGATTTGCATGTTTGTGGTTTATGCGGGGCTGCGTAAATATCGAAATATCGATATCGAAAAGATATATTCGTTGCACACGTGAATAAATCGGTGTAATCAGACTCTGAGGCCATAACAATAAATAATAGTGGCGAGGTTAATGCGGCACTTGTACTGTATTTAAAATTTAATGGCGCCAATAGAAGCCAGTTGGTGGTATTGTGGTTAGAAAAACGCTCACTTAGAATTACTAACATTTTCTTAATTTTTTCTTCCAAGTCTTGCAATTTTTGTTCTTAATTTTTCCTTTGAAACATAAACATCATCCGGTTTTAATTTTTTCGATTGAGATTGTAATACAAGAATACAAATAAACAACATCATTTTATTTTTTCTATGTATTGTAAATATATAAATTTAGTATTTAGTTTATCTACGAAAAACAATGTAGGTAATTTAAAAGTTTAACGTTTCTAATTTACAGACAGGGATTTTTATTTTGTCTCTTGATTTTAATTTTTTTAACAAAAAATAAACAATGTTTATTCATATTTTAGACACAGGGGCGATCGGAGGTAGGATTTACTTCTCTTAAACTTAATTGCATGACTAAGCTTTCGGGACTTAAATTTGTCCCTTGTTCAGGGTAACACTGTGGTAATGGGAAAAACAAGTTGTTTAATAATAATTCATAGTAAAGAAAAAACGAATCTTACAGTTGTTTGATATGGTTATTCATATTTTATGTATATTTTAGACAACTTTGAGCGCCTGCAATTTTAATTTCAGTTCTCGATATTCTTTTCACGCTGGTTATGTAATATGCTGTTTATTGAGATTATACATATTTCATGTATTATGTAACGTTAATAAGAATAACTGATTTGGAAAACGTTTATGTGCAAAGTAGGCGGTTTTATATAAAGAGGAGTTAGAAGGAGCGGACGTGCGGGGAAAATGTATCGGATATTGTTGCACGTAAAACTGAAAGAAATCCTAGATAAATACCTTTCGAGGGCTTTTCATTTGATAAAATATAAGTCGTGAAAAGGAAATAGATAAAGGGATGTATTAATAGATGGTATTATTTCCGAATAAAGATCCCTTTTCATGCAATTTACTTAATGTTAACCTACAAATATCTACTATATCTCATGATTGTTATGAATTAGGGTTAATTAATCAAAACATGCTAACTGTTTTATACTCTGTAAATAAACTTGACATATAAATTCCCTTCTATGATTTAGTTGGAACCATGACTTGACTTTGTGGTATATACGTGTATTAAGGCTGGGATTCGAATACGAAGAATTCAAATAGTCCAATATTCAAATAATATTATTTCAATCACCAATTTTTTTTACATATTTGAATATTCGAATACTTCTCATATTTTAATATGTTTCTAAACGAATATTAAATATTTGAACATTTGAAATATTTGAATATGTTTTTTAAATGAATCATTGAATGCTTAAATTTGAAAAATTTCCAGCCTTAATAGTATATTTTAAACTTCGCTTGAAATCAGTGTTTTATACGCTTGGTTCACGTAGTAAAATTTTGAGTTTAAAAACGCCTAAACATTTGATTTCAGGCTTTTCTAAACTCGAAATTTAACTTTATGCTTAATCAAGTATTGAAAAACACTTGATATGCAGCTATTAGAACTTTTAATGACAACACTTTCTCCTTAAAAAAATGTAGAATATACACAAGCCGTAGTTATTTTCATAATCTTTATTAGTTTCGTTAATTATCTTGTTGGATATTTTTTAATAAATCTAGTGTTCTCATTAAAGGTTTTAATAGTTTTTTAACAAGAGTTTTCTAATCCTTCATTAAGAATGAAGTAAATATTTCGACTTTGAAAAATCCTATATTTACTTCATGCGCTAGGCGTATAAAACACTGATTTAATATGAAGTTGAAAAATAAACTTAGTTATTTTTAATCAATCACAAGATTAGAGTAAAATAATGATACATGTTTTGATTAATGCTGGGAATTTTTAAAATTGAAGTTTTCGGGTATTCATTCACGAACATTTAAATATTCAAAAATTTGAAATATTCGAATATTCAAATAATTAAAATATTTGATATACATATTCCAATACAGAGTTGGTCAGGATTCGAATCATTCAGGATTCGAATCCTTTTAGAGGATTTAAAAGAGGCATTCGAATACTTTAGTTATACTGGATTCGTGATCCGGAATCCAAATGCAGGTGATTCGAATCCTCATAAATGGATTCGAATATTTATAAAATGATTCGAATATTTATAAAAGGATTCGAATACTTACAAAAGGATTCGAATACTTAAAAAAGGATTTGAATCGTCAAAAATAATTCGAATTAATTGTGAAGATTTACATGAAACATTTGTTTTGTGTGTTTTTAAATTTCTCGTTAAATCAGTGTTTTATACGCGTGGCGCATGAAGTAAAAATTCGAGTTTAGAAAAACCCCGTGAAAATGTATCTCGGATCGCTGGCACGACCCTCGACAAATTTTCTATACGGGGCTTTTCTAAAATCGAATTTTTACTTCATGCTTAGTGAAAACACTCGTTCGAAATTTCAAACTGAATGTTCTGATAAGAACATTAAATGACTAAAATGTTTTTCAAGATAATAATATAGTTTTCAAAATTTTGTTTAATATTATTTGAAGTAAAACTGACATGGTAGCCACGATGTGAAATGTTAAATTTTTCCGACATTTCACTGATTTAAGATTTCTTTCCTTGACCTGTTAATATAACTTTCTCCTGCGGGAAACCCCCATTTTGTTAAATTGTTTTTATTGTTTTCGTCAATATTTAAGTTGGTTTTATAAATGTTTACGTGTTTTGTAATTTTTATGAAGCCTGTTGATTTTTACAAATTGATTAACATCATATGGCTTTTTTGTTAGTGTTTTGGTCAATTTAAATAAAATACCGTGACTCTTCTCTGATTTTCCAGGTTTAAATGATATTCAGTGATTTTTTTATTTACGTAATTTTCAGTCATTCGTCGATTTTATATTTGATTTTAATTAGAAGTTTTAAACGAGTGATTCCACTCCCAGGTAAAGCACGAAGTAAAATTTTGAGTTAAGAAAAACCCCGCGTAGAAAATTTGACGAGGGTCGCGCAGCGACCCGAGACAAATTTTCACGGGGCTTTATAAACTCGAAGTTTTACTTTCTGCGCCACGCGTACAAGACCCTGATTTAAAGTGAAGTTCGAAAACACACAAATACATATTTATACAGAGTAACACGGAATCAGATATTTCGTCTGTTATCAACGATGTTCAATATTGATAATAAATAATTAGGCTTTGAATATTTTTGTTAAAACAACTAGTAACGATATTTATATGTTAATGGTTGCAAAAAAATAATTAAATCAAATTTCTTCTTAAACGATTTGTATTCGTGATTCGAAAAACAGGATTCGAATCTTTGATTCGAATAATATTTATCTCTTACGAATCCTTTATTCGAGTATTAGTGATTCGAATCATATTATGTGTTTCGGACAGAGCTGGGATGAATTCACAAAAACATGATTCGAATCACGAATCCGAATCACCTAATATGATTCGAATCACGAATACTCGAATAAAGGATTCGTAAGTGAAAAATATGATTCGAATCAAAGATTCGAATCCTCATTTTTGAATCGCGGATACATATCCTTTAAAAATACATTTGAATCTATTATTTGCAACCAGTAAAATTTTATTCCATCAGTTTCTATTAAAAAACATGTTGATTTATCGACTAAATATCTGATTATATAATGATTTTAATTAATGATGATATATGTGTTATTGAACTTCATTTTGAATCTGTGTTTTATACGCCTGGCGCATGAAGTAAAATTTCGAGTTTAGAAAAGCCCCGTGAAAATTTGTCTCGGGTCGCTGAGCGACCCTCGACAAATTTTCTACGCGGGGCTTTTCTAAACTCGAAATTTTACTTCATGCTTAGTCTGGGAGTGGACAACACTCGTTCTTAGAAGTTTCAAATTAAAGGATTACTCTAGATTACTAAGTTTATTACCAATTTACAAAGGCTACAGCTCGAAGGACCAATCATGGTCTTCGGAGACCGAAGGACTACAGGGAATCGAAGTTTATTTACAAGAAAACAACGAATATCTGAAGGTTTACAGCATGGATAGGAAAGAAAACATAATTTTGAAAAAATATCGAAGTTGGGTTGGTTTTCAGTGCTTTTTTAACTTCACTTTAAATCAGTGTTTTATACGCGTGGCGCATGAAGTAAAATTTCGAGTTTAGAAAAGCCCCGTGAAAATTTGTCTCGGGTTGCTGCGCGACCCGAGACAAATTTTCTGCGCGGGGCTTTTCTAAACTCGAAATTTTACTTCATGCTTAGTCTGGGAAAAAATCCCGACATATAGAAAATCTTGACGGTCCACTCCCAGACTAAGCATGAAGTAAAATTTCGAGTTTAGAAAAGCCCCGCGTAGAAAATTTGTCGAGGGTCGCGCAGCGACCCGAGACACATTTTCGCGGGGCTTTTCTAAACTCGAAATTTTACTTCATGTGCCACGCGTATGAAACACTGATTTAAAGTGAAGTTAAAAATGCACTGAAAACCAACCCAACTTCGATATTTTTTCAAAATTAGATGTTTTCTTTCCTATCCATGCTGTAAACCTTCCGATATTCGTTGTTTTCTTGTAAATAAACTTCGATTCCCTGTAGTCCTTCGGTCTCCGAAGACCATGATTGGTCCTTCGAGCTGTAGCCTTTGTAAATTGGTAATAAACTTAGTAATCTAGAGTAATCCTTTAATTTTAAACTTCTAAGAACGAGTTTTGTCCACTCCCAGACTAAGCATGAAGTAAAATTTCGAGTTTAGAAAAGCCCCGCGTAGAAAATTTGTCGAGGGTCGCGCAGCGACCCGAGACAAATTTTCACGGGGCTTTTCTAAACTCGAAATTTTACTTCATGCGCCACGCGTATAAAACACTGATTTCAAGTGAAGTTAAAAATATATATATTAACGTTTGATATTTTTCATGGTTAAGTAACCAAATATGCATTCACAAATATTTGAATTATTCAAAAATTTTAATATTTATATTCAAATATGAATAATTTAGTGATTTAAATATTCATATTAGAATATTTAACTATTTGAATTAATCGAATTCAAATCCCAGCCTTAATAGCGATGATTCGAATTATTTAGGAGGATTTGAATCCATGTATCAGGATTCGAATTTTATAAGGATTCGATTCCTGTTATAAGGATTTGAATCTTTTTATAAGAATTCGAATCCTTTTATAAGGATTCGAATCCATTTATAAGAATTCGAATCGTTTTATAAGGATTCGAATCATCTACGTTTGGATTCGAATACGAATCCTTTAAAAAAAATGTAACGAATCCGGATCACGAATCCGTTTTCACTAATGTATTCGAATACCTCTTTTGAATCCTTTAAAAGGATTCGAATCCGGGAATTGAATCCTGAATGATTCGAATCCTGCCCAGCTTTGGTTTCGGATTCGTGATTCGAATCCTTTTTACGAGGATTCGCCCCAGCTCTGTTCCAATATTTGAATTATAAGAATATTCGAATATTTGAATATCTTTTAGAATTAACATTCGAATACTTTCCAGCCTTAGCATATATTATTATTATTTTTTAAATTTATAGTTTAGTATTTATCCCTTTGATAAAGTAAATATTATAGTGTTTTCTAAAGTCAAAATATTGCGCCAGGAATTATGACACTTTAATGTATTGCGATTCTAGAAAATATAGCAAGATGTAAATAAAATTCATATGAAATCGTATTAAAGATTATTATTTCATGTTGATTAATTTTATGGATTTGTTATTCAGTAATAGAATAACTATAAAATCATTAATCAATCAAAACAATGAATCATGAGTGTATGTAGTTTTTAGAAAATTACGTATTAATGTGTGTTTACATTACTAATAAATCGCAAACAAATACACAATCCAAATTACAAATTTATCACTTTTATTTCAGATTTGCTTGTGTGGAGTGTAAATGCTTGATAATAATTTTCAGTTACCTATCGATTGGGCAAGAATAAATACAGGGCATATTTCTTTTAGGCATACATATTCCGATATGCACTCTGTAAATTTCTAAATTTTTAAGCATTTGTTGTTTTTAAAAAGCTTCAGTTTTAAACTTCTAACACGTTTTTCCACTCCCTGATTAAGCATGCAATAAAATGTCTACTTTAGAAAAGCCTGCAAACTTGGTTTGGTCGCGTAGCGAAGCGACAAAACCAAATTTTCAATTTTTTTAAAATCGAAATGTTATTTCATGCGCGACACGTATAAAACACTATAATATTGTAAAGTTTAAAATATATTACTAAAGCAATACGCTAAAGCAGTATATTTTGAACTTCACGCTAAATCAGTGTTTAATGCGCTTGGCACATAAAATACAATTTTGAGTTTAGAGAGCCTGAAAATTTTCAAAACTTGAAATTTTATTTCATGCTTAATGAAGGAGTGAAAACACCTATTAGAAATTTCAAACTAAACACTTTTATAAAAACAACAAATGCCTGAACATTTACAGAACATGTTGTTATTGTTTTGTAAATTAGTATAAAACAAATCTCAACAAATCTGAAAGCTTGTTTTTCTAAACATGTCTTAATATTAGAAAACAAATCTGAAAACTTGATTTTGCAACATGTCGGGAATGTAAATACTCTTTCACAGCAATCAACATTATTAATTAAATTAATAATGTCGAGCTTAATAATTTCATTGAAAAATGGTGAATGCGCCTAGTGGACTTTTCAATTTAACCGGAAGCTACACGTACGAGAGAAACACACACATCTCACTTATTTATCTTCAGTAATTGAGATACGTCTGCGAGGAAAAACAAACTGCAGGCAATACAAAACAATATTCCCGTTTCTGGGCTCATCAATTTGATTGCATGCGTGTAAAAAACATATTGTTCCGAGAGAATATCTATTTTATTTCTTTGGAAAGACGATATAGTGCTACGGTGGATTTGATTTATCATTCCGGAGAGGTTTATAGATTGCTTGCTTCCGTGCGGAGGCCGTGCTGATAATAAAAATTAGACCGATTGTGTGCTACAATAAACACGGCGGGAATAGAAACTAACTCGATATATTAAGGTTGCTGTAGAAATACTTGTAATATAATAAAGACTTTTATTTCTAACATTAAATTTAATAAACTCGCTGATTACAAAAATAATAATGATTATTATTACAAGGATTCACTAACAGGGCTGTTAGTGTTTGTTTATTTAAGAGTTAGAGGTAGTGTTGTGAGTTGGCGAAAATTCTCGAGCACGTTCTTTGTGAGTGAAATGGCGAAATATACGAGGGTTGCCTTTTATATTTCGGGATTGGGCAACCCTAGTGTTGCAATCTGGCAACTGAGAGCTCTATCGTAAAGTTTGACATTTTTGAGGTTATACGTACTCAGAACGTTTTGACATACGAGCGTTATTTGTGTCGTTTACATTAACTTAAAAGATTTATCTCGGCCAAAGAATGGAATTAAATCGTGAACATTTTCGTGCGATTATTTTTTACAACTTTCGACGTGGATTAACTCAACAACAGTGCATGGATGAACTTAATTCAATTTTTGGCGATGAAGCTCCATCAAGGACCAGTGTTTATCGATGGTATGGTGAATTCAACCGAGGTCGTAGTTCACTCCAAGACGAATTTCGTGGAGGTCGTCCAAAATCAGTTGTTGTTCCGGAAACCATTGATGCTGTGCGCAAACAAATATTGCAAGATCGTCATGTGACCTATCGTGAGATTGAGACAACCTTAGGCATTAGTGGGACCAGCATACATTCAATATTGCATGAACATTTGACTGTCAAAAAAAATTGTTCGCGTTGGATCCCACACAATTTGTCAATCGCTCAAAAAAAGGCTCGTGTCGATTGGTGCAAAGAAATGCTCAAAATATACGATTGCGGTGCTTCGAAACACGTCTATGACATCTTGACAGGTAATGAATCATGGATTTACGCGTATGAGCCCGAAAGTAAACAGCAGTCGACCGTATGGGTGTTTCAAGATGAACCAAATCCAACAAAAGTTGTTCGCGCACGAAGCACTTCCAAGCAAATGGTCGCCTGTTTTTTCGGAAAAACTGGACATGTCGCAACCGTACCACTAGAACAACGCAGAACAGTCAATTCTGAGTGGTACACAACCATTTGTTTGCCAGTTGTCATCCAAGAAATCAGGAAAACCAACCGCCGAAAACGGATCACTCTTCACCACGACAATGCGAGCTCTCACACATCGGCTCAAACAACTGCATTTTTGAGCATGCAAAACATCGATTTGATGAGTCATCCGCCATATAGTCCTGACTTGGCACCGAATGACTTCTTTTTATTCCCATCCGTAAAAAATAAAATGAGAGGTCAACGTTTTTCGACACCTGAAGAAGCGGTTGATGCGTTCAGAATGCATGTTTTGGAGATACCTCAATCAGAGTGGCAAAAGTGCTTCGACAATTGGTTCAAACGCATGCAAAAGTGTATAGATCTTAATGGGGAATATTTTTAAAAACAATAAAGCGATTTTCAATGATTAATATTTATTTTTGTTCTCTAATCCCGAAATATAAAAGGCAACCCTCGTAGAGAACGTTCTGTTGGGGAATGACCTTGATCATTTTCATGCCTCTGCTCGCTGTTTTCGCGCGAGCTGAATGCTCATTGTAAAAGCTGTTTGCACTATTACATGCTTTCTTTGTTTTTATGTTTTTAATATTAAAAACATAAATGCCTCACATGTCAATATTAAAGTTAATCTAGAACGATATGTTTTCGTATGAATAAGATCGGGAAAGATGTTATTTATTACTTTAATTAAATCATGATTTTCTACATATGTTTTTAATAATAAATTATGATAAAATCTATAATAATAATAATATAATATTTCTTGTATTGTTTTTTCCTAAATATTATAATTATTTTACATTGTTTACCGTATATTTATGAATATATTAAAAAATAAATACTTATTTCAGTTATTTAATATTATTTATACCATCCAATGTCTAAAAGGCTTATGTTAAAAATCACCAGAAATCTATAGATGTTTCAGTTTTTTTATTAAACAAATTTCAATTATGTTAACAACGAAGAACTCTGTAATGATTAAGATCTTTGTGAAGACATTTCAAAAAGATATTAATACTATATTTCTTTTTTGGCATATATTTGCTCATTTAAAACTTTTTTCTAAACATTTTTAAGCAATATCTTTTTAAAATTTTATAAATTTAATGCTTACCCATTCCTCAGTGTACCACATTATTTTTTAGTTTCTTTAAAAATGTTTCAAACAAAAGTTGTAAATAATGAAAAAACATACAACTTTTACCTAAACACTTTTCACCTTAACTCTTTTGTTTATGATCAGTATACGAAAAAGCCTAGGGGAGATATTTATTTGATAATCACTCACAAATTGCTGCTTTGTTAGTAACTTAATCAAATAAAGTCTCAAACAAAAGGTAATGAAAAACACAACACAAACTTTTGTTTAATCCCTTTTCACCTCAGTTCTTATGTTTATGAGCTAGAAACTAAAACATCTAGTGGAGATCAACAACTCACCGACTATGGCCTTCGACGCCTCAATCAAAAAATGTTTTAAACAAAAGTTGTAGCTAACGAAAAAATAAACCACTTTTACCTAAACACTTTTCACTTCAGCTCTTTTGTTTTTTTTTTCAATAAAGCGAGAAAGATTGTTTTGATAACAAATACACAATTTTATGATAATTCGAAAGTTTACGAACGAGTGTCTTCCACTCCCAGACTAAGCATGAAGTAAAATTTCGAGTTTAGAAAAGCCCTGAGCAAAATTTGGCTCGGTCGCGCAGCGACCGAGCCAAATTTTGAGGGCTTTTCTAAACTCGAAATTTTACTTCATGCGCCACGCGTATTAAACACTGATTTCAAGTGAATTAAAAAATATAAAAACATATTAATACTGTTTTTTGTTTTCAAAATTATCAAAATATGTCAACATTTTTAAAATTATTTAAAATTGTCAAAACCATCAAAATTACCAAAATGTCATCTCGTAAATATAAAAACTATCAAAAACATAAAAAAATTGGCTTGTTGATAAAATCGATTACGTCAAAATTATCATTTTATATCAGCATGAGACAGTTTGACAAAAATGTTCTTACAAAAACGATCACTTGTGTCAAAATCAGTAGTAATTTCAAAAACCTTATCTAGTAATATAAAAATTGTCATCTAATGGTAAAAAAGTAAATATCTAATACAGTGGTGGGGAAACTTTTTTTAAGACAGGCCATTTGTAATAACCAGACAATCGTAGCGGGCCAAAGAATAATGCTTAATCGTAGGTAGGTAGTTTTTATGCGGGTCGTCACATTACGAAGTAAGAACGCGTTCAAACATTCTCACGACGGCACTCTTAAACGGGCCGGATTAAACCTTTCCACGGGCCGGACTTGGCCCGCGGGCCGTAGTTTCCCCATCACTGATCTAATATCAAAAATATCAAATGTTAAAATTGTCGTCTAATGTCAAAAAATAAAAAATATCAAATGTCAGGACTGCCATCTAATGTCAAATATGTCATTTAATGTCAACATCAGAAATGTTAAAAAAGTAAAAAATTTCATTGTTCATTAAAAGTATCATCTTATGTGAAAACATGCCATCTAATGTCAAGAAACGTAGTCAAATATCAAGAATATCTGCAGCCACTAGAATGCTAAGACACGCGAATACGATGGGCAGTAATTTTTTGTGAATAGCCTTAGAGCATTGCGCCACAGGGTCACACTTTTACAACCATGATGTTTTTCAATTTCATTGTTTTAGATGTATGTATTTTTATATTTTATTGTTTATGTTTTGTCTAATCTTTAATTTCATTATTTAATGTATTATTTGTTGTAATATTCTATGGTAGATCACTGTTAAATGATTAAATAAATAAATATAATCTATTGTCAAAAATGTCATCTAATGTCCATTTACGTCAAAAAGGTAAAAAATATCAAAAATGATGTAAATATCTCTTGAAGAAAGGGAAAAAAACTCAAATTTGTGTGTTTAAATAATGTTCGAATATATTGATGAATTTTATAAATTAATTTATTAAATCAATTTATAAATCAATTTATAAATTACGAACTGATTTTTGAAAATCGTTAGAAATCTGAATAAATATATTGGAAACCTTACATATAAATATTTTATATAATTTGACGAGAACATCTGGGAATATCCAATTTCATCAACATTTTATAAATCGATAAAAATCACATTTCAAAAATCTTGATATGTTGAAAATGTGATGAACATTTTCGTAAATTAATTAAAAATCTCGAAATATTGAAAATTTCATCGAAATTTTATAAATTAAGGAAAATCTCGTAATATTGCAAAATCTGATGAAAATTTCATGAATCGACGAAAATCTCGAAATAATGAAAATTTTATGAAAATATTGACTTGTTGGAAATCTGATAAAAATGTTATGAATCGACATGTATAGTGTCAAAATTTGATTCGGAATGTCAACAATGTCAATTTATATGAAAATTGTCAAAATACAATTCGAAACGTCATAAATGTTAATCCGTATGAAAATTGTCCAAATATGATATGATTGGCAACGTCAAAAATATCAATTTGTGCGAAAATTGTCAGAATACGATTAAAAACGTCGAATATCAAAAATATCACATTTGACGGAATTATTCAAAATACAATTTAAAATGTCAAATTTGACGGCAATCATCGAAATTTATCAAAATGTCAAAATTGACAAAAATTAGCGAAATTTATCAAAATATCAAATTTGGCGAAGTTATCGAAAAACGATTAAAAATATCAAATCTAACAAAAATCATCGAATGTCAAAGTTGACAAAAATTATCGAAATTTATCAAAATATCAAATTTGACAAAATTATCGAAAAACGATTAAAAATCTCAAATCTGACAAATATCATCGAAATTTATCAAAATGTCAAATTTGACATAAATCATCAATTTACTTGATTTTTAATTTTATCGCTTTCAAACGAGCGTGGTCCCCTCCTAGACTAGGCATGAAGTAAAACTTCGAGTTTAGAAAAGCCCCGCGTAGAAAATTAGTCGAGAGTCGCGCTAGCGACTCGAGACTAATTTTCACGGGGCTTTTTTAAATTCCAAATTTTACTTCATGCGCCACGCGTACAAAACACTGAATTCAAATGACGTTTAAAATACACTCCTAAGAAATGATTCATACAAGATTGATCAAAAAAATGTTCGACCATTTGGACATGGACTATTTTATAAGTGATATGCTGCATATTTCACAATTTTTGATAGTTTTGACAATATTTTGCTACGTCACTAGATTGTCACTTAAAACATCAGAATTTAGCCAAGTTTGAACCGCAAACAATTTATTTGAATCTTAAAGTAGAAAACACCAGATTTAATGACAAAATCACTGATTTGGCAACCCTGACGATATTCTTAGTTAACTAAAAAAGGAAAGACTGCAACAGTGTGTGCGAGAAGGATAATCGATGGCAGCGCATTTAGCCCGCGTGAAAACAGCTAGCAGATGCATGAAAATGATCAAGGTCGTTCCCCAACAGAACGTTCTCTATATTTCGCCGTTTCGGTCATAGAGAACTTGCTCGAGAATTTTCGCTAGCTCACAACACTAGTTAGAGGTCCTTCTGAATATCCTCCTTCGTGTCCCGCTGTAGGAGGGTGTATTATGAGTAAGAACACATTTTAAAGTGGAGAAATCAACGTTAACAGCTAAATATCAATAAAATGACTTATTTTTAAATTCGAAATTTAATATAAATCAAATAGAAATTAAATATACACCACTAAGAAATCATTTTACTAGTAATAGATCTACAGTAATGGAGAAAAATATATAGACAATTATATTTTCTTCGATATATTTTAGGGCATTTAAACCTAAAATAAATAAACATTGATATGACACTATGTTGCAAAATGTTAGCAAAACATATACATATTTTTATAATATTTCCATAAACTTATTTACTATTGTTAAAGATGTGTAAATTTGTTTTACAGAAATATATAGACATAACTAAAAACATATTTATTACAACAATGATTGTCAAAAATTATATAATTTATTACTAATAATGTGTTCAACATTGAGTAGGGTATCTTTAATTGTTAATTACTTCCTGGCATCTTTTTGACATTTAATGAAAAAAATAATTTATCTAGCCACTATCAACACTATTCTATTTTTTTTCTAATCCGTTTTATTTATGATTTTTTTTATTGATATCTAAGATTTCTGTTCATGTGGTACCACAAATACTCGACCGGATTTAGGTTGGAAGTGTTAAATAATGTTTGAACTCATTTTAAAATAGGATTTACTGCTTCACTAACTTGGACTGGTATTTGGAGTCGTTGTCATGCTGAAAAGAAGATCGTAGATGCATATTATCCTGCACATAAGAAAGAATACCTATATTTTAATACATCGCAGCACATAAAACTATCCATAATGCTTTGAATTTGACTGTGTGCATGGTTTAAAGCCTGGGAAAGAAACCCCAAACCATGATAAATACACCTCAATGTTTTATAATTCACTTCTGATTTGGGTATTGTCTTATAGGGATCTCTCCATGGAATTATTTAAACCATTCTCACGCCTCTTTCATTGCATTTTCTGGGGTGGCCATCCCTTTCCATTCTTTTTTACCTTCTCACTGTGAACCTACTTGTATTTTTGTTTGATAATTGCTCACACTGCTTTCGGTTCAAATTTAAATTGTTTGCAATTTCTGTATGACGTTGACCATACTTAAATAATTTAATAATTTGTTTTTTAATAGCAAAGGGGCATTTAAGAAGCATTTAAAAAGAGCCTAAACTAACGTTCTTTGCAGATCTAGTGCACTTTTTCGAATGCATTCAATTAAAATATTAATCATAAATTGTGTGTCTATATATTTATGACCACACATAAATTATGTTTTTGTCTTTATCTCTTTTTGTGTAGTTGCTGAATATCAAACATACATTTTATTTTTGCCATTCGTTGTCATAGAGACTCTACGCTCTATGACAACGAATGGCAAAAGTAAAATGTATGTTTTGATAATTCAATGAATAATTGAATAAAATTAGAACAAACCTTAGAGATGTTGATTTGTTTGTCTATATAATTTTGTCCATCACTGTATATTGTATACATATTTTTGTTAAATGGTTTTTAGAAATCATATTTGATAAAATGTATTCTGTAACACGTCCATTATTTTAATAATAACTCGAAACTTTATCATCGAGTGGAAACCCTAGTTAAAGCTAAGTCATGTCATTATTTTTCTATGTTTTTTTATGATTTTTAGATATTGTGATTTATCGGTAAAATATCGATAGCATCGATAAACCTGGTTGGATTCACAAATTTACCAAATTACCGGTAATTAAAAAAACAGGTAAATTTACAATCCCTAGTATATATTGTATTCATTATCAAACCCTTTATTGTTTCAATTATGATATTCTCCGTACTAATAATAGTCTACAAAAGCAAAACTCGTCGAAAGCAAATAGCACATACACTCCCCATTTTCCTTTTAGTATCACAGTTATAAAATACTTCGAAGTTCAAAGAAGCAGTTTTAAAGAGAGTTCTATTATTCGATTCTTCCACTGTATATACGAGATGTTTACACAGTTTAGATATGAGAATAATATTTCCATTGAACTCAATTAAATTGTATTTGCGTGGATGGATCCCAGAGTATGAAATTTATAACAAGACATGAAAACTATAAAACTGATTCAACAGAGGGGAACAATTATTATAAAACGCTAATAATATTATTAACGAGAGCGCTAAATAGTGTTGCCATGTCAAAGAAGATTTTCTGTTTAAAATTGGTTGTTTTTCATAGGACTTTTTAGTATAAATAAGAAACATATTTTTGCTTAAATTTACAGTGCAATTTATTAGTTTAACCTCTTTTCCATTGATACCAGAAAGTTAGTATTTCATAAAGTATGTAATGGACATAATATATAAGTATGCTTTATGCTTTATATAGATTCGTAATTCATATTTTTTGTCAATAGTTTTTTTAATCTGTTAAAAACTAAACGAACGTCTGAATTAGTTTTAATTTTATGTCTTTAAAATGTAATAAAAACGTGATGAATCGGCATTTTTTAAAATGTTTAAATTTAAGTCTTTTATCTCCTGTAATTTATTTCTCAATGGATGATTTTTTATAAGGTTAAAAACTAAATCTTAATGACTTTGGTCATTTCTTCAAATTTAATGAAAATTAGTAATTTTTTGTGAACTGAAATTTTCAGTGTTTTTTTCATCTTCTGTAATTTCCTTTATTTTGAGAAATTGTGTTTATGCTCAAGCATACATTAAACTTAATCGTTGTTTTCGTAATTCCTGAAATATTCATGAAACCCTTATCTTTACTGATTTTACTGCTTACTGCTTTTTCAATTACATAATTAAATAATGTTAGTGAACATTGATCTCGTGCAATTTATTTCTCAGTTTCAGAATTTTATCGGCGCTTACACAAAAATTATGTATTTTCTTTCGTTTTACAATTAAAAACACTAAAGAAATAATGAAAATACTAAATTTACTTTATTAATTTAATAACCAACAAACCAAACGATAGATTTAGATAAAATCATCAGAGCTTGTCTAGGAATGATTAATTTTGTTTCAGCTTTGAATACAATAAAATCTATTAATTCTGCATTTTTTCTTGTAGTTCTCAAAGTTAAGTAAAATAATATGACCCAACTCTTTATTATTTATATTTAAAATTCGTAAAAAACAATTGAACGTCAAACTTTCATTATATTATGACTGTTTTTTAATTTTCTCTAATGAAAAAGTATAATCAGTGTTTTTTTAAATAAAAATGTACAAAGTAACAGGAATTAACCAACTTTGAAGCATTGAAACAAAACTATTAAAATTTCTTTAAATGTTGAAAGAAGGGCAGAAGGACCGAAGGTTGATAGCAGCCCAGGCAAGGACGTACTAGCAAGCATACACAGAAATCGGTTATGTCTGAATATAGATGATGTAAATATGTTAAAAGAAATACCGGTAAAAAATTAGCAAATTACCGGCAAATATTAGAAAGAATTACTGCTATCCCCCTCAGCTGTTCTAGATCACAAAATATTATTATAGTTTATGCGATTTAGATACATTTTATCGATTTTGTGTCTATCTTTGTAATTCAGGGCGCAAGAAGAAGAATTTTTCAAGGGATTAAGAGGAGATTTAATTAAGGGTCTTTTCGTATAAACTGAGAATTAATTGTGTCCTCATTCTTGTATAGGACGGGCTGTAGCTTACTTGGATGTGCGTGCAAGGGGTGTAAATCTGGGGTGTCGGAGACGGATGAATTTTCTTTTGTCTTTGATGTGTGATAATTCCGTTTTGATGTTGATTGATGGGGAAGTTAATCCTTTAAATTTACAAGATTTAATTGGTAGTTATGCTGATAATCTGATTTGCCGGAGTAATTACTGAAGGATTACCCGGCGCATTCGCCATAAATGTACAATGCGTATTTAGCTAATGTTTCTAGATACCACAAAAAGATTATATACGGATTATCTTGATAATTTTAATAGTTACCGAAAAGTAAATCACACGTTTCATAAATACGCTGTACATTTTTAGACATTGTTTTTTACATTTAAGGCTTCTAACGAATATTTCCACTCCTAGATTAAGCATTAAGTAAAATTTAGAGTTTAGAAAATCCTGAAAATTTGTATTTTGTCGCGGAGCGAAACGTAGCAAAGGATAAAGAAGTTCAGTAAGCATAGTTTGAACTTTGCGCCTACAAATTTAATTTTTCTGGCTTTTCTAAACTCAAAATTTTACTTCATGCTTTATCTAGGAGTGGAAACACTTCTTAGAAGCTTTAAATTTAACGCCTTTTATAAAAAACAGATTGCCTAAAAATTTACAGCGTAATATGTATACATAAAAGAACAATTCCCTGTATGTCATATTTACTTATAGGACTGTACTGTTATTTGAAATCTATACTAACGTTTATTAAAGTCCGATTAAAAAATCCAGTTACTAGCGGCAGATCAGCATTTTCTAACCGGAGGCAAGACCGTCTCAAAAGAAATAATGATTAAAAAATAACCATAAATGTACTCCCAAAGCTATAAGCAATCACTTTATCATTCTTGTAGCACAAACGACATTTGTTCTGCGCATTAAATAGACTAGATTCGATAATCCATCTCGTTGATTTTAACACAGATTAAACACTTTTTGATTAAGTAATCATTTCATTGGTTTATTTTAGATAAGTAGGTAATCTACATCTACAGTGTAATTAGCATTTCTATTTAGACCAACATTTCTATTTATTATTAATGTTTATGTATATTTTATACAATGTAAATAGTTTTATATAAAGTTTCGATTATTCAGCAGAAATACCCAGAAAACCCAGCAACTACTCAGCTACAACCTATAGTCGTATTTATCTTCAGTAATTGCAGAACGCTGTGTTCGGGCAGCTATAAATAGTTATGCACTCGGTGTACTCCCGGCAAGCTGGAGCTATTAGGAATTTCCAAGTGGTTCAATAAACTTGCAGTATCCTACGTTTGATGTGAATTTAACTAGAATTAGATTATCTAATCAATTCGTTTATATAGTGCACGTTCCGCCCGTTTTCGGGGGACGTGTGCACAACTTCGACAACTGCCAGTACTCGCGTTTTCTTTATTAATACCGGCTCAGCTATAAGCACCATTGCTTCCGGTGAGTGAACCACTAAGTGGGACAATGATTTTCCAAAGTTTTCAACGGCCCTTCAAACTGTATCCAAAAGGGGATCGAATCACCACAGAATTGTAATACTTCGGAGGAAAGATATAAATGAAGTCAAAAGGAATAGGTAATTTAAAAAAAAAGTTATACTTAATTATTCTGTAACCACCTATTCAAGCAAACATTTTTTTTTACATTAATATTAGATATCAGTTTTTAACTTTCATCCCCTTCAATAATTATCGATCTGAGACATGATTATATGATAATATATCTAGTATTCTCAGACGATCTATATCAAACGCAAGGGAAAGAGAGAGAGAGAGAACGGCTTATACCAGGGTTTAGCGACTGTGGAGCAAAATTAGATTAGGCCGGCCAATTCATATTTTCAGGCTCATCTGTACTCACAATTTGACTTCATGCACAATCAGGGTGTGCAAATACTTGCTAGAAGTTTCAAATTGAAAGTTTTTATACAGCAAATGCGGAAAGTAGTTGTTTCAATGAATATTTATTGTCTCAGCAGCGCCGCAGTAAGGAAAACTTGCCTCTGCGTCTAAATATCCAATTGGCGCCCTAAACCAGGCGCGCGGATCTATTAAAGATTGCAAATCAAAATGTTGAAATACGCCAGAGATAATCAATGTTGTCAAGGTAGATTAAAATTAAAGGAAATGTTATTACACAAATTTACAGAAATCGTTGAAATTGTAAAAGTTATTGAAAACCATGAATATTTCCTAAATTTAAAGATAAAACTTACTATTACAATACTGATAAACATGAAAATTAATTAAATAAATTAGGTATTGTTTTATGGGTTATCTAACAATATTAGAACTACCAATAGAAAGTGCTGATTACACATTATAATTATAAAAGATTTAGTAACTTTAGAAATAAAGTTTCAGGTTCCTGACTTGTGCCGTTTTAACAAAACCTTATTCAATTGTACGTGGGAAAGTCGTAATTTTACAGAATTTAGAGAGAAATTAAAATTTTAAAATCATAAGTTGGACTATTTTTAAAAAATTGTTTGGATATCAACTAAACATTGTTTTTTTCAAAATAATAATATAAGAAAAAATATAAACATAAATATTACTACCTTATTTAAAAATTGAGCTCCTATGTTTTTTGCGGAAATATCCATTTTCTTTTTATCTCAATGATGTCGGTCCGCCGGTCTGTCGGTCTCTCGACTCGTTTTGTAATGAAATTTCAACGAAAGTAGCTCACGGGATTTTCATTAAAATTTGTATTTTGTATTTTGGTTCCACTTTATAATAATCGTAATTAATAGCTATCATTATATGCTCGTTGTACAATATACTATTTGTTGTAGCTCTTTTAGTTTTAAGGTTTTCTTGAAAATGGTGAATATTTGAATTTTATTTTTTTTATTTATTGCTCTATCTCAGTAAGCATTAATAACAAGTACTTGCAATTGTAGCATTACGTTTTAATTATTTGTTATTATTTATTTATAAGCGTGTTGTGAAATGTAACCATGTAAATAAGTAATTAATTATGAAAGGACACAAAAATATTTTAGGTGTTGATAAAGTCCTTTCAGAAGTTATTCCTTGAATAAACCACTTCAATTGTGATTTAGCAGACCCGATGTGATGAAGCAGACCCGACGTGATCAACCAGACCTGGCTTGATTGAGCAGACCAGACCCGACGTGAATTCAACATTCCACCTGGAGCACAACATTTTCGAGATCACCCTGCATACATCGACCACCAGGAATACCATTGGGAAGTTAAATAAAAGACTCAGAAAGACGTGGATAAATTCAAGAGCGAGGTGATTCCTCAGCTATAGGAACAAATAAATAGAAATTACACATCTGCTTTACTAACCACTATCGTCTAATAGATGCTTGCGGCTAAAATCTTGAAGCTCCCATACGGCAGAATCTACTCATCCTTGAACCTTGCACCCCACCGACCTCAAGAATTTCAGGAACGTAATTTCACTCTCATAAATTTGTAAAGTGCTACATTGTTCACCTATCTATCTACAAACGATATTCTCATCTTTTCTATTATATTTCTTTAAAAAAAAATACACTTCTGACACTGACATTAATGTAAGTAAACTATGACAGAAGCAACGAATGCAAATGGGATTACACATAAAGAAGTCTGCCACACTTCAATTTCTATACTGACCTTTTATAAACACGACCCGAATGTGCGGTTCCATCAATTAGATGCACTCTTCTCTTGCGAAATTTGAATATGCTATGGCAAAAATATCGCCTGAACTCGCATTAGAAGTTTGCGATCTATTAATCCCTCCGCCAGAAAATAACCTGTATGAAACACTTAAAACCGAAAACATTTCTCGTACATCTGCTTCAGAACAGGTTTGCTTGAAACAACCACTTTGAAACGAAAAAATAGGGGGTAGATCACCTTCTTAATTCCTAAGACATTACATCAACTTTTAGGCTCTAATGAAATCGATGACTCAATTTTCAAAACATTATTTGTGCAGAGATTACCTGTACATATTAGAACAGTATTAGCCTCTTCTTATAATTTAAATTTAGATAATAAAAATGAGCAGACAAAATTATAGAAATTTCGAACCCTTGTTCAAAATAATTCCCCTCAAGTATTTACTTCGCATCAAAAATTCAATGAATTAGAAATACGAATTGACTATTTGACCGTAATTGTAAAGAGGCTGGTACGGCAGCGTAAAAGATCTTCATTTCGCGGAAAAAAAACTCCTTCCCGAGGAACTTCATGTCTACGAGATTCAAATGATAAGGACCAGTGTTCAGTGTTAATGCCAAACATTGCAAAAATTAATGTAACTGGAAAAACTTACAACCTCAGGAACATTAGCGGCAATAGTTCCTGAGCCGATTAAAAGCCGTTTATTTTATGTTACAGACAGAATTTCGAAAATTAAGTTTTTAATTGATAGTAGCTCAGAAGTTAGTATTCTAAGTATATCTAGAAAAAAAAATGGTGCTTGCTAAATGCAACTTAATTTAGGAATCAATAGAATACTTTCTTGGAAATTCATTCTCGCCGATATAAAACACTCCATCATAGGCGCTGATTTCTTAAAACAATACAAGTTAATTGTTGATCTTTTATTTAATAGACTGATAGATTCAAAGATTTACACCTCTCGTACTAAAATTTCAGCTAACTACAATCTCACTGATAACATTTTTAAAGTCTATTAATAAATATCAAACAATTTTATAACAATTTCAGAATATTACTCAACCTTTTGACTTATCTTCTCCAATTAAACATAAGGTGACTCATTACATTATTACAGAAGGGCCCACCTGTTTTTTCTAAGCCAAGACGTCTTTCCCCCTAGAAGTTGAATATAACAAAAAAAAAGAATTTGAAAATCTGTAAGACTTAGAATTTATTTAACCATCATCAAGTATATGATTTAGGAACCATTGGCACATAGTTCCTAAATCCGACAATTCTTGGCCTCATTGTGGTGATTACCGCGCATTGAATCAAATTACAATACCTGATCGTTATCCAATTTTCAAAAATCGATCTTATTAAATCTTATCACCAAATTCCAGTAAAACCTCATTCACTTTTCCAGATAATACGCTTAAGCTAAACGGTTTTGCAACAAAGTTCAGATAATGGTATATCAAAACCGATAGCTTTTTGAAAACTTTCACAAAGACGGAACAGAAATATAGCACGTTTGGGGGAAAATTACTCGCTATTTAACTATCTGTAAAGAAATTTAGATACTTTATCGAAGGTAGAACATTACATATTCTTACTGATCATAAACCTATTATTTCCGCACTTAAAGACAATTCCGATAGTTTTTATTTTTGCGAATCACGGCATTCAGAGTTCACCTTACAATTCACTTCAGACATCCGCCGTGTTAAAGGATCCGATAATAAGGTTGCTGATGCCTTATCTCGAATAAATATTAACGAAGTCAATTTTGGTAAATTAAATAACCTATCACAGTTACAACAAGAAGATGAACAATTACAAATTTTACTGAATTCTAACACCATTTAGCTGTCTCTCGAATCTCTAAAATTTCTGAATTTTCCAACACAATTATTGTTGATACGTCAAAGAATTTGATCCGACCTTTAATTCCAAATATTTTACGCAATGAAAGAACCTTTAGTCTGCATAACCTCTCCCACCTAGGAGTCGCAGCTACAAAGAAATTAGTTTGCAAAAGATACGTTTGGCCTAGTATTAATAAAGATATAACCCATTTTGTTCGCTCATTGTCAAACCAACAAAGTTATGAGGCATACTGTATCTCCAACACAACAATTTGCATTACCAGATAAAAGTTTTAATATTGTGCATATAGACATAATAAGACCACTTCTTACTTGTCAAGGATATCGATATTCCCTTACGTGTATCGATCGTTTTACTTAATGGCCCCATCTCCGATATCTTGGCTACTTCTGTTGCCAAAGCATTTGTTTACTCATGGGTGTCACGGTTTGGCGTTCCTTCGACAATTTTTACCGATCGTGGACGCCAATTCAAATCTGTTTTTTTAAAAACAATTTAACACATTACTTGGAATCAATCACAATTCCACTACTGCTTATCATCCTCAAGCCAATGAGTTAGTAGAAAGCCTAAACCGTCAAATTAAAGAAGCTTTAAAGCTATCTCATTTATCTCCAAACTGGGTAGACAGTTCGCCGATCATTCTCCAAGGTTTACGTAACGTTGTAAAAGAGTTATAAGCAACTGGTTCTGAATATGTGTACGGTACGACTCTTAAGCTAACGGGAGATATACTTTTTTTCACATCATGAACACTTTAATTCATTTAACACAAATAAATTTGCGATACATCTCAAAGAAAAAATGGCTCAGTTGACTGTTTGTAACGGAAAAATTAGCAATCGGACGTTTTATGTAGATAAAAATTAAGAAAAATGTTCTCACGCATTTGTTCGAAGCAATCATGTTAGAAAGCCACTGGAGCCACTGGAAGCCCTTAGTACACTGGTCCCTTTAAAATACTTGAAAGGCATTCCAAGTATTCTATGATTTTGAAAGTTAACCAGCTGGATTCCATGTCAATAGATCGGACCAAGAAAACAACGATATTAATAACATTCAGACAGTTTTACGAACAACACAGCCACATAACACTCGCTCTTCTGCATTTCTATTCCCTAGTCGTCACGTTCGGCTTAAAACTTCAGTTACTAGTATTATTTGACTTTTTGAACAGGAAGTATGGTGACATTACGTTTTTATTACACTGGTCGGCATGAAAATCGGCCCTGACACTATTCCTGCTGATTCTTATGTAAAATGACCTCCTGAATCCGAATATGACCCCCGTTTTCCCCCATCACCCTCCGTTTTCGGGGGAGGCCCCCCCACCTATTTTTATCATTTTTCGATAATTTGGAGGGATGAAAAGGATTATTTTAGCCTTTACGTTTCTTCTGAGGGGCTAGAGAGGTGAAAAGTTCCAAAACATGAACATTTGTAGCAAGGAGGTAGATTTGGGGGGGGGGGGGATTTGCCTCCTTAAATTGTAAAAAAATCCTTAAAAATGATCGATTTTTCCGTTTTTTTCGCAGTTTTTTCACTTATTTTCTACATATTCCAGCTTCCATCCCCCCTCATCCTCCCCCAAACAATAAAAATATATAGCAACAATATATAGCAACAATAATAAAAATATATAGCAACAGTTCGGAAGATTCACTGTACCACTCTGGCGCTCTCAATACCTCGCGCGCACAGGTTTGCCCAGGAATTTTCATGCTTTGACACTTGCATTGCTCTTGTCACTATAGACCTGCACTGTAATCCTTATCTTCCCTCAGTACATCTCTAGCGATCGTAGAGTCAACTTGTCGGTGCTCTAGGCGGGGATTCTGTGTTTCCGAGTTGTTTAAATTGTGTATATCGGTAGACATTTTTTAATTCCGGCTTTTTCCAAGTGAATTACAGTACGTGAGTGTGAGTTGTGATTAATATCGAGCATTTATTTACTGTTTAATTATGCCACGCGAGTGTAAAAATCATCCCGATAGCTTCTGCTTTGTTTGCGGGGAATTGACTTTAAAAGCGCAACGAAAACCCCTTTCTCCGCTTCTTAAAACTGCTTATAAATTTTACTTTGATTGCCAAGTTGGCGATCAGGACAAGAATTGGGCTCCAACAGTTTGCTGCACTACTTGTTACAGTAGCTTGACCAAATGGCTCAAAGGTACCCGTAAATCAATGCCATTTGCTGTGCCCATGGTTTGGCGCGAACCTCGCTGTCATCTCACAGATTGTTACTTTTGTATGACTTCCACCGTCGGGTTATCTAGCAAAAGTAAGCATACAATTCAGTATCCTAATATCCCTTCAGCTCTAAGACCAGTTCCTCACAACGAATTTTTGCCAATCCCAGTGCCCCCAAAAACCTATACTCTAGAGCCAGAAATGGATTTGAAAGACTTTGAGCCACAGCCTGGACTATCTTATGATACGTTCACCGATGATGAAGAGTGTTCTGCTGATCAAGCTCATCGAAAACCTCACCTCGTTACTCAGTCGGAATTGAATGATCTCGTCAGGGATTTGGAGTTACCTAAGAGTAAATCTCAACTTCTTGGATCTCGACTTCAGCAGTGGAATCTCTTAGAAAAGGGTGAAAAAATCTCTTCTTACAGGACTAGGCAGTCAACCCTGAAATTACTTTTTTCGGCAGATGAAGGCTTAGTGTTCTGCCCTAATTCAAATGCATTGATGATAGAACTGAAGATGCCATGTGACCCAGACAAATGGAGATTGTTTATAGACTCATCAAAGACAAGCTTGAAAGTTGTCCTATTGGCCAATGGGAATGAGTTACCATGAGTTGCATAATCTGTGGATATGAAGGAGACGTACGAAAACATCAGCCGGATCCTTGATAAAATCAAATACCATGATTATAATTGGAAACTTTGCGCTGACTTAAAAGTTGTTGCTCTACTCATGGGCCTGCAATCGGGCTTCACAAAATACTGTTGCTTCCTATGCGAATGGGACAGCCGAGCCCGAGACAAAGATTACATCGTACGGAACTGGCCTCTGCGAGAAAGTTTTACTCCCGATCAGAAAAACGTCGCTCACGATCGTCTGGTCCCGAAGGAAAATATTTACTTGCCGCCTTTGCACATCAAACTCGGATTGATCAAACAGTTTGTGAAAGCAATAGACAAGACCGGTGATGCATTTCAATTTTTGAAAACTAAATTCCCTCGTCTTAGTGAGGCTAAAATCAAGGAAGGAGTTTTCGTGGGCCCCCAGATTAGACAACTTTTCCAAGATTCGACGTTTATTGAACACCTGAATCGAAAAGAAAAACGAGCCTGGATTGCATTCCAAAACGTGTGTGAGAACTTTTTGGGTAACAACAAAAGTGATGATTATGTCGCTCATGTCGAGGAATTGTTGTCAGCGTACAAGGCCATGGGGTGTAACATGTCTCTTAGAGTGCATTTCCTTCACTCACACCTGGACTTCTTCCCTGAAAAATTAGGAGCAGTTTCGGATGAACACGGGGCACGGTTTCATCAAGACATCTCTAAGTTCGAGAGGAGATTTTCGGGGAAGTGGAATGCGAGCATGTTAGCAGAGTACTGCTGGTTTTTGATACGAGAAACTTCTACCTCAGGGTACAAAAGGAAAGCAAGCACCAAATGAAGGTACTTATCTTTGTTATTTATTATTCTTTACATTTATTATTTTACATTTATTATTTTACTTTTTATTTATTATTCTTTACAGCTAAAATAATCCTTTTCACCCCTCCAATCGATGGAGGAAACGGGGGGAGTATTGAGAGCGCCAGCGTGGTACAGTGAATCTTCCGAACTGTTGCTATATATTTTTATTATTGTTGCTATATATTTTTATTATTGTTGCTATATATTGTTGCAATAAATTTTTATTATTTGGGGGTGTTTGGGGGAGGATGAGGGGGAATGGAAGCTGGAATATGTAGAAAATAAGTGAAAAAACTGCGAAAAAAACGGAAAAAATGGATCATTTTTAATGATTTTTTTACAATTTAACGGGGCAAATCCTCCCCCAAATCTACCTCCTTGCTACAAATGTTCATGTTTTGGAACTTTTCACCTCTCTAGCCCTTCAGAAGAAATGTAAAGGCTAAAATAATTCTTTTCATCCCTCCAAATTATCGAAAAGTGATAAAAATAGGTGGGGGGGCCTCCCCCGAAAACGGTGGGTGATGGGGGAAAACGGAGGTCATATTCGGATTCAGGAGGTCATTTTACATAAGAATCAGCAGGAATGGTGTCAGGGCTCGAAAAAAAAATTTTTTTAGAGACCAGTGTTATTTATTATTATTTTATTTATAAGCGTGCTGTGAAATGTAACTATGTAAATAAGTAATTATTTATTATGAAAGGACAATAAAGATATTTTGGGTATTGATAAAGTCTTTTTAGAAGTTATTCCTTGAATAAAGCACTTCAGAATAATCAATTTAATAATTCTATATTATTTTAATTCTCGGTCGGTACCTGTGTTGGTCACAGCAGATTTTTTACATTATGTTTTAACAGTTATGACGTTTTAGATATTTTTTCGACATTTATGATTAGAAATAAAATATATATATTTGAGTATTGCAATAATCTATTTTAGACAAAAGACCTATTAGTAACGTTTTCTTATAAATTTTCAAGAAATGTTAATTATGAGTGTTTTTTTTTTAATTATTTTTTAACATGGGTTTCCACTCCTAGATTAAGCAAAAAGTAAAATTTCGACTTCAGAAAAGCCTACAAATTTGGATTTGCCTGGTCGCGCAAGCAAAGCGAGTCGCGCCCCGACATCCAAATTTTCACGCTTTTCTAAATTCGAAATTTTACTTCATGCGCCACGCGTATAAAACACTGATTTAAAGTGAAGTTAGAAATTCTTAATCATGTTATTTATAATCTTAAAAATGTTTATTCTTATTTATTATTAATCCGGTTCATGTTTATCGTTTAATTCATTAAATTATGTTAAATCTTATGCAAATTGTTTATGCACATCGCATATTCGGTTGCATACGACAATTGTTTAAATTGAATCTATAATTATAAGTAGCACAAGCCTTTTCTGGTATTACATGATTGGCATAGGTAATATCCAGTTGGAATCTATCTAATAACTGTAATTATTCGTTTGCGTAACGGCATAGTTATAGCCATAGAACAATAATTATGTAAAATTCTGAGCAGTAATGGCTTTTAAAAATAATGCAATTCGATTTTAAATGTGTAATTAAATGAAACATTAAGCTTTTATCGGATTTTAGAATATAGTCAACTTAAAACTCGAACAATATAAAGTAATGTAACCGAAATTAAACTAATGTACAAATTATTTGATCTTGTACGATATTTATTAATTTAAATGGGTTATCCTAGCCAATCAAAATTAATAAATATCATACAGAAAGTAAAATAAATAAAATATAGGTGATAGTGTAATATTTGTAATGTTTGCACTGACCAACAACGTTTTATGGTGTTCCAATGTTGATCAAATATTATTTAAATCTGTTTTGCTGAGTGGACATTTTGAAAAGACTAGCATTTAATTTTTGTCGCAGAGCGGCACTAAAATCTCCACTAAATTGAATATTTCACGCAGGTTGGCGAATTGACTAAAGCTTTTAGTTGAAAACGTTCAATTTGAAGTTTCTGACGAGTGTTTCTACTTCTTGATTACGCATGAAAAAAAAAATCGAATTTAGAAAGGCCCGAAAATATGGCTTGGTCGCGTAGCGAAGCAGACCGAACAATCCAAATTTTCAGGCTTTTCTAAACACAAAATTTTACTTAAAAAATTATAAACACTCATTAAAAGTGTAGTTCAAAAACGAATACATCATTTTTAATTAGTATAGGACGGAATCAGGATTCCACATTGAATTGTTTATAACAATGATGATTGTAGGCAAGCCAATATCATTAATGTGTGTTGGGTTATCACTGTCGTCACATCACTGCCAAATGGGCTGCCTCTAATTGCTGTTTAACACTTGCTATAATGCATTTGACTTGCATTTTATTTAGGGATGCATAGAGGATATGTATACAGATAACAACGTTTCTCTATACCGATCAAATGGTTTTATTTAATTTACCGAAATACCAGTAAAAATGGCAAATTACCCTGAAATTTTGGGGAGCATTTTTTACGATTTACCGATAAATCGGTTTACCGGTATTACAATTTGTAATCTCCCATGACCATGACTAGTAAATAAGGGTCCTGAGACCTATAAACCACTTTCTTAAAGAATGGCATTTCATATTAGACGCACAAATACGAAAATAATAAATTGGTATATAATACATATAGAATATCACATGTGAAACTTTAGTCCAGCTCGAAAGGACGAAGATTGCCCGCAGATGTGTCATCTCGAACACAAACTCACATTACCCAAAATTCCAAAGAACATCCCCGAAAAGTTTCGCGAAGTTTTTCATTTAAGCAAAACTTAATCAAAGGGCGCCGTAGAATACGTGTTTCAAAATTCCATTAGGAATAATAAGCGAACCGAGTTAAACGTCAAATGCATGGGCTTGCACAATGCCGCGAGGGGGTGAGAGGGGCTGCATTAGTTTAGTTTCGAACGGCTGCATGACCGACATCCGTCAGCAGGAAATTCTGTTTGGCTCGATAGTTATATCTTCTATCTTTGACGAACTCTACTAAAATTATAATCGAACCGATGCCAGTGGGAAGTGTATAATGTAAAGAGGTGATTACGGTGGATGCCAGTTGTGCAATATTGATGGCGGTTAGCGCTTACGTAGTCTTTCGCGAAGTGGATGTTAAAGGGGGTGGAATCATTTGAATTAATTCCGGTGAATTAATGTTTGTATGAATTATGTTAATTATTGATTTAATTTTGGGTGGTGATAAGTTGTTGCTGAGTCCAATATTAGTCGAGTGATTTTGAAAGGGTCACTTTTCAGCTTCAATAAATATAATTTACTTATACATCACTTATCTTTAAAGGATATCATAGATGAAAATAGACAGTTCTGGATAAATATGCATGAAATCGCATTTTGAAGGCGCATAAAATAATGAATTGTAAAATTTATTAATGTAAGACCAAACACAAAATCAAGCTGAGTCGGACATTTTTCTTCATGCTTAATCAAAGAGTGGAAACGCTTGTTAGAAGTTTTAAATTTAACACTTTTTCTTGTTAAAAGTTTCATATTAAATGGAAAATAAATCGTTTCATTAAACGTTGAAATCTGTAAATCGTAAAATAGTCCACATCAAAAATGTGTTTATCAACGTCATTTAGTTTTTGTTTGATAATTTACACAGTTTGGTTCAGAGATTTTTTTTAAAAACGTAATATTTTCACGTAACAACAAAACGAAAAAAACGGCTAAAAGACAAGACTTTTGGGTATGATTGTTTTTAACTAGTAGGAACTTGAATTTTATGTCAATGTCAGTGAACACGATCACAAAAATCGTACTTGAAATAAACTATCGCAACTTAAAAAAGTTACCATTAGCAAAAAACAAAACTATATATAAAATAAGAAGTCCGTATTTTTCCTGTTATTTTCAGTTGATTTTTAAATTATATTTATTATAGCTGTTAGTACATTTTTCCAAATCGATTTGTAATTTCTGATGTATACCAAATTATGTACATCAGAATTCATAATGCGGTTTGGAAAAAAAATACTTACAGCTATAAGGATAATATGTAAATTTAGCTTTTTAAAAAATAGGCATTTAATAGTATTTCTGTTATTTTTACTTAAAGTGAAACAAAACTAAAATAAACATAACTCAGATGTATATTTTAGCCCATTCAGATTTTATTAAAGCTATGGGTGATTGTTTAGAAATAAGTACGCTCTATTTAAAAGTTAAAAAGAACTAAATCGAAGCACCGCGTACAAAATTACAGAAGATCAAAGTTAGAAATTGTTAGATGATGAAATAGGATATTCTAAATAAAATTCTCGTTTTGTTTACACCTTGCACAAACTTAATAGAATTTTAGATTTAAATAACATTCGGAATTATTGTTGTATAATTGAACTATTTTAATGTTCAAAAGAACCACATGTAAGTACCATAAACAAAACTACAGATGTTCAAAGTTCAATCACAAAATGTGGAATTTTAAAGAAATTTGTGTTTTCTTGAAAATATCGAAAGGCATCAACAGTGTATTAAATGTTTATAAAAATGTATATGTATACTGATTTTTTCGAAGACAAAATGTGATATTCTGCGTATTAATTTTTTATAACAATGTAGGTATATGTATACTGATTTTTTCGAAGACCAAATGTGATACTCTCAAGATGTTCATGTCAAAAAAAAACAGACTGGAAACACCCGTTCGAAATTTCAAATTGAACACTTTTATAAAAACAACTCATGCCTGAAAATTCACAGAGTATGAATCGGGATATGTATACTTGAAAAACAAATTTCCTGTATATTATTAAATAGACTCCGTTAATTGAACAAAGGTGATTTGTTTTCTATATATTCTTTTGAATTTAGTATTTCTTAATTTATGATTAAATAATTTCAAATATCAATATAAAGCTGGTTAATCTTGAATAATACATATGACGAGTATTTTGATATAATATCATGTAGAAACATCGAAATGAGAAAAGTTTACGCTTTGATAAGAAATAACAAATCTTAAAGTTGTAAATAAACGAAACTCCGCTGTGCAGCATAGCGGCTTCTCATCCCGCCAAAGGGTTGCCGGTTGTTGCGCTATTAAATTTTCATCCCCCTCATTTCCATAAAATCCCGAACTTTTAACTAAATATATTTATATTCACGCATGCGATCTGCATTAAGGACCACTTGCTCACTAGCTGCAACTTCAACAAATTAATATCGCAATGAAATATTCATGGAGGTGTCGAGTTTATGTTTGAAATACACACCAAGACGTTACGTTTTATGTCCCGGTCCCGCTTTGGCGATTATCATTCCATCCGCCATTCTCTCGCTCACAATATAAAGTTGAGAACAAATCCGAGCTAACGAGGAATAAATTAATTGTATATCCGTAATACTAATTCATTTCCCCTCATTAGGGTCGGCATGGCAACGCGCTGGCCGAACTATTCGGCAATTCTAGGTGGTTTAAGGGTTTGGATTGCCTGAATATTTCCCTTATTTCGTTATTTGTTGGTCTTTCATTACGTTTTCTTTATATTATGTTAAAATCAATAGCGTAACTACAATGAGACAGACTCTTATGTTTGAGTTCAGCATTACAGCACGAATTAGGATTTCATGATTCCACTTGATTCTTAAAATAAAATGTATGTCAAGCAATGGCGGCTCGCCCATAAGGGCTGCACGGCTGAAGTACAAATTCGAGTTTAGAAAAGCCCGAAAATTTGGTTTGGTCGCTCCGCTTCGCTGCGCAACGAAACCAAATTTTCAGGCTTTTCTAAACTCGAAATTTTACTTCACGCTTAATCAAGGAATGGACACAATGAGTGTGAAATTTAACTCATTACAAAACAACGAATGGATTAAAATGCATTCGCATCGGGATATGTATACCTGATACAAAAATGCCCTGTATGTTTATGTCTGCGGCCCCACCTAGCCATGTAAAATGCGGGCATGCGGGAGAAACTGTTCGGTGAGGCATTCGGGGTCTGCGTGCGCGAAGTGCGATTGCAACCTGAGTCAACGTATTTCGCTAAATTCGCAGTAGAATAACGGTCTGGGTCGTTCGTTCGAAGGGAATCGCGGGTTTATTTTCGTTAAAACCGAATACTGTGTAATCGGATATCCTTATCGCGTTGTTTAAATTTCGTGTTTATTAGAGAATCTTACTGTTTAAAATGAAATATTTTCATTTAATTTTGAAATAATAGATTAATTATTTTAATATATTTTCAAAATAAGATAGGCATTTTAATTTACATAAATAATTAATAATTATTATAATTATCTTTTAAGTATGAAATAATATCAAAGTAAATTTTGGTGAAAACAGAAAACAAATATCAAAATTGAATTTGTGTTCATTATTCCGGCACCAGACCTGACCGACCCAGTGCTGAGAAATACTAATCATTTCTAACTATATCAAACCAATATGTGAACAATAATAATGGATTCGATAGCTAACGCCATCTAATGCCCCATAGTGGCATCGGCTGTGGGTATCTGGTGCCGGAATAGTGAACACAAATTCAATTTTGATATTTGTTTTCTGGTTTCAAAAACAGAGTTTAACTCGTTCATGGACAAAACAGTGACCTGTATATGCACTTCGTGCATTCGTGTCATTGACGATACCACTATAGAGTATTAGAAGGCGTTAGCTATCGAATTCATTAATAGTTTTCACATATTGGCTTGATATATTTAGAAATGTTCAGTATTCCTCAGCACTGGGTCGGGACCACACTGACGCGGACCTTGAAGTCCGAAACGCGTCTGTGGGTATCTGGTGCCGGAATACTGAACACAAATTCAATTTTTATTAAAGCAGATATTTGATACATGTTTTGATTATTGTTAGGAATTTTGCAAATTAAGGTATTCGAATATTCATTCAAAACCGTATGCAAATACTCAAATATTCGAATATTCAAGTTATTCTAATATTAAATATTCGAATATTCAAATATCGAATATTCGAATATTCAAATATTTCAATGTTAGAGTATTTAAATGTTTAAATATTCTAATAATTTGAATATTTGAATAATTCAAATATTTCAATATACTTTTGAATGAATATTTATTCGCATACAGTCAAAATCTTTTATAACGACACTGGCTATAATGTACAGGGTGGTTTTTTTTTCGTTGATATTATAGGGTATAGGCTAAACGGTACGAGATTCAAAAAAACTAAGATATGTGTCTCGTTTTCTTTTTTAGTGTTTAGTTTAATGGCGCAATCAGATTTACACTAACTAGATTGGTTTAGAAGATACAGGGTGATTCTCAAAATCTGCCGATTTTTATTATCTCTTATGGCTCGGTTATTTATGGAGATAAAAACAAAATTTAAATACGAAAGTTTTATGACTTTTTACGTAGAATCCAGTGGCGTACTTAAAAAAATATAGATGTTATAATTTTTGAGATATTATCAAAACTACTATTTTTTTAAATGGAACACCCTGTATCAGAGTACCTCAAAAAATGCATTTTTTTCTTGTGATTGCAACAATATGTAACACTCAATATTTTGTTTTGTCCTAAGTAGCTAAAATACCAAAAAACAAAAAAAAATATAACACAATAAAACACTTTTAACTTTGTTTGTATAACACAATTTATTTTTATGTGACTGCAGTTTCGGCAAATTCAGCTTGCCATTATCAAACATGAAGTGTCTAAAACTGGAAACAATACGGGTATATATACAAAAAGTGATTACATGAAAACGGATTACAAAACAGCTTTAAAATAAAAATAAATTGTGTTATACAAACAAAGTTAAAAGTGTTTTATTGTGTTAAATTAACATGTATAACGAAGTAGAAGCCTCCACAATTCAAAATAAAAAAAAAATATATTCTACATGGCCATGAATTGCATTCTTTAAGCGTTCGTTTTTGTTTGTTTAAATGTCATAAAATTCAAGATTAATTACGTATTGGTTTTAATATTTTCGATTATACTTTTTCATTACCCTCAATATAGCCGCTATGAAAATAGATACGCAGCTTTAGACCTATATTTTGAGCGTTATCCGGACCGACGACAGCCAGAAAAAGAAATATTTCAAAGATTATATCACAATTTAAGTGAGTGTGGATCGTTTGGAAAACCAAGAGGTAAGATTTACAAAAAGGAAAATAAAGATCCGACGGTATCTAGCAGTAATATTGAGAAATATATTGGCACAAGTAAATTAAACGTTTTTGCCAAAATTGGCAGTTAGTAAGTGCCCTACCATATGGCTATTGTGTGCTGGAACACCGTCTTGTTGTAATTAACCATTATTTCTTATAGCCAATAGTATGTTATCCAACTCGATTATTACACATTCTTCCAAAATTTGGATTTATCCTTCAGCATTCAAATTTTCGTTATAAATCCTGTAGTTAAGGACTCTGTTTTGATAAAGCGCCACCCATAAATGGAACCCAAACCGTCCTTGTTGCACCCTGGCGACCGTCTGATGAGGATTTATGTTTGACTAATATCGATTGTTCTGACGATTAAAAATTCTAAACGCCGCTCTTTATCTCCAGGATGCAAGTTATGAACCTTTATTATTTTATACGGTTTATACGTATGTTTAACATTTTTAAAACGTTTAATTTACTTGTGCCAATATATTTCTCAATATTACGGCTAGATACCGTAGAATCTTTATTTTCCTTTTTGTAAATCTTACCTCTTGGTTTTCCAAATGATCTATACTCACTTAAATTGTGATATAAATATTTTTTTTTCTGGCAGTCGTCGGTCCGGGTAACGCTCAACATATAGGTCTAAAGCTGCGTCTTTATTTTCATTAACCTCAATATAGCACCCAAAATGTTTAATTTTTCATAGTTTATAAAAATATTCATTTTAGACTGCTTTTTTAAAGAAATATAATCGAAAATATTTCGTTAACAACGGAATATCAAAACCAATACTGTTAAATTGTTTTACCGACATTTCAATATCTCTTTTGACACACATAATTAATCATTGTTTTAGAACCTCTATTTTTCCCAATGCATTAAATAACTCAATTATTTTTCCTTTATATAAAAAGGGGGATGCAAGTAAACCCATGAACTATAGACCTAATTCTTTACTTCCTGTGTTCTCGAAGGTGTTTGAAAAAAATATGGCAAAACAAATACACTAGCATCTGAAATCAAACAACATCTTATCAAATTGTCAATTTGGTTTTAGGTCCGGGAAGTCTACAGAGGACGCAGTGAGAGACCTGATAAATGTCATTTTGCAAGTATTTGAAGATCGTCAATATTGTAACGTTTTTAGATTTATCAAAAGCGTTTGACTGTGTTAATCACAAGTTGTTGACAAAAAAAATGTTGCATTATTGTTTTGATGAAGCCAGCTCAAAATTGGTTGTCATACCTGACTGATTGACAGCAGCATATGAAGGTGGGCGAGTTAGTGTCATCAAATATTACAGTATTACATGTAGTACCCCAAGGTTCCATATTGGGCCCTCTCCTATTTTTAATTTTTATCAATGATTTCACATATCATCTTAACATTGGTAGAACGATACTGTATGCGGATGACACGTCTCTAGTCACCAGACACGCAGATTTCAACAAGCTGGTGGAGCAAAATCATAATGCAAAAGGGCTTGCTAGTGACTGGCTAAATAGTAATAAACTTGTGGTAAACCAAAGTAAAACGGTCGACATGCTATTTATTCTCACTGCGTCTCTGTGAACATAATCTGGAACTATCAACAACATTTCTCGGTTAGTAAATTGATTCTTCTCTTACCTGGAAATCCCATTGTGATCTCCTAGCTAAAAAATTATGCTCAAATATATTTTTGTTAAGGAATCTATCTCATTCTGTATCTTTAAACATGCTAAAAACATCTTATTTCAGTACATTTATTTCTTATGGAAAACTTGCATGGAGTCACTCTTCTATTCGAGATAGAATCTTTATATTACAAAGAAGAGCCATACGTATTATTGCAGGAGCAGGCTACAGGGATGACTGTACACCATTTTTTTAATCATTAAGAATAATCACAATAACATCTTTCTATACAGGGTGTATTTCAACAGAATGTATGGTGATCTCGCTTATTTGAAGAGATAGAGAGTCGGCTTTTTTCGTTTTTTGAGATATTGTCAAAAAACAGATTTTTTGAAATTTCGTTTTAATTTTTTTATTCAAAAATTATTGAATCCAGACAATTACAACTTTGACATTATAGAGCCACTTTTTAACGATACATCTAGTAACATATTTTATTTTAAGATAACTATAACATTTATCCAGGGACCATAGCCAACGATTGTTTTTCTTATGGACGCCATTTTGGATTTTCATATTTTTTGGAAGAATATTTTTTTCTGAATTCAATAATGTATATAGTATATTGTACATTTTATATGAAAAATTTTAATCTTTTGTTTTTTGTAAAGAGTGCCTTGGAAATTGACAACTCCTAGGACCCATAATTTGCTTACACATCACCCCTGAAGACGGGCATCCGACGATACAGATTTTAAGAGTTGTGATCTATTTTAAACTAACGAGTGTCTTCCACTCCCAGACTAAGCATGAAGTAACATTTCGAGTTTAGAAAAGTCCCGCGTAGAAAATTTGTCGAGGGTCGCGCAGGGGCTTTTCTAAACTCGAAATTTTACTTCATGCGCCACGCGTATAAACCCCTGATTTACAGTAATGTTCAAAATATATAATGCCTAGATGTGATGGTGATTAATATTTACCGAGATGTAGCGAAAAAATGCAAACATTTATTTTTTTGTGAATAGTTTTGGAATAATAATAATAAAAGTAGAATAAATTTAGTTTGTGCAACTTTTATGTGATAATCGATACTTATTATAATTATTACAAAAGACTGACAGTTATTAATTAATTTTGAGTGCTAACAATGATTGACTGCTGTCAAGATTTTATTGATTAACAGATATGACGTCGTTGTTTCCAAGGCACTCTTTGCAAAAAAGAAAAGATCATCACCGAGGAAAATATTCTTTAAACAAATATAAAAATCCAAAAAGGCGTTCATAAGAAAAACAAAAGTTCGCTATGGTCCCCGGGTAAATGTTATAGTTATCTTAAAAAAAACTATGCTACTAGATTCCTCATTAAAAAGTGCCCCAATTTAACCGACTCTCTATATCTTCAAATAACTGAGATCCCCATACATTCTGTCGAAATACGGGCACCCTGTATATATAAGTGCCTGATTTATATAAAAAATCACGGTGAAGTGTACAACACTATAAGTGAAATCCATAATTATAACACCCGTCAAAAACATGATTACTATATATATATTACTTACACTCGATTAAATAAATCACGTGATGGAACAAGTCATTGGGAATTAAAATTTTACAACATGCCGCCATGCTGTTGTAAATGTTTACCGGAAAAACGATTCAAGGTATACGTAATGAATTATTTTCAGTCTAACCCATATTATACATGTGACGATTATCTAAATAGCTCAAAACTAAGTTTTTACTTTTGTTTGCACAATTTGTTATGTTTCATTTTTTAATTTGTTAAAATATTATTTTTATACACTTATTTATCATTATATATATATATATATATATATATATTTGAAAAAAACCCTGATATACATTTTCATATATATTTTATCTATTATACTATGTGTTCTTTTCAATTTATGTACGGTCGTTTATATGTTTAATATCAAGTTGTCGTGGTGTTTGTTCCTCGCAATTTAAAATTTCTTTTTTCTGACGGATGTTAACACATTGTTGTGTATTTTGCATAAATAAATTATTATTAGTAGAATTAGAAAGAATCGCACTTTAGAAAGAATCGCACTTTTAAAATTGTAATAAATTTCATCCACTTTAATATTTTTATCTGAATCAAGTTTGCGTGTAAATATTGGTCCATCGAGTCGAGTAAAAAACTGTCGATAGTAATATTTCACATGTAAGTGATTGAAATAATTGAGTACATAACGACGGTATTCGATGTTTAGAAAACCGTCGTCTGTATCCATCAATCGATAATAAGTTTACTTTCACGCTGGGAAATTGCGCGGAAATGATTGAGTGTTTCGTTTTTCGTGAGTTGGAAGCTCTAATTTGCTTTAATGTATTCATCACAGACGCAAGTTGGATAGCAAGGACGCAATTTTATTTATACAAGAGAAATTTCGCATTTTTATGTAAAAGCAATTTCAAACACTAAACGCATGCACATTATATTGCTTAAAAAGATCTTGATTGATTAATAAATCGAATAAATTTCCAATAAAGTACGTAAATAAGGTTAAATGATTTTAAATAGCTTTGATAACACAGTGCAACACATAAAATGTAAACTAAATTCTGACTTCAGTTTCTAGAAGTATCCACCCAAATTAGCAAAACCCTATTTGAAATTTACTATTTGGTGGCGAAATTCATTACAACGGCCAAAAGAACTATAAGGATCGATTGTAGGTTATTGCAATGTTCAGCAAAGTTACTCGTGTTGATTTAGACAACATTTTTGTCGAAGACAGTTATGCTAAAATGTTCACAGTTTGTGAGATGGTCAAAAATGTGAAAACATGATATATTTTCGGCCTTTCTGCACTAAATACACCCCGAAAGAGTGAAAATCTGGCCTCGACATGTTTATAAAAGTTGTGTATTTTGGTGTGAAGAACATTTCGTCTGAAGATTGCATTGAGAAACTCCCAATAATTTACGAGATAAAGCCGTGCAAAACCAAAGCTCGAGCAAAATACTTAAAGATGGCAGAAAAAAAATCGAACTAAACTATCAATACCCAAATAGGGTTTTGCTAGTTTGGTTGGGCACTTTTAGAAACTGATGTCAGAATTTAGTTTACATTCGATGGCCTCGAAAATGCTGCACTATGTAATTAGGGTAACGTAAAAAAGGAAACAATTTGACTTGTTTTTTTTTTCACCTTATAAAAATTATCCATATCAGTGTATCAGAGTGTCTTCCACTTCTTGATTAAGCATAAAGTCAAATTTCGAATTTAGAAAAGCCTGAAAATTTGGTTTGGTCGCTCCGCGAAGCGAAGTGGAGCGACTGAACTAAATGTTCAGGCTTTTTTAATCAAGGACTGGAAGACATTTGTTAGAATGATATTAATAATGTCTTTGATCATTTATATAAGGTGAAAAAAAACAAGTCAAATTGTTTCCTTTTTCACGTTACCCTAATTATCAAAGCTATTTAAAATCATTTCAAATTATTTATGTACTTTATTAAGAACTTATTCAATTTATAAAATTATAATAAATCAAGATCTATTCAAGCCCGCTACGTGTATCAAACACTGATTTTAAGGGAATTTATAATATACTGATTTGGTTGCACTACAATTAAATAAATTCTAAACTGTACTTCATGCGCCAGACCTATAAAAGATTAACGTATTGGCAAGTTCAAAATATGCTGATAAGAGTAGTATATTTAAATAAATTCAATTAGAGTAGTGTAATTGAATACATTATAACTAAATACTCCTTTCGCCTTGAATTTATGTTTACCGATTTCGTTCCTTAAACTGGTACACGTAGTACCAAATTAAATGATAAGTTGTAAACTTAAAATGGTAGTCTACTAATATGTCTACCAATGATAAGTTTTTATAGTCAGATTTCGAGGGGAGTTTATCTGATTAAAAAAAAAACAGCACTTGTTTCAAAATATTACCTTATTCAACACCGCGCGCTTTTGAATATTCAACAGAAGAGAGGCAGATACTCGATGAATATCCCGGGCCCGGTTTTTCGAAATTAATTCAGAATACTTAATCTCGGCCACATCCGATTGCAGATCCCATTGGAACGTAATTTCTTCGGAGGAGTTCCGGATGAGGTCGGATTCTGTTTTAATATTTATGGAGGCATCAACGCGTAAACCGCATTACCATGTATGAATCCCCTGCATGGGAATGCGTTTTTATCCTTTCCACCGTTCCCTGGGTACGCTGAATTTCTTATATGCGCTTAATTTTTAATAGCGTCTTAATTCGATCAACTGCGTGCTCCAACTTCACCTTCCTATTCAAATTAAGATCGTTGGTTTCTCACGGGATTCTTTCTATATATTGAATATTTATGGATTTATAAAACTGCTGATTACATGTGATATTGAATTAAATTATTTAAGAAAACAACGATAACATTGCCTCCAAGACGAAACATGTAAACGTTAAAGTGTTCTTGATTCAAACAAGGAACTAGTGGAGGAAGGATTTTTTAAGTATACACATCACGATAATAACACTATTTGGTAAATTTGCAGGAATTCGTTGTTTTTATAAAAGCGGTCAATTAAAAGCTTCTAACGAGCGGTTTTACTCTTTTATTAAGTATGACGTAAAATTTCGTGTTTAGGAATGCCTGAAAATTTGGCTTTGAATAATTTGGAAGATTTTCATATTTAAAGCATTTAAGAGAATTTTTCCCCTTAAACAAAAAATTCAATTAACATATAATAATTATCACTGTAAACAAAATGTTATCGTGACGAAAATAGGTCCGGAATGCGTGCGTTCGCGTAGGAATAATTAAATTCTATTTGCGATAAAATTTCGGATCCACACGAAAATATGCGAGATAAATGAATGCAAGAGCAATTAACCCGCGATAAGCCTAACCTTTCGCATAGTGATATTTGCTTTTTTTCTTGTTTTTTTTTTTGAGTTATCGATTGTAAAAATAGCATGGACTTTAAATGCCCTGGCTGTGATCCAAAAGGCATAATTCGTCGGTGGTGCCAATTCTGAACCTAAAATGTGTGTAATTACGTTTGCGATTGGTTGAGTTTGTGAATTAATGGCAAAAAGATTTGGGTTTTAATAATGAATTGTTAGATAATTATAATAATTGGACGCGATTTTACACTAACTGTTATTGAAGTGATAAGATAATTGCTGATTAATTAAAACAAAAAATCTGTATATTCAATTGCAATTTACTTTTTATATACTAAGTAAATGGAAATTGAATATACAGATTTTTTTGTTTATATTAATCAGCAATTATGTTATCACTTAAATAAGAGTTAGTGTTAAATCGCGTCCAATTAATATAATTATCTCCACAATTCATTATCAAAACCCAATTCTTTTTGACACTAATCCACAAACTCAACCAATCGCAAGTATTTAAAATGTATTTTTTATTAGTTATATCACCAGCATTTTTTAAAACCAAATCATATAAAGATACTGATATTAGACGTGAAAAGTAAAAGTGAATGAGAGACGTTTCAAATGTATAGTTTTAATTTCTTTCAATAATTTTTGTTCCATGTTTCCAAATACTTAATTTTAACATTAATAGCACTTATTGACTTTTATCTTTTAATAACGATTTCTCACATGATGATCAAGACAGATTTTTCTTAAGAGAATTTAAGAATTACTATGGCTGGTCAACAGAACTGAATAGTTGAGGCGATTGAAACTGCAAAAAGACAAGAAGATAGACATAAAATATAAAATTACGATAATATTTGCATAAATGGCATACAATTAGTCTTAATTAATAAAACTAATAAGACAATATATTTCTAATAAAACAACTACTTCCCGTGCAAATACACGGCCGGATATTGATTTTTAATTAATAATTATTTACGACGTGTAAACATGGCGAATGCGCCGGGAAATCAAAAATATAAATAAATCAAAGATAAATTTATTTTTTTTTAATTTATTTTATTTTTTAATACTCCAGTATTTTAATGTGTAAATTAAATATTACGCAAAAATCCAAGTTGGATCATTAAAAATATAGGATTGATATATTATAATTGATTGACTATATTACTGATATCAAATATCTATTTTGCCGCGTTTCTCAAACAAATAAAATATACTGAAACAACTGTAAAACTTCTGATTGTAAATAAAAAAATATGTCTTTTTGTGTACCTGTTAAAACTAAATTACAAACATTGCCTATTATTCGTGATCGAATTCCTAGTTAAGACGTTTTGTGATTTGGTTCTAAATAGAGTCAATTAACGCGTCGTTTGTATTATCATTGTGCGTCATGTAGATTAACCTATGAAACTGTAATCTGACCTAACCTAATAATTATGATTATTTAACCCAAAAGCATATATAAATTCTCAAGAATGTAAATCTATGAAACAGAATCTCTTCTAACCTTCGATTTCTGCCATCTCTACTCGCTCAACGTTAAACGCAATAGAAGTTAAAATTGATTGTACAAAATCTTTTTTCAAAATAAAATAAATGTGTATAGAAAGCGATATCTAATTGATAAATAAAGCACCACAACCGTTCTTTATACTTCAAAAGTGTGAAGAAAGGCTATTAGTAATTTATTTATCAATTAAATTTGATCTTTAGTAACTCTAAGAAAAAAAGAACAGTTAGGCCTGGCCCGCCCCGGTCTCATATTTTGGATTAGAAGCCGGCCCGGCCCGCTTGAAAAAATTCGAAACCCGGGGAGGGCCGGGCCGGGCTGATCGGGCCGGGTCAATCTCGGCCCGTGCAGTGCTCTACTATGAGTTTTTACTCTAAATATTAGAGTGTGCCTTATGGGTCGTTTTACAACACTATAGTGAAAATCGATATGCGATATGAGTGTCCAATAATTGACATCGTCTGAAATTAACTTGTAAAATAAAGACAAATCGGCATAAATGCTGCGGTGGCTGGCATATCGATATGTATGTGTGAATAAATGACATCAACATTAGAGTTTAACTCGACAACTAAACCAAGCTTAAATGACATAGTTTTTAAGAATTTCTTCTGTATCTTTTCAGTTTTATTGACATGGGTTAATTGAGTTGGCGACCAGACGCACGATGCGTATTCCAAATGCAAACAAACAAATGCGAAATAAACCAGCTTAAACGTTGCAGGTAACAAATCATCGGACATTCGTTATGAATCCTAGCATTTTTATTGCACATTTACATATAAAATTTATATGATTAGCAAATAGTAGCTTAACCTTAAAAATAACACCCAAATCTTTAATTTTGTCTAATTTTCCTAATGTATTATTGTGTAGCAACATCGCATTTTATGTTATATCGTTTTATGTTTGTTTGTAAAAAAGTATTTCATATGCTGAATTATTTCAATAAAATTTAATTCTAGCAGGTGTTTCCGCTTCTTGATTAGGCATGAAGTAAAATTTCAAGATTTTCTAAACTCAAAATTTTACTATGCAACACGCGTATAAAACACTGATTTTAAGTGATGTTAAAAGTGTACTAATTAGGTATGTATATTTGTCAATCAATAATCATAGCATAAATAAATATATTTGGTCGATTTTCATGGAATTGGTTATAGCCATTCTATTAATTTTTAATTTCCTTCCTTAAAACTCAAACCCCCTATGCTGTAGGCTCACTTTGGCAATCGCTGTGTTAGACGCTTCCGATAATATCAATTTAAAAACAAAACATGGATTACTGATAAATGAACTTTTTGTTCTTTGTTTCTCTCTTTAAACTACATGTGAAATACAATGTAAGATAGGAAGATCTCGAAATGACAAATTTCGAGGTATTTCCACTCAACGATTTAATTAAATATATTAGTTATAAAATTATATATTGAGAATTATAAATACTAATTTGACGTTACAGCGTTTTGTTTAATATTAGTGATGATTTTATATTTTTAGTATGAATTAATTAATACTAATCATGATTATACATTCAAATCCACCGCTGTAATAACCATCTAATTAGATTATTGACAAAAGTAGATGAATTCGGTTTGTTATTATTTCAATTAACGGCTCTAATTATGATGACATTAATCCCACGAAGCGTTATTAAACCCGGTCGATATCGAGCTTTTGTCAAAGCTAAAATCGTAAACAAGCCAGCCAATAGCGAAAATCGCTGTAATGCAAGTTTATTGTCTCGTTGTTAAAGATCATTAAGACTTCGCAAAAGAAATTTGTCACCCGAGATGTTTCTACCGTTTACCATTTAGCATTTGTTGCTGCTTACTGAGCAGATTTGCATTCCGTTCTTTCGAGGGTCCATATATTTTGCAAGTTCGATATTGATAATTTTAGCAGCCGTCGGCACATGTATTTAAATTCGTCCCCTGCATACCCTCTAGGGTGGCGGTTATCTTGCGATACGCAATTCACCCCCGTTTCCCTGTTTTTATCTATACATTTAGGCGGCGCACCATCGGATTTTGGGGCTTTTTGGGAGTGGTTGCGTGCGATGAATGGGATCGCACGTTACTAGGCCGCGGGGACTTCAGAGATAATTTCTGCTCGATTTTTTTTTAAATATATTTCTTACAGGTTCTCCCTGAGGAATACTTTGTTATCGTTGTTATAAGAGATATTTTTATCAATATTTGTATCTAAAGAAAATCATTATTTATAAATAACATATAGAAAATGTTTCTTTTAAGTATAGGTACATATTTTGACAATGGGGTTCTTGCATTTTTTTTTTATTGTCTGAATTCATTCTTTAGAAGCGAAAAAACATTATGATTTATGTGTTTTTTAAAATTTTTGACTTAATTTTTAAATTATTATTAGTTAAAGTTTTCCCACAATTTATACTGGTGAAAACGGTGCGTGACGTAGAAATCCACGTATACGCAAGCGCTGTAAGATGCTGAAACCCTTAGATTTAAAAGTACCATCCATCTTGACGCCAAAATAATAGAAAAGTGTAACGGACACTCATTAAGTTCGGTATTTATCTATAGTTTGTTTGTATAACACAGCGAATAGTTGTTTACATAAAACACTTTCAATTGCCTAACAAATCCGTTTTTATTCACGAGGCAAGTGTTACCAATATACCGGGGGACTTATTTTTTTTACTCGATAGACGCCAAGCCACGCTAGTCAACATAACCTTTTATACATCGTATACAAGGAACGTAACTGTAGTAAAGTTGATATATAAAATGTGTTATTGTTACTGTATTGTATCAATGTGTCCTAGCAACTCAAAAAAAAGTTTCTACCTGAAAATAAGTATTCAGTTAGAAATAGAAATTTTATTTTATTTGATTATTTAAATTATCGCGGTTATATTGCAATGCGCATGAGTTTTTATGTACTTCCATTAAGAATTCGTTTTCGGGAAAGCCGAAATTTGTTTAAAATTAGCACTTTTCAATTTTAAATTACACCTAAAATAATGATTATTCAATGTTTCTTTTTGATAGACAATGTTTTTAGAACTTAAAGTATTATGTAATAATAATTTTATTCGATTTTAAAATTCGTGCAAGAACCCCATTACAGTGTTTCAAATATTTAATAGGTGAGGCTGTTACTTGGTGAAATTCCATATCAACACTTTTAGTAAATTACACACTTGGTTGAGATTTCACTGTTTATTAATTGACACTGCAACAATTGATTTGCTTCACAGTTGCTTCATCAGGCAGATGGATTATGATACTCTAAAATGTAACAATTTATCATTCATCTGCCTAATGAAAACAATTGTTGCAGTGTCAACTAATATACAGTGAAATCTTAACCAAGTGTGTTAATTACAGTGTTTGGTAAATTTTCAGGAATTTGTTCCTTTTATACAAGGGTTCAACTTGAAGCTTCTAAACTCGTTAGAAGCAAACACTGTAATTATTCGGATACGTATCCTTAAAAGAAAGTTCCCTGTATGTGTCTCGTAAAAAATCCCTGATTGTATTTATGTTAATTAATATTTATCGTACTAAGTACGTTGACATAAAATATGTATCTTTTATAAGATATATCTTGTTCAGTTGAATTGAATCGACTACTTCCCGGACCAATATAGCTAACTGATAGTAGGGTACATTAGGTTATTTTTCGACATAGTCTTTATATCGGTTTAGGCACTTGTCGCTTCGTGGAATGAGTTTGAATATTTGCTCCTGGTAAAAATCCTGTTCTTGCGTCTTCAGCCACGTTGTGGCAAAGTGTTTCACCTTCTCGTCTGAGGCAAATCGTTGGCCCATTGGGTCCTCATTCAAGTAAGGAAATAGATGAAAGTCGCTGGGAGCAAGGTCCGGGCTGTAGAGAGGCTGGTCGATGATCCTCATCGGTGACCTTATCTCTACCGGCCGCAAACTTTCGACATGCTGACGAGACATTACAGTCTTTCTGTAAACCTCTACCAGCTGTCGGTAAATTTCAGCCGCGCTTACATGTTTCGCCCACTGAAACCAAAAATGTTGGTGTTCATAGTAGATAATGGAATATTGAAAACATTTTGAGGGATTGCTGGCGTGTTCTCCGCCTCGCACCTGTCCGTCTAGGAAGTCTCATATAAACCCATGTGCTAAAACGCAAACGCTTGCGCCCGCTCCCGTTCCGCCCCGCATTCAAAACGTCCATATACGAGCGCCCTTAGACCCATATCCAAAACCAAAGAAAAATATCTGATTTAAAAGGTTGGAATTTTATTGAACCCCTAAATGCCTTCCTATCTGCGCCACTGACATATGAACAATTAGGTTTACTGTTCCTTAATTAAAAATCATAATCTATCTAGAGAAAGAAAGTAGCACAAACGCGTTTATTCAATTTGATTCTTGTGGCATTTCTGTTTAATATAGTCTTGTGGCAACACCTAGAGCCCTGCCGGCCGAGGTTAGCAGACGCCTGCATGCAAGATTCCCATTTGCGCCCCATCAAAAATTCTTTGAAGTACTGGTTAGCAAATAAGAAACTATATTTATTCATGGTTAACTGTACAAGACGTTTTACATATGTCAGTAATAATAGAAATGTACATGTTATAAGAGATATCAAGGTAATAGTTAGATAGCCGACACATTATAATTTTGATGACAAATTGTAACGCTCGCGATTTGAACTACTAGATGTATTCTTTTGGTACTTATCGTAGGTTCTTTTATTGTTTTATTTGTATTTCCTGGTTTTGTCTTGGAAGTCGCTACTTAGTTAATGTGTACTGCGATCAGAGATACACTTCCTTTCCACCAACGGTTTATTTCTTCAGTTAAGAACTATAACAATATTTTACACTTGACTTTAAAATGAATATGGGTTTTCGAGATTGACTTAGATGTTGCTATGACGAAGGTTGACTTAATTCTGTTTTTAAGAAGTGAGGTTTTCTCCTGTCTCTCCTCAAGACCGAAACATCCGGAATACTTTCAATGATAACATATTCGAATATAATTAAGAGCACGCATAACATGGGGAAGCAAAGTCTAAAAAGTAGAAGACAAAAATATTTACTTTATAATGATGTGTTTTGACTGGTTCTTAATGGTATTTACTAATGATAAAATAGAAATGTGAAACATGCTTAAATATGAGCTAATGAGTTATTTGCTGTTCCCAATGTTATCTGTGCGAAGAGATAATCAAGAATGAATGATATATTAACACAATAAAGACAATATATTATATATTCATTTACAAATGAATATGAAATATAAAGAGTATAATAAATATATAACAATAATAGTTATTATCATTATACTTGCAGTACTTTACAAAATTAGTAAATATATAACAATAACAATAAATGAATAAATAAATAATACACTAATGACACTTAAACATAATATATAAAACTACGAAAATGTTATTCGTGAAAATGCAAACAATGTCTTAATTAATAAGACAACTTAAGACGATAAATATCGATTGAAACAACTACTTTCCGTGCAAATACACCTCGGGATATTGAATTATACAATGAAATATTTTAAATCTTATTTAATTTGATTTGTTACAACGCTCTATTAAAGTATATGTAACGTTTAGGTCAAACCAACTAACAAATACAAATTTTAAATGAAAGGAGAAATAACAAAAAATTAGAAGTAAAAGGACTTGGATTAAAACTAATGTCTTAGGCCATCTATAGACGCGTTTCGAGATTTATCTCTCTTCAGTATAGCTTTGCTTATGACGTTTTAAAAAATATTGGAATATAACTAAAATATACTTACTTGGAAAAAGTGTTGTGTGTGGAATGAACAGGTACACAGAAATATAATGAGTGAAATCAAATTAAATAAGATTTTAAATATTTCATTGTATAAATGTTATTCGTGAAAATGCAAACTTTCACGAATAACATTTTCGTAATTTTATATATTATGTTTAACGTGTGCAAACTATAAGAAGCGTAAGCTTATTTTCTCGAATTCAAATAGTTTTGAATTTGAATTTATCTTGTAAGACACTTAAACTTTGTTGGTATTACTGAGGTTTTTATTGTGACTATAGTTTCGACAACTTTAACTTGTCATTATGATATTTACTAAAAGTCTAGTTTCTAGTTTGATGATGACAAGTTAAAGTTGCCAAAACTATAGTCACAATAAAAAACTCAGTTATACAACCAAAGTTTAAGTGTCTTATTTGTGTAAATAATGATGTATAACTAAGTAGAAACCTCCACAGTTAACAGTTTAATTAAATAATAAGAAAATGTATCATATTTAAAAATTTAAACAATAATGAAACGTCAATTGAATCGATATAGGAAGAAAATTAATTCATAAAAGTGTTTTCTTGTTATTTAAATAATCTACATGATTTCATTAATCGATTGATTAGTGGAAACACTTGTTGGAAGTTTCAAATTCACCGCTGTTGTGAAAACTGCAGATGCCTAAACATTTATTAAATTTCAAATCATTTGTTTTTCTTGCATTAAATGATCTAGAATATAATTGAATACTTTTATTCTGAGAAACAAGAGGCGCACGCCATTGGATGTTTCTTACACCTATGTTCGGGAAGTCACAAAGATTTGCCTACAGAATCTAATACAATTCAAAATGAAATATTATCGTTACGTTAATTTGGAATTAGTTTACGTTAGATTAATACCCACATAACGAACAAAATTAGTCATTAGTTTAACTTAATTCTCACATGTAAGCAAATAAATGTTGCGCGTTGACCCATGGTCACTTTTACTCGCACACTCGACCATTAAACCAAATACCCATCTATTTTTAGACGAAACCGAAATTAGTCAACTGTTGACACAAAGCCTTCACACGAATTTAATCACCATTACATCCCCCCTCCTCTCCCCCCACAGAAATTTCAACAGTGCCAAAGCGATTAGAACATTCTGAAACTGAATTAATGTTCTTCCTTGATAACTAATAACATGCTATTATTTAAATCAGCGCAAAAATCAATGTAAGGGACATTACGCGGGTAACGTATTGCAGACGCATTTGCATTTAAAAACTCTTAATTGCATGCAAATTACACATGTGACGCTGAAAAAAAAAACGCGAATACATGTATAATTGAGTAGCTGTTTTGTAATACAGGGGCGCCACAACTGACTAGAATGATACTATGTAAACATACATTTATAAACAGTAGGTTTTATAATTTATGCCGGGTATTAAAAAAAATTAAAACAATCCTTCCTGCTTTACATTTGAATAAATTATACTGAAACATTGATAAGTAATGAATATTTTATGAATACGAGATTTTTAGTATATTATTTTGAATTCAGATCAGTATTTCAGCACAGTTGGGATAGGCGCAGAATCATTTCGGACTTTCTAGTTCTCATCGGTCCACTGATTCAGTGCAGTGTTGCCAATGGCGGCTCGAAGCAGAAAGCAAATAAATGATGACATCCGGACGTTAGGACGCCCCTAAAGTTGTAATAACTTGGCGCCATGTAATTTTTAACTGCAGTAAAGCTTAGTTCATTTAATAAAAACAGTGCTAGTGCAACATTTTGAAATATTTTCTTCCTTACGTCTATGGATTATATCTACCTATTGTGTACAAGATAGAGCTGGGCAGGATTCGAATCATTCAGGATTCGAATCCTGGATTCGAATCCTTTTAGAGGATTCAAAAAAGGCATTCGAATACTTTAGTTCAACTGGATTCGTAACATTTTTTTAAGAGGATTTGTATTCGAATCTAAATGTGAGTGATTCGAATCTTTATAAAAGGATTTGAATATTTATAAAAGGATTCGAATATTTACAGAAGGATTCAAATATTTATAAAAGGATTCGAATACTTACAAAAGGATTTGAATCGTCAAAAATAATTCGACTTAATTGTGAGGATTAACATGAAAAATGTCTTTGTGTGTTTTTAAATTTCTCGTTAAAATACTGTTTTACACGCATGGCGCATAAAGTAAAATTTCAAGTTTAGAAAAGCCCGGAAAATTTCACGGGGCTTTTCTAAACGCTCTTTCGAAACTTCAAACTGAATGCTTTGATAAGAAAATTTAATAACTTAAAATGTTTTTAAACATAATAATCTAGTTAACAAAATTTTGTTTAATATGATTTGAAGTAAAACTGACATGATAGCCACAATCTGAAATGTAAAGTTTTTCCTATATTTCCCTGGTTCAAGATTTTCTTTCCTGGCCTTTTAATATAACTTTCTTCTGTGGGAAACCCCCATTTTGTTAAATTGTTTTATCAATATTTAAGTTAATTGTATACATTTTTATGTGTTTTGTAATTTGCCTGCTGATTTGACAAATTTAATAATATCATATGGCTTTTTTGTTAGTGTTTTGGTCAATTTGAATATAATTCCATGACTTTTCTATGACTTTCCCGGTTTTAATGATATTCAGTGATTTTTTTATTTACGTAATTTTCAGGCATTCGTCGATTTTATAATAAAATTCAATTTGAAGTTTTGAACGGGTGTTTCCACTCCCAGACTAAGCATGAAGTAAAATTTCGAGTTTAGAAAAGCCCCGTGAAAATTTGTCATGGGTCGCGCAGCGACCCGAGACAAATTTTCGGGCTTTTCTAAACTCGAAATTTTACTTCATGCGCCACTCGCGTCCAAAACACTAATTTGAAGTGAAGTTCAGAAACACACAAATACATACTTTAATCAGAGCAACAGGAAGTCAGATATTTAGTCCGTTATCAACGATCTTCAGTGTTAATAATAAATAATTAGGTTTTGAATATTTTTGTTGAAACAACTGGCAGCGATATTTATATGTTAATAGTTGCAAAAAATTTATAAAATCAAATTTATTCTTAAAGGATTTCTATTCGTGATTCAAAAAAACAGGATTCGAATCTTTGATTCGAATCATATTTATCTCTTACGAATCCTTTATTCGAGTATTCGTGATTTGAATCATATTAAGTGATTTAGATTCGTGATTAGAATCCTTTTTACGAGGATTCATCCTAGCTCTGATACAAGGCATTATTTTTAAGTATATATGATTACATCGTTTGCACTCCTTGCTTAAGCATGAAGTAAAATTTCGAGTTTATAAAAGCCTAACAATTTGGCTTGCTCGCGTAGCGACTAATCCAAATTTTCAGGCTTTTCTAAACTCGAAATTTGATTTAAAGCTCCACGCATACAAAAAACTGATTTAAAGTAAAGTCTAGTTCAAAATATATGGTATTTTCATATAGTTTGATTCACGTCAATAAATATTCAACGTTAACACATTTGTAAAATGTGTTAACGTGTGATTAAATTGAAGCAGTATATTTTGCATAAAATCTTGAATCAATGTGTTATTAGAAAAATAAAGAGACTGTGCGAAGATCACGAAAATAAACCATGTATCTATTGCCCGAGAACGCATTCAAAACATTTCATTTTAATTTATTTTAGAAACTATTGGTTATAGACAAAATGTTGTTCTTGCGTTTAGAATAAAAAAAGCTCAGTGCACGCAAATTCCATATTTCACGAACTAGTCAGCTGAACAACTATTATTGTAAATAATCATCACTAAAGATCTTGCGCAAACGCTCTGTTTTAGACATTAAAATACTGCCATCTAATTAACTATTATATGTAATCGTCATTTGAAATCCTGTAAAATGCCCTACTTCATACTCAAGTTATTTAAATCATTAATTTATATCAAAATTGAATTTGTGTTTACTATTCCGGCACCAGACAATT